>CM039664.1:0-1266666 GCA_022405105.1 Aristolochia contorta
GGGTTTGGGGTTTGGGGTTTGGGGTTTGGGGTTTGGGGTTTGGGGTTTGGGGTTTGGGGTTTGGGGTTTGGGGTTTGGGGTTTGGGGTTTGGGGTTTGGGGTTTGGGGTTTGGGGTTTGGGGTTTGGGGTTTGGGGTTTGGGGTTTGGGGTCTAAAATTTACAGTCTAAAGGAAGGAAAATGCTACCTCAATAGTACCTATACACAATACCTATCTAATGTACATGATGTAACCAACCAATCCGAAATACATTTATTTTGTTTTTTAGGATTAATCAGTTCAAATTTAGGATTTTAAAAAATAAAAAATATTTTATTATTTTTTAAAGTTTTTTTTTTTGCTAGTTACACCTGGTGTATCGGATAGGTACTACAGCCTAATTGCAACTACCATTACTCGTAAGGAAAATGAATTGTTAAGAAATGTGAGCACGTGAGTATCAAGTATTTCTTAACTATTCAACAAGGGTAAATGCTAGTTGCGCCTATGCGCAGTACCTATGTGATGTACTACCTAATCCGAAACATAATTGCTTAGGGTTTATCATTTAGAATTTAAAATTTTATAAAATAACTTATTTTTTATTTTTTTTAGGTTTTTCGATTGGTTGGTTAGGTGTGCAGCCTAGTTGCAGCCAGCGTTACTCTTCAACAAATTGTCAAGAATCTTTTCATTGTTGCCAATAGGTTGACAATACTCTTCTTGTTATGCAATGTAACCATTGCCATTGCGCTACAAATTTACAAACTTCAATGAGAAACCTTTATTTCCCGTATTTCTCTCTCATGCAAATCATCTAAATTTTCGCAAGGGTTTGCTGAAATTTCAATTAAAAAATAATTAAAAATGATATTATTTACCTATTCTCAACCACACTCTTATCACTTCTACACTTCATTTAAACTAGATAATCTTCAATCTTGGTGTTCCATATCATCCTAATTTTTATCCATATCATTGTCCAAATTGAAAAAAAAAATTCTAAAATTTATACATTGAGGGTTGTAGGTTCATGTTAAGGAAATATAAGTGTCTGGAATAAATAAATCATATTATAAATTCCGTCGTTGGAATACATATATCTGATATAAATTTATATACCGTTCACGAGGTTTATGCCTTTGTGATACGGGGCGTGACTTGCCCGTGCACACATGCGCAACGTCTTTAGAGTACATACTTGCGCAAGACGGCACACCAAGGGTGGATGCGCGCATTCATGCATATGGACAACCAACCGACCAGCATGCGCATGTGGGGCCGATGCGCGCAAGCGCATCCACCAGATCAAGACGCACGCTTGGGATACATACGCACGCCCCTAAGAGCGGGGTTGCAATTCGGTCACCCCACTTATGAAACCTCAAGGGAACAACCACGTGCGGCTCAAGCACCGACACACATAGAGGCATCAAGATGCAAGCCAAACCACATGCTGCAACTTACAGAAGGAGGAGCATACTTATAGTAGGTCCAACATCATATGATGACTTGGCGGATGACATGACATAGCACATGAAGTGGCACTTGATTAGACTTGTGACGTGGCATGCATGAGTTGGCAAATCACATAGAGCATGTCTAATAGCTAGCACGAGTTAATTGAAGTTTAAATTCAAATAAACTCATTCAAACTTGTTTGAATGAGTTAACAAGAGAGTAGGAGGTTTTGGTTAATTCTCCCCACATATGAGGCATATGTACACTATAAATAGTTGTGTAGAAGCGCTTGTAATCACTTCATCTTTTGAATAAAAGATTTTTTCCTCCTAATCCCGAATTTGCTCTAACCTTGGAGACTTGAGGGTGTTTTAGCACTTAGAATAAAGCTGCGATGTACTTATCTTGTTGGGGTAGGCTAACTAACAACTAGACGGACTTGAAGGCTAGGTCACATGCTACAAAAGATTAAGTTCAGGCTTTAGTCAATCTACCGGCATGACACTTTGGCACCTTAAAACGCTTATAATAAATTAAAAGTTCATCGTTCAATTCTCATTTTCATAGACTCCGGCATAGCTTTCCCGCAAACTGGAAGAACTAATATTACATAATTAGAAAAAAATTCTAAATTTGTTATTGTAATTTTAAAAATAATTATATGTAAATAGATCATATAATAATAAAGTTAAAAAAATTTCCATTTAATAATAATTTTCAAAATCAACTTTAATTTTTTTTCCTCATAACAACGTACTGGAATCTGCAACTCAATCTACAAGCTTTCTAATATATAGCAGACTACATTTCAGCTTATACCGAGCCTCTCTTGGTTTTCTCACGTTTAATTTCGTCTAGTTACTCCATCGTTCTTCCCCATCTCTCCTTTCTTCCCTTTTTTTCTTTTTTTTTCTTTTGTTTTTCTTTTGTTTTTCTTTTGTTTTTCTTTTGTTTTTCTTTTGTTTTTCTTTTGTTTTTTTCTTTTCTTTGTTTTCTTTTTTTTTTTTTGTTTTTCTTTTGTTTTCTTTTGTTTTTCTTTTGTTTTCTTTTTTTCTTTTGTTTTTCTTTTGTTTTTCTTTTGTTTTTTTTGTTTTTTTTTTTTTTTTTTTTTTTTTTTTTTTTTTTCTTTTTTTTTCTTTTGTTTTTCTTTTGTTTTTCTTTTGTTTTTCTTTTGTTTTTCTTTTGTTTTTCTTTTGTTTTTCTTTTGTTTTTCTTTTGTTTTTCTTTTGTTTTTCTTTTGTTTTTCTTTTGTTTTTCTTTTGTTTTTCTTTTGTTTTTCTTTTGTTTTCTTTTTTTTTCTTTTGTTTTCTTTTGTTTTTCTTTTGTTTTTCTTTTGTTTTTCTTTTGTTCTTTTGTTTTCTTTTGTTTTCTTTTGTTTTTCTTTTGTTTTCTTTTGTTTTCTTTTGTTTTTCTTTTGTTTTTCTTTTGTTTTCTTTTGTTTTTCTTTTGTTTTCTTTTGTTTTCTTTTGTTTTCTTTTGTTTTCTTTTGTTTTTCTTTTTTTTTCTTTTGTTTTTCTTTTGTTTTTCTTTTGTTTTTCTTTTGTTTTCTTCTATGTTTTTAACTGCCAAGGTAGCTGGGTAGTCTCTCTCGTCACAATATTTTCAGCCATTAAAGAGCTTCAACCAGCGGCAATAGCTTACATTACTTCCACAGTTGGGCAATTTACTTCTAACAGTTTTCGTTCTGTTTTTCTTCTTCATTTTCTGCTATCCTTCTTCATCTTCTAAAACCACTCAGATTTTCTGTTGTAATCCCATACGGAGTAGAGTTGTGGAGACGGACTCTTAAGAATAGAACAACCTATTCGGTTTCCAGGCATTCGCTTCAGCCTTCTTTTGCTGTCGCGGAAGCCACCACTTGCTGCATCCAACGTCGACAGGTAGAATTTCTGCTGTCTCCTCCTCCTTCTATCCGCTGTTTTCTCTTTTTCGGTACGACTTTAACCCGCCCCAGTATAGCAAGCAGAGGGCCCTGCGGAGTGTTGATCAACCACCAACCAAAACACACGCATCAATTGCCATTGGGGATTTCCTTCCACTCGCCCACTACCACCCCCTCTTTTTTATATTGCATAAGTTCTACTAACTCTTAACCCTATATGGTAGATTCATCATTAGTCCCGGAAAAGTATAAGCAATTGAAATTAGATGTCTTTTGATGAGCCATTTTTTCCTAACTTGTCAGCAGCCAAATTGACTGACTTCAGTTCTTTTGACCATGCAATCGGCCATTGAGAGTAGATGTCAAAGAACTTGTAATAAAGCGGTTTGAGCTTCCAAGGAGGGGAGAGGGATTGCCATCGGAATCAGCCGGCCGTTGGCCGTCGGAATCAGCCGTTGGCCGTCGGAATCAGCCGTTGGCCGTCGGAATCAGTCGTTGGCCGTCGGAATCAGCCGTTGGCCGTCGGAATCAGCCGTTGGCCGTCGGAATCAGCCGTTGGCCGTCGGAATCAGCCGTTGGCCGTCGGAATCAGCCATTCGCCGTCGGAATCAGCCGTTCGCCGTCAGAATCAGCCATTCGCCGTCTAAATCAGCCGTTCCCCGTCGAAATCAGCCCTTCGCCATCGGAATCAGCCGTTCGCCGTCGGAATCAGCCGTTCGCCGTCGGAATCACGAGTTCGCCATTGGAATCAGCCGTTGGCCGTCGGAATCAGCCGTTGGCCGTCGGACACCGCCCTCGGCAAAGACGATGAATGGTTTAGGTTTACCCGGTGAAAACGACGACGACGACAAACTTAACTACTCGATGAAAGAAAAGATACAGATCGATGTAAATTTTTTTCGCTAAATATGGTTTCATTACACGGCGAGTGAAAACCGTCGTCAACTCAAAAACAACATTGCACGACGGACAGACCGTCGAGTGAAACTTTTAACTCGACGGTCAGGAAAACTCGTCGAGTAAAGTCATTCTGACGACGGGTTTTTCTTTGTAGTGACCCGGACCAACTGGGTCAGACCGGACCGACGTCTATGATCATCATACCCGACGGTTTTAAACCTACCGTCGTGTATGTCCATTTTCTACTAGTGATTAGTAGGCAAGGACGCAATTGCTGTAATGGCTATGCCGGCTAAAAGGGCTCTTCTTTCAGCTTCAATGGAGGAGCAGTTACCTCCTGGGCCTGAGAATGCAACTAGCTTGTGCCCCTCACTATCTCAAATAACTCCACCAACCCCTTCTTGTCTTGGGTTGTCGATGGACGAGCCATCAAAATTAATTTGGACCCGGTCGAAAGGAGGTGGCTTCCATCTTTTAGCACTAGACTGGTGGCCACATAAATGGGTTATCTTGCTCCAATACTTTCTTCTGTAATTCTAGTTGTTGAGGTCATTGGTGCATAGAAAGCAGTTGTAATCATGTGTTTTCCTTTCTGTAACTTAAACTTCTTCTTTTCATTTTCTTGTAAGCTGAATTTAGTAACTTCGATCTTTTCCTTGTGGGATTTAAGGACATTAAGAGGCTGTTGTAGTAGTGTTTCTGGTGGAAAACCTTCAGGATGCCTCGACATGCTGCTACAGCAGCACATTTCCACAAATCGAAAACACTTTGACAACAAATATGTTAGTCCGACCAATTATTATCCGATTTTCTCTCCTTCTCCCTTATTCTCTCAGGGGTGTAAACGGTAACTAATTTAATTACCTCGGTTACCCGTCCGAAAATCGGATAATAATCGAAAACGGAATAACTATAAATAATCGGACTAACACGAAAACAAAAAGGTTCCGATAATCGGAAATAGTCGGAACCACCTCTTCGGTTCATTCATTACCGTTTACACTATTCTCAGGGCCGCTGTTCAGCCTTGAAAAGCTCTATTCAATATGTAGACAGCGAAATAGTAAGAGGCCCCTGCCGGCTGCGCTTCACCTACCCACTTTTCTGTCTTCACCAAGTTGATCTTGTTCATTCCCTAGGCAAAGCATGACGAGGGACAGTCTTTCGGTAATCTGTACTTCCTGTTGCTCTGCGAATCTTGATTTGTTAGGGTAGCTTCGGAGTTTTTTTCGTTTTGATTTCTGTACGACGCAGCTAGCTTCAAACCTTCACGTGGGAAGCAAAGAGATGACGCGACATCCGACTCTTCTCTGTGTGCCGTTAATTTCGAAAACCGTTGACGAAATGCTTCTTGAAATGGGTCGTTCTAAGACCAATGGTGCTGACATAGTGGAGATCAGACTCGATCATCTGACTAGTTTCAATCCTCCAAGAGATTTGGAAATTCTTCTTAAAAATAGGCCTTTGCCCGCACTGGTCACCTACCGGTATGTGGTGATTTACTGATTTATTTTTAAATGCTACTACTTGCTATTCGTTGTAGCTCCAACATTAAGTTCTGAGATTAGATGTTTTTATTCATTTGATCAATTGCTGCCTTGAAGACGGTAGCGAAAAGTTGGTCTTCCCTGTTTTACGGTACAATCCCATTCTGTAAGATGCTAGTCCGGCCGAGACAATGTGTACGGGGTTGCTTCCTACGCTCAATTGTTACTTTTGAATTAATGTGCTTTTCAGTTCTTAAGGTTCGTGTAAAAGCAATTTTTTGGAAAATTCAGAATGAATATTTTTTTGCACCATCCTCTGCTTAGGTTGGTTTTTTTCTGATGGTGAATCACTAATTCGGTTTTCCAATACGGTTTCTCACATAGTCAGATGGTTTTGATTGAGTTTGCAGTGATTTTGAATGTTCAATATTGACGCTAATTTTTCCTTTTTTTTTTTTCCTTTTTTGTTTGGGTTGGGGAGGGGGGGGTTACCCTCCTAGACAAAATATCCACAAAGATCAGCAATGAAATTTTCCTTTTAAGAGAAACCTGTACAGGAAAACAACCTGAAAGGTAAATATGTGTCTCCTGTTATAGTGTCAAATAAGGTCATGGACGTCTTCTTCTCTGTGCTTCAGTTCTTTAGTTTTCCTATGGAACTGATTCCAAACACTTAATTGGATGTTTTTTTAAGTTGCTGAGGAAATTTTGCATTGACAAGAGACAACACCTGCTAATCTTATTCATCTTGATAAGTGGCTTAAGTTGGATTTTCGTTCCAGGCCAAAGTGGGAAGGCGGTCAATATGAAGGTGATGATTCAAAAAGATTTGATGTTCTGCGTTTAGCTATGGATCTAGGAGCTGAATTCATTGATATTGAGCTCAAGGTTGCTGTTTTCTGGTTAATGTGCATAAGTTTAATTCCTTGCATATGTACACTATGGCCTTCGCTTAATACATTATGTGCTTAAAAGTGCATCCTCTGAAATCTCAAGAGAAACATATTAAAAATGCAAATCTTCAAGCTTGTAGGTTGCTCATGAATTCATGGGTTCAGTTTCCAAGAAACCTGATAATGTCAAGGTCATAGTATCTTCTCATAACTATCAGTCCACTCCATCTGTTGAAGAGATTGGCAATCTTGTTGTGAAGATTCAATCTACTGGAGCTGATATAGTAAAGATTGCAACATATGCCACAGACATCAAAGATGTTGCACGCATGTTTCAAGTAATTGTACATTGTCAAGTAAGTTATTTTATTATGTTCTTTTCTTTCCAACAACGTTAATTCTTTTAACTTGCATTTATGAGAAAAATTTATTTTTGCAATGAGGCCTTTTGGTAGGTGATGCATTATTAGTTTCTAAAATTTTCTAGCTTATGACTTCACTTGATTTTTCAGGTTCCAATGATTGGATTAGTTATGAGCGAGAGAGGATTGATTTCACGACTCCTTTCTCCAAAGTTTGGTGGATATCTGACCTTTGGAACACTAGATGCTGGAAAAGAATCAGCACCAGGTCAACCAACTATTAAAGATTTGCTTAATGTATATAATATCAAGCAAATCGAAGCGGACACAAAAATCTTTGGAATCATTGGAAATCCTGTAAGCCATAGCAAAGGACCAATTTTACATAATGAAGCACTAAAAGCTGTCGGATTAAATGCAGTTTATGTTCCTTTCTTGGTGGATGATCTTGCTAATTTTCTCAATGTCTATTCCTCCCAAGATTTTGCTGGATTCAGGTATACATCTTTTTTACATATAATTTTAATTTGCAGCATGTCAAATCCTCGTGAGGGGCCATGCGCAAAAATGCGAAAATCGAGGGCATTAAAATAATACCCTGTGAGGGGCTGTGTGCAAAAAATGCGCACGGCCGCCGTAGACATAGCATTACTCAAATGAAAAAGAGAGAGCAATGGTAAAACTAGAACACTAGATAGGGAGAAAGTTTTAAAAATAAATGTTAAACTAGACCTCTATTGAACTTTATTACTTAAGCTGTAGTTTTAAATATTGATATGTTTCTACTTATGTCAGCCTAAACCTTTTTTTTTCTGTTCTCGTTGGAGCATTTTGGCCTACATGTGATTGTTCCCATAAACCTTTCTCTTGCAGGAACCTTCCCTTATCTATCTCATGTTTCTTGAGAGTTTCCTTAAGTGTTCATGAACACATTTAATTGCATAGGAAAACTGTGAAATTTCTGAGAACAATATTTAAAGAGAAAGAGAAGAACTAGGATGAGGGAAACGAGCAAAAGAGAGTCACTATGTTTGCTTTCTTACATTCATTATTTATAAAATTTCTTACACATATAAAATCTTAAATAAGAGTACCCACATCCCAATTACACCCAGTTAGAACTTGCTAAATGACAGTAGTGGATGTAGAGGAAGCTTACAAGTAAAAAGAGTCTTCTCCTAGAAACAGGATTAATCTTTGGTATTTTAACTAAATAATCTTGTTTGGTTTGGAAACAGTTGCACCATTCCTCATAAAGAGGCTGCTGCCAAATGCTGTGATGAGGTGGAACCAATTGCAAAGGTAGTCCAGATTATTCTATAAAGGAATTGGGAAACGTGCCTGATGTCACCACTTACTTCTTCTGTAATTTCTTTTCCTGAATCTGTACAGTCTATAGGAGCTGTGAATACAATTATTAGGAGGCCAAGTGACGGAAAGTTAATTGGTTATAACACCGACTACATGGGTGCTATTTCTGCCATTGAGGATGGATTAAGAGGTTTATAATCTTTGCATTGTGTTTAATATCTGTAATATATGATGCAAGGAGAGATATTAGTTGGAGTTCATATAGTGATCTTTGTTTTTATATCCTTTCTCAGATGCAAGCATTACAAAAAAGGGTACAGCTGGTTCACCTTTAGCTGGTAAACTATTTGTGGTCATTGGAGCAGGAGGGGCTGGAAAGGCACTTGCTTATGGTGCAAAAGAAAAAGGGGCAAGAGTTGTTATAGCCAATCGTACTTATGGTAAAGTTAAAATTAATCTATATGTTATTAAGTTAATTTTTCTACTACTGCATTACTGATACGCCTCAAATATACACTTCAAACTGTTGCATGTCTTAGTCCTGAAAATTGATCCCCCGAGCAATTGTGCAAAATTATATATAATTGTTTTTGGTCCAAGTGGTTTGTAATCCATGTTTCTTTCCTGGTTTTGATAGATCGGGCAAGAGCCCTTGCAGATTTGGTTGGAGGTGATGCTCTTTCAATTTCTGAGCTAGATAATTTTCATCCAGAAGAAGGGATGATCCTGGCAAATACTACATCTATAGGCATGCATCCAAAAGTGAACGAATCACCAATATCAAAGGTCCGGCTCACTCTCAGATCATCTCTGCTACATAAAAGGCATCCACTGGGTAACCTCATCCAGTTTTTCTGTAATGCTTTTAAATGACTTTTAGTGATATAACTCGCTACCTTTGAGGCTAAGTATTGGGTTGTGTTCAAATTGATTTGCATATGCATATCCTTCAGCTTATCAAACTTCCATCTGCTTTCACCTGCTTTGACAATTGGATTGTTTTTCGTACTTTACTGTCCGTTGTAAACCTTTGGGTATGTTTATGCAGCATGCTCTAAAATCATACTCTCTGGTGTTTGATGCTGTTTACACCCCAAAAGTAACCAAGCTTCTGCATGAAGCGGAGGAATATGGAGTTTCTGTTGTCAGTGGGTTGGAGATGTTCATTAGGCAGGCCATGGGCCAGTTTGAGTTATTCACAGGTTTGCCAGGTATAAGCAACACGATGATCCACTTTGCACTGCTACTATATTCTCTTTTTATTCATACTCCAATTTGCAAAGTAATGTGTATAATTATGTTTTGGATTGCTTTGTCCAAGCAGCACCAGAAAAAGTCATGCGCGACGTTCTGACAAGAAACACTTAGATGCTCGGTTGCATTCCCAGACACCAGAACCCATTTCTTGTAATGTTTCGCAGGGTGATAAAAATCAGGGTGAGTTTTTCTTGCAGGATCCATCTAGGTCCCACATTGACCCATGTGTGAGACGATCGCTGGGGATCTCACTCAGCACTCACCCTGATGGGACGTCCCCAAAGATTTTTTAGCCTCTATTATTGCTTGAGCAATATAAATGAGTTTCGTTTTGTTTCATTGTTGTTGTACTATAATTCTACTGTTAAGAACTGGACTGATATCAACAGCCTTCTTTGTTGTATTATCTAATCATCCCAAATTGATTGACACTGAAGTATATCAATAGGTAGTAACTTTTTTTCTTCATCCATTATGTTATCTGAAAGTTTTTTGGCGTAATGTGGCCCAAATGCAATGATAGGTTTCTTGGTTTTCCAACTGTTCCAACAGGGCAATAACAATCACTGATCTCCCTTTGGTAGTTCTGACTGTGTTAGCTAATCCCTTCCTCACCCAATGCAGTTGGCTCAAGAATTTCAATATGCAATTCTACAAGTGAAGAAGCATCACCATGAATTATTTCCCATGAGAAACAACATAATATTACGAGTACAGGGAATTCAGTACTGTACAGGAACAGCTCAAGCAGGACCTTATTATTGGAGTTCACCGGGGAAGGGGAAGTTAAGTCTCTTAAACGAGGTGAATCCACCGTCTACCACAAGGTTATGGCCGCTGATGTACTTGGCATCATCCGACGCCAGAAATACCGCCGCTTTCGCTACGTCAATCGCTTCACAGTCCGCCCCTTTCAGCTCTCCGGCGGCGTGAACGATCTCCCTTATCCTACCGGGGTCCAAACCCGGATAAATCGTGGACATTCCCTCCATCACGAACGGCGTCGGGATCGCAAACGGCGAGATGCAGTTCACTCGGATCCCAAACCCGCCGAGCTCCGCCGCGGCGCCCTTCACCATTCCCGCCACCGCGAACTTGGACGCCGTATAGGGCATCGGCGCCATGCCGCCCAAGACGCCGGTGACGCTCGCCGTGCATAAGATGCAGCCGGACCGCCGCGGCGCCATGACGCGCGCCGCGTGTTTGATGCCGGCGGCCACGCCTCGGACGTTGACGCTCAACACCTTGTCGAAATCGGACATGTCGAGGTTGAGGACGTCGGAAGAGGCGGGGCCGCCGATGCCGGCGTTGTTGTAGGCGACGTCGAGGCGGCCATGCTTGGCGACGGCGAAGTCGACGGCGGAGGAGACGGAGGCTTCTTGGGTGACGTCGCAGTGAAAGAAGGCGGCGTCTAGGCCGAGCTCTGCGGCAGTCTGCTCACCACGGTCGCGTTGGACGTCCGCGATGATCACCTTGGCGCCGTTGCGGATGAATTCCGCCGCCGTCACTTTGCCGATTCCGCTGGCTGCTCCGGTGATTAGAGCGATTTTGCCGGCCAACCTGACCCCAATTGGGTACATTTCATTTACGAATCAAAAGTGCTAAACCCAGAATCTCACTAATATGTAGAAATACCCAGAAATTAAATTGAAGCTCAAGTCTCAACCCACCTCCCGGAGTTTGTGGACAGCGACCTCCCCGCCGCACAGTGTGCCATCCTCATCAATCCACATCTGTAACCGAATATTAGGCAGACTTGATTAGAATAACAGAGAAGAACAGAAAATAACAGAGCATTGACAGTTTGCTGCTATTATTGACCATGGAATCTCCCTTTCAGCCACCTGCACCCTGAGCTTCAAATAATTTAATTTAATTTTGTTGAATGAAAAATGCAGCAAGGATAGCAACTGGTTATAGGTTAGCATCTCTTCCCTCAAAACTTGTCGATGTTGAAGTTTGGCTTTTTGGGTCAGCCGCCATGAAAAACAAGGTACCGACCTTACAAAGAGCCGGAGCCAACTAATGTAAGCTCCGGCTTTTAGTTGTTCACGGCAGACGCATCACCATGAAATAAGTACCTCTCAAAGGTGACCGGGTGACGGGGCTGTCTTGAGTGGTGCAAACTAGCAACTGCAAACTGCATACTCGGCGTCCCGAACATTCCCACCACAGTTCGATGTATCATTCTCGACCACCAGTTGGAATTTTAGAGGGAGTGGGCAGTAGCAAGTGAGGCAGAAACCAGTCGTAAAAACAAAGGAATTGAGATGATATATACTTGACGAATGCAGGCCAAAAGAAACCATCTGACTTGTACTCAATATCTCTAAACAACCGGACGGCGATCACCACTCACCAGTCACTACTCGCCATGGGATCGAAGCCCGTTGAAATCAATCCATCGAGGTCAAGAGATTAAGCACAAAAATCGGCATTTATACTTTACTCGTGAGTGAAGTGAAACATCGACTCACCTGGATCTGCTCATACCGCGGAAAATCAGCGCCATTTCTGTACTGGGAAATCTACGCCGAAAGGGAACGCAGAGTAATTTTTCTTCCTCACACTGCCGTTTGCTCTTTGTTTATACAACCAGCGAAGACGAAGAGCGTCTTTGCTTTGTGGCACTGGCTCATAAAATGATGCTCTCGCCTGGCAGGTACTAGGGAAAGTTCAAACTGGATTCTCCAGTTCTCTTTTTCTTCTTTAATCCTGTATAATTTTTTATTTTTCGTCAATTACCAAATGGAATGGGCTTTTCCATAGGGCATGGCATTATGGCCATATCTTGCTCCTCTTCGTCAGCCAATAATGTATAACTTTTCTCAGAAAAAGTAGGATGAAGTTTGAAGTACCCGCTAAACTTCTTCGGGTTTCTAAATTTAGCCCATTTAATGGGTCGGAGCCCTTACCTCAATTGGGAAGGCTTAAATTATATTAAATATTAATGATATAATATTGGTACCCCAATTAATCTTTTTTAATTATTATTTAACCCTGCTTTTTGGGTCATTTATAGAGAAGATAATGAACCTGGAAAAATTCTCAATTGAGTAGAGTTGATGACATTAATAAAAAAAAAAAGGCATGCCCTTTGAGTCAAAGAGTCTCCTTGTGTTAAAAAAAAAATATGTCTAATTTAGTTTCCTCTTTAGTAGTATTGGCTTACAAGGACCAAATAGATGGTTTTATGTTATTACCATTGTTAGGGAGATTACTTCACGTGCAGCTTTTGGAATCTAAAAGCTACTTTGTGTCAAAGATCACTTGATGGAATAAATGTTTCGTCGAGTTGACTCTTTAATAGAGTTCCCATACTCTTTTTGTTTTAGTGAGAAGATTGCATCCTTTTTTCTGCAACTTCCTGTCACAATGGTCGAAAAGTGTAGGGTTGAATATTCGACTCAAAGGAAGTTAAACAAGTATTCCTTGTAAGAACTTTAGCCAAAATAAGCAAAATCTAAAACATATCAAAAACTCATTGAGAAACAATATCTTAAATAGCGGAAGCGTACCTGAATCCATCTTTGTCTTAAACTCTATGAGTTATGCAGAACCTTACGAGTTATAGTCTTCCAGATCAAGACGCAGTTTCTCTGATATTCTTTCTAAAGATGGGATGTCAGAAGAATGAAAACTGATTGACTGATTTGGGGACCATGACTCCTTTATATAGAGATGGAGAGTCATATCCTTTCAAATGAATGTTATGTCCCTTATGAAGGGTTATATCTCTTGAGATGAAAGGTTGTATCCTTTCAAATGAAAGGTCATCTTATTTTATATGAAAAGTCATCTCCTTTTGTAATTCCATGTTTGCCCAACATAAGAATGAAAATTACCCTTAAGTCTCTACACACTGAAGAGTCACATCTTTTAAGCTACATTACAGCTCAACTACCGAAAACTTAATTAGATCACTTAAAATGAGTTGAATATGACAGTCTTCAATATATAATTATTAAACATATAAACCCAATGTTGGATTATGGATCCAACATTCCTACCTTCAAAGAATCCTAAATGGTAGGATCTCGATGTCTCGAAGTTACTTGTTTCGTACTACCACTAAGATTGTCAAGCTGTCAAGGGTGGCATGTTTGGTGTGAAACTGTTCGATGAAATGCTTGAGGAATGCCATGGTCAGCAGCTATGCTCAATTGGGTCTCTCACAACAAACTCTCTCACTCTTCTCCTACATGAGAATCGCTGGCACGAGGCCCGATGACTTCACATTTACTGCAGCTTTGAGTGCGTGCGCCAATGCGGGTAATCTCAACAATGGAATAAAATTGCATGCTCTTGTGTTTACTTCTGGCTGTGAACATTCCCTGCCCATCTCCAGTTCTATGTTGCATGCTTATACTAGATCGTGCGAATTCGAATGCGCATAGGTTTTTCAATGACATCTCTACTCGAAATTTTATTGCGTGGAATATCTTAATCGCAGGGTATTGTCATCACGGACATAATGAGTTATCTACGGATTTCTTTAAGCAAATGCATGGAGAGCAGTTCCACTGCTTGGTTCCATAAACTTTGTACAGACGTCCATATGACTACTGAAGGTTCTACTGAAACTAACAGTTCCTTAACGAGCTTCTTTGTAGAAATTGGTCGCCATGAAGATGCAATTAAGGTTTTTGAGTCGATTATGTACCAATCTCAGGTTTCATGGAATACTGTAATTGATGCATGTATGAGAAAAGGTGATATATGTAAGGCACTAACATTGTACTTGGAGGCACCAGAGTAAAATGTTGTTTCTTGGACAACTATGATTGTAGGACATTCAAGAAATGGTCATGGAGAGAGTGCCCTCTCCTTTTTCACTTACATGTTAAGGAGCTCCCACAGGCCCGATGAGTTTGCTTTTGGGTGCAGTCCTTTTAGCTTGTGCTAACCTGGCCTTCCTAGAACATGGTAGGATGATTCATGGTTGCACAATGCATTATGGATATCCTTCTCATGTCTATGTGGTATCATGGAATCAAATGATATTTGGATTTGCTTCAGGTTGAAAAGGCTTTAGACATGCACAAAGATATGTTGGTTTAAAATTCTCAGTGATTGTTCGAAAAAAAAACTTTTAGCCTTGAAGCGGAAGGCACAAACACTAGAATTTGAATTATAAGAAAGTCAATTTTTCTAACATTTCTCATTAAAAAAAATCTTTCTAAAATCTTACTTTCCTACAGCGACACAAACGATACTTCATTGTGGTTATGTCACTCATATTACCTTGGCTAGTTAAGTAGGTTAATTTAGTTTAATTCAATTACTTTAAACAGAGATAAGCAGGGCCTAGTGGTCTGGTAATTCTTATGATTGTTTTTTTTTTTTTTTTTGCTTTTTGTAGTGAACATGGAGCTCTCTTTCCTGATCGGTAAATGGAAAGATTAGTATAAAAAGGCATATACAAATTTGAATGTACTTTCCCCTACCCTACAATTTCATTTTTCTTTTAAAAATGTTGATGTCGACTTCTAGATAGATATATGTCCTAAAAGAAAGAAAGATGTCTAGCTGAGGTAAAGAGACATTATGGACTTGAATTAACCACGTGAACTTGGGTTGCCAACTACTATAAAAGAATGTGTTTTCTTGAAAATGTTAGATTCATTTTATCAACTACGATCATACTAAAACATTGTTTTTACATAAACAAAAGTTATTGATGGAAGGGTGCTACTATATTCTATAATATTTTAATTTTTTTTAAAAACACATTATACTTTGTAAGGGACTCTCACATACCTATGCCTGCTGGGGGTGTAAATGATCAGGATAATATTAGGATTTAAATCTGAATCCATATTCAAATTGCCAAGCTTTTGTAAAATTTAGACAGTGTTTAGCTAAGCTCTTTGATAACTCTTTGTAAGAAGTTTTGGAAGAAATTTATTTTTTGCTCTTTTCAAAACACTGAAATGTCATGTTTTAAAGAGATTATCTAAAGAAAAATGTGAGCTGAGCGAAATGCCACCTTAGGTTCCTCTATATCTATAGCATGATATCCAAGCTTATCTGGTCAATATCTGAAGTCATGTATTCAAATTCAAATAAGAACTTTTGTACAATTAATTATTTTGATTGATTTTAATTTCTAGCATTATTTTTCCCCATTTTAAGATGAAAAAGGATATTGGTACTGTCTTATTTTAATTTGAGTTTTTACATTATGATGTGTCAATGTAGTTTGTAGTCGAGGTAGGAGAAAATTTAGGGTTTAGGGTTTAGGGTTTAGCCATAGTTTTTTAAGATAATATTTTTTTAAAAAACAAAATCTTGCCAATTTTATCTCTAAGATTATCTGTTATGTGGATTGCAATGTGGACACCACGTCAGGATGTAAACCATTGCAGTAATATTTCTCAGTACTCATATCACCGCTCTTTTAAAATTTTTGTCTCTGCCAATAACTACTTCTTTTAACGATTTTTATATTTTGAGCAATGTTTAAACAACTGAATTGGAACCGGTGGAGCATCCGACTTTGGTTCAATCGGTGATAGTTGAACCGGGTATGAGTTGTATCTCATTGAAAATTCATAATAAGATTTTTATATTCAAAAAACAAGTGTAAAAACACAACTATTAAAAGTGTTAAAAACATCATCTAAAATAAAAATATAATGTTTAAAATTCTAATACAATTAACTAGATTGGTTCATCGCTTTCCCAATTTGGTTCATGTCTAAGGTAATTTAAATGGTTTGGGCCAACGACCGGTTCAGCCAATATTGTTTATCAGTTCAGCGGCCAAACAAATAAAATCAGCCGAGTCATCCGATTTTTAACCTTTTAGGGATTTTTAAGCAAATCGAACCATTTGAATCCCCGGTTCGGTTTGAACCCAGTAAAACTGGCCAGGTCGGTTTGGTTTTTAAAACACTGATTTTGAGTAATGCTTGTTGTACCTCGTACCCTATGAGAGTACCTCCTGACGTGGATGCTATTGTTGGCATCCATGCAGAATCCTAGTCAACACCTTTTTTGAATAGTTTTTTAAAGAAAAATCATATTAGTACTTTGACATTTTACAGGTTTTGCATCCAGACGTGGCTGTCCTCCTGGCAACCTAGTTGGCATTCCTGATAAGGTCTAGGGTTTAGGCTTCCCTATAGAATAGGAAGATAATTCCTATTTTATCTCTTACTTGGATTGCCAATGAAGATGTCATGTTACACTGTAAAAACTCACAGTAAAAAGTCATATTACGCAACAATCTATACCTAAACCCCCAACTCCAAACCCTAAATCTTAAACTCCAAAACACAACAATCTATACCTGGCGTGGATGCCAACTGTGCGTCCACGTCTACTGGTACGCTAGAGGGGTGTTCACAACGGTGCAGCTAGCATTATTTTTTTATTTTATTATCTAGTTGTCCTTGGTAGCCTAGCTGGCAGTCCAAATAAGATTTGGGGTTTAGAGTTACTCATAAAATAGGAAGACATCTAACTTTATCTCTTACCTTGACTTCCAATGAGGATGCCTCGTCACATTGTAACCTTCACAGTAAAATATGGCCGTACGCTTATTACCACTCATTCTTTATTGTCTATTAATGATTTATTTGACCAATGTTTACTTCCACTTTAGTTTCCCAAATATCTTTAACTTTTAGTGTTTATTCTCCAATATAATTAAAAGATAAAATAAGAACTATTTACCTATTCTATAGGTAACCCTAAGCTTTATTTGGATTGCCAATTAGACTGCCAGGAAGACAACCACATTAGGATGTAAAACCTTATAGTAAAAAGTGAAAGTATTGATATTATTTTTCTTTTATTTATTTACAATTGCAGCGTCAATTTTTGTGCTTATTTCAGATTTTTTTCCCAAATTTGGATATTTTCTTGACAAATCCTATTCGAAATTTTGTATTCAATGAAACATAAATTGTTTTTCTTTTTTTTCATTATTCAAACTTGATGCATACCTAATGCTGGACTCTTCACATTCTAAAGAGTGGGGCCTTCTATTACCTTCTCTTTGTTGCAAGAAAAGGGCGTACATGCTTTTTTTAAGAGATTAATTCCATTGCATGTGAGTTTAAGACGGTGTCATTTATTTCTATGTAAAAAAGACTCCATATAACAAAATACATCTAACATCAATGGATAGGAAAAGTCAGGAATCCGGATCTTCTGTAGGGCCCACTTTCTACGAAACTGGTTGGTGCCATCCAATAATAGATGGTCGCCATCTTGTATCTAGTGATTACAAAATGAACGGCTCCGATTAGTGTAACAGAGTTAGGAACAGCACAGAAATAAAGCGGCTCACAAATCGCGATTAGGAAAAAAGCGCTGGTCTCTACGATTCGCCATTGCTGGTGAAGAACTGTTGAAGCCGAATTATGAATTAAAGCGGAAGAGGGAGCTCCGTCAGTCAGTCTCAGTCTCCCTCGCGCCTTTCCGTCTTTGTTTTCTTCATGTTTTTTTAATTTTTTGTTTTCTCCGTTGTTCACAGTTTATTTCCCGTCTCTTCATAGACTCGACTCAACTCTTCGCGCTGGAATTTTGGCTCTCCCCCCATTTTTTCGCCTCACTTACAAAGGAGGTCCATCTGCTCAACTCAAAACACCCGCGTCATTTGGCTGGTCTAGAACCTGTAAGTAGCCCTCTCACGCTCTGCTCCGCCTCGCTTCTCTCGGTTGCTGCATGTCAACATTCTTCTGTTCTCTCGCTCTCTCTATCTCTGGGTTTCGTGAAATTCAAACTCTCGTTTTAGGGTTTATGGGACCCGCGAAGTGTTTCGGAAGTGTCGAAGCCTTTTGCATGTGTGGGAGTTTGGCGTTGCCTTCCGTGGTGCTTCTTTTGAAGTGGGTTGCTTTGTTATTTGCTTGTATCGAGAATTATACGTGTTTAGTGATATCCCGTTTCAGAAAATTTATGTTCTGTTGGTTTCGATTCAGTTTAGGGGATACGGAGTTGGATGGGGGGGTGCGTATTATTTATCGTGGGGTTTTTGGTGAATGAGCTAGGTTTAGGGTTTACTTACTTCCCGGTGTTGTTTATTTCTGGACACGAGAACCAATAGAAGATATTTGCTGTTACTGATGGGTCGATTGCATCTGCATATGTTTAAAGGATCTTGATAGCTCAACGGACAGTTTCTTGTTTTATTTCAATATGTTTCAAGTACTACCTAATACATGTTCATTTATTACGTGGTTATACTTGTTTTATTTGGTGCGAGGGAAGCTGATTTTCTTCGCCCTTATTTTTTTTATTCTTGAATGTAATAGCATCTCTCTGCATGAAGCTGCCATTGTCTTTTACTCAAAGACCAGCCTTAGTGGCCAAATATAACATGTTTGTCCTTTTAAAACTTTTAGCCAACCTGCGGAGATTCATTGCCCATTGCCATTGGAAATCAATTAATTATTCAATGTATACAAGCAAACTGGTTAGTTTTATTAGGTCTGGCGAAAGAAAAAGCTTAGTCACTGATCAAGTCCTTGAGTTGTTTCTTTTAAGTAATTACTTGGTAGAAGCACTGAGTTACTAATATAATTATTTTTTATCTTTTTTGAAATTACAGATTCTACATTGTTGGAGATTACTGTTACTCTTGGACTGGGACAGCGAAGAATATGTGCTCTTTCACCTGTGTGGCATTGTGTTTCGCCACAAAGAAAAGGTGAAAGGGTGAGACTGTGGTGTTCATGTTCTTCACTTGAAGGGAAGGGGCAAGTATATCTAGGGCTGTATTGGCAATGGAATGCAACAAGGAAGAGGCAGTTCGGGCTAAGGAATTAGCTGAGAGAAAGATGCAGAGCAAGGATTTCTCAGGGGCTCGCAGAATTGCAATGAAGGCCCAACAGCTGTTTCCTGACCTTGAAAACATATTGCAGATGCTCTCTGTTTGTGAAGTCCATTGTTCTGCTGAGCTAAGGGCTGGTGGAAATGAAATGGATTGGTATGGAATTCTTCAGGTAGAACTCACCTCTGATGAAGCTACTATCAGAAAGCAGTTTCGGAAGCTTGCTCTTCTGCTTCATCCTGATAAAAACAAATTTCCTGGTGCTGAGGCTGCCTTTAAGCTGATTGGGGAAGCACAAACAGTCCTTCTGGATCCCAGGAAAAGGTGTGAACATAACATGAAAAGAAGAGGTGGTGTGAGAACTGCAACTGCAAGCCATCCTCCTGCACCCTCAAATAAATATCCATATGATTGTATGCAGGACAAAGTTGGCAGCCAAATGGGCAACAAAAACGCATTCGTAAATCCAAACCAGTATGCTGGTGCAGTCCCACATCAGCAACAAGGTCTGGATGCCTTCTGGACGGCCTGTCCTTTTTGTAGTATTAGGTATCAGTATTATAGAAACATATTAAATCGAGCTCTGCGTTGCCAAAATTGCATGAAACCTTTCATTGCTTATGATATGAATGCACAAGGTGGTCCCCCTGGAAGTAATGTTTTTAATCAATGGAAAGCACCTGCTCAGGGACCTCAAGGATCTAGAAATGTTGGAGGTACTACAGGGCCAATTCCTGTTCCAAAGAAAACACAAAGTATGGGAACTGAAGGTGGACCCACTAGTCAAGCAGCAGAAGATGGCCACACAAGCAAGAAAGATAGTGATGGTAACAAGAAAGATAGTGATGGTAAAAAGAAAGATAGCAATAAATTCCAGGAAGTTGAGGTTGGAGCACACACAAGAAAACCTCAAAAGGATGTAAATAAAAAAAGAGGCAGGAAGGCAGTGGTTGAGTCCAGTGAAAGCAGCGATACTACTAGCACAGACAGTGAAGACGAGAATACAAATTTGAATGATTTTTCTCCAACACCTCGGTGTCCACGAAGATCTGCAAGAAGAAAGCACGAAGTTGTATATAATGAAGAAGGGAGTGAAGATGATTTTGTGGAACCTTCAAACTCTAAAAAGTCAAAGACTAGTATCAGGAGTAATGGAGCTTCTTCAAGTGGGGACTTGGGTGCAAGTCAGTTTTGTCCTCCTGGCTCAACAGATACTGGAAGTAAGAAGGAAGATAAAGAGAATTTGAACAAGGCTTTTGAAGAAGTTTACCCGGAAGAAAAAGAGCATGTGCATGATGAGAGGAATCCAAAGGAACAAGAGGTTGAAACAAGGAAAAGTACGAAATGCACAAAGGAGGCTGAAGAGACTTCTCATATTGAACTGAGCTCTGAGACCGAGATGGATGAAAATTTGGACTACCCAGAGTCAGAATTCTATGATTTTGACCAGGGTAGAACACAAAGCAGGTTTCAGGCTAACCAAGTGTGGGCCCTTTATGATACTCGTGATGGAATGCCAAGATTTTATGCACGCATCAAGAAAGTCTTTTCACCTACATTCAAGGTCCAGTTCACTTGGCTGGAACCAAACCCCACGAATGAAGATGAAATTGTGTGGGCTGAGGCGGAATTGCCTATTGCTTGTGGAACATATAAGCATGGAGATTCTGACACAAGTGAAATGCTAGGCATGTTTGCTTATGTGGTTTCTTGGGAGAAAGGTGTCAGGGGTAGCTACAAGATTTTTCCTAGAAAAGGTGAAGTTTGGGCTCTGTATAAGGATTGGGATATCGGCTGGAGTCGTGATCCTGGAAAGCAGAAGAAATTTAAGTATGAGATTGTGGAAGTCACTTCTAATTATAACGAGGAGACTGGAGTTGATGTTGTATATATGGTTAAAGTGAAAGAATTTGTAAGTGTATTCCAGAGGGCTGCAGTTGAGGGGCCAGAATTATCAAAAATACCTTCTAAGGAAGTCCTCAGGTTTTCACACCAGATTCCTTCATATAGGATGTCTGGAAAAGATGGTAAAGATATTTTTGAAGGATGTTTTGAACTGGATCCTGCTTCAGTGCCTCCTGGATTAGAGGAATTTGAACTATACAAAGGTTTCAAAAAGAAGGTTAAAGATTTGGCTGGTAAAGATGAGCATGAGCAGTTTAATTCTGACTCATCATGTGAAGTAAAGATTCACTCAACTGAGCTTTCAAACTCCACTATTCATGGGAAGAAGAAATCTAAGGAGAAGAATAAGCAAGAGACAGCAAATGATGAGGTAAAATTTTCTTCCCCTAGGAGAGTAAATGGGGTTTGTGAGAAGAAGCCAACTTTAGGGGATGATAATTTACCAGGCACCAAGAGAGGTGACAATTCTGATCATGGTGGTGTGTCTGAGGATAAAGCAAATGGGCCGAAACATCAGGTCGACAAAAACTCAGCAGGCTCCTCTTCTCCTGGTGATGGGGATATCTACCAGTTACCTGATTCTGAATTTTATAATTTTGACGAGGATAGATCAGCAGATAGGTTTAAGCGTGGACAATTTTGGGCACTGTACAGTGAAGAAGATGGCTTTCCAAAATATTATGCTAAGATAGAGAAAGTTAATGATAATCCATTCCATGTGCGGGCTCTGTGGTTTGAAGCTTGCCCTGTGGCAGAGGAGGAGATTCGGTGGTCTGAAGAAGGACTACCAATTGGCTGTGGCACTTTTAAGCTAACTAGGTCCATGGAGGACTTCACTGGACCAGAAACATTCTCCCATATCATACTTCCAGAGCCTACCACCAGAAGAGGTAGGTACTCGATTCACCCTCGAGTAGATGAGATATGGGCCATGTACAAAAACTGGAGAGTGGGTATGTCACTTGCTGACATAACTGGAAATGATTTTGAAATTGTGCAAGTCCTGAAAACAGGAGAGGTATTTAGAGTCGAGGTTTTGGGGAAAGAGCAAGGTTATAGAGCTGTTTTTAGAAGACTAGGTTCTACATTGGAGATACCACAAAGCGAATTGCTTAGATTCTCCCATCGGGTTCCTGCATTTCGTTTATCAGAGGAAAGGGGTGGAAAGCTGAGAGGCTGTTTGGAGCTTGATCCTGCAGCTTTGCATCTTCCTCTTATATTTCCACCCTCAAAGTGAAACGGCGCGGCTATCTTGTTATATTTTGCATGCCAAACCATATTTTGACTTATATGCCATTGTAACCTGACAGAGCAGAAGCTCTAACGGTAGTTCTCTTCTGTGAAAATGGTAAGAAGGTCATTCGGTGAACCTGTATACTTGTTTTGCTAATGTCCTTTATCCTTAAATCAATTGTGTTGGGATGCGGCACCCATTTTTATTTCTGGAAGCTCCATTTTTGGTACGGCAATGGCAATTTTGACGCACCGACTCTTGTGGCATGAACTGCTGAAGTCTGTCAATACATGGGTATACCACCCCCCCCCAGCGCTCTTGCTTTTTCCATCTCCACTCAGGACTCCAAAGAGGGCCCTGGGCTGAACTGCGGGGAAATTTTTCATTCGGAGCTGCCCACCAGCCATCCTTCTTTCCATTTTGGGCGGTGAAAATGTACTTGGTGAAGCCCAAGAGCTTTTGCACACTGTTCAGACCCTAAGCTACCTTATAAGTTGGAACTGTAGGTTTGGATGGACATCTCTGGTTGTGTTTGTGAACCAGTGCAATGCATTTATTACTAAAAACTGTAAATAAGGTCTTTAATTTTAGATTTGATACTTGATTGAATGTTCAAATATCAACATTCTCATAGACACTGGCTTACAAATTCTTCTTATGGCTAAAGTGTAAAACATTAGCTAAGCTAGTACTTATTAGGCTCCCGAGTATTTTTACATGATATGGAAGAGTGAGCAGACAACCGGCTTGACGAGCAAAATTTCTGGCTGTCCATTTTTCTTTCTAATAGAGGTTCAATTTTAACCTCGATTGTCCAATCTAAGATATTACAAAAAAAAACAAATTATTACCTTTAAAAAAAAAATACATTGCTCAAAAAATAAAATTGAGCCCAACCTGTGAGTTTATCCCATTGAATCAAAATTAATTTTTTTGATTTGTTTTTGAAGAAGTATGTGAAATGTTTTAGGAGCACGACTTGGGGATAACATATTTTTCATTAAATTACCGGTCCGACGAGGTTAAATTAAAAACGGTAACTCCCAACTAAGTCCACTTTGATGCCCGGTTTCAGTTTGGTTTTAACTTTATAATAATGCTTAAAACGCTGGTATCCTGATGTTTTCCACCGCGATTGACACTAGCGATTCCGTACCCGCGTTTTTTTCCCTCCAAAACGAAAACGGGCCTCCCCGGCGAAATCAGCGGCTCGTCCATCTGTGCCTGGAAGATCCCAACTCTCTTCTCAACTCTCTAGTCCTTCATCCGAAGGGTTCTGTTGTTTTCTTTATCTTATCACAAAACTGTACTGGATAGAAACGTGTGTTTTCTTCCTGTCGATTGCATGTGACGGGCTGTGTTTAAGGATGGGTATTGCGGACGAGGAGAACAGAAGTGGTAAAGCCGGCAATTCGCTTCTTGATGTGGAGGGTGATACTCAGATCATTGAGCCTGATTCTCCATTAGGTATTGATTTTTATCTTCTTCTCGTTTTTTTTATGCTTTTGCTCTTTTCGTCTTTTCTTCTGTGGAAATCATTTTATAAAATAAAATCAACACCATTTATGGCCCTCTGTACTAGTATGCTTTTTGGGCTGTTGTTATTGTATTTTGTTGTGCACTTAAAAAGAAAATATCGCGATTTTTTTGAAATGTGTTACGGCCAAACGAATACAGTAAGTTGTCACTACCCTAAGAGAATGTCTCTCGTCTCATGATGTTTTAGGTGGTTTTTATTCCTGCCAGAAAGTTTTTGATGCTGTGTTTTTTTTTCTACGTGTTTTGAACTTATTTTACCTTGTTTTCTTTATGTAATTTCCTGCAAGTAGCGGGTGACACCAACATTGTGGACCTTGATTATCCTTCTTCAATCCAAAATACTGCGCAACCCGATGAGACCCTTCCACTTGATGTCAGAGATGTTCAATTTGAAGCTGAGTTGGTGGGGGAAGTCAATAATCTAGAAGGAGCTACTCAACTCTTGGACGATTTTGAGACACAGGTGGTTGAAGATCTTGAGGCCTATGAGGACGGTTGCAACCAAGCGGTACCCGTAGATTGTGAGCAAGAAGAAACAGGAACAACTGATGTACTGAGTGAAGGTGAAGAGGTTTCTATTGATATGGTTGCATCTTCCATAGTGAAAGAGTTCCCAAGTGGGAGAATAAACACTTGCGAGGAAGTCAGCTCCCTAGAGAGGTGTTCTACTTCTTCTCTTTGCTCTCATGAAGAAGGGAAACAAGTGGTGGATTCTGATGCTGACTGCATTCCAGGTTAGCCTTAAATCTATCGAGAACCTTGCTTCAGTCATTTTTTAGTTTGGATCTTTGGCCTTTTCCTTTTTAACATAATTAAGCACATGGAATCATTTCGGGGCTTATGTAATCACTAAATCACCAATCACCAATGATAATAATTCCACTAGTAACCTTGATAATTAATTTAAAGGGCTATGTAGGAGTTAAGCAAGTTGTTTTTACTTCCCTTATAAGTGTTTTTCAGGATGTTATACTACAGCTTATTCAAATGGCTTGAACATCATACTCGGGAATATTTAAGGGTAAACGATTTACTTATGAAGGTGAAATGTCAAGATAAAGAAAAGGACATGGAACTGACAGTGACTCATTTAAGCTTGGGCTTATGAGGAGATGAACTGAGATCCACCTTTTGCCTTCTGAACTCCCAAGTCTGGTTGTTCGTCATCCCAATTGTGAAATAATGTTAAAGCTTGGGAATTAAGACTGTTCATATTTTGAAATCCTTAATGGGTAACGTCCACCATAATATGCAGCAATATGGTTAGCACAGGCCAACTTAGTCCTTGTTTATTTTATTTTTTTATTTTTCCTCTTTATTTTAATTAGTCTTTTTAAAAAAAAAGGTTTATCGTGTAATGACCCCAGGGAATTTGTTGCATTATTTTTCTTCAAGTTGTTTGAATGTTGAAAGAAGTGGCGAGGCTCTATTTGTTGATACTGTAATCAAGCAAAATCTGTGGTTGCGTTAAATGTGACAATCTTCATTTTTTATGTTGCTACCTTAAACTTTACCTTGTGCCAATTTTGTTGGATTTCGTTGGTGTTTACCACCCAGCTGCAACAGTTTGGTTGGTAATGTGGGAATTATGTATACATAGGCTTCTGATTCTGAGTTATAATTTTAAAAGAAAGCTGTTTCAAAAGAAAATTTAAAAGAAAATGCTGTGCAAGTTGCTATTGTCCTAGGGGCATATGAAGCAAACAAAAGAATAATGAGAAAGAAGATAGCTTGAAGATACCCATTATGTTGTGTTTATTTTGGATGGACACTTTTCCTACATCTTGAACTTACTGATTGCGTGATTTTTAAGTTGGGCCCTAGAAAGATTAGGTTTTGCCACTGGCAATCAGTTGAAAGTGGTCACGAATATAGTACCCAATTGGAATAGGGTTCTTTGGTTTCAGCAGCATCAAGTTTTAAGTGCAAGGTGGTGCTGATAACCATGCTTTTTGAGCCCAATAAGGTTTTCTGAAGAGGGTGTTCATCTTTAACATTTTGTTGTTGAGTGCCCATAGCTGTTTGCAGTCTACTTCTGTTTGCTTTTAATAAATATTTAAATCTTGCAAAAGAAAATTGACTAGTAAATGCAATGGACTTTTATGTTATACAAATGAAGGTATCTAGATATTGCATAATTTTAAAGGTGAACATGTTCTGTTGGGGTCATATTCTGTTAAGGTTAAGCCTTATTGTGTCCGAAAATGACCAGCCTTCGGAAGTCTATTGTTCAGTCTCATAAATCTTATATTTTTTTATAAAATATATATGCATGCTCCATGTTAGCTTACAAGGGAGAGAGGAGGATTTAAGATATAGTTCCATTTTTTGTTTAAATTGGTGTTATCATTGCGTATATTGGGCACCACACTTGCTCTCTCATTATGACTAAAAATGGGGTTGCAGCGCAACCAGAAGCAGACAATGATCTAATTTTAAAGGTCCCACAAACTGCTAAAAGACCTCTTATGATTTTGTATTAATAATCACAATCTAAGGAAAGACTTGCACTAAGAAATTGTAAAATTTAACCTACTTGCACGATAACCATTCTTGCTTGAGTCTTATATGATCTCAGGTTGATCAAATTGGTATCCGTTTTTTTGTTCCACAGGTAAGCTTCAAGCCTCTTCATTGCAATGTGATAAATTGGTGGGACCAACAAATGGTATGCTATATCTTTGCGCTGTAGCATTGTGTGCCCAAGTTGTATTTTGTATTTTAAGCTGGTGCTTCTATATTGTATCTGTGTTGTCCTTTTGGTGTTTGCTGTTCATAATGAAAGATTTTATCCATGCTTTATTGCTTATCTAGGATCTGCTAGAAAGTGCTTCACTTCAGTTCGTTCAGCATCACTGCGGTCCTCTGGTCTTGCTGCTGCTCGAAGTATGACTCCTAAAAGTGGTAACACAGGCTCAAAACCTATTGAAAGAAGCAGCGAAACTCCTCCATGTGGGTTTAATATGGTTGGAGATGTAGCTATTATTTCAAATGTACCACCTTTCTCTGGCACACAAGTTGGTGAATTCGACCAGGATAATGAGGACGGGGAAGAAGACAGAATCAGGACAAGAAATGGAACGGTGAGAAAACTCTTTGTTGCAGATCCTTTTGTAGAAAAGGATGAGACATCGAGGTGGGTTGATCATGCTATTGCAGGGTTGAGTTATGTGGATTCACAAGAGCCAGGAGAGCAATCACAAGTTAATGCCTTAAATGTTGTAGATAAATATCTAGAAATTAATGGCATTGAGTCATCTGAAGAAGTTGAAGTTTTTGGGAGAGAATCAGTAAAAGGCAAATATTCACCAATGTCAGTGTTAAAGGGCCAAGTGACTTTGGCTCAAAGGGCCAACCCGGGAGTCTCGGTTGTCAAACCAGGAATATTTGATTGGGTTGACAGTCATGAGGATGAAGGAGGAGGGGATTTCTTCAGTAAAAGAAAAGAGATTTTACTTGGAACCCATGATCACTTGCGCAAATCAAAGACGGAACCTAGAAAATTAAAACATCTTGCATGTACGGTTCACAGAGATTTTGGTCGAAACATTGAAGTGAAAGAAGAACATGATCCTCGAGTTCATCAAAAGCTGGTTGATGTAGCTTGTTCAGATTCAAGATTTCTGTTGGGCAGATCGAGAACAATGGATAAAGTTCAGCCAACTGAAACAAAAGCAAAAAAGAACATATCTGAGGCTTTAGATAAGGAAGGCACTGAAGATCCTATTGGTGATTTAGATGGTTCACAGGCCGCTTATGAAGTTGGTTTTGACACTCAAATGGCTGCTGAAGCAATGGAGGCCTTATGTTGTGCACCCTCTGCTAAAATTAATGAAGACCTGAGTAACACGAGTAGAGATCAAGGAAGAAAGAAGGATTATTCCAAAAGACTAGTTAGAAAGAGGACTTCCCCAACTACAAATGTTGAAGGAAGAATGAAATCATCAAAGCCAAGGAAGCTACTTGATGCAAAATCATGTAACTCTGGATTGCAACATATGCAGCTGGAACCTACTGAAAAAACTAAAGAGAGGGGAATGCACAAAGTGCACTTGACCAGATCAGTCGTAAATTCCTCCAAGTTTACTGGGGAAATGTGGAGACAACTGGATGGTGGGATTCACAAAACAAAGATGGATATATCTCATGCTTCATTGAGTTCAAATGAGGCAATAGTACCGGCTGTGCGGCAGATCAGGCAATCTTCAGCTAAAAACCTGGGGAAAAGGGCTAAAACTTCCCGTATGAGCAGTGGGAAGGTCCTTAGCAGCCCATTGGATGTCAGTGTTGCACCAAAAACTTTGAATCTCCAAGATATCCCAACCATGGAGGCCCAGCAAAACAATGAGCAGCAAGCCAGCTCTCCCACCGTGAAGACCTGGATTCATTCAAAAGGCAAAAGGAGTCTTCGATCACTCAAAGAGGGTGCAGAGCATGACCAAATTGACGGATCTCCAAATGAGAAAATGCGGACCTCCAGTTCATTAAATGCTGTTTCACCCATTTGTACAAGTGATAATCCCGCAAAACAAATTCATAAGCATGGTTTTTCAAGATTTCCTTCTTTGAGGGAACTCGCCAGATTAAGCACTGAGATGAGACCAGTTTCTACATTTAAAGAAGCACGGACGAGGAGAGATATGGGTAGTATTCGTGTTTTATTAAGTAACCACTTGTCTGAAGACGTAGTTAAGCAGCTGAAAAAGGTACCTCTTTCTCCATTTTTTATGACTGAATTGGCTTTTGGATAAATTACTAGCTAATAAGTAGCATTGCATAAATCACATGCAGAAGCTCAAACATCCTAGCTGTTCAAATCATGAGAGAAGGACTTGTTATGTAGCCCTATAGTTATTGAAAGCATTGGCAGACCTAACAATTTTGGTTCTAGTTGATTGGTGTCTTCAATTAATTGTCCTTATAATCTGCTTGCCACTGTTGTTGATCAGCATGACAGTCACGAAAAGTATTCGCTATCCTTTGACAACACCTGCAAAGTAATACTGATGATTAATTTTTAATGAAAATCATTCAACAATTAGTCTAATAAAAATTATTGTGTTTATTCTTCTAAAATTTATGATATTTCCATTAAAAGTTAAGAATTTATAGAGAATGAGGGAGAAGCGCTCCTCAAGCCTCCTGTGGTAAGGGTAATGAATTTTCCCTGCATTGGGTAGGAAGCGAAGACAATTCATGTGTTATTATCAAAATTCTGTTGTAATTCATCCAAAATTTTTCTCATCATCATTCCTCGAAAGTTATTACATTGGTTTTGCAGTTCATGCAATATGTAGTGACAGACAATTTATTGTTGGTAGATTTTGGCACGGCTGCATGTAATGGTTGCTTCCTCTCCTTTTGATGCAACACACTTCATCGCAGATGAATTTGTACGGACAAGAAACATGCTAGAAACTATTGCGCTTGGTAAACCAGTTGTGACTCACTTGTGGCTTAAGAGCTGTGCGCAGGCCAGCTGTTATATTGATGAACAGAAATACATTCTAAGAGATCAGAAGAAAGAAAGAGAAATTGGGTTTAACATGTCTGTTTCATTAGCCCGAGCACGCCAAGGTCCTCTCTTACAGGTAATTAATGTCATATCTGAGTTGGCTGATAACAGTGCTGATGATTTGACAGCTCATCTATAATAATTGATTCAATCCTTTATCAGTTCTTTTTCATGCTTCTGAAACGTTTATGCAGGGTAAAAGAGTTTTCATTACACCGAATGTGAAACCTAGCGGAGCAGTTGTTACGGCCTTAGTTCTAGCTGCGAGTGGACAGGCATCTCTCTCCCTCGCCCCCTCCCCCACTCCCCCTATCCCTCTCCATTTAATTATTTTTTTATGAAGCTTAAACAGAAGATGCTTTTGCAGGCTGTGGAAAGAATTGGAAGGTCTACAATGGTCTGTGATAAAATGCCAGATGATCTTTTGGTTGTTTCATGTGAGGAAGATTATGCCACTTGTGTCCCTCTCCTTGAGAAAGGTGATTCTGAACTAATATCCTATTACCTTCAAATAGTATCAGATTACTAAAGTTTTGTATTACTTGAATTTTTTAGGGGCAGATGTGTATAGTTCAGAGTTGTTGCTAAATGGAATAGTCATTCAAAAGCTGGAGTTCCACCGGTTCGTATTTTTAAACTTGAACACCTGAAACATGTACTCGTCAAATATGATCTTCAGTATCATTTGACATATCTCTCGGTACTTCCTTTTTATGGATTCCAGGCATCGACTTTTTGTGGATCACGTTAAAAGAACTCGTTCCACCATATGGCTCAGGAATGAGCAGGATCATCAGTTTCGTCCTGTTGCCAAAAATAGATAAATCTTTCTGTACATCTGTGTTTCTTTTATTTTTTCTTTCTTTTGTTTTCATGTAGCCTTGTTTATGCTAGCCCTTTGGTAAGATATGTATAGGTTTTATTTACTTCTTGCGGATGGTAGTCATTGTGATTTTCTCATTATATTTAAACAGTACAAAGTTCTTCATGTCCAGTGTCGTAGGTGTTCTCGTTCTTCTCTGTATTATGGCTCTGTAGGATTTTTCGCCCAGGCTACTGACACTATTAACTCAATGCTGGTCTACAGAGTACTCCTACCATAAATCGCAGATATTACTCTGTCACGGTCTGTAGCCCTGTCAGTAAAAAAACTGCAGTACTTACAATTGAATTCTCGTTTACATCCAAGGGCATTCACTTCTGACGGATGCTAGCAACGGAAAAATGGGAAGTCATCTTAATCATCTAAGTATCCCACGGTTTCTCAAACTAAGCCCTATTAACATTAATAGGAATTGGGATATTTCATCTTTCATTGAAATCAATTGTACTATTTTACATAATATTATTAGAAGATCATTAGAAGTTGTATTGTACGCAATGTTTTAAAGATGTCATAGATTTTGGTTCGACCACCGGTTGAATTGGGTATAACTTGTATCTCATTAAATAAATATAGAATTTTATATTCAATAAAAATATAAAACCTATAACAACTATTAAAAGTGCTAAAAAGTATCATTTAAAACACAATATAATGTTTAAAAGAAAATCAATATAATTAACTAGATCTATTTGGTTCATGTCTAAAGTTAATTTAAATGTTTTGGGCAAACGGTAACTAGACCGGTTTAACCGGTTTGGTCTTTTTACCGGTTCAGCGATTTAACCCTATAACCCGGCCGAGTCATCTGGTTTTTAACATTTTACAGGTTTTTTATGCAAACAGAATTGCTTGAAGCCCTGTTCCGATTGAACCTGGTTGAAGTGACCATCTCCATTTGGTTTTTAAAACACTGATTGTACGACTTATTACTTACCAAGACCTCTTTGAGAGTGCTTGCATCTTGCAAGCAAGACCATGGGAAAACTATTATTGTAAAGTCGTCATTTTTTTAATAAGTCAAATATGATAAAGTCTAACAAAAGATAAAGAGATTTTTTTTTTTGAAGAGATTGATATAATCGACATTATTTAGGTTACAGAGAATATTATATAGATAATGGTGGAATAAGAAAAGGATATATGAAATAAGAAAAAATGTTATATAAATAATGAGTGGTGATACAAGTAGTGCTAAAAAAGATGTTATGGACTACCAACTAGGTTGTCAAACCTCGCAATAAAACATGGCAATACTATATCATTTTTATAAATAATAGATAGAATGAGTAAAGAATATTCTATTATTTATATATATACCTGATTGATAAATGATAAAAATAGGTACATAAAAAGGTAAACAAGAAAATAAATATAAATATTAAATCACATTAATATGGTTGAAAGTGTTAATAACATAAATTTTAATTAAATCTAAAATCTACTCTTTAAAAAAATAATTTAACCAAATTATACTCTATGCAGAAGTGATATTTTTCCTTATAGGCATATATGAAGCAATTAGTCTACAAAGTTACCAACACGTTATTTTTAATATAGATATTATAATCCAATATTCAATATGGGTTTCTGAACTTTTGGAGAAAGGACTTCTTCCCGAAGATCTTTCCAAAATAAGGTCGGAAGCCCAACTCGCGAAAACTAAGCGCGAGTCCATAAAGGCAAATGAAAACGATAAAATCGTAAACCTGGCAAAAGGGGGTGGCTCAGGCAGCCGTCAGAGAGCTACGTTTCTCCGCCAAGAACTTTCGTTAAGCAGCTGCTATCTTCGAGCGTCTCGGGCACTTCTTCGGCTTTCTGTTATTTCCCTGCGTTCCGCTCTTATGCCCAAAAGTGTGGCTCGTCGCCGCTGCCACGATTCAGGTTGTAACCCTAAATCCGTTATCTTTGCCTAACTTCGCGAATCTGTTAGAATATTCCTTCTTTATGGAGGTCTATAGTTCCATTATACCATGAAATTTTTAATCTTTTGCAGTGATTTTTTTTTCTTTGCCTTTGGTTGGTTATTTATTCTGTAAATGATGAGAATGGCGCTGTAATGTTCTTGTTTTTTTTCTTTTCCTTTAAGTGAATGTCACGGCTAGTTAGGTGTTTCTGGAAACTGGGCTCCCATTTGTTTTGCAGGGAAAAGGAGAGGAGGTTGGCAGCGTATTTGGGTGTGTAGACTGTCTTGAGATGTTGTCTCTACTAACTTTGGCTCTTTAACTATAACCTAGTCAGTGGGATCTATGGAAGTAGTTTGATGGCTTGATGTGCTAGTCGAGAAAAAGAAGCTCCGTGGACGCACTGTTTTTTTTTTTTTTTTTATTTTAATTGCGAAAGACTGGCTTGAAATCAATCAATGTCTTTTGCTAGTGTTGCTATTTATATTCTCTATAGGATATCTAGTAGTTTCGGAGAGTGAACAAGCGCTTTGATGTGTCTGTGTATTATTGCTATCTTAATGTTAGGATGGTTCAGCTAGGAGGTCTATGAGTTAAACATTTTCACGCTTGGCTCAAAGGGAAGTGGCAACACACGTAGGCTAGGTTCAATTATAAGGAGTTTATATATATATTACTTTAATTTCTAAAATTTATTTGGTTGTTGGAATTCTAGGCTTTCAATTACTTCTTTTGTTGATACTTAAAAGGCAAGTTCTTTATTTTGCTTTTACTACAATATTTTCTGTATGTCTCTCTTATTATTAATCCCTTTTATGTTGCAAGTTCAACAATTCCTTGCTTCCTCTATCATCTATATTAAGAGCACTGAGGATTTTACTCATACTAAAGGAGAGCAAATAATATTGATATGACATAAGAACATTCATTTTTTACATGAACCCAGACATGGGGTTGGATCTATTCTGAAAAGGCTTTAAGTCTAAAATGTTATATGGCGGCCATGTTATATGATTGGCGTAATCAAAGGGTCAAGGCAATATATTACAACTTTTTTTAAGCAAGAAAAAGGAAGGAATGATAATTTAAAGGATGAAGAGTTTGCGGGAAAATGAGGTAATATTTATTCCCCAAATGAGACCTTAAAGTTTTCATGAATTTCACAGGAATAACTTTGCGTCGTCTGTGGCACGGATCTGTAATGCATGTGCCGTCAACATTCAAAACAAAAAAAAAACAAGGGTTTATTTTACAGTTACCTTAATAGAGTTTAAAAACTGGTGCACAGATCTTACAATGACCATGTTATCATTTAATGGGAGATAGGGATGGGAGATTTGCTCCATCTTTTGAAAAGCTGGAGATCGGAACAGTATAAATATATTTAAACTCCTTCACCTTGTAAAGAGAAGAAGATCTCTATGGTATCTTTCAGATATATTTGGGTTACTTAGAGTGACTAATTCATTCCTAAAATAGTTTATTATTAATGAAGTTGTACTTTTCATTAGAATTTGTCATTTACTTCTTATGATCTCCTAATCTGTAAGTGGAATTATGCTTCTCTGTTCTAGAAGGATATTACTTACTACGAACAGGATGACCACACCCTGGAAATTTGGTTTGCATATAACAAGACTTTGATTTCTTTTATGCCTGTCCAGTTAAGGTTGTCTCGTGCAGTCAGAAATGCTTATAGGACACGCAAAGTATATGTCCCTCGGAGGCGCAAGACCTTTCTTATTACTATGCGAGAAGCATTTTTGTTACTTCTGTGGGTTGTAGTTTGCAGTTGTTTGTTTTTTTTTTTTTTTCTTTTTGAAAGTTGGGTTTTCTTCTAATCTAATTCCTATACTCCTAAGGAGGCTTAAACCCAAGATCCCCCATTACAAACCCCTCCATGTGACCACTGAGCTATGCTCAAGTTCACAGATTATTTTCTTTTTAAGCTTTCTTTTTTTTTACAATTATCTGACTTTTCTAATGAAAGTTTTACCATCTTGAAAGAAAATTTTAAGACCTAAATCTGAATTTCAAAAAATTGCAAGGCAGGTGGAAAATAGGTGTTTGAATGGCTTGGTGTACTCGTGGGGGAATTGTTGTGTGGGAATCCTCTGGTGGAGGATGAACGAGGAAAAGGTTGAATATGACTTGAAGATGTGCAGAAAGACTGATATAGACCATGGAGTCCTCCAAAGAAGTCTGTAAGTCAATAGTGGAATTACTATTGAAAGAACAAAGTGTACACTATGATCTCTTCTGAATATAGATCTCCACGACAAGCAATTTATGTGGCTTCAGTGTCAAGTTGCTTGGCTGATGGAAGAAGAGTTGCCATTTTGGTCTTTCAGTGTCCAGTTATATATGTAAATTTACGGAGGTGGCTGATATGGGTAAATTCGTAAGCCAAGAATAGGGAGCTCAATTGATTTCTCGCTCGACCTTCTCTTTAGTCCCTGGCGCTTGCAATTGTACTTTCTTCACCTTCTTTGAAAGATAATATTATTCCTTGGAAAACCATTGAATGACATTCCACAAAAAGGGATAATGAGGACTTAGTTTTGAATATTTCATCCCCAAAGGATGAGTGTTAGCTAAATTTCATTGGAATCTGCTAGAGAAGGGGTACTCAAGGCACTTGATGTGATATACTGCAAAGAATGTGTGACTTGCCAAACTTGTAGGAAAAAGCTTGCTTTATTATTAGTGTTTTCCATTTGAGGAAAATTGCCATTTTTTTTGAAATAACGGATTCCAAAAGGTAAAAAGGGCCAACCAGAAGTAGGCAACTGGGGGTTGAGAAAGCCAAAAAAAAGTAATTTTGCTCAGATATTTTAGCTCATTATAAGAAAATAAGATCAGAGCCTTTGAGTTTACTGCCTGTACAAAACTGTGCATATTGTTGGGAACTGGAGAATAAGGACATCGGCACCATGAGCTATTGTTTCAGGCAGCCCTACTCTTTTTCTATTTCTAATAGTAAGTGTATAGGTTCTCTACAATGTAGAAAAGGAGGAAACAGAGTGGTTTTCTGGACCGAATGGCATTGGACTTTTACAGTCCTGTTGTGTGTAACAGAGAGAGTGGTGAAATAGCTTCTTATTATTTAAATCCTTCATTAGTGAAAAACCGTTCTTTATATTATGAAATTCTTAACTTCATTTCTTGATGGCAAATCTGGTAATTATGAAGCTGATTTTGTGTTAAAAATATTCAATAAGCTTATGATTACTGAAATTAAAATCTGGGTTTGTTGCCATTTTGGAGAGTTCTTTCGGTAGAATTGGGATTTTTTTTCGAAGTTCTCATCAGTACTATTTATTTTTATAGTCCAATTTTCTAACAGCTGCTTGTGCTGATATGTTTTATGATTTTCTCATTATTTTATCCTCCGTTTCTGTTTATGTTACTGTAAACCTTGCAAAGCATATCATTTTATGTTATCTGCTTATTAAGATAGAAAGCTATGCACATAAAAAGAAAGTAAACCCTCCATTTCTATGTTGGCTTATTTGGTTCATTTTGGCAGGTGTGACTTCTTGAGCAATATCTTATGTTTGTATTGTACAGTGTCAAGTTCTTTTATGCGGATACTATATTGCCACTGCTTTTATGGCTATTTGTTGTCTCAAGTAGGATAATTCTTCTTATGGAGTTGCAAATGTGATCATTTTAAACCCGCAAATGTTTAAGGTTCATGATATAGTCCTTTTGTCATATAAAGGCCAACCGTGTTGTAGGCACTGATTGGACTAGGTGTACTCATTGCAATCCTTTTGATGACTTAGGTTGTTGCTTGAATCAATAGCTGATATTACACATTTCGTCCTCCCAACAAGCGCATTTTCTTGAGAAGCGTACTAAGTCATGGGTAAGAAGGTTGGGAATGCGAGTGAAGTCCAGAAGCCTCCTTTATCTGAAAATACTCCCAACTCGTTGAAGCCGAAGCGAAAAATTGTGAAAAAGAAAACGGTGAAGAAGAATGCTGAAACTTTGGAACCCAAGGCCAATCCTGACACTGAAAACAACATGTCTGTAAATATTGGTGAAACTCATAGTACTCCAGCTCAAGATGGTGGTCTATCCAAGACAGATGAAGGTAAAAGTCTGGAAGAAAAAACTGAAAACGAAACGAAAGACCAAAGCTCCTCAAAAATCGTGGAAACTTCCAATGGAAAATCCACAGCGTCCCCGAAGTTGACAAAAATAAAAGAGAAATCCAACCTACAGAATCGGGGATCAGACAAGACCCAAGAAACTAGTGATGTCATGCAATCTAAGAGAAAAGCTCATGATGAGATTGGGAAGAGAAAAGCTCATGATGAGATTGGGAAGAGAAAAGCTCATGATGAGATTGGGAAGAGAAAAGCTCATGATGAGATTGGGAAGAGAAAAGCTCATGATGAGATTGGGAATGCACATGAAAACAAGAAACAAAGCAGTACTGACCATAAGTTATCTAATGGAGAGAGGCACCAAAAGAGTAAAGCAAAACTTGGTGGACTGATTTTTATGTGCAACGGAAAGACCAAGCCGGATTGTTTCTACTATATGGTCATGGGTCTTCCTATGAACCAGAAAGAACTTGTAGAGAACATTAAACCCGGTCTGAAACTTTTCCTGTACGATTTTGATCTCAGGCTGCTGTATGGAATATATAAGGCGTCTGGTGCTGGTGGTGTTAAAGTTGAGCCAAAGGCTTTTAAAGGATCTTTTCCTGCTCAGGTTTTGAATCTTCTGAGACCCGTTTCGTTAACTAGTGTTAACACTACATTTTTAGGTATAAATATGTGGCAATGTTTTGGCAGGTCCGGTTTAAGGTGCATGAAGATTGTTTGCCACTGCCAGAAAGTGTGTTTAAGAAGGCAATACAAGAAAACTATGACGAAAAGAAGCGGAAGTTCAGCACTGAACTCACTGTTGACCAGGTGTGCGAGGCCTAAACCCAAAGAGATTACGTTTCCAAAGTGGCAAGCTAAGCTATTGCATTTTAATTAAAGACCCTTCGTATTCTTACAGGTGAAGAAGCTGATCAAACTGTTCAGGCCTGTATCAAGACTACATTCAAAAGCACCTCAAACTCGAAGCCCTTTGCCCCCACGGGAGAGGGAGAGCAGAAGAGAAGCCCTGTATCGAGTACCCCCAAGGGAAGTTCGATTACCACCAAGGGAAGTTCGATTGCCCCCAATGGGAGTTCCATTACCTCCAAGGGAAGCTCGATCATCACTAATGGAAGCTATATACCAAGTGCCTCCTAGGGAAGCGTTGGTCAGGGAAAGGAATTCCGTCAATGAGGTCTGGAGACATTACAATGCAGCACCAGGATATCAGATGGAGCGCACACACCATGAACCGATTCGAAGGCAAGGTGAGGCAGGTCCATCACATGGAGAAGTAAGGTGTTTGCATGATCCACTTTTCCTTAGTGAGAAAGAATATCGAGCTTTTGGTCTGGGGCGTGAGCCGACTGCGCGTAGCCAGCATCCACCTCAAGCGTCTCCTCCAGCTCTGGAGCCTGGTTATCACCATCCGTTCCGACTCGCTGTTACCCCTTCAGAACAATATCTTCCGCGAGGTCGGAGGGATGGCAATACCCCCGAACCTTATCCTCCATCCCCACGGAGGGAGAACCGTGTAATTGATAGGGAATACATGGGAGGTCTAGAGGATCCTGCGTCTCTGAGAGTGTCTGCACATCCGCCTGGTGCTGTAGGCCTGTTATATGGATATGGCAGGAACGATGTAGCAGATAGAACTGATATGCTGTATGCAGGCAGGGCACGGTTACAATATGACACCCCACCCAGGGTCGATGAAGACGACCGGTACCATATGTATGCATCAACTGCCCCCACCGAGTATGACAGGAGACGGGCTGCGCCAGGGGGTAGTCCATCTGAATCGGCCTCTCTGCCTAGACGCGCATATGCAAGTGCCGCCCGGTATTACCATTGAAGGCTGGAGCGGCAACAGATGTTTGATTCTTAGTTTTCGCACAGGGTTCCTGCCTTCGACATTAATCCGAGTGTCGCACTTTGACTTTGGTAAATTTAATGTTAAAATTACCTAGACATGTTTACTGGGCTTTATGAATAATAAGCTAAAGGTTTTTTAAAAATGACATCAGGTTGCTGTCCTCGTAAGCCTTGATAGATCCTATTTTTATCTTACATGGATTGCCAACGATGACGACGTTCCGGTAGAAATCAGGCTTCTGTTGTAGCTTTTGACGTACTGACGAAAATAGCATTTGTCTCTTGTACTTCGATATCTGAAGCGAATGGGCTAGCCCAGCATCTTTTGAGTCGTACAGTAGAAAAAAACATTTTGCTCCCGAGTTTCGATTCCCCTCCCTTGAACTACAGATTTTATGGTTTTCTTATGTTCTATTCATTTAACGTCCACATTTCCCAAACTTCTACAGCACGGAAAATAAAAAAATTGCCTTCGTATCGTTTCCTCGGTATAATTTTCTGGTTTTACCACAATAATAACCTTATATACATCATAGCATCAATAAATATTCGACAATAAATACTTCAAATATAACGTAATAACTTACAGCTTTCATTTTAAATCTAATAAGATGGTACTCTAATTGTCAGTAGATTGGAACCACAAAATTGTATCAATACTATGACATCCGGACTGCATTAAAAGATACGGTAACTGGAACAAATATAAAGATACCAGTAAAGGAAACAGTTTACCAACACCATTTTCATACCTTCATATGCCTCACACTCGGCGGAAAAGCCCAAAATACAGAGCCTAAATTATACAACCAATCCCCACACTAGCAACAAATGCCAAATATGATGGTTGTTGACGTTATTTACCTTTCAAAGTCTTCAAAGAAAATAGTGTAAGTTAATGCCTCCCATTCGCTTGTAAGTTTCTACTACAAAAGTCTCATCTCGATAGAAAATAGAAAAGGCTGCACAAACACACATACTATCTTAGCAGTTATAAATACATCTGTGTAATTTACATAAATTTAGGAATATTACACTTATTATTTGTTTTATAGATGCCTACTTCACCAAATCTAACTAGTAGTTTTCAGTAAGGTACTAGATAAGCATGAAAATGTCTGCAGATGTCTCTTTTTGAAATTTGGGGGTAAATAAAGAATATTGTATTTCAATGGTTGTAAATACAGATCCTTCTAATTTAAGATATTTCTGTTATTAGGAAGCCATATCCAGGTTTTCCTTCTGAAACGTCAGCCATTAATCAGATAATAATTTCCAACATCTCAAGCACGGCATCATTTCAAAGTTTCCACAGGTGATAATCCTCGAGAGGACAAGAACGAGGTTAAATGTTTACAGTCCCACATTCCTACCAAATATGCTACCTTGGCTTGCCCTGCAATCTTAAACTTAATAAGAATCAGAGCGGTCTATGTGGACATGGTGTGTGGCCTGCTATACCAAAACCTGCAATGAGAAAGAAATGAATGACTGTTACTCTTTTTCTCATTTTCTGGTTTTAAAACATTTTGAACAATAAAATGTCCATAACAATGTCCCTTCGCAAATTCAGACCAATACCGAAACCATACATTTGAATGACTCAAATGGTAATTCCTTTGCCAATATTTCTGCTGGTGTTGAAATAAATTATCATACTCTACAATAACATGCATGATCAGTATCGATGAACCCAAATCAAAGTTTTGCAAACAAAGACAACAACTGTGTTATCATGCTAAGCAACGATCCATCTACGAAGGCAAAAATTCTAGCTTTATGAATTTCTAATGGATCCCTCGTGCTTACTTCTCTCACATATTGAGAAATTATCCCTTGGAATATTAATTCTAAAATGTCACTCAGGTTTTGAATATAAATGCAAATCGCCTTAAATATGATGAAAACAAACTATATAACTCTCGATATGATAGACGTCTGGAAAAATGGTACTTTTCCTCGCTCAAAGAGAGAGGAGCTTAAGAAAGGGTGGGGCACGGCACCCACCCCTTAGAAGTAGGACATTCCCCTCTTCCCCGAATTACTACAAGGAGAAGGGCGAAGATGTAAGACATCACCACATTAGATCATCCCAACCCTGGCCAAAAATTTTTGCTCTATCGAGAGCCAGTACTCTCTCCCATCTCTCTCCATCAAAGTGAAGAGATCCCCTTCCCTGTAGGCAAATTTTCTAAAAAATGCATATTAAAACCTGAGGTTGAGGAAAACACCAGGCGATTGCAAAAGATGAACTAAATAGATGACTGCCAGTAAACAAATAAATGACTGCTCGGTAAGCAGACCTCCTCCATGTGATCCAAAAAACGAAAAAAAACAATGAATGAAATCCCTAAAGAAGAAAACAATGGGAATAGAAAATTACCTCTAGGAAATCCCAACTATTTTTAATTGGTTTCAGATGTTTGGCTATACAGAAAACTATCTTGTGAAGGGCCAGTTGTTGGTCCCGCAGAGAAACCTCCACTAGTAACAGGTGCAGTGGGGTTGGCTTGGAATACCCCTGGAGCACCAGACGTGGATGTTGCAATGCCTACAGGTGGATTTAGTGTTTGAGGCCGAGTAAGTCCATTTGTTTGCATGGGTGAAGCGCCAGGTGGGCTCAACATTGGTGGCTGTGTTGGACCTGGTGGATAGCCTGGCAAGCAAAATTTGTAGGTTCAAAATATATAGAAAAACAGTTTGAAGAAAATAATTAACTGAAGAAATTAATGATCAGTGGATAAAACCTTGCTTAAGCGAGACAACAGCAGGGTCTCACATTTAGTAAATAGATAACTCAGAAGTCAAAATTTAGGTGATGTAAAGATTATGGTTCTTAGTGTAAATATAAATTTTTGTAAATTGCAGAATACTTTACTCTTTTCTAAAGTCATAATAGGTTTGCCACAAACACAACCTTTTGCAGGACCTTCAACCATCATATTCAAATTCCACAAATGAAAGGGATTTCACGAGGTGAAAGGTTTTGCTGCCTCTTTCCTTGTAAGCTCAAAGTATTCTATTCAAATCAACACAGAAAGCAAATCTCTTTCCCTTCACGCAGAAAAAGACTTACTAGATATGATGCTTATCAATGACTAGATTTTTTTTTTGAGGAAATTGCTGTTTTTATCCAATTCACATACTTGAGAAGACTCGAACCCAAGACCTCCCATTACCCAACTCTCCGTGTTAACTGTGCCATGCTCAAGTTCACAATGACTAGCAATATTTTGTTCTTCCATTCCACAATCCCATTTGTTTGAGGCATGACAATCTTCAAAGAACTTTCCAAATTCAACACAACAGTATTCACTTACTCCACTGACATGTCATTACATTGATTTTGAAGTTTACTTTTTGCCTTCTAAATTCTAAATATTAAATATTAATATTCACTTACACACCGCATTTTGATATAACATTATAAAAAATGTGTTTCTCCTCTAGTAAAAAAAAACAAAAATCCACTCCTCTCACTGTCACCATGTGATACTCAATTGGACACATACAGCATTTGTCTCTCGCACTTATGTTGTATTTAGGTATTCAATCCAAGTTCAGCACTCCTTTTATGGTGTTCACATGAACATATCCCAGCTAATATAGCCTTTTTACACAAAATAAACAAAAGTATATGAATTCGCATGTCACACACCAGGGAATTGTTCTTGCAAACCTGGGGTAGCTGTAGGAGGCCGAAGCATAACAGGTGGTCTAATCCCTGGAACCATTGGTGGGTTAATAGGAGGTTGAGATCCAATAGGCAAAATAGGGAGACGAGGCCCCCGTATATTTGGTGGCAGAGTTGCAAGATGTTGGTGAAAAGAAGCTCCAACTTGATATGCAGCAGTCTGTCCAAGATGCTCCTTAATCTTTTGATCAATTAGACTCTGGGTTTGTTGCTCTTCAAACTGCTGATAGTAGGAACGAACATTGGCCTGAAATAATGACCAAATCAGCACAAATAACAATAACAATTTTCTCTTAAGAAAAAAATATGCTCAGCTCCCAAGAGGAATGTTAAACTACTCACACTCTTGATTAATATATGATTCGCCTAACACCATCTGTGCTTTTTTTCTGTAAAAGGACAACATTTCCCCAAAAACCTTAATTTCTCTAGAAAATAGCAGTGAAGACTAGAAAAAGGCTTCCCACCTGTAAGGCGAAGATCGAAAAGATGACCTCTCCAGGAAAACTTAGGAAAATTCTCTTCTTTTTCTTGAAGAAGTTCCTTTATTTTGTGAGGCCCACCAAATATATCTGGTACTTCACTTTTGGTCTTTGTGCTAAGCAAAGGAATCTAGTCCTTTCCTTACGCTCGTCTTAATTTGGCTTTTGTTCCGTTCTGAAACATAAAGACTTAAAGTCCAACCACAGCTCTGTGCCGAAAGGGAAGAGGCAGGTGGCCTGAAGGCTTGTCAGCGGCCAGATGCCTCTGATCCCATCATCCTTTTGGAGGAAAGATCCCCACCGCTTCCCGAGGGAGGGAGGGAGGGAGGGTGGGTGAAGTTATTGAGGGAAGCAAATATAAAATTAAAAGGGGAGAGCACTTTTGAGTAATTTAACATTTCTCATGATGACAGAGTAACTAACCCAAAGAAATGAAGTCAGAAAAGCAAAGGTATAAGGTACCTTGTGCTTGTATCCAGCATTGTGTTGTTTTCTAACAGAAGGCTGGAAAATAAAAATGAAATACATAAATTAGCAAAAAAACATTAATTAAGTTAAAACAAATAACAGGAAGGAGAAATATGAAAATTCAGGATGATGTCATAAGCAGTAGCTACTAATTTGGTAAAAAAGAAGTCAGTGAAACTTAGGTTAAACATAACACAAAAACAATTACAAACAAATAAGTTTACTGATAGATAACTAAAGTACAGGGCACACCCTTGTGTCACTGAAATATAATAAAAAGATGTAAACCAACCAGCACCTCTTCTTTCACGCACAACAAATCTAAGTATTACACTGAGCTATAAAGAAGAACATTTTTGCGTGGGTGACAAAGTTGAAGAAAGAGTGGCGATTATAAATGCTTGTTCTCATTTAAAAAGCACTAGCCACTCGGATGAGAGCAACCACTCATAGAGATCAACAAATAACAAGAGACTGCATGGCAAGATGATATTTCATTTGCAATAAAAAAAGTTGGAAACCATTCTCTAAATTGTTGCAAGCCAACCAATCTCTCTCTGAATAAGCTCCTACACTATCCAAGAGTCGAAGCTGCACCTCGTCGAAGAGGAAATTGCAGCCAATAGGGATAGGGGTTATTCAACATGGTATAATTTTGCCCTCCACAACTCATTCATGGCTGTATTCTTCGCTACCACTAAAGCGGATTCACTGAATGGTATTAGTTGGGCAGACCACCCCTAGCCCTTGGAAGCTCAGTCATATTATTCACAAATTTCACGAGGATAAATCTTCGATAATGGTCTCATGGATTAACAATTCATGCTCTGAAAAGAAACAGGCAAATTTTGATTTTTTTTTTTTTTTTTTTTTTGAAGATGGTTTGGATTTCATTTATGGCTCCTTCAATTACAATTGCATTACAGAATGATCCTATGGGGATCTCTCACCTCCAAGTGAGGAACAGGCAAATTTTGATTTTTTTTTTTTTTTTTTGAAGAAGAAGAAGAAGAAGGAGAAGATGGTTTGGATTTCATTTATGGCTCCTTCAATTACAATTGCATTACAGAATGATCCTATGGGGATCTCTCACTTCCAAGTGAGGAAGTGAAACTCCTCTGGCTAGAAAATCTGCAACTGAATTAGCAGATCTGGGTATGTGTATCTATGTGCAGGATGTAGTGTGTCCTAAGGACCAGATTTCCCTAAAGTAGACTGCAAGTCTCCATGGAGGCTGAGAGGTTTTGTTGCACCAAATTATGACGTTAAGGCAATCTCCTTCCACTACCAAGTCTCCTTGGAGCCTTTCCTGGAAACTTTTTAAACCTTGTAGCATAGCAACAGTTTCTGCTACTATCGAGTTAGTACTTGGTAGAGGCCCTGCATAGGAGAGTAGGATTTGGCCTAAGTGGTTTCTGAACAGCCCCCCCAAATCCAGCAGATCCTGGATTACCCCTAGAGGAACCATCCACATTCAGCTTGGTAACTCTCTCTGGAGGAGGGTTCCATTGTGCTGCTGGTTTTTTCGGCTGATGAGAAGTTAACTTCGCCACATTATCCCATGGGGCTCTCAAATTGATCCCGGTTATGTCTTGCATTTCCGCTAGAGTACTTAGCCAATAAAGGATTTTGTTAAGTATAAGTACCTGCAGTTGGTTGACCTCCCTTCGGGTTGCATTAAAGATTCTATTGTTTCTTTCCTCCCATATGATCCATGGGATGAAGGATATTACCACCCCAAGTATGAGCTTTCCTTTCTTTGTGAGCTTTAGGTTTGACCAATGATCAATAATCTTTGATAGGTTTTGAAACACAGCCGTTGCGCTATCAAATCTAAACATGGACCACAATCGAATCCAGATCGTTCGGGAATATTGACATTGAATTAGGACATGATCACTAGTTTCTGGTGCTATTGAAGGTAGGGTCATCCCTCTTCTTGTCAAATTCTCCTTAGACAAAATTTTCTGATGAAGTACTGTCCATATAAAGAATTTTGTTTTGGGAGGACAGGGGAGCTTCCATGCCCATCTGGCTTGGTGGGCTTCTCTCTGTTCTGAGTTTTCCAGGGCTAAGTAAGTCGCCTTCACTGTGAAGTACACTGACAAGAGCTGATCTAGATTGGAAAGCTCTGAGGCTTCATCATCTCTCAGTTCTCTTCGAAAAAGGTTGCTCCATATGAAGCATCTCCCATTTCTATTATGCAGTAATTCACTAAGTTTGTTATCAGGGTTTGCAGCCACTCTATGGAGTCTTGGGAAGGATTGAGCTAAAGGTCTTTTCTCCAACCACGGATCGTTTCAAAAATCAGTCTTCTCCTTTTCCTAGGAGGAATCTTATCATTCTCCTAGAAGTATCCCAAGATTTATGTATTCTTTTCCAAATTGGGGACAAGGTGTGACTCGGATGTCGTCCCATTATCCGTTCGGAATCAGAAATGGACATCTTGGAGGGGATCAAAGATGCCCAAGCGGGGGAATTATCTTGATTGATTCTCCTACACCATTTCAACAAAAGAGCTTGGTTGCAGGTGACGATTTTCCTTATACCTAGTCTACCTTTGGATTTTGGCATACAAACTTCATCCCAGCTTACTTAGTGAAATTTAAATTCATTGCTGGTCTTTCCAAAGAAATTGTCTCATAATTTTTTCAATTTCCATTGCCATTCTTATTGGACAGGGGGTGAAGGAGAGCATGTAGGAGGGAATTCCAAGCAGACAGGATTGCAGCAGTACCAGCCTTCTAGCTTTCGATGGATGCCTCCCTTTCCAGGCCTTGAGTCTACTTCTCAGCTTTTCTATAGTGGGGTCCCATATGCTCTTGTGAATCCTTCCTTGAATTACTGGCAGCCCAAGATGAGAAAACAGGAAGGCACCTGTATTACATCCGAGTATTCTTGCAGCTTCTCCCAGAGAGTCAAGTTCTACATTTATTCCAGTCAGAGATGTTTTCCTCCAGTTTATTTTCTGACTTGTGGATATTTCCATTAGTCCCAATCCCGCTTTCAATTTCCTAATCTGTTGTATGGAACCCTCATAGAATATCATCATATCATCTGCAAATGGTACGATTGGGAGAGTTTCATCCTGAAATGGATTATCAAGCCATCCTGTTGCTATTAATTGCCTGAAGAAGGCAGTCATTCTTTCTCCAACTAGGTTAAAAAGGAGAGGAGATAGAGGGTCCCCCTGTCTGATTCCCCGTGAGCTCTTAAAGTATCCAAAGAGGCCACCATTAATGGATATAGATGCAGGAGTAAATCCATTTTCTTTATCTAATTCCAAATCTAATAGTTTTCATGACTAGGTCCAAGTGCCTCCAATTTACTCTATCAAAAGCCTTCTCAAGATCCAATTTTAGAAGGAAGACCGATTTCTTTTTCTTTGTGAGTAGATCAACTGCTTCATGGACAAACATAGCCGAGTCCAAAATTTTTCTCGATTGGATAAATGCACTTTGTTCTTGACTGATTACTTGGTTGTAAACCCCCTTCAATCTCTTTGCTAGGACTCTTGAAATGATTTTATAGGTTCAAGAGACAAGGCTTATGGGCCTGTAATCCTTTACCTAGTCGACTCTTTTTTTGGGTATTAAGGCAATAAAGGAAGCTTCTATTGATTGATGAGAGATGCCAATTTAAAAGAAATCATTGAACAAATTGATGAAATCCTCGGCCATAAAATCCCACGATCCTCTAAAGAATTCGCCATTGAAGCCGTCAGGTCCAGGTGCCTTATCCTTTGGCATGTTTACGACTGCCTGCTTGATTTCCTTTGGAGAGAAAGCGGTTTCCATGTCGGCACACTAGTCCAGTGTCAGGCTAGAGAACCCTAATGTGACTTGAGGTACACAAAAAGAAATAGGAAAAAAAAATGAACACAAAACTCCAATATAAAAAATATGTGACTTGAGGTACACAAAAAATTGAGTCCATCCATCCATTATCATTCCTAAAAGAATAGGAAATTTCTCAGAAAGTCTATATCCACCTTGGGATATAGTTGAAGAAACAAAAAGACACTGCCCTTACTAGCTTTAAGCGAGAATTACCGATAAAAATCACTGTTAAAGTTTACCTGGTGCTAAATTTACCATGTTGCACATAACCTCGGATGGTCGTTCATAAAAACCATTAAAGCTAACCCAGACCAATGAGAGTAAGCAATCAAATTGTTAAGAGAATCAAAAACATCCAAATAGAAAATGAGACATGTATCTAACGGAACCATAAAAAAGATAGATCATGACTCACAGAGTCGTGGGTTAGGTAGGTATCACAGTAGTCGCAGTAATACCTAAATTTAAAGAAAGAAATAAATAATCAGTATCGAACAGTTGCAAAAAGATTTTGGGAAACCTAGAAAAAATGGCAAAAAAAAACGTACCGTGGCATCCTGTGTAGGACAACGATACAAATCACAGTAATGAATATTCCGGAACGGCACAAATCTCCTGCGTGAATAAACACCCGAGAGTTACCAAGATGAATTAGAGAATTACAACAAATAAATATATAATTGTTTACTTGTAACCCTGTCTTGGTACAAAATTCTAGGGATTGCAACTAGCCCAGCCGAAAAGTAAAAAAGAAGTGAAAAAAGCCAGATAGGAACCTGCTGGAGCAGGGTGCTCCAAAAAAGAAGCAATCCTATTGAACAAATCCAATAAAACAGTAAAACAATTCACCATAACCGTGACTTCCTCAACAGTTCCCCAAAATCCTTTTCCTTTTTTCACAAAAAAAAAAGCACTTTGAGAAGAGTTTAACAATCCCAAATAACTTGATCTCATATTTTATGATCACAACCAGAGAAAATGGTAAAGCAATGCACACGTTCACAGAGAATCTCCTCAAATGGACATCAGAGACATATCAAGACAGGTTTCGATCATATCATGACAGCATTATCGCGTGCAACAACCGAGAGGAAAATTTAAATCGAATTTCCAAGTCAAATATCAACTAGGTCATAATGACGAAAAAACGATTACTCTCACTGCATCAAAATCGCATTCCTCCATTTCAGCAGGGAATCTCTTCTTAGAGTCGATTCAAACGCGCGACAGTTTCCATATTATATATTAAAAAAAAACAAAACGCATTACAAGCTACTTGATGTCTCTCGCTAATATAAAAAATAAATAAAAAGATAGAAAAAAGGACTAAAGCGAAAAACGAAAGAGAGGCGGAAACCAAAAGTGAGAAGATAACGAGAACTCGCCTGATAAGAGCTGCCAATTAACGGGGCAGCAGATGCAACCAACGGGGGACCAAGGAGGATGCAGTACAAAGAGACACTTGCGCAGAGAAGAATTTTCTCGCTTCGTTTTAAGTTTTTGCGTTACAACTACTTAGGCCTCTCTGAAATGCACTTAAAATTTACAACTTCACGGGTAACGAAAGTGTAGTCGTCACCTGTGACGTGGCAGTTTATAACTTGAACTGAGTACTGCTATGCGCACCCTCAAGGGGCGCATTTCATTGACCCCTCTAGGTGGGAGCATAGCGGCCGCTTTCCAGTTCAGAAATTGAGGCGCGAGCACCCACATCAAAGAGGTGGACATGAAAGAGGTGGACGAAATGCGCACCCTCAAGGTGCACATAACATTACTCTAATGAAACATTACTACTTCTTTCGTTTTGCTGTTAGCTCTTTAAAAAGAGTAATGCTATACAGTGGGACCCATAATGGAAATATTTTAATACCTATTGTTATAGCGAGCGAGCCTGTACCCGAGTACAGCCTTGGTATTCATAGCATTATTCTTTTTAAAATGTATAAGGAAGAATAATACTATGCTCACAGCGGTCACAAGCAGACATTATTTTAAAGCGAAAATCGAGAGGCATTAAAATAATGTCTTATGAGGGGGCATAACATTACTATAAAGAAATAGTGGTGATATGTATATTATCAGCAATATTTTAAAAACCGTACCGTTAATTGAACCACCGTTGAACCGGGTATGAGTTGTATGTCATTAAAAATATTCATAACAAGACTCCTATTAACTATATTCACAAAACGTGTTTAAAAGTACAACCATTAAAAATAAAAAAACATAAGAAACAAAATATTATGTTTAAAATCAAATGTAATTAACTCCTGAAAATAAAATATAGAAAGCAGAAACTCAAGGATATTTGTTTAGGTCCATCATATTACTGAAATACAAAGTGGATATCATCTTCTAACTCATTTTTGAGCAGCCTAAATGAAAAATCATAAGTTGCAATTTTGCATAACAAACTTCTTTACATAATTGGTAAGATATAGTACACTATCAATGTACGTAATAGGGTTATCACAGGCATGAAGATACTTGTTCCATTTCACAAGGGAAGACTTTTATTTCCATTAGATGAGAACATTTCTATGTAGGGTCTGAAATAAAACACCACGTCTATAAATAAGTCCAAATTCCAAGCACGCGCTTTAAGAGTTTCAGGTGAAAAGTGAACCACAAATAAAGTATTATTACAAGAAAATCATTATGAAGTCTCCACTTAAGAGAAATTAAGTTCATAGCCTTGAATATTCTACTAAAAGGCTACATTTGATTGACATCATTTTAATGTCTTTTCTCAAATTATTTCTCTTGACAGATTATAAATGAATATGGACTCCTCGACAAAGAACTTTCAAAAGGCAATTCACCAAAACAGAGGATGATATTTTAAAAAGGCCAAATACAACCCACAGACCAGTTTGAGCTGAGCACCTTTCAGACAAGCAAACAGGAAAGAAAAATTACTCAGTTCACCCATCTGAGATGTTAAGCTACATCACAAAGCATGAACGAGAACAAGAATTTTCATCTTTCAAAGTATTTCAGAATTATGCGTAAGGCCTGTTGGAGCTGATATCCAGAAAGAGGGCATCGTCAGTGGAGACAGTAAGAAGCAGGTTGAACTGCCACCTTGATATAAAATAATACCTTCGATTCCAAATAACTGTACCATACCTGAATGGAGTCGAGAGAGGAGAGAGCCGTCGAGAGAGGAAAGAGCCGTCGAGAGAGGAGAGAGCTGTCGAGAGAGGAGAGAGCCGTCGAGAGAGGAGAGAGCCGTCGAGAGAGGAGAGAGCCGTATTCTGTTTCACAACCTAGCTTTGCGGTTTATGGTTAGGGATTTAATTTAAACTGTTCAACCGGTTTCGTCGGTTCAACGGCTCTGTGGAAACGGGCCGAGTCATTCGGTTTTGAATCTTTACCGATTTTAAAGCAAACCGAACAGCGAGAAACTTCGATTCCTGTTGAACCCGGTCGAACCGGTCAGGTCGGTTCGGTTTTTAAAACACTGATTGCCAGGTTTAAAGCGTGATATTACATCCTCTTTAGTATAAGAAAGAGATAAAGTAGAAACTATCTTCTTGTTAAATAGGTAATCCTGAACCCTAAACCACATCCACATCTGGACTGCCAATTAGGCTGCTAGGTGTACAACTACATCAGAATGTAAAAACTCAGTAAAAATTGCAGTACTGAAATTATATGAAAAGAGTAATGCTAGTTACACATATGCGCAATACCTATCACACATATAAGCACTCTAGGTCTATAAAAGTATAAAAAAATATTTTTATTTTATAAAATTTTATATTCTAAAGGATAAACACAACTAGCACCTATGCACAATACCTATCTGATGTACCTGACGTAACCAGCCTATCCGAAATACAGTTGCCAAGGGTTCACCCTTTAGAATTTAGGATTTAAAAAAATAAAAAATGATTATCTTTTTAAGTGTTTCAATTTGCTTGTATATTGCGCATAGGTGAGACTAGCATTACTCTAAATATAATAAATATAAAATGAATTATTTTACCTTATTATGTATATGAATAACTTTATCCAAATGCCAATTTATGAATTATCGATTAGGACAAAAAATAAACAAAGTTTTTTTAGTCTTCTACGACAGTCGTTTGGCTTCATTGTTTAAAGAAGTGCTTTTGAAGATTGACTTTTTATAAGAGTTCTTATTATAAAAGAAGTCCTTTAAAAATAAGATGGCATTTGGATTTGCATGAGAAGACTCGAGAGAGTGGAAATTCTTCCTGTTTAATTCGGTAATATGGAGTAAAAGTTCATTTTGTGTATGGCAGAGGAGATGGAACGCTATCTTAATGGAGAAAATGTCATCTTTTGTTGGTGTCCAAATTGACTGTATACGGAGGAAAATATGGAGTTCAATCCTGCTCCCAAAACATAGAATTTTCATATGGAAAATCCAAAACCTTGCTAATAACTTGCAAAAAAGAGGCCTAAATGTACAAAGAGACTACCCCCTGTGCCAAGCCACATCCGAAACCATAGAACATATCTTTCTCACTTGTCCCTTCACTCTCTCTCTCACAACTTTACTGAACCCCGCTCTCCCATCCGATATATTCTCCTTGAGATAGTGGCTCACCGCATATTCTTTAATTGGGAATGGAAAAGAAAACAAAAAGTCGTTCACTATTGAAACTCCATGAGAAGTATCAGTGGAAAGGAATCAAAAGAGATTTAGGGGAGCAATGTAGAACACATAACAGATCCGAAAAATAATACATCTCTAGGTGAACGAGATTACACGGCAAAATCAATCCAAAAGAAACCCAACCCAAACCACCACGACCCATCATGCATTGGAATCCACCTCCTCACACCCAGATCAAAGCAAACTTCGACGGGTCTTGCTTCATTGATAAAAATATTGCAGGAGCAGGCGTCATTATTCGTTGTCATCAAGGATACCCACTTTTAGTTGTTTCGTGGGCCCTCCTGAAAAAATCAAACAACTAGCTAGAGTTATTTGCACTTCTACTCACCCTTTATTTGCTTTGTCATTTTTATGCATCTTCACAGGTCATTATAGAGGGGGATTCAATGGTAACAATTATGGCAGCCAATCAGAAAGCAGCTTCCCATTGGCGTTTAACTCCACTAGTGGAATGGTGCCAGACAATCTTTATGCAACATCCATCGTCCACCCTTCAACATTCATTTAGATAAACAAATTCTGTAGCGGACAAAATTGCCAATGAAAGTTCATCGGTGGCTAGTTCTAGAAACTCACAAGTCGGCATCTGGAGGAATACAACTCCTCTTTTTTTGAAAAATATATTAGTAGATGATTGCCTAAGTAGTGAGCTTTTCCCATCCTTATACTTTCTTGGATGAATGTATAACTATAACATCTGTAGACGATATTAACTTCCTTTAAATGCAATCATCACCCATTTGATAAAAAAAAAAAAAAACCATAGTATCTCTCGACCTTATAAATATTGGTGAATTTAGGATCAGATTTGCAATGTTCTAAGGCACTGCCTGAATGAGGGTTTCACCCCAAGAAGGAGATGCTAATCATGGTGTAGAAAATAATTGCCTCTTTCTTATGCATCCTCTTTCAAAGCAAGACTTCACATGAAAATTAATTCTACAAGCCTCAAAATTAGCACTTTCGACCATCTTCAACAGACTTAGGTGCCAACAGTGATCGGCAAGCCATATTAGAGGTATGTTTTCCGGCAATCGCAACCTCCCCCTACAATGAAGAGGCTTTCGTGCTGTAAGAGTACACCTCTCTTTTGTTTTCATAAGCTTTAGTATCCACAAACAACCGGGGGGGGGTTGTTTACAAGCCTAACAAGTTACCATCTTGACCATCATTTTCACTAAATTCTGGGTTTTTGTCCTCACCTTGACGTCGAACCTAACTTCGAGATCTTTTTTCCAACAACCGAAGAGCCCTTAATCTCAGATTTCGTATGGGTTTCAATCTCTGCACCGCAACGAATGTAACTTCATCATTAGTTTTGAAATCAAACCATTGGGTTTTTGTCCTCACCTTGACGTCGAACCTAACTTCAAGATCTTTTTTCCAACAACCGAAGAGATCTTTTTTCCAACAATCGAAGAGCCCTTAATCTCATATTTCGTATGGGTTTCAATCTCTGCACTGCAACGAATGTAACTTCATCATTAGTTTTGAAATCAAACCATTGTATGGCCTCCAAAAGATACCCCAAATATTGTTGCTCACCATGTTTTTGTTCCATATTCGGCCTCTATTCTCTTTCTTCACGATTTGAAAGGGCCTTTTCCCTTAAGCTTCTTTGGGTCATAGCCTACCTTATCCATGTCGTCTACGACTGAATCAATGCCAAAAATTTGCTCTCCATGCATTTCTCCAATGTAAATCTTTTTCTCTTGGGATCAGTCCACTTTCTAGAAACTCTATAGCTCGTTCTACACGTCAAGCCGCTGCATCTCGACGACTGCCGACATCCCATTGCAGAAAGAGCTCCGCTCATGTTCATGTAGAGTTGCAGGATCTTCTTCAATCACCATTGGGGGTCGTGCCAATGGTGCAGCTTCCTTTACAAGCCGTACCACCACCTTCTTTAGTTCACAAGCCCCCTTTTACACTACTTCAACCTTAACAATTATCAGACTTTCAACATTATAAACCTCTACAATCTCCACCGCTTCCCACTGGTCCCTCCACTTGGGCATTCCAGTCAACTAGTGCCAGTAGTCCTCCAGCCACACTCGCACCAATCGTCGAATCACAACTGCTAATGTTGCCTTCTTTCTTTGAGTTGGCACTTTTTGTCAGACACAACATCTTCACCAGAGCCACCACCTCTCTCGGATTCAGGATCCTCACCAATGACACCACCTCTGTTGGATATCGCGCCTGCCGGTTCCACAACCTTTACAAGTTCAACGGCCATTAATTTTCCACTAGGAAACTTCAACAATAGCCATTTGTGTTGATTTGAGCCGCACTAGGAAACTTCAACAATAGCCATTTGTGTTGATTTGAGCCGGCCCATGCATCATATTCGTCGACACCTTTTCAAACACTTATTATTGTAGCCAACTTCTAGTTCACCTCAGCCTAATTTCAAGAGTAATGCCCTTCGTTTTTATTCACATCTTCAGGAGATACCTCTAAAGGACGATGTGCCAATTTCAAGAGTAATGCCCTTCGTTTTTATTCACATCTTCAAGAGATACCTGAAGGACGATGCGCCAGATGAGAAAGATATGTCGTGGTTAATTGTTTGGTTCATTTGAGTTCTTTTATTACGAACCTTAGGACAATTTTTTTTAAAGGGGATAGAATATTACAGATATATTAGAGTTATTTAGAATTATAGGTCATTTGTAGGTTTTATTTTACTAGATCACAGGTCTATTTTTAATTATTAGTTAATTAAGAATTTTTTTATAAGTCCATTGGAATGAGCTAATTTATAATTATATATCTTTTCATTATTATAAATAGGCTAGAATTAAATATCAAAACCCTAATCTCTTTATTCTCTTTTGTTATCTTCTTCCTTAAACCTTATTTTTCCTTTCTTCTTCCTCATTTTCTCTCTCTAAACCATAATTCTTTGCCAATTTCAAGTCATTAAAATTCGTAACAATTTCTTTTCATTAATATTAGTCTCCTTAATACAGAGTGATATCAGATCAGGAATGTTGGAAAGAAAGTTGAACGGAGATAATCCTCACGCAGCAGGTTCCTCGTCCATGGTAGAGGTTGTTCCGAGGGAAAGGCTGCCGTGAAAACTGTGTAGGGTTCTGATTTCTGATACAAGGTCCTAGAAAATGCCTAAATTAATCTAATAATAGAGCGAAAAAGAAAGTGGTAGGTGCCTGGTGATTTCAAATAACGTCGCATCACGCATGAACCGCGATTACCGTCGTTGTCGCAATGGACACGAACAGAGCAGTCGTTAATGACAATGGGAAAGTGGCTACTTGCTACTTACAGTTAGTTCCAGACGACGGACGCGATACGACGGGATCGAAAAGGGATGTGTTTCAGTTTTTAGCCTTGTGGAAGTGCTAGTTTCGCGGATGTCCTGAATTCGGAGGCGCACGGCTGACGTCCCCAGAAGTCACGGGTCACGATTTGCAGTCTTCCAAAGTTTCAACTCCAAACAAAAAGCCACGATAAATCAGATACAACAATCTGTAGACAGTAAGGCGCTTGCAGAAACTCTCCATAGATAGAGATGACCGTAGAAGCATGTTAGGAGGATGAGGTGTTTAGGATCCTAGCTATTGCGGAAGTATATCATTTGGGAAAGAGTTGCTTCAGAAAATTCAAGAGTAGAGCGACCCTGAGAGGCTGAAAACGTTTAGAGAGAGCGGGACTCGGGAAATGGGGGGCTGCTTCTCCGATACTCGGGGAGGGCAGCAAGCCATCGGTGGGGGCCAGACGCCCATCGTAAGCGCGGCCGCCGACGTGCGGCAACCCAGCGTGCCCAACGAAGCCGTAGATCTCTTCTTGAAATCGCGCGGCATGCATGGACTCTACACCCATCTGGAGGTAAACGCCCTTACCCTTATGTAGCGATTCTCCGCTCCATGTTTTCGGCTGTATGAATCCAAAGAATATGCTTAATCTGCAGTGCTCTTTTGCTCCTTCCATGTTCCTTTTCCTTCCGTGTCTTCAGCCGTAAATCTGGATACGGGATATCAGTTTCCCTTTCATTTCCTACTGTTACAGATTCTCTGTTTGTCTCATGGCTTTATCTCTGGGCTCTGCACCACCCTCGGAGTTCTGGTTAAGGCATTAACAGTACTGGTCTCTTGGAAGGACAACAGAAAAGTCGCGCAACTACAAACCATCGCCTAGTCTTATCTTTTTTTTTTTATGGGCTCGGTACACGAGACGAAGCTCCTGTTTTAAAATGCAGTAGATACAGCTGTTTTTTGTCTTATCTTTATGAAACGTCAGTATCGTTTAATGTTGGCATGCGATAGTTTAGTTCAAAATCTGTTCCACTTGGATAGTGGTTCTACTGTTTGCTCTTGGCATGGGTCCACGATACGATTATTTTATTTAATGTTGGCTTGTGGCTATTATTAAAAATCCGTACTCCTTTCTCTTATTGAATATCATCTTTTTATCAAGCTGATCGGAAAGTGAAATTTGTGATGATGTAAAATTGGTGAAAGCATCAACTGTTATCAAGCATGCAAGAATCTCCATATTTCGAAACAAAAATTGTTACGGAGCTATGTCTTGTTCATTTTTCGTTCTGCTGTAACTTATCACTACCGTGTTTTGCATCCAAGATGGGCTGGGGCAATTTCTTCCCTTTATTTGATGCTTTTTGAGATTGTCCCTGTTCTGGTTAAACGAAAGTATGTTTAGAAATGGAGAATCTCTTCGGTTACTTTGGCACATTGAGACATGCCTTTTTTTCCCAAGGAAAGCACAACTTTCATTATACTAAATCACACTCAAGATTACAAAAGGAGCAGTCCTGAATAACTGGAGACTAAAGGGAAAAACCCACCTAGGCCCAGTCCGCAACAGAGTTGTCAGACTTTTGAATGCAATTCCAATCACTAACTACACCAGCTGCTAAATCATGAATCTCCCTGAAAAATACAAATGTTTCTTTTTGCCACCCCTATCAATGAAATTACTGGAATCACCTTCTGCGTGCCTACTTGCAGCCAAAGTCGTTTCATTAGGTTCAACTTTTTTTATGAGACTACTTATCCCTAGCCTCAATTGTAGAAAATCGTGCATATCGGTGGCTTTGCCCGAATACAAGTAGTTTTCATCTAAGTAGATTGTTAGGCTATAAGTATACAAGATTGATTATTAGGTTTTCTTTTGTGCAAATGGTGGTCGCATATTCTTTGAAAACTTCCGAAGGTACAGAGTGCAACATACAATACATGCCTTTGGTGTCAAACATTCAGACAAGTAGGCATGCAAAATGTTCCTCTGTGGTGGTACGGAAGAAAAATTAAAAAATCCATTGATTGGTTGGGAAAAATATTGTGACCCAAAGGAAAGTGGAGGCCTTGGAATCAAAAGACTACAAGAGATGAATATAACTTTGCTAGCCAAATAGTTGTAGAGCTATAATATTGAGAAAGAGGCACTTTGGGAAAAACTGATTACTAAATATGACACCAATCCTCTTAGTTGGTTACCTAAGGACCTGCCCAGAATACCTCCCCCTGGTGGAAAGCCTTTTTAAAGAAAATTCTTTCTTTGAGCAGCACATCAAATTTCATGTTAGAACCTTTTCTAGAGTTTTATCTCGGGAAGATTGCTGGTTGGGTAACACAGCCACTCAAAGACTCATATCCTGAAATCGATGTCATAACAAGGAACAAGCAAGTGAAGACTAGCCTGGTCAAAGACAATGACAACAATACCTGGAATCGAAACTTGAGAAGAAGACAAACTAACACCCGAGCAACAAAGCTTCCTCTTTGCTGGATTAAAAATACATTTTTGGGGTTGAGGATGATGAGATATAGCTGCCCATGGAAGATTGCTCGCTTGTGACGAAATAGTAAAGAGGGGTCAAATGATAGTCAATTCCCTACGCAAACTTTGTGGTCAAGAAGAGGAACTACATTGTGAAATCAGCAGGAAAATATGGGATACTATCCTATGAAAGATTTGGGGTCTACCACACTATGCCTAAAATTCATGCAAGAATTTTATAGTCAATTCTGGCTACCCTTTTCCAAAAGTTGGAAAAACTCGATTGATGGCCTCCTTAGCTGCAATTCCTTGGGTTATATGGACTGAGAGGAATGACAATACTTTCATTGGTAACTCTACTTCCATAGGAGGTCTCATTGTCAAATCAATTTAAAGTATTTTTCTTTGGGCTTCCACCACCAAAAGTATGCCACTATTTCTTAATGCTATCCTTAGAAATTTTGGCATAAGATTATCTATTTTAAACAACACAAAATACTGAGCATGGTAGAATGGTCTCCCCTCCTATTGGAGATCTAAAGCTTAACTTTCATGGTTCATCAAAAGGCAATCCTAACCAGCAGATTAAGGCAAAATGACGCTCAGATCCTATGTCTACTCAGGTCACATGGTCCTGCCAAATCAAATGAAGTTGAACATACAGGGCTACTAGGAATTAAAATGTTATCGACATTGATTGCCAGCCTAATAATAATTGAAGGAGACTCTTCTTTAACTATTGGGTGGGTGAAAAAAATCATCAACATTCTATGGAAACTCAAGCAGGTGTTTGATGAAGTTGCTGAGATCACAAAAGGTTGGAATATCATCGGGAACACAACATCACAGTTGGCCAATTCCATGGTTGACCACCTAGCAAAAGGAGTAGTAGACAGAACTACACCAGCACCGGAACTAACCTTCCACTCTTGTGATTGTAGTCTTATGATTCTGATTTGTGAAAGTTTGTGAACAAATTTGTTTTCCAGATTGTATCATATCATTGTATGATTTTTAACAAGCAATAAAAGAACAACGATTCACAGTTCGTTAAAAAAACATTATTCAGACAAGTCCCATGAGTGGCGAGGCTTGGATTAGATTGCTACAATGTGCGAGAGAAACGGAGGGAGGAATAACAAACGTGAACCTAATTAAACCAAATTGCTTAGCTGAATTTTTTAGAGTAAATAATAAGTGTCCTTTAGCTTTATCCTAAAATGTTTATGAAAGAACTATCAGGGACTGATATTGGTCATTGGCGAAAAAGAATCTCTTATTTTTTGTTATAATAAATTTACATAAAAGCTATTATAGAGAATTTGAGTGCTACTAATGATCATAATTGGTTCATTCTTAGCGATGCATGAGGTACATCTTTTAACATGTACATACCCTTTATTTACATTATTTTATTTATTTATCTTTTCTTATAAATATGTGAATGATTCAATTTTGGTGCTGCAGTTGTCATTATCTGCCAACAAGTTGCATGATCTGGACATCCTTTCAAAGGTAATATTTGCAGGTGGAACTCCCTATAAGCTACTAAACATATGGAACTCGTTATCCATTTTCTCTTTCCCTTTTTCTCTTGATAGTGCTTTTGGTCTTCATTAATTCAATTTTCCTCAGAATTGTATTAATTCTTGTTATTATTGGTTCTCTCTATATATGATTAGAAGCTGAAGGGCGGGAGGGAGAGAGGGATGATATGCTCTTGTTGGCTTTAGTTTTCGAACCCTAAGTCCTTTTGGTTATTCCTAAGTGGAGTACAGTGTCAGGATGGAACTACTTAATGAACATTTAATTCAAAACATGACATAGTAATCACCTACTCTGCACACTCCTGTAGCTAAACTTCTCCGCTTAATAGGAAATGGCCAAATACCCACTAGGTACTAGTTTCCATAGTTATATAAGAAAGGAAACATGCAACTAGTGGTGGGCCCAGGTTGGTTTGTGTTTGGTTTTCTAAAAACCCATACCTAAAACCAACCTTTTAAACCTTGTAATCTGTCTCGGCTAACTACCAAATTGGGTTAAGAAACCTTGTCTCATCACCCCATCCCCGCCCTACCCCCAGATCCCGTTTTGTCACCTCATCCCCATTCCTGACTCTCATTTCTGACCTGTCTATCCCTCAAATGTTCTCAAATCAACTCGACCAACTTATGCATTATTTATTATTTTCCGAAATATTTTTAGAAATATAACAAATTTTCCATTCCTGCAAGTCGGATCCAAGGAAACCCAAACCCGTCTGAATATGACTAGGTTTTCTACTCCCCTCCCTCCATCTCTGTATTTTTTGGGTTGGGTCGGGTCAGGCACCCATGGAATTTGAACCGATGTCCACCCCTAGATGCAACATGACTTGGCAGGGTCAGGGTCAAGCACCCAATTTTTTATGTTGGGCTTAACCATTTTTTTCTGCCATAAGTTCAATGGTTTTCTATAATTTTTCTCCCATAAGTTCAATGGTTTTCTATAATTTTTCTCCCAAACAGGGTTTTTTTCTAAAAATGCCAAAGCCTCCCTCCCTCCCTCCCTCCCTCCCTCCCTCCCAGATTGTGTCAAAAGACACTAAATGCCCTATTATTTTTTTTTTGAAATAGGTAGAGCATAGTACAAGCAGTGCAACTGGTAGAAAGTAGTGATATAAGTAAGATATAGTAGTAGTACAACTGAGGCCATAGAAGCTTCCTTTTGGCCTGTCAAGAACTAAATGAGAGATGTCACCGAGTTGGCAATGGCAAGGCCTGCCTTAACAATACCTGCTTTTACCAGCTTATCAGCCATAGAGTTGGCTGACCGGGGAACAGCCGACCTGGCTATTCTCCAGTCCTTGATCTGGTCATCCATCTCATCGAAGATATGCTTTAAAGACCAAGGGGCAGTGTTTCTCTTCTGTGCCCAGCCAATGGCTAACTGGGAGTCACCTTCAATTTCCAGTGGCTGAAAAGTACCCTGCTTTATCACTTCAATTTCCAGGGGGCAGTGTTTCTCTTCTGCTTTATCACTAGATGCCCTATTATCTACTGCAGGTTCTACCTATCCAACATGAGGAGTAAATTTCCATTCTATCCCAATCACCCACTGCAGATCCCCTATGACCTAAGTTACAAATGCAAGAGAACTCAAGACACACAAGATGTGGGACCTACACCCATATTAACCTTAATTCTATCTTGGTTTCAGATGTTGAGTTGAAATTGTAATTTTCTGAATACCTTGAAATTTTTTATCTGCTGTTGTTTCTCTGATCAAGATTTTCTCTTCGCTTCCTAGATCATGGATTCAAGGGTTTTTGATAAGTTAGACTTAGGAAAAGCATTCGATAGAGTTAACTGCAGACTTCAGATTGTATCAAGAGCAAAATGGGCTTTGGTTCAAAGTAGAGTTTTCGAGTTGTAGTTGCATATTTTCTGCTTGGTTTTTGGTTTTGGTTAATGGAGCTACCAAGTGCTGTTTCAAGAGAAGAAGATGGCTAACGCAAGGGTCTCGATTATCAACGACGCTGTTGAAATAGTTGAGAAACGACCATCTAACTTCAGCTAGTCTTTTTGGGTGCGATTAAAGCCAAAATTTAAGTAGTTATCAGATTTCTTGTCTCCTCACTCCACATCCTGTCAGTTGGACTTATTCGAATTTTGTAAAACGTCAGTGGAAGAATGAAGAAAGTCAATAGAGAGAATTATCTGCTTAACTTTTAAACAAAAAAGAGAGAATTATCTGCATATTGAATAACGTCTTGCAGGTCAGGCTTATGATAAATCCCTTTCTCCTATTTATAGCATGCACAAATATAAAATCAGTAATGCCCTTGCTCCTATTACACCCTAGAAGATTCTATGAAAATTCTTTCCCGAGATTCTTAGCAAACAGATTTTACATCTTCTAACTGTTTACCGTTTAGTTTTTCTTGCTCTTGGAATTGTTATAATATGCCAAGAATTTCTCATTCAGTGTTTTATATGAACTATTTATTACTGAGTTCAATGAGTTCATTTCATTTTTTTTTACTTCATTGTAGAGTGATCCTATGGCAGTAGTTTATGCAAAGAAAAGAGATAATACACTGGAAGAACTTGGGCGGACAGAAGTAATCATGAATACATTGAATCCTGTTTGGATTTCAAAAATTTCCGTTATGTACCAATTTGAAATTGTCCAACAACTGGTGTGAGTTTCTCAGTAGCCATCAAGTCCTATTCTTTGGGTTTGTGTATTTTTATTCATAAGGTTTGACAGCTCTGAATATTTTGAACTTTTGAAATTCTTCTTCCTTAAGTAGCAGTGTCCTTGTGTTTCAGATTTAGGGTGTATGATGTTGATAGCAAGTATCACAACGTGCCTGTCAAGGTAGATCTTTGTTGGCTATTCAGGTTCAGGATTTCTTGATATCATCTAGATGCATAATATTTCTTATTGAGCATGGAAAAATACGCAGATAAGAAGGGGCACCAGAACCATGATGTATAAAGATGTCTCTCAAAGGAGCTATTCACATTAAGAACTAAAATCTCACTGTCTTTACAAAATAAATTTGCAGCAAATCAGGCCTTTATTACATTTTTATCACTCTAATTTCACCATTATATTTGTTAGATTTAGTGAAGGAAGATAGAAGATGAGAGAAAAGTGAAGAGATAGGAAGAAAGGGAAGAGAGAAGGAGAGAAAGAGGTTGTAAGGTTTTCATGACCTACAATCCTAAAATATGTATTAATAGAATCCGAAAATACAAAATTACAATGATGCCATTCATGGCCTGAGGAGCAAGTAAACTAAACAATAAACAAATAATAACTGACTGAAGTTTAGTAAAATTACTAAAATTCCTACTCTTAACACTATTAGTTTTCTTCTGTGTAGACAGTATGTTTTTCTTTGAAAACGATGAACATTGTAATGGAAGTGAAGCAGATTTACAAATCCATACACAAAACACATTCAATCATAAAATGGAAAATCTAGCATGAGAATACTAGTGAGCACTACAAAAATAATTAGTGTACTCAAGATTCAAAAAATGTTTTTCAAAACATGGAATTAATCTACTGCATTTAACAGTATAGATATCATTGTCAACATGGTGTTGTGTTGAGAGACTCGTTCCACTTAATCAGTAATGTGGTAGGTGCTTCTGCATCTGCATTATGAGATCACTCTAGCTGAAGATGCTTTTAAATGTCAATTAGTTCTTTGTAGATCAACCAAGATATCCATAAATTGATAGTAGTTGGTCCATTGTTTTTTGGCTTAATCTTCACAAAACCAGGTTATAATAAGAAATTGTCAATAATTATAGCACATAATGTTTATGTTTTGTACTAATCCTTATCTATTACAGGCACTAAAGTTGGAGGAGCAAGATTTTCTTGGAGAAAGCACTTGTGTTCTGTCAGAGGTTAGTTATGCATGGGTGAACATTTTTTTTTCTTCATGTTGATTAAATACTAGTGCCATACCTGTTTCTCTTATGAGACTCGAGCCGAAGAAACCTTCCTTGGTCATTGTGCCAAAAGGCCCAATACATGACAGTGAATAATTTTGAATTTGAAAAACCTGATGCTTCACAAAGTTGGTTTGTGTGCTTTCCCAAATTAAATTGATTGAAAAAGTGCACTGTTAGCCAGATCTAGGTGGATCAAACTTAGCTTGTAGTAAAACATTCAGGGATCTTTGAATGCAACATGTATTTCTTGATTTTCTTGCTCCCAATTTGTTGAGTCTGGCTTATTTTCTTAGTGTTCAGCCATTTGCAGGCTAGCCATCATGTAGTTGATGGTTCAGTTCAGCAAATCTTGGAAGTGGCTTGTCCATTGGAATTTATGGGCTAACCATGAATTATATGCCTCCATATAGCTTAAGTTGGATTTGGTGATCTGCTTGGAGCAGCATACTGATGTTCTTCTCTGATCATTTGGTATGGAGCGTGTGGAGCATTGGGATTGCAGGTGCATGAATGGATCTTACCCATGTGTTCATTCTCCCAATACTGCTGCTGAGGAGAGCAAAGATTTTTGCTCCAATATTACATAGCTGGCCACACTACAAGATAAGATTTATTTGTATTATGTTGGGAGCTGGAGCGTTCCTCTCTTTTCATCTTTTACCCTGGATGGTGGGGTTGATATGTAGAAGATTGAATTTTGTAAATTTATGAAGTATCAACCATCCTTTGTCAATCACTGCTTTTCTTTTAGTATTTTTGCCTATTGTCTAGAAGATTTTAAGTTTAGATTTTTGGAGATTTTTTAGATGATTTGATATGTTTTCTCCCTTATTTCTCATGGAAGATAGTAATTAAACATTGCAGAAGTTTAATAGAGTTTGGTATCTTTTTTTTCCCCATGTTTCTTGTCACAGATAGTAACTAAACAAAGCAGGAGTTTATCCCTCAATCTTCAAGTCAGCAATTTTGTGCATACTGATGTGAAGTACATGGGAACACTTACGGTTCATGCTGAAGAAACAGTTGCCTCGCGGAAAGTTTTGGAAGTGACTTTCCGCTGTTTTAATTTACAAAACCAGGAGTTCTTCTCCAAAAGTGTATGCGCTCTTAAGCCTTTGTATACCTTTCAGAAATTATATTGTCATATCTGATTCCTGGATTTATATAATTGTAGGTCAACCTATTATATTCATACCTGTTTAAAATAACTACTTTGAAGTTATTTAGCTACATGCACTACAGGTCCATGACGAGCAGTCGTTTTATATTTCTCTGATGCAGGATCCTTTCTTGAGAATCTCACGAATTGTGGAGAGTGGTGGGTCTGTTCCTATTTGTAAGACTGAGGTGGTCAAAAATAATTTGAATCCAACCTGGAGACCTGTCATCCTGAGTATGCAGCAACTTCTGAGCATGGTAATTATTTTGTGCTGCACGATTTTTTTTAACTTACATTTCATGTCATAAAATCATATTTGTTTGATGAGTTTTTAATTTATTTGATGACTTGAAGATTGGGTGGTACCTGCTTTTACATGTTTTTTTCCATACCAAATTAGAATCTTGAGTTAGGGGAGGGTGCTGTTTGGGTTGGGTTCATGTTTTTGAAACTTGACACATGCTCCTTCCCAGAGTCCTAACACAAACTCAACCTGAAAAAAATACCTGAACAGGGTTGTAGAGCCATTCCCGTCCCAGCCCAATCTCCTTTCTTTCGACCCTGTACTTGGTGAAAAATTCAAATGCAATGGAAGACTGACGGCAGACACGAAATGGTCTTGTTCATATAAGAGAATCACTGTCATATTTCAGGAATAGAGTTGAAGATGACTAGCAGAATTCTCTCATGAAAGAAGAGTTATCTTTGAGGTTTGCATCATTCAAGCTGGATCCCGTATTTGCAGAAGGTGTGGGTTTCAAAACAACTTTCAAATTAGCCAGGGGCAAAAGGTTGACCCTTGCCATCAAAGAACAATGAAGGAAACAAATTCCAAATTGGTAACAAATTCCACATCTGCGCCAACAAAATGGGAAAATCAGGAAGATGATAAAATGGAGAGTAGAGGGAAACATTTTGGAGGAATTTGAGGGAGGGGAAATAGGTAAGGAGTTTTGGGACTGATTTATGGGAGCCTGATTTGGAGAGCAAGAGCCTGATTTGGAGAGCAAGAGCCTGATTTGGGGAGCGGAAGCGGAAGCCTCGTGCGATGGAGGCAAGAGAAAAATAAGGGTTTTTTTTAATGTCGTGATATTTTCTCCCACTACAAACCCCCCCATGTGACCACCGAGCTATAAGTTCACGAAAAATTAAGGTTTTTTGGCCGAAAAAAAAACAAAATAGGAAAGAAATTCAACTTTCAATTACCCTAAAATGCCTTTGTTGAAAAGTTTGAGTGCTGAAGATATTTGTACCCTTTTTATAAAATGCACGAATTTAGAATCATTAACTTAAAAGTTGTAAGAAGCTTTTTTCTGGTTTTCATAAGCACCCCTTCTGAATTTACAAATTTCAAAATTTGTTTTGTATTTCATTTATTTTTGGAAGTGGGTCAACTTGAATAGTGGATCCACTTTGGGCAAACCTTCCCAAACCCCCCAAACTGGGTGGTGGATGCCAACAAGTTCAGTTGAACTGGCACCTTGATTGGCTCGGACATGCCTCCAGGCTCGGGCTTGTTCTTAAGCGTCAATATGAATTTGAGCTGAAGCTTGAGCATGATGAAAGCATTGAGGGTTGAAATCAAGCTCGATCTCTGCTTGAATATAGGTAGAATGAGTGCAAATTTAATGAAAATGATAGAAATCAATAGACTATTTATGACACGAATATACATCTTGTTTTCTTATTTTAAATTTATTTTAAAATATTTTGATTTAGTTATTTATTTGAATTTTCTATTTTATTTTGTGATGATGAGTTCATATTTGAAATATTTTACTAATTATTCTTCTTACATAGACAAGCTGGCTCATCAAGCCTTGTCCCTAACCACTCAAGGCTTTGAGCTTGGTTTGATTAACTGAACAAGTCCTACCTAAAGTTTAAGCTTGATTCAAATTTGATATAATTCGAGCTGAATCGAGCTTCGTTCGAACTAAATTCAAACCTTTCGCGAGCTCACTTGGCTTGGTGCCACCCAAAACCTTTTTACACACCTCATCCTTACCTGCAGAGTGAAAGCCACTCCTTTATCCATAAAATTTTCAGGTTGGGTCCGTCCCCTATGCATCCTGACTCAATGCCCACCTCTGGCTTGTTTTCATCGTATTAATATTTAAAGCAACTTACCAGACCAAAGGAATGGGAAGTGTAAAACTGGAAATGCAGGTAAAACAGTATACGAAAAAGGAAATTTACTTGATTCTACTATTGATGAGACACATTGCCCGAAGTTATAGAATGAATTGAAACAAATTGATTTTGCACGTGTAAAATAAGGTTTGTAGATAAAAGTGGTGGAGCTATTTTTGAGTTCTCTTTCCAAAATTAGTAGATCATTTATTGACCAGTGATATTTTAATGGACTGTCTTTCTGGTCCCATTAAAATCTAACATTGTTTACCAACTGAATACAGAGATTAGATGAATGTTTCCCTACTTTTATATGAAGGGTGACTTAGATATTCTGAAGGCTTTCTCTAATCTAATTGAAATTTTTTGATAGGAATAACGTTGGTTTCTGAATTGTCTTGCCGTTGGGATAAGGATTTTCTTACCTGTATCTGGGAAATATTAATTTGGACTGCTTTCCTATTAATGGATCGATGTCTTAAGTTTGAATGTTATAGTTGTCGGTGGTTTTAACATTGTGTTTATGGAAACTTAGGTATTTGATATTTTTCATTTGTACTGTGGATTTTAGTGAAATTATTTTTATTTGTCGTGTGGATCTTTCCGATTCCTGCAGGAAAATCCATTAATATTAGAGTGTTTTGATTTCAATATCAGTGGAAACCATGCACTTATTGGGTAAGAATTCTTTTTCATTTTACTAGCTCACAGCTTGAACTTCTCATGTTCCCCTTTATTCTGTTTCTCTGCTATTGTTTTGGCCCTTTTCTTCAGCAAACTTCAGATATCACTAGCGGAACTGGAGAAACTTCATATGGAGAAAACCAGCACCCATTTTTATTCACCTTCTTCTCAACATCATCATCAAAAGGTCACACGATTTATGAGTTTAATCAAAATCCTGAAAATTTTCATATTAAGGTTTGATTTTTTTGAGTTCTCTGGCTGATGAAAGTTCTTTGCAGATTTCGAAGGGTCAGCTTTATGTGGACAGGATTTCTGAACAAGTGCAGCATAGTTTCCTGGATTATATTTCCTGTGGGTTTCAGCTGAATTTTATGGTGGCTATTGACTTTACAGGTTCATTTTTTAGCATTCTTGGTGTACCTTTGTGAATCTTTATTTTCTTTATAATTTCTTTCTTTTTTTTTCTTTTTTTTTCTTTCTTTTTTTTTTTTATCTTTCTTTCTTTCTTTCTTTTTGACGATGTGAATCTTTTGTTTTTTACGTCTATGCATTTATTTTTCCAGCTTCAAATGGGGATCCTCGGCAACCGGGTTCCTTGCATTATATTGATTCTTCAGGCCGGCTAAATGCTTATCAGCAGGTGAACACAATTTTGTGGTCATTTATTCAAAAGCTGACTGCTATCATCTGGACAGGATATTGCTGCTACTACCTTCACTGGTGGTTAGGACAACTAATATACCATTTTGAAATCTGACAATATAATAAGAATTTGGGAAGAGGGTTTGTTCAACATGGAGGTTTCATAAAATCAGTCGATAAGGTTGATAGTCCTGGATATTACTGCCTGTAATGGAGGTCTTCTGGGGATAAAAATCAGCACTCTATTAAGTTCTAGTTTTCGTCTTGACTAACTATCCAACTTGTGAGATTTTTGGATATAAGCCCCCTTCCATGATGGCTTTCTTAGATTAGTGAAACTTCAACTCTAGTACTCCAGTCAAATGCTATCCGCCTATAGTGGTGGCTTGAGTGGAGGTCTTCTTGGGAGAGGGAATCGTTGATCTCTAGTTTTTCTTTTAAAAAAAATTTAAAATAGGATTCCTGTGTTAAATATTTTTAAACTTCTGATTTGAGTTGTTTTCCTTTCGTTTTCTTTTGAAATTCTTGAAGGCCATACTGGAAGTTGGAGAAGTAATACAGTTCTATGATTCAGATAAGAGTTTTCCTGCGTGGGGTTTTGGTGGAAGACCGTTTAACGACTCCGTGTCTCACTGCTTTAACTTGAATGGAAGTCCCCATGAGTGTGAGGTAACACAAAACATCGGGTTGTTCTTTTCTTTGTTTTTGGCTTTTATCCTGCTCTTGAACTAGTCATTCAGATGAACTAGGTAATTGGGGTAGTGATAGGGTGTACTGCGCTATTTGGGTAGCTGGGTAGTGATAGTGTATATTGCACTATTGAATATTGAACTAGTTAGATGTTTCTTATGGAAATTTGCACATCCGTTGTTACTAATATTAAGTAATCAAGGAAATGATTGCGTTAACTTTTAATTGCATGTTTGTTACAAAGGTTGAGGGGATAGAGGGGATAATGTCCTCCTATGCAAGTGCGATCCACAATGTTACTCTGGCAGGACCAACCATATTTGGGCCAGTAATTAATCGAGCAGCTCAACTTGCAAGTCATTCCTTGTCTTCTTACCCGAGCAAGTATTTTGTCTTGCTAATAATTACGGTGAAGAACTGCACACTGTAGATTACTGTTCAGTATCTTTCTCATGTTCTTAATATTGGAATCCCGCAAGTTTTCACAGGATGGAGTGATTACAGATCTTCAGGAAACTAAAGATGCCATTGTAAAAGCATCAGATCTGCCTTTATCAATCCTTATAGTTGGGGTAGGACGTGCTGATTTTACCTCAATGGAGGTACAATCGTGTCCTTGTTTTCTTACACCTTCCATCTTGTTTGGCTGCCCATTTGTTACTTCCTTCTATCAGTATTTTGCCATGCAAGATGGGGTAAACCTAGATACTGACATGTTGATAAATCTACGATACTTAATCAATAGATCCTTGATGCTGATAATGGACAGCGCCTAATAAGCTCCACGGGACGGGTTGCCACACGTGATATCGTACAGTTTGTTCCAATGAAGGAGGTGCATGGTAAGTATTTGTTTGAAGATTTTCTTCTAATTGACCGAGCATGGTGCTGCTGAAGCAAACATCAAAAGAATTGTTTGAGCCATAAATGATAAATGATAAACGGTGTCCTACCTCTCCTATGTTCTTGAATTATAAAATATATTATTTGTGTAACAAGTCCTTCAAAGAGAACCTTTAAGGCTATCTTCCAAATAACTTTAATGCTTAATTTCTAGTAATCTACTTAATTTGCATCATTTTGTGATGTAAAATGAGGTTTTTTTTTGTTTATCCAGTGAAATGAGGTACTTGATCACACTAATTTTTTAACATTATCTTCATCTCAGCGACCACCTGAATCGGTTGCTGTTTTCATTCAGTCTTTCTTCCTTCTTTATGTAGGCGAGCAAGCTTCTGTTGTTCAATCACTCTTGGAAGAACTACCTGGACAATTTTTGGCATATATGAGAAGCAGAGGAATCAAACCACATCGTCTCTTAGAGGTAGAACTTTCGAATCAAATGCCACACCATCCTTGAGGCTTCCAAATGTAGTGGGACAATATGATTTGTATGCCAGTTGGTGCTACACTTTACTCCCATGTATATGGAGTGCATGGTTGAGTAACAATGCATGATTGAAGTGTCCAATGTGTGTGTCACATTGTCTACATGGCATCTCACCTGGATTAGCCCATTTCAGTACTTTGATCAGTCAGTTCAAGCTAATTTCTTGTATTCGAGGAACTATTAAATACTGTAACCAGGAATTTTTCATCGGTTAATTCATGGTGCTGGCCTTTGGGGAAACTTACCGAGCATTATTTAGCCCATATGTGGTCCTACTGCTACAGTGAGGGAGGCTGTACCCCAGAGTACAGCCTTCTCATTTTCACAGGGGAGGGATCTTGTTAAATCAGGCCACTCACAAGCAGGCTGTCAACTACATTTAGAAGTATTTATACAACTGTTTGCAAGAAATCAATATCTCAGACAACTATAAAAATAAAATAGACGGACATGACCGTATGACATAGTGGTTGACGGATTGGGCTGCATATTTGACGTGCAAAATTTTGTTAGAAATGGCGAACTTGTAGAGATCAATTAAGATGGGCACTATCTTGCATTTTCAGCCACGGCTAGCAAAACTATCTCAATTTGCCACATCTTACCTTCACACTTCAAGGATTTCGGCCCTATTGTAAAATGTAACTCTTGAAACTTTGTTACTCACAGGAAAATGGAAAACTCAGATGGAAACTGTTGATATCTAATGCAAGGACAGCCTCTACTCCTGCAATCAATATTTTTTACATATGTGACATAATAAACAACAAGACTATCCTAAAATGATAAATTTGGTCTGACGTCGAGATTGGCAATATATTTATGGGTGAACGTTAGTCTTCTGTCTCAGTGTCAAGAACTGGTAAAATGCTTAAAGCTGAGGACCCAAGATGCAATCCTCGAATAACACCCCCATATGACACTTTGATCCTGTAACAGAGAAGTAAAATGGCATCCCAAAGAGCTGTCCTTCCCTGAAATCAATAGCCCAGGGCAGTGTCAACACACAAACAACTAAATAAAGGGCAGATTTTAACAGCCAATGCAGCAAATTAAAATTTTGATGCATTTTTTTTGAAATGGAATTTTGATGCATTTTCACAAAAAAAAAATGACTACTATACAACTTTTTTCTCCCTGACAACGTAGCAAGCCAAAAGTTTGATGCATCATGTTTGTTAGCGACAGAAGCATCAGTTAGTAACATAAATTTCTCTTATACTTAAACTTCTAGATACTTCTTTGGGGGTTGTTTCATTGCTATATTGTGGGTTGTTTAGTCTGAGGTCTCCTGTTTGTGGTTCATAAGCTCTCATGTCGTATCCTGGGGCTGTAAGAACTATCATAAAAAGGACGATCTTTGTTACTCTCCTTGCCAATGTTGCAAATTGTGTTTTAATCTGCAGTGCTAATCAAATCTATTATAGGGCCAACAAAACCTCTACTTCCAGCTGAATGCAATTTTGAGTTCTCAGTTAACGTTACTCCATAGTTCCAGGTCACAAACAGAAGCCGCAACACTACTAGCATTCAGAGACTCCAGCACTCTGCCAGAGGGAAAAAAACACAAATATAATCCAGATACCACCAGCGTGGAAAGAAAGGCAGCCTTAAATGTTAATAATCAGTCAACCGTCATTAATTTCACATACAACTGTCTACATTATATGAATTCATCTTAAATTTTTAAGATTGATGCCAAGAGACCAGTTCCCTCTAATAGTAGAGTCCAGTCAAATTCCAAAGCAGCCATATGATAAAAAACTAATTTCTCAATTCTCTGTGGTATTACCTGGAGAGAGAACTGTAGCTTTTTATCCCAGTACAAGGCAAAAACTGGAGGTCTTTGCTTTCCAATAGCAAGCACACAAGCACCAGGATGAAGAATAGATGGCACACCAGATATGATGGCCACATATTTCTCAGGAAACCTTTCCTTCGGAGGCAAAATTCCAAAAAATAAGGGGGTTTTGCTTGATTGAGCACTTGCATATGATGTAGAATCTACATGCAACATCCACTTTGGATGCTCTAAGAAGGCACAGAAAAGATAAAGCAGAAGGTGAGAATCAGTGGGGAGCTCAAATGTCCATTTCTTATTCTTTTTGTCATAGACCTCTCCATTTTCTAGATACTCGTAATTCTTCAAGCAGGTTCCTTCAGCTAGCTCTGTTTTGCCACACAAAAAACAAACAAATTACAGAAAAAGATGTCCATGCTCCCCCTTCATCTTCTTTTTCCATGAGAAACAAAATACTTAAATACAGAATTCCAAAAAGATGAGAAATTACCCTGGATTCTTTGCACAGTGTATTCTGCATGAACACTGCCCTGAGGAAGCAAACCTTTAACCCATTCTCCTTTCATCAATGCATGAAGGCGCTGGTGCTCAGTAATGGCATCCAAGCATTCCTGTATTACAGGTAGCAAAGGATTCTGTTGCAAGTTGTGTACAAAGGACGATGGTAGAGATGCTGAAAATCAAACAAGAAACAGATTTTGAAAAGTCAAACTACAAATGTATCAGGAAGGAAACCATCAAAACCAAACATCAAATGAGCATGTTAATTACAGAAAATTTGACAAGATAATAGAAAAACCCTCTCTAGAACAGGTGAAGCGTACAAATGTCAAAATGACAATGTAAATGCAGGCCTCTTGCCTAAAACTGAAATTGAAAACAATGAATGTTAACGAGTCACTCACATCCTGGCCGATCACGAGCCTGTAGCAGTGCTGCACGCAGTTGATGAAGTAGTCCATCTTCATCAAGAGTAAATGTAGGTTGCCACTCTTTGGTTCCGTCTATTGCAAAGACACCGGGAGACACGTTGGAATTCACTGCATCACTCCCAACTTGATTAACTGTAATTGAAAAACCAACTTTGGCAGCAGCTTGCATAACCTGCGAAAAAATTGAACATGATTAGGAGGACCCTCAAACCTTTTTTTTTTTTTTTGTCTGGGAGTGTTTATCATTGGGAAATTCAGTTGAATGAACTAAGTGAATTCACACCTGAAGATGACTTGTTTCAATTTTTTCAACTAGCGGATTCAACACGACGGAAGAAAACCATTGTCTGAGACGATCTCGCCACTGCTCAATGTGTGGATGAATGCCAAAATTCTCGAAAGCTTGGATCGTTTGTTCCAATGACATTGGTGCAGGTAATTCTCCCTCTCCTTTCTTTGGGGGAGTAGTGAACTTTTGAGAAGCTGGAGACACTCTCACGGGCCTTAATGGTGTACTTCTGGTAGTACCAGAACTGGGAGCAGAAGTTGCAGCAGAACCCGCACTGGCTATACCAAAACTCCTAACAGTAGGAGGGGGGGTCATCTGAACATGGTCTGAAGGACCCACTTTAGCAGAGGATTCTGCAATCTTCTCATCAACCTCAGCCAAGAATTCCACCAACATCGCCTCCGTAGCGATTTCTTTTCTAGGAGTTGATCGCTGGTGCTTTGACCAAGGCAGCGAGCCAGATCCATCAAATGGCTGCGAAGGTGACGAATTGACGAGAGAAAGAGACGAGCCAGACCCAACTGGGGATTTTGAAGGAGTGTATAAAGCTGCAGGCTTTGCCCCGCTCGTACTAAGTTTCTTCTTATCGGTTCCAACCCGACTAGAAGCAGGGGAAGGATGGTGATGGACTGGGACCAAGAGCTCTGACTGAACCTTGATAGTTTTCTTCACATCCTCTGTCTCCGCAGCTCGAACTTTTTGGGGCTTAAATCCTAAGAGCCCTTTCTGACGCAACGTGAGCTGGCAAGTGCCCTTCGAAGAGAACTCAGACAATAGGGCATCAATACTTTTTTTACGCAAAGAAATGGCTCGAATAAGAGCACAGACGGTCGTGAAAAAGACCACGCCAGCAATTACTTGCAGAGACTTAGAGAGAAAATCTAAAAGTAATGCAAAACAAGGTTAGTGAGGACAGCACAATGAGGAAGTGAAACTGGTGAGTAGACGGAGCTAGAAGCTTACAGGCAGCAGTAGAGGAAACATGAAATAACGTGAAGTTGTAGCTGAAACTATCTCCCCTGATACTCCGAGAAGCTTTCAGTGTCAGGATAATTTAAGAAGAGAACAAAGCGTAAACCCTAGCAACACAAGCGGAGCAATACCTGGAAATAACAGCGAAGAAAGCAACTGCTGAAGCGGCGGAGACGCAGAAGATGCAGATGAAAGTGGATCGAGAAGGATAAAGGCTTTTAGCAGTGAGGGCGGCCGCGAATGCCTGGTTCTGATATACAGAGAACTTCGCTGGTTTTGACGCCGGAGGCGCCACTTTGTCTCCCTCCATCTTCCCGCTCTCGACAATGTAGTATGAACCTAACAAATTTAAACTACAAGTGATTGAATGGGCCGTATCGGAAAAAAATTGTCAATCGCCAAATACGGTGTCCAGATCGGGCCCGAGTCCAGATCTCGAATTGGATCCGGTAAGTGGGACTCCGGATATGATTGACTACGAGGGCAGCCTTCAAGACACCGCATTCCACGCAAAGTTGTCGTTAGACCGTTAGCCGTCGATGCTTGCGGAACTTACAGTTTGCCTGGCGTTGCGGCGGGGAAACGCGTATCCCGCTTTCTGCTTGAAGGCTTGTCAGCGGCACTTATATATTTCTTCTCACGATTTACAAACAGTCTTCTTTGATCTCCCACTGCGTATTTCAGATTCTTTCCTAGTTTTTTCAGCGGGAGTCAAAGATGGCTGCTTCGACATCAACCAAAACCCTAAGCTCAGGTACCTTCCCTGTCCCTCTTGTTTGTTTTATCAGATTGGGTGAAATGAAAGTAGTTGCTACAATTTTGCGGTTCTGGTTTCCTATTAATCTGTGTTTATGGTATTTGAATGATGAAACACATCTTGTCACTTCTCTTTAGTAGGTTTGTCTCATGAATGATTCATTTTGGCCTTATTCGAGCTTGGTTGGGGTCTGTACGTGGATCCTTCTCCTTTTTATGTGTGTATTTGATAAATCTATTTTGCCTCTGGCCTCCTATTCATTTCTGGTTTGGCAGCAGCATCGGTGCTACGCATCTTATCAGCTCTCTGTCAAACAAGATAATGAATTTCAACCGGTGTGAACTTTTTTAACAACCATACTTGTTAAATGGAGCCTCTTATCTTGTCAGGATGATTACGTAATGCACCAAAAATTTTTGTATGGTCTAAATGGAAATTTACATGCAATTGTTAGTGGGTATCAGTGCAGGATGGAGGCGAAAATAAGTCTCAAGCATTTGAGTCATCTATTGCCTACCGGTTTGGGACAAGTGGAATTGCGGTGGCCACAGCAACGGGTGTTACTCATCCTTTAGGTTGGTTTATGCTTGTCCTCTCTTGCTTCGCTTACTATCACATGATGGTGAAGTGATCACTGATTTGCTTTCGTCACTTTCTTCATATGTTCTTTTTATGTGCCATATTGTGTTACCATTGTGACAAAAACTGGCTTTTGGTTTTGAGATTAATTCTCGTATTAATTCACTTTTTTACTTGTTTTGATAGAGCTGATTGTGATAGTTTCAAATAGAGAACATGGAACAGCTTCATGAAGTATTTTCTAAGTTTTGGTTGGGAGATTCTCTGCCAAGCATTTTGTGAAGAGTGTGAAAAGGAAAAGGGCAACTTTAATGATTACATTTGTGCCTTCACAATAGGTCTCTTTAATAAATGGAGCATAGCTCAGTAGTCACATGGGGGTTTGTAATGGGAGGTCTTGGGTTCAAGTCTCTTTAGGGCATGGGAAAATAAATTACAACTTTCAAAAGAAAACATGAATTTGAATGAGACAATTGAAATTTTCTTTCTGTGTTGAATTTTACACAATTAAGTAGGAGATATTATTAATCTAAATCTTGATAATAAGAATTGTATGTGTGTACCATGATTGGACTGTCTTGCAAAAGTCTTTAATGGATGTTTGGATGCGGAGATGGAACTTCAGTGGAGAATCTTGAGTGGATAGAAAGTTTGAAACTGATTTTGTAGAGAAACTAGTGTTAATGTTTGTAATTCATTTAGAGTATCTTATATATGGGAACATGGGGAGTCCATATCTAGCTCTATCATTTGCTGCTAGATTTGAAAAAGAATTTCACCAGTGATATATATTGCAGGCTCCCTTCCTCCCTCCCTCCCTACCTCCCTCCCTCCCTCCCTCCCTCCCTCCCACACTGTTTACATTTTCTTTTCTTTTTTTTTTTTGTGAAAAGTTGAAACTTTTATCTGTAGTAAGACTTGCAATACAAGCTAGAGATACAAGTAGTGGTACAATAATAGTATTACTTAGGCCAAGGCCTCTTTCTTAAGTGTGGTCCACTGCTAATACATTTCTACTGGTTCCAGCTTTTACTAGTTTTTAGGCTATGGAGTTAGTTGAGCGAGGTACAGCTTGCCAAGTTATTCTACAATCTCTGATTAAATCTGTCAGCTCATCAAAGATGATTGTCAATGCCCAAGGAGCTGATCCCTTCTTCTTTGCCCACCGGATAACTAGCTGAGAATGTCCTTCCACTTCCACTGGATCCCTAAAGTATTTGATTATGAGCTTATTGTCAGCTAACAACGCCTTTGACTCAGCTTCATTTGATCCACAAATACCAGCAGGTTTAGAATAGGCCATAAGAATCTCCCCTTCACAATTCCTTATCACTCCTCCTAAGCCTGCTTGACTGGATTCCCTGTAGCTGAACTATCAAAGTTTAGCTTTATGCTGGGAGGTTTTGGAGGTTGCCTTTCTACACACTGTTTACTTATGAATGCATTACTTTCTCTTATAGATTAACATTACTCTTTTGTGTTTCTTTAATCCATTTCAAATTTGGACTGTAGATGTTCTCAGAGTTAGGCTGCAGATGCAACTAGTTGGGCAAAGAGGTCCATTAACTGGGATGGTATTGTCAAGATGTTTAACCACTTTAAATAGTTTTTCCATACTCTATTCTATTCAATTTTGTTAAGACAGTTTTGATCTCTCATAATTGACAGGGAAAACTCTTCGCACAACTCGTGAAATTCGAAGGGCCACAAGCACTTTATTCGGGTTTGACCCCTGCATTGACAAGATCACTTTCATATGGAAGCCTCCGTTTAGGGTTGTATGAGCCTTGCAAATATGCCTGTGATGTGACATTAGGGTCCACTAATGTATTCGTTAAAATTGCATCTGGAGCTATTTCTGGTGCCGTTGCAACTGCTTTAACAAATCCTGTGGAAGTTTTAAAGGTTAACTGCTTTTACATGTATAATTCCTTTGTTGTTTTTCTGTTTAATCTACTTCTTTAACTGACTCTCTTTCCAGGTAAGATTGCAAATGAATTCGACCGGAAGAGGTGGGCCTCTTAGAGAAACGCAAAAAATTGCAAATGAAGAGGGAATGAGTGCATTCTGGAAAGGAGTTGGCCCTGCCATGGCTAGAGCTTCGGTTCTAACTGCATCACAACTTGCAACATATGATGAGTCCAAGCAGGTTTATGTCCTTTTACTTAAAGCACACCTGTTTCTGTAGTTTTGACATGTCTGAACAGGGTTCCTTTCTTCTGATGCTATTTGTTTTTCTCTTCTTTAGGCTTTGTTGAGGTGGACCCCACTTGAAGAAGGATTTTATCTGCATTTCATGTAATGAGCCATTTTCTTTTATTGCCTCACTTGTTAATGAGATGTGGCACTCCTTATAGTTATATTCACCGAGTCTGCCAAATGGCTCATTTTGGTTTTCCTTTCAGCGATGACTAACTGGCGTGTCTGCGTACATGAAGCTCAAGTGCAATAGCAGGGACCATGGGGACACTTGTGACTACACCAATGGACATGATTAAAACTCGCTTGATGCTGCAACGAGAATCTAAAAGTGCTAAAATCTATAAAAATGGGTTTCATTGTGCCTACAAGGTATATACGCAAAACGTGTTCGAGGCTTTATACAGCTCTTGGCTATTTATAAGCAAGTGTTCTATTTCAAACCGTCCATTCCAAGGATAGAGATTGTCTAAATTTGAAATTTGACCTTTCTCCTGTTAGTGATCAACGGTCTTCTTTTTTCAGGTTATACAAACAGAGGGGCCGCAGGCACTTTACAAGGGGTAAGTCTCCTCTCGTACACATTGTGCATAAAAAGGTGCTTTATTTTGTCGCAGTTTCTTCTCCCCAAGCCTTGCTTTATTTATCTTTTATAAAATGATGACATGAAACTTTGTGCAGCTGTTTGACAAATTTTGCAAGGCTAGTTTCACAAACAACGATCACTTTTATAGTGTGTGAGAAGCTACGGGAACTTGTTGGAATGAAGGCCATTTGATTTTTTTTTTTTCCTGCTCATTTCTGTTACTGGACCAACGGCCACTCGGCCAGAACTGGCATCTTCAAATTCTTCAACCATCTGCCACTGTTCAACGAAGATTATACTTTCAACCATTGAGCTTTTCATTTGGAACTTTTTTCATATTTGACATTCATTTCTTCTCAACCATCTAACGCTTGGGGAGGGAAACAATCTTCTGTTATTTTTATGATGCCACTGCCACAGTGACCTTATATATACTGCCACAGTCAGTATCATCAATTATGTGCCCTATATTTTCTTTACATGATTTTGAAGATTACAATTTTAAAGAGCATAGGGTAGTAGTCACATACAAGGTTATGAGACAGTCTCCTTGGAGTGTGAGAATAGTATTGAATAAGAAAAAAAAAATACAATTTTACAGGTCAGTGTTTTAAAAACCAAACCTGGCCGGTCCAACCAGGTTGAGGCCAGAACCTGTTTGGTTTGAGGCCAGAACCGTTATGGTTTCAAAACAGTACCACCCGCCGGGTTTATACGGTCCATTTACAGACCATTCTGGTTGAACCAGTTCGGCCAGTTGGGATCACTGAAAACCACTTGTCGGCAAAACGCCATGTGTGACATTGTTTCATTGTAAAACACTGTAACAACCCAACGGTGTTTTACTATTTCTTTAGGACAGAAACTTGTCACGTAGCAGAAATAACAACGTTCAACGTTAACCGGTTGAACCAATGGTTCGACCAAAATCGGTGTTACTACCGGTTTGACTTTTTCTGTTTTTTTTATAATCTACTACGGGCAGCGATGTGGACAGTTGATCATCGATCTGGAAATGAAGCTTTTGAGGTATTAAGAGTTGTAACTGGGCGTCTCTGAAACTGATACCTAAAATAAATTGCAGCTTGCGTCTAGTCCGATTGTGCAGATTGAAGCTAATTAAATACATAGGAAAAAAGGACAACGGTTGTGCCAACTCCCTCGAAGACAATCAAGATCACATCCAAGTGGCGCACAGGGAAGTCCTCCTAATCTCTTTCCAGAGGGACGACGTCACTGAAGAATGTATCAAACGGTTCGTGCTAGCGGACTGCAGGGCAGGCTGGAGCCGCCGTATTCACTAGCTATTATAAACCCAGCTTTCCGAAGATCGTGATGGCTGATTGCGGGCACCCTTTCTGTAGCCGCATGTGGAAGCACGCAGCGAATCTTTTCCGCTCGTCACTGCGGCTGCTTCTTTCTCTGATTAAAGCATCATGTGTGTGGTTCGCTGATTTTCCAATTAGATACGCAGTTGAGAAGTTGGAAGCATGGATCCACTCAATAATATACAGCGCGAGATTAGGTACAGAGCCGGTCTTCCTCCACATGGAAAAGCGGCGGAGGATCATGGGCTGGTGCCAACTGAAAACAGCCGAGAATTCTTTGGGAATTTCCGAGTTAGGCCTTGAATAACTCTGAAAGCAGAAACAGCGGCTGGTCGTGAGATCTGGTAAGCAGAAATGTTCATGAACGGCCGCTTACACGTTCCCACGAGGTCAGGTCGCCCCTCGAATCTAACGCGGAAGGCCAGAAACTGAAAGGGACGTCGGTGGGATCCGGTTCCAGGGTCCCGGATCAGGGAGAGCGGGGCCCAAAGAGGTGTAGGGGGTCCACAGTGGCGGAGGTCCGTTTTTGCTCTCTTAAGCTTTGTCGGTTATGGCGCGTGTTTCCAGCTACCCTCGTGCGGCTGATGAGGCCAGTAAAGCGGCTTGGCGGGACAGTCTGGCGTACGTACTCTTTTGCCCCCCACTAAGTGATAATCTACGAAACTACCACGAAGCTTCCCTCGTCTTTGCCTCCTTTATTACGTCAAAATCCGTAACCTTTTCTTAGTAGTGACAAGGACACCTTCAGGTTCCAATAAATCGCCTTATCCGCTTAATCTGCAACTCGTCGGCCCGGAAGAGAGACCGGTCCGCTCCTTTTTTTTCCTTTTTTTGAATGAAATTCCAGCCCCAGATTCCCAAGGTATGCGCGCGTGCTCAGACTCAGAAAGAGCAAAAAAGCAGGCGGAACTGGCCGGGGCGGACGGGTTTGGGAAATTTAGGAAGCGAACCGGGTGGACGGGGCAGCCCGACCATGTTACCAACCGCTTCGTCGTTTTATGAACTGTACAGCGTGATGCCACGGAAGGAAGCACTCGGCCACGTGTCCGAAGCCGGTTCGCCACACTCTCTCTTTCCATTTCGCTCGGGTAGGTGCAACGTTCCTGCCACTTGCGTGGTTTTTTCAATCTTCGTGGGCGTTTGTGTAATTGTACAATTTTAATAATGTGCAGATTTCAACTCCGAGCCTCCTCCAGATGCATTGATTTCGCTCAGGGATAGATCAGAGAAGCAAAGATCAGCAGCGGAAGCCCAAGAAGTTCTTGCAAGATTCAGACAAAGCGGGGGAAGCACAGTGAGATTCTCGCAGGCTAAAAATTGGCATTAATGGCGGAAGCTCAGAATAGTCTAAAATCGAGCAGCACTAGTAGTAGCGAGAGCGTTAAGCTCTTTGTTGGACAAGTTCCGAAGCATATGACGGAGGCGCAGCTCCTAGCGTTGTTCAAGGATGTTGCACTGGTCGACGAAGTCAATATCATCAAAGACAAGGCCACTAAAGCTTCTAGAGGTTTCGTGTTGTTTTCTTCGAATTATAGTTCTTTTTTTTCTTTGCATGATCATTAATCTAGAATTTCGAGCCCTAATTAGTTTTGTATGCAGGTTGTTGTTTTTTGATTTGCCCGTCGAGGCAAGAAGCGGATAAGGCGGTCAGTGCCTGCCACAATAAGCGAACTCTTCCAGGGGTAAGTTGGCGATTTATTTTGTTACTGCTAATTTTCTTGCGATTCACCTGTTTCTTCGTACTTGAGCTTGAAATGTGGTGGAATTTCTTGAGATACTGTTGAGTGTGTTTTCTTCCTAAGCGTAGGAGGAGAAGACTTCCTGGCGAATTATGCATTAGTAACACGAGTAAAGATTTATACTTCCTGTGTTCGATACAGGGATACGGAAATGATAGTACAGAGTTCTGCTGCTGCTACTGGTAGATTTACTGTAGTTTTCAAAAAATAAATCACGGTACTTGCAGGAAGTAGTAATCTGTACCTTTGTAATTCAAATGTAGGTATTAGTGCTGTTATCTGTAACATTTTCCCTCCTGTCATGCGGAACTTTGAAGGTTTTATTAACATCATTTCCCTCAGATGGAAGTGCCATGTAAAGAACTGAAGAACCGATCATAAATTGGAGCTAAAAAATTACAGGACATGAAGATTTATGTCATGTTTCATTAAATTGCTGATGACTGAGGCTTTTAGTTTGCTGCATTGTGACCAGTGGTTCTCATTATGATGGAGATCGACTCCAACATGACCATTTCTTTCATCTCTATGTCGATACCCAGTCTTTGTTTCCTTTTATTTCATACTTTCTACTTCCAGCTGAAGTTAGTTGGTGATAGCTCCTGCGGAATTTTGACGTGATAAAAGGAGGCTGACAACCAAAGCTAATTATATAGAAGGCTATATTTGTATGCAGTTGTATTAGTTGTTATCTGACAATCAGAAAGCTGCAAAATTAAATACAAGGTTAGATGCAGATTTTTGCTCTTTCTGTCCTGTAAGGATGGCAAATTCTCTGGACTGTCATCTCCAAGTAACAGAAAAGTCATCAAGGATTCAACTGAGGCTGAAGCCATAGCTGTCCTCAAAGGACTACAATTATTTGAGGAGAAGCTGAATGAGCCACTGCAAGTTGAAGGGGATTGCCTTAATGTCATAAAATGGTGCAAGAAAGATACCGACCCACCTTGTAGATTGATCGTATTCTTCAGAGAGATATGGGACCTAGGGAGGAAAATTAGATGCAGCTGGAATCATGTTCCACGGTCTGCAAATTCAATAGCTGATGGGCTAGCAAAGGGTGGTGTTTACCTCCCTCAACTAGATGTGAAGGAACCACCATGATGACTTTGTAAAACTATAAATTTTCTGTAATGTATTTTAAATGAAATCAATTTCCTAAAAAAAAGTAACAGAAAAGTCAGTTTGTGCAGTATGGTTCCTCTCAAGCAAGCTGTGTTCTTAGAGAGCAAGTTAAGTTGCTTTTGGAGAAAGGTCTCAAATTAGTTTGGGCTTAGAGAATACCTGTGGTTATTTGATGTGAAGAACCCTCATCAATGAGTTAGGAAGCAAATGGCCCTACTTCAACATTGGTTTTTGAGTAGTTTTCAGTGGAAACTTGTATTGTTGAGCAAGGACATTGCCACCAGGAGTTATATTTATTAATAGTTCACAAGCAATTGTTTTGTCATTTGTTAGTATCTTGTGCTGGAGGTGAAACTTCTCTGTTGAAATGGACTGCAGTGTCCTGAATAAAACGAGCAGAAAGGATGTTATTTTAATCCTTTGTTTGTTATTTGTGTTTTTTGACTGTGTAATTTGATTCCAAATTTGCAAGATATGAATTGCACATTCATATACTCCATTATGTTTATCATGCCATGGTAGAATTTTATACTCCATTATGATGATGGCTTACAACATTCTATTTTTAATTCCCTCCATTTTTAATTCCATCCATTTTAAATTCCCTCCATTTTAAATTCCTAGGTTGGAATTAGGTTTCGATCGCCTCAAATCAGTCGTCAGAGCCTTAAATATTTTTGTGACTTTCAAGGCTTAGGTGAGTTGGAGAAATCTTCTCTGTGGGATAAGGCAAGGAATATCCCAGCAACCACTATAAGCTGTCATAGAGATGGGGAAGTTGAATTCTGTATAAATGATGTGGTTACTTATTGATGAATCACCTCATTAAGCAGCCTTTGGTCTGTGGATCTTTTTAGATATTTTGGTTGCTCTAAAATTTTTTATAAAGCATGTTAATTACCATTTTAGTTGCATTGCATCTTACATGGATGAACCATCAAGGTGAAAGTGACTGATTGTGTTTGGTTTTTTATAAGACAGCAGATTCTGATGCTTCAATGCTTTAACTGATTTCCTTATTCATAGGTAATACTGTGCTGTTCACTAAGTGATATTCTCTGCTTCTAATATTTGTGTCTGCCGTTTATGCTTCTAATGCTTTCTCATATCTTGTTGATTCTTCCATTTTCTTCTGTATATATCATTGTAATGTTTATTACTTGTATATTCTTGGGAGGTAGTTTGCATTGAAAACGTGACAGAGTTTATGTTCCTCAAGAGGGCAACATGACTGTATTAATTTGTTTCTGTTTTGGCTAGATCTTGGATTTTCACTAGATTTCTCTGTTTTGAATTAGGCTGCTCATTTTGTTGATGCAGGCTGCGAGCCCACTGCAAGTGAAATATGCAGATGGTGAGCTGGAGAGATTAGGTTAGTGTTCTTTCTAGTATCCTTATTTTTTATTATTCTCTTTAAAAATCATTGTAATTACTTCTATTGATATGCAAATTTTTACCCCCTTTTGTTAGGTATCTCTTCCTTAAACACTCTCCCGTGGTTTGCAAATTTTAACATTGTTCTATCTTTATGTCCCTATTATATATGATAAAGCGTCCTTATTCATATTTGTCTATGTAATTTGCTTATCTCCAGAGCATAAGCTTTTCGTGGGAATGCTACCAAAGAATGTCACAGAAGCTGAAGTTTCCTCACTGTTCTCAAAGTATGGAAATATAAAAGATCTGCAAATTTTAAGAGGTTCTCAACAAACCAGCAAAGGTTTGTGTTATCCTTCAATGCACGATACTTAACTTCATTACTGCCCTGTTGTTTTTTTAAATTACAATCTTCTTTAATTCTAATGTTAATTTGAATTTTTAAAATTTTTATAATTTTCTTACATGTTTCAGCTGCTTATTGTTGCAGGTTGTGCTTTTTTGAAGTATGAGACAAAAGAACAGGCTCTTGCTGCCCTGGAAGCCATCAGCGGGAAGCATAAGATGGAGGTTTTTACTTTTTCAGCATAGATGATTCTGTTTAAATAAAAAAATTTCGTGCTTTCTTTATAAATGCTATTTGTCATATGTTCGGTGGCATTTCAATTGATTTTATGAAAATTTATTTCGGATTGTTGAGCACTATATAGCAGAGATTACTATGTGATATTCATCTCCTTTTCCTGTTACACATGACTAACATTGCGATTAGAGAAAGTCTCAACAGGTTTCACTTGTGCTGTGACAGGGTTCAAGTGTGCCATTGGTTGTTAAATGGGCTGATACAGAGAAAGAGAGGCAAGCCCGTAGAGCTCAGAAAGCTCAGTCTCAATCATCTATGATTGGAAACAATGACCAAACACAGCAGCCTTCATTATTTGGAGCTCTCCCATTGAGTTATATTCCTTCATATAATGGCTTTGGCTATCAGGTCTACTCACCATAGTTATCAGTTATTTGATTGTCAAATACATTTTCACTGAGTTTGACTAACTTTAAAATCAAATTTGGAAAAAACAGCCATATATTCTTGTTACCGAGAGCCTCACTTTGTGAGCTGATAATGTTTTCAGATTTTATAACTGTTGCATGCATATATAACTTATTCCGAACATATTACCCACCCTTGCTCTCTTTCTCTCCCTTGTGTTACCTTGCAACATTAACGTGTTTCCACCTGCAGGGACCAGGAACTTATGGGCTTGTGCAATACCCATTGCCTTCCATGCAAAACCAGCATGGTTATCATGGTTTTGTTCCAGCTGTGACTCAAGGAAATGCCCTGCGTGGAATCACACCTGATCTGGGCCCTGGCATGGTTCCCAGGAATTTTACAATGCAATCAGCTGGCTACATGGGATCAACTTACCCTACCTTGCCCAGTCTTCAGTACCCTTTGAGCTACCCTGGGGGTATAGTGGGCCATAGGCCACTGGCTGGCTCCAATAGTCCTGCCCAACCTGCACTATTAACTAGTAGCTCAGCAACATCTCCAACTGTTAGTACAAGCTCGGGGGGTCAGGTTGAAGGTTGGGAAGCTTTTCTACTTGTCCCTTTGATCTCTATTTTTGTTCCTCTGGTACTCTCATTAATGTTACATTGACAAATGGCTCTTATTTTGTTCTATTAACTTAGGTCCTCCTGGAGCCAATTTATTCATTTATCATATACCTCAAGAATTTGGTGATCACGAACTCTCAAACGCATTTCAGGCATTTGGTAGAGTGTTGAGTGCTAAAGTTTATATTGACAAAGCAACTGGTGTTAGCAAGTGCTTTGGTCAGTACATCATCATGGTCTCTCTCTCTCTCTCTCTCTCTCTCTCTCTCTCTCTCTCTCTCTCTCTCTCTCTCTCTCTCTCTCTCTCTCTCTCTCTCTCTCTCGATCTCTCTCGATCGATCGAAAGATCGAAATGAGATGTTGGTCTACATTTTTCTTTGGCAGGCTTTGTTAGTTATGATTCACAGGTTGATGAGATGTTGGTCTACATTTTTCTTTGGCAGGTTTTGTTAGTTATGATTCACAGGCTGCCGCACAATCTGCAATCAATGCCATGAATGGATGTCAACTAGGTGGTAAGAAGTTAAAAGTGCAACTTAAGAGGGATAACAAACAGAGCAAGCCTTATTGATAAAGGCAGTTAATCATATGTGTGGAAGCAGCATTCATTTCCATTCCAGATACTGCCTCTTGCAGAATTCACTGCTATTTCCCCCATGTTATGGGGTGGATGGAGATCATTAAGGGTACATTATAGGCTCCATCCCATTCTTCTGAAAAGGTGGGAACTGGTAGTTGGAATCCTTACAGCATGTTATTCTTGGTGCATGTTGCACCACTGTAATTTGTACTTTATGTACCTATAGACATTTAATATTAATTTAATTGATTTCCACAGGCACTTCCTTTTCGCGGTACGTTCAGAGAGCAAATCCATGTTTGACATGGATTTTGAACTCTGAAATCTTGTGAAAAATGCATTTTTCTGACCATTTGTTTTCAACTGTGTTTAGACGGGTCTGCACTATTTGAAAGTTGTCTTTACTGTGTTTTTGTTCGTGAATACTCCTTACTCTTGATCAATGGTCTTTCCCCTCTTTTTGTCTTGTCTCTATACTCTTTTATGTGAAGTAGCGGGCGCAGTTCAATAGAAAAGGGTGTCCCATACGAGGGTCTGGTGTTCCAAAGTCACAAGGTTGTGTGAAGTATGATGTCGTTTCTGTCGGGAACAAGTTTTGGTGTGCCCTGTGATTTTCAGGTACTATGCATCATCTGTGCATGTTGATGTCTGTCTTTTCCTGTATTGCCTTGTAGCTTACTATTTTCTCTGGTGTATCTTGCTTGAATTTGTGTCCGTGATTTCCATCATAGCATATAAGTTTTGGCCATTTATTAATCTTGGGTATTAGTTCCATTTAAGAAATTTTCAAGGTATAATTCTGATGGATGAAATCAAGTAGCTTCTGTATATTTTTTGGATTACACTTCTGATTGGTTTCTACGAATTTGTTTTTGTTTCAGGATCATGAATCTACTTACCAATGGGGTTCCAATTGGTTATATTTCATGGAATTCGGCATGACAAATATGCGTAATTCTGCTTCCTTCCTTGCATAATGATTTTTTGTTTGTCTTAGTTGTCTTGGAAATGTACAATAGACAAATACTGGTAGCTTATCATAATATTTGGGATGCTTTCAACTGATTTATTTCTATTTTTATGCAGCCTGACTTCTTGTTCTAGTTGGTTATAGATTTGAGGAAAGCTCTTTGATAGAGCTGATGGATCCACAGGCACATTTATATTTAATTGTTGTTTGACCAAGTCGCGTTTTCCTTGTTTAATCATTCTTTACAGGTAGAAATTGGAAATATAAGAGAAAAATTTTCAGAAGAATTTTGACACAGAGGAATTCTTTGAGATGGGAATGTGTAAGAATAGGGAAAGGCAATTCTCTGGAAAAAAAATAAGAATAGGGAGAGGCAAAGTAGAAATATACATGTTATATAAAACAAAAGATCAGTGCATATTAACTAAAGTTAAAGAAGTTGTTCAGAGGGTGCTGAAAGAGGCCATGTAATCACCTCAAGGAAAGTTTACTGTCTTGAAGATAGGCAACAGCTTCATAGTTTCGCAAATTAGAACTGGAAAACAGTTTAGATAGAAGGGAATGAGGAGTAAGAAGATGAAAGTGGTGCAGAAAGATGGTCTGCTGTGAGGGTTATGATCGATCACTAATGCCCTATTTATATTAACTTAAGTTTGGTGCAAAAAGACTATTGTTCCCCTCTTTCGTACTATGAATTCATCATCATAAGAGAGCCAAAACATGACTAAAATCAGTGTATTATACATAAAAACTCTTAGGGGAGGAGACAAATGACTGTATTACCCATTAATAAATTTACACAAATGACCCTGACCTAATAATTCTTAACCATACCTCTCCTCAAACAGTATATGTCTTAGAGGCTCAAATTTTACATAAAGACAAACTCTTTCATTCAATTGGCTTTTGTCAAGAAAACTCTTAAGGTGATTGGCATTCTTGATGTTTTAGTGGGTATCTTGTCACTCATCACTTTTTCTCGAATAAAGTGACAATGACCTTCTAAGTTTTATTGAGCTTTTCCTCCTTTTTCTTCTAATAAAAATTTAGTGGTAGTAAAAAGAAGGAAACATGAAATGGAATATTAGTTGCTCTTCACATAATAATTCAGGTACTAGAATTGCAGCTCTATACTCAGCTCAGGAGTTGATCAAGTCAGAACGTACACCTTTTTGACTTTCCATGTGACTAGATTGTCGTAGAAGTAGAATACTCCTTGCGAGACTTAAGATGTTGCCTTGAGCCCAAATGACCAACATATGGTCAGTACCACGTAGTTTTGATATTTCATTGAGTTATGTTATAGTTCTTGTCTTCGTGCCCTTCAAATACTTATAGATTCAGTACACTGCCTCAGCGTGCATTTTCATAGTTTTTCTGTAGAGTAATTTATTATCATTGTGCAAGTCTTACCTAATTATTGAAGCTTAGATAAGCATCCAGCCAAACACTGACCTACATATGTCATTATTACTAGACTATCCTCATATCGCAATTTTAGTATAAAATTGTGGTATATTTCTTTAGGGGCAAATTGATCCCATTTTACTTCTTGCTGCCTCTATTCATAACAAATATTATAATCCTCCCAGGTTTTAATTAAACATCAATTGTTTTTAGTTTCCATATTTCTTGATAGTATAAAGTCATCAACATATACTATTTTCCTCCCTTGAACAAAGACTGAACAATTTGACTAACTTTGCACGAACAAAAATGGTATAACAACTTTGTGAAATCTCTCAAGTTAGGCTTCACAGCTTTGTTTGAATCAAAGAATAGCCTTTCCCTACTTTACCCTAAACATTATATCTAAAGTCTGCTGCATATGAACTTCTCTAAGGGTTGCAATATAAAAAAGACATTCTTGACATTAAGCTGAAGGAGGACAACCTTGATTTACCACACTGGGGAAAAGAATACAAATGAAGCTAGCCGAGCCAATGGTGAATGTGTTTCAAAGTATATGACTTCAAATGCTTGAGCTACAGATTGAGCTTTTGACCTTAAAATTGATCCGTCAGAAGGTGTTACAATACATATATCAACATCCTACAATTTTCTCATAGATGGGGGGATGGCATAGCTCCCTTGCTTTCATTGATAGTGATGCTCGTTTTTTTTTGTTTTCTTTCCAGGCAAGTTTTAATGCATAAACCTAGGAAGTGAAAGTTGGGAAAAAGAGAAAACAAAATTTTAAGCAGATGCTCAAGAAAGACAAGTCTCTAGAGTTTGATGTTTAGGTGCATGACACCTTTTCTTAGTGCAATAGGTAAAATAAAGTCAACTACACGAAGATATGTAGTTGAAAGGGATGATAGTAGGAGAGCCATTTAAGCAAAAAATCTTCCTTAGATTTCAAATTAGTGTAAACAACCTTCTTTCTGCTATGATATTCTTCTTCTTTTCACTTACATACATATAACAGTTTATTCCCTTGGGAGACATGTAGGAAGAAGGCAGCTCGATGGGAATCAAATCGGTAAGTGGTTAAAAAAAACTTGAAGTTGGTCTGAGGTCTGTACCGAAATGGCAAGTTAGGCTGAAAAAACACATGTCCCACCCAATGAAGTCAGGTCTTTTCGAGTCATGAATCTTTTGGGACTAATCTCTATCATTCCCTCATACGTATGGGCCCTTTTTAAGCTTCTACATTTTGATAGTTTGGGTGAATCCCCATGCACAAGCACTGCTCTAATATCATGCAAAAGTTAGAGCCTGTTCTATTCTAAAATTACATTCCCAATTTCCTTAATGTCAATGTGAGACTCTTTCCCACGCAACACTTAATGGGTCTGAGCTATGGGCAGAGAGGCTTAATAGAGCATAAAACACGAATAAGAGCCTAAAATACACACTGGGGCACATGAACTAGGAGCAGCAGTATATAGTTGCTAGAAATGCTGTTTTGTTGTACATTCACAGTCTGCATTTCTACAAACCAAGTGAGCATCCAATTTAGTCAACATATACATAAAGAATGAAATAAGAGTTTCTGTGCTAACTTATTCTGTTTCATCACTATGAGATCCATGAATTTAAGACCAACACGTGCACTTAAATCCACAGCAGTAAATGAGACCTAAGGAAACTTAATCGAATCAACATTTGCCCATACTATTTATGCTGGAATTATCCTCAAGAACAATGTAGTTTCCTCGGGAATATTGCTTGGCGGAAATAATATTTTGTGATCAACCTCCAGTTAGATTGATAGATCTAACATTAGTGAAGGCCAGCAGCCAAGCAATTACTGAGAAATCTCATAAATAAATTTTGGCATCAGAATAGTTGCAGAAGAAACAGAGCAAGCAAAGTGCTATTATTGAATTTTCTGGAAGCATGAAGTTTAAGATCTAAATCAGAACCCTTAGCTGATGAGTCACCAGTAGAATTAATGTATGTTGATGGCAAATTTGCCTGCCCTGATAGATAATTTTTGCCTGCTATACCAGCTTATTAGAAAAAGTGTGAAAAGGCTGTACCTGCACATGGTAAGTGGTAAAAAGCAAACGACAGCACTAATCAACTTCTTTTGCAACAGCTGGTTGCCCATGACACGGACCATATATGAAACATTGCATATGCTTGAGGATGTGCAACAGCTTTGTCTTCTAGGTAGCAGTATGTCCCTTCATGTGCTATTATTAAATGAATTAGGTAAAAGGAGGAGATAGGCATGTCATACCGTTTTCTCTTCCTCTCCTTTCTGTGCCAACTTTTCCCTACTCCTTTGTGTGCCAATTTTTCTCTTCTTCTCTTTTCTGTGCCAATTTTTCTCTTCTTCTCTTTTCTGTGCCAATTTTTCTCTTCTTCTCTTTTCTGTGCCAATTTTTCCTTCTCACTCATCTTCTATCTCCAAAGTTCATCATTTAAACTCAAGTGCACTTCTTTTCTTGGAGAAAACTCAAGTCCGCTCAGTTTGTGAAAATTATATCTTTTTATTTATTAGCATACCGTACAGAAAAGAGAAAAACTCCTCTCGATAAATAGTCCTGGAATGAGTCGAAAGGTAGTCTTGTTCCTAGCAGAGTAAAGAGTATTGGTGTTATGGGGAGTTCAATTACTTTTGCTTTAAATGTCTGTTTTCTTGGGCTTCTCCTTTGTAATTAATATAAAGATATGTTGAGAAGTGGAGATTGAAATATTTTCGAGGGAGGGAGGGAAGAGCGGCCTCCGCCTAGTAAAACATAAACATGTCTTTAGCTTTTGGCTTGGTGTCCACAAATTTGGTCAATGTTTCAGAGTCCAATGGGTGTTTCAGGTGTTTTGATTGTGTTTAAATATACAGTCAACGCACAGAAACAAATGGTCATAAAATAAGAATTGTGACGAGGTATTGAAATTTTAAAAAAGAGAAAAAGAAAAAGCGGTTTTGAAGGCAAATGGCCATCACTGGAGGGATTTTTAAAAGTATGAGATTCTATTCTGTGCATGTTTTGAGGGTGTCTGTGTAATGATTGAAGGAAAATTTTTGCATTCCAAGTGGTTTCACTCAACCTCTTATTGTACAACGACTGGATTCTTGAGTGCCTTTATTTGTTGTCTTCTGGCTGAAGCTTTTTAACCCAATATGCCTCCATTCAGAGATAGATTTGGTTGATCTTATGTTTTTTAACATTAATATTGTTATTAACGTCATTAATATTTTAAACAGGCTTTTGTTGAAGCAAATTCTTCAAGTTCCAAGTAACTGTGAAGATTTATTCCCTTGCTCTGTGTCCATTCACTTCGGGATCGTTGGCTGAACTGCAATGCTTTCATAATTTCGTAAGTGGGGCACTTAACAGCATATGCGCTATGGAAGAATCTATTGATTGGTGGACCATATTCTTATTCCTTGTGAGACAAACTTGAAATTGAGGATCATACGCGAAGACTGACGCTATTTATTAGGAAGAAAGTGATTTGGTTGATTCTCTCCAAAACACCTGGACGTGATCATCTAAATGTGGCTTTTCCTTATCTGCCTGTGAACCTGAAGTCATTTTCAGTTGGATATAAGATAACTTGAGGCTATTTCACAAGCTAAACATTGTTTTTCTTCCTCAGGTTTCCAGGCCATCAGTATGTTAAGAGGCTTCTTCCGCCAGACTGGCAGTGATTGGAGTCCAACATATTTACCTTTATTGAGACATTTCCCCCGAGCTTTCTACGTTGACTGGGCAAACCAAAAAGTATTGATTCTCTATGAAAGTTAAAGAAGATCCTTGAAGGCTGCCCCATTATCGCTCTGCTGCATTAGCAACATCCTGTGACGTACACGCATTGCCAGTATGATGTTGGTTCCGTGAGAGGATTTCCGTGCCATATTTCTCCATTGGTTAGGTGTAGTAAGAGCTCGATAATCTATTTTATGGATGTGTGGTGGATGGAATGGAACAATATATCCGCAAGTGTAGAATCTCTTCCATCTGCGTTCCTGTTTTATATCAGTTCGATTTGGAATCCTATGCCGTTGCATCAGCAGAAGCAAAATCAGGTTCTCGTGGCGAATGTATGAAGCAAAAAAATGGAGACGTTGACGGCAGTGGGAAGTTCTGTTTCTGAGTGCGGCGTAATTGTTTTAAGAATAATGCTAGACGCACGCACCTATGAGACGTATCTATTAATCTAAGTCCTTAAAAATATAAAAATATATATTTTATTTATAAAATCTTATTTTTTAGAGGATAAACAAAAAACCTTATTTATGGATATAGTCGTAGATAAAATGTACAATTGCAATTTTATAGAAAAATTATAAATTAAAACAGCCGTCATTGATAAATGCGTGAGCAAAAGTTAATGTAAAAAACAATAAAAATATTGTTTTACAATGTTGTTTAATTCATTTGTAAAAACTAAAAATTATTTCAATGCATCAAAACCTATGACAAATTTTTGGTTAAGAACTCTTCGTCATAGGTAAGAGCACTTTTGTCCAAAGTCTAAATAATCTTCATTCCAGATATTATTATTTATAAACAGCAATTTTAAGCATATACTTGTGAGAATGCTCTTCAGCGTTTTAAGTGATTTCTTTATGTTTTTATTTGGAAGTTGGAAGATTCCTATCCATCAACTCTCTTTACGTGGGGTTAGTCAAATGAGAAAGTAGAATGCTAGACACCAAAGTCCCTCAAAATCCCACATTCCCCATAGGTGGCGTTCCCAAATCTCTCAAATTCTCTTGACCAAAAGAGTGCATCCGACGAGAGAAGCCTGACCCAAGATAAAAATCGGGGACCCAGAGATCTCGGCGCGAGTAAGCTCCGACTCTGCCGGTGCCAGCACTTCTCTTCTTCTCCTACCTTTCCCCATCTTCTTCTTCTTCTTCTTTCTCCTTCCGCAGCCTCATCTCTTTTTTTATCTCTCCTGCCACTTTTCCCTCTTCTACCTCTTCTCTCGCTCCTTCATTTTCCTGCACTTGCCTATGTACTTTTTCAATTAATTTTTCTCTCGTGTTAATTAATTTGCAGGATTAATGCTGAATTATTTTTCTAACTGTGTAGCCAGCCTCACCACTGACTGGAAGGAAGTAAAGGAAGCAATGATGTATAATATAGAAAGAAAATGACAAACAATGGAAACCCTGGATCTCTATTATTGAATTATAAATATCCGAATTCATTGGTTAACCATAGAAACAAAATTTGAGGGGATTTATTGGGCGAAATATAACTAGTACAAGCCATTTGATTCAATATTATTTCACGTAAAATTTTGTAGTACAGTGAGTTTAGTTTTATTTTTTAAAAGTACAATTTTCATACATATAGAAATACATAAAACAAATAAAATGTTAAAAATTTTATTGTTATATATGAAATATTAATAATTTACTTTATATTTTCTCTCTAAATTTATAAAGTCTCTTAAATTCTCAAACGATAGACTTGAATAATAATCTATTAAGCACTCGCTTTTCTAAATTCTTGCCTAAATTCGTCTTGTCTTGTGTAGGTAAACACTAGGCTTAAACACTCATCTGGCCATCTATCATGTAAAGAAAATACACAAGGCGATAAATAAAACCTTCAAACTCCAAGTGAAGATGGCATCAGAAGAGCAAAATTACAGGTAATGTGAAAATGGGTGAAGTGATAAAGAATTTATTCAATTCACTAGAGAAGAAAGCTTTGAAATAGTACTCAGTTTCTTGGATTTGTACAAAACAAGTGATTGACAAAGAAACACATTTTAGTGATAGATACTGTAATATTTGCAAGTAGTCTGGTCTATACAAGGTTTGCACTATCGGGGATACGCAAAGTTTCGGTCACTACGGAAACGGAAATGTATCGTGGATACGCATGGATACGCATGTAATGAGTAAGGATACGCTAAGATACGCATGTAAAATACTAATATTGATTAAGATAATCAATATAAAAAATATAATGTTCCTTTTCACTCAAATATTTAAAAAAACTACATCATCAAAGTTAGTTTTCTTAGTAAAGCTTATTAAAAGGACTAAACAATGCAACCAACAAATTATGCTTATTAAAAGGACTAACAAGCAGAAATCACTTCTAAAATCTCAAAAAAATATTCAAAAGAGTATAGATATCCAAATATAGCAATTGAAACATCTTCTAAAATCCATGAGATGAATAAATTAAATACGGTTACAAAGAGAGTCATTTCTATTGAAAGGCTGATCAATTTCATAAATACTAACAAACATAAATCACTTCAGAAATCTCCTTTTTGAAACGATGGTAAATGTTTTCCCTCAAAACCAGAAATTGGTTGCTTCAAGTTCTTGAAATTGATGTTCAGAAATCTCCCGTGGAAACATCAAGATACAGGGATTGAATTTAACCAAAGACATTAATAAACTATATCATATTAATTGAGGATTGGTATAAACTTTAAAAATTCTTAAAAGTAGAAAATAAAATAGAAAATAGTTTATTCAACCTACTGTCAAAATTTAATCCAAAACGGACTTTATTAAGTCATTGAACCAATTCTGTGCAAATGTTTTAGTGAACCAGCACCAAATCGGACCAAAGCGGTCTGCTTCACAGGTTCGAAATTGGGCAGCAGGAGGTCATCCCTAACCTCAAGCGCTGACGCAGAGAAACCACCGGAGTTTAGACAGCCCTTAAAGCTGGCGAATGCCGCGGAACGGTGGCTGGACCACCGACGACCATTCCGCCTGTAGTTCCGTCGTCGGTAGGCGACAATTCGGCTGGAAAAAAAAACAAAGGGGGATAAAAACGAATCAGTTTTCATAAAAAAAAATGTTTAAAGGAGCCATGATCCTAATTTCTTGATTTACGGATTCTCCCCGAATCATATTTTCCCATCCATTGAGAAACTTTGGATATCGTATCGACAAGTTTCCTCGATACATGAGGAAACTTGCCGATACATGAAGATACGAGGCTTAGTTTCGCGTAAAAGGAAACACCCCCGTGTCTTGTTTCCTTACTCAAGGAAACCAATCGATAATGGTTTAACCGATCGATAATGCAAACCATGGGCCTATATCAGTGTAACTTTCCAAAGAAAAAAGTTTATTAATAGAAAAATAAACATTTTATGTACCTAAGAAGATGCACTGTTGCATTCTAGTGTGTATTTTTGGGAGCCTGAATAAATAGGCTTTAAGTGCTGAACAGAATAGGTAAGCTTCGTAAAACACAGACATGAATGTCCCTCGACTAATCTACTATATTCCTGCGTCTCAGGAATGTACCAGTTATTGGTCGAAAACAAAGTCATTTAAAGAGAAGGAGCGGTACATTTAGAACCAAGAAACTTGCCTCCATTGCAATTTTTTCCTCTTTCTTGTTCTCTATAATTATCTAATAATAATAGTAATTTCATGATATTACTAATGTGGTGGATAGTTCTTTTTATCAATAATCGATGTATATAATGTATCGTATACAAGTGTAGACTGTGAATGAATACAAAACCTATTTAAGTGCGGTTTGGCTCGTTGAGGTAATAAAGTTTTTCGTGATCCGTTTGTATCATCTAATATCCCCACCCCCCTCATCCCCCCTGGTATATGTTTAATATCTGCTCATATTTATTATATATGATTTTTCTCAAGGTTATTGCTCTTTCATTGTGTATCTCAAACTGAAGGTGCGCCGGCATCACAAGGGTGAAATCTCTACTACTTCCTATAAATAGCGAAGAAGGGATACTTATAAAAGAGACCTTTGAATTGTTTTGGAGAGCTTCAGGAGTTCTGAAGTTCGAGAGCTCCATAGAGGTCCGGACATAGTATAATCTTTGGAGGTTGGAGAATAAGTCTAGAAAAGGAAAAAGGGAAATCAGCCAGCAAGGGAATGAGAGATCGCGCAGACGCTGGATGGAACAAAGTTCTTAATTTTTACATTCACACTACTCTATAATTAAGTTAAATCATTATCTCGTGACCCGATATGGTACTTTTTGAACTAAGTTTTGAAATTAGAAAACCCAATAATCACTTAATATAAAATTAACCTGATTAAGTTTTATGCTGAAAGCCTGAAACCAATAACCAATTGATCATCATAAGCCAAGGATGATATTGTAGACCTGCCCCTGGAATCATTCTCCATAAACTAAACAAATAACTAGTGGATTGAGAAAGGCAAGGATGACTTCCTCTCTCAAAGTAAAACACCTACAAGAGGTTGTCCTAATTGATTTACACTAAAAAATTCATGTACCTATAATATTAAAAATGGAAAAACAGAAATTCAAGTTTCCAAATATAAAATCTATCATCTATAGCATTAAAAATATTGGGTATACAAATAAAATTACACTTTGGTTAGAAATAGAGAAGATCAAGGATGTATAGGAGAAGACAATATCCTCATTAAGAGTAATGCTAACTACACCTATGCGCATTACTTATCCCACTTAAAGTTAATTCTATATTCTAAAAGATAAACCCTAGGCCAAAAGAGGACAATACGGCGGTGTCCATAATTTCCAACGAATGTTATTAGAGTCATAACCATTTAAATTAAATATTCGGGGTTTTCTACTAAAAGGTGATGAGCCCTAATTACGGAGTGAATTGATTCTTGGTTAGTTTACCAAGACAAGTAGTTGATTCGATAGAGCAAAATGATAAATATATTGTTAGCATATCATGACAAGTAAAGAATTGGGTTTGGACTTGATATAGGAGTTTTCGAATTATACGAGAGGACAACAACATCTCTATTTGTATGACACCAAGGTAAATATCATGTTTATGTGGAGTCCATAGTTCCCTACAAAAAAATACTTACCCGTAACTTAAAGATTTTTCATTTTTGTGTTTATAAATACGTATAAAGTGTTTTCCTTTAAATATCAAATCACAATTAATATTAAAAATATAAGTTGTAGACCTTTTTTCTTTTTCTATTTTGGTGTTCTAAGTTCCATACTATCATAGGGCATTATTTTAATGTTCTTGATTTTTGTATTAAAATAATGCTCTTGATTTTCGCATTAAAATATTACCCGTGAGGGGCGTGCACATGGGCATAGTATTATTCTTTTAGAAAGAAAGGTAGGCGACGAGGAAGAAAACCTCTGCCCACTACACATGCACGAGTTAAATGTTACAATAACGATTGGCTATGTATTTATATATTCGTGTTATAATGCCTTTTAATCTATTGTTATTATTGTTGTTTGTTTGTTCGTGGCAGCCTTCTCGAAAGTGGATTTCCCTACCCATCCCTTTTAAGTAGAGACACCGCACCCCTTACCCCCCACCTCCACGGGTCCACCTCTCCCTCGCTTCGCCTTTCCTTTTCTCACCCACCGTTCAATGATTCAGTCAACCACACGGTTTTAGGTTGAATGGATTTTATAAATTCCTTAGGTTTGGAAACTACCAATTTAGATGACAGATTATGAGCCAAATTCATTGCTAAATGATATAATAATCAGTACAAAAAACACCCAGAAATAATAAAAAACTGGTTGACAGGCCGGTTTTGAGTGGTTCAATAGTTGAATCGAGAATCAGACCGGACCGATTGAACCGGATTACTTAACTTTTTATTATTTTAATAAGTTTTTATATTTTTAATCTTTTTGTATATAAAAATATTATTATGTATTTTTTAATGAGAAACAACTCATAGCCAGTTAATCTGGTTAAACCAGAATTAAAAGTTCCACCAGTTCAATCATCAGTTCGATTTTTAAAATATTGACTTACAAGATGAGGCTGGTATTTTGTGCACCACATTTTCTATGAAAGTTACTATTGATTTTAGTTTTTACTATATTTATGACGAATAATAAGAGGATTAAAAAACTAAAAAAATTAAAATTTATTTTCATTCAATTTGATGGTTAAATTAAAACTCGAGCACAACTTTACTTGGACGGACTTAACCTTGCACACCTCCGTAACAGCATATAATGATTTATATATTAATTTCATCGACTTTTTAGTCTTTAGAATAAATGAGAAAATAATACTTTTCTATCTTGCATATGCATATTTTAAGAATAAATGTGCTAGTCAATAATTTTCACTATTTATCCATAAAACTAGCATTATTAATTACATAATATCATTCTCGCACGATGGAGAAGGAAATAAAACAATTATTTGAATTTTTTTTATATATTTTATTTTAAAACATATTTATTAAAAAAAAGGAGAAAACTCTATAGTTTATTGTTTTAATCGATGTTTTAAAAATGGGACGAAAGTGGTAGTGAGTCCCATTTTGCTCGAGCCTAGTTAGACCGGGTTGGACCAATGGTGGAAAGAGGTTAGAGCGCATTGGACCAAAGGTTGAACCGTTCAAAATTAAGATTTAAAATAAATAGCAAGAAGGCCTTGAGATTTAATGATTAGACTGCTCTCTGTTAAAAGAAGGCATTCAGAGTTAGAAAACCCGCCTCCAACAGTGGAATTATGCTTCACTTTCCCCATTTTCAAGGGTATTTTAATAGATCGGGCTGGGTCCAACTAGACTAATTTGCGGTCAGGCTAGACTAACCGGTCGGGTCGCCTGATTTTTAGGCAAAACTGGTAATGGTCTTAAACCGAAATGGAATAACCTCCGGTTCCGGTTCATTTTTAAAAACACTGGTTTAGAATTTAGATACATAATTAGGCAAGTACCACATGGACCAATTAATAATAAATTAAGGTTAACAAGCAACACACAATCAAGTGAGACATGGACTTGTTTGTCTAGAACTTGATTACCTAAAAAAATAAATTAAGTTCCATGTGGGTGGAGATTGGGATTCACTTTTAAACAATCTATATTTTATACATACTTTTGTGAACTCAGCCTCTCTCCCATATGACGTATGACATATGGTGAAAAAATAAATTAATCTCCACCAAAAGCCTGATATGTTCGAATGCAAGGCAAAAAATAAAATGAAATAAAAAAAAAAAACACAAAGTGTGTTGGTCCATACTATCCAACCACCTTAATTAGTCAAAAGCCACTTTATCTAGATGTTCACTAGTTTTAGAAAACAATAACTTTGAGGAAACTATAATTTTTTCTTAGCAACCATTCCACACCTTCCAACCATCGGACGCTTATCAGAATCACAATCAAGCGTGAGATCAAACATTTTTGGGAAGATTCTTTTGGCACCTAAACTTGAGACTTGAGAGTCGATGTGAAATAAATAAAAATATCACTAAGAATAACACCTAGTAAGTTAATGGTATGGAGCATGATTGTAAGGAGGCGACTAGCTAGACATGGTCGGCTAATTGTGTTTTTTATTTCCTTGGTTGAGTCATGGATAGTCTTTCTCCTTCATTAAACGAGCTAAGCCAAACCGGCACCAACCCCTCAGTAACGATCAGTGCCGATGCCGGTTGCGACGGGCAAGCGGATTACTCTCCCGGTCAGGGCCGTTCTCGCGTTCTTTTTCTTTTTTAAAAAAGGTACGCCGCCCAACCAAATTATATACTTTTATCGGATCTAATTGTCGGGGTCGGAGCACCAAAGGTGGGCTTCTAGAACAAGAAGAGGAGGCTAAAATGCGGGGCACATGTGACATATCTAATTAGTCCCTGTCATTCAGCTGTCTTTCAGAGAGAGAGACACACACACACAAAAAAAGAGAGAGAAAAAGAGAGAGAAAAAGAGAGAGAAAAAGAAAGACAGAGAGAGACAGAGGGAAGAGGGACGAGACGGCGACTCCCATCTTCTCCACCGCTAAAGCGGTCAAAGGAGGTACCCGTTTCCATTCTCTAACCCGCATCATCGGCTACTCCCTCTTCCATCGCCCCTCTAAAAAATTCCAACCCGCAGAGGGAGTAAATGGGACTCGAATCATTTGATTGGAGGTTGTTACCCCAGCATCCATGAATGAGTCATCCGTGATCCAGTTCCCTCCCTCCCTCCCTTGGTATATATGTGCACCCTTAGATAATTCTCCGTTCAGATTCCAGACCTCCTCCCCAGCTTTTCCTCTATTCTTTCCTGTTGTTGTCCGTCTTTTTTTATGAAAATTTGCGCAGTGACGGTGGCAGCAAAATCGATAGTACACGGAGGCGGGTCTACCGTGATGAATTATTGTGATTCCTTTATCGGCGAGGCGAGCGGTGACTCGGAAGCCGATTCCGATCCCTACGCTGCTGTAAGACGGGAGGTGTCAGCGGATGTTATTGTTGAAGACAATGAGGAGGATGCGCATTCTTGTGTTTACGACTCTAGGGGAGTCTCGTGCACAAATGGTTCGGTTTTCGTTGACGACGATGAGGAGGGGGAAGAGGAGGCGGATGAAGGCGAAGATTGGTGTGGCGATGATCGGGACCATCGGTATCAGATGGGTTTTTGTGAGAATGCTGTAGTGAGGCCGGACACGATCGGAGAGGAAGATGAAGAAGAGGAGGAGGGCGTCGTCAATGAGAAGATACCCAACAGTAATGTGTTGATAACTGAGATGGAGGATCGGCTCTTCTGGGAGACCTGTTTGGCCACAGGTTACTGATTTCTTTTTTTTTCTTTTTCCTTATTTGATCAAATATCGTTAAGAACCCATCAAAGTTGTCTGGGTTTTTAGCTTTTTTTTATTTTTATCTATTCCCCCTCTTCCCTCCCTTCCCCTTTTCTTAACAAAAATTCATGATCGCCAAGGATCAGTCGACATCTTATTCATTATATCTCTCTTTCTTCTTCCCGATCCCCTAACGCAAGTCGCCCTTTCTGTTTTAGAAAACCATTCTGGGATACGGTTATTGTAATTCTTCGACTCTGAATCTGCCTTCGATGCAGTTGGCTAACTGGAGCTTTTGTTTATATGTATAAAACTGAAACAGTTTGTTGAACCAGCAATTCTCCTATTTTCCGCAATCGAAAGAAAAGAAATGGCAAAGAGGAATTCATTCCCAAGAAGTTCATAATCAAAGGATTTCGATGATCCGGTCATCTGTTTGGCGGGAAATTTATTCCTTCTGTTCCATAATTCAGAGATATTATTCTTATTTGTCCTGCCACAATGACGACCGTATTAAATCCCGTCAAACCTAACAAATGATGCAAGTCAAATTTCTTGGTCCCGCGTTAAAACGTACGCTGGGCTGCCGCTTTTATCTCGCTTTCACGGCTTCGCTGTCTTTTCCCGAAACGGCCGCGAATTGAGATTTGGTGCTGCGACCAGTTGCAGACATGGTTTGCTATATCTATACGAAACTTTATATATGCATATCCGCATATTTTATCAAGAAAATAAAAAACACAGAAAATCTCCATTTAAAGGAAATAAAGTCCAGTATTCTTATTTATTTATTGGTTTCCACCTAGTTTCTTGAGGAAATAAATATCGATACGGACGATACTATATAAATACAGATTTGAACGAAATATAAATTAAAGTAAGGAACCTGATAATCGTGTTAATTTACATCTACAATAAAATTTATGATTTGACCCAGTCTTTTAATTTTAATTATTTTGAATATTTGAACATGAAAAACATCTGGAACATTATACCTATTTCATCGCTCTTCACACAATTCCTAGTAAATTTAATATTTTTATAAATAGAAATATATTTCAAAACCATATATAACTAAAATATTCTATCCTTGGTACAATTTGGGCTACTATTAGATTGTTTAATTCTGTCTTTGATACAAGTTATTATAAGCTATGTAAGTCTGAATCACTTGTTTTGAACCAATGTATCACAAATTAATTGTTTTGCGGATTTAGTTATTAAATTAGAATTATTGGTATAGATATTGTTTACTATTTTATGAAATTACTACATATAAATAATTTTTTATCTCTTCTTATTTTTTTATGTTTCCATAATTACCGTATGTTTCTTAGCGTGTCTATGTGTATTTATGCGTATCTATGCCTATCTATCGTATCCACGAAATCGAAGCCATATCCGATCTCCTATACTGCAAACCTTGGTTGCAAATATTGTTCTCAACCCGCGTTACTCGACTTTTCGTTCCACGATCTAGGCTTTTTCTTGATAGACCAAGTTTTACTGTCAATGCCCTCCAAAGGAAAGGGAAGGGCGAGTAGCCATAAGACGAAAAAAGAGAGACCTTGCGGGTTTGCTTCGGATTCACGGTGTTTCACCCCTTCCCTCTCTTCCCACCCCTCTTCCCTCTCGATTTTGGGATTTGGGTGGATGGCATGTGGGTGTTCAGTATTTGTTCCAAGAGATGGAAGAACGAATACATTCATTACTCTCTCGATTTTCCGCTCATTGGTACATTTCCCCCCCAATTTTTCGTTTATCTAAGACAGGGCTGTTTTTTGAGTTTGTTCCGTTTAGGTGGCCACTACTGTAAAAAAGACATAAAAACTCCTAAAAAATAAAATTCTATCATATTTGAAATATAAATAAATCTTATACTTTATAATTTATATCTCCCATTTGAATTTAAAACTAAATTTAAATTCAAATGATTGATAATCCATTGGTCCTGTTTACCTGGGTTATCCCCATCCGCAGTATCATAAGTACGCAAAGGGATACTACAAAAAAAGATACTTATCATGGATACACATAGATTCTTTAACATAGACACGTAAAGAGTATTGGATACTTTAGGAGAACTTATTAGAAAATGTGGAAAATACAATTATTTTGTAATACCTTAAATATAAAAACACAATGTTCTTATTGACTCAAGTATTTAAAAAAATACATTATTACCCAAATACAATATCCATATAACCACCTAGTCTCTCTCTTTCTCCATTATCGGAGTCTTGTATAACATGATCAAAATTTTGTATTCTATAAAATATATGCTTTCATACGAACTACTATCATAATCAGGGTCTTGTCTAAAATGAGTTTACTAATTCAAATAACTTATCACATTTTTAAGATTTTAGTCTCACATAGATAAACGAGTAAAAAAAGATCTTGACTTATTAATTTGAAAAAAGTTTTCTAACTTCTACTAAATATTTTGGAAAAAATAATGCCAGGCGTACACTTCGTGTGCCCGAGTCGTGCACACGCTCACAAAGAATAAGATAATGCACCTCAGTTTTTGTGCATGCAAAATATTATTTTATTCCATGTGAGTGTATATGTGTGTATGTGCGGCACACATTGTGTGGGCCTATCATTAATATTTTGTAAACGACCTCGGACCAACTTTACATTGTGTGAGCGGATACTCTATATAAATCTCCACCAAGTTTTGCATGTGTGGCAGCCCAAAGGAAAATTCACCATGCGAGAGAGTGTTATAATAAATGAGTAAAAGTAATCCTGATTTATTAGTTAGAAAGATGCTTTGTGTTTCTCTGTGTGCTTCACCCCACTTGTCTACATCAAAATTCATCTCTGAAGCCAATTTCATTTTCTTAAACCTTTTGAAAAAGTAAAATAGCTTCAATGATGTTAAACAGCAAAAATTATGCATTTTATACAACACCCAATCTCATTTGACTTTTGTACCCAACTGCAAGCAGTAAGGCTGAAGATTTTGTTTAATTAGTTCAATTAGTCCGCAAGTATTGAACGAATACTCAATGCATGATAGTTACACCGAAGTAACTTGCTCCTCTGATTAATAGGAAGAAATTGAAAGCAAAACAAGAAATACAAAACGCAATCTCTTAACTAAATCAGCGAGAGAAAGAAAACAAAACAAAAATTGGAAGTAGAGAACTCACAAGCAAATTTTGATGCTCCCAAGAGACTTTAACTCGAAGCGATAGCAGCAGCTTGTTCCCCAATAGTTTGCTGCCAAAACGGGAGATCCTTCAATTTCAACATGGCATCGAAGCAGAGTAATTATGCACCAAAGTCATATGCTAATCTGATGAATAGGAAGAAACAAAAATAATCAAAAACTACAAAGCACAATATCTCTAACTAAATCAGGAAAATAGAGAAAACAAAACAAAATTTGGAAGTATTGAACTTACAAGCAGAATTCGATGCTCCCACGAGACCTAAAGCTTTATCCATCTTGAAACAACAATAGTAATTAAGAGAACTTAGTATTTAACATTGACTGTTCATCATCCAAGTAAACTCAAAGGAAAAAAAAATGGTAAGGAACTTACAAGCAGCCACTAGAAGCTCGCTACCAAAATGAGGGCTGTCTTTGTTTTTATTCTCATGAAATGATCGCAGTAGGTTGCTCCCCAAGCACTTGCTGCCAAAACGAGCAGATCCTCCCCAGCTTCCGGTACCAAAAATATCATGAACAGTTCCTTAAAAATTTAAGTTTCCTATTCTATAATGGAGTTGTTATGGAATCGATTTGCTTCCAAATTTCAGAGATTTATGTTCCTAGAATCCCAACCTTTAGGGGCCTGTACCATATTGATAATACAAACCATGTCGATTACGCTGTTCGAAGTTGGTTCGGATTGGATCGAAACCCAAACTAAAGAGTCCACCTTTAGATATTGATACTCTGTACTATTAATTGATGGAGAGGCCTCTATTGAGGGAATCATTGTCAGCAATTAGCAATGGGTCTTGGCATAATAAGCACAGATCCATCCTTGTAAGTATCATGCGAAACTGTGGCCAGAACGAAACAAAAGCGTCAAAAACAGCGCTTCCCTTCAAATTATAAAATTCACTAGATTTCACTCCGTACTTCATTTCAATCACGAATGAGAAAAACAGGCAACGGCATAAGAAGTTATGAACTCTCCTTCAGTCGTTTCCTAATTTCTTCTGTTTCTTCATTTGGGCCTAAATTGAGCTGCGTCCCTCTTTTCCTCCAAGGTGAAACAAAATTAAGAACGAGGAAGACAAAAGCAACCAGGGCGAGGGCGCCCAAGCCCCTTCGAGTGAGGTCGCTGAAGAAGAGAGTGCCGACGTCTCAAAGTCTACTCACAGATTTACAACCTTCCTTACATGTGGTTCCAGGATATATTATTAGGAAAAATAACCATCTATCCAATAAGAAAACATCTAAAGCACTCGAAGGAAAAACAATTGATGTTTTTCGGAGTTGCAAAAAAACACTGCCTTTTCAATTAAAAGTTAAAACAATGACATGTGATGATTCACTAATTTTAACACTGGTGTGCAAAACGAGCAATTACCCCTTTCAAAACAATACTTATTTATCAACTCGATGCTGGAGAAATTATATACAAATTGAATGAATCCATCGAGTCATTGAAGTTGTTCGTGAGAAAACCAGACCAGAAAGGAGGGGGAGTGAACGTCCAGTCTTCCAAACTAAACGCTCAAACCATCATGTCATCATCTTCAAGTTGTCTAATCTTTCCACGGTTTCGCCCTCTTTTCGGTTTTCGGTTTTCGTTTTTCGTTTGTCCCCCACAACGTTGACGAGTTTATTCGGATGCTATGACAACGGTCGAAACTTTTGATTTATTGTCTTCCACCCAAAGATAAGAGCAGATGGAGCCCTTCTTTTAGTGAGCTACTAGTCTGATCGATGCTTAGTATTCGGCCAAAGCATATCTCTTCGGTCTCCTTTCGAAGTAATACGCGTCCTGATATTAGAAATATATTGCGATCTCCATCTACGAGGATGAAACAGGTTCAGCAAATTCATGCTCGGTTTGTCGTTGGATGCTGGCCCCCGCCTTCCCTCTCCCTTTGCAACTCGGTGCTCTTCGCATATGCTAGGTCGTCCATCCCTTCACAGGCTTTTGCCTTCTTTGCGACCCAGATGCGTCACCTCAATCCCACGACTGTGACCGTTCAGTTCCTCCTAAAAGCTTGTTCCGGATCGAAATCCCTCTTTCGGACCTGCCAAATCCATTCTTTAACGTTGAAGTTGGGTTTTTGTCTGTATGCCTTCCTTCAGAATGCAATCATCTATTGTTATGGACTGTGCGGCCGGTTAGTTGACGCAAGGAAGATGTTTGATGAAATGACCCACCGAGATGTCGTCTCGTTTAACTCTATGATTTGTGGGTACGCAGCGATAGGGGATATGGACTCAGCTTCTGTTCTCTTTGCGCAGCTTCCTAAGCCGAACATTGTTAGCTGGACTTCCCTGGTTACTGGTTTCGCCAACAAGGGGGACGTCTGTGAAGCTAGGCGGCTTTTTGATAAAATGCCGGAGAAAGATCTGGTTTCATGGAATGCTATGATCTCAGGTTATGTGCAGAATCGCCATCCAGTCCAGGCTCTAATCTTGTATCGTCAGATGCAAATTGAGAACTTCAAGCCCAACGCAATTGCAATAACGAGTGCCTTATCAGCTTGTGCAAGCGTAGGGGCTGTGGATATAGGGAAATGGATTCATGTGTACCTTAATAAGAACAATTTTTTGTTAGACCCCTTCTTGGGTTCTTCCCTAATTGACATGTACTCGAAATGCGGGGCAGTGGACTTGTCTTTGCAGATCTTTGAGAATTTGCCAGAGAGAAATACGTGCACTTGGAATGCCATGATAAATGGTTTGGCCATGAGTGGCCACACCAGAGAAACATTAGAGTTATTCGGCAAGATGCAACTAAATGGAAGTGTTCGGCCAGATGAAGTTACATTTGTCGGGGTCTTACTGGCTTGCAGCCATGGCGGATTTGTGGAAGAAGGAAAAAGGCACTTTTATAGTACAATGAAGCAGTATGACGTCTTACCACTAGTGGAGCACTATGCATGTATAGTTGATCTTCTTGGGCGATCTGGGCAATTAAAGGAAGCAGAAGAGGTAATAAGAAGTATGCCGATAGAACCAGATGTTGTTGTTTGGAGAGCTTTGTTAGCTGGTTGTAGACTTCACAAAGATGTAAAACTAGCAGAGAAGGTCGTTTCAGAAATGGAAGCTAAAAGTAGTGGCGACTATGTACTTTTATCAAATTTATATGCCTCAGTTGGAAAATGGGACGGTGTCGAAAATATGAGGAAGACGATGATCCACAAGGGGATTATAAAAGTTCCGGGCAGTAGTTCAATAGTGCTCGACAACACCATCCATGAATTCATATCAGGGGACAAGACTCATCCCAAATATGACAAGATTATTGCTATTCTAGAGCAGCTACGGAGAAAGGCCAAAAGTGATGGATATTCTGCGGAGGTCTCATCTGTGTTGTATGACATAGATGAGGAAGAGAGGGTGCAGTCTCTTGGGCATCATAGTGAGAAATTGGCAATAGGTCTTGGCCTGATTAGCACAGACCCTGGATCACCCCTTACAATCATAAAAAACCTTCGGGTTTGTAATGATTGTCACAGTATGACCAAGTTCATCTCAAGGATCTGCCATAGGGAGATTGTTGTCCGTGATAGAATCAGATTCCACAGATTCAAAGATGGGTTCTGCTCTTGTAACGATTATTGGTAGTTTTTAGTCATCGTAGCCAAGAAAAATTGTGTAAATTATTTTCTTCAAAGAAACATGTTGACTTTGAGACCGGATTACATACTGTCCATGACTTAAACAATACAACAGAGTACTTTGATTAACTTTGCAACTTGTTCAAATCACAAAACTTTAATCAGAATGAAACAGACACCAGAACAAACAATCACAAAGTACAGCGCGTAGCTGAACAAAATCAATCACAATCAGAAATCCCCACTTTGGTAAAGCCTGATTTGTCAAACTATTTTACAGGGTGCACGCAAATCATGGTCGTTAAGAAAACGAAGACCTGCTAACAAGCAATCAGAGTGTCTGAAAACCAAAATCATGTCAATTGAGGTAAATTCTACAACAGAAACATTACGGGCTGCTTGCCACTTGAGGTTGAATTTCTCCCATTTCTACGTCTGCATTAATTGTGCAGTACTTTGAGCAGGAATTTGTGTCTTCAGTGGCCACAACACCTGTTCCCCATTCTTCTACTTCACTGGTGAAAGATGTTCTACTTTTGCTCTCAGATATTAAAATCTCTGACTCGGGATTGAACTCTAAACTGGGTGTTTGCCTATTCATCAGCTCTTCCTTCTCTTCAAGGTGCCTCAAGAAACAGTCTTCTATTTCAGCCACAGAATCACCTTCATCACCACTACACTGGATATAATTCGCATGGTCATCATCTGAAGTGTGTTCCCTTAGGTCACAGGTCATATCCATCTCTTCTTGGCTATCAAGTTCGTCATCAGTTTGGCACTCTGAAGAAGGACAAGAACCAGACCAAGACTCTTCTCTCATTGCAGCTTCTTCACGTTCTCTGAGTGTTCTCAAAATTAAAGTTTTGAGCAAATTCATTACTTGAACAGCATGCATTAGAGCAGTCAATGGATCTGCCATCTGATTTATAGTAAACTATCTTCAGTATACACAATGAATCTGTTAAGTAAAAAGAAAAAGTTATCTTCTTTAACTTTATTTGCATCAATTTTACCTGAGTCATGTTGGGAGCGAACACCATTGCAATATTTCTTGCATTCATTTTGTTAAGGTCTTCTTCTTCAACAACATCAGCCATTAGCTCAATTGCCCAGTTAAGTAGGGCGGACTCAGTTGGCATGAGTAACTTCACAAGTTCAGCACTATCCTCCTCTGTATTACATTGAAGAACTTGCTCAGGTGACAGACCATCCAGTACACCTGCAGGAAGTTCCCTAAACCATGCCTGGAAATGAACAAAAATATCATCTTATTATCCCACTTTGTCTCATTTCTTGAATACCACTACCATTTCTTTCTGATATTCTTTATACAACAGTTGAAGATGGGGTTATTGGCCTTTTGGATGGTAATGAGAATTAAAGGGTGGGTTCCAAATAAATAAGCATTAAACAAAAAATATGAGAATAAACCCACTTCTTACCTTTATAAGACCTGCAAGACAGTGGACATCAATGTCAACTGGGACAATGCCCCTGTTGAGCTGATTTCTAACATGCTCCTCTTGACTATTTTCCGGATTAATACGAAATATTCCTTCAGCCTAAGCAACAAAAGTTTTAAGAGAATCAACTGCAGAAACTCGTCTAAATATTTTAGTCTCTAAACATACACAGCTTAAACCAGCTACGAAATTAAGAATTTTCAAGCTAACTACCGGCAGTGTAAATATCCAAAAGCAAATAAGTACCGTTAGACCTCCTTGGCTGTACAGTCTCTCTTGCATAAGCAAGAGAATTGTGGGTACACTATTCCCTTTTGAATCATAAGAGCACTGCATTGACGCTGGTGACACCCCAAAAACACTGGTGCTACAGAAAGGTATGACTCCATTAGTCAGTGAAACATTTAATATACAAACTGGAGATTCTTAATATAGCAATCCACAAGCAAAACAAAGACACTTAATGAAAAGTGTCTAATAAAGTTTGTCTAGTAAGCCATTTAGAGGTAGTTTCCTGTTTCTTTATTTTAATCTAACTTTTACAGCACTCATTGCATCCAATTCTGCACTTGTTGCATGCATCCTTTTGGAAGCCGACTGTAAATTGTAATGCAACACTAGCAAGACAAATTAGCAGGAAATAACCCTAGAATTGAAATCATAGGCGCATTTAATATAGTGCTGATTACGTTGTCTTCTCACGAGTTATAGGCATACGGCAATTAATAGCCTAACCAGCAACTTTAACGCGAAAAACTCCGTGAGACTTATTAAATTTTGAGCTAGAATGACGTGAAACAGGTTGCCCTAGAACTTTAACGCGTCAGATCTTTTATTGTGGGCATATTTGTGTATCCCATGACCGAGTAGATGTGAACTTATGGAAACTCTGAGAAAAAGGTTAAGAGTCAAATACAGTAGCTTTTTACCTACACGAGAAAAATATCGTACGAAAACTAACCAATTTCAACAGATTATGAATGCAGAAAGAAGAAAGTTTTTCCTTCCATCGATAGAATTAGCTACTCAAGGCTCCTAATACCAATTCTAGTCGAGGTGTAGCCTTTTTTAGAAATAAAAAAAAACAAATGCAACTAACTTAATTAGAAAACAAAGACTTAAATGTTCCGAAGAATGTAGAATCTCCAAAAAACGCTGGTCCTTGCAAAAAAGTTGAAGCTTTGCAACTCCCAAAGTGGTACATTTTTGAAATGCAGAGAGAAACCCGCATGAGATATCCTAAGAACTCTCCCATCAAGATTATAAAGAAGTAAAGAATCTAAAGACAGCCAAGAGGAGGAACCTGGCACTGGGAGAGCGGGAAGGAACCTCCATCTCGAACTCAACAGGGAGGCCAAGGAATCCATGGAATCGATCAAAGGTAACATGAGTCACATGTCGAACGTTGGTAGGCCACCCGATCTCCATCTGCTGAACAGCGGAAACGACTTCGTCCTGCCGGTCGACGCGACAGGCGACCATGGATTTCCTTATAGCTGCCAAGAGCAAAGCTACCAAAGAGATCTGGTTCTCTTCGTCGTCTCTTTGTCTTCTCTTCCCTCCACTCTCCCCTCTACAACCTCCCTTTGTCAGCATCACGACCCCAGTCATCTCAAACTCCCCTTCTCGCACCCACGCCCAATCTCTTTCTCGTTCTCTCTCTCTCTCTCTCTTCTCTCTCTCTCTCTCTCTCTCTCTCTCTCTCTCTCTCTCTCTCTCTCTCTCTCTCTCTCTCTCTCTCTCTCACTCACTCTCTCTCACTCTCTTTCTCTCTCTCTCACTCTCTTTCTCTCTCTCTCTCTCTCTCTCTCTCTCTTCTCTCTCTCTCTCTCTCTCTCTCTCTCTCTCCCTGTCTGTCCTGGCGTCTGCTACCAGGTGTCTCTGTCTACGCGAAGAAGAGAAGGTCGAGGCGCAGAGATTTGGTTTAGAAGACGAGAAAATCTTGACGGCTCCTTGTTTGCTTGTAGAGACAGGTACAGGCTTTGAACTTCAAACTTGGGACTTCAAACGGCCACCCATTTCAAAATTTAACGCCTGCTTTATCCTATAACTTACTTTTCCATATTTGCCCTTACTAATACCTTAAATACCCTTGTATAAAATATAACTCCTACTTTCATTTAACTAGGTAGCAAATTCTTAGTTAACTTAAATTTTAATAATCTAGAATTTTAAGACGAGAGTTTATCTCTGACAACTTAAGTATATTATTTCAATAAGAATTAGAATAATGTTACGAGTAGTAAATTTCTCATCAATTTGTTTTTGTTCTCTTGTTTATTGTTATCACATTTCCACGCAATTAACAAAAAAAAAAAAAAAACCATCGTGTAATTTTTTATTCGTTTATTCGAATGTTTTAGAGTTTTCGGGGAACAAAAAATGTTGCGAGGCTGAAGACAAAAGACAGGGAGGAGCGGGGGACAATGTCTTTTTACGAAATTCAATAAATCTCGTGTGATCGGAGCGCAGGTGAGGTGGCAGGACAGCATAACCCGACGACAACCGAAATCCGGTTAACCGGTCCCAGTCACCCACTCCACTGCGGCACGGCGGGTGTTGTTATTTACTATTTTATACCCGCGGAGGCTCCTCCGAATCGCTCCCTCCAACGCTGTTTTGAATTTCAAAAACATGCACCCATCCTTGCCGCGTGTAGCCTTCTGATTCCCCTCCTCCGGTTTCCCTCCGACGCCTCTCGTTACTCGCGAAGTGGGGCCCCGTGCCTCGGTATTCAGATCCTTTTGACATCCGTGCGGTTTCCCAACCGGACTTCCTGGTTTTCTGGGAGATTTTAATCAAATCAAGGGGTAATATTTATCGCATCCTCCTTCAGAATCAAAACTGAACCGCGTGAGATTTCGACGGGACAACCGCTCTTCCAAAGGGATCTACCCGGTTCCGCGTGCGGCAACATTCGGATCGTGGCGGGTCGCAACTAGGTCTGGAAAAAGATATCCGCTGTCGGGCCCCACCTCACGCTTGAACAGCACCTTAATCATCTGAATTTTTTAAGAGTAATATATATATTCTTTATAAAATTTTATTTTCTAAAAGATAAATCCTAGGCACCAATGGTTTAGATTAGCTAGTATTTTTATTTTTTTAAATTACGGGCATATTTAAAGATTTAAACAAGTTTACAAGTGAGTAGTGATTGTAATTTGTATGCCTTAAATCCCCCCAATATAATTATTTAGGGGATATATACAAGGATACACCTTTTGTAGGGTAAAATCACACTTCAGTGAACCCCACTCCCTTCCCTAATTAGCGAAAAACTACCCTATAACGACTATCTTAGAGAACAAACGTGTTCAAAGAGTTGCTTTTTAGATTTTAGTAAAATCAATCATTAATTTGTCCAATTATAAAGTAAATTTCATTCAGATTTACTGGAATAATGAATTTGGGGAGAGAGATATTATTGGAGAGATAAATGCATGGTCCAAACTTAAAAACTCTTTGTAGTTCTCATTATGTTTAATAACTATTTCTTTTCTTTTCAGTGCGTCTTATCCACTTGGGTGAGTAAGAATTCAGATGGAACCAATTAATGATAGAAATGAGGCAATTGACTCTTTCAGCACTTTTGCAGCGCCATTACATCCGTAGAATAGAGTTTGGTTCTGCTCCTAGGAACACAAATTCTTAATTTATTCTCCAAAAACATTCTTAAAATATTAAAGACTTACAGTAAAAAATATTGGCGAAATATGTATTTTCTTCAAAATGAAAAAGGCGATTTGTTCTTATAAAATAATTATATGTAGATATAATTCAATTTATAGAGATCCATCAACATATATACCATCTCAATAGCAATAATAGTCTAGAATAACAATACAACTTTTTTCTTTTCAATGGAATAACACCAACAACAATAACGATACAACTTCGTTATACATAAACCATATTTCAGTAGATACCATACAGAAGTGGATGAACATGGCTGTTTCTCCCAGTATCAAACAGCATTCATTTTTTAGCAGTATAGTCACAGCCACAAAAGGTCCTTTCAGTCCAGCTTCTTCGATGGACAGTCTCTGAAGTGAGTGAAAGATCCCGTTTCTGAACACAGGCCAGTGCCGTCCTGTTTCAAATGCATCAAGGACGAGCTGCTATTGCCTACCCAGTTCTATTCGCTCAGCAATTAGACTAATGGCTGCATTTGCAGATGAGAACGCCCCATGAAAGCTTTCCTGGTAGGAGATTGATTCTAAATCACCCGCCATTTTTAACAAAATCTCACCGAGTTCGGTTTGCCCGCTCACCAAGGATTCATAGAAGGACTTTGCTGCAATGTTACTGATTTGTACATTGGTCGGCTCTGGACAATACTCATCATCCAACCACTTGTGGAGAGATACTTTTAGCCACTCAGACTCCTCAAGAGGCAAGAACAAAGGAGAAAAAATTGTAGTAAATACGAGCACTTTGAAGCTAGAAAGTTTTCAGTAACATTTTTTCTATCATGAGAGAACATGACTTTCAAATAATTCTTCTACCATGCATGAAAATTTATCATACAAACAATGTCTGAACAACAAAATGGCACCTAAAGGAGAATCCTTCAAATTTAAAAACCAGTTGCTAGAAAAATCCAATCCTTGAAATGTTTATATCTCCTAAACAAGTTTATGTCTGAACTAGTTTTAAAAATTTGAACTGATATTCGGTTCTCTCAGATAAAAATCAGAGAGCTATTTCTATCTGGACTCTGAAGATAAATACTTATCAGCATAAATGATACAACATAGACACGGCAGCATAAGCATAATGTCCTCAAACATAAGTCAGTAGTTCTGCCAACTTATGAAGTAAATTTAGCAAATGAAGTCGTCCCATATCTCATACTCCAGGCTTGTTTTCGCACCACGAGTGAGTGTTCATGCAACATTTAGGTCACAAGTTTCTTCGGTCCACGAACGAGGGAATTCATGCAAAGTTAGATTGTTTTTTTTTTTTTTTTTTTTTTTGAGTCCAATTTTGGTACCCATTGTTTCGCAAACAATTAAGAAAATCACAAAGAGCCATTTTATTAGTTCTTTCAGAAAATCTGGGTGATCTTGGGTTGACCTGTTGTATTCGGGTAAAACTTTCATGATTATGTTCATCAGTCTCAAGAAATCCAGGATGCCACGTCTAAGATAAGTGGGGCATTCTGGATCTTTCTATCTCGCGCCAAGATTCCCACGAGCCAATACCAGGATGAAAGTCGACTAGCAACATACGGTTGCAGGTAACATAAATTCGCAATCACTGAAATGGGTTACCAAGTACTGTAAACGAAAAGTGTCCCTTGTGGAACTAAATAGGGTCTAATTCAGCAAGAACAATGCGGATAATGTGAAGATTTCTCAATAGGTTGTAAAAAATAGAAATATAAAAGTGCATTCTTTTAGACGAAGATATTGGAAATCATCAAAGTAATTCACCTGTAAATGCAATTAACCACTAAACTGGTTTACCTCGAGAGCCCGGGATGGAATTAACCACGAGTCTGGTGCCCTAAGGTCCTCAATTGAGATATGAAGCTCCTCCTCGAACCTCCCCGTTTTACAGTGAAGGGGATATCCACGAATTCCAGGGCGGCGGCTAGGGCGGTTTCTAGATAGCTTCCCCTGACGAAAGCTTGGGAACAAAATGGTCCTTCTCCTAAACAGAGACGCAACGTGGCCTTTGAATGGACGGAAATAAGCGTTTCTGTGGGCAAAGATTGGGTGCAAGAGGAAGCTTATCCGAGCTCCCGTTGCCATTTTACAGCGAGAAGCAGTGCGGGAAACAAGCAAGAACCAGTTACGGTAAGCGCCGTAGGCCGACTGCCCGACAAGGATGAGCTTAGGCTCCTCTGTAGGACGTGAAGTCTTGAAAGTAAAAACCCAGGTTCACCTACATTGAGGAGGAGGTGAAACAAAATGCTAGTGGTACTCTACGGAATTTTATGTACCTCTAAATATCCGATGTTATTATAAAGTAATTCTAGCAGTGTACTTATACCTAGTACTTATCCCAAGTACATATTAATCTAAGGCCTTAAAAATCTAAAAAAATATTTTTTTTTATCAAAACCTATATTCTAAAAGATGAACCCTAGGCATCATTTATTTAGATTAACATGCAAGTAAGATAAATAACGTGCATAGGTACAGTTAGTATTTTCTTTAAAATATTACCCTATGAAGAGTCGTACACAAAAAATGTGCACCTGACCAGCATACAACCTGATTTTTCAAATATATAGATACCCACTATTTAAGGGGTTAACGCCACATCACATTGTAAACCCCTCACACTAAACTATGGCAGTACACATATCACCACTTTTGGGATTTTATCCCATTGAATTTTAGATGTCATTATAACAGCACAACCTGAATTTCGAAATAGATAGATACCCACTATTTGTATCTAATTCGTCTTACTCGGATAATGGTACTTAGTCCAGTTCTAACTATTTTCATGAACGTACATATGTTTCACTATCTTTTAAACCGATCAACCAATATGATCAAAGTCAGAAAAAAAAAATCCATTTTAACGGGACAGCATGCCTAGTCCATAGACCACCTCCTATAGTCGTGTTTGTGTCACGTCATTCAGCCTTCCCGAAAACCATCAAAACCAAAACATAATTGTACGTTAAACCGACAAGATTTCTCTAGCAACCAATTCAAGTCTTTTCACTGAAGTGCTATAGAGTAAAAGAATAATTTGATAATTGGGTGATCGATCCCGTTCTATCTCGTTCTTCCCTCTCTTTTTCTTCGATCAAGCTGTTCTTACATTTTTTTTTTTTTGCAGGAGGAAAGGTATATATCATCTAATTTGCGACTGTCGTCGTGATATGGAGCATTCTGCGCCTCGCTGCATGCAGTCAAAACCTCCTCAAATCCGAAGGTGCGCGAGGGCCATTCCTCTCGTGGCTCCGTGGCCGTAAGGTCGCACATCACCACCACCAGGTTTTCCCCCACCATCGATATTCCGCTGCATTTCGGAAGGCTTGCCGCCGGGAAGTTGCCAGCCAGAGACATACCACCACTTCAGTTCCATCTCCATGTCGTACAACAACAGCCGGCATCGCCTCGAGCAGCCGGAGGCGGCCTTCTCCTCCTCTTCCATCTTCTTCTTGGTCTGATTATGATCATCATTTTCATCGATCAGAGGAGGAGGAGGATAACAAAGCCGGCCCGCTAGTAATATGACTCGCATCAATATTAATATCATCATCATCGAGTACGTCGTCTTGATCAGCTTGTAAGACAACTATGAATTTGCCCCTCTCACCGCCGATTATACTATGAGAAACAGGCACTCTATTGCAATGTCGTCAGGTAATCCGGGAATCAACTCCCCCTCCATGACACTGACCGACTGATGGGAGTACTGTTGCAAGTTTATTTTCTCCACCAGCACGAATCAACAGCAGCCGGTCGAGCGGTAGGTAAAGCGAGAGAATCGGGGGGAAAATTCACCAGGGCCGGTGAAAAATGCGGAGAAAATAACGAGATTGATTCCTTCGGATATCAATTTTGGAACGGGGAGGGAAAGGAGAGAATCACATCGGCTTGAAATCCGAGAGAATCAAGGAAAGCTGTTACGACGAATTTAAATGTATCAAGTACAGCATAAAGCAGCGAATTTTGTAATAATTACGTAATACCTTACTGTTACCTATTTACATCACATGAAGTTTTAAAGCATGGGGCCAAGTTATGTACATCATAATTTCATACGCCACATTCACCCATTTACGGTGGTGTTCCAACCAAACTGTAGAGCATTCTCTAGCTCTGAAATACGATTAAGTAATGCAAGAAATTGCGGAAAATTCAAATTAAAAAAAGAGAAATACTCCGCACCGAGTACAGAAACTTATGTGGATGGCTTACGTGGCCATCAACGTCAAATGCTGAATCAGACGTTAGAAAACCCTATTCGGGCTAATGCTTTCGTGTTTGGATTCGGATTCGGGAAATTCTTTTCCTCCTTCCCTCCCGCTTCCTCCTTCCCTCCCGCCTGCGGCCTCCCTACAGCGCGACATCCCTCCCGCAGTCGGGTTCCCTGTCGAGAGGCCGGTGTCGGGAGGCCGCAGGAGGCAGCAGCCGTGGGACGCGGTGGGAGGCCGCCGTCAGGATGCCACAGTCAGGAGGCCGCGGGAGGGAGCTGTGCGCTGTTGGGACGCCACGTGAGGGACGCCGCGCTGTTGGGAGGCCGCAGGAGGGAGGGAAGGAGGAAGCGGGAGGGAAAGAGGAAGCGGGAGGGAAGGAGGAAGCGGGAGGGGGAGGGAAGGAGGAAGCGGGAGGGAAGGAGGAAGGGAGGGAAGGAGGAAGCGAGAGGGAAGGAGGAAGGGAGGGAAGGAGGAAGGGAGGGAAGGAGGAAGCGGGAGGGAAGGAGGAAGCGGGAGGGAAGGAGGAAGCGGGAGGGAAGGAGGAAGCGGGAGGGAAGGAGGAAGCAGGAGGGAAGAGGAAGCGGGAGGGAAGAGGAAGCGGGAGGGAAGGAGGAAGCGGGAGGGAAGGAGGAAGCCGAAGGGAAGGAGGAAGCGGGAGGGAAGGAGGAAGCGGGAGAGAAGGAGGAAGCGGGAGGGAAGGAGGAAGCGGGAGGGAAGGAGGGAAAGAATTTCCCGAATCCGAACCCGAAAGCATTAGCCCGAATAGGGTTTTCTAAGTGATTCAGCATTTGACGTGGATGGGCACATAAGCCATCCACGTCAGATTCTGTACTCGGGCAGAGTACAGCCTCCGTTCCCCCTAGCATTACTCTAAAAAAAATTAACAACTACATACCACACTATTCAATATACATTTATTTGGCAAGGTATATATACCTATGCTAAAATGCAGAGAAGTAAATCTCTGTATGGAAACTTTATACGCCCCACCTGGGTGTCTATAGATTTTCCCAGAGTCCCAAGAACTTCATATGTGCCTTTCTATAATAACCACTTCAAAAGAGCAGCAAGTATCTCTCTCGACACTTAGATGTACAAAAGAAAAAAGACTTATCTACCAAAATGCATTTCATAAAGAAAGGTTGAAGCCTCCACTCTACATGCCACAGGTCGAAATAGTCTCATTATCACCAGACAGTTCGATGCTATTGCCTGGTTTTGGGTTCAGTGAATCGGCATCCAACTTGGACACTTCTTCTCTGGGGTAGATGAATATCGTCTGCACCATTGAGCAGAACTCCCTGTTGTCCATTTATAAAAAAATAAAAATAAAACAAAAATCAAGACAATAAAACAAGTGAAAAGACCACACACAAAATCAAAATTTCTTCCCTTCCGCTGACAAAAAGGGAAGGTCATTGTATTGGATAAGGAAAAATCGGTGCTACTTTAAGGTGATCCCATAAGGCCCAAAATATTCATGATTGCTAGCCAAGGTATCCAAAAGGATATCTGCTTGTGAAAATTAATAGCCGAGTAGATGCAAAACTTGAAGCATCTAGATTTCGGGTTATTTGCCAGAATGGACTAACCCACATCATCATTTGGTCGGATCTTCATTTTGCTTCAAACAACTTGCTTGTCTAGATTTTCTTTGCTCTCTGGTGCCAAAATTTTACTTTGGGAAAAGAAATACAAATATGAAACCTTTTGAAGAGTGAAACTTACTGCCATGGATAATCTCCTAGCAGCATAATGTCCCCTTCATCATCGGTGTATATGACCTGCCACCCTTTGCTGGAATCTACCAAACCACCCTTGAATTCAAACATTTGGTCAAGCTCTTGAGTTAATTCATCATACCCATCAAATTTGCAAAGATCAACAGACCTCCCAAGAGCAGTTCCCTGCTTATGGACCTGAAGCCAAAGCAAAATGTATTCCCCCAAGTAAGAAATCCAAGTAATATAACAGAACCAGTCAATCCACAAGGCAATAGACAGCAAAGAAAAAAACAAAGAGCTAGTTTAGGAAACCTGTCAGTATACATACAAGGGAAAAAAGTTAAAACACCTCAACAAACAAGAAAAGAATCACTTGATAAGGGGAAGGGGAGACCGGATAATGGGGCATGAATTTGCCTTATAGGATTTTCCCATCAACACTAACACAGCAAGTGGCAGAAACTTCCCTTGAACCATATGAATCTAAAGACAACTAATGCATGACTTTTCCATTTGGCTCAATCATATATATTAGTAAACCTAGTTACAGATGAAATAACACAATTTACCAAAGGTTGTGTCAGCATTTCCCACCTTGGTGCAACTCCTGATGCTGATGCAATTGCTTTTTGCTGGTTTCTCAAGACTGGTTCCAGAGCCACTTGAAGCAGATGACTTAGTAGTCATTGACGGCTCTGAAAGTAGATCAGATTCTATTACAGCTGTGCGAGATGCTTCTGCACTTGCCACGCCGAGCAGCTCACTTTCACAAGAAGTTGACACGTGTAGGGAGAAAGTCTCTGATGGATTTGCTCCAAGATCAACGCCGAAAACTTTGCAACCAGAGTGTTCTCTTAAATGATTAATTGGCGAAGCTGTAACTACCTTGTGAGCAGGAATCTGCCATTCGTGAAATCCACCAACATTTGGGATAAACCTCATGTCTTCCCTAGAAGTATGAGCCATATATGATGGAAAATAGTATTCTGGCTCTTCAGGTATAGTATATAAAGATTTTTCCAAATCCAACTGGTTACGACATATCCAGTGTGATGCAATTCGTGGTTGCACAATTGTTGGTTCATTATCATTGGCAGAAGTTCGTGGCAAGGCCACTATTTCTTGACCTTGCAAGACCCTCAGGTGTTCATGACCTGACAAATGCTCCATAGAACCTATTGATAAACTTGAAAAATCAACCAATGGACATAAACACACATATTGAGGGCATCATCAGAAGAAGCAATAACTACTGGCAAAATAAGCATTTAAGAAAAGGAATATCAGGATAACTAACCCTCCTTGTTGTGAGAAGAGAGTTCAGAAGAGAGCAAGTAACCAGGCCGAGGTTTCTTGGCCCGAGGCAGAAGAGAAGTAGGCATTTGAGATGTAGCAGTGAATGGTTCGATCTTCCAAGGAGAAACCCTATCTGGTCTTGCTATACTACACATTTCATCCCATTGAACCTTGCATACAACAGACATGAAGTGATGTTAAGCAATTCAACATCAATAAACTGAAACAAATTTACATGCAGGATGAAGCATTAGGCAGATTACTTTAAGACTTCTCCAATTTGATCCGGGCCATTTTACGGGATCAAGATCCTCGATACCAACAATGGTTCCACTAAACCTGATCAACAAAACAATGCCTTCTAAGTTAAAACCATGTTCAAATCAATCAAGAAACAAAATTGAAAAAATAAAGAAAGATTTTGTACCTTTGCTCTAAACCTTCTTCACCTTCAAACCTCATCTTAAACCTCATGCCAATTGAATGGCTACTTCTAACAGACTCAGTGTATTGGTCATAGGGTATTATAAATTCAGAAGGACTTGTCCTGAGTATCATTATTTAGCTTTTTAGTTCAATGTTATAGGTCCACATGTAACAGTAAAGGAGCATTTATGGGCAGTTTAGAATACAAGTACTATTCACTGTTACTAATCTGCAAGAAATTATGTGCTTCGAAAGAGCTGCTTACCTAGGACGATAATAAACACTAAACATGGTCCCAGTGGAAATAGCATGAGACGCAGTTGCTAGTACACCAATCTGCATAGTATGGCTTGATATAACAGATGTTGCTACATTCTTCTGCTGCCTCATTGCACGGCGAACCCCCACACGAAGTTCCCCATTTTCACCCCTGCACAAAGTATCTTCAAAGAGTTACACATTGAAAAATAATAATACACCCTAGCAAGAAATTAACAAGAGAGGAGAATAAAAGAAGAAGAATAAAGGAAGAAGAACAAGAGGAACAAGAAGACCAAGAAGAACAAAAGAAGAAGAAGAGAAGAGAAGGGAAGAGAAGAGAAGAGAAAAGAAGAAAATAGAAAAGAAGAAGAGGAGAAGAAAGAGAAGAGAAGAGAAGAAGAATAAGTAGAAGAAGAGGCAGTTCTTAATCCAAACCTACAAACAGATTATGAGAAAGATGGACCTGGCCCACGCATCAAGTCCTAATTAAATTTAATAACCGGTTAGGACTACTATATTGCAACCCTAATAAATAGAGAAGACCACAAGTGAAGGAATCCGTTATATAGAATGAGACAAGGACCGGTTTATACATACAAAAGCATGTGTACACAAAGATAACAGGGAGAGAGAGAGAGAGAGAGAGAGAGAGAGAGAGAGAGAGAACCTGAGGAAAATAAAAGCATCCCCTGCAACAAGTTTCTTCATACTAACAAATGTGCTCCACCCACTTGTCAGCAAGTGTCGTCGTGGCTGACCTATTACAAAAAAGTTACAGAAAATTAAGACTTATGATCAAACATACGACTCACAAATTACCATAAAAAAAGTCCATCTTTTATGGAATAATGTCTATCACATAATACTTTTTTATATACATTTAGCTTTTCCATCATTTGACCTAAATCAGATGGTGAATAAATCAAACATCATGCATGTGATACTTTTTAGTTTTGTTCATTAAATATCAAAACCCATACACAGGTGAAACGTGAATGTAAGACATAAATCAAGTCGCACAATACTTTTTCATATACATTTAATTTCCATCATTTGACTTAAATCAAAGGGTGAATAAATCACATCCTTTTCTTTTTGTTTTTATAATGTCAAACCCCACACACAGGTGAAACCTGACTGCAAGACCTCATAAATCAAGTCGCCTTTGAGCCAAGGGCAATCCACATGAAACTTTTCCTATAGAAAACATAGAATATTACGTAGTCATATATGTCAAAAACACCAACGACCAATTTAAACTCTTTACTCATTGATTAAGAATTTTATATGCAGAGAAATATAAGAAAGTGACATGCACCACGAAATATATGACGAAATCGCCACTCAACACCATGCAAATCTTTGGCCACCAGCTCTTGAGTTGGAGGTTGCTGAGACATGTCCTGTGGCAACAGAAATTAATAAAATGATGTATCTCAAGTCCTACCAATATCTGAAACCAAATCTTCAAACAACAGGGGAATGACATTCTAAATTGGAAAGAAGCAGACCAGAGTCGGGAGGCACTCATCAGCATGTCGTTTAAGTACAGAAAATCCCCCATGTGTGCTTGTGTCTGAAGCAGTTAAAGTCTTACAGAAAGAGTATACATGGGATTTTGGAGTCAATGGAGGCAGAGTTCCTTTCTCGAAACTAGTCTCATCTTGCTGCAAAGTTTAAGAAATAAAGTTAACCAAATTCAACAAACACTGCTATAATAAATAGATGTGTGTATAGCAATTTATTAAACAGTCAACCATACGAAAATAATGGATTTTAGAATATGAATGGGACCTACCTTTTCTTCAGGAAGCAGGGTTACTTGAGCATAAACCTCGTCTGTATCGCATTCGGCCTGCATAGAACCATCAAAATTAAACCAGCTGATTACTCCCGCAACCAAACTCGCAAGCATTGAAGTGCCCCGAAAACAAATAATAATAATAATAATGTGAAAGAAGATGTAGGTAAAAGTGATGGAGAATGGACCTTTAGCTGAACATATACCACCCTACAGAGTATCTTGGAAGGCAAATTATAATTTGGCATTTGTTGACTAGTGCCTTGATTCGTATATGCCTCCACCTACGCACAGGGAACGTAGTAGAGATGATGCATACTCAGAAACATTAACGTCCGTGTAATACTCTGTAACTACTATTTCAAACAGAGTAGAGTGGAAGAGTGACAGACCTGCTCCATATGTCCCTGTGGGAAAAAGTAGACCCTCTCTCCGACACGGGGAACAGTGACGAGTGGACCGGCGCATGCATGCCACTGTTCCGAATACAGATCATCATTTTCACCTGAAATGTGATGTCCAAACATCAGCGTCGCACCAGAAGGACGATTAAGAAGAAGAGATGGCGAGAGAACTAACGTGAGAGAAAAGATAAACCAGTACAATATGTTAAAGTTTTAAGTATCACAGGAGAAAACTCCGCACGGAAACAGGAAAATGTCTGGAGGAGGTGTGGAAAGCAAGAAACAGCACCGAAAAATGCCGCCACAACAAAGTAACGATACTTAAATGCCACGCGAGAAATACGTACAAAGAAAAAAAAGAAAACGAAGAAAATAAACTGTTCCCGATGAAAAAATATTAGTATACAACTTATACATTGAGGATTTACCAGGGAAACGAAAAAAATAAGAATATAAGACCAGCCAACGTGCATAATTTAACCGACGAAGCAGATTAGCAAAGAAAGGAAAGGAAAGCAAAACAGAGAAGACGATGTAGGCGTAAGTAATCTCACCTTGGGTTGTAGAATGCAATGTATCTTCGCTAAAGGAGGCAGCACTGTCGGAGTCCTTAACATTAGGGCGCACCCCCTTCAATTTCAAACCATTGCCTACAGAAACCATTTAATACCCCTCCGTTCTTTCCCCGGACCTTCAGCACAGAGGAGAAGCCTAAACCAGAGCCAGGATGAACCGGGAAGGAGAGAAAAGAAAGAGAGAGAGAGAGAGGGGACGGGAGAGACGAAGAGAAAACTGGGTATGAGGTAATGAACCGGGAAAAGGGTGTGGTAGGATATCGAAGAACCGACCGCTCCGGCGCCGGGTGGTGTGAAAACCGAATAGAGTGTTGAATGTAGGACACCTCGCGCTCCTTCATGTCAGACGGGGCTTCCTTTTTGAGGGACTGCCATCTGCTGCTCGCTCCTTCCGTTTCTCTTTCCCCTTGCTTTTCCCCCTCTCTCTCTCCTGGAGGTGCCTCTGTCGCTGCTGCCTGCCACAACAACGTACAGAGTACATTACCATGAGAGAGACTGTCAGCGTTGGAAAGTCGGAGGGAGAGAGAGAAGAGTTAGCCTCATCGAAAGCCGGCGAACCAAATCCCGGATATTATCGACACTTGTTCGCGAAAACATCGCCGAGTTTTCCCTGTCTCCTCAGCTCCCTCCCTTCGCCACCTTAACTCTTAATCTTAAGATATAAAATTAAACTAGTTTTCCACTTTTAAAGTTCTAACTTCTAAGAGAGTTGCTAATATTTTCGTCTGAACTACGGACCACACCAATTCCTCCGGCTGTTAGGTGCTGGTTTTATTTCTTGATATTTCATGTATCTACTGTTATTTTTCACCATGGAAAAAAAAAGTTGAATTATTTTATTATTTAATTATTTTTATTACTTCAATTATATTATTTATATTTAAAATTTATTTTTAAAATAATTTAAATGTTTTCAATAATAATTAAATATACTAAATTATTATTAATTTTCTATACTGAGTAAATAGTATTTTTTAGATAAAATAATCCTTTGAAGGAAGGAAAATTTAGGTGCAGCTAACAAACTTGAAATCGTTGTCCAACATCTTCTTCCTCTACGAGTTATGATTTTCTATTTTAATTATAAAAATAATAATTCTTCATTTTCGAACAAAAACTGTCCTTCTCGATAAGTAGTTTGACTACTGCGAGTCTTTGAGTGACGGTCCTGTTGTGCGTTAACAACCAAATGTATTTCATCCCTTTAATACCTAAGTAAACATGGGGGAAATGCACTAAGCATTTGTTCTTGCCTGTCTACCAAATTGGTTACTAGACAAATGTATTAAGAACTTGCAGTATACACTCGTAGAATAGATATTTCGCATCAGTAATCACTAGGTCTTTTAATTTGGTTATTAATTAATTACCATGTCAAAGAACAAAATTGAAGTTTCATAATTTATGCATCAAGTCATTGATGAGATGTTAGTGAGTCTTTAGTCGATTCACGCTTGGTCAAGTGACCGATGAGGCCATAGAATTCCACTAGAGCGCATTTACCCCTACTTGCTCTTCCATCCATGCTACCATTATTATATATTGTTGAGGGTTTCTTATCACAATGTTATTGTGTGTGTATGGGATGTAGTTAATCTCGTGTCTCCTTATGAAACTATGAATTACGAACATACACGTGTAACAAAAATCATGTAATCCTTACTCAAGAAGTTCGCTTGATCCCACCTCCCATTGAATTATGGATGTGTGGCTCAATGGATGAAGCAAATATATAAATCTAGTATTGAGTTATTGTTTATATTTATATAATGAGCAGTGATGTAAATATTGTAGCTTTTTATTTTCAAGACTACAACTGAGCGGAGTTGCTGTCTAAGTAAGAGATATAAACTCGGAGATAAAATCTGCAAGATTTTATTTTTTAATAAAATATTATCTACCTATTCTATGGGTAAACCCGAGATTTTCTCATACCAAGACTGCCAACTATGCAACCATGTCATGATGTAAAACCTCGAAGTAAAATCGGGAAGTACTGATATCATTTTTCTTATATAATTGCATGCAATATTTTAGTTTGAAGGATATTTATTTAAGTCCATTGTAATTGGAATCAAACTTAGTCCAAGTTTTGAGAAAAAATCAATATTTACCATGGGTTTAGAGTTACATGATAAGAATGACCAATCTATCTAGTCTACGTTTTTGTTTCTTTTCATCTAATGAGACATTTCTATGTATTCTAAGCATGTTGTACTTTTAAGGTTCCTAATATGTAAAAGTCCTATGTCTAACTTTATATAACAAAACAAGCATAAATCCAAATAATAATTGTTTGATTCCTTTGGCAAAGTGATTGCCGAACTTCACAATGGTGAGGGCTCTACTCTAATTGGGTTTGATTTGATTCTTATCACGTCGTCATTTTGCTCAAAATTCAATCACTAGGAAATGGTGGAGGGGAGACACTTTCAATTTTTAAGTCTTGGAGAACATGTTTTTAAAACTGAATTTGTCGTCAAACCGGCTCGGATTGCCTCTAATCTCGATTTAATCAGGCTGACTCGAAGCATTTAATGAGTAGAATGGTTTTCTCGGTTGAATTGACTCGTTTGGTCGGTGTTCACAACACCACAAACCATCCTCTACACCCCATGACTCAATGAGTAGACTGAATTTAGTTTGATTCGGTGTTCAAAACACTGCAAACCGTCCTCTATACCCATGAGTCAGTGAGTAGGCTGGATCTCCCAGTTTGCTTGTTGAAATGGCTAACATGACCTAATAAAACGTGCTTTAACCCAGGTAAGGCTTCTCAAAATTCGAAGCATTTGGTTGGAACTAAATGTAGCACTCAACCAATCAGAACTGTACCATATAACTAATGGTTTTCACTTCCCCAACCAAACATTTGTGTCCGGGGACCTGCCTACGCTTCAAGGTGCACTCGGACAATTCATTGAGTGAGGTACATGCCCTTAAAAGTAAAGACATGTCCTACTCCTCATAACTTGTACTAAATAAATTAACTTTTCCTTCTCAGGAAGATATGCTTGATTAATTTGTCTTATAAATTATACGAGGGCGACCAGAAGACCAGGAAAGGAGTAGAAATCGGCGAGGAAACGGAGCGATAAACGGCGAGGAAGCGGCAGAAGCGAAAGGGACGCGTCGACGCATCATGGGGCTCCCGCATTGATTATAAAGGCGGCTCGCCTCCTCCCGCCAATATGACCAAAAATCCCACCCCCTTATTTGACGCCGTCCTCGTTAAACCTTAATCTCCTTCTCCGTCACACAACACCGTTAACACCCCCCCCCCCCCGCCCCCCTGGTCCCCCTGCCACAGCAGGCCCCGCTCGAGGACACCGCTTCTGCGATTGCCACGTCGCCGGGCCCACTTTCGTCTCTTCCGCCCTACCCCGTGGCCTCCTTTTATCGTTGGCGTCAATGAACTTCGCTGGGGTTGATTATTAAGGGATGACCAGTAGATTAAATTTTATTATCAATTAATCTTCCCCCTTTTGAAATTGAAAAATTACTGATTTGACCCATTCGAACCTGAGAGGCTCCGGCGCGGCGGTTGAGTAGAATGATTACATACCCGCTGGGGGGTCTTCGGGGATTTCGCAGGGGTGAGGAGTCGTGCGGGGCGTGGCCCCCGCTGTAGCAGACAGAGAAGGGCAAGTACAGCGTTCGCACGAGACTGAGGGTCCCGCCGCTGTCTCCAAAGACTTTCTTTTGTAGTTTCCGTTACCTTTTTATCGTCATTTCTAATTATAAGAAAAGAAAATTGAATGTTGAGTTTATAATTTATGTTAATTTATTATTTATTTATAATTTTGAGTCTTGAGTCTTGACTAAGCAAATTGATCCGATAAAAAAAAACAATTTAGTAATTTCTTCAATATAGTCAAAAATTTCACTTAAGGGGGAAAAGAAAATCGGGGGGAGGACCGAATACAAAGAGGATCAACCGGGCTATCTTTGTATATATATTACATAATCGACTACCTGTGCGATGAAGGGTACAAGATGGTCCGAAATGGAGCGTAGGAAAACTGTCAATACCGTACCAAAGAAAGGACTCTTTGAGCGAGGACGGAATCAAAGGGGAAGGGGACCCACCCAAAATGAAGGAGGCGGACCCGGTTCTCAATGTTGCTTACGGACCACTAGGCCGTGCCGACCCGTTGGGTCCCAGGGGGAGAAATCGGATTCACAAATCGGCACAAAAAGTTTTGAGCTTTTTTTTTCTTTCTTTCTTTTTTCTTTTTATTTATTTGTTTTGCCTTTGGTTGGGTGTGTCATGTGATGAAGAGAAGGGAGTGCGGAAGAAAGGATGGCAGGAGGAAGAGGAGAAGGTCAGAATGGTTGTTCCCTCGGTGACAGACATCCCACGCTAAATCCTGTCACCAATTTCCCGAAAACTTTCCTTCTACTGAGTTCAAGCGACTTCAACCTACTCTTCCTTTTGTAGTGTGTAAATCTTCCTTAAAAAAGGAATGTAAACAGCTTTGATTCTTAAAAGGGAGGTAAATACTTTGATACTCTAAGTGTATTCCTCATATTTCTTCGCTACGTTTTACCCGGGATTTTCGACCTAACAAGCTGACTCATGAGACTCGGTTAAATTAACTCGCATTTTGACAGTGTCGATCCAACATGAATCGGGTTGGTTTTGATAAGTCGAGTGCAAGCTCAAAGGACGATCGTGTTTACCGGACCAAAAATGACCACTCAATGACCGATTGACGAGATAGGCACTCGATTGAGCTAATTACTCCCAGCTCTTTACATTGGCAATGTAAAGCTCAAAACGAAAAACACCATGAGTAGCACTAGGTAAGAAATGGACTACACATACACGGTTACGAGTATCCTGAGATCAAATACACCTTTAGGGGGAAAAAGAAAATGTTGCATGTATAGAAACACAACAACAAAATTAGTTTCTTCACGCCCTAGGGGATCAAATACACCTGATAAATGCTAAGGAGAATAAGATACTTCAGACAAGATGCTGCAGGCTTTTAAAAGACAGGTTGCTATGGATTGGACGAAGACATAATTCTATTCATAGTGGTGATCAGTTCAACATAAGTGGGACAAAGCGAAAGCTGATATAATTATGGACAAAGCCGTAATACTTCAAACGAATTTCACGAGGTTCCCAAGTATTCGATTTTAATGGGGCAGCTTGTAAAAGTTGTTTGAGTTGTTTCTGCTATCCACCCCATGGAGCAAGCAAAACGATACTAGTGAAGACTAGTAGTAATGCACCGATCGATGACGGGAGAGAGTGTGTACGAGAGAGAGAGAGAGAGAGAGAGAGAGAGAGAGTGTATGAGAGAGAGAGAGAGAGAGAGGGTGTGTGCGAGAGAGGGTGTGTACGAGAGAGGGTGTAAAAGAGAGAGAGGGAAAAAGAGAGAGAGAGGGTGTGTGAGAGAGAGAGGGGTAAAAGAGAGAGAGAGGTGTACGAGAGAGAGAGGTGTGTACGAGAGAGAGAGGGTGTGTGCGAGAGAGAGAGGGTGTGTGCGAGAGAGAGAGGGTGTGTACGAGAGAGAGAGGGTGTGTACGAGAGAGAGAGGGTGTGTACGAGAGAGAGAGGGTGTGTACGAGAGAGAGAGGGTGTGTACGAGAGAGAGAGGTGTGTACGAGAGAGAGAGGCTGTGTACGAGAGAGAGAGGGTGTGTACGAGAGAGAGAGGCTGTGTACGAGAGAGAGAGGCTGTGTACGAGAGAGAGAGAGAGAGGCTGTGTACGAGAGAGAGAGAGGGCCGGTGTGTACGAGAGAGAGAGAGAGGGTGTGTACGAGAGAGACAGGGTGTGTACTAGAGAGAGGGTGTGTAAGAGAGGGAGTGTAAGAGAGAGAGGGCGTGTAAGAGAGAGAGGGTGTGTAAGAGAGAGAGGGTGTGTAAGAGAGAGAGGGTGTGTAAGTGAGAGAGGGTGTGTAAGAGAGAGGGTGTGTAAGTGAGAGAGGGTGTGTAAGAGAGAGGGTGTGTAAGAGAGAGGGTGTGTACGAGAGAGAGGGTGTGTACGAGAGAGAGAGAGAGAGAGAGGTGTGTGAGAGAGAGAGAGAGAGAGAGAGAGAGAGAGAGAGAGGTGCGTATGAGAGAGAGAGGGTGTGTATGAGAGAGAGAGGGTGTGTATGAGAGAGAGTGAGGGTGCGTATGAGAGAGAGAGGGTGCGTATGAGAGAGAGAGGGTGTGTATGAGAGAGAGAGAGGGTGTGTATGAGAGAGAGAGAGAGAGGAGGGTGTGTATGAGAGAAGAGTAACGCTATAAAATAGAGTAACGCTAGCTGTAACTATAGGAAAAGTTAAAAGATAATAAAATATTTTCGTTTTTATAAAATCTTAAATTCTAAAGGATTAACTTTAGGCAACTGCAACTAGTATTTTCTTATTATATATCCTATTACTCGGATGACCCAATCAACGAAGGTACAAAAGTTATTACCTCAAGTAAAATCATGACTCTAAGTCATGTCTTTTTAGTAAATCATGTAATATTCTTTCCACAATAATATTATACTTTGAAATATCATCATTCTTAATTTTAACTTTACCAATTATCCTATTACTTTTACCCATAAGTAAAATAGATAAAAGGTGACTTGTTGATTATGTCATTTCATAGTATTGGGGATAAGCCCCATTCCATTTATATACCATTTATACCCCTAATTACATAAGTTGCAACGAACATTTCTGGTTAGAGTTTAGGGATTGAGTATTAATGCTATATGCATTTTACTGTACATGCACTTTGTACATTTCCCCTCACCTTAGCTTGGGACAGTAAAATACATATAACATTTTTGTTAGGGTTTACGCGATATGTTGCAGACCAATCAGGAGGTACTAATTCACATACAACGCAGGCGTGCCATTGTTCCGCGTCCAACAACGAACGATAATTCGTGGAGAGCGCCAGTAGCAAGTCCGCTAGTGTCGAGACACTTGGCCCTTCCTCTGATGGGTCAGAGCTGTTAATAACTTAATATAAAATGATCTCACGTCGCGGGAGAGCGATAATCCAATCTTCAAAGTTCTATACCATTACCATATTGAAAACGGTATCCGGCAAAGGATAAGGAGGACCTGTATACACTCTCTAGCTACACTTCCATGGCGATAGCTGCCGCGAGCTGTTATTTCTCCATCTTCTCCTCCACGGATGCCTCTTATTTCTATTCCGCTTCCTCTACTGTCCGATTCTGTGCTTCTCGGAGAGTTCCATGTCTTGGAAAGGCTACATTCTCCTGGAGAAGAAGTGTTAAAAAAGGATCCTCACCGAAAACTAATACCGACGAGGTAATCCTTATGTTTAGGTGTTTCGAACTTTGTTCCCTTCTGTGATGGATTGACGGTTACTTTAAGGGCTGGAGCGGTCGTGTTGTTTTTTGTAAAATCGTTATGTTTTACAGTAAAATCTTGAAAATGGCTGGAATTGTACTTGTTATATTTCCGTTGGATATTGTAATGGTGAACGCCATCAAGGCGTACTTCCTTCCTTACACGTTTTTACCTGTTTTCTCGCCACAGCTTGCTCTTAATCATTGTTATCCTTCAGTCGAGCCATTTTGAGACTGAAACTCATTATTTGAGTCTAGTTGTTTACCTTATATTGTAATGGTAACGGAAAATTCATGATTTAGAATTCATGGTTGTTATTTGATGCTGGTGAATATTCGAATTTCCAAGTGCAAAAGGTTTAGAGGTTCTTTTAGTGCCATCAAAGGACTTGTAACGCCACTTAGAAGTGTACTTCTTAAAGAAAGGCCGGAAATCCTGGTACCAGGCTACTTGCAAGTTCATGCTTGTATGCATAAACATTGCAGGGACGCACAGCCACATGCATACATGACAGCTCTAAAATTTTAGTTGATGTTTTTCTATTTTCTTTATTAGAGAGTTTTAGTTAGTGTCTGGCTATGCTCTTTGCTGAAGGTCCTTTGAGATAACCCTTGGTAGGCCATATTCTGATGAGCGACTCATTGAAAATTCAGATAGATGGTGTTTCGCAAAAAAGGTTTTCTGATAAGGCAAGAGACAGAAGTACCTCTTCACCTTCAAGTGGTGCTGAAGAGGAGATCCATGGAGCTCAATCCACAGCTTTTAAATCACTTGGCTTCTCTAAAAAGGATAAGAAAGCGTCACTACTTGATGTGAAGGAACAACAGGCACGTAATGCATTATGTAACTGTTATGGACCCTAAATGGAGCATTTATCAGATATTCAAGACAGACCTTTCTTAATATGTGTATATTGCAACTTATTAGTTTTGTTATAGTTTCTTTTTATACGAGTTCCAATTCCTTGTGAATAAAATGTGTTAAAGATTAATATGGATGATATGACGTTTCAGATCAGTGACCCAGGAAATCTTCAAGAAACTGCTTTCCTAAATGCTGTAGTTAAGGTAATCATTTCCTTGTTTCTTCTGAAAATGTATTAATGCTTTCATATGATGTTGTATGGACATCAATATTTGCAGTCCATAGTTGGAGTTTGGTCATTTGAAAACCCAAGAAACTTGTTTCTTGCCTGGTGATGTTTGCACTGGCATTGACATATTATGCGCATGATGTGCTCCCTTTCTATTCCACGTGCAGTGATCTTCTGAATTGCCATTTTTTGCTTTGTTATGGTAAATGTTTATTTGTCTCCTCTCTGTAAATGGCATGAATATGTCCATGACATATCTACTTTCAATTAGTACGAGTGTCTTCTGCTTCCTAAAAGTTTTTTTTTTTTTTTTGGTTCGATCTGCTTTAACTAGGTTTACTGCACTCACACTGCTCCAGATTATTCCCTTCCTTGGCAAAAACAACGACAGTTCACAAGTACTGGGAGGCATGTCCTTTGCTATTCTTGTGACCAGCATTTCTTTCAGATGTGCAGAATTTTCACTATGTTTTCATTTAATATCTTCCTTATATATATATATATATATATATATATATATATATATATAAGGATGTGGATTTAAATGTAGTGCTAACAAGGAGAATATATTACAGTGCCTTTATGATAGGAGATGGAAAGCTATTGACAAACGCACACTGTGTTGAACATGGTACTCAGGTTTGTATTATGCAAGCAAAGATGCTTCTAACCCTACCCAGGGTATCTCCTCTTGAATACAGAACATTTTGAAAACAGTAATGTCTTGAATATGATTGGCCAAACTCAACAATCTATGTGCTTTTATGGTTCACCAAAATGCTAGGAATCAGATGTGTGCATAGGTGACCAAAAGACTCATTTTTTTTTTCTCCTCGAGAGAAGCACAAGTTGATTAATCCCATAGGCTGGCAGCAACAAGACTAAGGGTGTATGATTGCTGCAATATTTGACTCCTAATCATATAGGATCTGACAACTAGCTTTAATGTCTCATACATAAACCAATCTCCACTGATGTTAGGCGCTCCTCTACTCTTATTAAGCGTGCAAACAAGTCCCTAGTCTCTTAGATTTAAGATCATAAATCTGTTATTATCACATGAGGTAACAGGAAAAAAAAATCTCGAGCATTTGGTTATCTCAAGTTTATCTCTTTCAGTTGTTAGAATTTTGGTCTTGGTTTCATGAAACTATGCCTAAACTTTACATAAAGCAGTGGAGATTGGCACAATTTTTTCATTGGTCTTTACTACCTGCTCAACGAGTTGACAAATGGTTACTGTTTGCATTTTGTATGATATTTGAAAAGAAATCAAAGTGCATTTTCACTAGTTCAAAAAAAAAAAAAAACTGGACGAGACTTCAATATATAAAGAGGCTAAATGAGGAGGTTGGGAATTTAGCTCAGTAAGTATTAGTTGTATTCAAAGTTCTACTTAACCTTTTGCGATAAATGCAGGTCAAAGTAAAAAGGCGGGGTGATGACAGAAAATTTGTAGCTAAGGTATCTTCCTAATGAAATACTCTGTAACCTTCTTATAAAAAATTCATCGTCTTGTTGTTATTATTTGTTTAAATGATCATAGGGATTGTCTAAACATTAGGTCAACTGCATGTCAAGTATTCTAGCACAGTTTGTATTAATCCAATGGCCATGCTGATTCTCTTGCCAAGCAAGGGGTGCATCAGCAACATCTCCTTGTTGAGAGGGCATCCTGCTACTTATGTATTTTCCCTATGGGGCTGATTCTTTTGTGAAATTCTTTTGATATAAATGAAACACAACTTTCAAAAAAAAAAAAACAGTTGTGGAACCAATTCTTGAGCTTCAAATCTGAAATACTTAAAAGGCCCTCCTCTTTTCCATACACTCTAATTAAATCTCCTCCTCCTTCATATATGGTTTTGATTGATAGACTGGTACATAATGAACTCAGCTAAAATGGCATCGATATAAATAGTGAGAAAAGACTTGCAAAAGACTTACCTAACGAAACAATTGACGAAACTATAGGGTATAGAAGAGATCCTAAAAGTGGCTCAAGCTAGGGGGCTTGTGAAACCAAGGAGCTGGAGGCGAACCCCTCAGCTCCTCAAGCAAGGTCTCAGACTCTGAAGCTCTCCCCTCATTTATCTCTGAGACCCCTTGACAATAGAAGGTGCCTCTTCAAGTGTGATCAGCTGGTGCTCTGGGAAGAAGAATCTCTTTTGGAGGCATTGGGAATGTTAATAAAAATTTTAGAGCTTTTGTAATTGTAAGGATATTTTCTGGACTCTAGTTCTAGATCAGCAAATTCTGCTGCCTTTTTCACATGGTTTCACCTGTTCTACTGTAAAATACGATCAGTTTCTCTCTCTTTTTTTTTTCTTAAATTTTCTCTTTCAGGAACCACTTTCATGTTCTTACTATTTGTAAACTTAGCAATGGAGATGTTACCAATGCAAGTTGAAGTGTAGGGTTTGTATATATTTAAGAGAGAGAAAAAGGGAGAACTTTATCAACCAAGAAATAACAAAAAAAGAAAATAAATGTGGGTTAGCAAGTTGCCCGGCGTGTTATATCCCCCATCTTTAGATGTGACACAAATTACTATCTCGTTAGAACTCTAATGTACATGATAATAGTATTTCTAAGCAATTGCATTCTTGAACTTACTAAACACAAGAAATTTCCCTCCCCTTTTGGAACCAAGTTGTGTTTTCAGGGGTTTCAGAGTTAACAATTCCTCAGGAATGTGTATCTGCAGGTTTTGGCAAGAGGTGTTGAATGTGACATTGCTTTGCTTTCAGTAGAAAATGAGGAGTTCTGGATAGGTGCTGAACCTCTACGTTTTGGTCGCTTGCCATGTCTTCAGGTTCATATCTCTATCTTCTGTGCTCCATCCTGATTATATTTAAAAATAAATTTAATCTCTCTTTCTTAATTATTGTTATTTTTCGTTTTCAAGTAATTCTACTTGTCTCGTTGAATGTCATTAGCTGGCGGATGGGTCCAAAGTGCCGCTGTGGTGCTTCTTGGGATTTGTAATATTAAATCTTTATCTCTTTTATTTCTAACCTCTTGGCAGCATGTGCTTGGTCGGCTTATGATATCACTGATTTTCTTGCCAAGGGATGCACCTCTCGAAGCTGTTAGGAGGAGCTATCTTTATGCTTTGAAATTATGGCTGTTGGCCTTAATGAAATGCATACTTTTTTTCTAATACTTATGCAAATTGTAGCCCATTAATCTCTTTTGTTTCTTTTTTTCATCTCATTTTTTCTTTCTTTTATTTTTTATTTTTAAATTTGTTTGACACAGACAGTGAGCTGGTGTTGTTTCCTTTCTAGTAAGCCAGATTGACAAAGTTATGTTCATTTAGATTATAGTGCTTTAGCAGCTTAAGTGGTCATTCTATTGCAGCTGTTGAAGTGCATTGTGTCATTTGGAATTGAAGGGTTAGATTTCATCAAGAAAAGGATAAGTGTACTGCATTCCTGTTGGGACGGCACTACTGCAATAAATCCAATAGAACCCATTGATAAAATGTAGCAAAAAGTATAAAGATATAGGATCACTCTTATTAAGGTGTTATGGGGATACCCCATTACAGGCCTGACAGTCAGATTGTTTGCAAGCGTTATTGGGAGTATGGGTCCAAGAGATGGAAATGTAGCCGCAAGTCTAAGATAATAGGAGTATGAGTTGAAGAGGTGGTTAAAAGGTCTAAATCAGTAAAGTCTTAAAAGGTATATACCTTATAAAAAATTTAGATAAAGACTTCTGACACTATCCTTCACTATGATCTTTGGGTAAATTAATAACGAGTCAGTTTTGGATGTTTTATGTCGATTCCAGTAGTACATGGATATGTTCAAGAAATTTGTCCAGTGAATTTGAAGAAATAAAGAAAAATATTAGTCTATTGTTCTTGTGGCTATAAGAATATACACTTCTGCTAAGGTACTGACAATTTTTTTAATATTGCAGGACTCAGTTACTGTTGTAGGATATCCATTTGGAGGTGACACAATATCAGTGACGAAGGGTGTGGTGTCCCGAATAGAGGTCTGATGAGTTAATGTGACTTCTATAGTTTTTGTTAGTTTCTAATTTTATTTGACTTCTTTTTTGTTGCCTTTCCTGAGATGATATCTGTTTTTTCAATCTCTTTTACAGGTCACATCATATGCTCATGGTTCTTCTGATTTACTGGGTATTCAAATTGATGCCGCAATAAATCCCGGTTAGTTGGCTTATACGTTTTATTTTAGATCTTGTAATTGCTTACTTATGATTTTCTCCTCTTTTTGTTCTGGATTTAATTTCTGGTATTTAACAACAAAAATCTTGTTGTTTTGTAGGAAATAGTGGTGGCCCTGCATTTAATGATCAGGGGGAGTGTATCGGTGTTGCATTTCAGGTACAATCCTGTAATATAGGATCTTTCCTGTGGTTTAGCTTTGAATATTTGGTCAACATAGTCCAAAAGTTTGGCTGGTACTCTTTTCTTGTAATTTATTCTTTATCTACTTTTTTTTGAACTATACTGCCTGTATTTTTTTTTTTGAACCAGTGAAATGCGCTTTTATTGCTTTCCAAGAATCATATAAATGATATTTTACATTTCTTTACATTCTTTCAAGATGGACTTGCGAAGTTTACAAGAAAGCAAAATTAAGGAAGTGGTGAAGTGTTGCCCAAAACTAGAGTATGCTTGCTTGCTCCCTCCTTTGCTAGTTGGTCAGCAAGAGAATTTGCTGATCTTGGAGTGGTTTTCCATATGATGTTCCAAGTTTTAGTTATTTCTGAGACCTCATCAAAAACTGATTTAAGCTTCCAAGGAATGTTGATAGAATGAGAAGCCCAGCCAATGGTTAGCGTAGAGTCTTCCTCAATGATGATAGGACTTCTATCAAGAGTTGCTGCAAGTCTAACTCCTGCAAATAGCCCAGTTGCTTTTGCTTTGTTAGAGGTGGCTACCCCGTGTGGACCTGAAAAAACATATAAAATACTACCATCATGCAACCTTATTACCCCTCCATCCTAGATTGCCTTGAGAAGACCCATCAAAATTTAATTTCATCCACCCCTCAGATGGAGGGGCCCATGGTGACATGACCGGAGGTTTATGTTGCTTAAAAAAGATGATCTTCTGCCAATATTTTCTCATGACAGCATTAGGGAGAGGCGGCATGCTTTTGGTAGTGGAGGCCCAAAGAAATGTACATTGATTGGCTTTGACAATGAGGCCTTTTACCGTGCAAGATTTATTGTTAAAAGTTCTATCATTTCTCTATAGCCAAATGGTCCATGGTATGGCTGCAATGGCGGCCTTCCAAAGAGTTTTTCTAGTCTTTGGGAAAGGACAAGCTGAACTTGTTTGAAGGAGCTTTGCATAGGTTCTTGGCATGCTGTAAGAGACCCCAAATTTAGAAAGGATAGCATCCCATATTTTCCTGATGAAAATACAATGAAGTAAAATATGATCGACTGATTCTTCCTCTTGATCACAAAATTTGCATAATGAGTTGATGATGATCTGTCCCTTTTTCATTAACTCATCACATGTAAGTATTCTCCCATGTGCTGCAATCCACATTGTTTGGCTCTTGTAGAGGCAGGTAAACTCCAAACCAGGTTAGAAGGATGCTTTGTTGGGTCTATTTCTAATATAGTGCTATAATATGATGCAACCATAAAGAGCCCAGATGGGGACGGGTTCCAAATGATCTCATCTTCCCATACCTTGCAATATATTTAGAGTTCAATTGATGCAATAGTGAGGTGAGTTCTAAGCCTTGTGTGCTCGATACCCTTCTTCTAATCTTCAAGTCCCACTCATTGTCGTTATTATTTAGTTGGTTAATCTTTGCACGTTTACTCCTTGCTATCGAGTAGATACCTGGATATTTTGCTTTCAAAGGTTGGGATTGGCTAGCATAGCCGAATTCATTTCATTTAGTGTTCTAATGCCTAGACCACCCATCTTTTTAGGAGTGCATACTTTCTTCCACTTTATTAGGGGGTATTTAAATTTTTCTTGTGTACCACCCCAAAGGAACTTTCTTTGAAGAGCCTCTAGCCGTTTTAAAGTGTTGCAAAATATGCAACTTGTATATTTATATTATATGTCATTATATTCATGGCCTCTTTTCTAAGGTTGTGACTATTTATGATGTGTGAGTTTTGTCAAGATTATGACAATCTCTAATTGACTCAAGTCGCTCAATTTATAATTCATTCACTTTACTTACCACTTTTCAATTTTGAATTCTTTCCCACATAATGCTCCCCCTCATGTCCAGGCTTACACATAATGGGCCTAAGATCGGAGCAAAACTCCCAAAAAGAGCACAAGCACACTAGGCTTTCCCAATAGAGCCTACAATACTGTTACGAGTCAGGGGTAGTTTAGTAATTTTACTAAACTTCAGTTAGTTATTATTTGTTTATTGTTTAGTTTACTTGCTCCTCAAGCCATGAATTGCATCACTGTAATTTTGTATTTTCGGATTCTATTAATATATATTTTAGGGTTGTAGGTCTTTAAGACTATACAACCTCTTTCTCTCCTTCTCTCTTTCCCTTTCTTCCTATCTCTTCACTTTTCACTCATCTTCCATATTCCTTCACTAAATCTAACATGGTATCAGAGCGGGTGCTCGTATGTGGGCCTCCACCCAAGTTGTCCACGTGTAGGAGCCCAAACGAAGGCCTACACGCGCAGGGGAATGTTAGAGTTTAGTCCCACATAGATAAACGAATAGAAAAGATCCAGAGTTATTAGTTGGAAAAAAACTTCCTAACTTCGGCTAGTCATTTTGGGATAAACCTTGATACAAATGTTAAAGAAACACAATTGAGCCTTGGCCATCCATACAACTAGTTTTGAAACCTTAAATATTTGCAATTCTGAAGCAATTGAGGACAAATGAGAAAAAAGAAAGTTGAGAGAGTGAGAAGAGAGGAGAGGCTGTTAATACGGCCTGACTTGGAGGGGTAAAAGTTGACCCTCCAAAATTATATTCACTAAAGTGAAAGGTGCAGCCGAAGTACAGAAATGCCTCTTATTACAAATACCTATGAAAAACAGATTAAAATCATAACTGTCTTTACCATACAACCCATGAAGATAATATAACTTTACTACACCAAATTCCTATACAGCATGGTAAATAACCAAAATATCCTTATATTAAACCCCAGTTCCCACAGGAGTAGACTCACAAAAGTAATCCACAGTCTAAAATAGCATCGAGTTCAAACTATTGAAGACATCTGATGTATGGCTACAATTGATCTATTCTGTTGTTTCACTGAACCTTTCTTGCTAAGAACCTGTTGTTGATGGATGGCTTTCATGTGCTCATTGGGCATTTCATCCCTTTTGCTGGTCTGGCTTAGATGATTTAGCTGTGTTATTCTCACTTGGATTCCCACCATTACTATCTTTCTGCTTGGTCAAACTGCCTATATTTTTGCTGTTTTTCTTTGTACAGCCTCTCTCTCTCTCTCTTTCTCTCTCTTTGTCTCTCTTGCTCTCTCTCCCTTGCTCTCTCTCTTTCTCTCTTTCTCTCTCTTTCTCTTGCTCTCTCTCTCTCTCTCACCCTCTCCCCTTGCATTTCTTTTTTTACTGTTTACAAATAATTCCTAAAAATGTTTCAAGGAATATGAAAGCACTTGGAAATCATCTATTTTATTTAAATATATCTTATCAAATGGTTTGTCTAGGTTTTCAGATCTGAAGAAGCAGAGAATATTGGATATGTTATTCCCACAACAGTTGTATCTCACTTTCTGGAAGACTATGAGCGGAATGGGAAGTATACTGGTGAGCAATCAACAATCTGGCTATATGCTTATTCTGCTAGTTGTCTTTGTGAAGTTTAGGTGAAGTTAACTGTTGTAAACCATTTTTATGTTGAACATTCAGGATCTCCTTCCTTTGCTGTTAACTGATGAAAGACATTTTTATGTTGAACATTTAGGATTTCCTTCCCTTGGTGTCCTGCTTCAAAAATTAGAAAATCCAGCTCTACGTGCTTGCCTGAAAGTGGAGACTAATGAGGTAAATCAAAAGAGAAATTGTGTTTTCTACATAAGCAAAGATAGAACAAAAAAAATACTAAGACAATTAATTCGAAGCCCTGTTCTTCCTCTAAAAAAAAAAAATTCAAAGCCCTGTTGACAGGAAAAGAGTTTATGAGAATCCCTCTTTGGCAAAAGACTTGGGTACAGAGTTACCGTATCCCTACGGCATCCTATGAACAGGTAGGTCTGTTATCTAATGCAGGACCTGCTAAAGCAGGTCCATTTAGAAAGTATAGGCACACATGTGGCATTTGATTTCTGTCACAGAAAGGTCCTACGAGGGAAGAAATGGATGCCAAAAGCATAATGTATAGAGAAGGTGTCACAATTTTCTTTAGGATTACCTGTTTAGTTGACTGGCAGGAGCTTACATCTTGCGAGTTATCTAAGCAGTGAGTACTTGGGTGTGTTTTCTTATTACACTTTACAGTTCTAGAGTAAGAGCAATGTGTATATTTTTGCTTACAATTTTTTATGATGGATGAAATATGGATAGTGTCACCGGAAGAGGGAAGGGGATACAAACTGTTACCCTCGCAAACCAAGGGATGAAGGGTTTAAGTGCTAATTAAAGAATACAACAGTGGAACAGACAGGAACTAGAATAACTAACAGCTGTTCTATGTGTCTCTTGTCTTTCATGACAGGGTGTTCTGGTAAGAAGGGTTGAACCTACTTCTGCAGCGAATAATGCCCTAAAGGCGGTATGTGGTCAGAGGACTGGAGGTTAAATTCCATTCATTTGTGAAAGTGCATTTATGGGCATAAATCAACAGTTCACTAAATATGCTAAATGAGTCATCATCTAGTTTATCATCATTTTGATACAATTGTTACTATTGCATTATAACAAAATTTGTCTCAGATAGCCTGCTTAGCATATATGCATGCACAGATTCTGTTATTTGAAATGCTACACATGTTAAGTTGAACGGGATGGATGAGCTATTCTTGAGGTCAAAAGATTCTGAAAGTTTTATTAATTGTCTACTCCCACTATTGCTACTGAGTACAATGCCCCGGGATCAGAAGGAAATAGTAAGCTTATAAAAATAAATAGCTTAACATCAGAAAATTATGTCACTCATTGGATAATAATGGAAGGGTTTCTGCAGAATCATGTTGATTTCATGAATTTTAATTCATTCAATAAGCATATACAGCATATCAGGGAAAAAAACCAGAGAAGATTTAGGGAGAAAAATGGAAATTATAAGAAAAGGTAGAGGGGGGATTATTTAAATAGGCCACAGAAAAAAGAGACATGACACAAAAAAATAGGGGAATAACTGTGGCTGTAGGGACCCCTTAATATCTCTCGATAATGAGTCAAGAAACCATACGAGTACAAGAGCTTGTCTTGCCCAATAACTCATAGATATAGAAACGCTTTGCATGCCCCTTCAAAAATAGACAAATAGTGTAACAGCAAACCTATCACGCCCTCTCAGACTTGAAAATATATATCGTTGCTTCCCTGGAGCTTCATTTCCTGAGGCTTTAGGGAAGCCAGTTGAAGGTAAAGGGCTTGTTTCAAGAATTATCTTTGTCCATTACCTTGTGATCTAGCTATAGACTCTGCTTCTGCACTTGGAAACTAACACACTATTGTTTATTAAAGTATTACCAATCACATATTAGTATAATACCTACAAACTAGATTTTCATTCTATGAGAAACCTAATTTGCATACGCAAGTATTTAGGAAGTTCAGAATTTCGTTTGATAGTGAATATTCAAAATAAAGAATAAGATATCAAAGATTACCCTCAGAAAAAAGATAAAAAAATTGTGGAGAAAAAAGCAAGAGTTACATAATGAGCTATGCTGCACAATATAAAAGTCCATCCTTAGAGCTCTTAAAAAATAGTCATGTTAGAATTAGGCTAAGTTCCATATGATAAAATGTCCATCCACTTTTTTTTTTTTTGAAGAAATTGATATGGATTTCATTCATGGCAATTTAGTGTACAATTTCCAATTTCCGATACACTCAATCCTAAGGTGGATCTCTCACTTCCAACTGGGGTAATGTGACTCCTTCCCTAGCAAGGGAATCTGCAACAGAATTAGCAGATCTAGGTATGTATTCCCAGGTACACGATGTTGTGTGGCCCATGGCCCAGATTTCTCTGTAGTACACCAGTTTATGACATTTAGGCAGTCCCCTTCCACTACCAGTTCTCCTCCCAGGCTTTCCTAAAAAATTTTTAGTTTTTGTAGCAAAGCAATTGTTTCTGCTACAATTGAGTCGGAACTTGGTAGGGGCCCTACAAAGGAGAGTAATGCTTGGCCATTTTGATTTCTGAAAACTCTCCCAAAGCCTACTGGGCCTGGGTTACCCATGGATGATCCATCCACGTTTAGTTTTATAACTCCATTTGGTGGGGGGTCCCAATGTGTTGCTGGTTTTTCGGGCTGAGGGGCAGTTAGTCTCGCTACATTATCCCATGGGGCTCTAAGGTTAATACCATTTAGGTCTTGCATTTTAGTGAAAGGGTGCTTAGCCAGTATAGGATTCTTTTGAAAATAAGTTCCTTCGATTGGCTAGCTTCCATTGATCTATTAGAGAAAACCCTATTGTTCCTTTCTTCCCACAGACCCCATGGGATGAAGGAAATACATGTCCCAAGCATAGTTTTCCCTTTCTTTGTAAGTCTTAGATTTGTCCATTGCTCAATAATACCTGAAAGATTTTGGAATATGGGAGTTGGGGTATCAATCCGAAACATGGGCCAAAAATGGGTCCAAATTTGCTGGGCATAAGGGCATTGCACTAGCACATGGTCGCAGGACTCTATTGTAGCACATGGTCGCAGGACTCTATTGTAGAGTTACAAAGAGTGCATTCTGTTGAGGTAAGAGTCATACCTCTTCTTGTCAAATTTTCCTTTGTTAAAATTTTGTGGAGTGCTGTCCAAATGAAGAATTTTGCTTTTGGAGAGCATGGTAGCTTCCATGCCCACCTAGCTTGATGGGCTTCCCTTTGCTCTGAATTTTCCAAGGCCATGTATGTAGCCTTCACTGTGAATTCGCCATTTGAACTTGCTTTCCATATGATTCTATCTTCAATTTGGGTGTTAAAAGAATAGTTTGACAAGAGGCGGTCTAATTGGGATAATTCTGACGCTTCCTCATCCCGCAGCTCCCTTCTGAATTGATTGCTCCAGTCAAAACTCCTCCCATTTCAAAAAAAAACTCCTCCCATTTCTGTTTTGCAGTAATGTACTGATTTTACTCTCAGGATTTACAGTCACTCTATGTAATCTTGGAAATGCTTGAGAGAGGGGTCTCTCATCCAGCCACAAATCATTCTATAAATCAGTCTTATCCCCCTTTCCTGGGAGGAATCTGATCATTCTCCTGTATGTATCCTAGTGTTTATGGATCCGTTTCCAAATTGGGGACAAGGAATGGCTTGGGTGCCATCCCATTATCCACTCAGATTCTGAGATTGACAACTTGGATCGGAACAAGGATGCCCACAAGGGGGGATTGGCCTGATTTATTCTCTAACACCATTTCAGAAGTAGGGCTTTATTGTAAGGCATAATTTTCTGTATCCCCAGACCCCCATTGGTTTTTGGCCCAGGGACTTCATCCCAGCTTACTTGGTGAAATTTAAATTCATTGTTGGTACCATTCCATAGGAATTGTTTCATGATTTTTTCCATCTCCATTGCTATTCACAAGGGGTGAATGAGAGCATGTAGGAGGGAATGCCGAGTAGGCATGACTGAAGTAGTACAAGCCTTCCAGCTTTAGAGAGGTGCCACCTACCTTTTCAGGATGTGAGCCTACTCAACTTTTCTAGGGTGGGTCCCATATCTTCTTATGAATCCTTCCATAAATTACTGGGAGCCCAAGGTGGGTGAAAGGGAATTCACCTGTGCTACATCCGAGCACTCTCGCTGCCTCATCTATGGAGTCGGGCAACATTTATCCCAGGGAAGGAATACTTTCTCCAATTTATTTTCTGACCTGTGGACGTTTCCATTAATGCAAGTCCAACTTTCAGTTTTTGAATTTGCTGAGTAGAACCCTCACAAAATACCACCATATCGTCTGCAAATTGCACAAATAACCTTTTGATCAACCTTGAACCCACTATGTGTTTTTAACATTCGATGTGAGATTTTTCTCACTCATTCCTCTCGTGTCTAGGCCTACACATAATGGGCCTGTGATGTAAGCACTGAGTGCAGAGTACAGTTAAGCCAGCTCTCACCATGTAGAGCCCTTAACATAAATAACCTGGGCAATGCACACTCAGCCTCTTCCGTTGTACACAACCCACTCTCATACCATGATAGCATTAAGTCTAGTTCCATCCGATAATGACTAGCCATTTAGGAGACCAATTACTGACTCATAGTTTTTCACAGTATACACCATTCTAATTTTTCTTTTGAGGGTAAGGAAAGTATTTAAAGTCTTATATGTGAAGGAGGATTTACTCTGCATTGTGAGAGCATGTAATAACCAAGCAAAACTAGAAGCTAGTGCTTTGTATGGTGTTTGCTTTTTAGTCTCTGATGAGGATGCTAGGTTTTGCTCCTTTTAATGATTTCTAAAGAATGAAAAGAAAGAACACATCACATCTTACAGAATATGTATTTTAATCAGTGCTAAATCTCTCTCTTTCTCTCTCTCTCTCTCTCTCTTGCTACCTCTGTGTGCATGTTTACCACTCTCTTAACTTTTGGATAATTTTATCAGTTTCTCAATGAAATAGCCAGTAATAAGTTTGTAGATGTTGTCTTCTACAGGGAGATGTGATTGTAAGCTTTGATGGTGTGCGTATAGGTTCTGAAGGAACAGTCCCATTCCGTACATCTGAGCGTATTGCATTTCGCTATCTTATAAGCCAAAAGTAATGTTACCGCTTTTGCATGGAAATTGTCTTCGTTTTGCATACATTTTTGAAGCCTGCTATCACATATGTCCGTCCCTACTTTTACAAAGTTGTATGAAATAGCTTGAGTTCAAATTTATTTTGAACAACTCAGGTTCGCTGGTGACACAGCAGTTTTAGGTATCATACGAAATGGGACCTACATGGAAGTCCAAGTGGTACTTCAACCTCGTGTCCATTTGGTATTTAACTTGAGACTTCAGGGATGTTTTCCTTTGTTACTTCTGTTAGTCTTTTCATATGAAATATTAAAATGTACGCTTTTACACTGTTTTAAGGTACCTTATCACATTGAAGGAGGGCAGCCTTCGTATTTAATTGTTGCCGGTTTGGTGTTTACTCCACTATCAGAACCACTCATTGAGTAAGTTCAATATTTAACTCTTAAAAATGTGAGATCAACTATGGCTTTTGCATCTCTCACATTATCCAATGTCAAACAGTAGTTGTGTTAATAATACCTTATACTGTGACAATCACGCTGAACTAAAGCAGATATGTGTTCTTCTTTCTGTTAACTAAGTTATCTTCTTTCATGTTTTTCCCATGTGACAGGGAGGAGTGTGAAGATTCGATAGGGGTAAGCCACTAAAGAAGCCGGTTACTATGTATAATCACCCTTTAATTTATGTGCTGCACACCCTCTCAATTTGAATGGAAAATGACGAAATCTGTCTTCTCTTACCAGTTAAGATTGTTAGCAAAAGCACGGTACTCATTGGCGAAGTTTAAAGGAGAAGAGATTGTTATCTTATCTCAGGTCTGCTTTTACAATACTTTCTGACTGCCGCTATAAGTCTCAAAGTTGCAATTCTCAACGGTGGAAGTTGCTCTACTTATAGCAACGCAAAAGATCCTTTATTAGCTTTCAATTTTTAATTGCTTGTACAGGTCTTAGCTAACGAGGTGAACATCGGATATGAAGACATGAGCAACCAGCAGGTACGTTGGTAGTAACTGTGTGAGCCTGGATGCATAATTGCATATTGTTTTTTACGTATAACTTTAAAGGTAACTAATGTGGCAGGTTGTGAAGTTCAACGGATCTCGAATCAGAAATATAAGGCATCTGGCACATCTTGTAGATTGTATGAATTACATGATGAAATACCTTGCGTTTCATTTTCTCTCTTGTACTGTTGGCCTCACATGTTATCCATCCTTGCAGCATGTAAAGACAAGTACATGGTGTTTGAGTTTGAGGACAACTTCCTTGCTGTGTTAGAAAGAGAATCTGCCACAGAGGCCTCTTCTTGCATCCTCAAGGACTACGGAATCCCAAGCGAGAGGTCCTCTGATTTATTGGAGCCATACATAGATATGGTGGAAGACTGTCAACCAATCGATTGTAATCAAGAGGACGTGCCCGTTACAAATTTAGAATTTGGAATTGATGGGCTTCTTTGGGCATAAATCACGTTGGAAGCTCTGATAATCTGGTTGTCGGAACTGCATGGCAAAATCCATGGCTTCTGCTGGAACTCACGATTATGATAAGCAGTTTGCGTCGACCTCGTTGTGGGATAAAAAGAAGTTGAAGGCGTCTTTAGAACGTATGCGCGAAGACGACGGATTCTCAAAGACCCATCAAGTTGCCCTTGCAAAAGGCTGAGGCAAATGACAAGCAATCCTGGAGGCAAGAGGATTTCCTTTTCTTTTTGTCACTACTGCAATCAAGCTCCGGGCGTGTTTGTTTTTTGTCTTGCGAAAATTTTATTAGAGAAATACAAACTTGTATCATTCATTCTTTCTTATGGCAGTGTAGTTGGACTTTCATGAGGCAATGGAACTTGTAATTCTAGGCGTGTTTGTAATGTCCGGCTTTTTGACAGACCGAATTTGCTTTTTGTGCACCTCAACTTCGCTATGAAACATCAAAAGTACGTGCAATCTCAGTTGGGACCAACCATTGGCTTCTCGATCGTTGCCTCGAAAGAGCAGATCTTTATGAATTACGAGTTTCACTGTGCCCTCCCACAAATTGCCAAGATTAAACCGCCTCCAACAAATTTTCATTCAACACTTGCTGCTGAAATCTAAGAAATATTTAGGAGACTACCATCTGGTTGTGTTAAAGAACTACCAAGGAATTTCTATATATTCTCAAAGATTAGAATTAATTATACTAATCTAAAATTTCGTACTCTCTAGCCTTACCGATCAACTCACCCAAGTCACATAAGATACTCAGACCTCAAGATGCACAAGCAGGTAAGACAAATGGTAGAAGACAAGATGAAGATTTCACATTAACTCAAGAAACTCGCATTAATATTGCGTATCAGTCACCATAACAAAGATTCAAGTCTCTCCCAACTCAAGGTCCATGCGATAGAAAACACGAAAAAGCATTAGCCCAACGCCTGAACGAAAGACAAGACGACCATTGTTTATTCATTATTGCAGTAAAAGAGCCCTACACTTGGACGGCAACGTCCTTCACCATGAAAATCATCGACCGGAGATCATCCTTGATGGCCGATAATCCCTGGAAAAAACAAACACAAGTCGTTTCAGGCCTAAGCAAAATCAAGACACTAGTAGATGCAAAAAAGCCGTAAGATGCATGCAAAATACAAGGACACACTCACCACAGGCAACACGGCCACCTGCATTTCCGGTACTTTTGCTAAGCTCATGTCCACCTGATCGGAGATAAAGAAAAAAAATTCAATATAAAGTTACTGGCGCCACTTGGCTGTGGCTCAGATGTCATAGGGGGCGGCAACTCTTTAACCACGAGTATTTCCAAATATACATGCATTTCCGAGCATACAACCAAAACGCTGTAATGTTTTTAAAAACTTCTTATTCTCTTCTTAAATCTATGATTGGACTCAGGAACGGGCATGGTTGAATTCAGAAGACTTATCTTCTGTACCTCAAGAAAATCTTGGAAACGCAAGATTTTCTATACAAAAATAGAAAATTTACCCCACAAGCCATTCTACCATTCTACATGTCTAGGGAATGCATAACGGATGATGTCACAGAGGACCTAGTTACCCAAACTAGTCCTTATAGAATGGGTACTTACTTTTTTTTTTAAATTCAGCTAAAGATAATCTAGTACTGGTTCATTAACACTTTCAGGTTTCAAGATAATTTAATGCTTTCTAAAAATTTATGTTTACATTACCTAATAATGAAAACTTATGCTGGTTAGAGACAAACCATTATTAACCACCACTTAAAATTGTTTGTAAAGAAAGTTATTTGTTGGAAATAAAGATTGTAAAAATAAACCAGTAAAAGGAACCACAGTAGATTTAAAATTTTTTTTTTATGATCAAATTTTTTTTTTATGATCAGATTTTTTTTTAAATAGGAATCACTGCAGATATCGGTAGCAAGTAATTTGAAAAGAAAAAAAAAAAAAAAAAGTAACCCACAACTTCCTAATAATAAATAGCTACTCATTAAATATAAAAAGTACCCTCACAACTTCCTATTAATAAAAGCCTACTAAATCAACATTTGATCTGGTTTAACAGAAGACTACCTGACAGGGCTAGAGGCTACTCAATACCATGACAGAAACTTGCCAACTAACTTCATAAGAAAAAGCATGCAAAACAGTTTCCGCATAACAATTTAACATTATCAGAGGGAAAATGATTAAGTAGGTTGTTGACAAAGCTCGTCTCACCCCTTCCAAGATCATCAGGATCAGCATGAACAACCACAGCTCTCCCGACAATGGAATTTGGGCCAGTAAGAGGAATCTGCAACAGAAAACAAAGTAGCATTAGAAAATGGAACACGATCTTGAAACTTCATATTACTGCACATCATATCAAAACAAATCATGTCACCTGACTGTCCACAGTGGAGAATGTTACAGTACCTGACACGTTAAAATCAACATGAAATTTTAAGTTAAATTGAAGGAAACACAGAAGGACGACACATAAGACACAAATAAAAGATGAGGGAATATATACCATCATCACCAGCAGTGACATTCCCAAGGTCACCTGCGTGACGGTTTTGATCATCAGGAGCACCATGCTCTTTACCAGCAGGATTGAAGTGTGGCCCTGCAGTTTCAACAAATTCAGCATAAAAGTGTTGGCAGGCTTTCATACCTTTTTTTTATTTTAGGTTTTTGCTTTATTGCCTATCAGGATGAGAATAAAAGCGAGTAACAAATAAAAATACCGGTGGACATGCAGCCATTGGTAGTGTCACCAAGGGCATGAACATGAAATCCATGCAGCCCAGGCCGAAGACCAGAAAGGGATGCAGAGACAGTGGTTGGGCCTGAAAGAAAAAAAGTAAGAAATCAAGATGCAAGCTTTTCACCACACCACTACTAATGAAACAAATCTCCATGTCCACCATAAACATGAAGATGAACCACGGAGTCTTAACCACCATACATCATCCTAATAATACCAAGTTTATATGTAATTACCATCTCCTTCCTGGGTGAAGTACACGGTGCCACTGACACCCTCACTTCCCGTAAGAACAGCCACCGCCTTCACCATTGTAAACTGTGATCTGATAAAAAGTTTACAACAATATAAACACAGAACACTCACAAGGCGGAATATAATCCAAGAAGACAATAAAAAATGAAGATACTATGATGAATATCGGATCATCAGAAACTACCACGGAAAAACCTAAACGGACCAAGAAATTATGAACGGTAATTCCAAATTCCATCCTTAATCAGATGGTATAAGCGCCATAAACGCCATGAACCTCCTCTCTTAACCTATAAAAATAAATTAAAACGCGTTTAACTAAAACAGACGCGCAGCAAACAACAAAATCAGAGGCCAAAACCAGTAGGACAGGTCATTCCAACAAATTTTCAATCTACATAGTGAACTAAACCATTTTCATCGGAAACTTCAGACATAAAACATGCAACAAAGGATTGTAAAATTTAAAAAGGAAGATAGATCTCTGAACACTTCAAGTTCGGACACGAAAAGCACGAAAAGGAAATGACGACAACAACCTAATCATCCAATATTTTATCGAGCACAAACAGCATGAAAAGAAAATTATAAGCGCCCAAACGATCAACCAAAGCACGATATACCACCATGCCGAAACGAACAACCGCAATAGATCTAGAGGATAGCTAAAATGCAAAAAAAAAAAAAAAAAAAAAGAAAAGCTCATAGATCGCGTCCGACTCCGCCTAAAATCACGATCGGATTATTTAATGCCTTCCATAATCTGAACACAAGTCATAGAATACAGAATCTTCAATCTATCACAGATGCTTTACCTCAGAGCACCCCTAGGAGAGAGAAGACGTTCAACTGGCGAACACCGCACTGAATCAGCTTGTTCGTTTCCCTCGAGAAGAGCCAACAAAGTTGCCAGCCTCCGACTTTTTTTAAGCAGAGAATCGGACCCTCTCCACGCCTACCCCCTTTTGCGCCTTTTATTTATTTATTTATTTATTTTGATATTCAACACCTCGGGCCCTAGTAGGAAAAATAATTATCTGTGCGGACAAAAAAAATTTTGACGGCTACGATCTTCGCTATAAGTTATCCATTTCGAATCCGACGGTCTCTTATATTAGGCACAATAGTAATAATGGAGCCTTTTTTCAGGTTCAGTCAAATGAAGAAGTTTCTAGAGTCGGCTGCAGGCATGTCTCTCATTCCCAGACGTAGACTGGAAGGCTTATCTTCATCGTATATTTTTTTATCTATTTTTTTCCTTCTTTTCGAGTAAGAATTAAATTCGACGTTTTTTTCCGGTCCAAGTCAGGGAAAGCTGGCTTGATTGACGAAGCACGTGGGGCAGAGATTAACCAGATGGGTTCTACTTAAAATTTTTGAGTGTTTTAGATATTTTTAATTGTTTCCACAAATATTTTGAAGTGTTTTAGAAATTAGGGCTTGATATTTTCACCTGTTAGGGAAGCAACAGAAAGTTTTAGTTTAAAAAAAAAAGTTAATTGCTTTTAGGGGGCGCAGTGCACGGTGACTTTAGTGTCAGGAGAAGATATAAAAACTTAAAATACGATCATTTGGATCGTAATCCAGTAAAGTACGACAATCACTGGTCCAACCATGAGGAGTTAAAAAGTTTTATGCATAAAAAATAAAAATTAACAAAGGAAGAGAAAATATTGAAGAAAAAATAGAACACTTTTGAAAAAGCATCCATCCTAAGACGCCGCCCCGTCCCGAAGCTCCAAGACCTCTTTTCTCTCATAGATCAACTGAATTTTCGTCAATTGCTCTCTGTGAAGCTTCCCACAATTGAGTATCAAGCCCTAATTTCTTTAGTTCCAACAAACCATGCTCAACTGTCAAACCAGAGAAGAGCATCATAAGATTGGTCATTTAGCAAAGTGTACTACTTGAACTTGAGAACTGCAGACGGGCTATATTCTCTCTACTTCTCTCTACCTTCTCTCTCTACTTTATTTTTTTTCTCTGCTCTGCTCTCTACTTTCCATCTCTACTAGCTTAATCTACCTTTTCAATACTTCCGCTCTTGTTTTATAATTTTATAATTGTAATCATTATAAATAATATTGATATCTGATATTATTCTTAAAATAATTATTAACATTTTTTATTTATTATCATTTGGCAATGTTCAATAGTCTTATTACTGAATGCAAACACAATTAGAGTTTAGTATCTTATTGGATATCTAATAAGGTTTTTAGGGGTTTGAGTTTGATTTGGATTTGGACAAATCTAAATCATGGGCAGGCCTAGTCAAGATCAAGCCGTACCTGGACTTGTTTATTGACCATTGGAAGGAACGACTATTCTGAGTCAAGCTCAATCAAGGTCCCTTACTGCGCATATTAATTTTCTCTGTCCTATCAGATGGGGTGAGGCATGCCGCCAATAGCAATAAGCTCTTTTCCCCACTTGGGGTCCCCGAGTTGGCCGTTGATAAAATTAATTCTGTGTTTGGTTTGTATTACACAAGATATTAGAGCTGTACCTCTTTTATAAAGCAATCCTGCTAGAACAATATAGAATCATACACACCCTGCATTCAAGTTGTGAGTCTTTATTTCAATGCACAAGGAGGCCATCTTGAATAAACAGAAGCAGAAAAGAAAATAAGAACAAAAAAAATCCAAAAGAGGAATCAAACTAAGAAGTCAAATCATATTAGAAGAACAAAACCACTTTTATCCTCATAATATAAAAGCAAGCCAACAGATCGGAGTAAAAGTTACAAACATATTAAAGGAATATTTCATCTTATATTTTTTTTCTACTATTAAATGAGCTAATGTCAAAAGGAAAGACCTCGGTTTTACTTCTCAACTTTTTGGAAGAGATTCACAAAAGCTATTAGGGGGTTGTAGGAGCAACAAAAATGTCAAAAGAACCTTAAACTCAAGTTTTAGCTAACTGGCCTAAAATGGAATGCACAAAGCAAATAGGAGTATATAGTTTTTGTAATTCAAACCTTTGTATAAAAGAGCTAGATGATTTAAATGCCTTACAATTTCTTAGTGTATGATTAAAATGGTTAAGATATTTAAACATGATAACAATCATGTGCTAACTAGTCTAAAGTGTGAAAAATTATTATTTAAAGAAGAAAATGTGGTTTTCAGGTAATTACCATCAACTACATCATGGGAGGTTGGTGTCTGGCTTGTCTGGTTGATCCAGAACTGCAATCTCTCATCAGCAATGTCCTGTTCCAGCCCGTGATTTTTTGCCCTTCTCCAGAAGTATGTAAGCCATGCCTAGAGCAAGTACAAGAAACAGAAAAGATCTTAAAGATGAAATTAAATTGGCATCCTTGTGGAAATAATTGCAGATGAACACATAAAAAAATGATAAGACATGTATAATCATCAAAATGAAGCATCCATATCACTAGAAATAGGGAGAAGAATAATGGAGACACATGTAAAGGAGAAAAGAAGATAAATGAGTGGAGTGCTCCCTAGTTTGGTCAAGCCCCCTTGTTTTATTAATCTTAAATTATCCTAGCTCTCGTTGTATTATTTATCTTTAATTACATATGACAAGAATGTTCCTCAAGACCAAAGCAAAAAACTAATGCTAGCGTACGTTACTGTTTGCGTACCTTTCGTACGGCCCCTCATTGGTGAAAGGGGCGTGAAGTCTCCTGTTGTGATTACTTTGGTAAAAAGTAGCAATTTGATTCTTTGAAGGACGATGTGAATTTAATAACCCTAGCATTAACCTTTGTACAATCAAGCTGATAGTCATTTTCTATAATTTTCTTCTCTCAAGAAAGACAGCACTGGTTACAATATGGATAACTATTTGGTTAGCCCAATGAGTGTGATAGCTTGATGTTAAGCTTATCTTGCAGCTACATTTCTAATTCTTGCTTTTCTAAGTAACTACATTATCTCTGACCTACAATAACCAGAAGTGGATTCCCAATACTCATTTTATGAGCTCCAATAGCCCTAACCACGCTCCTTCGGCATGGCCTTTCCAACAAACAATCTCGAGGTTGTGGAACAGACATCATGATTTGGAAGAGAGCCGACAGAGTCCTCCGTAGAATCCCAATATTCTTTTCTATGTGGTTACTATTATGACTCCCATCCACTTGAAGTCACCATCTAAAGTTTCTCTGCACCACCCAAGGTGACCCACTTTATCTAGTGCGCCTCTGAAGGTCAAATTCTGACTTCAAATGAGCTTTCTCAAAGATGCAGATCTTATAGGACACAAGCGGCAAGTTGTGTGTGCTCCATTCTGAACCAAATGGATCATTTCCTTCTTCATTATCTGATTGTCCGTCATGGAAATTGTTCTTGAAGAAGTTACACTTGCACACTTGTTTCCCAGCATCCATCCCCACACTGATCTCTTGTGATGTCTACTTGGGGAAGTTGACTAAAAAAATTTTGGAGATTCATAATTGTAAAGAGTCATACCTGGCTCAGCAAACTCTCTTGCTGACCAGCTAACAAAAGAAGGCACAAACAGACATACATTAGCCCACGGCAGCACTCTCCCACTCTCTTAGTTTTTTCTTCACTATGTAAACTTTATATTCACCAAGTTTTCCTTGTTATGTACTCTTCACACAAGCCAATTTTCTTGCTATGTACTCTTCACACAAGCCAATTTTCTTGCTATATACTCTTCACACAAGCCAATTTTCTTGCTATGTACTCTTTACACAGGCCAATTTTTTCCTCTTGAAAGATTGTAACACTCGGGTAAATGATGATTTGTATGATATTTGAAAAGAAATAAAATTCCATTTTCACTAATTCAAAAAAAAAAAAAGGGGCAGAAACATAGAGCATATGTCTTGACAGCAACAGAAAAAATTTTGATTGTGGGATTTTTTCTTGAGAATCACTGAAAAATCCATGCGCAATATCCTGTTTTCAGCTAGTAAGCAAACTACACGCCTCCAATGAATATACATCAGGAATTGTTGATCAGTCATTAATCTTGACCCCATAGAATTGTTCAACCAACTGCTTGGAAGAGGATCAGTCATCCATCTTGACCTCATAGTATGGTTCCGCCAGCTGCTTGGACTTCTCTTCCAGAGAACTGGTTCTCAGTTTTGACAGTAGGTTAATGGGGATCTGCATCCCAGTGGTGGTGAGTGAGCAGTTAGAGATCACAAACGACCAGTCCTTGAATAAATTTCTCCCCTCGGAAACTATGAATTGATTATAATAGAGCTCAAGGCTCTCTCCTAGGGAGTCGTTCTCTGCTTTTTGACAATCCTCCTTTCCCAGGTTGTCAACTAAAACTTGATAACGATAATTTCTTGGCTTTGAAAAACAACAGTCCTTCCCCCTGACCTCATCTCGATTCTATCAATGAGATTGTACATCTTTCTACATCCAAGCAAATTGAACGGACCCATATTTCCAAAGAAATGAATGTTTTAGCTGACAAGTTTGCCAGGGGAGTGACACATAAATCCTTCTGTATCATCCCTCTGTATCTAGCGGACTCTCTTTTTCTGTTCCTACATTGTATCTTTATTCGACCTCAGCTTTAGCCTCCTGGGATTTTTTCGTTTAGGCTTTACCTCTATGATGTACTTTCTTTCTTATCTTTTTTAACTCTTAACAAATATATCTTCTTGTTCTTTCTCAAATAAAAATAGGTACAGAAATTGGTAAGGCAAATGGCAGAAAATAGACTTTTTCTGTTTTTTCCTTGGACATCAATGTTGGTAGAGTATTGCTTAGAAAGCTTCCATGTTGAATAAAACTTAAAAAATGGCAATATACCCCATTAAGGAAACCAACGCTTTTTGTTGTATAATTTCTAAAAAACTATTGTTGAGCTTTTGGAGGCTGTCAAGAGTGCCATACAATTTAGCAGAAGTATCCTGTTAAGAGTGAATACAGTTCAGCAAAGTATCCCTAATAGATTTTGCAGTGTTTATTCCACACTATTGACGGCAACTACAAATCAGGTAGCTGTCTTTAATCAATTTTGATGACTACAATTGATTTAAACAGATGAATAGAAAGATTACAGGTACTGAAAACCATTGGAAAAATTGGGACCACGAGGATCAATTTGAGATGCCTTTAAGTGGAATAGTAATTTAAAAAAAAATAATAATACTAGCTGAAATAACCAGGGGAATTGTTTATATTCTCATGCAGGCAGCCCAATGAGAAACAACCAAAAGATAAAAGGAACTAAACTATGACAGAGACAACAAACTTATCTTAACTTCTCAAGGAAAGGGTTGACTCAATGAACGGGCCTGACCAAGAAAAATTTATGCTAGAATATAACCACAGCACAAAAGAAGATTTAACTTAGAAAAAATTTGAGTTTGAGGACAAGCAGAGAAAACGCAAGAGTGCACTAGTATCTTAGTGAAACAAACTAGTTTTTCTTAAACCAAAATAAAAGAACAATAAAGGCCAGAAATTTGCAAAAGCCTGAAAAGAGTGATGCCACAAAGCAGATCATAGCTAAAAGGAGTTCTCGGAAATCCAAGACAGTGTATTCCAAGGAAAATTAGCCCTTGAGAAAGCTTTATAGGCAACACAAAATTTAGAGTTATCAAGCAAGGGTGTGCTTAGCTAAACCTAGGAGGAATAAGACACCAGAAAACATACTTTATGACAACAAATCTCGGATTTCAAAAAGGTTTATAAGAGAAAACTATCTGAAACAACATGAATGAAACTTGTTTGCCAAGGTGAAGATACTTGGTTCTTGATTGCCAAGGTGAAGATCCTTCTTTATGCCTTGCCAAGGTGAAAATCCTTCACTCTTGCTTGCCAAGGTGAAAATCCTTCACTCTTGCTTGCCAAGGTCTTCGATCTTCGATTCTTGCCTGCCAAGCTCCAGATGATGGTGTTCTTCTTCTTTTTGTTTTTTTTTTTTTTTGAAGAAGATGATTTTATTTCAATATTGTCAAATGCTTGTTACACTTCTCGTGGTTCTGCTTCTACGGTGCATCCTTTACTTCCAAGTGAGGAAGTGTAACTCTGTTTCTAGCTAGTGAGTCTGCAACAGAGTTTGCAGCTCTGAGGATATGTACCCATGTACATGAAGTGGATTGTCCTATGGACCAGATTTCCCTAAAGTATACCAGAAGTCTCCAGGGGGGCTGAGATGTTTTATTACACCACCGAATGACGTTTAGACAGTCTCCTTCCACCATCAAGTTCCCATTTAGCCTTTCCTGAAATATCTTCAGCCCTTGTAGCATTGCGACTGTTTCAGCTTCTACCGAGTCTGTAGTTGGTAGAGGTCCCGCATAAGTTAAGATAGTATGTCCATTGTGGTCCCTAAAGACTCCTCCAAATCCAGCTGGCCCAGGGTTACCTCTAGATGACCCATTCACATTGAGTTTTAAGTGACCGATCAGTGGAGGGGTCCATTGAGCAGCACGAGGAACAACATGTGGAGATGGGAGCTTAGCAATACTATCCCATGAAGCTCTTAGGCTGGTGCCGTTCAGATCGTGGAATTCCTTAAGCGAGCTGAGCCAGTATAGGATTTTCCTTAGAATGAGTTCCTTTAGCTGGCTGATTTCTGTTTCTTTGGACTTGAAGACCCTGTTGTAAAGGCACAGCAGGCCCCTAGCATGATTTTTCCTTTCTTTGTTAAGTTAAGATTTCTCCATTGTTCTATGATATCTGGGAGGTTATGAAAGGTGATGGAGATATTTTCAAACCTAAACATAGTTCAGAAATGCAGCCAAATATGTTGAGCGAAGGGGCATTGTACAATAGCATGGTTGCATGATTCCGAGACCTGGTTACAGAGAGTGCACATTGTTCTTCTTCATCATGAAAAAGAAAAATTTTAAATATAAACCCTAGAACCCTCCTCTCGTAGCATGTTAGGTTCTAGAGTTTGACTCACTAATCTGTGGCTGAAATGAAAAGTGGAGAAGAGACACAGACAAGAAGAAAATAAGAGAGAAAAAAAAAGGTGAAGGAGAGACAGAGCAATGAAAAGAGTGCTCCCTGGTTAGGCCAATTGCTGTCTCTCCTATCTTTATGGACAAAATCATAAACATTCCTAGCTGGAATCTTGTGAAGAACTTGGAATAAATGATAGACATTACAAGAAGAAGGTTCAGCTTTATGGGGTACATGGATCTAGTGAAGGTGCCTTACTATGAAAACATCTTTATCATTTATCTTTTATGCATGCAACATGATATATGAGAATATATAACATTAAAATTAACAGCTCACGAAAATTGAAAAATCATTTAAAATGACACAAACCTGCTTGAAGCGCAAATCTGCGGATTCTTCCTGATTCAATCCTGAGAAAGACAGGTACAACAAGCCTTTATTTCATCCATATATGGCTAGAATAATCAAAAGGTTCATTCCTAATTGCTACAAAAGCAAACTGGATATAGCTGATAAGAGAGAAAATTATATGTCATGAAGAAGCAACTTACCAACTCCATAAGCATGACCATCCACGGGTGAATCATCCGGAAGCCCTGTTCATATGACAGGATTTAGTCATCCAAATAGTATGTTCAGTAATACTTAGAAAACCTGTAACTTAAACAACAGCTTAGACTTCTTTGTTCATCTTTCATGGTACTGTGATGGTATGGTCTACTTTATAATGCCCGATCTCATTGCTTCTACATGAAGGCATGGTCAGAGCTGTCAACATAGAAGTTCTTGTTTGAAGCATGGATTGCCAATTGGCAGGCCAACATATGACTCGGCTAAATCGACAAGGATTTCTGCCTAGAGGTGGGCATTGTGTCGGGTCAGAGTTGGGGTCTAGGTCAGGTTTCTAGAAAACCAAACCAGATCAAACCTTTGAACCTTAAAACCCTTCTATGCAAATCCTTCTATCAGTCATCATGAATAACACAAACCCAGATAAAAAAAAAAAAAATTAACTCAACAGGGTCCTGCAGACCCCAAGACTGGGTCCTAAACAATGTGGAACAACTGGTCTCAGACTGAAGACTTTAGAAACAAGACAAATACTTAAACTTCTCCCTCAACTAATCAAAGCCAATCTTAAAGTAAATCCTTAATGGTCAAACAATATATCAAACTAAAATCAGATACACACATCAAAATATCCAAAGGTTATAATCTATGCAACCCACGAACCCAGCCTAGGGTAGTTTCAATCCAGAAATCTGGATTTAACACACAGTTAGTTATAACGAAGAACAATTAGCGGTAGCCATCTAATTCGGGTACAATTATTAAAAAAATAAAACTTTTGACCTAGTAGCCCAAAAAAAAAGAAAGCACTCCCCTGAAAAGCACCACCAGCTTCGGTAATGGAGAAAGAGTGTCGAAAATCTAGTGTCCCTTTAGATATGCTGCTTTGAGGCCAAATAAAGAAGTGTAAAGGAAGAGTTTTTGCACAGAGAGAGAGAGAGAGAGAGAGAGAGAGAGAGAGAGAGAGAGAGAGAGAGAGAGAGAGAGAGAGAGAGAGAGAGAGAGAGAGAGAGAGAGAGAGAGAGAGAGAGAGAGTTTTCTTGTATTAACTTCATATTTGTAAAAGAATACATGATGTGGCCAAAATACCCTCCAAGTTTCTCTACTTTTTGAGGAAAGCGATTTTTTACTCCAATTCCCATGCCCCCTAAGGAGATTTGAACCCAAGACCTCCCATTACAAACCCCCCAATGTGACCACTGAACTATTCTCAAGTTCACCCCTCTTAAGTTTCTCTTACGTAAACATGACAAAAAACAGAAAATTATCTTAAACCTTTCTAAGGAAACAAACGCCGAACACATAAACAATCTAAAAATAATAATCAGAGGCGCCCATTTAGGTCAGCATACTCAACCATTGTTCTAACTAGAATGATAAAGCATAATTATATAACAATATGATCTCAATCACTAGAATGAAATGGAGGTGTGCACTATAATGCACCTGAATAAGGTTTATCAGCCTTCAACAAATTCGGCCTCCTACGTTCACCCATGGCAAGTGCTACAGCATCTTCAACCTTCAAAATTCCACAAACAATATGAGATAGAAGAAAACAAAAGTAAATAGAATAGAGGAAACAAAAAATAAGAATAAAAAATACATTTAAATCAAAATAGACAGCTACAAGACAGGGAGGCCGATATTTCTATGTTGCCAAGTTTATACTCTGCCCCCTGGTCTCTAAAGCATATTTTTTACGAGTTGGATGACCAGATTAAGGACTGGAGAATAGCCTGGTCGGCGGTTCCCAGATCAGCCAACTCTCTGGCTGACAAGCTGGCAAAAGCAGGTGTTGCAAAGGCAGACTTAGTCATGGCCAACTCGGTGACAGATCTCATTTAGTTTTTGACAGGCCAAAAGGAGGCCTCTATGCCTCAATTGTATTACTACTGTATCTTACTTGTATCACTACTTCACTGCTTGTACTAAGTTCTATCTCTTATCTAATAAAAGCATCACTATTTCAAAAAAAAAAAAATACCTTCAAGGATGACACCAACTGTTTTTCTTAATATTTTTGAGAGTTGATTACGTACTCCACCAGCAATCATTGAGCCACATGCCCAACTTACAAGTCATTGGACCATTAAACTTCTAAAAAAAGGAATTTCCTAGGAAACATTATCAATTTGAAAGAAAATGGCCTACTGGTGGAGAATAAGACTGATCTTCATGATGAGATAATTCGTGCACAAAATGATAGAATTAATTGCTAACCAACCTATCATACTTTTTGTGTTGCTGTGAGTGCATTTTTTGTGGAGAAGCTAAAAAAAACACTTAGAGGCCATATACAAATTCTATTATATAGATCAAATAGTATTATAGGGTAAACCTCATGGGCATCTTGAGATTAAGGGGTTTCCAGCTGCTGATGGTGTTGTCTCCAAGTTCAACAGAAAGATACACAAGTCGGTGTTGACCATTCATCAAATGTAACTAACACACTTAAAAGAGCAAAAAGTATAATAAAATCATGACTCATGCAGTGCGTGAGTTACTTTCACTCAGCAATAATAAAACAGCTAGAGGCTAACTTTGGACTCCAATAATATTCTCTCTTTTAACAGCAGTTCTGTCATCTCTTTACTTCATTTGTCTCTTTATCTCCTATCTCAGAATTATATAAATTCTAAATCCATTAGAACTCCAGAACCAGAGACCGAATGTGGAAAAAACACATGTTGGGATTGAATCCTAGGCCCTTGAGGAAACTTGAACCCAAGACTTCCCACCACTAAATCCCCATGTGACCACTCGGTGGATTGGATTTTTTAATATTCCAAGAATGCTCCTTCCTTCCAATATAATATAGACTTGAAAATCTAAAGTTTGCCATACCTCAGAAAGTGTTCTTACATCAAATAAACCCGATGAAGACTCAATAATACTGAAGACATGACCACAGTGAAATTTATGCATTTTCAAAAAATGAAACTAATATCATTATAAACGAATAGAAGTTTATAAAAAGGACAGAAAGAAAACCTTTAAAGAAGCTAGCTCACGCAAGCCCTTTTCAACCAAAAGCATGCTGTCAATAGTTGTCTCTGAGGTGAGGACACTCAATTCCTGTAGGGTCTTGGAATTTTGCTCTAGGTCATCTTTCTCTGTCCAATATGGAATTCAAAAGAAACATGGCAACAATAATTACATTAGAAAAGGTCATGAAGATTTTCTTTTCAAGAAAATAATTTCATGAGAATTTAATGGAACAAGCTTTCTGATTGCATTGTTGTTCTTTTCCCCCAGAGAAGCTATATCCTCCCATTCTCAGTGATTAAAAAATCTAACCTGCTGAGTTTTCCTCTTTAGCTTTTCGACCAGCAGACAGGACAACTTCATCAGGAAGGGGTGCTAAGGATGACCAATACTCATGTTTCTGTTCAGCAATGTCCGCATAAATACCTAAAAAAGGCTGAGCACTATTAAACCATCACCCTTGTTCGAGGTCTATAGGTTTCATTTATCAGTTGCTATTTTATTGTGACAACATCCCCCTTTTCATTTGATTTCTACCCGTCGCGGTAGTTACCTTCTTCAACAACAATGACAAAATACATCAACTTTGCAAAAGCATGTTATCCAAATATTTCTCTAAAATGACTACCTTTTATTAAATACAGTGAAAACGAATTCCTTGAAATAGGTGAAAAATTTAAATAGCTTTACCAGTCCTAGTTTCAAAATTAATAGAGTAAAAAAAAGTACCATGTTGAACACATAACTTCCAATATCTAGCAAGCCAACACCTCTTGAGAACCACTTCTTCCTGAAGAGACAAAAAAAGCTAATTTTCGGTAATTGCTACCTTAAGTCATGAAAGAAGAATGGGACCAACAAATCTAAGTTGCAGAAACAGACCATTTGTTCTCTATTCAGAACCATTTTCTGTGTCAGTACTCGAAGAGACTTGATTTCATACTCTGCTTCTTGAAGCTGTTTCAGTTTCACAGTTAATAATATAATATTAATACTACACTTAGGAAAATACTTATAAAACACACATGTATAATACCTCTGATTCTAATTGATGGTTTGCATCTTCTTCATTCTTAGAATAGGTTTGGGATGATGCAGCTTTCAAGGCAGCCTGCACCGAATTTTAACACAAAATTAATGGTAATTCAAGCATGAAACATTTCACAAAAATTCGAAATTTCAGAAAGTGAAACTAATTCTACCAAACGTTATTCATAATTCAGTTATATCATATATAAACTAATGAGTTCCATTTCCAAATCCTATAATACCTATAATATTGTGCTATACCTAAAATATTGTGCTTGAACTATCAAGGGGGGAAGTACAAAGGTTATACATACCTCCCTCTGCTGCAGCGCTGCCTCCTTCCTGATAGGGTTATGAAAAGGATAAGTTGTACAAGAATAAAATACAATAGAGAATTTAATATAATTTCAAACATTACCTGCTTAACAAACGAGACTCTAATGAAACACCTTCCCCTAGAGAAGCAATCTGAAAGTAATAACAAAAAATCTCAGAGATAATGAAAAGAAAAAAGGAGATAAATGCAAACGCATGCAATTAAACAATCATCAGGTAATCAATGGCACATCCAGAGATCTGGTAAGAAGTACTTCAAACACCATGGGAACTATTATTTTCATGTCGATGACAATTTATAAGGGTTGTACTATTTTGACTTTCATTTATACACCTCTTCAGGTGCCCAATTAAAAGAGCTATATCCGTGACTTTTTTTATGGCTGAACCAAAACAAAATACTTTTTCTTGATGGGTGTAATCCGTTGGACATAGATCCAATTTTTCAATTTTTTTGAGTCCTTAGCATTTTTTTCTCCCGTTCCTGGTGGTATCAAGATGCCGCTATGCCGAGAGATTTTATCTGTCTCTCCGGGAAAATGTATACCGTGGGGAGGAAGCACACTAGCTGCATGTGTTGCATGATTCCACTGTTTTTTGCACTTGACTGGGTGGATAATTGACTAAAAGATCACTGCAATTTGCCCAGCCAGCAAGCAGGAGAGTGCTTATCTTGTGTGTAAACACTACAGAGTGAGTGGCTCTTCTAGGCGGGCAGCTATGTGACAACACTCCTGAAAAAAAGGCTATTTCGTGTAACATGCTAAGGTCTTAACGCCCTTATGAGGTAGTGATGAGTTTCATGTGAACCATTTACATGAATTACACAATTACTCTTCTCAGCTTTCTATATTATCATTGTATCGTCCAAATTGTTAGAGTCGTTAGTGCTTGAGAATTCGTCCTACTGCAGTGTGTTCGCTAAGTTAGAAAATAATGCTTCTATTCAGTTAGTTGTGTGCATTCATACTATCTGCAATTCAAGAGACTCTTTTTTTTATTATTTCAATACTCGTCCTGAAGATTTTTTTTATGAAAAATTCATATGTTTTATGATGTGAAGTCGAAGCTTAGATCACCAAGGGAGGGAAACCTTCACAGCAAAGAGTATACGGTGAAAAAATGGGTATGTTAAGCATATCAATACCTGTCAAAATTTTGGCTATCTAAGCTTCCATGTCTGTTTTGGACTCACATATGTAAGATTGAACTAACAATAAATTATTGAGTATAGATGTGAGAAAATACTTGTTTCTCAAGTTGCCTCGTTCTAGCCTCTGCCTCTTCACACCTCTCCTCAGCAAAACGAAGCTGGGAAACGTCAAAAAAATTGGTAAGGAAGCTCTCCAAATTACATTCAAACAAAGATAATAAAAAACACGGCCTTTATAATTATGATTTTGTGGTTTTCTTCAGGAGTGTCTAACCTTCTCAAGTATGCTTTCATTTTCTTCTTGTAGCATATCGAGCTGTAAGAAAAGCTGGGAAGTCAGTTGCCTACGAAATTTTATAAAAAAAAATGTTGCATTTATCAAAAGAGATTATAAAATACAGTAGTGGATAATGGAAGCGCCAAAGAGGGACAGAGACAGTGGGTAGAGAGGGAAGGAGAGAGACAGTGACAGAGAGAGACAGAGACCTCATCTTGAAGTGCAGTGGCAGACCGTTGGTTGGCTGTTTCATGCAAATTTCCCAAATCTATGGAGAACCTGTACACATACATGTTACATAAGCATACAGAACCTTTGCTCAACCAGCGTATAAATTTTACGAAATAAATAAGAGTAGCCTGAATACGAAAATCACAAATTAAACTTTAAATTAAACTTCTGAATATTTCAGATGATTACACAAACTTTTGGCAACACAAATATAAAAAATCCACTCCTAGAATCCATGGCAGAGGTCAAAACATGTAGCATCCTTTTTTATCAATAAATAGAATTTCATTTCTTTCCTCTGGACAACAAGGACAAAGAGGGGGGAGGTAGGGAGAGAGAGATATTTTCAAGAAGAGAAAGCTGTCAGTTTTCAATGCGCTTATCACTTTTCATTGATTGCTTAAAGAAGATTGAGGATTTGAATGTCCTCAATAAAATTACATGTAACGAAATCAAGGTAAACATGCAACCATGTAACCATATGGAGCTGAAGAAGGAAATTGAAGTAGAGATATCCCTATTAGTCATCGCCATTTTCTGATGCTATTGATCTGGTCTTTCTCCTAAATTCTTGAAATGGAGGTTTATTATAATTAATTGGCAAACTTATAAAACTACTTGTTATAATATGCAATTCAATTACCAGCACTCATCCATTCTGCAAACGATTTAGTTAGCACTTGAAAAAATGTGAAGTTAAGAGATAGCTCTATCACCACAACAAAGGACATTCAACAAAACTTAGAACAATATGAATGAAATATTACATGTCATATGCATAGATACCTTTTTCCAGTTCGACCGGGAGTGAGAGGAGGTGTAGAAGGGGGAGGTGGCCTGAATAATGGTTTAGCTAGACCTGGAGGAAGCATGGGAGATGACTTTACTACAGCTAATGGCCGAGCTGCTGATGCAGGACGTGCAAATGGAGTCTGTTCTATGAGATTGCAACTTAACTGAAAAAAAGCAAGTTGCAATCAGTAAGCTATGGTTGCAGAAGAATCCTTAAGTAAAGAACATCAGACCAAGCAACCTACATTACAAAATAAATATAATTACCGCAAGGGAAGGAGATCTTGTCGACTTTCCTAACATAGTCCCAACATTGCAAGGACTACCAGATATCCTAGGGTCATAGGAGAGATCATCTTCATCACTATTTTCTGCTGACTTTTGGGGAATGATCTGAGAGAGCCTATGGGCAGCAATGTTTGCAGTAACCTACACCAGGCTTTTACCATCAGAATTTAAAACTTTCTGTTGCTTGAACAACATAGCTGACAGAGACTGAAACCAAGACCTAAAACAATCAAAACTTATGTGGTCCACAAAACTTAAAAATAAGCACATAATTTATCACTTAAATAATACATACAGAAACTACACTTCAAAAAAAATTAAAGAAAAATGGTGTTGGAAAAAATAACGGAGAAGGAGAACTTGCCATCCTTCCAGGACGAATACTTATGTTGCTTGGGGCATTTGATGCCAAATCTTCTTCTTCCCCATTATCTTCAGCCGATTGCTGTGACACCACTTGGTTAAGCCGTTGAGCAGAAGTCCTTGCCCCATACATCTACATGTAAGTCACATTTATACATAAAAAAGCTTCAGGAGAATAAGGAGTGATAGAAGTACAAGGAGTGTTGACACTGTTCAACAGGCCCCGACTACTGACTTAGCATAGAAGATTGTCCAAATTACTTTATATAACAAAATAAAACTTGCTTGCACGTTCCATCAATATATGACGTTCCTCTTTTTAATCGAAAGCCGTAAATAATTAATATGATATGACCGAACACTACATAATGATGCATTTCTATCCACTTAAAGTCAGCGAACTGCAAACTTTTTCTCGCGCCCCTAGACAAAAATGAAAACCATAATTTGAACTTCTCAAATCATCTGGCTCTAGTAGGGAGAGAAAAGATACACCCATCCATACACTTAAAAAAATGTTCAAATTAGTAAACCAATTACCGCAGGAGAAGGAGATCTCATTGACCTTCCTGTGAAGTATGCATTTCCACCACGAAGACTCCCAGAGTTGGGGTCCGCTGGGTTGATATCACCTTCGTCGTTATCTTCCAATGATTGATTTGAAGAGACGCGGGAAAATTTTGCCGTGGCACGTTTGGCATTAAAATTCTGGAGAGTCATTGCATGATCACAATCTTGGCATCGAAATAATAGAAAATGAAATATACGTTAAAAGGGGAAAATTAACTTGCCGCTGGAGACGGAGTTCTTTGAGACCGTCCACTGGTTGAGGCGTACTCAATTACTGAGAGATTATCATCCTCTTCATCATCGTGCAGAGATTGACTGGAGGTGACACGCGAAAGCCTTTGTGCAGCAGCAGCTCTTGGTTTGGAACTCTGTGAAATCTATGCCGTGAGATGTCCAACTCGTCATTTTGATGATATGCAAAGTTTCAGATGTAGCATATCCTAGTTATGCCGTTTGGTTAACTACAGACTAATATAAAAAGAGATAATCGACTTGCCGCTGGAGAGGCTGATCGTGGTGCCCGCCTGGATGAAAGATGAGTTAAATTGTGATCATTTGAGAGGTCGTCTTCCTCTGCGTATTCAACTTGCTGAAGCGAAAGCCTATGCGCACCCGCTCTTGCATGAAGGTTCTGGAATTTCAGTTTACTTTCAGGTCCATTTGACGGAGCTCTCATACATGCTTAGCATTTCAAAGAGAGAAAGGGCAGAGATATACACTTGCTGACGGCCTTCTCGTCGAGGCACTCGCCGAGCTGTACTCAATTGAGAGGCTGTCGTCGTCGTCGTCGTCATCCCTTGACTGGTGAGCCATGACTTGTGCAAGCCTTTGGGCCGCAGCTTTTGCGGCATTGTTCTGAGTCCGCCGGAAAGTACCGACGCCGGCCGATCCTGATCTTAAGTGGCGATGAATTGGAGACATCGTGGGAGAGTTCGCGGATGATCCTGATGGGCTTGAAATGCTCTTCTGATGAGCATAAACTGGACTGCTGGTTCTTACGCGATTCATTGTTAATACAGATGAAGACTAGCCTCGATTACGCTCAAACAGAGCCTACTGCAGATGCTCGTACCAGCAATGCATTAAAGTCAGGTTATCTTCCCCTGACTCGGCAATTTTTTCGCGAGAGAAAGGATATGAATAAAACTAACCTCGCTCAAATCAGCATAAACAAAACAAGAAAACAAAATAAGCACAATTAAGCCTACTATTTTTTTTTTTTTTTGAGGAACAATTAAGCCTACTTCAAAATCTTCAAATTCGTCTTCGTCTATATACGAGTCTTCGCTGAAAATTTCTTCTCTCAGCGAACTCTAATTCGAAACCAGCGCCGATCTCTCCCAAGACCAGTGAAGCTTTTCAAAAGAAAGAAAGCTGAACTTGAAGGCCTTCTTTTTTTCTTTCCTTTTTTTTTAAACCGTGAAGGGATTCCTATTCGAAACGGGGATCGGAAAAAACATCCCATGCATTGCTGGGGAAGGGGTCAGAAACAGTAACAATGCATTGAATAAAATGCCACCATTATCGACCCCATTTGATAAATTTTGAAGAGCTTCGTTGATTCCATGGCTGAAAACCTGCAATATTTCCAGGAATGTGGCTCTGAAGAAACGAAGCCATCCCTTGTTTATCCGTTGAGAAATCTTCCGGGAACGGAGGCGAGTTTTATACGAGGCCAGTCGAGAAAAATGGAGGGAATTGAACCAAACCAATGATGACCATCGTCCTTGACTACGACGAGACAAAAGTGAACGTGAGACGTCCATTAGAAGCTCCATTTAGGGCGAGTTACCCACAAGCCTACCTGACTCGGTCCGAGTTTATAAAATTTGTGGGGGTCCCGATCCCCGATCAGCGGAGCCTGGTCAAAACTTAAAACTTGCCAGCTCCTATAACGTTTATCATTTTATTTGATGAACTTTGAAAGAGATGGTTCAATTAAAGATCAAACTAAGAGATGTAATTGATCCAATTTCGGTCCTAAACTTGTTTTTAACAGACGACCAAAATTGTCTACATTTAATAAACACAAAGTACAATACGGAAATAGTACCTAGACTAATTTATTCGTAAACGTATAAATCAAATATGTAACAAACTAATGAAAAAATTATGTGGTGATTTTGGTGTATAAAAACGAGTCAACATCCAATCAAAGTTGTCATTGTTTTTTTTTTACCATAATTCACCTTAAAATTTGTTAGAGTAATGTTTGTTGCACCTATGTAGCAGTACATATATGACATAACTAGCCAATAGAAAAACTTTAAAAATAATAATATATATTTTTTATAAAATTTTATAGAGTAATGCATGGTACACCTAGCCCTAGTAGTCTGACGTACATGTTAATCTAAGCCCCTAAAAATGTAGAAAATATATATTTTATTTTATAAAATCTAAAATTTAAAAGATAAACCCTAGGCATCAATGGTTTAGATTAACATGTACATGGGATAGGTACATGGGCTAGGTGCAACTAGCATTATTCAATTTTAAATTCTAAAGAATAAACCTTAGGTAACTATGTTTCAGATTGGCGGGTTACTTCATGTACATCAAATAGGTAACGTATAGGTGCAGCTAGCATTTTCCATTTTGTTATATTTTTAAATTTCTTATGATATAAACATTTGCTAGTATCTTTGTTGGACCAAAAGAGTTAAAATGGTGGGTTCAGAAAAATAAATCAGAAAATGATTTGATTTAGTTTAGACATGTCCAAATTGTTGGCTCAATTCGGTTTTGATAACATTGGTTGTAGTAGAAAAGTAATAAAAAATGTTCTAACTAAATAAAAAAGAAAGTCTAATAACTCTAATCAATTTTTGCTCTTTTTAATTGATCAACCCACACGCCAAGCCCAACACTATAATTTTAGAGCAATGCAAATGGTACGTTACTGTAGATGTACAGTTGCGTACTGTTTGACATCGATGTCTCATGGCATCCACGTTAGAAGCCACAAAGGCAAAGAGAAAACCGGAACATTCGGGTTCCGGTTTTCTCTTCCCTGCTTTAACCCTTCCTCCCTCTCTTGCCTCCAACTGAGGGAGGCCAGAGCGGGAGGGAGAGGGAGGTCAGACGGCGGAGACGGGAGGAGCAAGACGCCCTTGGCAGCGTTTCAGGTCACCGTCTTCCCCGGCTCCGGCATCACCATCGGAGTCACGGTGAACCATGTCGTCGCCGACCGCACTTCTTCCCACTCCGGCCTCCCTCTCCCTCTTTCAGCTTCCGACTCTGGTGCTTCATCCCCGCGCTCGGCTTCTCTAACAAAATGTCAAATGCCTCGAGCGCCGGAAACGTGTCTTCGTTAGATAACCACTCTTTAACTCTTCCAGAAATTCCTCCCGGTCCGCGGCCTCCCTCTCCCTATTGGTCCGTGGCCTCCCTCTCCCTATTTGTCCACGGCCTCCCTCTCCCTCCCGGTCTGTGGCCTCCCTCTCCCTCCTGGTCCGTGGCCTCCCTCTCTCTCCCGCTCCGGCCTCCCTCTCTCTCCCGCTCCGGCCTCCCTCTCCCTCCGCTCCGGCCGCGAGAGAGGGAGGATGGGTTAAAGCAAAAGAAGAGAAAATCGGAACCCGAATGTTTCGCCTTTCTCTTTGCCTTCGTGGCTTCCGTGGATGCCACATAAGATATCCACAGACGGTACGTAACTGTACAACTACAGTAACGTACCGTTAGCATTACTCAACCCTAAACATAGGGCTGAGTTTTAAGTCAGATTAGTTGTTTGGGTTCAGACCAGGTTGTTTGGGTTCAGACCAGGTTGTTTGGGTTCAGACCAGGTTGTTTGACCGGAACGCCTTTCGACGAACTCAATGGAGCCATTCCTACAGAACTCACCTCCCACATTAATTTGGCTTTCGTAATTCTAGTTCTATCGGTAGCCTTTTTATTTTGTTGCGTACCGTCTGACGTGGATCTCTTATGTGGCATCCACGTCAGAAGCCACTTCAGCAAAGAGAGGGAGGCTGAAGTAGGAGGGAGAGGGAGACCAGAGCGGGAGGGAGAGGGAGGCCGGAACGGGAGGGAGAGGGAGGCCGGAGTGGGATGGAGAGGGAGGCCGGGAGGGAGAGGGAGGCCGGAGCGGGAGGGAGGCCTGAGCGGGAGGGAGAGGGAGGCTGGGAGGGAGAGGGAGGCCGGAGCGGGAGGGAGAGGGAGGCCGGAGCGGGAGGGAAAGGGAGACCGCGGAACGAGAAGGTTTGAAGTAGAAGAAAAAGAAAGAAGAAGAAGAAAGAAGAGGAAGAAAAAGATGGAAGAATGAAGGGGGAGGATGAGTGAGAGAGAGTGAACATACCTTGTCAGAGACGGTGGACAGACCGGGGGCACGGCCGGAGAAGAGCTAAGGCGAATGGGCCCCGGGGGCGGGGGTGAGGGTGGGGAGCTGACCGGGACGGTCGCCTGTGCCACGGCGGGCGGCGGGGTCGCCGGCGGAGGGGCCCCTTCGGGTGGCGGCATGGCCGGCTTCAGGGGAGACGCCTTGGGGGCGGTGACGGTAGGTGGGGTGTAGACGGTGGGGGGAGAGCTGGAGACGGTGGGAGGGAGCGCAGTAGACAGGGGGGACCTCCCTCTCCCTCCCGCTCCGGCCTCCCTTTCCCTTCCACTCCTATGTGGATGGCCACATAGGCCATCCACGTCAGTCGTACGCGAAGTATGTGCACTGGCCCCAGTGCGCGTAGCATGACTCATGTTGAAATTAAGCGCTGGAACTGCAATCGTTATTATTAACTTAAGAACATTCGTATGGTTTAAAAGGTTAAACAAAACCGCGACTGAACTTTTTTAAGAGTAATGCTACGCGCACTGCTGACGTGGATGGCTTACGTGGCCGTCCACATCAGCAGCTGAGTCGACAACTAAAAAACCGGGGTCCGGTTCGACCCCAAATCGCTCTCCCTCGCCTCGCCCTTGCCCCGCCCTCGCCTCAGCCTCCCGCGGCGTCCCCGCCCTCGCCTCATCCTCCCGCGGAAGATGGGAGGCGAGGCCGCGGGAGACGGGAGGCGGCGAGGCCACGGGTCGGGGAGCTGCGAGATGGGAGGTGAGGCCGCGGGAGGAATCAGGAGGAAGCGATTTGGAGGAGAGGAAGCGATTTGGGGGAGGAAGCGATTTGGGGGAGGAAGCGATTTGGGGGAGGAAGCGATTTGGGGGAGGAAGCGATTTGGGGGAGAGGAAGGGATTTGGGGGAGAGAAGCGATCTGGGGGAGAGGAAGCGATATGGGGTTGAACCAGACCCCATTTTTTTGTTGTCGACTCAGCTACTGATGATGTACGCCTAGTATTACTCCTTTTTTAATAGTCGTGTCTTTAAAGCATCCACCTAAATAGTTTCGGCATGTACGTTTATATATAGTCACTTTTTTATTATTATTATTTCTTGTGTTGGCGTATAGTTAATATTCTGTGGTACGTTTTTATGACTGGGTGGATTTTATGATATTTGAGTGGAATATATTTTTTTTTTCGAAAATGTTAAACCGGAGTGACCCTTCGCCACTTCATCGTGGGGGCACGTGTTTCCAGCACGTGCCAAGTGGTTCTACTTCGCTCGGAGTCCGTCTTCTTTGACATATGAAATTTTCACATCTTTGGCAGTGGTATCTAAGCGGGCCCTCAATTTCATTTTGTTCTCCCGCCTAAACTCACAGGAACAGTCCCACTGTCCTTCACATTCCATTTTGAATTTCTTTTTCTCCTTCCAGATCTGTTTTTGCCTTTCAAGTTTCACAAGGTAATCATCTCCTCGGATTTCTCAGCTTTTACTGCAGATATCTGCCCGAACCTCTTCAGTTTTGTTTCGCGCCCATCCATTTCGCACTCCGTCTTGCTCTCGGAATTCCTCCCTGCATTTTCAACTCATGAATCACTACCACATATACGAAGCCATCGGGCGCGGCAAACACTCCGTATGATTCCTCTTGCTGTGTTTTGTTTCTTTTTCCGTTTGTAGCATCGGTCACTGAGTTTCGTCTCCTGCTTCCGTAAAAAACCTAAATTAACTCATTTGTTTGGCAGACTGTTTACAAAGGAAGGAAGAAGAAGAGTATCGAGTATTACGCTGTCAAGAGCGTTGACAAGTCACAGAAGAGCAAAGTGTTGCAAGAAGTAAGCCGTTTTTCTTGCTTTTGTATTTATTTTTTAGCTTCAGCGACTTTTTTATTTGTCGTCTGAAAATTCTCAATTATCATTGCGTCGACCACAAACAAGCTTACGGTAACTCAGTGATCTTTTAAAAAGATATTTGAATGCAATAATTTCTAATTTTAAAAAGGAATGAGACTCGTAATTCAGCTCATATGCAGAAGATAAGAACATTTTTAGGGAAGCATGATAACATCTTCGTGGTTTTTCGTCTTATAGTGAAGAAAAGAGTCTCTATTGAAACACCAAAGTAATTGCTGAAACTGCAAATTTAGAAGCATGATAACTTCTTCGTGTTTCTGATCTATGTCTACAGCTTTTAAAATTTGGAAAACTCTTTTACATGTAAATCGAAGTTTCAATTAGTCAAGGTTAATTTTCTGTACAAGCGACAATTAGAGAACGAGCAGAGTCAATCAAAAAGGTTGATTCTTGTTATGTCTGATTTTGAGAAGACATAGTGAACCAAAAACACAAAGACAGAGCGAAAGAACATTGCTCCACACGCACAACAATCCAATGCTCACACTTTGATGCAGTATCAAAAATCTTTCTCTAGTGCATATGATTTTACCTTGAATATACTATTGAAAGTTTCCTTTCTTTAATACTTCCATGTAAGCTATTCTCTCCTAGTTGTTTACCTTGATGTAGTTCCTTCAAACATCATTTTGCAATGTTCCCTCTTACCAAAATTCTAGAATGATTCTAGATTTATTTACCAAAATTTCACAACTCAGAGGCTGTCATTTGCTCCTATAATGTTACCTCTTAACTGATGTGTAGTTCTTCACATGGGCGGGTGGCTAAGTGCACAAAGAAATGAAGATCTGTTTGTACATTTACTGAACTCAAGTCTGTCTTCACCAGCTGTATGGATTATCTTCTTCATGACTCATTGTGTTTATCAATTGGTATCCCTTTCATTGGGTTTTATTCTGTCTGTCACACATTTGGGCCCAGTAGCAAATGCTTGCATACCTGTGTTTCTAGTGTTAGTTCTGCCTGTCACATGTTGTTTGCTAGTTCTTCTTGTTCCTGAAGTGTGTTTCATTAGTAGATATTGGTGTTTCATGAAAGCTTGTTACCATTATCTGTTAGAACTTGTGTGGTGCTGCATATTTTTTGCTGGATCCACAAAATGATTATGTTACTGCTCTTGATCTATGAATTGCCGTTAATTTGGAAAAAAATGTATATTTTTATTTGAGGAAAAGTGTATTGAGAAAACAAATTTTAAGTTTATTTTTCTCTAGCTTAAGCCACTCGTTGACTAAACTGTCATGCCTCTGCAGGTTCGAATCCTTCATTCTCTGGATCATCCAAATATACTGAAATTTTATTCATGGTAAGTTGCATTTGTCTAAAATTCTTTTTAAGCTTCATGACATAATCAAGAAATTCTCCTTTGGTGTTCACTACTTTCTCATAATTTCCGAATGTTGAACATTAGGCACGGAACTTCTGCACATATATGGCTTGTCTTGGAATATTGTGTTGGTGGAGATCTTATGAGTTTATTGAAGCAGGTATCCTAACTTAGTTTCTTTATGGAGCCTTTGGTATTTTCTTTAATGCATATAAGCTGATTAAAGCAGTTCGTTAGAAAATTCAGCTGCCTATGCTCATAATTACCTTTTGTGGCTAGACTTGATATAAAAAAGACAAATCTTGTTTTTACTAAAATAACTGTCGACTACATTTCAAATTTCAGTACACAAATAGGAAAAAAGAGTTTTTGTTTAACTCTTGTACCAAAGAACTTCTTTCTTATTTAGATTGACGAGTTCCTTGTGATGCATTGCATGCTTCCCATTGATTTAAAAAAGAAAATTTATAATTTCAAATTTCCTTTACCGTTCAATGCTTTATTATACTTAAGACAGTTTCAATGATTTAATTATTTGATGGTTATGTTCATAGTTGTGGGGTTCGAAGGTTCTGTGCAACATCGCACCACAGAGAACTGAATTGAAATTTATGTTTTAAATGGTGATGAAGATGCTAGTGTATTGTAAATCTTTCCTTTATTGGATTTGGGACGATGGGTAAACCAGTTGAAGTTAGTATGTGTCGAACAAAGATGTTTGGTAAATTTATGTGTTAAGAGTCCAAAGATATAATATTTGCTTAATTCAAGTAATGTTTGAAGGGTCATGTAAAAGGGTATGTCTATCATTTATTGTAATGACTTAAGTGGTGAATAGGGTTAGAGTCGTGCCTTGCCCTTGATAAGACCCTTTTCACTGCAGCCACCTTGTGTATCTCTTCCTTCTTCTTCCTCACTCTGTTTTTCTCTCTGCTCCATTTTCTACCAATTTTACATGGGACTAGAGCACTAAAATTTTCTTTTGGGAGTTCTCTTAACATTCTCATCGCCACTTTAACCTATGACTTCTCCAGGAAGGGATTTTCTCAACTTTTTATTTTTTTATTTTTTGCTGTCCAATACCAAAGCTAGACCTTTTTTTTATACTATTACTTAATGGTAACAAGCAATGTTATGTGCTACTTTTGCCTTTAGAGGTTAAATATGTCGGTTTTCCTCCTATTTTGGACTGTGTATGGTCCCAAATCTGTTCACAATAATTGTATGATCCTTTGCATTGCTGGCGTCAGCATCCCTGAATTGCCTACTGCTACTTTCTGTCTTTCAAATTTCTCTTGTTGAAGTTGATACTACTGTAAGGTGTTTATAAAAGTAACTGTTTGAACTTCTTTACTCTGTTTGAGGTTCCCCGACCTGCATATATCGCCAGTGTGAATGAAAAGCTTAGTAATATAATAATGAAAAGGTTAGTCGCCCAATAAGAGAGGAAAACCTTCCAAAAAATTAGATCTGCCAAACAACATCACCGAAAACACAAAGATAGCTAAAGCTATTGCAAATAAAATCATAGAGGGAGGGGATAGGGCTGATTGCAAGGTGGTGACAAATCACCCCTTCTCCAGCTACTCTCAGTCAACACGTTTCCCCCTTTCTGAATGTGCTCCCAACTGATATAACGAGAGCTACTGATATCTTTATCCAAAAAGAGCACCAAAGAAGGTCCCAGTGGGGGCTAGCCCCGAAACTCACAGGTGACAACAACAGTCCCCCTCAACAAGAAAGGGAGTTGTGAAGCTATGGAGTAAAGTTTGAGACCCTAAAGAACTGCCTTTAGATCAACAAAAATGAGCTCAGAGTTCTCTAATGATAGCCACTATACAAGGAGGATTTTCTCAATGGGTCTTTATTGTGGTGACCTGGCAAAGGCTCATAAGTATTTGTATTGACTTTGAGAAATGGAAGACTGAGTTAAGTTGAGCTTTTGTTGTTTGCAATGCCCCAAAGAGAATATATTGCCTCTGTTCCATTAGTAAAATTTGTGTAGTTTGCCTCACAGAAACCCATTTATGGGAGAGCCTCTTGGTGGTCATTTAGAAAAGACAACTACATTTGGAGCATTTGCTGTGTTAAAATGGAAAATTTAAATTTTGAGAAGGATAAAAAATTTACATGTTTTATCAAGTGCGACAGTGATGCAGGATGCATAATAAGTTCTATTTGAATTAGGAAGTTGTAATAGAATTAGGTTTGAATTGGGATTCTCACTAGTTTAGTATTTTATTCAGTATTATAGTAGATTACAAACTCTTTTAATTAGTTGATGAATGTAGGGACGTTTTTTGAAACTTCTATCTTTCTCTCGGCTCCCTGATTTCTTCCCCTTCTTCTTCCATTCTTCCTCTCTCTCTCTCTCTCTCTCTCTCTCTCTCTCTTCTACTTTTATTCTCGCTGCCTATTCTGTCCTGCCTCAGACAGTTTGTTAAGAATATTTTAGAAGCCTTTTCCAAAAATATATGGTTCCATTTGGACTGTGTTCTTGCGTATGTGAATTCAATTGAAATAGAGTTACTTAAATACTATGAAATGCCTAATGCCACAAGTACTAAGTTCGTTTAGCTTTGTCTGAAAGGATAAAATCATTTGTTCCACTTGTGGTGGTCTAGTAGCTCCCCTGTACTTGTAGTGCTCTCTTATTGGCCACTGTTTTCCCGCTCTGTTACAGCATGTGTTCTACCGTTTTTTATATGATATTCGTTAGTGATCACCTTTTCTTTACATTGCCATGACACCTTTTGTCAAATCTGATCTTGGCCCAAAAGACCATCACTTAACTTCGTGACATATGTCCCAATCGTTGGTCCAAGAGTTGGGGATAGTTGTCTATTAGTTTTGGAAGGTTAGTTTTCATGTTTTTACATCTGTTTCCAAATTTTGGTGCTTTCATGTTAATTATTACTTAGTGGTCACTCTTCAGGACAGCCAACTTCCAGAAGAATCTATACATGACCTTGGGCGAGATCTTGTCAGAGCTCTTCAGTAATATTCCATATGCTTCTAATCTTCTGCCTTTAGGTCACTTATTTGAAATATTTAACCGAAAGAACAAAGCAATATTTGTTTAGGTATTTGCATTCGAAGGGAATCATTTACTGTGATTTAAAGCCATCGAATATCCTGCTGGATGAGAATGGACGCATGAAGGTATTCCTCTAATTAGTTAGCTGTTTGTGTATATTGTTTTGTTTATAATTATCTTTTGTTTATCCTAACGTCCTGTTTGAAGTTATTGTTTGAAAGATATTGCAATAACTTCTCTCTTAATGTATTGCAGCTCTGTGATTTTGGGTTAGCAAGACGATTGAGTGATATATCGGAGAGTTCTACTTCCACGGTTGGTTTCTTTATCCTACCATATGTTTGTAACTCTGCATGATGGCTTTCATAATTTTAAAATTTCTAATTTACTACTCAGCTGCCACAAGCAAAACGTGGGACACCCTGCTACATGGCCCCAGAACTGTTTCAAGATGGGGGAGTTCATTCTTATGCGTCTGATATCTGGGCACTTGGTTGTGTACTCTATGAGTGCTATGCTGGGAGGCCTCCTTTTGTGGCAAATGAGTTCACCAATCTTGTGAAATCTATCATTTCAGACCAAATACCCCCTCTCCCAGGTAATCCTAGCAATGTGTTTGTTGATTTGATCAATTGCCTGCTGATAAAAGATCCAGCCGAAAGAGTACAATGGCCTGAGCTTTGCGATCATGGTTTTTGGAGATCAAAACTCTCTCCGGTGCCTTTACCTTTGCAGCCCGCTTTTGATAACATGCTCCAGCTATTTGCTAAGCCCTATCTTTCAGAAAGAAATGGTGATAAACCTCTCCACCAGAGGACACCTTCAAAATCTCGTGAAAGAGATAACAATGGAATCCGTAAACAGGATGAGAATTCTATTAGGGGCTTTGAGACTCCAACTAAGAACTCTGCAAATGCCAAAAAGGCCGTTTCTAAAGCTTCTTCCAGGGTTGCTGATGAGAAAATGAAGAATTTAACAAATGCTATGAAAGGAGTGAATCTGCTTAGACTTTCAAGGATAGCAAAATCCAACTTGCAGAGAGAGAATGAGAAGGAGAACTACAGGAGGCCCCAACCTAAGAGCTCTGACAATGATGCTGAAGTGAAAATTTTGAATAACGATATGGAACTTGATTTTAGTGAGAATGTAGAAGAGGATGGGCATGATGATCCTGATGGCACTGATAGTCCTGCATACAATACTCATGGAGAAAAAACTCCACATCATCAAACAGAAGGTGAAGGAAAAACAGAGGAGCAAATTAACAGTGCAAACCAATTAGACACTCATGTGGCTGTGCTAGATGAGTCAAAAACAATAGATCAAGATTCATGCTCAGAAAATGCTGAAGTATCCGCAACCCCTCCCAGTGTTGGATTTCAGAGAAGAACTCCCCGTGCTCAAGCTGGTGGCGACAGTGCCAAAGACCCAGATTACACTACTTCATGTAGTATTTTACAAGTTCAGTGGCATCCATCAGATCTCTCAGTCCGTCCGGTGATGCCAAGCAGAAAGGGAGAAAAATCCTCAGATTCAATCCCATTTCTTCCTTTTGATGCTGTACCAGTTTCTGATTTTGCCAAGTTATCGTCCGAGCAGCTTGATTCTCTCATAAGTCGAATTGTATTAGTTCTAAATGGAAATTCTCCAGTTTCTGAAAAGCAAAACACCATCAGATACTTAGAGATGTTAAGTGTAAATACTGATGCAGCAAATATACTAACTAATGGACAAGTGATGCTTGTTCTTGTCAAAATGCTTCGCCAGTCAAAAGCTTCTGTCTTGCGGGTGCAACTTGCTTCAGTGATTGGCTTGCTCATTCGCCATTCAACTTTCATTGACACGGATTTGGCAAGCTCAGGAATAATGGGTGCATTGACAGATGGCCTTAGAGATAAACAGGAGAAAGTAAGGAGGTTTTCAATGGCAGCTTTGGGTGAACTGCTTTTCTATATTTCCACTCAGAGCGAGTGCAATGCTAGAGATGGCAACATATTAGAGTCACCATCCAAGGAAAGCCGACCTGTTTCCAGCTGGCAGGTTAGAGTGTTGTGATGTTTGCATAAGAGCTTGGATATTTTATTTACAATATTTTTTGGTAACATGTAAAATTATCCACTAGCTAGGAATTGGATTTAATACTATAACTTCCACACTCTTCTGTATTTTCAGGTTCCAAATTCACTTATAGCGTTGGTCTCATCTATTTTGCGGAAAGGAGAGGATGATATGACACAGCTATATGCTTTGAGAACTATTGAAAATATTTGCAGCCAAGGAGAAGAATGGGCTGCTAGATTTACTAGCCAGGATGTCATTGGTAATCTATGCTACATTTATAGGGCCCCTGGGAAACAGGAGAACACTAGGCTGACTGCTGGATCTTGCTTGGTACGGCTTGCTCGTTTTTCCCCTTCATGTATCCAGTCAGTGTTAGAGAAGCTCTCTTTCAAGGATACAGTATCTGTTTTAGTTAGAGGTGGGCCTCGCGAGCAGCAAATCAGTTTTAACCTTTTGAACATGGCATTGCTTAGTGCTCACATGTTCAGTAACATGGGCCGGCACCTTCTGTCCCTGCTGGAGGAAAAGAACCTTGTGCCAACTCTTGTCTCTTTTATTGACCAGGGTAGTGAAGTCTTGCGTGGGAAGGCACTTATTTTTGTGGCTGTACTTAGTAAACATAACAGGAGGTGGTTGGTTTCTTTCTTTTGCAATGGTAAATTGCTTTCAGGAGTGGACAGACTGGCAAAAGAAAAAGACAGTTATGTGCAGAAATGTATGGAGGCTTTTGTATCTCTGGTTGCTGCTGCTGTGCCACCATTTCTTGAAAATGTGTCTGGAGATATACAACAAACCATGGGAGGGAAAAGGAATGGGCAAATTTCTTTGCTAAGTGGCCGAGCCAACCCAAAGACTAATATTCATCTGTTTCCAGTTATACTTCACCTTGTTGGAAGCTCCTTGTTTAAGCACAGGGTGGTTACTAGTCAGGTCTTGCAGCAGTTGACAACTTTGATCAAGCTCTCGGAGTCACCTTTCCAGGTAGGAATTCCTTAAATTTAGTTAATGCTAGCAATTATTTTATTTTTTTCCATCTGCTTTTTCTGCTTGTTATTTTATGGCATTAATCTGTTAATAGGAGTGTTCATTTTTCTCTCATCATGATTGACAAATCTGAAAAGCTTCCACTGTTTCTCCACAAAACTTTAGGACATGAATCCTTTTAGTAGAATCAGATTTCATCTGAATCTGCCTGATACGAAATGTAGGATATTTTATAGAAATACCACTATGTTTATACTAATTTTTCTTATTATTATTTTTTAAATGCCGACATATTCAGCCTTATAAAACAATAATGACATCAAGAAGGAAGATGAAAGGCCGTTAAGCCCCAAAGGGCAATGAAACTCTAATGTGCATGTGAGCAGTTGATTGCCAGAGTTAACTGGGAATTGGTAGCTAAGCCAACAATTGATTTCAAGTCCTATTAACCTCAGATATTATTTTATTATTTTGTCAGCTGAAAACAAAATATGATCGATTCTGTCCTCAGAAATAGTCTTTTTTATATTATTTTAACTTTTATATGATCATAAATAATTTATTTGTTGTAATTGTGCAGGGAAGAGATGATTTTCAAATAACTCTTTTGCGAATTCTTGAGTCTATCACCGAGGAGCCTTCTTTTGTTTTAGATGATCCTCTTATTTTTGTCAGCCAAATTCTGCCCAGTTTAGCAGCTCTGTACAAGGGTAACAAAGACGGAGATGTCAGATTTCTATGCCTGAAAATTCTCTTTGATGTGATGGTTGTCTTCTTAAATGAGACACATGATTCACCAGAGAAACACAGAATAGATGATCTGAAGTCATTATCAAAAACGTATTTTCTTCCTCTTTATCCACTTATGATAGAGGATGAAGATCCCATTCCCATTTATGCACAGAAGCTCTTGGTAATGCTAATTGAGTTCAACTTTGTCAGGATTTCAGACATTCTCCATCTAAAAACTATCTCTCAGTGTTTTGAATTTCTACTTGGTGACTTTTCTGGTGCAAATGTAAGCAATGTTAAGCTTTGCTTTGCTCTGGCTTCTGCGCCTGAAATGGAAACTAAGATACTCTCTCAGTTAAGAGTAGTTCGTAGGATAGGGAATCTTCTAGATTTTGTGAAAACGAAAGGAATGGAGGATTTTCTTGAGCCGACCCTTTGTCTATGCAAAGCTTTTGTAGTGCGAAGTATCGGCAGCAAAACAGCAACATCATATTCAAACGACCCATCTCTCTTAATTGAGTCTGCTTTCGACACAGGCTCAGGTATGGAGTTGCAGAACTGCATCAAGGACATTGGTGATTTTGGCTGCAATATTGGTGTTTTCTTGGAGTTGATAGAGATGCATGAAGTACAGGTTGCAGATTTAGCCTCAGAATGTGTTCTCCTGTTGCTCAAGGCAGCTTCAAGAGAGGCCACAACTGGACTGCTCACAAACCTCAACAAGATTAGCTCCTGTTTGAAGTTATGGAACCATGGGACTGCCTGTATGCTATTGCTTCGGCTGCTATATGCTGTTATCTTTTCATGCAAACAATATATATCTCAACGGATGATACTGGCCATAGATCCCCCATCAATTGCAGGAATTGAATCTTTGATTTCTACTATGAGAACTTCAAGAATTTCTGATGTAGGAAATGCTGCAGATAAAGCTGGTCTGGAGTTGCAAAGGCTACATCGTTATGTATGAAGTTTCTTAGGATTTTTCGGGATGCTTGTTTTGTTGTAAAAAACTTGTTTGTTTCCAAGAGATTCCCGTTGCACTGTTGCTGGCACATCTGCCTTGGTCACTGGCAGAAGGACCTATCTCATCGAACTGTCTCAAAGGCATGGATAAATGGTTGAATTGGTAAACCTGATGGTGATTAGAAGTTTAAGTTCAAAGTTCTCTTTGTCAGGTAAAGAAAGTGGATCCTCAATTCTGAACTGAAACATTTAGATTGTACTGAAAAAAAGTGTAAGACAATTGTTCTCATTGTGTGTTCTTCGGTATATATTTCAATACTATGATCTGTTACGTTTCTCCAGAAGCTCCAGCATCCGTGGACATTAGAGGCTGCAAATATGACCCACCTAAAGCATCGCCTGTGGCAAAGACTATCCTTTCAACACAGGTAAGCTGGAAATTTCTATATCATTGAGAAAGTATGAATTTGGGGCTGACTTTTAACCCCAGATGGTTTTGATCAGCATGTATGTATAATTTTAATGTAAAATAAAAAACATCATCACTGGGTGAATTGCCTTTGTTCTTTGGGGTAGGACTTGTAGTCAATATTCACATTTTTGCTTCATATGGTAACTTCAATGCGATTTCTGTCATTATCTGCAAAGCAGTGCCCATGCAAATTATGTAACTTTACAATTAAGCATAAAAAAATGTGTTTCACCTTTTTCTTAGTAATAAATCTCATGTATTAAAAGCCAGTTAGTCAATGTATTCTGTTTTTTTATGTTGGATTGCAGATGAAACACAAAAGTAAGAATTACTGCAACTGTTTTTCTGTATCAATCTGCGGCTTGAGCGAGAGAGAAATCTAGAGTAGTTTCAGTTTAAGGTTTTATTCCTACCAACTTCTCATATATATTAAAGGTTCTTTCTTTCTTCTTCTTTTTTTTTTAATAATCAGAGTGTGAGATTAACATTCTAAAACTTTTTTTTTTTACTGAAACGTGGTTAACCACTTGTATTGTCATAAAAAAGCATTAAAGAGATGTTTTACGAAAGAACTTATGCATCATGTAGTCTATGAGTCAGGCCTGGTGCATGGTTAGTCAACATCAGCTTCTAGGTGACCTTTATTAGAACTGGTATTGGCATTTATTTGTGAAAAGTCGAATGGTTGAAACTTGAGAGTGAGCAGTTGATTTGGTCGAGAGGTCATTGTGATGTTATGGTTAATTCATTTAAAATTTTAATATTTAAATGTTCCGTGAAGCAAAATTCTATGAAAACTTTTCATCAAGGATCCTCTTTATTTGATCTTGACACAAAAAGATTTGTATATTTTGGTCTATTAATTTGTTTTTGGAAGGACCAACTTCAATATTAGACGTGCTCTAAATATGTATTCACTACCATTTGGAATGTATCGTTTATGCTAGAATCTGATTTGTCTTTCTATTATTAAATAAATAATAAGTCGGTTCTTATTTACTGCTAGCCAAGTTATAGGTCCACAAATGAAAATAAAAAATAAAAACTATCTTTAAGTATAATTTTTAATGGCTTAATTATTATTTGTAAATAAGGGGAGGCAGCCTTCAATTAACCATTATCTTTGGGTGTAGTGTGAGGATCAGAGTTCGTGGCAGTTTTGCGTAAATGAATATGCTGTCCGGCTGTAAATGAATTGGCTACAGCCTGATGAATCCGAGTACGACGCATGCACGTGCATAAGAGCCAAATCTTCTTGCCTCAGTGTCTTTGACTTCGCCGATATTGTTACTTTCTAATTATTTTCACCAAAGATATATTGATTTTGAAACAATAAGTTGAAATTTAGTGAGATATTGGGTTCATTACTTCTCGAAATTATTTTGAGACGAACTTTGGACCTAAGTTAACAAGTTTAAATGCTAGGATTAATATGTATCCCTCTCTGTTCGCGCCTCAATTCTTTGGACTGTAAATGTGAGATCAAATCGATAATTAGACAAGATTAGTCCTGTCGAACTTGTTCAATCGATTATTTTTGTTTCTAGTTTGATATCACTGATTCATCATACCTCTCCCATTTGAGTAAATCCTCATCAGACAAAATTCTTCTTAAGTACTCATATAGTATCCTAATAAATGACAAGTCATTAAACTTTCATTTAGTTTCTGTTCAAACTACAATCCTAACTTTAAATCTTATAGTCAATTAGAAGGCTATACGTGCTTAGTTAGATTGCCCATGGAGAACAGATCCGGACTCGAATATAAAGAAAAGGGAACAACTTTTTGGTCGTTGTGTTTAAGAAAAGAAATTCGGGTCTGGGAAATGATCACGGACCATCAACCACTCCCACTGTTCGAACGCTCCAAACGGAAGAGTTCATTTCTGGTTTGTCTCTTAGCAGAACATGCCGAGCTGTGTTTCTACCACAATCGGAATACATGATGTCCCCACTGAAATTTTATATATTTTTTTAACTTTTATATCTTTCTTCCATTTTGTTTCATTCCCATTGTGAGCTTTCAGATGCTTCAAATCTCTCCCTGTATCCGATCTCTCTTCAGTACCAGGAGCCTTTAATTGATCCTCTCCCTCTTCTCTCTCTCACGTCCACGCAGTCGCAGTTATCAAACAAGATTTTGCGCCAATGGCGTCCCCTGTTTCAGTGCTAGTAGCTGCAGTACTAGTGCTGTTGCTTAGCTTCGCTCCCTTCTCCGTTGTGGGTACTTATCTCTCGTCACCCTTGAACCTCGAGATCTCCACCATCTCCGCGGCGCCGGCGTTACTCCCCGGCGTTCCGACCTCGTCGCCGTCCCTGTCGCCTGATATCACGCCGCGGCTGCCGTCCCCAAAGCCCGGTGACGCAGTCTCTCCAAGCGGGTCGTCGCTGCCGACGATTCCGTCGAGTCGCAGCCCTCCGAACCCGGACGCCGACGCCGCGGCGGGGCCGGCTTTCGGCGTGGCGCCCGCGGGGGCATTCGGCGCCATGGCCGCCTCTGGCTCCGCCGTCTCTCTCATCACTCTCCCCGTCTCGACGGCGCTTTTCTGGCTCTCCAGTATGTTCCTCTTAATGAACAACTAAAACGCGCGCGCCAATGTTTGGAAATACTGATTCATTTCTTCTTCTTCTTCTTCTTTCGTTAGCAGCAGCGTTTCGATTTCGAGCTTTCTGGGTTATGTATATTATATTGTTTATGTATCAGAGGATGTGTGATGGATGATGAATGGGTCGAATAATGAGGCAGTAATTGAAGGAATCATGTCGAAAAACGGAAAGTAAGGTTACAGTACTGGCCGAGTTCTTTTCTTTTCTTTTCTTTTTTTTTTTTTTGTTTCCCTTCTTCCATTACCTGCATTTCGATTTGATCTTCTTTGCCGTTTAATTGATTTTGGTTCTGTATATTTAATTGTATATGCATCAAAGAGGGTGTGATGGATCAAATAATGTGGCATTGATGGAATCATTAATGAATACGAAAAGTGAGGTTAGTGCGGCCGAGTTCTTCTAATATTCTTTCTTCCTCTTTTTCTTTTCACTTCTAGTGTTTCGATTTTTGTTTTCTTTTTTGTTTTTTTGGAATGATTCACGAGAGCACATCCTGTGAATGTGAATGAAGCAGGAGGGGCGGTGGGTGGAGGGGCAATAGCCATTATCTTACCTTATCATGTCGCTCTTTCATGGGAGCACTTCACGTGAATCGTTCTGTTCTTTCCTTACACTCGTCAGGGTACGGCTCGAACCAGGTCGGGTTAAATTTAGAAATGGGGGAACCGGCCCATTTTGGGTCGAAACCCACATTGGGTTTCCTCAGATAAAAAATATTTCTTGGTATTCCTTCAGTCCCCTTGACGAAACATACCCCTCGGGGAGTCGGGATCAGGTTCTTGTTCTTTCATGCACAGTAGAATAAAACACACATTTGAGTGAAAGAGTATTGGGTTTCATGAAAAACCATGCTTTTAATAAACAAAACTATTTTTTGAATACAATACCCGTGCCTCCCATGCATGCACAAGCACAAATTTTAGTGAAAAAAACCCTAAAAAAAACCCATTTCCCTCAATTAATGAAGAAATATGTAATCCTACGAGATCCCACTCAAATCCCATGAATTCTCGATGATTTTGTGGGATAATCTACCCTGTCAGAAATGGGTATAAACTACAAAGGGTGTTTTTTCTTTCAAATTTTGTCTAACATATGAAAGTCGACTAAGTTCAATGTATTTTATATTGGACCATCGTTTTAATTAAATTATTATAACAAGTACAGAAAAAGCTAACTTGAATGACAACAGATGAACTTACACTGTAAACACAAAATAAGATGAAATGGAGTTTTAAGTAACGTTTTTCTAAAACATTTGCTGATCCGGATGAAACTTGGGTGCACCTAGCCTGGAAGGCTTGACTGGAATTTGTTACTACGAAGCGAAAGTGGTGATTCAAAACATTTAAGAGTAATTAAAGAAGACGTTTTGGTTATTTACTTGGCTAGTACCATATCAGCTGCTTTCCCCCAACCACCGGCATCATATTATAATCTTTTCTTCATGAAAGCAAATGTCCTTCTCCATAAAATGAAAAACCCTTCATGTAATGATTTTGAAGGAGATTTTCTTTTTCACTTGAAAAGTGAAAAAAGATTGACCAATCTGTTGTGTTCTCAAATCTCGATTCATCAAGGCTTCCTTTTTGTGTGACGGGAAATCATTGGAGTGGGAAGTGGGAAGTGGGAACCATCATTCAGCGGTTTGAACTTGGTATTATCCCGTCCGTCCTCAGGCTCCACCCGGGTATTCTTATATTGCAGCCGGGGTTTCTCCAAAATCGGAAAATGATGGGGGTGCGAAAATGGGATGGTTCAATGCTGAGGCCTTCAACGACCTATATTATGAAAAGATTACCAATTGACCCAATTAGCTGACGAGGGTGGAAGTTTGAGATAAAACCGCGAAAAGCTATACAAATGCTCCAAGTCCAAAAATAAACAACAAGACTACAATTAAAGAACTGATGCAATATCTATAATATCCAAGGTTGTTCTCCTACATTACACAAAACTTAGATCCTAAGGTCCCCAGAAACCTGACTACAAAAATAGGGGATTTCTGTAAACTTTGTTATATAAACAGCTAACTACAGTAATATACTACCACAATGCCTCTAAGTATTCCGGTTGAACTTACATATAACATGATTTTCATTACACCTACCTGTTGTTGTCAGAGTTTCTTTTATAAGGCCACAACGGAAGGCTGGCACTTCAGGTTAAACAACTTCCCCGAAAAGATCTCCTTCCATTTGCTGAACTCCGAGGGGCTCTTTTTCTTCGAGTCCTTCATGCACTTCCTCAATCTCGAATTTTCCTCTTTCAAGATGTCTATGGAAAAAGAAAGCTGCCTGATCACCTCTTTCTTCTCTTCGTTTCTCTCACTTAGTTGTTCTTTTTGCACTCTGTTCTCCTCTTTCAGCTCCTCCATTTTTTGCTTCAGTTTCAACACTTCACTCTCTCTGGCTTTCAGCGCTTCTTTCGTGAACTTCTGCCAAGTCGCCTGCTCTTCTTTCTTCTTCGTGATTTCTGCCCGCTGTTTTGCGTTCTCTTCTTTGAGTTTCTCTACTTCCTCTTTCAGATTGGATAATCCATCCTTCCCTTCAGCAGAGAAACAGAGCCGCTTTCCTTCTCTTAGTTCTTCTCCGTTCCCAATAAAGCATTCCACTCTTTCTGCACTTGAGACTTCCTCTCCTCCTGCGTCCTGATCGGTCTGGGTTTCCTCATCTTGGTCGGGGTCATCGATCTCGGACTCCTCGGAATCAAAGGAATCCGATGAGGCCACGGAGGATTTGTCCGTTGCACGCTTTAGATGCTTTCCGGTGTTCTCTTTAGCGAGCGGAGACCCCAATTGAGACAGAACGACTTTGGTACCAGCTTCATATTTCAGTTGGTCGTACTTCTCCGCCAGTGATCGGTGTGTTCGGTAAAAATCCTCCACCATGTTCACCAGTTCTGGCCTCTTCTTGTAATACATCTCGGCTCGCTGCGCGAAAGAGTCTGCATCTTCTTCTACCAGCTTTAGCATCGCCTTCGTCTTCTCATCCAGCTCTAATAAAATACAATGAAGAGTAAGACAGAGAGAGCTCAAATTAAGCTTTTTTAAAAACAGGGAAAGCATATGAATTCTTGAGCAATTCATATGTTTTGTACTGTCAAAAAATGTTAATTTCAAACACGGGCGCACTTGTTGTTTATTTTTATCGTTCAAGCCCGAGAGGGAATTGAAAACAAAAACTCAAAATCAGCAACTTAATGAAATAAAAACATTTTGACCAGACAAGTAAAGCAGAGTTGAGACAGCTGAGAGCTCCCATCGTCTGTATGGACTGATCAGGTCGCAATGAAACAAAAACCAAACCCAAATCTTATCAGGAAATGAATCAAATTAGGGTAAATACCTGAAAGAGTCGAGTGAAGCCATGGAGATCGTCTCGGGCTGAGATGACTATCAAACCACCACGAATGAGAAGGCTTCTTCAACAACATCGTCTCTTTCTTACCTGCAGCAACAACAAAAAGCAGCTACCCGTGAACTTCTAGAGAAGCAGCGCCCATATTTTAGATAAGGTGAATCCTCCTATTCCCAGATACAGGATCGTTCTCAAGATTTACAAATTTGAAACTACGTTTATCCTTTTTCCTCTCTAGTGGAGACAGAAGTCTGGCGTGAGGATCGAGAGTCGAGGAAGCAAATTTGAAATTTACTGCAAACGCTTTCCGCGTCAGACAAGGAACGCCGTAACGGACGCGAAAGAAATCGTCACCAAATTCGTCTTCTTGCCTCGACAATAACTGGGTCCGTCGTCTTCCGGCTTGACAACTCTTCGACCGCCCGTGGCCACCTGTCTCCGGGAGTCTATTTATGTCGACTCACTATAGTGTGTAGAAATTCAAACGCGCGGCAGAGCCACCTGGGAAAGCACTAGCAGACCACCGTCGCAACAATTTTAAAGACCAAGCTACCCACCCAAAGACCGACTACCTTTCGGGTAAAAAACGGTGTTAATTTTTTTTTAAAAAAAAATCTCAATCCTAGGGCATAGTAATCGATAATCTTGGATAATAGTAATAATCGATTAATAATCGGTAATCGGTCGCCGGCGTCGATCCCCGGCAATGGCAGCAGTAAACGACGATTCATCCTCTAAAACAGCAGCTAATTAGGTAAAATACAACGCGACGACAAAGAAGAGATCGGACTGTTCTTCATCTTCTTCTAATCGACGATCAGATTGATAAAGAATTAGACAGCAAGACATGCACGAGTATTTTCTTCCAGTACTGACTGAAATTCTAAACTTGGGAAACAGAAAGCGGATAGCGGAAAAGAGGAAGAAGAAGGCATGCGACGACGATACCTGTTCGCCGGCGGCGACGATGGATGGAGTAGAAGTAGAACACTTAGAACACAGTAGCTCGTTTTGTAGCTACCTCTCCCTCCGCTCGCGACTCGCCACTGTCTCCATTATTTAAATACTTTGACAACGTACCTCTCCAGGTTCAAATTTTGTCTTTACCTCTGCGCTGCTCCCTGGTTTTGCTCCTTTCAGAGAGAATAATAATTAATAAATAAAATATCGCCGCAAAAAAAAAGAAAAAAAAGAAATGGTAGAAGTCTCGTCGTGTGTCTCGGTGGCGAAGAGTCAGGGAGCGCATTAGAAGCCCTAAATTTAGGTGGGAAGATCGAATTGGGCAAATTTAGTCTCATCGTGTCCGTTTAATTAGTCGGGTTACGTTTTCTTGACAGCCAGCACAAATGGGTCCCCTCAAGTCTCCAACGGTCGAAAAAATGACGGTTGGAGCGCGGCCATTGACAGACACTCCAGGAGTCGCCTTATCTGTGTTTACTTAAGTAACGTCCAATGAGCAATTTGCTATATGGAACTAAGAAAAGTTTATGTAACTTGGGATTGTTACAAGAATCAAATATAATTGCTGAGAGAAACAAGGTTATTTAAGTTGTTCTAATTCTTTATCTCAGAAACCTAGAAATTTTCAGTAATTAATTTATAGGGAGACGGAGTTGATTAGGTGTAGTATAATATGGTGCCCAAAAGCCTCATTCATACTAAAATCTTTTCATGTGTTCAAAATTTGTGTAGCTTATATTAATTCCTTCGTTGCCAATCCCAAACTAAATCTCAAACTCTAAAGAGACCAACGAAATTGGAGCAGTGCGGGGAGGGAGATGTGGCCATCATCCGAAGCTCAGGGCGAGGAAAGTGGAGGAGACTTATCCCCAGGTCTGCAATACGGACATACTACTTTGATCAAGTACATTTCCGCTCCTCTGGAAGTGACACCCACTTTATCCCACGCCTTGCGCGCCGCTGAGGGTAACTAGTCCTCTCTTACTTCTCTCTCTCTCTACCCTAAGTGACGAAATCGGATCAGTTAGCCATCTATTTCGAAGCCCCACATGCGACCAAATCAGAAGAGCAACCAGAACCAATTCTCGTCTGCGGGTCCTGTCTAATATTTTATGACCTTAATATCAAATACAGAACAATCCAGCCGTTGAGAAGATACCGACTAACATGGCGTTGAAGATGCAGGACGGGGTTGAATTATTCTCTCGAGGACGGAAGAAAGTAAATAATTAAGTCTTGGAAGCTTGGAACAACTATAAATACTCTTCTGACCCGACCCTCGGATCATCCGTCCAATACGCGCTGAATTAATCCTTCTCCGTTAGCAACTAAGAGTGCATACATAATTTCATGTTCCGTAGTTCGAGGTACTTAATTTCAATGGTCCGTAATCCGGACCTAAACGCAACCGCCCCAACTGCTTTACCTCCCACCCGAAAAAAATACGACCACTTTTCCATATTTGTGGCCCTTCTCAACGTTTTGGTGACCGGGTAGCCTAACACGCAGCGTTTGGGCCACTTCTATAATTTGTTGGGTAGTTTAGCATCGATATGGCTAACAACATACGCGCGTCGGAAGCGCGCGAGATTTTGAACGTCTTCACTCATACATACAGGCCCCGACCAAACCGCACCAATATCGTCCAATGACTCCAATCTTTTAACTGCAATTCTGCCACGAACAATTTAAAACACTGTTTCAGAAAGAAAAGCTTTCACAGCAAGCTTCTTTCCAGCTTTCCATCAATTTCAACAACGAAATATTTGTGATTGAAATGCTCCAGCCTACAATGACGCTACAATGTAGAACTCGAAAAACTTCAGCTTACTTCCAAGTTGGGAAAATACATTGATGCTACAATAAATAGGACGGACAACTCAAGTAGGGAAACTACATTGCGCGACAATATTGAGTACGAAAATAACGCCAAGCCAAAGCAAAGCGCAATTTAGGGTAAAGACTAACTAAGCTCATCTCTAAGAGATATCAAGAAGAAAGGTCCTCATCTATCAGCGGCTACCAGAATACTGGACCAGACAATCAAACCACAAACACCTGCAAACGGTTTCTTCTTAGCTTGCCTTGGCTGCAACAAGGTCCTCAATCATATCAGCAGCATCCTGAACGGTTGAAATCTTCTGTGCATTTTCTTCCTCCACAGAGATCCCAAATGCCTCTTCCAATCCCATCACAATCTCAACCTGTGTAGGAAGCAAGTTAATCACTACACCAGACACAAAATTTCAGACAATCTCGCTTCGGAAACAAGAGGAGCAAGGACGTCAAGGACAAACTAAAAAGAAAACCAGACACACGATGGATTAATCGTTTAGCCTTATTTGATCCATTCTGCAGCTAAGTAGGCCTTTCTATGTAATGGATTATTATTTTAGTCTTATCTGACCTATCTACAGTTAAGCAGGCATTCTATGTAACTAATTACAACAACAACAAAAATCGATATCCCCAGAAAAACTCCACTTGGCCATTAAACCTAAGGCAAAACCTCTAAACAATACTTTACTCAGTGAGTAGTGAGTGTATTTACATTAAATTCAACATCTCCATTGTAGTCAAGGAAATACAATTATTTTCATCGTCTCTAATATACTTTTGAGACTATAGCACCTCCATTCTGCAAATAGGTCTGCCATCTTTAAAAGAATAAACAGAAACAAACATCAAAATAGACATTTTTAAAGAGGAAAAATGAGGTTCTAACCCTTTCACAGTAAATCAACCAAAGCAACAAATCAATGATTTTGTGCTTATTTAGGAAATGGAAGAGTATATGACATCTAAAGAAATATACATTTGGAGCAGGCGTGTCATTATTTAAATTAACAACCACAATTGACCAAGATGACTTACAAAAAGGATAGAGATCAAGGTATTACCGTATCAAGTGAATCAGCACCAAGTTGCGCAAACTTCGATTCCCCAGTGACAGATGCATCATCAGCCAGAGCTAATTGTTTCTTAACTATTTCACAGACCTTCTGCACTGTCTCTGCTTTAGCCTGTTCAAGGAGTAATAATAAAGCATTTTCCTCAAAAAATAATAAATTATTTTCGATCATCAAGAAAATAAAAGCAAAATTCAGTTAAAAATACAGATGTGCCCAGCATGAATATAAAGCAAATGAGAATAGTTAAAAGGAACCGAGTAAATTTTCATTTATTTCGAAATACATGGCAAAACCTTTGCCCAGCTCAATGTAGTAGATCAATTGTTAAATAACAGTCCAGAAACAAAAAAAGGCATATCTCAGGCTTTACGCACCGGCTACTAAAGTAAGTTTTAAACTACCAATCCTTTAACTTTATGAGGATTTTTATTTTAAAAAAAATTATATATCTTCTCTTTTTCTGAATAAGATCCAACTCATAATTGCAATGTCAACCTTCCCAAACCTCACTACGATAAACAACTTCGATCACAAAAATTTAAACAACATGTAGCACAGAGTTTGCGTGCGTGGGTATTTAATTCCAAATATAAAAGTAAAAGTTCCCAAAGGCATGGAAATTTTAATGCACTTTATTAACAGGCACCACGTACGCCCAAATCAAATGGTAGCCTAAATGCAATGTGCACCCAGTCAATGTAGGCTTTTCTCAGGATTCTTTGAAATCTAAAACATGAAATAACACTATCAAAACAAAACCCAAGGATAGAAAATCATACCGCACAGGAAACCCGGAAGCGCATAGGCTTAACGCTGACGGATGGAAAGCTTTTCCTTTGGAGGGAAAAGGAGACAGACCTCAGACTTGAAAGTGCGGTCGTTCCCTGCTCAAAACACATGCAACAAACACATAAACAAGATAACCACAGTCTAAAGCATTCAAGTCTACAAGCAAACGTTGTAAGAAAAGACACCAAGCATATAGACGAAGATATATAGCTTCTTATGGAAGGCCTATGAGTTGATATATAGTATTCAATCCTAATACCATCTTAGACTCTTTGCTTGTAGCATAAAGGCATAAATTTTTAAGTACGCATCACAGGCGCATAATATTTGTGAATTGACTAGTCTACCATACGGTTTACCACTCCCATGATTTTTTTTTACTGGTGTAATCTTTTATTGATTTCTGAAAATTTCATACACCTCACTCTTCCAGGCTTCTTACTTTCCTTAATTTTCTAACTACTGATAAAGATAACAGAAAATTTCCTGAAAACGTTAAGAATTTGAAATCAAAAACCTTAGTTGAGCATGAAATGTGAAAAAGACAGTGACGACCAAAAGCTTGACAAGACGATCGGTAACGCAGGTACTCGGTGCAAATCAACATACAACAAAGAAGTTAAAAAAAGCAGACAGATCTGAAATTTAGCAATCCAAAACCCACAACATAAAAGAAACATAAAACAAGCAGAGTCTCCCGTACATACTTTTAATCCATGATAAACGACATAATCGAACGAGGAGACTTAAACCTCAGATAACCAAACAAGGAGAGTCAGACCTCCGATCTAATTAATAAAGGAAAATGGAACAATAGAGCGTAAGATCGCGAAATTTTACCCGCTCCTTCTGCACTGAGCGAGAGAGGTTAGAGAACGAAACCGAGGTTCCTGTAACCGCAGCCATAGATCAAGGCGAAACGAGAAGAAAACTGCGGAGGGCGCGAGATCTGAGAGCTCAGACACCCCTGAGGCTGCAACTAAGCGAGGCGGAGAACACACGGAGTTCGTGAATGAACGGGGAGGAGAGAAATGAAGCTCGTATATTTATAAGGGTTGCAAGCTTCGTTTGTATCGCCCTTGCCTGGGCTCGGCGGGAGACCTGGGTTTGTTGATGGACTCGGAAAAACCCTTTTTTCGTTTGCGTGTTATGACAAAATTGCCCTCGTTTCAGGCCTGCCACGTCCGGTTCTGGGTGTACCTATTACTCTCGCTCGCTGACACGCTGTCCGCCTTTTTTGTGCACGTGTGTGAGTTAAGTGGACCTGCAGCCTGCAGTGCCGTTTCATGCCGGATCGGTGTGATCCGAGCCCTTCATCTTACATAGGGATTTCCGGAACGGTCACATGTTTACCGATACAAAACGTAGTATCGCTGACTCGCTTATCGACCGAATCATATCCGAGTTTCAGAGAGATGCCAATAGATTCTGACCCGGGTCGAGTTGGCAGAGCCGGGTTGATTCAACCGCACACTAACTCAAACAGATTATCGACGAGTCGTAACTCGTTAGAGACGTGCGTCACATGCCCACTCCACTTACCAATAAAGACTCGCGCACACAAACCGTGGACCACGCCCTCGCTGTAGCAGGTATATATGGAACTTTTTATACTAAAAAATATTCAATCTTACAAAAAATAAATACGTACATCTACTTAGCATTGTATGTTTATGCCCTTGCATTTTATACGTCTCTATTATTCTAAAGAATAATATTTGTTGTACTCAGCCCATGCACCTATCTCAAGCACGAGGGCGTGGTCCACGGTTTACCATTTTTATTAAAATCTATCTAACACCTGTTTACCGTTTAATAATCCACATGGGAACGGGATAGTTTGTTCCCAACTCGTTTTACCTGATTACGCACCGTTTATATTAATAGTATAATAATTATTTATGTATTACATAACATTATAAGTTGTTCCTTGTAAATATCGTTTACATGATTCCGAAACCGTTATTTCTTCCACCTCTCTGTTATTAATCTTTGGAGGCTAGCTACTAAAAGAGGGCAAGACGATGAATGAAACAAACAATCCGGTTTAATTGGCGCTGTCAAAGTTTAGGTAGGTAAATTTTCTCTCCCTCTCGTTTCATCTAATACCGATGTCCTTATGAAATTCCATCGTTTACATGATTTGAACTCCTTCGGCTTTTAGAAACGCGCGAAGTTCACAAGCTAACCGAAGCGGATAGAGAAAAGAAAAGAAACCTGATATAAATCCGACGCCCACAAAACCATACAAATATCAACTTTGCAAGTAGATAGAGAAAAGAAGTCGAGCGATTCCCAACCTAACACGATGCGAGAGTAAAGAAGTGAGAAAAGAGTTCGGTGCACATGCAGAAAAAAAAAGGCAAAAAGTCATAGTTTTCGATAGAAAAATAATTTCGGTACTGTTTTACTGTGGGTTTTTATGTGGATTATCCTATACGGTGTAAACCCTCGCATACATACAAGCAATTGTTTGAAGAGCCGAGATATAAGTTTTGTAGCTTTTGTACTTACAATACTCTATATCCGCGGCGTCGATAAACTTGGAGATAAAATCTATAAGATTTTATTTTTATAATCAAATATTATCTACCTAGAGAAACCCTAAAGTCTAGTCTTTCTCTTACCTAGACTGCCACGATGTAAAACCTCAAAATAAAATAAAAAAATACTAATTCATTTTTCTTGTTCGGGAAAGCCAAAGCCTATTTATGATGGATAATATTATAGCAAGGGTAATGACTAATGTGCAGGAATTATCCCAAATAAAAAAATGATGGGGCATCCAAAAACTTTTCCAGGCACATAGGCAACAGTATCAACACGGCTTCTATCGGGGGTTTACTGATTCGGACATAATTGTGTATGTGTGATGAAGACATTATATCTAAAATGTAAAGTCACATAATTGCTTGTAATCTTTCTTTGCATCTCTATACAATTCTATGGTTGGTGGCCACTCTCATTATTCACCTTTTCTTCTTTGCAAACTTCAGACTTTAGAAATGATAGAGAAAAATGAGTGCTAACTCTTTGATGCCTGTTTTTGCAGCCAATATTTTTTATACTCTCTTCTTCATCTTCATCGTTTAGAGCATGCAATTATTAATTGGTATTGAAAATTTTGCTCTGGTAAGCATGTGCTTTTACTCGGACTCGTACTCTTTTAATTAAACTGAATTGCTAATGTGCCCGTGAAGGATTGGGTTTAGTTCCATGTCCGTTTCTATATAATAAACGGCAACCTTGACGCACCCCATATCGAATTGGTTAAAATAGTCTACACAATCTTAATTACTCTGTTTCGAGTTATCTGTCATTATCATCTTCAAAATAAAAAAAAAGTTATATGTCAGTACCATTACTTCGTCAAAGGCGCCAAATACCGAAACTCATTTTGAGATCTATGAGTAATGCTAGACACACTTAGCGGACGCACACATACATGTTATTCTAAGCCTTTAAAAATATAAAAAAATATATTTTTTATAAAATCCTATTTTCTAGAGGATAAAACCTAGGCATCAATGGTTTAGATTAATAAGTACATAGGATAGGTGCGTGGGCTAAGTGCAACTGGCATTATCCTTTTATATATTGTCGGCATCCCATTAATAAGATCTGTGAATTTAATACAGAAATTGATAACCACTTTTGTTTGTCAAAATTTGTTAAAGGTCTTTCAGTAATTTCTTTTTAATGCTTATTTTACGGTAAATCTATAATACCAACGGTTTTATACTGCATTAATTAGCCATTACTGCTTAATATTAATAATTAGTCACTTATGCGGATACAATGCGGATCTAATCTGATCCGCATCCGTGACCATACCCGGGTCCATTGACAAACTGCATTTACGGCTTAAGAAGGCCCGGAATTTCTTATTTATTTATTTAATTTTCTATTCTTAAAGACGCTTTAGTTAGAGTACGTACTACGTATGAAGAAAAAATTCCACATAAAGAAGCTTCCAGAGCCTTTCCCGCTTTACAAATTACAGATTCCTTTTATCATCTACTTTTTACAAGATAATTAAAATTTCTATTAATTAATAGTTATTAGAGTTATTGCGTAATTATTGCTAATCGGTGACAGTTGATCAAAATCTTCCAACGTCCGATTGGTGGATCTTTAATTCTTGACAAAACGGTCTCGACAGCGGGCCACTCTTTTCTCTGGTGCACCGAGCAGCCGTACGGACTACGGTCCTAATATTTTTGTTTTCTTCTCAATTTCTCCAGATTTTCGATGGAAGAAGGCACGTGAGGAGAAAGACAGCGTGAGACCAAACGAAGACTTCCCAGTGCCACCGAGAGATAACCGCAACTAACCTTATTTTTTGACTAAAGAGCCCTCAGTCTTTTATCAAATTCCTACACTCAATGTTTTCCTCCAGACTTTGAGGCGAAGGGTAGGTTCGGGATTCTCTGGACAGTGCAGCTTTACGCTCAAATCAGACGTGCAGTGGGTACAACCGCCCACCCGAGCGCAACCAACACTTCATCTCTCTCTCTCTCTCTCTCTCAGTCTGAGCGGACGTTTTTCAGACGAACGATTAGGCGAAAAATGACGTGAAATGTACACTTTGTTTTCAGAGACTGTTGAATCTGCGTTATCGATGCGATCGGAGTTGAAGGTGAGTTACTGTGGGGAGAAAATAATGGTGCGGAATACGAAACGTCTGCGGGAGTACTGTTATTATTTATTGGCCAATCTTTCTCGTTAAATTCTTTGCCGGTTTGCCTAGGGTTCTTCGCCCGAAAAGATATCTTCTCTTTCTCTGTAGCTGCACGGTTCGTGACTTTGTGGTGGCCTCGATCGGTTGATCCTTCTCTTTTGCCGTTTCGTCTTTCCTTAAAGGCGCTTTTTCAGCGGACTACATTGGATCGGAGGACGGGGTGTGTCTCTTGTTTTCTTCTTTTAACCAGCGTTGGTCAACTTTGCTTTGAATTCTTGGCTTCTGTCGGCCTATTGTCTGTCGGCCGTTTGAACGGAGTTCTGTTTTTTGAAGCTGTTGCTCTGTTTGCTTATGCTTTGAGGATTTTTCTCGTTCGGATAAGGTTTCTCCTGGTAATGTTTGGTATAGGGAGGCTTTTGTTATTTTTTGAACTTCAATTTTCGCAGGTCGAGGAAACGCCTGGATCGTCTTGGATCTGTGTGTGAAGAACCATGACGCCGGAGTTCTTAAGTATCCAACCAAACGAACTGAAGTTCACGTGTAAGTTCAACTCGCCTTTTTTCTTTTCTTTTTTCTTTTTAATGAAACAAATTGATTTAATTGTTCGCTCGACAAAATCACGAGGTGATACTTTGAACAGCCTGGTGACAGTCTACAACCAAACTAAATAGTTTGCTGATAGTTGACGTGTAGACGGTTGTTAGATTTATGATTATAATTGAAAATACGGACTTCTGAACTCTGCAACTAGATCAGATGGTTTGCTGTCAGGACACTGTAATGTCCGGAGAATGAAGTATCTGCTCTAATGTCGTCGATGAAGATGGTCTATAACTTAAAGTACTCCAATTATATTTTAAAAATTTATTGTGAAAAATCTTTTTTATTGATGCAACTGGGCCAAAAACTTACTCCTTGGCTTACTTTAGATGAAAATGGTTAGGAAAGGAAGAAGCTATAACTGATCGCTATTCAAAATCCACAAGTTGTATTAGAGGCATTCAAGCTTGATCCTTCTAGGACTGTGAAAGTGAAGCTTTGGGCGCATGTGACTGGTTTTTTTGCTTTCTTTATTAGAATTAGTTCAAAAGGGCGATAGGCCTGAATTGAACATTTTCTGATGATATTTCCAGTTATAAGTTTCTGATTCATGCCTGGAAGTATTGCCTGCCAGAGTTTTAGATATTGCCTTCTGTGGGATGCCTATTCTCGATTCTTCTGTCTAACAATTAAAGATTGTTTTTCCAGTTGAAGTGAAGAAGCAAAGTTCCTGCTCTGTTCAACTTGTCAACAACACTGATCAATATGTTGCATATAAGGTGGAAAATCTGTTCCTATAACAATATTCTTGTACTTTTTATTTTACGTAGATTGAAAAATCAATTTTCCAATCTCTGTAGATTTAATGTAATAAAATTGTGCACACATACTTCTTCATGGACTGTTGCACACACTTCGTCATGGACAGTCTTGCACACACTTCTTCATGGACAGTCTTGCACACACTTCTTCATGGACAGTCTTGCAGACACTTCTTCATAGACAGTCTTGCAGACACTTCTTCATGGACAGTCTTGCAACATTTTCATGAATTACTATGTTTGCCTTTTGTCAGACAGTTATTCATGACAAAAATTTTGCATACAGATGCATGCCTAAGACAACCAAGATTTTAGGTGTCCTAGTTATGTACAGTGTGCAAGGAATGAACTAAGAAGGATAAGACCTTTCCTTATGTAAGGACAATCCAAGATTACCCTCCTATGGCAACTTTAAAAAGGGTTTCATGTGTTGAGGATAGTATTAACTGCATAGGTGTCTTCAATTGTTCATCACTTTTTTTTTTTTTTGAATGTCATATTTCCTCAGTTATGTCAATTTTCTTCAGTATTAACCTACTGTATATTGAAATCTTTTTTTTTTTGTTTTATTTTTTTTCTTATTATCATAATTATTTTAATATTATATCATAGTTGTTAGTTTAACCCAAAACTGTGTCACGAAAATGCTCTTCTGAAGGTTTAAAGCATCTCTGTTTTGATAATGTATCTGATGGCTGAATATACGGCAGGTCAAGACTACATCTCCAAAAAAATACTGTGTTCGTCCAAACATTGGAATTGTCTTACCAAATTCAACATGTGATTTTACAGGTTTGTTTTTCTCTTTTGCGAATAAATTTTTTATTCTAGAATATATTTGCATGTTATCTAAGGACCAACAATTTATGCATCTTTGTTACTTACAAATGTTATTTTTTCCCTTCAGATTGTTGCTCAAATTTGCAGTGAGTGTAGCAACATTTAGAAACTCTTTTCTTTATTTCAAATTTTGTATAACACTTTATAATTTGTGCGCCACCCATCAATCATCTCCTGAAAATTTCTTGTGGATAAAAATATTAAGCAAGGGGAATTCATTTTTCACAATGCGTAATTTTACTCATAGAGAGATGGCAGTGCAAAATAGCTGTTGAAAGGTTGCATTAAAAAATGGTAGCAGTGGAATCACTGTGGAACGTTAAGAAACTAAGTATGTAAAATCAACTAGGACATGGTGAGACAATGGCAGAATACTAGCCGAGGAAAAATTTGCTGCATAAAATAATTTTCTCTCTTTTTTGTTGCATCTGACTTGAACAAGAGTACTGGGTAGAAATATATGTATTGTATCTGAATTAACGATACGAGACTACTGAGTAGAATGCTATTCTTATAATTTTTTGTTGAACATTATTATGTAATAATGAAGAGATCAAGTCAGAAGTTTTAATTAGTAGTTAGTGAAATTATAGCAGAAAGTAAGCTGGAAAACACTTTAGCACTCAATACCATGTGCTCGTGCTTTTTTGGGTTCGAAGTTTGTGCAATAGCATTGAGAATGAGTGCCTTCTCAAACTCTAGGTGTTTGCTATCCCATTCTGGTGCCAACTCTTCCCCTTTGGAAATTTCAAATCTCCTTTTGGTGAACCTAGCTTGGTGACACTGGCCCATCTTTGTATAATCTTTATGTGTTATAATTTGCTCATTGCTTTTAACCCTCATGAAAGGTTCTTATTTCTCTTTTGCATTTTCCAACATATGCATTAATGATTGCGGAGCATGGATTTTGATCATGTCCTCGGGAAATCCTTACTTAGAGTGAGTTTACGTGTAATTTTCATGCTTATTGCTTTGTGCTATGAATGTAGTCACAATGCAAGCTCAGCGTTCAGCTCCAGCAGATATGCAATGCAAGGACAAATTTCTGATACAAAGCACAGTTGTTCCTTCTCGTTCCACTGAAGAAGACGTCACAGCCTCTGTAGTAAGAACTCTAGTTTGTTTTTGTATTTCTATTTTCTGGATTAGTTTAACGGTTTCTTTCTTTTTGCCAGTTTGCAAAAGAAAGTGGCAGATTTATTCAGGAGACCAAACTGAGAGTGGTTCTAGTCAGTCCCCCACATTCTCCAGTTCTACTTCCCATTAATGGATCCTTGAGGCAGGATTCAGATTTTGAAGCTCCATTGAGCAAGGTAGCTGTGAGACAGGGGGCAGATTTTGAAGCACCAATGAGCAAGGGAGCTGTGAGACAGGAGGCAGATTTTGAAGCACCAGTGATCAAGAGAGCTGTAAGGCAGGAGGCAGATTTTGAAGCTCCTCTGACTGGAGCTGTGAAGCAGGAACCAGCTTCAGAAGCTTTGATAATCAAGGGAACTTTGAAACGTGAACCAGCTCCGGATGCTTTGATAACCCAAGGAGATTTGAAAGAGGAAACATATTTTCAGGTCTTGCTGTCCAATGGAGCTTCCAAGAAGGGGCTTGCTCATGAAGCAGTTCTCCAAGATGAGGTTCCATCCGAACTTGAAGATTCTCATGTGGTACGACTTAGTATACTTCTAGTCCTGGCAATTGAAATGCTCTGAGCTTATGGGTGTGAAATCCATCTCAGTCCACTTGTGATGGGGCTGGATTTCCAACAGAATCCCGGATTCATCACAAAAATCACACCTCATCACCACCCTGCATTTCTGCAAGTACCATCACTTATTAATTAGTTTTGTTGCTTGATTTTAAGAAGATGAGAGCCATATAATTATGAATTACTTGCTGAAAATTTCTATGTGAACTATGCTTTTGTTGCTTGAATCTTTTCTTCTATAGTACTAGGAAGCCTTGTCTGTTCCCCGAATGGAGTGAGGGTTATATTTCAGCCCTGACTCTGCCCTGTGGGCGATGGGAAAACCAGCCCTTGTTTGGAGAACGTTTATGTCAACTCTCATTTCCTGTTCTGTTTTGTGCTGCTGTTTGCATACTGATCAGACTAGTTGCAAGTTATTATGAACTACCAGTGGACCCATTTTATACTGTTTTACGTAATTCATCTTTTGATTTGTATTCATATTCTGTATTTAATTCTCTTGCATAGGTAGACAAAAAGTTTGAAGAGTTGATTGAGAAGATTCAATCTCTGGAATCAGAGCTGAATGAAGTGGTACCTAAATTGACTGAGGTAAGTCAATGTAAAATGTAGTTTGACGATCATTGATATGTTTTAAGTTTGCTTGTTACATACTTTTGGATGAGTTTGTTTTCATTTACAATATAACTGCACGTGTCACTTTTTTGTACCCAAATATTAGCTTAGGGTTTACTCGATGCTCTCATTTCATGCTCGTTGTGTTGGCGACAATGTAATTGTTATTTGAAGTGACAAACAGATTGAATGTTAGGTCTTAAATAGATTAGTAATGTAGATTGGTTTTGTAGACGGAGAAGACAATCACCCGGTTGAGAGAAGAAAAGTCTACTGTTATCCAAGAGAGGGATGCCCTGAAGCGTGAAGTAGTGAGTATTTTAATTAATTTACATCTGTGAGATTTCATAATGCTTGTTTTGTTTTAGCTTAATCTTTCCATTTGAATTTTATAGGTGTTACTAAGAAGCAAAAAGGGTGCAAAAGTTCAAGTGGGTTTTCCCTTCCTATTCGTCTGTTTTGTTGCCCTGGTTAGTATGTACATGGGCTACTTGCTTCGTGGTTGAGACTTGGCTAGAAGTGAGGCAGACTGTTGGGAAGTCGGATCAATAGCTGACACAGATGTGATGCAGATGTGGTAGTAGTAGCTTAAAGTTGAACGCCCCTTGCTTGGGCTCTGTTGGATGCAAAACGGTTTTGTAATCTTTCAAGTTTGAATGTAAAAAATTAACTTTCTAGAACATACGGGAAAATGTCAAGCCCCTTTGTTTGAGTTGATCATCTTTTTATTCTCTTACCTATCATTTTTTCCTCATTTGTTTACTTGTCTCACAGAAAATGTCAAGGGCGTCAAAATCCATCATAATTGAAAGATAAATTTTCAGTCACTTTATTTTATTCTTTATTCAAATTCTGAAGTCAAGCAGTGCAATGCTATGTACGCTTAAATTTTTTTCTCGTTATAAACTAGAGGATTGGCAATCCACTAACCCAACCTATTCTAGAATTCATTTCCATCGGTGCAAAATTTTGAAAGGGAAAATAGGGTGTCGTATTTATTATGTTAGTCCATCCGTATTTGATAATGACAATTGAATCTCAAGGAAATTTTGCAAAGACATATCTAATAATAGTAAAATTATTTTACTTAATTTTAAATTTATTACAAAATTAAAATATTTTTATTGAGAAATTAACATATTAATATTTTGAATTTTTTATATTATATTCTTTGAAAATAAGTACATATCTGATAAATTATGAATTTTATGTACAAATCAAAAAATATTTTTTTTATTTATATATTAATATTTAATGATTTAATATAGATGTTCTCTTTAAATATAAACATGTTTCCTAAATTTTCAATTACACAAACAAAGTGGTTGAGAATCTAGATATTTATAACTAACAAGAGATATTTTTTTAAGGGATTGTACTTTCAGAAAATTTAGTATCAGACACTAACTAAAGATTCAGGATAATTAATTTTATTTTAATATATAAAAAACAAAATATAAATACCCTTAAATAAGCAACTAGTAGTACTACCTCAAATTGTGCAAGCAAACCCAATGTGGGTTCATATAAATCGGATGAAGTTAATAGAGACTCAAAAAAATAATATATATTTTAACTTATATAGTTTCTATCCGAAGTCCGATGTGCCCAGGTGCCCAGTTATACTTCGATGGTGGCCAGTTCCTTCAGAATCTCGAGCGGCAAATAGAGGAACTGCGTTGTCAAATCCCGCAGAGCTATACACTGTCCTTTCACCAGGTTAATTCTCTTCGGTTCTCTCCTCCTTTATGAAGTCTAGCATCGGCTCTTATTTAGTTTTCTTCTCAAAGTTATCTCACTCCAGAAAGATTGGGGCTTGAATCATTCCTGTTCAATTTGGTTATCTGGGTGGCAATGATTATAGTGAGGTAGTCTTTTAATTGATGCATAAGCTCAACCATTCATTTGTGTCAGAACAGGATTGTGATACCGACTTACCATAGTATCGAGTTCCAGTTATGTACAGAAACTGTTTGAAGAAAAGTAGTTTGTCTCCCAACTTCTTTCTTTCTACTTCTTTCCTGGATTCTACTTCCCCTCAATTCGCTGGTCGCGGTGTTTACACCCAATTTGCATTCTTCTCGAATTTGAAAGTGGTTTGGCGTAAAGACAGTCATCTGGACAATGTCATCGAAAAGGATAAGCAGTGGCGGCTCTGCGCCAGAGTCGTGAAAGAGGTATTAAACGAACCTGGTCAGGTCATCCCTGTTCGGTACTTAGAGAGAAGGCGAGAGAGATTACGTCTTCCTATTAAAGTTAAGACCTTTCTCAAACGAAACCCAGGTCTCTTTGATATCTATCTCGATCGGATCAAACCCAAAACTGAGCCTGTCCCTTTTATCCGTGTTGGACATAGACTCCAACGTTTTCTGAACGAAGAGAAACTTATCAGAGAGAAAAATGAGCCCCTTCTAGTGGCTAAACTATGCAAACTTTTAATGATGTCCAAGGATAAAGTGGTCAGTGCTGATAAATTGGTACATGTCAAGAGGGATTTCGGGCTTCCTGATGATTTTCTATGTAACTTAGTGCCCAGATATCCGAACTATTTTCGGTTGGTTGGTTGTCCGGGAGAAGGGAAGTCATTCCTGGAACTAGTTTCATGGGATGCAGATTTTGCGAGGTCTGTTATAGAATTGAGAGCTGAAGAAGAATCCCGGTTAACTGGAATTCGAGTGAGGCCATCGTTCAATGTTAATCTTCCATCGGGTTTCTTCCTGAAGAAAGAAATGAGAGAATGGGTAAGAGACTGGATGGAACTTCCATATGTATCACCTTACACCGATGTATCTCATTTAGACCAAGCTTCACCAGAGATGGAGAAGAGAAGTGTAGGGGTTTTTCATGAGTTGCTTTCTCTATCCATTCTCAAAAGGATGGCTGTGCCTATACTGGGCAAGTTTAGTGAAGAGTACCGGTTTTCCAATGCATTTGCGAATGCTTTTACTAGGCACTCTGGGATTTTTTATGTGTCTCTGAAAGGAGGTATTCAAACAGCCATGTTGAGGGAAGCTTACGATAAAGATGAATTGATTGACAAGGATCCCTTGCTTGAAATTAAAGAGAAGTTTGTGGAAATGTTAGCAGAAGGGCACCAGGAGCAATTGGAACAACAAAGATTGATGAAAGAGCAACTCCAAAAGGAAATGAAGCAAGCAGCCTTTAGGAATGTGGAGACCCACCAGGTTTGAACAGTTGCTTCATCGGCCAGTGTGGACTCTCACCATGTATTCATTTCCTTAAACATTTATGCTTCAAGCCCTTCTCATCCTTCTTGATCATAATAATATCACTCTCTGAAATGGTCGTATATATTATAGCCTGTCATCTAGTTGATTCTTTTTGGCAGTATTACAGTATCTGAGAAATCATTTAGTGATTAGTATCCGAGAGAAGTGATGTTAACTTATTGGATTATTGAGTTTTAAACTGTCACTTGGGTGGTGAAGCTGAGCATAGCTCAGTGGTAACACCAGAGGGATGTGTTGCGGGAGGTCTCGAGTTCGAGTCTCCTGGAGTACGAAGAATTAGGCTATTGCAGCCACAGTATTGTAATCCGGTCTAAATGAAATGTATATCAGTCTCTTAAAAAAAAACAATTACTGTCACTTGGGTGATTTCACTAATGCTGAAAAATGCTAAGAGTAATCTGTGTATATGGCTGATTATATTGCACAAAGCATAGAAAAGATGCTTCTCTATTCAGAGAGGCATCAGGAGAATTGGATGGTTCATTTTGAAATTTCTTTATTTCACATCTATGTTATACTAGACCTTCGTTGGTTTCCAATCATATCCATAAAATTATCACTCTCCTTGCCTCTCTTGTTATGCAGTAAAAGACGCATGGAGTTGGAATATGTTGCAGATTTTACACCCAATCACACGCTTCTCTTCCAATGAGTAGGAGCAGGCCAAACAGCTCTTTCCATTTTATTTATCCTTGGAGTTTATTGGTTCTGCTCAGTAGCAGTTTTCTGGCAAATTTTCTGCACCTGATGAAAGGATCCACCTTGTTGAACTCATGCATTGCCGCGGCGTCCAGTATAGCTCAAAATTCTTTCAATACTCAGAAAACGAAGTTGAAGTCTTCGGTGCTGATGACTATAAGCTACCCACGAAAAAGTTGATTGTTGTTAGCAGCAGCCAAAATTATTCATAGCCGTTATCCCGTGGGGAATTTTGGCAAAAATAAATAAATAAATAAAGTCTAAAGATACACATGAAATTTTAAAATTTTGACCAAGACCCTATTGGAATTGGATCGACAGTGATTGGTTGAAAACTTTCGTTCAATTCAGTTACAGATATTTTATGCCGGTATGCTTGCTACCTTTAAATAGGATTCTATCAAGAAAGATAAGATGTGATCACCTTGATGATACGACCAATTTTAAACTCGGTATGCAGTGAATTAATGACAGGTTATCTCTAAGTTACACAAAAATAATTCATTGTGGATTGATCGATAATCTACAGGTTGTGTTGGGGACAAAATATATTGATCCAAATAGTTCCATTTTACTACGTGGGTGCGATCTGTTCGGGCTCCTTTCTTGTTTTGTTTCGGTTAATTAGACTGTCTCCGGCAACGCGCGGCGTCTCAGAGAGGGCTTTCCTTTAATTTTTAATGGCCAATTTCTTCTTTTATTTTATCGTTATCGTTCTTTTTAAATCTACGAATTAGTATTAGAGACGCTCCGGCAGCAACTCCCTAGCCTGTGACATGCGGAGACAACTTGAAACAACGAAGTTTAGATTCTGTGGTTACATGATGTGCAGTGTGCTTCGAGAACTCTGTCACATGCAGAGGTAGAAGATTCAATAAAGCGAGAAGAGAAGCTGTAATATGTAGCCAGTGTTTTGTCTGGTGGTTCAGTGAAAGTGGTTCCAGTGACTCTGGGTCACTGCTAATCGTTTATTAGTGTGTCAACTTGGAATGACCAAATGTAGGATTTTGAGTTTGGGGATTTATACAGTCATGCACGGGATTTGGGGAATGTACTTACAGGTTTTGCATTTGTGTATTTAGGTTGAATTCGGAATATATAGTTTTAAATTTAGGTTCTAAAAATGAGCTACATGTTTATCATAATCTCAATGAATTTTATTTATCATGTCTTTCTGGAGGGGTGGCTTTGGATTTTGGCCAGTTGTAATCTCTCAAAAATTTGGATCTTGGCTCGGAAAGAGGATTTAGGTTTTATTCAATGTGGTTATGATGATGTGGCTGTGGTTGAATTTATATTCTCATATTTGGAGCAAAATTTGTCTTATATCTAATTAATGTTTTCATTTTATTTAGAATTAATTGTTATTTAGCTGTCTTATTTTCCTGTATTGGCTTCGTACCTTGATATCTCATCTCTTGTAGCAATGTTCAAATAGAATTAAAAAAAATAATATTCCGGTTCCTTTATTTCTTTTTTCAATTCTGAACTCATGTTAGCTTTAGTACTCCAACCCGATGTATTCTAAAAATTCATTTCCACCAATGCAAAATTCTTTTAAAGCAAATCTTGTTCTCCACAAGAGGCTCTCTTCCAATATAATTAATGGTGGACATTCACAACTGAAAATATTTACTCCTGTTTTGATATTGATTCTATTTTGTTTCTTTATATCCCCACAAATCTACTCGAGCTCTTGCGGAGATATCTCAAAGATTCATCAACAGGTTGGTATGACATTTAAAAATATAAAGAAAAGCATAAACAAACATTACAAAACTTCTGATGTCTTCTGCCATACAAATCACAAAAGAAAAAACGTAAATAACAACTCATTTTAACAAAAACTATAACTTACATGAAAAGTGTTGTAGAAAAAAAAAATGAGAACATAATTTACACCCATATGCATAAGAATTAATACACTCTTCATGGCAGTGAAGCCGTATAAACATCACCAACACGACTTTACAAATAAAAATGACTCAAACAGATCAAATTACAATCCCAAAACCTCACCCAGAACTCATCAGCTTCCGTGCTGATTATCGTCACGGCCAAACAATACCGCTGCACATATAAAACAAAATTCAAGACTGGATGCAATTCTTTTCTGTCTCTTTTTTTCTTTTTGTTATCTCTCAAGTTTCCCATGCGGTGTGGACGCTCCGTTCTGTTGGTGATCCTGGCACAAAGGGAGCAAAGCCTCGGCCTCCAAACATCGGCCTCATGAAGGCATCGTCGAACCTGCGCCAGTAATGATGTACAGTGTGTGTGGGGGTCTGCAGTAGCATTCGAAGGCTAGTGGGGCGAGGAATATCCCCTGCTTCAACTTCAGATCCCTGCCCATTGCCGAGCAGCGGAGAGAGGAAGGATTTTGGACTTCCGGGATCGGAAGAAAGGCTATTCATACGCTTTAAATTAGAAGGAAGTAAAATTCTTATGAGAGGCTTGGTCATCAGGCCAAATACCTGGATAAAAAAAACTCCAGTAATTAGAGACAGGAATTGGTTGAGTGATTTGACACAAGAAAACAATACAGCGAATCGGGATGCAGGCTTGTAATTCTATTTGGACAAATATGCAACAGTAAAGGAAGAGGAATCTTACCACTGTGCTGAAAAGGACAACGGTGATGGTGCTAGTGATCATGATTGCATTGCCGCGCAGTTGTGTATGACCAGATCGAGTGAACTGCAAAATGCAAAATATGTAGCTTCCTAAGGCGCAAACATAACTTAATGCAAGAAGGCAAGAATCCATGTGGATGTTTACGCATAAATACGAGCAAACATGAAATCAACTTTCATAGTTACCTGATTATAAGCAAGAGCCATTGATACAGCACCTCGCATTAGGCCAGCCCACCAAATAATAATCTGCACATATAGATTTGATTACCTGACAAATGTTTAGATGGATAAATCGCTCAAAATAATTTAAACAATGTAGACTTACCTGCTGCCTGAATCCAATTCTTTCCGTTGAGGATTTTTTCATCAGATTGGATAGAGATGACAGAGGGAAGACATGTGCAGCTCTTCCAACCATAAGCAAGCCAAGCAATATTCCACTAACAGCACAAGATTTCCCAGGACTGTAGAAGAAGAAATAGCAGTTTGAAGACAATTAATGAGTGACAACTAAGAAGTCATAAGGTACAGACAACATATAAAAAGAGTGATTTTATTCGTTAACAGTAGAGGAAATATCAAACATTTGATAGAGCAAAATCACGATCTTTTATGATAACGATTCTTTCTTTGAGAGAAAAAACTCTGCAATGAAGGTGGGAAACGGGATGAAAGAGATTCTATTACCTGCTCTTCACAAATCTCCACTTCTCTATGTCCAAAGCATCCATGCCGACATATAGGAAGATAAATAACTCGGCAATGAAGGAAAGTGTTGCAAATGCATGTCTGTGGCAACAAACAGACATGATTAAATCATCAATAATAGAGTATGAGATACTATAAGAAGAGGAGGGGAAAAAATGTAGGTTGAAATTTAAACAGAAACAAAGGCTATTTAACATACTTGGTAGTGACTCTAGAACTCTCAGTCACATTATGCCAGGTATAGTGAGACATCACAATGCCACAAAAGAACACAGTAAGAATTGCACTCAGATAGAACAGCTGCAAAATATATAGACAGAAGTCAGATGGAATAAAAGAACATGGGAGAGTAGGTAATGGGGGCAAACAAAGAGCAGAAGCAAAACATACTTCAGCCAGCATATAGGAGAGATATGCCATGAGTATCATAATTGCAACTTCGCGATCAGTGGAATGCCTGGAGAGAAATTGTTCAAACACACAAACCATAGAAAATGAGAATGGTTCTAGAAGTTTATTCTGCATGCGATGCTTTAGGAAAAAAGGAAAAGATATCATGCCCTAGAAAAAAAATCCAAGTAAAAGAAAATAAAGAGTTGAATATTGTTCTTGCTTGCTGTTGCTCAGTGCATGGGAAAGAAGAATTGCATATATAGCAAAACAGTTTAGTGGAAAAATAAAGTAAAAAAAGGGAAACTGACTGGTCATTTCCACATCAAACCAACTGAAAGAGAGAGCATGATTCCAAACATGCATGCAACCTTAAAAACTCAAAACTAAATCTCATTCCAGTGGCAAGGTTAACTCTATTTAGGTAAATGTTAGAAGCAGGATGACCAATCCTGATAAGAAAGGGATATCCCTTACTGTAGTGACAATTACGCACAAGAAACGCTCTAATATGTTTTGTACTATCAATTTTTCCTCATATTCTTTTTAGGGTCTTCTTAGGGGTGAATTCCACTCTGCAAGTCGGGGGCGAGGCAGGGAAGAAAGCTCCACAAGGGTTCGAGGTTGGGATACTGACCCAACCAGCAAAGTTTTATAATGAGGTGGGGCTGTGAGGAAATGGTAGGGACAGCAGGGCAGGGATAAGGACAGGTTAATAGAGTGGAGTTGAGTTAAAGTGGCAGTGATGTGTCAACAGGAAGGGGATGGGTTAACCAAGCAGGGACTGATTAACTTGTAGGAATGGGTTAATGAGGAAGGGACGGATTATTGGGGAGGGAAAAGGTTAATATGTATGAAAAATGGAGAGGGATGGTCAATAGGGCAGGGACAGCTTATTGATGTGGGGACAGCTTATTGATGTGGGGACAGAGTCGAGTTTTAAATGGGGATGGGTTGTGGGGTTGAATGTCAGGGACCAAAACCAACCCCGACAGAACGTGTGCCCGCTCCTAGGTATAAAGCAGCCAAGTAGCATAAATGAAGCCACCTCTTGGCTCTGGTTTCTATTTTAAAATGTTGAAGTACCCGAGGTCTGCCTACGTTCCTTTTCATATTTCTTCATTGAATCTTTTTTTCCTTCTCATTACAAGTGACCAGTAATTAGTAAAATAACCATGAGATTACCAAATCAATATAAATCAAATAAGATCATAAATTGGGAAATTCTTAAAAAGAGAAACAATGTTTTGAAAGATGAGACGAAAAAGGAGGCCAAAACAATTTAAAGTTCTGCAGACAAACCTTCCAAAGTAGAGTTTTTTGATGATGTATGCACTAAGTAGTCCCGCCTGATAGAAAAGAAATTCAATGTTAAACAAAGAGAGCCTGAGAGAGGGAGGGGGGAGGAAGGGAGGGAAGGAGGGAACTTACAACCACTCCCAGCAAGGTGCTTGTGAAAAATAGATAGAAAAAGTTGCCCAGTAACTGCAATGCAGTTTGGGAATTGATGTGACTGAGATCAAAGTTTTGAACTGCATTGAAGAGTACAACTGAAGTCGCATCATTGACAACACCTTCGCCGAAGACAAGACTGTAAAGAAGTGGTGTCTCATCCTGGTTAAGCACCTGCCAGATAGAACAAATACTTGCAATTTATTCACTGAAAAATACCATGGAGCAGACCAATGTTAAAAGATTTCATACCTGCAAGGTGCAAACAGAATCTGTTGCTGAAAAAATTGCTCCAATTGCTGCAAGTATTGGTGTTAAAAAGATATTAAGTACATAAGAATAAAAACATTGAAGCAAAACAAAGCAGATACATTGAGAGTCAATAACGAAAAAAGAGGGAGCAGATGTTGAATAATACCGAGATAATCTCCAATCTCAAGCAGACCTACATCCATCCTCTTAAATATTTCTGTAGCACCTGAGATACGAAAGGACAAGTAAAGAAATGCAAGTGGTGCATAGCATGCAATCTTGTCTACTTCATGAGAATGGGAAAAAGAAAGAATAACTTATAATATTTGTTTTTTATCCTTTTCTTTCCAAGTTTCTTCTTACTTGTCCCAAAAAAAACAGAGAGAGAGAGAGAGAGAGAGAGAGAAGAAGAAGAAGAAGAATAAGACGAATGGGCTAAAACAATGAATAGAGACATATTCAATAACCTACCAAATGAAATGATAGCAAATGATATTAACGTTCCAACAGCACCAAATAGCATAATTGTCATGAAATTGCGGAAAAATTGCTTCTTTTTAACCTGGAACCTGGCAGAGAAAGAAACAGAAAATATAAACACTGTTATATAATTTATGATAATCTGCAATATGCAACATTTGCTAAAGAAATAAAAAAGTATTATTGACCATCAAAAGTATGGTAGACGAATAAAGTTGTTAAGAAGAATATTTCAAGTAAAACAGGAAAAATAAGAACACCCTTCCACTCTCCAAATGCTTTACAAGAACAACTGAGCGTAAACAGAATGTAAACAGTAAGTTCATAACAAAACAATCTATGAGTAAACTTGCGCAAGGTGGGTTTTTTATTAAACTAGTGTTTCTAAAAATCAGAGGAACTTTTCATAGAGCAACCAAAATAGAGTTGTTTACAGAGAATGATTTTGGAGTTGGTGAATGGAATGTCAATAATCCTCAATTTCATTATACAAGCTACAAGTCTGGATTGAAATTAGTTCATTAATTAAACTCAAAAGTAGACTACTAATAGCCTGGACGACACCATCAATAAAGCCATTCGTTACTAAAAGACAATGAAAAGATTCTAAGCTAAAAATGAGAATACGTGATAGAGAAGAGTCTATAGCGTATGACATACCCAGCATTAAAAATAATGGGTGGAAGAAGATATATAAAGAAAAGATCTTCACTGAAGACTAAAATATGAGAACTTTTGCCTCCGGTTGTAAGCAGAATAACAACTCCGGTGCAGAGACCCTGTTCATAAGAAAAAAAAATCAAGTAGGTTACTTCAAAACTCAGAAGGTTATAGCGGTAGGAAAAAAAAATAGAAAAATAAAAATGAAAAAACTCACGATAGCTAAGGCTGTAATAGACTCGTTCATCCATCTATTCTCTTCCAGCAAGTGTCCAATCACTATACACGCACATAAGAGCGCCACAAACAAATTTATTGAAACAACAGAAGCGTGATCCGACGTCGTAGACAGCACGTTCAACCTCACCAAAAGTGATCCCACGTCGAGTGCCATGCTTTCAGCCTCGATCAAATTTCACCCCAACACAAAGTAAGATAATTATTAATGAATCCACCTACAGACTACTAGTCAATAAGCTCCTCCTCCGGAGCACAGTCAATCCGTGTCAAAATTGTCATGTGAAGTAGGATTTCAGCATCATATTGTCATGCAAAAGAACACATCCACCCTGGTGTAATACTGAACACGACCGAATGCGTAAAATCCACGGCACCGAATTCTAACTCCAAGAAGCCCAATTCCAAAAATAAAAAAATTTCAACCACAGATGCGATCACGCTTCCATCAACCGGGGTACAGACTCCTGATCAACTGACGTGATTTACGGAAAAACGCTTGAAACCACGAAACAGGAATCCGGTTCTCCACTTCCAGACTTAAAAGCAACCAGAAACAGGAGGGCGTACACGATTCCGATCTCTCCCGCAATACAAAATCATCACACGCCTCGCTTCCCCCCTAAAAACGACAAAGAAGAGGCTGTTCCGCTCAGAGATCGCGAAACAACGTCTTAGAAACAAACTCTCAAAAGAAAAACACAAGGAGATAACCCGCACCAACACTCGAGTCCCCGAACCGCGAGGGGAAGGAAATCCCGAGTCGAGGAAGACGAGCAGACGACCGTAGTGAAAAATCCGATGCTCCCAATCCTCTCCGCATTCAAAGCGGAGCGAAGCGAGAGGTCAAAATCCCCGTAACGCACAGAACACACGTCACAGAGAGAATCCTCCGGGCCTCCGGCAGTGACGACGAGAGGAAGAAAGCAGGAGATTGCAGAAACAGGACGGGCCAAAATTCATGCAAAGCCTCCTCAATTCGAGGTGGTAAAAAGAGAAAAAGAGAGGGAGAGAGAGAGAGAGAGAGAATCAGAGAGGAGAGACGAGAAGCGCGAAGAAGAGGACAAGCAGATTCGCGAAGGGCAGGAAAGAGAGAGAGGGACTTCAGCGGGAGAAATAAGAGGGAGAAACAAGAAAGCACATCATTGTGTTGTTAGCTAATCAATGACACGCCGCACCCTAGATATGCCCCCGATTTTTCTGGAAACTACGGACCCCACAATTTCTCCCACTTTTCTTTTTTTTTTCCAATTTATTTCCAAACTACCCCGCCTCCTTTTATTAAGCCCATCTGTTGCCTAGAATTATTAAGCCCATCTGTTGCCTTTCGGGGGGTAACATCGTAACATCCTTCCCGCGGTAAAAGAACCTGTTCGGTTACCGTTATCAACCTAGCCGGAGTTTTCACACTCCGTCCTCTGGTTCGAGAACCCGTAAAATATAGTTAACACCCGTTTCCATGTATAAATTGGGCTTAGATTCGGCTGACCCCTTTGATTGTGAAAAATATATAGATTATAAGTCAAAGTGATAAAATAAAAAATAATAATAATTGACCCTGTGATCATGAAAAATACCTCAATAGATGATAAAAATCGCTAACAAAAATTACAGAAAAAAAAACTAGTTATTTTGTAATCGTATTACATATTTGACTCTTCAAAAAAAAAAATTTATTTAGATATTTTACATCAAATAAATTTAGATACACTCTATTATACTTTATGATGAAATTAGACTTTAGATTATATGATTTTAATTTTTATGTGCAAGATCGATGTAAGTTCTCCTTCCCACAAATACACAACTAAGATGAGTAGCTCACTGAGTTCAATTGCAAGAGATGGACAATTGACGATGAGACAGTAATACCTTAGTACGATTGGTTGTCTTTTTCGTATCCAGAATAACTCGGTGGGAAGTCTCATCAGGAATCATCATGTTACCCCTATCTCTATTAATTTTTTTTTTTTGGGGGGGGGGGAGGGGGGTGGGTTTTACACCTACTTAACACGTGGCACATGGTAAAGTGGGGATGGAGGTGGGATCTAGAAATGGGTAGCTTTCAACAAAGACAAACAACAAAACAAGAACCTTTCTAGAATTGATACTAAAAAGAGATGGAAGAACCTTTTATCATAGAAACAGAAATCAGTTGTTCTTCCTTCAACCCTTCCAGAAGAAGTATAAGCAGCTGTAGAGTAAATAAGATGGGAGTTGCCCTCCTTCCGTCAGTGATGAAATGAAGATTTATGTTGTTCCAGCAATCACAAAAAGATATATAGCAATGACACTGAAATCCCACCCCATTAAACAACCAAATTAGATATTAGTTTCACTAGAGGAATCTTCCTGCCTTGGCAGCCAGATCTGTGTTTTCATCCCACATTAAAGGCAGACTTCAATCCCCTTAAAGTAGTTGAATTGGGTGGCCGGTAAAGGAGCAGTGTGTCGCTGCAGCAGGCCTCACACAGTCACATGGGGATCCTGGACCAGATGTAGTTATACACAACTTAAAATGGGCGAGAGAGAGTGAGCGAGAGAGGCAGGCGTGGGTCTGATATTTGGAAGTAATTCTGTTTTGTGAACGTTAGTGGCTTTTCCTATTTAAAACTCGAACTGTTTTCTGGTGCATTTCTTTTTCTGTCGCCTTCTCACTTATGAAACAGGGACTCTCTTCTGAATTCGGAGAGGTAGACAAGCACCCGTTTGATGGAGGTGCTCATCTCTTTGGTCGTCAATGTACGTTATGGTCTGGTGATCTGGTGGGTGTTTTTACTATTTACAAATTACAAGTTTGATGGGTGTTTGTTGCTCCAGTTTTATTAAGGGTACCCAGTACATATAATTCACATTTTATTTATGTAATTAAAAAAATAAGTATTTCTATTTTGTTTAAAGTACTAACTATTAAATATTAAAAGCCAAATAGCAAAATTGGAAATAAGGATAAAATGAATAGATAATTCCATTATGTTTATGTCAGTGATAAATAATGAAGACAGTATAAATGGTTTCCTCTTTCTTAATTTTGATGTATGTGATTTATAATTTTATATAGGTGACAAAACCAGATATTGTGGAATATACGGGTACTGAAAAAGCAGATTTCCACTCAAACTCAAAGGATCGCAGTTGACAGAAATCTGGCCCTGGAAATGAAATCACCCAAAAATCTGTTTCAGTGTTTGTGTGTGTGGAGGGGATTAGGAGTGCCAGCTGTTTGACAGTCTTTCGTGGTTTTTTACGGATAACTTCGATCAGGTCTATAACTCACAACGTTATGTCACACTGACACATGATGATTCTTCAACTCTTATGTTGCATGTTTTGCCCAAAAAGACAAAGCCGTAACGGGTCGACCAAGCGACATAACAAGAATATGACATAGTTGATAAGACTGCAGACGGAATTATTCATCCACTCTTTTATTTTTGGGAAAGTTATATTTTTTATAGGAGAGCTATTTATAAGCAGATAATTATCTATACAAATGAAATGTTTTAAGTTTAATCCTTGGTTGCGACTATTCAGATAGCGGGGTTTTAATCCAAAAATATCTTTTCATATAATTTCACTGATTTTTCGTGAAATATTTTTGTGGTTTTTGAAAATGACCTTTCGAAACGCTGTAAGTGGATATGGATAACGTCATTATCAGGTATAAATTGGAATTTGAAATTATAATTTAAGATATACAACATCCAAAATGCATTCACGGCATATCCAACGAGATGTCCTATTTTAGACTGAAAGAGAAAGTTTGTGATAAATATCAATACGTTAATCTAATTCAAATAATTTAGTTTTAACGAAACCTTATTCTCACGAGAGTCTTTGATTTGAAGAGCAACATTTTGACACGCAAGAAGCTGTCTTACGTCAGAAGGAAATCGAGGAAGAAGCAACCCCTCACATTAAACTTAAAACAAGTCATTATATTATACAAACATTATACGTGACTCATCAATCATTATATATTCCATTACTTGCATCATTCAAGGTCTATCCAATAGACAACAATACCCGATTAATTGGATCATATGACTTGTACCAAGCGAAGAGACATCGCAGAGAGGGGGGGAGAGAGAGAGAGAGACGATCAAAGACGATGAGAGAAAGAAATATAGAGAAGAAATAGAGGGAAGGAGAGAGAATCCATGATCCTCGTGAGTCTGATGCGATCTACCCCGTGCCTTCCACGTCTCCAGTTGACCCGAGTCGTGCTTGCCTCCGTTGTCATGGCAAAATATGTAATAATAGAGACGATGACGGGGAAACTCGGAAGCGGAGGGACTCGTAACTTCGTAAGGCAGAACCTGGGCTCTTTTTGATCGGTCATAATAACCGTGTTGGCCATCACGGGCCGAGGATCCAACATCGGAACCGCGTGTCCCCAGGTTCTCACGGGCAGGTGGGCCCGGATCACGTGGAAAGATGCGAGACGCGACGGTAAAAAAGAACAAAAAAACATAGCTGTTTTTTGACCTTTGCAGCGCCTGTTCTCGTGCCATTTTAACCCGTTAATGTCGGCTCCGTGGGGGGGGGGGGGGGTCAATCCTTTTCGACGGAAATGACCGAAGCACCCTTCCCCTGGCTGGTGGTCCCACAAGGGGGTACGGAGGGGACCCAGGGTGAGAGGGCGCGATGGGAGGATCATGGGAAGCGAAATGATGAGTTGAGGCCCCTTGAGGCCCTTGAGTGTGGTAATGCGTTGCACGGCCTCTGCGTGTGCCAGTCTCTCTCGATGTATTAATTATTATTCGACTTATTAGTACGGACTTTTTTCTTCTCTTCGCTTCTCTTCTCTTTTTAGGGGGGTGTTCGACAGGAGAATGAATGATATTTTAACCGACAGGTAGTGGGTCTCATTCGGTGATGTCCTTGGTTTTGTTGGCACACGAGGGTTCGTGGGGTCTTTCCTTCTCTTTGATTACGTGTGTAAAGCAACGTTTTTTATGTGCTTTGTACGATAATATAGGCATTATAAAACTTCGGTTGATTAAAAAAGTAGTCAAACTTTTTAAGACAAATAATACTTCTCTTCGAGAGCGAGATAAAGAGAGAGAGAGAAGGCGTCGATTACTGTATGATCCTAAAAGGTCCATACTTTATTCAAGTAGTCACTTGTATGCTATCACTTGAAGGAGAGCTATCACCATTCACCGCGGTTGTGCTGCTACTCGCGCTAGAGGGGGGTACCTTGGTTAGATCAACTACGTTACGCGCGTCACTTATATGCTTAAACACCTGTGTTGCGAGTTAGTACCACCAACCCCGTTCAGAGATTCTCCTTGGTGGATGTCCTTTTATATAGAAACGTATTGGTTTCAAGGTTTCTATGACCTCCCCATCGTGTGAATACATATACCTCTAAGGCCCATTAACCATATACTCTAATTGAGCATAGACATTTGGGTCCAATAGCTTATTAGATAAATAGCCGGGCTCCATTATCGAATTGACCCACGTGTGGATTCATGCTTTCGTGATTACATTCTACTCAAACTCAGTATCAAACTTGGGATTATTGAGGCTCCCAAAAATCGAGTCTGACCCAAAATAGCCAGGCCCAACTCCCTAAATGTTTCAAATCATTTGAGAGTTAATGTTTAAGAAACAATTTTAAATAGTTATTCGTAAAACTAATTATAGAAAAAAAAATGATATTAGTACTGCCATATTTTACTCTAAGGTTTTACATCTACATTGTCTTCATGGTAACACAGTCGTAGGCAAAAGAAAATTTAGGGTTCATAGTTTACTCAATAGTATAAGAAGATAATATATTAGATAATTCAGTTATTCGTAGTTTGAGAATAACTGATAATTTCCCCAGATTATTGAATTATTAATTGATCTATTATTTCAAAAAATGATCCGGCAATTAATTTACCATTGGATTTATGATCAATATTACGTAAGGAATTCACTTTATGAGCAATTACAGTGACTTTATAAATTAAACAATATGCATGAATCGCCATATATTAAAATTCATTTTGTGGAAACGTATTTTTTGGAAGAGTTCTGGCTATTTCTGTTAAAAATTTAATACGAAAAAAAAAATTATTTTATTTTATAAGTTTTTCTCATCCAACCGTCGGATGGCATGGTTTTTTTTTTTTCACCGGTTTGACGTTATTTTCTTTTGGAAACCAAATATTAAACTACCTAGAATATCTTTGTATCCAGCTATAATTTCTAATTGTCATCGTTCCTTATTCATGTATTTTTATCACAAAATGCTACCCCCGAAAATAATATCTTAATTACATAATATTACCCTTAACAATTATGAATATGACATAGAATAGAAATTTTAGCACTTTACAAGAGAATGTATAATTGGTGTCGGCTTTCACTGAAGTTTGTATTTGACATATACAATTTAATTTCATTTTCGTTATATTTTTGGTTTCATTTTCGTTTCATTTTCTGTTTCATTTTCGTTACGTTTATGGTTTCTTCGGCACAGCAACGAAATGAATGATCTACATCGGTTTAATTAGCGTGTTGTAGCTTTTTGGTACGCTTTCAAGTCGTGCATGTGCGTGTTGTTGCTTGCTGTAAACATATTACAAGCCGAAGCCATCTTCCAACGTCGTACACACTGTGCTTTCCCTCCTTGCTCTCTCTCCCTGGCCAGGAGAGAAGAGACGAGATTAGGAGAACCTCTGATTGATCGGATTTTTTGGTTGTTTTTATTGGGATGGTAACTCGATTCGTTGTAAGTCCTCTTCTCGTGCCATTTTTCTTCAATCATAACGTCAGACCAGCGGATGGTGTCGTCTGATTGGCGTTTTTTTGAGGTGCCGTCAGCTTTTGGATATGGTGTCTGGTTGATACTCGACGTTTAACATTAGGTTTTGATGATTATTTGCATTATTTTTAGAATTTTCTACTTTGGGACGGTGGTTGTGGTTGATGTCTTGTTGGTTGGCTTATTACTATTGTCATTGCTGTTCTTCATGCTCAAATTTCGTGTTTAAGGCGTTTTATTTTTGAATGTCGAGCGAGAGGATTCTGAATTTCGCTTGTTTGGTTTCTTCGATGCATTATTGCTGTGGAAATTTTTAATTTTACTTGTTTATTGTTTTTTCTTCAGTTATCCTGTCTTGTACGAGTGTTGGTTATGGCAGGCATTGCCGAGCGTCTTTTTCGTTTGTCTCTTTTCCATATCTGACGGTTAGGTTGTTCGTCTTGAACTCTTCTTCGTTATTGCAGAATCGTAGACATGTAGTCCTGTTATCTACCTTTCCGGGAGCCAAGGAACATATCTTTCTTTCTGATTGTGCTCCCGTTAGAAGGTAATGTTGTAATTGTTTTTAATGGTTTTTACTAGAGAATTTTGCTTTTCTTAAATTACAAAGGCGTGTTCAGCTCAATATTTGAACGACCCTTTGGTACAGTGTATTATTTCATCCCCTGTTTGAGATGGAGTCGGACATTTGTTTCTCGTCTTAACCCAAAATTTTGGTCTTTATGATTTAGATGTTCTTTATGATACCAATGAGTTGGACCTTATTCAGCTAGCGCATGTGCTTCCGTCAAATGGCACAAAAAATAAGACCTTACCTTTGAAATTGGGTTCTTAACAATGCCCAATTGTGCAAAGTAGACTGGTGGCTGACTTGAGGAGTCCGTTGATGTGGTGTATATCAGCTTTCTATTCCAGATTTATGTGTTGGATATATCTCACAGTTATGTTTGTCTGCAGACTTCATTCTAAGTAAGCCTAGGGAGGGCAGAAAAGGAAGCCATGGTGAGGCTTACTGCTGTTGGAGGTTATTCAGAAAAAGTCACAGGTGTTTGAAAGTTCTTTAAGATTTATTGACATTATTGAAAAATATTAGCCGAAAATTCAAATACTCCTGGATGGGAAGTTTTAGAGGGCGGCCAAGCTCAAAAAAGCAATGCAAACAAGTGGAGTAGATTTGTGGCATGCAGCTGAATTATTATTTTTTTGCCCTTTTTCTTGTATGTTGGCAAGTTCAGAGTCATTTGTTCCATTTGTGGCTTTTGGAGTTTCTAAGAGAGTAAAATTTGCTGCCTACTTGATGATCTAAAGACAAACCCTAATTTTATGAATCATCTACTAATCAAGCAGCACCTGCACAGTTTTGTTCTATTTGGTTTGGGGATTATCTTTCCTTTCTATTATAAAAAAACCAGGCTTAAAGACAGCCAGATAATATTCGTATTTTGATTCTTTTTGGCTACTGATTTGTAATGCTAACACTTCCTTGTCAAAGAACATGTTCAGTTCTAGGAAACAATGATATCAGACTTTAACAGGACGTTGATACATTTAGAAAAAAACTCCTAAACCATTATAATTAAACCATCGTAATTGTAAATGCAACTTCTTAATTTGATAATTGCTTGTGGTTTTTTGAAGATGAAGCAGACCATGAAAAGATAGCTGCTCAAACCATTTATAGAGATTTACTCGAGGCAGATGAACCTAACATGCTTGAAGAAGAAGGTAAATAGTTGTTTCTTTGTAAATCTGTTCGAGTTGCGGTTGACATCTCTATTTAATCTGGAAAAGGGGAAAGGAAAATTTAATCAAGAAGATAACGGACAAGACATAATTGTTAAGACCTGGGAGAAGGAAAACCTCAACCCCTCTGTATCTTTTGTAGTCTTGTTTGGATGGATTTGGTCCCAACTTTTAACATGGTATTGGAGTAGAGACTCTTATACGTGCTCCACCTAAAAGTGCTCATGGATAGGAAAGTAAGAAAGCTTACAAGTGAGGAGGAGTGTAAAGTATTATCCCATGTAGATTCAGAAAATGAGAAATTTTGCACTTATTACTCAAGAAGAAGCTTCTTAGCTGTAATTAGTGTTTTTAGTAAAGACATTGATCTAAATTCAACGGTAGTAAATTGTTATGTCTTAGATTGTTTTGCATAATTATTAAGAAAATTATAAAACAGCTGTGAGATTGATATTGAGTCATATTGGGCTTCTTGAGTTTTTTTTTCCCATTTATAGAAGGTTTTCAGAAAATGTTATCATTTGGATCTCCAAGATAAAATTGACCTTGCTGAAGGTGAGGCTATTGTTTGATAATTTTTTTTTTTTTTTTTGAGAGATTGGTTTTATAAAATTTTAGACATTGCTTCCTAAAGTATAACAGAATAGATACATGTTTCTCATGCAGCTGTTAGCTTATCAGATCACTTGGTAAATAATGAGCTTCTCTAGGATAGCAAGCTATTAAAAAGCCCATCTCAGTTGCAAAAAAAAAAAAAAAAGAAATTCAGTTGTCTGTTGCAAATTACATATGCCAAAGATGCACGCAGGGTTGACATGTAATAAACAAAAGAAGTAACGAAGCATGGTAGTTCCCTCTTAATGTTCACACATTTTTTGTTGTGAATCTTATTATCTTGCATTAGTGATAAACCATTAGCTTTTTGTGGTCCCAGTTGACACATCTCATTTGGCACAAGCAGTTCAATTTTGTAAAGCTGTATGTTTATATGGTTGCCATATCTCGTCTAGGTGAAAAGTATTTGTTTTGCCTTTTGCATTTTTGAGCTGTTGATAATGTTTTTTTGTGGTATGTTTTCTGATGTGCTTTTCACATTCGCTGTTTGCAGATATGCATGTATTCGATTGCAAGCCACTGACTGATCCGCTGCATCTGGTAATGTAGGAAATTTTCAATTCTTTGGATAACGTTGTTCTGTTTTGACATTCTACCCTAGTTTCAATTCTTTAGATAACTTTGTTCTGTTTAGACATTATACTTTCGTTTCTCTTGAGGCATATTTTTTTGTAAGTTTCTGCTATTCAAGCATCTTTTAACCTTGAGAATCCAATGCTTGTATACATTCTATGCTTTGGTTGGTACATGGGGCAAGACACCTCATCAATTCATATCAAGCTGCAATTTTATAATTTTTATTCTATAGGCTTCTATCGTGCACTTCAATTATTTGACTTTGATATTTATATTGAAGGTCTGTTGCAATGCTTGCAAGAAGCCTATTAAAGACAGTCAATATGCTTCTCATGCAGGTCTGTGCTTGTTTCTGCTTTCTCTTTCGTAAAATTTTGCGATAATGCTAGCTTGCAGGAGTTGCATAATCTTAAATACTTCTTTAGAAAATTTGGTAACACTTTTGAGAACTAATAGTCTTTGCTTCGTCTTATATAGACTTTTTATTTTTTTCGAGGAAAGCGATTTTTTTACTCCAATTCTCAGACCCCAGGAGACTTGAAACCAAGACCATTAAAAACCACCCATGTGACCACTGAGCTATGGTCATCTTACATAGACTTTCTGAAATCAGATTTTAGCTTATCACTAGGCTTAAAATCATACTGATTGTGCTTAGACATTAATTTTGGATAGGTATTTAAAGAGAGTGAGATTCAAGGAATAAGTTTCTTGTGGCAAGTTTACTTCATGAAATGTTTAAGAATTAACTTTGTGTAAAGGTTGAGATAAATTTTTATAAGAAAATTAGTGACATCATGTAGAGCTAGAGCGAGGCTCGGGCTGAATAGCCAAGCGGGCCCTTTATCATAGGGAGAACAAGAAGTTGTAAACAATGGAGATGATGAAGAGGAGGTATCTGCGTGACTTCTACTTTTGAAACAAGGCCTCCACCTTGGATAACATCCTTAATAAAGTTCCAAAATTGAAGAAGTCAGCAAAGGGATTGCTTTTAGGAGGAGATCCTAGTCCTAGAAGATGAGTTTGGCGAGATGTTGATGCTCAACGGCTGCTTCATTCAAGAGCTTTTACTCAAGCCATAGGAAAGAAAGTCTCACATTGAAGAGGAGAAACTATTTGCTGCTTCTTCTGCGAAGTGAATTCTAAGATGTGTAGCTGGGGGTCTTGTTCCTCTCCTTTTCTAAAACACATCCGGGGTCTCTTGGAGGTTCCATTTCAATTTTCAACTTGCATCCCTGTTTGCCCTAGTGACTTGTGACTAAGATTGGGAATAAGAGCCTAATAAGAGCCTGAGATAAATAGGGAGTTGATTGCCTCAATTGGAATACAAAGGTTGAAGACGAAAAAGTCTCCAAGAGGTTTAGGGTTCGGGTTGAGGGGTAAGCCGACAAGGGTTAAAGAGTCTAAATATTTAATAATGAGGGACTTAAGACTTAGGCGCCTCACGAGCTAATGAGTAGAACTAAGGGATATTGGACTCAACTTGTTTGCTTTCTTGAACTCCAAATGGATGGTTCAAGTTTGTTTTTTATTGAACCAAGCTGAGCACAATTCATCGCAGACCAGATTATTTTCATTCCACTCCAACTCGGTTGGGATTTGACGTTCCTATAGGCACAAGTTTCAGAATGTAGATCCCCTTCTTTGAGATCCAAGAAATTGTCTTTTTCTTACTAATATGGATAAAAAGGTGTTTGACGAGTTCTAACCATACTCAATGAACTTCGTGAAAGATGTTTCAAACTTGTTTTTGCTTGTTGTGTGTTGTGTAATCTCCGCACCGAGTTTTCATCCATTTCCATATGAAATTATATCACTGACATTTTAAGATAAACATATCTGAAATATGACTTAGCTTTGGACTGAAAAATTATCTTTATTTCTTAAACTTTTCTACAGCGCGCTGCAGGTCTCTAAATTTTGCAGGAGAGATTGGGTTAGGGCTTGATGGTGGTACTGGGCACAAAAAGCCTCCTAGAAAAGGGCGGAAGAAAATGCAAACAACTCATGATAGTATCCTCTATGCTTGTATCTAGACATGCCATGTGTTCTTAATTGTTTTGTTCTGTGCCATAGTAGTTTTCTCTTTGTTATTTTAACATCATGATATCATGTTTGAGATTTGTGTATTAAAAAAATAGAAAGTGCAAATTGCTCGTGAGAATATTCTGTTAGCATAAAAGCAAGCCATTTTTTTAATGAGAAAGGTTACTTTCTATTAAACGCTGAAGGCAAAATTAAGAAGGGGAAGGAAGTCTGCAGTGAGGAGCTGAAAAGAAACATCTTCCTTGGCTAATACATCAGCAATAGAATTAGCAGTTCTTATTACCATGAAAAAAATAATAATACAAGAGGTACAAAGATCTTGATCTCAGCAAAAACATTTCAATGCCTCCAAGCGGGGAGCTTTTTTCCTTGAAGCCCAGCTGATCACACTAGAAGAATTACCTTCAATGAATAAGCTTCCTTAAAAATGGCTTCGAAAGAGACTAATACTCTGCTTGAGTCTAGTAAGTTTGGCGATTTTGTTTTTTTGAAAGTTGTGTCGTTTTGATTTCAGAAAGAATTTACAGAAGTATTTGCCCTAGATGGGCATTACATAATGAGTTCAGGTTACACCAACGACAAGTTGCGACTGTTGTACTCTTTGCTTTGCAAGGGCATCAGCCGTGCCATTAGCACTCCTAAAAACATGTGACCAAGTACAAACATAATGAGTCAGACCAGAAATCTCATTGAACCAAAACCGGAACCTCCAAGGGGGTCTTGATTCCCCCTTACAGCAAGAGAGGGTTACCTTCAAGTCCCCCTCAACATGAAGACTCCCAGAAAAACCAGAATTTGCAAAGCACTTGAGACCTTGTAGAAGACTCATGGCTTGGGCAGTGGTGGAATCATTGATGCCAATTGGACCGGAGTAAGTGAGTAACACTCCTCCATCTGAATCTCTAATAAGGCCCCCAATACCTGCTGGGAGAGCATTTCCCAAAGATGACCCATCAAAATTGAGTTTGAAGGCAGAATGGGGAGGAGGAATCCATTCATGAGTTTCAGGTTTTGAGGCCATTATATCTCGAGCATGTTCAGCAACATTTTGAAAAGAGGGTATAAGAGAGAAGAGTGACATCAGCAACATTTTGAAATATGCCCCCACACCCAGAAGACCCATGATCCCTGAATCATGAGCCATCAAAGTTGTGCTTGATTGTGCCCTTAAGAAGGGAGGACCATCCACAATGCAGTTTTATTAATTTTTGTTTCTTCTTTGCTATTTTAGTTGTTTCTTTAGTATTTAACATCTTGTATCGTGTTGGAGATTTGCATATTTAAATTAACAAAATTGTATTTTTTTTGTATATTCGATGCCTTTTAGTGGGAGTCTAATTTAAGATTCTTCACTTTGTCCTTCTTGTATATTCTGTCTTTTGGTTGTTGTGATTGAACTGAACTCTGAACTTCTTGGTGTCGTTATCAGTAGTGATCTCAGCAGTTTTTAGATCCCCTCATTATAGGAGCTGTCACTATTTTGAGGTTTACTTCAAGGACATCTCTTCCTTGGGGCATTTTTGACTTATTCAGGACGAGATTTTGTTGTATTGTCAGTATCTCTATATACAGTAGCTTTGTCATGTGCATTGTGAAAAACGTGCAGGGGATGTTTTATTCCTTTATGTAGTTAATCTTATGGATCTTTTTGTGACTGGTTTCTTTCCTTTGATGCACATTAGTTTTATTCAAAGTTTTGTTCATGTTTGTACTATCTCTCCCTTTGACTCTGTTGGGGCGGGGATGGGAGTTATCCCAGGTTGATTTATTAACATGTCTTCCCCATTATTTATCTAATAACATAAGTTTCCAAAATAAAGAGCAAGAGAATGTGAAGAGTAATGGTAGGTGTAGAAAGAATTTTTTTTACTTTAAGTTAGAATTACCTTCTTGCCCTTCTCTATCGAAAAATGATTCATTGTCAAATAAAATGAACTCTTAAACCTTTTGAGGGCATTGATGGTAGAAATTAAAAAGATTGGAGGCAAAGTAGGGTTCATGGATGGCAGAGGAGTGTGACCGGGGTGGTAGTGTGGGTTCAGGACTCCCAAATGCTGAATCCTACTCAACCAGAACTGTTGGCACCCGTGGAACTGATGCTATGGATTGAGGGATATTGCTGACATGGACTTCATTATTATGTAACCTTAATGGAAAATTTTCAAAAAAAAAATGTAACCTTAATGGAACACAATGACTTTAACTTATGAGGGGTTTAAACAAGTCAAGATGTCTCTCTTACTTGTTCCAGGAGCATCCTCCTCCTTATAGGATGATATGTCTCTTGTAATTTGTTATTTTCCTTACGTCTATGAACACCTTTTGTATTTTGGCAACCTGGAAATTGACTACTTATCTCATGCCACCACCAGATGGTCACATGGGGGAATTTGTAGTGCGATGCAGGTTCAAGTTTCTTGGGGGGGCATGGGAAGTTTGCTGCTAAGAATCATTAGTTTGCTGCTAAGAATATAATGCTTTTAAATTTTTATGAATTCTCTCAATTTGGTTGTTCTTTCCTTTATGCTAATTTATTGGCTTAGCTGGTTATTATGGATGTCATGTAGCAAATATGTGAAGCACTTTATTTCAGTTTAAATATACAATTTATCTTTGTTTATTTATTTATTTTTTTAATGCATAGTAGCACCCACTTGGAAATAAGACCTTAGCTTTCCAGCAATGATCCGCGAGACTAAATCAGCACACCCTTATATATTTTCACTCAAACAAAAGCACATTATAATATATATTACTCATTTCTGAGCTGTATCTGGAATAGGACTGCATTTTATGTTGGAAGTCATCTTCAAGTTTTATCCTTATACATCACCTAGATCAAGGTACGACTCTTGGAGATCAAGAAAGATCTGCATCTATAGATGGGGATAATGAAACTGCTGCTTCTGAGTCAAACATGGATGATCATGGCATTGCTTGTTCACTCATCAGGGATTCAAAGCGTAATTCTTCCGCATCTAGTATGTTTGTTTGTTCATTTTTTTTGGAAATGTTTTGTTCAGAGATTTCTAGTTTTGCCTGATTATTTGCTGAGAATGTGCTCTGCCCTTGGTGAAAAAAATCACTCTCTTGATAACAAAGAGATGTAAAACCTAGCGATTTGGAGGGGATTTGCTAGGAAAAAATATTAAACCAACCAGAGACTATTTTATCATTAAAAATAAATTTTTAGATTTACTTTTATATGAAAAAATATCATATTTGTATTATTTCTTGACTCTAAAGACTTTTCTATTTATGGACATGCTATTAGTTATTTATAAAATGAACTTTGTATCTAGAACTCTCATTTTTACTCACGTTCCATTCAGATTTTTGTTGAAAGGGAAATGAATGGTTGCTTTTAATAATTGCCCTAGAAATATGTACCTCTTTTGACTGTCAATTTATGAGAAATGGGCTAATTTTTTCTTTGCCTTGCAAAAATTTTTTATGGGGAAAAGTGGAGTGGGGGTTAAATATCCTCCTTCAGGGTAGACTTTCACTTCTGCTTGATTATTATATATAAGCAATTCTTCACAGCTCCTTGTTATAGAATGAGATTGGTTTATTTTCCACTCCCAAGCCTACCTTATTGTACTTGATGTCTAATTTAGTAATGGCGATTCATTTTTTGTTTGTGGTTCTTATTTAAAATTTTATTTTTTTTGTTTCATAGCATATATACTAGTTCTGTTAATATATGTATTGGCACTTAAACTATAAATTACACTCTACTCCTTATCTTTAATCCGTTGCATAATGCTTTGTTTTTAAGGAGCATCAACACCAATAGATGTGTCTCTGGGAGTGGATGGCTCCATCATTAGTGGAAGCACAAATCATTCAGCAGGTGCAATGTCTTCTTCCAAGAAGCGTAATAAGTTGTATGTTCACTTTCCCTCTTATAATATAGATTAATTTTTGTATCATTGGCATCTGAAATTCTCTGGACATCTGAATTCTTTAGAAAATGAAATTTTATAAATCAAGCTTCTGAATTGTGTTAGTTTCTGCCTTTCGTGTTATACATTGAGTTTCATTATGTTCTTCAGTGCTATATGAACTGCATTGAATATTAACTATCATTTTAATCCTTCATATATATTTTCTACAATCAGTTCCATACTATCTACGTACCACTGAGGGTCTATTTTTGGTCTTGTAGGTTGGGTGTTGAGCCCTTACCACAGTTAAATTGTATAGACAGACTATGCGGTGTAGAGACAGAGGCAGCACCAAGTTGTCAAGAGACAAGTAATTGTTGAGTAACACCTGGAATTTAAATATTTATTGACTTCAACTTGTATGAAAAATCTTTGTTTATTTATTGGGTTATTTCAAGGAAGGGTTCTTTCTAAGTGCAGTTCAGTTGACAATTATAGTTGTTTTGAGTGAATTGAGAACATTTAGCAAATGTCTCTTATATCAAATCTTGCTCATGCACCAAACTGTGAAGTAGAGCAGATCTCAAGTGAAGTAATTGTCATTCAAACCTGGGATAAAAGTTTTCGTTGAGACTATCCAAAGCTTACTTACAAGAGGCATGAGATATGGACACAAACTCCTCATGAAGCGCACGAGATAGAGTCATCTCCTTATGGAGAGAACTTGCAACCTTAAACCTTATGAAGTCACATCACATACTTGTCTCAACATGAATCCACAATACAAATGTCAGATTACCTGCTCTTATCACATGATGCCCACAACCTACAAATAACCTGGGAAACACAAATTAGGTTTCCCACACATCCAGTTTTTTTTTTTTTTGAAGAGATTGATTCTATTGCATGTGAGTTTAATACAGTGCTACATTGATTACTTTCCCGTAAACTGTAGCTGGGAAAAACTTCGTATTTTAGGAGATTCGAACTCAAGACCTCCCGCAGCACATCCCTTGGTGTTACCACTGAGCTATGCTCAGCTTCACACGCACACATCCAGCTTTGCTACCATGTTTTTTTTGGAAAGAATAAATTTTCATTAAAGCTACCAAAGAAAGGATACAAGATAAAAGCCACTTAGGATTTGTTTCAGTGGGTGGCTTTTATTCAACGTTACTTATTAGCTTCTCTTAATACTTTGTATTGCAGGACTTGTTCCCTTTCAATAACATAAAATATATTTCTCTTTATGTGTTATTGAATAGAAAAAATAATCTACTGAGGAGAGGAATGACTGAAGGGAATAGTAAGAAGACACCTACAATGGGAGCTACCAAGACAAACAGATTTATTTTATGTTTTTTTAATTTTTATTTTTTTTACGGAATTTCGTTCAGCCCGAAGGCAAAAACATCTTATATTAGACTTTAAGGGGCCACTCCATTTGTATGGCTTTATTGGCAATAATCGACAGAACCAAAACTTTAAGGACTAGTGACCTCCTTTAAGGGCTTTGATGGCCAATTCCACGACAAACCAAGACTTACAGGAGATAAAAGCTTCATGACCAAACCAAATCAAACATAGTTCCCCAGTGACCTCCTTTGAGGCCTTTGATGGCCAACACTAAACCAAGACTTACATAAGATAGAAGCTCCTTGCATAACCAGACAAGTCTTCCTTATTTGTGCATGAAAGCTTAAGACATGATTTACCGTGAAAGATTCATATGTAATTTCTTGTGGAAGCTTCATTTGTAATTCCTACAAAAGCTTCATAATTTAATTGCCTATGGAAAATTGCCCTATGGAATTGCCTATGGAATTGCCTATGGAAAATTGCCCTATGGAATTGCCTATGGAAAATTGCCCTATGGGATTGCCCCTGGAAAATTGCCCTATGGGATTGCCTATGGAAAATTGCCCTATGGAATTGCCTATGGAAAATTGCCCTATGGGATTGCCCCTGGAAAATTGCCCTATGGGATTGCCTATGGAAAATTGCCCTATGGAATTGCCTAAGGAGTAGGTGATGGAAGAAGGCAGTCAATCGAAAATTTTACTCCGATTGTGTCTAAGATTCTTCTCTTTCATTTCTCCTAATCTTTCTTTGTCTTATCTACTCTAGTTGTTTCTATTCAACTCCCCTCTTCCACATGCTCAATCTTTCTCCTCTCACTCATCACGTATAGACTTGAGAATTCTGCCACATTAGCATTCTAACCATTTAGAAAGGTTTTGCCCAAACAGAGGGAATTAAACCTTCATGAATAAATTCCTTTTCTATTGAGAAGTAATCTTCATAAGAAGAGTTTGGGGATGCCATTTAGCTAAATACAAAAATCACTTTCTCATGGTAGTGCTGCAAAATGCACCAGAACCTTTTCTACCTAAATTGATGCCCTCCCTTGCCATGATATCTTTCTTTATAAGATCTTTTTTTTTTTTGAGATGGTGAAAAGCTTTTATTGATTTCTTGAAAAACTCTTACATCAGGTTACATAGTATACAAAGAATAGATCAAAAGTAGGACTGTAACAAGCTAGGGTAAGACAGCGTTGTCCCTGTGACTATAATTGTTCTCCTTACACCTTGCTTGGCAAGTTTGTCCGTATTGAGTTTTTATTCATACATTGGTGCAACAAAGTCACCCAACCCCCATGGAGGCTACTGGTCTACTTTAGGGAAATCTGGTCCATAGGACAATCTACATCATGTACATGGGTGCATATCCTCAGAGCTGCAAACTCTGTTGCAGACTCGCTAGCTAGAGGAGTGACGCTTCCTCACTTGGAAGTAAAGGATCAACCGTAGAACTCGGAATAAGAGAAGTGTAATAAGCATTTTGCATCAATGAAATACTCTCAACTTCTTCAAAAAAATAAAAAAGAAAAAGAAAAAAAGATAAATTTTGGCTATCACTATATCAACACATGAAAAAAATAGTTTGATGATTACCTTTTTAATAGATACAAACTACACAATCTTGGCTGTATGGACTAACCTGTATAATTAGATGCACTTAGTAGAACACGTGAACTAATTCTACGGCTCTGAAATTTTTCACAATCATATGAACCTGATCATGGAAATATGGCTCCAAGCTCAGGGCTGAGCTGTTATGTCATCAAAGTGGTAGAGCAAGAGAGAGTTGAAGACGAGATTGGAGGGAGCAAGGGGGACGAAAGACAAAGGAAATGTTAGATGGTGACTGTTGGAGCTCAAAAATCCGATCCTTCGGTGTGAGGCAATTAAGGCAGCAAACTACCAGTCCAGTAACAGTTGAGGGAGACCCTATGCTGGTCATAAAATAGGCAAGCCAATCCTCTGCCTCCATGGACACTAAGACAAATATTTGATGAACTCCAGTCCATATTCAATTGGGAGATAGCCTGGTCTAAAGTGTATTGGTCAGCAAATTCCTTGGTTGACAATCCAGTCAAAGAAGGGGTGCATAGGGCTGAACTTGTTAGAAGGCATTCTATGCCATTGTAACCATACATGCACCATGTAAAATGGCCACTGGTTGCCAATGTGATTCCCAAGACATGCCCTTAGTGACTTTGGCATTTCGCTAAATGGTCATGGGTGATTTCTAGGTCTTGGATTTCAAGTTTCGCCACAGGCAAGATGATGCTAGGTCTTCCAAAAATTATGTTTTATGTTTTGAAATTTTTTTTGTTTGCTTTGTACTAAATTTGGTCTGAGTCCTAAAAAAGGTAGGAAGCTTCTTCCCAACTACTAATAGTCCTTCCATATCTGAAGTAATGGGGGGCTATTTTCTGGATGCAATTCTTAGCTGTCAAACTACTTACTGGTGTAAGATGATTCTCCCGATTTCGTCCTAAAATGACTAATGACTTAGGAAGCAAATTGCTCAATCTAAGAAGTTATTTACTTTTCTCGATGATTTTCAATGTGAGATTTTATCTCACTTAACAGCCCTTTACATCCAATCTTACAAATAACAGTCTAGAGTCGTGGATATTAACTCTCAAGAAAGCATGCAACACACAGATAACTCTAGCTATCACCTCATATAGCACATAACCCACAAACACACTGGGGAGCACAAATTGGACTTCTTGCTATGCACACGTCTTTCTCCTCTACCATGTGAAAATTGAGCCTCGTTTCATCTCAAAATGATTGTCCACTTAGGGGATCTATTCCTCAACCTTAAGGCATCAACTTTTCTTGATAATTTTTTTTTACTCAACTCGCTATTATAGACCTTTTCACCGAACACTCTCCTTGGCATCCATGCTAAAACAGACAAGCTGGCTTAGAACATGATATGGTGGTTTTAGAGATACATTGGACAATATGGTTTGGGTTATTTTTGTACTGCGACAAGGTTGAGCTGATCTCTCCTAAAGTATTTGTATATATTTTTTTAATTAATTAGCATATGATCTTTCCAAACTTAAATAAGTGTGGGCTATTTTTCTACAACAACTCAGTCTCATTCTACTAGTTTGAGACTGCTGAATGGTATGGCTTTTTACCCTCCAACATTTTGTAGTGTAATCAGCTTTATTTTGAAAAAGGTTTGTTGTTTGAATTTGCCTCTCAGGATAAAAACGGCATGCTTACATTTCTTGATTTTAATCATTTCTTGTTGTTGCATGATACTTTCTAAAAAGCACAAGAATGGTTAAAATCCTAGGAGAAAAGAATTGAATATCTTAAAAAAAAATTAATATTTAAACAAATCCTATTTTTTTATTCTTATGCACTTTTTAAACTGCCCATCATATTTGAGATCTCTAAATCTACTGTAACCAAAACCAGGTTCTCCATTACCTCTTGCAACCAAAATGTATCACTCAAAAAGAAATCGTCTTCGTACAGCTATTGGACATCTTTATAATGAAGCACTGGAAAAAGAGCTTGGCTTTGATTCGTTCGGGACAGTGGATGGCTCTTCCACATTTTCTTCTCTTCCTGTACCTGCCGATAATTTGCTGCATGGGTCAAGGAAGGATGATATGGATCCAAATAAGGTCTATGCATCTTATCTTTCCCCATTTATACTCTATTGTTTCTTGATCATTTCCGTTTCTTTTCACGTCAGCAAAATATATGCTTATATGTTAGAACTAGACGTCTGGCTTTTGCATCTTGTTAATGTGGATTAGCACTCCCTCTAGCGTTTGCTCTCTTTTTTAATCGATTATCACATATTCCTTGAGTTGGATTCAGGACTTATAAAAATTTACACAACACAATTATTCTATCAAGTTGTTCTTTGACAAAAAGTTACCTTTAAAATGCTGTTACTTGAAAACATTTTCAGACTAATCTCATGATATTTGACATTCTTGATCATTTTGTTTGTGACAATTATCTTTTTAGAATTATGATGTGAGAATTAGCGAACTGTAGAATTAATTGATCCCTCATTGCTTACATGCTGATGTAGCATTTTGGTTTAGATTTAAGGAAGAAGTTGGATGCTCTGTCTAGAATGTCGATTATTTAGAATTTATTAAAAAGTTAGAAAATTTAAAATCTGGGTTCAAGCTTATGGGTCAAACTTGAAGGACAGAACAGGTTTCTACAGTTATTGATGTTATTGGCCTATTCTTTTGTGCAGCTTGGGCTGGAATTGTATCTGACACAGCAAGTCAAGCTATTAGATGTCAGTGTGACCTCTATTGTTGAAAATACCAGAAATGCTCTGATAGAAAGATAGATGAGTTGAAGTCCCCACAAGGGCATAAGGCAGGGGCTTTACGCAACCACACAATTCAAAAAAAAAAAAAAAAAAAAAAAAAAAATGGAAAACCTCAAACAACTTTTGCTCCTCTGTTTTTTGTTTAAAATGATGAGATAGGCAACAAATTTATTATTTGTCAAGGCATGATTTCCCAATGTTGATGATGTTTGTCAACCTGTTAATATCTTATACTGCCCCAGTACTATTCACATTTTCGTATTGTAAAACAGAGTGATGCAGAAAAAATCCCTGTTTCAAGAAAACCAGATCAGATATTGGCACAAAGTTCAGAACTATGTCTGGGGACTTCAAGGGGATGTCCAGCGGCAGCTGTAGGCTTTTCCAACCAGTTTCAAGCTGCTGATGCTGCTTCTAAGGGAGCCAAAACTAGATATCTTCCGAATACTTACTCATTTCCTGGAAACTCTGGTAGTTACAGCTTTAATATCTTTTCTTCCATTATTTGAAAATAAGTTCTCGCTGATTTCTGGTGAAACGCATGCATAAAAAATAAAAGATATTATTATTACCTGCTTGTGTGAATACCTCTGCCTTCAAGCCCCACCTGGTAATCTGCTCATGGTGGCTTGGGACTAAAAAATAGAAAAAGATTAACAATCACAGTTGGGGATGTAACTTAGGTTTGGGTAAAGTCACCAGAAGGAAAATGGAAGAATAACTAGAAAGCAGATTGAGAATTGAGGATAGAGAATAAAAGGGAAAAGGAATTGAAAGAGCGTTTCTTTGCTAGATTGTTGCTTTAGTTTTTATAATTTGATTCTAGTAAAGAACATTCAATTTGTAGGTTGGCATTCAGTAGGGGTTTAAGTTGGATCATCCTGAAGTGACCTTTAACTGGGGCACCCATGCTTGGTTTTTATAATAAATAGGTCAAAAGAAAAGACATAAGTCCAGATGGTGCGTGATGGATTTGGCCAGCAAAAGGGAAAGATTATAGAAAAACCAAACTTAAACTCACAAAACAATTGCAGCAGAAAGAAAGAGAATCTGTTGAATGAAAATATGAGTTCTAAAATTAGGTAATAAATTTAATACAGTATACTTTTTCTTTAGATATTGTTTGATAGTTATTGTTGGAGATAGAATTAGAGACTTTAAATGCATATAGAAAAGTTAACCGGCAAAAATGGCAGTATTCTTTTCGCATTCTAAACAAAAAAATGCTACAAGAAGTAGATAAACCTAAAGACCATGTGCAGAATTATCTGTACCTATTCGTTGAGTCAACCTTTTTGTGTTTATCATACAGCTTGTGTACTATAACCGAAATCTTGCTCATAAGAATCCAGTGCATAGAGCTCTTGGTACTCGTGTCTTCACCTGATTGTTTTAGGGATGTTAATCATACTTTCCTCGTTTCATTTCCTATGATGAAATGCTGCCTCTTTACGCGTGTGCTGTTATGGTTTTGCAGGTACGGCACTGGGATCTGTACAGCAGCCCAATGGAAGTGTTTCAGTTATATGAGGACATGCAACATCTCATTGAGGGCAAGAACCACAATTCTTTTTGTTTATCCCAGTTTTTCTTCTTGATCTTTTACATTGGATCTGCTCAAGTCCATTTACTCAAACGGTGACATGAAAAAAAACTGAAATGGGTACAAAGAGCTGTATTTACAATTTTATTTTAAGCTAATGTTCCTGCAGTAAACTCACCAGCAGCTAAGGGGATGCTTGAGGTGTGAATCTACAGAATGCGTTGTCTTTTTCCTCTTCTTAGCTGCATTACCCTGTACTACCAAACAACAGAACCCACATCTTTTGTAATTGCCTGTCGGTCCTTGCCAGCAAGAGGCCACTCCACCCTTCTTCACTTGTTCTTTTTCCTTCACGCTTAACTTTTATTGAAACATTAAAACATGAAGCATGCAACTATGGACTTCGGATATCTCATCCGTGTAAGCCTAGAAGATTCATCATCCATCGTCACTTTGATATCTTATAATTTGATCAGTCTGCAGGCACACCCACTAACATGTTATATGATCTTCATGGAAATCATTGAGAAAGCCGGAAGAAGTGCCCACCTGCTCAGAAACGACAAGAACCAGCTTGGTGACAAGGACCGGAAATGATAAAAAATTGGAACCATGGGGCCGCTTTTCAAAGGATTGGGTGCCTGTCATTGACGTTGGATTGCCAAGCAGTCTTCTGTTGGTTGAAAGTGGTGGGAAATTGAAATGTGAAATGAAATGGGGTCGTTGGTGCGAAACAGTTGACGACGACGCTCGGTAAGAACCTCTGTTTCGAGAATAGAAATGCACCAGGAGGTTCAAGTCATAGAGGTTACTGCACCTACTGCCGCCAATTGAGATGGGTTTGGCGGTCACTCGCCCCTTTAGTAGCCAACTTATTGAAATTCTTTTACGAGTACAAAGAATCTTTAATCACACTTTACAATATTATACCATTTATGATTCAGACAAGCCAATTGGAGTGAAATTATTTTATTATATACATAATAACTGGACGGATAAGGATATAGGAAGGCAAGCTTAGCACCACTAATTTTACTTTGGAAACATTTAAAAATGAAAAAAAAGGCTACTGTATTTAGGATGTTAGGAAGTTATTTATCAATTTTAACTTGTTTTTCGTTTTTATTTTCCTCAATAATTTTATTTCTTTTTGACTCCTAGCTAGGTTGCTTGTATGTGTTTCATTAATCATAACAACGTAGAAGAATTTCATTCTGTGGGCAGTTGTCACTACGAGTGGAGAAGGCACCCGGACGAGGACGAGTTGTCTGATCGTCTCCGCCAAATGGCAAAGATACTGAATCAGATCACATGTTTTTTTTCTTCTTCTTCTTCTTCTTCTTCTTATCCGTTCCTGCAGGGACAGGACACGACTTCCCTACTTATTCATCTTGCAAGCTTTAATAAAAATTGAATCCAAAGAAGGTTCCCCTCGAAAGACTCTTACACCTTCCTAATTTCTTTATGAATATCATCTTCCTGTAAGATTCAGCAGCCATATGGCGCTTTATTCCCAAAGGAACTGACAGCTTTATGGGAATGAGAGATGCCATCTACCTGACTCTTACCTTTACCCGAAACCCTGCAGTCAAGATTATAGAGAAGTGCTAACCGGTCTAACTGGTGCTTCGCATGAAATCTTATGTTAGGTCATTTCATTTCAGCAGAGAGTGTGCACGCCTTCCCACTTTCAGTATAACAAACAGTCCTTTGACTGCCTGTAACGCATCCCACGAGAAGCAACAAGTTGTATGATCTCTGCTTCTCGTCGGTCTCATTGCAACGCGGGTAAGCGTCGGGACCAATCACGGGTCCTTGTGTTGTGGTGTATGAGGACACCAGTACTGCGATGTGACCATGGAGAATGGGCCAAGTCGAGGGGCCTGAAAGTCTGAAACGCTTTTTTCTTATTAATAAAGCGGGGGAAAGGGATGCAGCAGCAGCGATGGCACGAGCACTCTTTTTCTTCCTCTCAATGCTTGTATTACACTCTTGCGTATAACCAACCTGTTTGTTTCAATGCCACAGTGTCCAGAGAATGGGCAAACCCCATCCCGGCGGAGTAGCCATTATCAATCATCATCATCCTCCATTGCTCTGAAGAAAAGAAGATGGAATAATTTTCGACCCCTGCGGTAGTTGACCGAGCCGGGCTTCTGGAGGATGATCCCATCCCATCCTATTCCATTCCCCCCATTAATCACCAGTGGCCACCAACCATTCCGGCACCTCAAGTAAGATATGAATGCTCTTTATGCTGCTCTTCTTTCAGTCAATTCCTTTCCCTTTCAGCTCAAACAGTATATAACTAAACATCTCTCCGGAATCTTCGTATTGGGAAATGGGGAGAAACCAGAGACGAGAGAGATCTCGGCCTGGTGCGCTGCTGCAGGGTCCTTGCGTGCTAATCCCCATTTATGCCGTAAGCGCAAACCACTTGTTTAACTTCAAACCTGCAGCGACGAAAGAGAAACAAATGGGTGAAGCGACGGAAAAGTGGGATTCTTAGCTTGATTAAGATAAAACCGAATCCAAAGCATATCATATGATGATTCGATAATCTTCTTTTAAAATTACTTGGTACAGACGCTGTTCCCCAATAACTAATCGACTGTTTCAGTAAAATAATGGCGTCAGTGGCCTGCACGTGTTGAAGGGAGGACCTGGCTGAGACAAAACCGGTCGAAGACACTGAGACCCACAAGAGCTGTAGCGGACTCAACCGGAATGGCCTATGGTCGACGGTAGGTGGGCACTGCCAGGAATCCTTCCTTCGCGGGTTCCATCTCTTTCCCTGAATTATTGAGTTTCCCCTTCCTTTGCCTGCGCCAGCGGGATTGAATGGGCCATCTCCTCCTGGCCTTTTCTCCCCTCTAATTATAAACTGCTTGAAGACAATTAGTAGAAATTTATGCACCAACCACCACGCCAAAAATGCCGTCCAGTCCTCCCGCCTCTTTGTATTTCTGACACAGAGAATAACAATCAACGCAATCTGTACTCCGTGCCTTTGTTGATAATTTGTTTATGGGTTTTTGGAGTACAGTTTGCTCTGTTGCTCTGCAGTTGGAGGTGGCTTTCATCAAACGCTTTCTTTTATGTGACTTTATTGTATTCTAAATGAACACTTCCAGATCGTTTGAGTAATAAAGTTACTTAAACAGCTATTGTAGAATCTGTTGTTATATTTCTTATTGTTTCTTCTCTCTCGCTTTCACTCTTTTCTCCCTTTTTGGATGAAGGACCTCTTTTCATTAGAAAAATGGGTGTAACGTGCTCTGTGATTCAGACTGAGTTCAATTGAATGATTCAAAACAGGAAATACGAATTTTTGCTAGTGAATGACGTGAGTTCCATTTGCTCACTTTTGAACTAAGAGTTTTTTCTCTCCTAACCCAAAAGAATTTTTGTTAATATAACATAGAAATTCATCAATCTTCAGCTTCATCTCTGTGGCGGCATATTCAGTATGCCACATAAATGCGAATGCAGTGAAGCAATTATAAGTTTCGAAGACTCCCACAGGGAACCCACTCAAAAGAAAGGCAGGAATAGGGTCCCCTAGCCCCCTTATGCCTCCCCTCAAATGACAATTCAACAGCCTGTCGGCCTCCTGTATGAGGATGCCGTAGAAAGGAGTAAAAGGGAAAGGAAAGAGGAAGAAGCGTAACGAGGAAGGGGAAGAAGGGCAAGGGGAAAAATTCCATCCCCTCTTACCCCCCTTTCCTCCGTTTCCTTTTTCAACGAATGGGTCAAAAAGGGTGTGGACTTTCTCTTTCTTTTTAGTTTCACATCACTTGCCGATTAGGTAAATTGAGTGGGATAAACTCAATTATACAAGTACCCACATCATTTACGCATTATCATTCCATAACCCAATTTCCCAATAAAAAAGAAAAGCACATAAACATCAACCACAACAACAGATACACCTATGATATTATAAAAGCGCCCTTTTGATCATTGCTTTCCATGTTAAGTCTAAACATTCACCAACTAACACAAAAGAACTAGTTAAAAATTCATTGCAACTTTGCATAGATTAATCCAGCAGGCCTTCGTAATCTTTAGCAAGTCCTTTACAATCAAATCCCAGTCTCTCACTCTCTAGTCTCTACCCTCTCTCTCTTTTGTCTCTTTCCTCTCTGCTCTCTCTCTCCTTAATGTATTAGGAAAAATAGTTTTTTGGGTTAATAGAATTGTTGGTTATGATATGGTATTCTCCGAGACATTGAATTCTCACTTTTCTGTGTAATTTGTTGCCTAAATTTTTTGTCACTCACTCAGTCCAAAATAGGTGGAATTTTGAATTCTCCTAAATTCTCTCCTTACACTTAACATAAAAAAATAAAATCAGTCTTTATTTGCCTAAAATTTAATGTCAGTTACTTTAAATTCTCCATAAAACATGTTTTTCTATTTAGACTAACCCCCCTTAGTTATTATCGATAATAGCCGCCGCTGCCACTGAGTAGATATTAATTTATCATTTATAAATTCATACCTGCGTCCGCCGTGGGTGGCTTCCGGCCACCGTCCTAACGCCGTTGCCGTGGGTGGCAGTTCCCTTCGGCGTCGGCATCACGTTTGGTGCCACCGCGCCGGAAATCAGTTTTGTCCTCTACTAATCTGATTAATAAACTTCATTAAAATTAATAAAACCTTGCATGAACCAACTTCCCTTGCATTAATTTAATGTTCGGTTCTTGAAGCAAGCGTCGCGGAATATTTGTTTTATTTTTAAAAGAGTCTCTATCTGATTTCCGGAGAATCGCTTACTAAAAAATAAAAATATTATAATAAGATGATTTACGTGTGTCAATTTAAAATTTAATAAAGTAATATGTTATACTCCCTCCTGTAGATGAATTATCTTCAATGATTGTTGATTAAGATCAATGGGAAAAAAACGTAAAGCTTCTAATTGGACGCATCTAAGAAAATCTTTGGTAGAATGAAAGGTAAAAGGAAGAAATATTGGTTTTGACCTATTTTTTATCTTTATCACAGAAATTATTTGAATAATTTAAAAGTAAGTGGGTTTTTATATCTTAATTTTTTATGGTACTTTTATTATAATTTTATCGAACTTTTTAAAAATATAATATATAAATAAAGTAAGTTTATTGAATATTAAAAAAGAGAAAATTAGGTGCAGCTAACCTTAGCTGGACTTGAGTCCAGCCTCATTTCACTTCCCCCGTCCTTGTACTCAATTTGAGAAGGTCCCATTGATTAAAGAGGATGAGTTGGTCACGTCGGTTGCCAAATTAATATAAGATAGGGAGGATTGAGATTGGTTTCCTTGTCATTGTTCTGAGATACATCCACATACAACAACACAAAAAAACCCTTCCATGTGAACTCCACTTCCCCTCATCTTGCCCTTCCTCCTCCCTACTCTCTTCAAATGGTCCACCCCTAGCTATCATGCCTTGTCCATCCACGTGTGGGACAGGAGGGCCTACATAATTAACATTTTTTTAAAAGTTATTTATACTAGAGGCTATCACTTTTCTCTACTCTTGTATTATATATAATTAATGTGGATTATTTATTGTTTAAGAGGCTATCCTTTTATTCTTTTTCTTGTTTTCATTATTTTGACCAATCCATAGACATGTACATGTAGGGGTACTAGTTAAATCCCCCACAATGCCCACTCTTGGGTCCTAATTGAGTAGTCTCCATCACATTACAAGGTCCATTATATTGGCTCTTTTAAGCTGTAAAATTGACCTTTTGAGATATTTTTTAATTTAAAAAATAAGATATTCTTTAAATTCAGTTTTTTAATCTCCAGATAAAGGAGAGTAAAATGTGTGAGAGAAGTAAAACTGACTGGAATTATTGGTTTTGGATATAACAAGGCTTAAGATGTTGCAAATTTTCTAAGGCACCACCAAATCTCAACCAATTGGACTCAGGTTCCTAAAATAGTTGTTGACTAAAGCAAATATGCTCTTGGTTTTAGTCAACCTCCCAACCCAATCAATATCTATTTTCATTTTTTTTTTTTTTGTAATAATATAAATGAGCTGATCCTGGCTGATCATGACTTTCATAAAGTCATTTAAGCTAATACACTTGCTAATCTTAATCCTAAGTCTTTTTAATTTTAGAAACAAAAGTAAATTATTAGAGTATAATTTATATTGTCTTATAATTATATCATAATGAGTAAATTTGTCAACATGGTTCATTGACATTCGTCTTCTTGAAAAATCCTGGTTGGTTGAGTCAGGCCGTGTCCACCTTTGACTCAATCTGAGCCAGATGCCATAGCGATCTTTAAATCCTGTTAAGTCAACTCGGCTGAGTTTTACGACACGTCTGAATTTCGGCGACTTAGTCGATGGTAAATGGTGATTACACCGAGGGGCACATTTAATATCAGCAGAGAGAAAAGCTTAGGGTGGCATTTATGCAAATTATCGATTTTATGGTGGCGTATTCGTTGTTCCGAGGCTATTTTCACCTAGGCAGAGGTGTGGAAGCGTCGTGGTGGGACTGGCGACGGTCGATCCTTCTTTTTTATTTATTTACTTATTTATTTTTTTGGTTTTTATTTTTATAACAGATAACGATAAAGAAGACGAAGAAGAGCGGAACGCTGCTTCATAGTTTATTTCTGCGAGGAAAAAGCCCCCAATGCAGGGAGAGAAGGGAAGAGAGGGCCAATTTTTCGTCCAAAAGCGCTAATTTCTGTCATTTTTATGGAGTTGTGTCGCGTGTGTGTGGAAGATCTTTTGCCTTAGTCCAATCGTAGCTCTGGGAGAGATAAACGTGTCGTCCCCGCGCGGTGGATTCGTCGCAATGTTCGTCGTTTTCGGGTTCACCGGAGATTTCAATTGATGTGATTTTTCGTATTGGGGGCTTCTAGGATAAAGTCTATGATTTTTCCTTTTTTAAATTTCTTTTTTGTTCTTTTCAAGCTTCCAGGTTTGAGGATCTGATAAATGAGAGAAATGTTCTCTGCGTTACCTTTTATTTAAAGCAGCGGATTCCTTGGAGCTTATCTTAAGCCGGTTCCAGTTGTAGCTTTGAAGCAACGGATCGCTGAATATTGCGCCCTGTTTCCAGTGTTGTGTATGACATGATATCCCGTGTCGTCCGGCTACTGTGGTTTGCGCTAGATTGTGGGGACTCTCAAACTTTCAGCTGATCTTCTTCACGCTCAAACCTCTTGTTATCTTTGCTCTGTTGAGGTTTCTGTGATGGCTCTCTCCTGTCCGCGGCGTTTGGTTGTTTGTTTCAAGATTTGAAGCTCTAGACGGAAAGATATTCGCTGTATGAAACTGTTATTGGGCCCTCAAATGACTGTGAGAAACGTATTTCTGTATCATGTCATTAATTGGAAGGTCTAAGGCTTTGTAGACGGATAAAGGAGGGAATTTGTAAGGCACTGGGGGGTTAGCTTCACGACATGAAGGGAGAAACCGGGAGCATTTCTAGGAAGGGGATTGACGTAAAGATTGGCTATGGCCTTAGATCAAGATCTCATCGGGTTGTTCATGATAACGCGGCGCCTGTGATTGATGGTTTGAAGCAGAGTTGCTGGGCTAACATGCCGCCGGAGCTGCTGAGGGACGTACTCATCAGGTTAGAGGCGTCGGAGAGCTCGTGGCCCCCGCGGAAGCATGTCGTTGCTTGTGCAGGGGTTTGCAGGAGTTGGAGGGAAATCACCAAAGAGATCGTCAAGACCCCTGAGATATCAGGAAAGTTGACTTTCCCGATCTCCCTAAAGCAGGTGGGAGCATTTAGGTTTTCTTAGGATCATTTTATTTGATTCGTTTGTTCTAATCGATTTTCATTTTTTTTACCCTTTTTTTTTTTTTACCATTTTTCGCTTCTTATCTTGCCGTCTATTATGCTCAAGTCATCTGCATTTGTTCTTTCTCCCCCTTCTTTCTTCCATTTGGTTCTCATATGTGGCGGTTCTGTTTTCTTTCCAAATCTTGTTATTTTAGTGATTTAGCATGATTTCTCATAATTGAAGAGTACCTAATGTTTAGACGCATTAGGGTATCCTTAGAGAAATGATTGAGTTACGAAATTTTGGCTCACCGACTTCACGGTGGAACTAGGACTAAGCGCTAAAATCATAATTTAGTCACCCGGGAAATGATAAGATGAAGATTCAACCGTTCTCCTGTCGTTACGAAATTCACTTCTTGATTTCGCTTAGAAGATACTAATTATGCTAAGGTAGCAAATTTGAGTCGACATAAAAACTGATGTTCGTCTGAATGGGTCAAAGAACCCTGTATATTGTTGCCCCTTTTCTGTTTATGCATGTTAAATCATCTTTATTTTTCTGTTGGGGTTCGGTTTTAAAATTTGAGTGTATGCTTTTCTAAATATTTATACTATATTGCAGCCTGGCCCTAGAGAGACCCTTGTGCAATGTTTTATAAAGCGAAATAGAGCAACTCAAACTTACCATCTTTTTCTGGGATTGACTCAAGGTATGTTTTGTTTAGCTATTGAGTTCAGAACTAGTTGCTTGTGTCATACTTTCCACCTGTGCCCATCTTTTCTTAAAACTGATTATCAGTGTCTATTTTGTTGGAAAGCTCTAACTGACAATGGCAAGTTCCTCCTTGCCGCCCGCAAATGTCGTCGCCCCACATGTACTGACTACATCATTTCTCTTGATGCTGATGACATGTCGAAAGGAAGCAGCACATACATAGGGAAGTTGCGGTGAGTTGTTTGCTGTCATATAACTTTTTTGATCAACGTGGTTGTTATGAAAAAATAACACTCAATTTTCATCCCCATCATCATGTGTTTTGTAAAAGAATTCAAGTAATTCACATGATTGAAATAATAGCTGCAGTGCATGGAATGCTGCAGATGAGATCGAACCATGTGATTGACGGCTCTAATAGGTTTCAAGCCTTGATTATATATAAGAATAAAAAGGTTTATGAAGGAAAATTTTAAGCTCTTCAGATTACATTTTATATGGGGTTTCAAAATAGGCATGATTTCATCATGTATATCTTCTTTCAACTGTCTGGTTATGAAGTGTGTCCATCATGGTACTGCTTTTGGTGTCGTGGTTTTCGTGTCTGGTGGGATACATTGGTGTTTGTTTTTCATATGATGATCTTCCTTTTCAAGGACAGGTCAAACTTCTTGGCGACGAAGTTCACTGTGTATGATGCACAGCCACCCCATGCTGGAGCTGCCGTTTCAAAAAGTCGTTCCACTCGATTGGCAGCCCTGCGGCAGGTCTCCCCTAGAGTTCCTGCTGGCAACTATGCAGTTGCTCACATTGCTTATGAGCTAAATGTTCTAGGGTCAAGGTGAGTCTCTTTTCTGCAAGGTGTGTTGAGTGTTGAGTGGTTCTTGGCAATATTACAGCATTAACTCTATTTGTGTGATTAGCCATCCAATTTAGTAGTTAGAAAGCTAAATGTAAGTCTTGTCTACTGTCTATTTGCTGAAAAGGAATGATTCAAATAATATTTATAATTGATCATTTCTTTTTCAATTTTTACACCTTAGAGAATATCATGGCCTTACATTGCACCTTTTTTTTTGAGAGTTGTGATTCTTTTTCCATTCCCCAGAGGAGATTTGAGCCCAAGACCTCTCATTATAAACCCCCGCTCGTGACCACTGAGCTATACTCAAGTTCATGTCCTTATTCTGCACCTTGTAAACTGTTTTGCGCTTTAAATTTTATTTCAATTTTTTTCTTTTTAAGTTTTATATGATCCCGAGGTCCCTATTTTGTTTGTCTTGGCTTTTCTGCTTTTTTCTTACGTGTGTGATTACCTCCACTTCATTTAGTTAGAATGATTAAAGCTAAATATTATAAGTTCTTTGTCAAAAACCAGCAGGGGACCAAGGAGAATGCAGTGTGTCATGGATTCTATACCTGCCTCTGCAATCCAGCCAGGAGGAGTTGCTCCCACCCAAACAGAATTTCCTCTAAGCATTCTTGATTCTTTTTCACTCCCATTTTTTAGATCAAAGTCCACTCGCTCAGAAAGTCAAATATCAGGACCTCTTACTGGTGCTCAGAGAGAGGGAGCACTGGTTTTGAAAAACAAGGCTCCCAGGTGGCATGAGCAGCTCCAGTGTTGGTGCTTGAATTTTCGGGGAAGAGTTACTGTTGCATCTGTTAAGAACTTTCAGCTGGTTGCTTCACCAGAAAATGGGCCAGCTGGGCAGGAGCATGAGAAGGTCCTTCTCCAATTTGGAAAAGTTGGGAAAGACCTGTTCACCATGGATTACCGTTATCCGATCTCAGCTTTCCAGGCGTTTGCCATCTGTCTAAGCAGCTTTGATACAAAGATTGCATGTGAATGAACAGGTAAAAGCCTCTACTTTTGATAGATTCATAATTAATAGGTTATTGTTGCTGTAAAAAAAAAATTCAATACTCACATCGAATTGTTTGACCATTTGATTCCCAACAATGCATTATAGAACTTTGGTTCCTTGGTGAATCTGTTTGTTCATCAGTAGTTAGATGTCAGCATTGATTAGTGGACAGCTTTTGCCTGATATTAAAGGTTCTGAAAGTGAATTTAAAAGTTTTTTTCATCCTAAACACATAATAATTTTCTAATCATATTTTAAAAAAAAAAAAAATTTCTAATCATAATTTCAAATTTTTATGACTTTCATGTTACACACCTTTTGTTTGCTTCACTGAGTAATGTGACCTTGCACATCATTTTTCGTTGCAGCTGTTTGAGCAAATCCTGTGAAATCTGCGACTGGAAGCTTTGCCATTCTATATATAGTTCAGCTAAGAAGGCCAATAATTATGAGTCAAGAAGAAGAGCAAAAGCGGCAGTTGCATTTTGGTTTGACCACAATCTGGTTTGTAAAACCTACCTCTTGGTATATAAAATTTTCTGGTGTATATTTCGAATTGTGTACATAGTTTCTAAAGGAGTGGTGTCATCAATCGGTAGGCATTCTCTATGCATTCTGATCAACAAATTTCAACCTTTGGAAATACTGAGGGAATGAACAGAAAAATGCTGAGTTTACAACTCTGGCCTGCAGTGCCTCTGTCATTTTCCTTAGCTTCTTCTTTGCTTGAAAAGACAATATGTGGCTCTCTAGCTTTGATCACTTTCTATACATTTGAACATTTGAATTTCTCCCCCTGCCGTACTTCCTGTAGCCTTCTCCTTATATGCTTCACAAATCCAAAAGAAATGGCCTGCATGTTAGTGCGCACATGATAACTTGTTTGAAGCTATTGTTGGGTTGCTGTGGCCTAATAAGCTGTGACCAGGGGGAAAGCTCCCTCACCGGATGAGAATATATTTTCTGTCTTGGAGCAGAAGTATGCTAGTGGAGGCGGGGCCCCATATATGCCAGATGAAACTCACATCCGGTGCCTAGTGGGAGGCCCCACCAAGCCACGTCAACAAAATTATGCACACTCTTGCCTCAAGCAACGAGAAGTGTGGCTCAAACTGAAAGTTTGGAGATGAGATTCTCGCAGGGACCAGAAAAGCAGCGGGGTCGAGTCTAATAGTCTCCAGTTTGGTGGATGCTTTGTCATTTGAAGATGCGCCTGTTGTGAAAAGTGGTTTTGGATGTGACTGAAGTGGGCGCAGAAGACAGGGGGGTCCCATCTATTGGACACAGGCTTTGTATTTTTTTAGCTCTCAGCTTCTTCTATATACAGTTTAGGATAATTCTTCTTACCAGTAACTGCTTATAGGTGACAATGGTGTGTGTGTATTCGTGGATTACTAAACCCTCGTCCTTGCATTTCGTTGAGCCCAGGAATACACAAATTTAGGCAGCATAAACAATTCATAGGCAAGCGAGTAATCCAAAGAAAGTAAATGCAACCGAACAAGGGCAAAAAAAAAAAAAAAAAAGTAAGCAGAGGGAGAAGCGTCTGGGTAGTCAGATTCTCTCCCTCGTGGAGCGTATGGCCGGCTTGCGCTTAAATCCCTCTCATGCTCAGGCTTGCTGAAGAACACTGAACTTGCCCTTAGTATAATTGTCTTTGCTTTGAAGTAGTTAATTCCCGCAGCAGGAGGGGTTACGTTTCACAGTCGAAGTTTCATCTAAAATATGGTTGTATTTTTCCACTGCTCTCGCTGGGGTGTTTTAGGCTCTACAAATGCTCGTCTATCCCCCCAAGACCCAAATTTGCATTAGTTCTTTGAGCATAAACTTAAGCCATTCCTAAGCTCTCTTCGCGTCCACAAATCAATGATTAGCAAAATATTTGCTCTCATTAGCAAAAATTTGTAGGTTAATCCTCGAGCTTGTTATCTTTAGGGTAATTTTCCTTCCCCAATTGGTCTGTAATGAGAAGTTCACTATTGTCGTATTTGGAGAAGGGGACCCCACATCTAACTTCGGTCTGTGATCCACTACATTCTCACATGTTTAGATTTTGTGCTTCAGGAGAACAAACTCAACCTTTTGCAGTTTTTGTAATTAGTCTACTTAGCTCAAAGACAGAGTGGACGCAGATCTCCAAGGTATCAAGGTACAAACTTCAGTTTGTGGTGGAGTCAAACTCGAGAGGTGAAATTTGTTGGAGGATATAATTAGTTTCTAATATTTTCTAAGAATGTATTTTGTTCATAAAAAACTAGTTCTCTAGATGGTTTATGAGACATCTGACAATGGATGTAAATTTTTTAATGTTTCTAAATTATAAACATGAGATAGAGGTTAGAAAACTTTGTCTATATTATATATATACTAGACAAATTCAATGAAAAGTATCAAGAGACTAAAACTTTACATGGTATAGAGCAAGTACTTATACGTTGGCCTCCGCCCAAGTTGTCCACGGAGCCTAAAAGAAGGTCCACACGTGTTGGAGAGTGTTAGAAATTAGACCCACGTGCATAAACGAATAGAAAAGATTTAGGCTTACTAGTTGGAAAAAAGTTTTCAAACTTTAACTAGTCATTTTAGGATAGACCTCGGCCCAATTTTACACACACATTGGTACAAGGCGGTCCATTTAATGAAGCAAACTCCAAAAGATATTACTATATTCCCTATTAAAGAGGAGTTGCTATGAAGAAAACAATTTAATCAATAAACATGTGCATGCAAAACTGAGCATAATAATCAAGCTAATACAAAAATGAATAACACTCATAATATGAGAAATGGATAGTTTTCAAATATATTTTCTATCTCGAAAATTTCTAACATAGGCCAAACTCTAAATACAGTCAATAAGTTTAGGTATAAATTTTAGTAGTTAACTTTTAAAAGTTGCAAACACTTGAAGAGCATTGACTTGAGGACATTCTCTTTAGTAAGAGGGAGGGAAAAACCCCTTCGTCATTGCTATAAAAGTAAATATCCCCAAGGCATCCGGGGAATAAAAATAGGAGACAAGAGTGATCTCCTCCCATGAGCATGAAGGAATACAAGGAAAATGCCAACCTTCCTTATCCCCATCCCTGCCTTGGACCTGGTCTTCAACAAAAGAAGAAAAGACATGGAAGAGAACGTACTTATTTTGTTGGAGGGAGGGAACGTCCACAAGGAAAGTCTCACCCTTGTCGTAATTTGCAAATGTTTTAAAAGCCGAACCGGCTATAGAACTGATAGTAAGTCCGGTTTTCGTCGAACCTGGTCTACCATTGTTCAACTATTAGAGAAATTTAGTATATTTTAACTATGATTTTGACTAAATCACAATAAGACATGGAGATTTGCTAGTTAGGTTGTTGCTCCTAGTGTTAAAGTGTTTTGAGGTGTTATGATGTCTCCAATACTAAAATTTTGCCCCACTTTGCCCAATTCGAGTGTTTTTAGTAAACCGGACCAGGTTCAACTGGACTAATTTGCAATCCTACTAAGCCAATCCGCAGGGTCATGTGGTTTTCTAGCAAAACAGGTCATGATCGTAAAGTGAACCAAATAATCTCCGCATCCGGTTCTACAAGTTTCAATCGTCTTGGACCGGTCGGTCATGTCAAGTTTTTAAAATGCTAGTAATTTGTCCAAATTATTTTAAATGAAATATAACTGAAAAACTTTTATTCCTTTCCCTATTTTAAAAACAACTTTCATTGTTTAAAATAAGAAACTCATAGACCGTTACTCTTATGCCTACCCTCTTCATCCCCATCCTCGCGCTGCCCGCCGCCCCCACCGCCCCTCCTGTAAGAATTAATGACATTGAAGTAAAGGGAAGCGAATGGCTAACCCTCCCCTCTCTAGGAAAGTCCAACCCCTTCTGAGGTGGAGAGGAGTGGGGGGTGTGCTTCTTAGCTTGTATAGTAGATAGAGTACCCCAGATATCGTCTTTAGTTAGTACAACTCACCAAGGGTTGTCGTGATAAATGCATAATAAAACACTAAGCATTTGGCCTAAAAACTCCAAGTCCATTGGACACGTATTAACGTATTCTGGTGTAGACGAAATCTCTACTTGACTCTCAGATTTCCTATTCTGATCAAGATTCCTTCCAGCTTCTATATATATCTCTCCCTCCCTCCCTCCAAACCATCAAATACAGGCGCCTGTTCAGAATTTTTGTGCTATTCCAAAGGTTTTAGCATCGATCAAGGTAAAGCATCAGTTTAGTTATTTTTCTTTATGAGCAAATGAGCATTTGGGATTATAAGGGCAATTTTTTTTATTATTTTCACCAAATTTTCTCGTTTTAGATCTTTTCTCTAGTGTGACCACACTGATACATGAAGTGCTCACAAATACAATTTGTTTTTGTTTTTTGTTGTTGTGTTACTGTTGTTGTTCTTGTGGTATATTGTTGTATATTGTTGTTGTTGTTGTTATTGTTATTTTTGTTGTTAATGCCATCTTGTAGACTGATATAGGGAACTTTTGTTGAACCATTTTTCCTAGATTTTTTTCGAGGTTTTAGTCTACAAATAAAATTGTTTTTGCATAAAGAAATAAAATTGCTTGATATATAATATTATAAATTTTAATTTCCTCTTGATCCTTTTATTTTTTCACATATTTATTTATTTTTGTGTTTGTTTGTTTGGAGTTGAATCGGGTGGTCAGTATGTATCCTTATTTGTCTGTGCCTAGAGCAAGAAAAACAGCTATTTTGATTTTGTTAGGATTATGAGTTATAAATTGTTCTACATTTGAATCACTGGACCGGGTTTTGCAGTGGAGAAAATCCAAGGGGATAGATAGTAGATAAAGAATGTGAATTGTGATCATTGCGGGATGCGATAATTAATTAGTTTATATTCAAACATGTTCCTTGTATTAATCGATTCAAGAAATGTAATACTATGGTAGTAGTAATTTTTTTTATTTTTCTTTTGATTATTCCGGATAATAGTATTGGTTAATGATGCAATATGCATGCATATTTTTTGATTTTTTTTACAGGCGAAATTAATTAATTAATTAATTAATTAAACATCTGTCAATCAATGGATCGAAAGGGTGGATCAGAAGAAGGTCGACCATGGGGCGAAATGTTGACAGACGTCCTTTTGAGGATATTAAGCTTCCTCCCGCTTATGGACCACCTGAGCTTCAGGGGGGTTTGCACTTTGTGGCGCGCGGCGGCCCAAATGGCGGAGGCGGAAGATCAACCGCAAGACCAAAGACCGTGGTTAATGTTCACGGAGGAAGGCGGGTCCTCCCCTGGGGAGGACCCCACTACATACCGGAGGCGGCGCATCCTGGACCCGGCGACGAGGAGGCTGTACACTCTGGAGTGGCCGCGCGAGATGATGATGACAGTGGAGGAAGGTGGGGCGAGGTGCATCGCGTCGAGGCACGGGTGGTTGCTCTACCACTCCCCGCGAAACTCGCGCGTCTTCTTCTTCAACCCTTTCTCCAGAGCCACCATCGACCTCCCTTACATCGAGTCCATCTTCCCGGCGAGCTTCGAAAACCATCCGACCCAGGACGAGTGCGTCGTCATCGGCATCCACAGCTGCCTCCCAAACGAGGTCATCATCTGCTATTGCGGCCGCGGGGACTCCAACTGGACCCTGAGCCGGTGCAGGACGGAGTGGCCGTGGCGCAACTTCACCCACGCCGTCTCCTGCAACCACTTCTTTTGTTTCATGGACGCGCGTGGGAGGCTGCTCGTCTTCAACTTCCTCCGCTTCACCTCCATCGAGTGCGGGGGGCCTCCCCTCAACTTCGACTCCTTCCGGGTCGCCTACCTCCTCGTCTCCGACGATTGGACGCTCTACGCCGCCTTCGTCGACGTCCTCCACACCGGCGCCGTCTGCGTCTTCGCCATGCCGGCCGGGGGGACGATATGGGAGTGGCTCCTCGCCGGATTGCACGACCACGTCTTCTACCTCGGTCGAACCGCCTCGCTCGCCTTCCTCGCCACCCACGACGACCGGAACCTCATCTACTTCGATACGCTCCTGGCCGACGCCTCCACCTGCCCTGCTCTCTCCCACTCCGAGGGACTTCTCACCCCCTTGTCCGATTTCGGGGGGTTTCAGAACCGCTCCCTCTGCAGAGACCCCGTCTGGATCGAACCTCGCTGGATTAACCCCTCTCCCACACACCACTGGCACCTACTTAATTACAACAGATTCGGCGATGAACCTTATAATTATTATAATGAAGCCGATGATGATGATGATGATGATCAAGAAGAAGAAGAACCAGAAGCTAGCTGAATTAGGAGGAGAACACAGATCATCAAATTTATACTACTACTAGTGATACAACAATATGTCGGAAAAATATAATTCTGTACCAAATTTTGATGCTGATATAATGGTACCATATATATATATATTTATACTCACTCTCTGTATCATATAACTGTTGTTAATTATATACATAGGAGGGGACCGAGGGAGGGGGGGGGGATTCTAAGGCCGGCTCGCAACGATTGTTCATGCCGTCTGCATCATCTGCAAATCCATTTCTTTTTCTGAACTCGAACTTGGCCGGGAAGAGATGGTACTGGTCCCTTCCAGTCCAGGGAGATCATCCAAATGAAGCTCCCACTGGTTAAGGCTCCTGACGAACTCGGTAAACTGAGGAAAATGCTCGGGGGAGAAGAAATAAGCGCCCATCCTCTGGTACGTGAAAGAACCCACGTTCAAGCTGCAGGGAGAAGACATTATCCTGTTCTTGATAACCCCAAAACTGCCGGAAGCAGCTCCAGAGTTGTAATTCTCCCCGGAAATCTCAACCCCGTGCCTGCCGCACGCCTTTACGATCTGAGAAACCAGGGAATCGGGGCTCGAATATTGTGTTAATCCCCCGGGCACGTTTTGATCAGACAGCTCCATTCCGGGCAGGACCAATTTACAGGAATTCTTCGCGAACATCTCTGCCACGGCCTCGTACCCGTCTCTGTTGGCCGCGTTGTAGATACCGGCGGTGAGCTCCGCCGGGCGGGCGCGGGTGTTGTACCATGAATGCAACAGTGGGACTTTGCCCGAAACCGCCACCGACGACTTATTTAATGTGCAAGAAGCGAGGGAGAGGAGGCGGTGGCCGTGGGTCAAGAGCCGGTCCGAGTACCAAGAGAGGAAGAAATCTCCGTAAGGAGTCTCCCAGGAGCCTCCGTTTCCCCTGCAAAACCCGTTCGATTCGGGTAATTCGTTGTAGGTAGGCGCATCGTGAGGACCCGAGAGGCCCCAGAAGTGGTTTCCACTTAATTCCGCGTGTTGCTTCAGTTGGCCGAGCATGTGCTTGTCGTAGCACTGGAACTCTCCCACACCAGAGAACCGTTGTTGTTGACTACTACCTCCTTTCGACGACGACTGGAACGAAGGGTAACGGAGCTCCCCGTCCGGCCCCAAGCTCACCGACACGTCCTAATTAATAAGATTAAAATAAACACGTACGTCAGATATTTCAACTTCATCCAGTACAAGATTCAAACAAAAACACAAAAAAATGGGGGATATATATATATGATCATCGAATTAACACTACTTGAAGAAAATGTTTAATAAAATTACCGTGATTGTCGAACCCAGGAACGCAGAGAAGGAAGAGCGGAAGCTCTGGAGGAACCCTTCATAAACTTGCATCGGCGTCCTACCGTCGAACACCGGGAGATCGTCGACGGAGAGAGACAAACACCCTTGGTAACGCCTGCCGGATCGATCGGTGAAGAAGATATCCGGCTGGGATTCGCCGGTCCGAGAAACCCATTGCGGGAGTGGGATAACATTGGTGGGATCAGAGGAGGCATGGAAACAGAGGGAGACTCTCAGTTTGAGACCTGCGCCACGGATCATGTCAACGAGGGCCAGGTAGGCCGACCAGTCGTACTGTCCCTGCCCTTCTTTCTCCACAATCCCCCACCATACCGGAAGTTCTACTCCTTGCACGCCCAACAGCCTCAGCGCCTTCAGCCCAGCTGCTATTGCCTTTGCGTGGTTAAGGTTATTACAGTCCGACACCGAATCAACTGGAAGACCAACAAATAACTTTACACGATCAACCTGCAACCAAACCCAAATAAGTCAAATGTCTGCTTCCTCTCACTTGACTACTCAATCATCACAAAAACTTGCCAATCCCAACAACAACAACAACAAAAAATCCATATTATCATCGCTATTTAAAGCAAAATCAATCCATTAACAAAAACAGTCAATCACGAAGGTTAGTAAAATTTATACCACAAAGTGTGTCGACATATCAAGTTTAGCTAGAATGTTTGACATATCTATCTTGGTTTACCCAATCAGATTAACCATACAGCAGACCAAGAAAAAGTGAGTGTTGTATAACAGTTTTGATAGGAACTGGATCACAAAAAACAACTAGTTTTTAAATCTTTTTACAAACCAGGCACACAAACACGGAGGGTAATATTTCTATCATACAAGTGTTTTTGTTCTAGTCTTGAAAGTAGTAGTTATTTTCACCTAAAAATCCGGCTCCCTAAAGACTGGATCGAATCGCCCTCTCCAGATCAGTCCAAAAGCTGGACCCAGAGTTGGAACGAGGCAGGACTCAGAGGGGACAGGGAGCAATTAACCAAGCAAACCCCACAGGAACACTTGACCCAGTCCAATAACCTGTTCATGGTCAAGTCTATCTCAAGTAATACCAACTCCTTGCATCTTATCCATTAATAAGTACCTGGTTATCCGGATATCTGACTTTCGTCGTGAGAGATCAGCAAGAAAAATACTGATTGAAGATCTCTTATCAGATCTTTCAGAAAAGCCCGCGAAGAACTATGCAACGCAGAGTCGCAGACTACAGATTAATATGTGCCTGGTTATCCCGGTTATCCCTGTTTCTGGAAATAGCTAGAGGTTCTGATAGATGAGATACCATCACCCTTGATATTGAAATTACTAAATAGAGGTTCTGGTGGGTAGGTTATAAACTCTTTAATTACCAAGGTGCGAATTAGGTAAATAATCGGAACCATGCGGTTTTTGTACAGAAAAAATGGGAAAGAAAGGAACAAATTAAGTAATACATAACAGGGGAGAGAAGGTAATTGTCGACGATGGAACTTACAGATTTTTCCGACGTTTTCTTGCGATCTGTGGGTTGGGCTGTTCGGAGCTCCGAGGTAATGGTCTTGAGAGCGACGCGGAGGGGCCTTACCCTCAATCCTGTCCTCAGATGGTAGCCGATCCGGTTAGACAAGGGGGAGATGTGCTTCGACTCGCAAAACCCGAGCTTTGGAAGGTGATGAAACTCCGATTTCACGACATTCGTCTGCGAGCTCCCGACCGCCAAGACCTCCATAGGAACTTGAAGATCAATTCCAACACCGAAACTGAATACTGCCGAATACCCTAAACCCCGCAAACGCACAGCCTTCGCGGGATGAAACTAAAACCGGGAATACAATTTAAGAGGAAGAGAGAACAAATACCCTTAAACGGAGAGAATTTTTCCCAACCAAGAAACAAGAAGAAACAAGAAGAAACAAATATCGCGTAGAATCAACGGCGACGAGATTCAAATGCGGCGGATAAATCAACTGCAAGTCAGGCGGGGTTCTTGTAGTAGATTTATAGGCATAACCCAGAGAAGGAACGCGCTTTTTGGGCAGGTAAAGTAATAAGTTAATAACAATAATAACAATTATAAAGAGCGGAGTCATTGCCACGTGTGTCAGGCAGAGCAGGTGCGTCGTCTCCGCCGCATAAATACGAAATTTTCAAGATTTGTTTTTTCTAATTATTTGTGCCTCGCTTGGCAGGATTTCGGTGGCGCCAGATCGACGGGCGTAAATAAAGGTGGGTACCCGGGGGTGGTTTCGTCAACTCCTCGCGGAGAAATGTAAGTGGCTCGGTGAATCGGATGTTGCGTGTGGATGACTAGGATGAGTTGACGTTGGTGGGCCCGCCTGTCCTTGGGGTAGTTTTTTTTTAATTGGCAAATCGCTGCCAGATGCTAATTCCGGGGTGGCGAGTAATCCGAGGATGCTGAGTCATCGTCGCCGAAACGGATAACGATTAACGACCGACACAGTCACGCGAGATTCTCTCTCTAAACAGGGCTAAATCACGTGCGATTAGAGCGTGCCGTTTCGTGGACCCGGGGACTGTAGCCTCGGGTCCGAAACTTGCGCGTGGCTCGACCCGATTCGAACACCCGTCGGACCAACCCGTGAGCGCCGCCCATTTTGAAACTCGGAAACGGAGGATAAAAGGATAAACTATAAAACATAAGTTCTATCCGAGCTTGGCGGAGATGAGGTGCACCGTCCAAGGACGAATCGAGATGGGACTCCGATACGCGTTCTACAACGCCTCTCTCACATCTGTGTAACAAAAAAAACTGTTACCCGTCTTCCTAATCCAGAATTCGGATAAGGGGTTTATCCGTGACGAGGCCTTACGTTCGTTCCGCGGCTTCCTCTTTTGTCTCTGGTTAAAAACTTCATTTTTTTTTATGGTTTGTGTGTCGCTTCCATGGGTCCTCGCTTATTAATTAACAGGCGTCGAAAGAAGAGAGCTGGGAAAAGGTTTGAGTAGTTGAGACGGGGACGACTTCCTTTTTCTTCGGCGCTTCTGTTTGGGGATTCCTTAGAGGATCCGTCCATTCGTGTCTGTTTGCCAAACTGGCGCTCTGCAAATCGATGATCGGCTAATGTTTTCCAGCCAAAACAAAGTCATAAAGTCTGGTCCTTGTTTGTCTCTTCTCTCTGCTACGTACTCTGCTTTACATTGATGGACCCATTTCATTTTGTTTCCTTTCGAAAAAAAAAAAGAAGAGAGAAGCGTTTTTGCTATGATTCATACTCATCGACGTTCTGGGCATGCAAACGAGTTCAAATGGCCACGGCACAGGGCGGCGCCGTCTGTATTCCTCCCCCCGCGTATGTATGATCGATCGTATGGTCTTCCTGTTAATTAAGAAGATTCTCATCTTTACAACGTTCCATGCACGGTACAGGAATCGGGTTTCGAGAAGAGGGAGAAATTTATTATTAACATGACAAAAGCAGCCAACGTTCAACATACAAAAATCACCGAGCTAAATCTGAGAAGGGCAGGGATAAGGAGGACTAAGGTCCTTTGTATTATAATCAGAAAAGCCTGGGTGGTCCGCCGCCTCCTCCTCCTCCTGGGGGTCCTCCGAAAAATGGACCGCAGCAGTCTTGTAGCAAGCAACAGCAGCAGAGGAAGTAAAAGCTGAAAAAACCAAAACACAATAAACAAATGACATACATCATCAGCACTGCAAGGAAATGGATAGCAAAACGAGATGAACAGAGAGGAGGCAGGCTCCATTAAGGTGTCTTATCATGTTCTTTCCGTCCCTTCACCAAAGTGGGCAGAAAGCAACGACAGAGTTCCCTGTACCCACCATTACCCACTTCATTTCATAATCTTCAGAACACTCGGATATAATAATAACGCTCTGCCCATTCCTTCACGATTTTTATATACACGTCCGAGAGGCAGAAAGAAAAAAGGAACATTGTAACAAAGTATAAACTGACCATACTCTCGATGGTCAATCTCAGAAAGTCTTCACACTAACTTCAGGGCGTTAAAAGGTTAATCAGGTGACGTTAGCGTTTCAATCCTTTTACCCTCACACGATTTCGAACATCAGAAGTTCATTATAAATCCTAACGGTGAATAACCATCTTCACAAACAGTTAGTACCAGAAATCAGATGTTCGGGAGAACATAATGGAGGAGAGTGTAGTAGCTCACCATGAAGACAAAAGAGAACCCAAACCTCCACAGAAGATACCGGAAGGGCCTGCTCCGGGACCCCACCCTGGTCCAGGTCCCCATCCCGGTCCGCCTGGCCCCATCATGCACAAAACCCAAGACGACTATACCTGCTTTACCGAGTGAAGTGATCGTGCTTATTCCATGAATGTGGCAGTTTATTATATAGAGGAGAAATAAAAAAACACAGATGAAGGGCTATGGTTCAGATTCATTGAGATGCCCATGCGTGCCAGCCTAACCTTCTCCTGAATCGGTCGTTCCTAGTGGCTTTCGGGTTACAACTACCTTTCCAAGTTCTTAGTTTTCTAAACTCGGTGCCCTTGTAATCTCGAAATGCTACCCCGTGATCAGAGAAGCACCTTTTGAGGATCAGAAATCCGCCAGTTTTTACTCAGTCCCTTCTAGAGAGACTTAAATCGGTAGATAAGAAATTCTATCAAGTCCAACTTCCAAGCCACCTATCGTTGAATGTTGAATCTACAATCGCAGAAAAAAAAAATATAACGCATGGTTTCCAATTCGTCTCCATTGCCATTTATCCAAGTTTACGGTTTGTGACTTAAGTCGCAATTAAGTAAATAAACAGATTATATTGTTTCAACTGAGAGACTCGGTTCGATTCCATGACTTGGCCGTCCACTACTCTGCTACAAATCTGCCTACCAACTTTACAATGTTTGGTAACTAGTTATTACGTTGTCTCTCTTGGAAAATATTCTGTTATTAAGCATATTGATTAGTTAAAGGTATCCTCGTCTCACTTGATAAATAAAAGGTTGTTTTTATTCTTCTAGACAAGTGACAAACCGCTGATAGTGAATCACCGATCCATTTTTTTTATAAAATCCTTTTTTCTAGAAGATAAACCCTAGATGTTTAGATTAACAAGTGTATTCTATTGCAAAATGATGTGCACCGTGATATTGGAAGGACCATTTCGAAGCAATTTCCTACGACTTTACAGGTTGCAAATCTGAGCAACACATAATCCTCCACAAGAATTAACTACAAAGTAACCTAGTCGTCCTTGATCCACCAAATAACCACTGCTCAAGGAACCATAAAATCACTAAGCAAGGATTTTAAGAGGGCAAGCTTGGAATGGTAGGCGCAACCCATTTCTCAGGCGTAAGTCATCTTTAGCACAAAAAAAGTAGTTCGGATCCCACCATAAACGACTGCCTGATTCAAGTGTCTCCTTTAAGAAATAAACCCTACTCCACCTAGTGTTTTAACTGCTCACGTAAAAAATAATGGCAGCTGAAACTAAAACTTCTTGCGGTTTTCAGAAGTAAATAGATCAAGATATGCATTAGCAAGTGAAAATTACAATGAGATAGATGATAAAAAAAAATTAACATCCAACAGTTTCACGTCAAAAGATCCAGATTTTTTGCACATACCCACCAACTTCAAAACCACCAAATAAATTTTACAAAGTTTGGAGTATGATATAGACGACCTTAACAATATCAGAAACATAGTAGTGCAATTTTGCAAAGCAAGCTTTCTGTCGAATCAGGGAATCAACTCAGACACCTACCTAGTCGGATCTACTGATCAGATAAGGTAGAATTAGGTCGCCATCGGACAGAGCCTTGAGGTCATTTGGGAGAGACGGCTAAAATAAAAGGTGAATCCGTGCAATTTCTTTGGTAAATTTAGTTTACTTAGTAAACAAAGAGGCAAACCGTAGAGATTAAAGGGAGAGAGAGCACCGAAAACACGGCTCTGAACTTGGCCTCAGATTAGCATTTTGGCACATTCATCCACACCACCAACAACCAGGTAGAAAGCTCTACCATATTGCGCATTAGTTGTAGTGGCTACAGCTTAATGTTGTCATCATCGGCCAAGCTAGTGTTGGGTAAAAAGCTGTGCAAGCGCGGCTCACCCACTTAGTGAGATCCGGTCATTCCGAATATCAAACCTGTGTTCGGAGCCCCGAAACTTACCCTCTTTAGTTTTTTCGTAATCCTTCGAGCAAGAGAAGATTTCATCGTTCGAGCCGTTGAAGCAATTCGAGAAAAATTAAAAGGGGCTTCACTAGGAAAAAAAAACCCAGAACAGAAAAGATTAGAGAAGAGAGGGAGTCCGAAGTAAAGAAACCATCAGACACCATATTGTCCCCAAAGCATTGCGCTATACGGTCCGCATCATGGCTGGTCCAACGTCCAAGACAAGACAAGACCACATCACCTGGCTTCTTACTTCATGCCATCGCAGATTCGCAGCGAAATAAAGAAACAAAATAACACTTTGCTACAGAATCCATACATTTGTGTCGGAAAAACATGCAACTCTGAGAAATACTGTAGAGCAGATAAATTTAGATACAAATCCAAAATTGTAGTGTGACATAGATAAAGAAAAGCGGCAAGAAGAGAGCAGACGACCATGAAAAACCAATGGAGGAGAGATAATTGAAATAGAGTGACTGATTTGTCAACAAAAATAAAGCTCAGAGGATTGGGTATGTCATTTATCAGCACTAAAAACATCAGAGTGGTGCATGACTTATCTCTTCGTCACTGCGTTTCAGTAATCTCATTCACGCAAATCAGTCAAAAAAAAAATTTAGATTTTCCGTGTAAGTGCGAAAAAAAGGATATTTTTCAAGATGAGTTCAAAGAAAGGTTACTTCGAACAAGAGACACTGAATCGCCCTTTGCCCAAAACGAAGCATACCATCGATAAACCAGCTCAGAGTAACCAAAAACTAGCAAGCGCAAACAAATCCAGACTCATATTCAACATCTTCCGGCTGCTAATGTGAGGTTAGCTAAAACGAAAGAAAAATCCACAAAACATGAAAAAATAAAAGTATTACACTAAAACGACCATCGAGAAAAAGGTTTCCAGAAAACGTCACGACTCACCGGCCACAGTGAGTAGTCAGCTGTCGAAAGGCTTACAAGTCGATGAAAGACACAGAGTGGAAATCGTTTTATAGCCGAAAGTGGACTCTACCCTCTGCTGCGGAATAAGGTTAGGGTTCCTGCCGAGCGCAGATCTGCAGATTGAACGGGTTACTACGTACTAACGATTTGCAACTTTCCTTCCTTTTCAATACTGTGGTTGAGCCCTTCATTTCTAGTCCTTGGCCCACTTATTTGGCCCAATCCAAAGAACTACAAATAAAGAATTCAGACAAATATAACCGAAGGCCTGAACCTACCCTTTTCTTCTATTCAAAATAAGTTTTTTTTTTTTTGTATTCATGATGCCATCACTATTATTTAAAACACATGAAAATAAATAAATTTAAATCTCAAATAAAACCACTTTATATATAATATAACAATATGAAAAAAAATATTGCTTACTTTTGTTTCTTTCAATTTGGAGTGCTAAATTAAATTTGGTGCAATTAAACATTTGTTTAATCTGGTTATATTCGACTTTTATTATATTAGAAAAATAATATTAAACTGAAGTCCTTCATTTTTTGCATGTCAAGTATCCAGTTTTAGCTTTGAGATTTGTTTAACTAACTACGCCCTTTGGAATCTAAATGTTACTTTTAGGGTCAAAGAGTGACTCTTTGACCGTTGAAAATATTTGGTTCAATCTCTTTCTTCCATAAATCCTTTATTTCTTTTTTGAAGGGTGAATTAATGTTTTGAAAGAAATTTCAAAATGAAAACTACAATTTTAACGATAAATTAAAATAAATAAATAAAAATAAGTTAAAAAAAGTAAATATACAAATAGGTACCAAGGATGAAGTATACCATTTGGTTTCCAGTTTGAGGTATTGAGTTCAAAGATAAACAAAGACAAGAAGGGGGGGGGGGTTTGATAATCAAATTGTTTATATATTTATCCTGAATTTAAATTTAAGAATTTTGTAATCTTTTTTGGTTATTTTTAACTAGGGAAATCGTTATTGGTGTAAAAGCAATAAAGAAAAGAGTTTGATGGAATGAAGGCACCAATGGTGTAATCTAAAAGGTGAAGCAAGGATAATAGCACCTCGTCTACTTACTTACCCTTTTTGTGTTTACAATTCTCATTGATTTTAAGCCAAAGACTTTTTTATAATCCCTAATCCTAAACCAAAATACTGGATACAAACCATGATTGGGGATTTAATAACCCACTTTACTTGAAGAGTGACAAGTAATAAAATTGTGGATGATTACCAAATCCGAAGTTAGGCCTAAAAAAAGATTAGAAGCGTGTGTGAGAAGCGGTGTGGTGCAGGGGGGGAGGTGTCGGAGTCGGACCTGTCGGTACCGGGTACGGCTTTGACCAAATCAATCAATCACTCCTAAGATAAGAGGGTGGGCAATCTTGGGAGAGAAAGGGAAACAAACGAGTGGAAGGAGAAAGGAAGCTTTGGGAAAAAAACCGAGAGTTACGATTCGTACGTACGTCGAAGGGGCGTGTTATGTTGTTATAGATGATAACCACACTCACTAATGTAATGTGAATTGTAATCATCTTCTCATCATCGTCGTCGTCGTCGTCGTCGTCGTCGTCGTCGTCGTCGTCGTCGTCGTCGTCGTCGTCGTCGTCGTCGTCGTCGTCGTCGTCGTCCGATTTCATCCAGGCTCGCGTGAGAGGGAGGGTGGCGCTGTGTGGGCCCGGGGGGAAGTGATGGGTCATGGCCCAGGGGGGGGCAGGAAAGGACGGAAGGTGGCTCGCGGGCGGTCGCGCGCGTGCGTGCCGTGCCTCTCTCCTCTCTCCGTCCAAACAGGCGGTCAACGTTAGGCGAGGCCCGAGGCGGTGGATCGACGCAACCGGAATTTGACACGTGTGTACGGGCCCCCCGCCCTTCACACAGGGGCCTCCGTTCGTTCTTTAAGGCGTAAGCAGCATCTTTTTTGTCAAGGTCACTTGTGGAAATAAAGCTAATCACCCCACGCTGACGCTTTACATAAAGTTGACAAGGTGACGTGACAAGTCCCTCCTCCAGCCCGGGGGGCCCCACTCTCCTCCCCCCCCCCCCCCCTCCAACCCATTCTTCTTCAATTCATTTCTCCACGTCTTCGTCCTTTCTCCCATGCATTGCATTGCAATTTGCATTGCACTCTCTCAGTCTCTCACGCTCTCTCGCTCTTTTTTAATTAATCGCGACGCTCCATTCACGGGACCCCAGTCTTGTTATCGTACCATCTCAGCCATTCCTCATCGGAGACGGGACCCAATCCTCTTCTTACGTCCGCCTCGGGGGGCCTTTTAATTAGAGACCGTTTCTCAACTGGTGAAAAATTAGACAAGTAAATAAAATAGAAAAAAAGCAAGTAAACATAATAAAAAAAGAAATAAATAAACGGGGGTTCCCTCGAGGAAGCGAGAGAATCCCGGAAAGCCGAGCGTGTACACATATAATAAGTGGCAGGCGAGGACGAATGTGCAATCGCGTCACGTGCGTGGGCCCTACAACTTCGAAAGCATTATTATAATTTAGCATTTCTCATTAGTTTTGGTGTAACTATTTATTTATTTTGTTTTTTGCTCTCCCGGATTGGGTAATATAAACCGCGAAATTTAAGTTAATGCAACGAAGGAAGGAATTAATATGTATGTAATTGCGGGCAAAGAAGGAAGACGGATAGAGACAAAAGGGAGGCGTTGCTGTCGACAGGGACGGGCGCCTGCGACGGTCGAGATCCCTCCTCCCTCGCCGCGATCGCTTCAATTTTCTTTCCCCCAATCTTCTTCCACCGCCCCCCTTGTGCAACCTCCTCCGTCCTTTCTCCAAATCTCACATTCCAATCGCCATTACAACACGACCTCTCCCTTGTAGACGTCGTAGAAAAGGAGGAGACTTCCCTTTCGTTGCTGTTGCAGCAGCAGCTGCTGCTGCTTCTGCTGCTGCTGCTGCTGCCTCCTGCTCTGCTATGACTCCAGGAACTCTTCCGCGTGAGAGGGGACATCGATCAGATGCTGCCCTGTGGTCCATGGATTAGGTACTACCCATCAATTCGAATCACATACCGGAACCCTAGTTTCAAAAGGACGCCATCGCTTCGGAGAATTAAGGAATTAAGTCCCGGTTTAAACAAGGAATTAAGAGGGAAGACCCGCCCAAGGTCATGTACCCGCGGCCACATCACCTCTCGCTTCTTTATCAGTTACTTGATTATCGCCAGTAAAACTAAAGAATAACCCGAATGATTTTTATCATTTGCTTGTACTTGAGCAGCAGCAAGATTTTTTTTTTTTTTTTTTTTTTGGAGATAAATTTGAAAAGATAATAAAAGAAAGAACCCCGAAGGTGGATGGATGGATACTCGGCGGGACCGTCCGATGCTCGGTCGGGACGTCGATACTTTTACCCTCGTTTACTCCGAGGTGGGGGATGTGGAGTGGGTCCCACTGTCAGTTGGTCATCTAATGACTGTTTTTTCCGCCTTTTTCGTCTCTGCTTTTTAACCGCAGGGGTGTGGATTGGTCAGAAGACAAGGGCTTTTCCGTCAACACACTCGAGGGGTTTCAATAATTCGGTCAATCAGCCGATGTGGATGTGAAATCATCGTACGCGACGTACGCGAAAATCCGTTGGTATGTACACTTTCGCTGTAGAGTTTGTGTTTTTGTTTCTTTTCTTCCGCCATTTTTTCGAGCGACTAAAAATTATTATGCCTTCTTCTTTCCACTCACACACAGTTCCCTAAAAAGGCACCGAAGATCCGAATTTTATTTTTTTTTCCCTTCGAAATAAAGCCCTCCTGCCCTGAGTCCTGACCCGACTGACCAGTATTTTTTTTTTCAAAAATGCCGTGCATAAGGAAGCGAAGCTTCCACATTTGATAGCTGACTATAATGGGAAAATAATTTGCCGTAATGGTATGTATAAAGAAGGACTATTTAAAAAAATACGGCGTACTATTATACTACTTGCGTATTCATAGTCGGTCGTCCTTGATTCTGAGGTCGGGCCGCCTCGTGACGAGTGGATAAGGGCACGATCACGGTCTCTTTCCTCCGACCACCGTAAAAACCGACGGTCGAGATCGCTGCAAAGAGGGACACGTGTTCCGCTCCCAAGGCGTCGTGACTAACTCCGGTTAGATTTCTAACCCCATTTGGGTCACCAACTAAAAACCTTATCCCCTCCCTCTACCGCCCGCCCTCTCTGTCGCTGCTCTCCAGGCTTCTCCCCCTTTCATGGCTTGGGAGATCTCTCTCATGGCAGCGGATTCGCTAGATTGTGTTGAGAATGGTGACTCGTAGTCCCGGTTTGAGCTCTTTAATGGCGACATCCTTCCCCGACGAGGTCCTAGAACACGTCTTCTCCTTCGTCGACTCCGACCGCGACCGCAACGCCATCTCCCTCGTCTGCAAGTCATGGTACCGCATCGAACGCTTCTGTCGGCGCCGGATCTTCGTCGGAAACTGCTACGCGGTCAGCCCCGCCATCGTGATCCGCCGCTTCCCGGAGGTCCGATCCGTGGCGCTCAAGGGGAAGCCGCATTTCGCGGACTTCAACCTCGTCCCCTACAACTGGGGAGGGAACGTGTGTGAGTGGATCAAGGAGATGGCGGCGGCATACCCCTGGCTTGAGGAGCTCAGACTCAAGAGAATGGTGGTCACCGATGATAGCTTGGAGCTGCTGTCGCGCGCCTTTAAGAATTTTAAAGTTTTGGTAATGGTCTCTTGCGAGGGCTTCAGCACTAATGGCCTAGCTGCTATAGCCTCCAATTGCAGGTGCTTTCCCCATTTCCTCCCCATTCGCCTCTTTCTATTTTCTTCGTGTTTCTCTCTTTCTCCCTCTCGTTGTTTGTAGGTGAGTGATTTTGGGTGGGTGGGGGATAATCTGTGAAATATGACAAAAAGAAAAAAAATATTTTTTTTCTTTAGACTTTTCTCTTTTAAGTTAAATCTTTCGTGTTATTGTTACAAGATTTAAACTTTGAACTAGTGTATGAATTTGTAATGTGAATTCTGTCTCGTGTACTTCCTACAAAATGCGATTAGGGAGCTGCCTCTCCTTTACAGGACCTCTAGGTTTCTCGTGTTTTTAAAACGTTTTGGAAACGGTTAGCTTGTAAGTGTCATTCGATTTTGAGTACTTCGGCATTTTTTCTCTTGAAAAGGAAAAATTCGGCTTTCCACAATTTTTTTTTCTTGGGGTTGACCGCTTTAGCTACTTCAGATTCTTTTTGCCCTTCCCGTAATGCAGATTTTGAGCCTTTGTCTCTTGTCTCAATGCTGGAACGTCTGGTGACTATTCTCATACTATGGTTTTGACCTTATAACAGTTTGTTGTTCAGAGATGCAACTGTAGATGAGTCCTTTTTCGAGTGACTTTGTTTATTTTGTTTCTTAATTATGCCCTTTATTTTTCTCTCAACTCCGAATAGGATTTTTTCTTTTATGGAGTTTAACTTATTCTTGAGAACATTGGCTTGTGCCCTACTTCAACCTGTAATTCTGTAATGACCCTGACGTTTCCATCTTCAGTAACACTTCTTTCGTGGTAATATCCCGGCCCAGTGATCCTATGATGTTACAAGAGATAAGGCTGCTTAGCTATTTTACAATGCTATTGCTCTTTTTAATTATTTTTTATATTTTAGCTGCTTTCTTGTCTTTCTGTTGTTGATTTGTTCTGCGTAAAAGTTAGCTTGGTTACTGAAGTAGACAGTACCAATGTTATTCTGCTTATATATCTGCAGCCGCTGAACTTTATTTCTAGCATATGCATGGTTAAATTCTTCAAGCAGTTGAAAGCCTGTAAATATTATTAATTTCTCATTCTCAAATTTTACTGTTTTATTTATTTGATGTGCTTTTGTAAGTTTATGCCATTTTATATTTTGATCTTTTTACACCATTTCCTATTGAAGCCAACGAGAAAATATTAGGGAGTCGATATTAGACGTTATTTTATTTATGTTTTTCAGTTTCTTTGTTGGTTTGTTGAATTAAGTGATCTTTTTCTTGTCATTGAAGCTGTAAAATTTTGTTGACTACAAGTTTCTTAGGCTCTTTCTTGGGAATTTGCTTATGCAGGAACCTTAGGGAACTGGATTTACAGGAAAATGATGTGGAAGATCGGAGTGGACAGTGGCTTAACTGTTTCCCTGAGTCTTTCACTTCTTTAGTTTCACTAAACATTGCATGTCTTGCTGGGGAAGTCAGCTTTTCAGCTCTTGAGCGCCTTATTGCTAGGTGTCCTAACTTAAAGTCCCTTGGGCTCAATCATGATATACCTCTTGATAAGCTGGCTAACCTCCTTCATCGGGCTCCACAACTGATTGATCTTGGAACCGGCTCCTTTTCTGCTGAACCTCGGCCACAACTTTATACTAAGTTAGCAAGTGCTTTTGAGGGTTGCAAGGAGCTGAAGAGCCTTTCTGGTTTCTGGTTAGTGACTCCGACATATCTTCCAGCTTTATACCCTGTCTGTGCGGGTCTAACATCCTTGAACATGAGTTATGCTGCCGTCCAGTGTCCCGAACTCACCAAGCTGATTACCAAGTGCCGGAACTTGCAGCGGTTACTGGTATAGTCCTTTTAACCTGCAGATCCCCTGTATATGTAGTTATTAGGTGCACTCAGATTTTCACATCACAACATTTAACGTTTTGGTTGTATTATTCATTGCTAATGCAGGTCTTAGACTACATTGAGGATGCTGGTCTTGAAGCTGTGGCTGCATGCTGTAAAGATCTTCAAGAGCTGCGTGTATTTCCATCTGACCCTTTTGGTGCAGAACAACGTGTCTCTTTGACAGAGCGAGGTCTAGTTGCCATATCCGAAGGCTGCCCAAAGCTTAACTCTGTCCTATATTTCTGCCACCAGATGTCCAATGCAGCTCTTCTTGCCGTTGCTCGAAATTCTCCTAACCTAACCAGATTCCGTCTATGCATCATTGAGCCACAGACACCAGATTACCTCACTCAAGAACCGCTTGATACAGGCTTTGGTGCAATTGTGAAGTTCTGTAAAGATCTCCGGCGCCTGTCCCTCTCTGGGCTCTTGACTGATCGTGTTTTTGAATACATTGGAGCTCATGCTAAGAAACTTGAGATGCTTTCTGTGGCATTTGCTGGAGACAGTGACATGGCTCTCCATCATATACTGTCTGGCTGCAAGAGTCTCCGCAAGCTGGAGATTAGGGATTGCCCATTTGGTGATAAGGCCCTTTTGGCCAATGCTGCCAAATTTGAGACAATGCGATCCCTTTGGATGTCTTCTTGCTCTGTGAGCTTACGAGCTTGTAAGTTACTGGCAGAAAAGATGCCCAGGCTCAACGTAGAGGTTATTGATGAGAGAGGACAGCCAGAGTCACTTCCAGACGATTGTCATGTCGAGAAGCTCTACGTCTACAGGAGTATTACTGGGCCAAGGTCTGATATGCCAGAATTTGTTCGGACCATGTAACTTCCTAGGCCATGCCAATCTATTAACTTGTGCAGGTAAGAGCTTACTTTTCGTTTTCTTCTCATTCCAATTGAGTGAAGAACGATTTAACTGACAAGTATGGCAAGTGGGCTGGGAGCAGTGGTGGGACAGCAAGCATGAGTTTGTAGCCAATAAGGATTAAGGAGGCGACTGGTTCATTCGGAACGGGGTAGCAGGGAGATTAGTTTTTGTTAGTACGGCTTCTGTATACTTGGATGTGGGGATTCTTTTCTTTTTTTCTTCTTTTCCACTTCTTTAGTATATTACATTTGTAATCTAAGGTTCAACTGGGTTGCTCCTGTCTTTTAGTAAGCAGTACACTCTTCTCTTATTAGTTGGAAATCTGGCATCCTTCCAAAGAGTTCTCTTTAAATGTTCATTTTTTTCATATATACACATGGCATCCAAGTTGGTTTGCAAATATAGGTGATAAAAGCAGGCTTTCATTCGCTTAAAGATGTACTCCAGGGTGCTTCGTAACCACAGCAGGAGTGCATCCAATCGGCGCGCTAATTCCCTTGCTCAATGATTATCTCTAGAGAGGCTGTTCTCAACGACTTCATCATTTTAAAGCAATGGTTACATTATGGCCACGGCACCAAGTATTACTGGGTATAATGCCAAACTTGACTCTCATCTCTCTTATCTGGGGGGACAATGAGAATCTTCCTCCCAGTGCATCATTAGCGTCATCAAAGCCCAAACATCTTTTATTCCTCTTTGCTCTAAGATCTGTTGCAGTTCTCTGGATGTACATTTCTATCACAACCAAGCTTGGCGTTGTTGCTTCCTCATCATTTTATTCAGAAATTTATTCATCCAAACGGTGAGCTTTTAGTTGGTCGAGCTCAGTAACGCCTGGAATGGGGGGGTTGGAAATCAACCAACGATTGCACAGGGTTTTCCTCTTCAATGGTGGGGGTTTCTGAAAAAATTAAATAGGAAAAGGAAAAGAAAGCTGTGTGGTCTGGAAACTATAATAATTTTCACCCTGGCAGCCTTCCCAGTTCCACTCCCTGGAATAGTCAACTTACGCTATGAACATTATTATTCTTCTTCTTCAGATACTGTGGTTACTGCAAGGCAACGAGTGGTTCCGTTTGAGTCTGCTAATAGCAGAGATTGTTACGAGGGAAAGCTGTGGAATTCGCAAAGGCCTGCTTATAGCCATGATTGCCAGGGTTTCATAATTAGATGCTCGGATGATTTTGTAAAATGCTCCGTTCGCATTCATTCACTCTCTCTCTCTAGTGTTTGCTCTCTTTACCTGCACAGAGAACAGCAGATTGATTTCGAGTTTTGGGTTTAGTCGTTTGCTTTTCTTAGCGACTTTTGAAGTCTGTAAGTAGTCTGAAGTCTGAAGTGTGTGTCCGAAAAAAGCTACATCTGATCGTTTCAGTGATTTTTCAGGATTGACGTTGCATCATCGGCTTTATCGCCTCTCAATATCTTGACAGAGACCAAACGATCACAGAGGCACTGAAGCAAATGATGTTTTCTCCTCTCTTTTCTGGCGACTATTACTACTTTGCTATCCATATCTTTTGCAGAAGAGAGCCTCCCCCACTGTCAATTCCCTCGTTTCCCATTCGCACTCAGCTCGCGCTCGTAAATTGTAGACCTTTGGTATAGAGATAAGAGCTTTGGCTCATTCGTTTGTCTCTCAGCAGCCTTTCCTCCCCCTCGTATTATCATTATCAAGACGCTCTTGGCGATCAAATTTTGCAAAAACATCGAGTGGTTGACAGATGAATCATGTCAGGATGACCTTGTTTCAGAGCGATGGGTACATTCTGATGTAAATCTTATTCCGAGATTGCAATTGGAATGATGAGAATATTGCGTGAAATGACACCAAAGGCAACGTTTCATACGTAAATCGGGCAAAGCAGATGAAAGGCGATAACGGATGGAGAAAAATTATCACCCAAATTGACTGCAGAGGTGACCTAATGGAAAAAAGTTTGACGAGAAAACTGACTTTCAGAGATAAAGCTCACATCCCCTCATCATCAGCTACACGTCCCCCATGATAAAGTCACAAGGCAAGGGTCTCCCTACAGACAAAATTTCATAATGCTCTTCTTAATATTTTATGGTTTTACTTGAGTTTTGGAGCTTGGAAGAACTTCCCAGAGAGGGACTAGTCTCAAGTCTCAACGGAACGCAAGCTGGTTTCCTTTCATCAAACGAGATGTCTTCTAAGCTTCTAGCGGAATCAATTCATTTCAGTTGGTTACTCCCTCATTCAAAATTCCAGAAAGCTTTCACAAACAGAATACTCGTCGGATAAAAATTCCACAAACCTCCCTCTGTGACTTAAGATTCTTCTGCTTCCCACAGACGACATCCGCGGAAGCACTAAACTTGGGTTTCTTTTCTCGCTCTCTGCTGAGTCCCTCTGTCACTTTTTTTGTCCGATTGCATTAACCTAATTAAACTCTATCAAAATATCCAGAAAATGTGTTTCAGAGATGATGCGCGTTCTGTCACTTTTTTCCGTTATTATTTTAATTTAATTACAATCCTCAACCCATGTGTCAGAAATGATTTTAAGACTGAAGTAACTCAGTCGGGTGGATCTGTAACATTTTTATTGTGAAATTTTTATTTATTTATTACTAGCATTTTTTATATCATTCTTTTTCTATTTTTTATATTATAATTAGTTATTTAATCATTTTGAACTTGGGTTAATATATATTTGAAAAACAATTAGGAATTCTACTAGATTCCATTTTCATATAAATTATAAGTTATATTTTTTTGTGATAGACAAACAGGTTTTATCAATATAAACATTAGTTTAATTATTTCAATTTCTTCAATCCATTATTATCCAATATTTCCTCGTTTTGGGAATTTTGAAGATATCTGAACAAAGTTAAATTTGTACTCCATGTTTCTTCCATCCATTTCCACTTACTCCAATTTGACCCAAGAACATTCGAAGTCATGCACCATAAGAAAAGAAGGAAAAAAGTGAGGTTCAAAATCACCAGCAATATAATTATCGGTTATATAACAGTGTAGCTTGTGGTAGTTCTCTTTTTGTCCCAAATTCTGACTTCCTCAAGTCTACAGAATAACGAGTGTTGTTTGGGCGCTTTCCATCACCGCGAGTTTCCTGCGAGGATATCTTTCAACATCTTCATTGTACTTGAGCACGGAGTAGTTATTACTATACATGAATCCTCGCTGAAACTCCATGGAACCGTTTACATTCACAAACATTAACTTTGTAAGGATCAAACGTAAGAAACAAGATATGACAAGTTCACAGCTGATAATATGTATAGCTATTTACTAGGGAACAACTAGGGCAACTAGTTTTTGACGTACAAACAGATCCACCGTGGCTATATGCACGCGGTCGGTCAAGCTTCACAAGCTGATATTTTGAAAAAAGAATAATATACAGCATAGAACACGCACAAAGTAGTACCTTGAGGATGATGGAGAACTGTTGCCTGTGGCTGACCCTCATATCTTGTAGAGCTGTGGAGCTACTGTACAAAAATGCTGCTTTGTAACAAGAGAATATTATATAATGGCTGCCAATCCTACGACCTCATCGCCTTCTACACTGGACCCTGGAGCTGAGACTACACTGCGTGTCCTAGCTGCAAGCCAGATGCCGTTTTAAAAAAATTCAAAATTTATTTACTAAAAGAGTTTCTTTCCCAGCAAGTACAGATTTTGTAAGTTGTAAAACGAGACCCTGGATAAAGTTTTTTTATTCTGAGTACCTGTTTGCCTAAAAAAGGTCCCCATAACCCAAAATAATTCTGAATTTTGTTTGGATAAATATTATCCTTTCAACAGGCTTTTCTCTATTTGTTATTTTCTTAAAAGCCACAGAAATCTTACTTTTCCCCCCAAATTTCACCCATTAAACTTAAATTCAGATTATAGTTTCTCCAAGATTTCGCAGAAATCTAAGTATCACAGTTTAGAAGAAGTATGCAACTTGCTACTCCTTGAATTTAAACCTCGTGTTGTGGACATTCTTCAAAGCTGTAAACACGTACAAGTTCATGGGTATGCAGGAAATTCACATTGCTGATAATCCATGAGTGGTCCATTTCTCCAAATGCATACAGAATTATATGTTTTATGGTAAATATGAGATCAAATTTTGATAAGTGAAGAAAAGAAATAAAGAAACGCGAGAAGAAGAGAGAACAAAGAGATTCAGGAAAGATGTAAATCAAGAAGAGGAAAAATTGTTGTAAAATATGACAAATCAAGCTTAAAAGAACATCAGAATCATGGATTCAAATGAATATAAAGATGCACAGACAGAGTCACTAAATGCCGAAAATAAAAAAAAAATTCCCAGTATGTATAATTAAAAAAAAGAGTGTGTTAAGGAAGATTTACTTGAAACATTTGTAATGACATTTGTGCTCTTTGGGGCTGCAAGCGCTTTTAGCTTGTTTCCTGCACCTAACAAAAGCAAGCTCTTCATAAGCTGCTTCTGTTCTTTCGGGCTGCTTGTCTTCCCCAGAGCATCTTCAAAAGCTTGCAAATCTGCACTAGTAATATTAGGAAGAGATAGCAGGACCTGCCACATCGAAAGAATCACCATCCTTCATAAATATTTGGACATAGGCCAACCAAAAGATCCAAAACCGCTATTAAAATATTGTGGCCATTCTCTTCAAAAAATATTGTGGCCATTCTCTTCAAAAAATATTGTGGCCATTCTCTTCAAAAAATATTGTGGCCATTCTCTTCAAAAAATATTGTGGCCATTCTCTTCAAAAAATATTGTGGCCATTTCTTTAGCTATCACAGTAAAAAAAGGGAATGCTTCAAAGCTAAAAGAATAACAATTGAAGCACCTGTCGTGGAGAAGAATCCCTGTCTGAGAGATGTACAAAAATCTCACGGCAAAGACCAACAAGATCGGCACTGATGATAGCGTTGGATTCAAGGGTCAATCCTTGGAGGACAGCATAAAACATATCTTTAGCAGCAAATTCTCTGAGTTCAAGATTATTAGTCAAACAAGCCAGAAGAATCACAACCCCGCAAAAGGAAGTGACCTTCGCTACAGCATCCCCATCAGTCCAAGAAAAGACATCTTTGCTTATTTGCAGGGCCGGGATAGCAGCATCTTTATGTCTCAACAGAAAGCTACAACCCAACAAATGAACTAGTATAAGAATATTAATGGAAATAAGTTGTAAATGTGTTTACATACGAGGACCATAAAAGACTCCGGACATACCCCATAAGAGAGTTTGTGGCTAATTCATCCAAATCTTTCAACGGAGACATTGATGCACGGACATGTCCTGATAGTTCTATTGCAGGGAGCCCACTATTTAGCCCTGGAGAGGCTAGAACCGAAAGGAAGAAACAAATCTCACGAGTCAAATCCCGGAGTAACTTTTCCTCCATCACTTCCATTTTTAGCTCTAATCCAGAGACGTTACCACAACGATCAGGCACTTTGGCTCTTCCCTCATGCAGAAGACTGGTCCATGAGACACTAAGGGCCTGCTGGCAGTGCAGAAATAATGGGTGGAGGATGTTTGCCAACCAGTTCTCCCATAAATCCACAGGACAGAACTTGACCAAAGGGATCAAAACTAGATGAACAAGTTGGCGAATGTGCCTGAACTCCATATACTGGATATTCTCCAGAAGTGACTGGGCAACTGAGGAGCTCTCAAAACATCTATAGTAGTAGTCACCAAGAGTTGCTGACAAACCAAGAACATTATACCTACAAAAATGGAAATATTTAATTATGAATATGATGATCTAACAACTAAAATATTACTGTTTAATCAGAAAAATCCATGATCCATACCCACTATCTCTGATGCCTTTCAGCCAGTTCCTGAGGTCATTTTCAGTACGCTCATCAATCTGCAATCCATCAGAAAAAGTTGAAGAATTCTTTGGCAGTTTTGAGTTGCCCTCCCCAAGAAAACCAGCCTGCTCAACTTGATTCATACTCATTGCTGCTTGGAAGTCTCCTGGTAAAGCTTGGGTTACTGGCAGAGACCAAAGAGAATGAACAGAACGAAGCAACTGCAAGTAACAAAACGTTTAGATCTAATTATACATAAGGCTTAATCAAAGATGATGATCAAAGTATCAACCACAACTGGATAAAAAGTACAACGAACCAAGGTTCTCACTACTGTATTTGTTAGATGGGTAGTATGGCCTGCAGCAATACTAGCTCTGGTTCTTTAGGATACATAACTACTGAAGCAGAGGAAACAACATAGAATATTCCTAAAAGCACAATTTTTAAATTTCTACTTCCAAAGTATATGCCACCTCACTGATATTTGTAAAATTCAAGTACCAGTTACCAGACCATTCACCATGGCCCCTTTTTTCCTTCTTTGTCCTGTGTCAAGTCCTGCAGCTGCACATGCCTTACACACCAATAAATGGTTTCAGCCTATGACAGATATCGGCTATCTAGGATTCTGCTCTCTTATACAATAAAGGACAGTCCTGTCTGCTTCATTTCGAAGGCAGAGAATAATTTCATGGGCAACATCCGAGCTCAATCAGTGTAAGGCGCATCCTCTATAAAATACATCAAGCTCAAGCACATAGAAGAACAGACAACATCTAAATATTTTCTACTTTTGCGGCATCAAGCACAGAGATTAATCTTCACACTAACAACCATCAGATTTAAGCTCATCAGGTACTTTTAAAAAAAGCAATCAGCAAGTCACAGATTACAGATCCTTGTTCTATATTAACAGATGTTAAAAACATGTCATACTTGTCTGTACTTTCACAAAAAGCTATACTTGAAATTATCATTATACCCAAACTCGAGCTGAACGAAGACATTTGATTTGTAGTTTTACGTGGTGAGAAATGTAATTTAGTATCTCCCGGTATTTGAGGAAGACACTGAGGACACAGAATAGAACAGTAGAATTTTATGCTTACCCGCAAGAGAGGAGGCAACATCCATGCCAAATGTGGACCCATTGGATGACAAGGGATATCACCTGTACTAATTGAAGACTGATTTTGCACAACTGGACTACCCTTTCTAATTCCACTCCTTTTAAGAGCCTTCTCGAAGAATGTCACGTTGTGGAAAATTGACCACATAAATGCTCTGTCGGAGCACAAACTTACAAGGCCTAAAGGATCGGATAAATATGCCTTTTGCCATTCAGGCATCATCCATTGTTTACTTAAAGGTTCAAGTAACCAGGCTAGAACTTCTTGCTGCTGCTGTACACTGCATATGATACAGTACAATAAGAAATAGAACAATTCTTCCAGAAAGAAAAGCTTGCATGCTCACAAGATTGAGCCTAGTAAAACATCTACACAATCACATGTATTTACCCAGCAGCAGAGGCCATAATAAGAAATGCTTCACCCAGAAGATTATGCTCCCCACGAAGTAGACGTCCCTCACCTTGGAGATAAGCCATGGTATCAGCAATATCCTGTGTAGAAGTTAAAAACAGAAAAAGTTATTGTTAATCTTTATATTTATTTATTTATTTATTTATTCTTTTCAGGAAGTTGAGTGTTTGGATTGCTTTTAAACTTCAGAATTATATCAGGTTCCTGAAGGGGTTCTCTCACAGTTTGTGTTTGTAGAGGTGCTCCCTCTCTTGCAAGGCAGTCTGCCATAGAATTGATATTCTATTTATCGTTCTTGCATCCTTTGCAAATCCGGTTGGGGTGGCAGACCCACTGTTGCTGAAATTCACGGCCACCTAAATTGGAACCATATCTTTTTTCTTTTGAAAATTTAAATGGCACCATATCTTTTTTCTTTTGAAAATTTAAATGACACCATATCTTTTTTCTTTTGAAAATTTAAATGGCACCATATTTTCATAAGCAAAATTTATTTAAGCTGGTATACTCTAATGTATGGAGCTTGGTTATACAACCCGGGCAAGTCAGAAGCGATCTGGTTGAGTCAGAGCAACATGGCTGAGTCAACTCGGGTTTTGAAGCTTTATAGGTCAAATCAAGATCAGACTAGTCCCTTTTATTAAGGAACAAGTTCCCTCTGACTCAAGCCGAGTACGGACAAGCCAAAGTGTCGACCGACTTTGATTTTCAAGAATCCTAGTTGATTCCTTAGTCCGAGTCACACAACCATGGTATAGGGAACATATAAGGTTCCATGTACTTTGACTTGTAAGTATATTTTGTCTTCTATAGATGATCATAATAAAGTAACTTGGGTAGATCTCTTTAGAGAGAAAACAAAAGTCTTTGATGCATTTGACACTTTTTATAATGAAATGGAAACCCAATTTAGAGCTTCTCCTTCTGGGGGTCATTATTATAATAGTTTTGAATTTGCTAGTCATAAACATTACTTTCTACCTAGCAAGGAATTATTCAACAAACTTCATGCATTTATACTTACCAATAGATAAGGATCACAAAGAGCATCAATAGTACAGTAACTACAGCCACATGATACTAGGAATCTAAACATCCTCTGCTAACCATCTCAGAAAATGCCTATAACTTTAGCTAATCATTCTATCTTTAACCTTTACCCAAATTTCATATAGTATCAACTATTAAAGTGGGTACCTATAAGCAGGCCTTTGCCCAAAGTTATCCATGTGAAGGACCCATAAAGAGGACTACATGTGAGGCAAGTGTGAGAATTGTCCTACATGGATCCGCAGATAAAAGTATCATATGCTTGTTACATGGGAAGATGCTTCCTAACATGAATTAACAATTTGAGATAAACAAAAACCCAATTTTAGGAAAGTGAATTCCAATAGGCATTGAAGTGCAAATAAAAAACAACCTTCATATGAGGAAGAAGACTTTTATCAGCAGCTTTTGCAATCCGAATGAACGATGTGCAGATCTGTAACCTAGCTTGTCGAGCACTCATTGCAGAAGGATCCTGTTATCCAAAATGAGTTAAACCAGAGAAATGGAATACATCCATGTGAGAAAAGCATTGGACAGAAAGAAAGCATAAGGCACAGGTAATCAAGCCATGGACTATCAAATAGGTAACAATCCCCCCATCTCTTCCTTTGTCTTCTTTTCAGGGGAAATCTGCACGAGTAATTGACTAAGGAGAACTGGAGAAGTATAAGCTCATCAATGACATTAGGAATGAGTGCAGGCCATCAAACTAATGAGTTACCAATCAGTCTAGGAATGCCTAGCATGGCACATATAAACATCGGCATACTAGCAATGAGAATGATTTTAACAAGTAACGTGGACTAAAGACACCTGTCAAACTCACAGAAAATTTTATGAGTCATAATTGAAAATTTCTAGTTCCATACAGACGAGACTGACACTACATAGGCTGCCTTAGCATACACAACCAACTTTAATGCAATGAGCTCAGAGATGGCAAACAGAATCACATGTTTGACAAAATGATGCTGTAAGTCGTAAATTCGTAAATATCTAATAAGACATGAAAAGAAAGCCAATAAATTAGTACTTAAACAGTAAAAGGATATGAAAGGGAAGATAAGTAAGCCCAACCTTCAGATTAAATGGAAGTGATGTCAGGAGCTCGAAAAGCTTCCTGATGACCTCACTAACTGCAGCAGGGAAATGCTTTAAAAAGGGACCCAACGCATCTATATACCGCCCAAGTAATTCTGCAAGTGTTGGCTCAGTCCATTTCAAATCAAGAAGTTGCTTAAGAAGCCCTACAGTAACAAAAGAAAAAAAAAATTCAGCAAGATATACCACTTTCAGGGATACTTGGGATTTCAGAAAGAAATAGAAAACTCACAGGACAACCTTCCAGTATATTGTGCAAAGCAAGTTGAATCTCTGAACCACTGGCAATGAATTCTGACGACCCATCAAAAATAACACTCACAATCGTTTCTAATGCCAGTTGCATGCTTTCCATAGTAGCTATATCCTGAAGTGCAATACAACTACAATTCAGACTTAACAAAGAAGAGGCAACTCTAGACTAAAGTTCCAGAAGGATGACAAACACTAATCACAATTCAAGCAACCAGACCTGAGGAGACAAAGAACTATTCAGATGGCTCTTAATAATTGCATCAATTCTCTGTGACACACTGGAGACAGCTACAATGGGCTTGTAGGATGCAACTAGACGAACGAGTTCCAACTGGATCAAATAATCAAATCTCAGTTTATAACACATAACAATGTTGATCCATGAGTTGACTCAATATTAAAATAACCACAAACAGATACTGCAGGACAACATTCCCAACGCAAATTGAGTATATATGTGAAATTCAAACACTGGAAGATAAAAGGAGATATAATATTAAGGCCGTAAATGTGCACCAGCACAACTACTTTAATTCCAAAAAAAGATTGTCTAAGAAACATTTTGCCGAATGATGCGCTTGTAAAAGTTGAAATCATAAAAAAAAAAAAAAAGGGATGTGGTGCCCTCTAAAGATATTGATAAACCAGGGATAAGTTCAGAAACGAAAAAGGCCTCAGCTAAAGATTAATCCCAGTTTGATCCCAAAATGACTATTTACCAACAAAACCATAGTGCGCAAAAATTTTAATCCATTAGTTTTTCTTAGTATTTTTCAATGTGATGATTTTCCACTGGCATCCATGTTTACACACAAGCCTCAGACATGACCACAAACACCCAATGGAGCAGATAAGAATACCACAAACTCCCAATAGCACAAACAACAATTGGACCTCACCACCCCACCCTCCCCACTAAACAAACTCCATATATCAATTTAATCACAAAACACCCATTTTTAACTGGCTGTTGCATATTAAACATGAAAGCTTGGAATCATGGAATTGTTCTTACATGAAATGAATGGATAAATTATTGTAATAAATGCATGTGCATTATGACTTGAATTATTCTTTCCTTTTTTTAAATGCAATGGTATTAGCAAAATCATGCACTTATAACTTGGGAAGATGCCTCCTAACTTAAGCTAATCATTTTGAGATGTATCTAGAGGAGCACCCAAGGAACAGCAGAATATGGTATATTGTGGGTCTATAAATCGTGCTAACATTTATACTAAGATTGATAAAATTGAGATGTACCAGCCTAGAACGATATTGGCTGAAATCCCCTTTGCAATCAAAATCCTCACTCCATAATTCCAAAGTGCCCATAGGCAGATGTGGCCCCAATTGAACATTTCTTTTAAGCATCCTTTGGAAAGACACATCCAACATAATGCCACAAACGTCATCATTAATAGCATTTGAAAAACTCTTTTTTTCCTTGTTTATCTGACAATAGAAGACCGAATTGCTGGTAGCAGTACCATCCCCACCGACTTGACCAGCAATTTTTGGCTTTGATACTGATTCTCTCACTAATATCTGTTTGGAGAAGAGAATAAGAATATCAGAACAACTTACATTAAATTTACCGCAAACAGCAGGAAAGCTCTGGAAACCTTCTAAACCAACTTACCAACCAAAGGTGTAATGATTGAAAATGCAGCGAGAACTTATAGTGTTGAAAGTATGCCAGCATCTGAAAAAAAAAACAAGTATTACTCATGACAAACACATAGAGAGATGTTTATCTGTACTTCAATGGCATTTTAGAGCTTGGGGTTCTGCATGTAAAGTGCTGACTTATGTGAACTTGAGCAATTCTTTCTAACTACTTGTATAAATTAAGTTTGTCAATTGCGGGACCATGTCCTCCCATCAACAATTTTACAGTGGTCAACTGCTAGTCATCCATGGATCATGACTAACAGACCACTGACCTCATGGAGCAGAGTTTTGAGGACAAGCAAACATGAACATTTACAACCAGAGGAACATGCACTAAAGTCACAAGACCTGAAAACATAAACTCAGTTGTGCAACCTTTAGGCATGTAAGACCTGAAAAACTGACATATCCTTCAACCTTGGCCAAGAACTACACTACTGTGAACAACCTTCCAGTGATTTTTATTGGAATAGAATAAAAACAACGTTAAAGTCAACAATAATGTTACTATTAAAAAAACAATAGTTTCCTGCACAACCTGTTGAAGATATTTTGTAAGGGTGGAAGCGTCCTCTGCAATGCACTGCAAGTTGAAAGAACCTAACGAAACCATACTTTCGCATATACATTCAGCGAACTCAAATTCGCTTTCATCAACACTGGCAGCTGTTTTGGAGCTAAATTGGTTTAAAATATCTTGGGATACATTCATCAAAATCTGAAAGATGGTACACATTGCAGAATCAAATTCGGGACCAGATGTATCTCCAGGTCTTTTCCTGAAACATTACATGATAAATTAAAAAAAATTAGCGATAGTAACCTGTCAAAATTACCACACATCATACACAATCTTACATTGGATGGTACCTCTCCACCTATAGAAGACTTTATTTAAATCTTTCTTTTCACCATGTTTTTCAAATGTAGATCAATGTGAAGTACTTTTCTTAGCAAAGATTTACATTTTCTTTGGCAAAATTAAATTTATTTTCTTTTACCTCTCAAGCATAAGGGTTAACAAGATAAAAGTATATTACATAGACATCCCTTAAAGGTCTTCATGACTGACCTCCCAGAAACAAGTTTGAAGAATTCGCATGCATGGAGACGGAACTCAGCAGAGGAAAGCAAGAAGCCACATCTGTAATTTAAATAATTAATAGGAATATTAAATAAAGACTAACGGCATAAATTTAGAAGAAATTTAGGGGAAAAAAAGAATTTAAGTTGAAGTACCCATGAACCAATCCGTGCTTAGATAGATCAGAGACTGGAGCCCACTCCGCATATGCATTTACAGCATTTAACACAGCTATAACAGTGGCCGCGTGCTGCTTTGCAATGTCCATTTGTTGCCGACCAGCTTCACTCAAAGCAGCTCCAAAGTGCTTCTCAAGTAACTAAATCCACCAATTAAGAATAACAAAGACCAAGTAAGCAAACAGTAATTAAATCGGAAAACCTTAAAGCAATTCTTTTAAGAATGTCTAACATACATTATATAATAAAGGCAAAATTTCTGGTAAGGATTGTGTAAGTCCACGTAGCAAGAGTCTTCGACGATCACCTGTTCAAGTGCCATTCAGAGCATAGGTGACACTAGCAACCATACAAAGAAAAAGTGAATGCAAGTCTCTTGGATTTCAAAGAAACCCACCCAAACTAAGAGGCAAAAAAGTGAGTCAGAATCACTCCACTTAATGGGCACATACATGACAGATTGGTGGTTAGGGAGTTTCACTAAGATAAAACTCTCAAGTGAACTTGAGCATTAGTTCAGTTTTAGGCGGAGGATTTGAAGTGGGAGGTCTTAAGTTCAGGTCTCCCAAGGGGCATAGGGCAAAGGACCTTCATGCAAACACACTGTTTCAAAAAAAAAAAAAAAGGTGGGTGGATGGGGGTTGAACTCCCTTAGAAAAATAATAAATATCTATAAATATCACAAACAATTTAATGTCATACGAAAAATTTAAAAGAAAATCACAAAAACCACTGAACTTGCCAATCCAATCAATCATAGAGCTAAGAAAAGATAATCAATATCATTTGTGAATTTGTGGTCCAGAGTCCGAATCTGTCACCTCCAATTCACTCAGACGTATGGGACCATATCGAGATCCTACTCCTTTTCGTTTTAAACATATTTATATAACTATTAATGATTATATAGAGTCAAATGGGTGTATCCTTCAAAAGAAAACTGAATTGTTTGCTGTACTACATAATTTCTTTTTAGAAATAAAAAATCAATTTGATGCTTTCATAGGGACCCAACTGTTGTTTGTTGTATAGGTGCTTGTAGACTCGATAAGGTAAGACCAAATTGTTGTCCATTCCATCAGGAGTTCCTGATCACATCTCAAACTATATATAAGCTTGGATGTAAGGGGGAGTGTTGAATGAGGAAATATCCCACATAAGAAATTTTCAGAAATAATATTGGTTATAACATTGAGCTAAAGGCTTCCTGAGTGGCTAGTCATTTTGGGATGGATCGAGTTTAAGCTTTAATAAAGTTTATTTTAAATTCTCAATATATAAGGGTTAGGGGATATCAAAACTCAGAAACCTCTAACGAGACTCCCCTCTAGCAGTTGAAGAGCACCTCTCCATCGGCTCTTGTCTCCTCTGTCTTCTCTTGTAATCTTATTAACCTCAAGATTTTAATCCTTATTTCTAATTTTCTCCTCTACAAACTCAAAAGACGATAGCCTCAATATCAGTTTCTTTTATTGCCTTCGATTCCCGCCACCCCTATTGTGTCAGGGGTATCTTATACTATTCATGCACATAGTTTGCCCTTCTTCTTGGAGTATATTTCTTGTTCAAGTGGAGTTGAGTCAACTCAAATTCAGAAAGTTTATGAATTAGAATAGAGAGGTAAGTGATGTTCTGTAAACTAAGAGTAACGGACTTTTTTCAAATAATTAAGTCTATATTTAAGAGGTTAGAGTTGATCCGGATGCATACGAACATGATAGTATCTCTAACACAAACCTAGTTTTTTGTTTTTGGAAAATGTACATAATGCAAACCTAGTTTTGAAAAGAATGTTAAACCACACGTTCCTGGAAAAGGTCCTCTACAATAGGCATTAAAGTGATTAGGTTAAGTGTAGTCAACTGTAAATTGTTCCAAAAACAGTTAAGAGACAGCATATGACCTAAAGAACTTGTCCGGTCTTCAAAGAAAAGACCACACACTTGTCATTTGTATATGCCCTTTCAGCACCCCAAAACTGGTGCTAAACATCGGTAACATGACAAGAAACAAACCCTAAACTTTAAGCTGTGAGCAACCACCAAAAGAATTGCGGAAGAAGACACTCCACGGAAACAATTTTGGCAAACTTATTGCCAAGTAGGAAGGACGAGGTGCTTTATTATCGCTAGAATGTCATCTAGCTCTTCGAGAAGGGTTTTATTAAAATAGTGCCACTAAGTTAAGAAAAAAAGCATAGAAGAAAAAAGCTACAGGTGTAACCTAAGAACTGTATCATCTCTCAAAAATAGATTCTCTGCACCTGAACTTCCAGAATCACTTTCCTAGAAAGCATTGTTTGCCACCCAACTACTCTAATGCCTAGACTCCCATAAAATTTTGGGAGGCAGAATTGATCCTATTCAACCAGAATGTATTTGAAGTTACATTTGGAAACCTGCCCTCAGCAGATCAAAGGACGAATGAATCCAGAATGAGCAAGGAAACAAACTGATCAAGAAGGCAATAGGTGTGGATACTATCAGCTGGTTTCAGTTACCAAAGAAAGGAGATTGCTGGGACAGGTCAGAAGACATGCTTTAAATTTCATTAGAATGGGGTTCCACAAGACACCATGGATATAAGGAAAGTTGTTGCTGCACAACCATGGATGGAGGCGATTAAAAAGGATACCTTGAAGTAGCAGGTAGTCAAGGATTTACTATTTGCCACTCAAATGGATAAGGGAGAACTTTATATTAATTGCTAGGAGATTTTATATTGATTGCTTGACTGGGAGAGTCACCCGAAAATGAGAAAATTCTCTGCTGCAAATGGGAAGAGAGGCGTCTGGAGTGACAAGTTGGGGTGTCGGCGACCAAGTTGCCGCCTGTTTTGGTGGGCAAGCAGAGATTTGGTTACAACTATGTACTGTCTCAAAGTTGTGCACATACATGGTGGGTTCTTCAAGTTATGGTTGTATAATTAATAGGTCAAATTTCTGCACTAACCCAAGTTACTATGATCAAGACTAACATGTACTCTCTCTCTTGTAATAACATTGACATTGTTATTCTATAAATAGATCTCATCAAACATTTAAATACCTTCTAAGTCCTCGTTGTGAACTGTTATATCTTCAGGAAGCCATCTCAACATCATCACAACCAGCTCAGCCTGCGAGAGAAAATATAAGAAAAGTAAAAGACTAGAAACATGAGATTCAGGGTTCCCAGATAAAATGACATGCCAAATCAAGAAGGGGGAAAAAAAGAAGAGTAATGCTAGACGCACCTAGCGCACCTATCCGACGTACATGTTAATCTAAGCCCTTAAAAATATTTTTTTATTATAAAATCCTATTTTCTAGAGGATAAACCCTAGGCATCAATGGTTTAAATTAACAAGTGTGTGGGATAGGTACGTGAGCTAAGTACAACTAGCAGTATTCAAAAAAGAATTACCTCTATTGGACCCGTGTTGGACAGATTCACCAAAGAAGGCAGGAGTTCCTGCCAGAGATTATTTCCTTCTCTACGAACTACCTGCCATAAACAAGAAATTAATGCTAAGGCAGTAAAATTTCAGTATGCTTTCTGTCATTCAAGGAAAGCAATGAATAAACCTCTGCAACAAGGGCTGCGGTTTGACTCTTCAGTGCCCATTCTTCTTGAGGGCTTGCAATCTCAGAAATTAAACCCATTGCAAGATTTGCAAAATTTCTTTTTTCGTCATTATTGAGTTCATCCCAGCGCAACCGAACTAAGTGCTACATAGAGAACACAAAAGGAAAAACTTTTGAAGTCATAAAACGAAAGAAGCAAACACAAAAGTCGGATAAGCACAGGTGTACAAACCTGTAACATTTTAAACCCATGCAACCGAATCTCGGAGGACCAATCCTTCCTGACCAAAAGAAAAGATATATTTGCTAAAATGCGAATATCCCCAGCTTTTACCTGTGAAATGAGAAGAGAGAGAGAGAGAGAGAGAGAGAGAGAGAGAGAGAGAGAGAGAGAGAGAGAAATGGATTAGAAAATAAAACAGTCACTAAGACCAAAGTTTGAAAACAATGATGATATCTAATCACGATCCTGGTGACGCCACAAGAATAAGAAACACATGGGGCACAAAATTGGTAGTTTAGACACAAGATATTATGACATTTCACACACATCTCCTCTTCTAAACTTATATTACAATGACCCAATATACTGCAACAAACTACCTTTGTGCGTATAAAACTTCTCAACCAAGCTATACAGAAGAACTTTGCAAGTAATGGGCTAAAAACTCGAGTACGATTCAAAAATTCAGTATTGAGCCTCATCTAAAGTATACCGTGGCAAAAAAAAAAATTGATAGTGCAGGGTTATAGAAAATAAAACAAGCAAGAAACTGAAACTAAATCGCAATCAAGTGTCTTGAGACATTGGTTCCAATATCTCCTTCGAGGTTCAACTTCGTCTAAACTCGAATACTTCCCTGATACTAGCATAACTCGAAGAAGAGCACCCAGAGGCAGGTCTTCATTCGAAGCATGAGTAGATAGTAAAGGCGCGGAGTGAGTATATGCCTCTTAAATTGCAACTACGCATCCATCCATTGACACTTTTATTGTGCGAGAAGAAACTCACAGATTCTAAATAAGCAACAGCTGCGTTTCTATTTTCAGGCGGTGAGCTCCAGTCTAGGGCAGCAGTTATCGCCCGAGCCACGTTACCAACCAAGCTACTGCTTTCGTCCATCTCTCGCTGATCGAAGCCAGAGACGGATTAGAAATAGTTTCCCTTATTTGATTAGTTCTTCCCTGCTTAATTACAATAACTCGAAAAGAGTAAAGGAGGATGTTGGAGAAATTGCGGTGATGGGAAGCAACGGAGACTTGGACGAAGAGGAGGAAGCAACGGAGAGAGGACTTTGTTTCCGCCTTATTTCTCTTCTTCTCGGTGGAGTGATGAAGCCTTCAAAAGATTCTGCGGGAGATGGATGGGAAAGGCAAAAGAGGAACCGAGCCGGTTTTCGTGGCCCTCGAGTAGGACATCACGCTTTTGCCAGAAAATATTAAATTTCAATCAGCCCGGACCGGTTTAATCAACTTCAATAGTAGATGACGAGTCCCGGGCCGAGCATAATTAAATATGAAATAATATTATGGATATGATTAGCTTGAGTGGGTTATAAGCTAGGCACACACACATATATATATATATGCCTCAGTCCCATAAGATAAATACATGTAATGAAAAGAGAGCTCGTTTGAAAGAAACTACATATAATGAAAAACAGAACAACCGGATAATCTTCGTACAAAACACAGACTGATGAGAGAAGTAATTAAACAGCTACACATATATAGCCAATAAAAAACGGAAACTAATATATAAGCGGGCAAATTAAGATGACTCTGCTTCTGCTCTGTTCGGAGTTCAAGCAATAATGCTGATGATGGTTGTGAAGGCAGAAGCGAAACCGAAGGCGAGTTTAGTACTGCTCGAACTGGGCGTCTGACTCGCCCCGCCTTTACCGTCATCCGATCCGCCTTTCCCATCGTCTCCGGACGACGGTGGTTGATCTTCTCCGCCGGTGGGTGGCGGCGAGGCAATCACTCCATCGCCGGAAGAGGCCGGTGCAGGGGACGTCGACCCTTCCGGGCTCGAGGCCTCCGACTGTCCCATGACTTGAACGATCAACTTCTGGCCGCCGACGCAGTGGCCGGGCGCTCCGCTGATGAAGTAAAAAAACCCGTAGCGATCGAAGACGAAGGTGGTGTTCCCGTCGTCGGACTTGGAGATCGGGTCGGATGTATCGCATTTGTCGTAGGCGTCCGGTTCCACGACCAGAACAGAGTCGTCTCTGTATTTGAAGTCTGAAGAGACGAGAAAACAGAGGGGATTTCATGAGTTAGCGATCGAGAAAGGGAAATCGTTAACCACGCGGCAAGGGGGAAGAGCATATATATATACTCAGAAGAGAGCTAGCTTACACAGAGAGTCTCCGACTTGGAATCTGTTATCGACGGCCCAATCGTTGTATGTCTCCGACTCATTTCCGGTGGGTTCGACCCAGCCTCCGGAGCCCCCGACCACGAACTGGCGAGCGGATGTTCCCAGGACCGCAATGGAGACGATGAAGCCGCAGCACAGGATGAGCAACTTGCAAACGTGGGTAGCAGAGGAAGGAGCCATTCGAGAAGTGGCAGGAGAAAAAATAAACTCCACCAGAGTAAATTCGATGAAATATGGGAACAGAGAGTGGGGAAGGCTGTTCGGCCCTTTTATAAAGCATCGGGTGGAAGAAGTTGGGGAGTGAAGTGAGGGGAGTGGTGGAGTTTGTGGCGCGGAGACAGTTACCAGAGATTGCTTCTCCGATCCCACGTCCGAGAAGGGCAAATCGGAAGCATTCGAGCTCAGGCTTTCCGATGAGCATCACCAAGAGAGGAAGGCAGTTACGGGAAGACGATGACGGTTAATCGCCTTAGTTGGTCAACCCCACGAGTGATCGATCACTCGTCGCGACGGTCGTTCGTTGAACTCGTCAAAAGGTCGGACCTTCGAAACGACTAGCCCGCCTTTAACACCTGTTTTACTTGGGAAGTGTCTGTGTTCTTCCAATATAGCACTAACAGTAAGCACTCGTGATAATCTTCATGGCTGAACAAGGATAAAAGACAACAGACGAGACGAAGATAACAAAAAGAAGACATCAATCAACACCAATCACTAACTCCCATTGTCTCATTACATGCTAATATAAAATACACAAATGTTACTATCAATGAATTGCCCATTTTCAAGACATTCCAGTAACTGATGGTTAGGGATGACTAGAAAGAGAGAAAACGAAAGAGTAACAACGACCCACCAGATCCACCCATTTTCAAAAACTCAGGTGAAGCGTCCTTCATGCACATTGGTTACAAAGAATCGACGTTAGAAAGAAAAAGGAAGCGAAATCTAAACAAAAAATTCCAGAAACTGGCTATGTTATTGATTGTATGGATCGAACTTCACAGGTTCAAATTTGGTAGAATAGTCACCATCAGGTCAAATCGGACATCCGTCTCCGGTGTCGACCCAATATGACTCTCATATCAGAATGAGATGTGGTGACCCTCTTGTTTCGAGGGATAGAGGACGGATTGGAATTGTTCTCTAAACTGTTACAGATGGGATTTCCATTTTGCAGATGATATGCTTCTCCATGTCTAGACTTCTTAGGCTCGAATTGCACAGGCCTAATCTTTGAACTTCGCAAGCTTGCTTTGAAATAATCAGCCGAGTGGCTCAAGGACTGAGAGGCAAACAGTTCAAGCGATCTTCTATTTCCTGGCCTTAACATTTTCGTCCCATTAGTTTCCCCATCTGGGTTTTGCCTCAACCGACTTGAGGTCGTGGATGTCATAAAGCGAGGAACAGAATGAAACCTAGTAGCTTGACCCACATTTTCAACCATTCCAGGGCCCTCGAACACTCCTTCCTGGAATATTTGGGGACTCTGGGGGGATTCAGGGAGCTGGTAAGTGATGGTGAATAGTTTCATCTTCTTCTGTAAGAGACATTCTGTCAAGTTCAATTTTTCCCGGACCTTCCGATATTCTTCTTCAGCACCCCTCATCTGTTCATCAAGATCAGCAATTCTCTTTTCCCTCAGTCTCTTCAAGTCCTAAAAAGAGAACAGTAATTCACATCAATATGAGTAGTCGTTTGAAGGCAATTGACCTAAATGTCTTAACTGAAACAACAGGCTTGCCTCAGAAAGTTCTTTGTTAGATTCTATTGCCCGAGCTCTTTCTGCAAAGTTTAGAGAACAAATGGTCTCTCCAACATCTTCTTCGGTGGAGCTAATATGAACAAGCATTAAAGCCTTGGATCCATCACCTAAAATAAAAACCCAAGTAGCTTTATTCGTTTGTCTTTTTTAATAATTCCCCTAACAAATATATAGGAAAAGAATGCGTTATATGCAAATCATTATCATAATTGTTGTGATAGATCTGTGTGCACGTATATATAGTCAAAACTACAAATCAAGATCAAATTAGATGCACATGCTCTTTTTTTTTTTAAATTATATGAACTAAGAAACTAGGGTGTTACCTAGAGAATCCCTGAGTATTTGGGTGAGCTTGCTGTTCCTGAAAATAGGGAAGCAAGCACAGATCAATGGCAATGAAAGTTAAGAAGAAAAAGTAATAACTTGTTAAAATCAACAAAACAATGAGGATGTGCCTGTAAGGAACGTGATTACGCTTTCGTTTAAGAGCTGCAATAACATCTGCAAGAGCTGAAAGAGACAGATTTATAGCTTTTCCTTCATCCATGGTCCGTCCAGTTGCTCCTGTCTTCAACAGCCGCTCACTACCTCCAAGATCCACCATCCATAATTTGCTTGGTTCCACTCTGCCTTCTCCGGAGATGGTAATTCTGGTTAAGCTAATTGAAAAACACAGTGAACATGAGACAATTCAAAAGGTGAAAGTTCCATGAGATGTAAAGAAAAGGAAGTTCCAGAGATGGATAATTGAAAAGACAAAATATCCTTTAGACAAAAGGAAGAACTTCTAGGTACTACTGTGAAACGCACCAATGAGATCTGCTAGAGGCTTCATTGACACTTGTCCACGATGTTGCCCGAGCTCGCCTGCCCTTGCAGTACCACCGGTTGGCTTGTGCAAAATCAGAAACTACCACATCTGTGAGTCTCTCAATTTCAACACAGCCATTTGAACTTGTTTGAATATTTAGAGCACTATTGAAGACAATAATACACAAATAAGCAGTCGACCCAGAAAAATGAAGAATGCCAAACTTCTGAAGCAAGATAAGCAATCAGTAAAAAGATCCGTACTCTGTTTACCATTTAGAGATGGGGCCAATTTTTCGGCCTGGAGATCTCTGTGTTAGTAGATCTCTAAGATTACCCATGTACACCTCCAACATGCTAATTGAAAAAGACAGAGGAACTGACTTATCCTTTGCTGCTTGACGAAAGAGTTCTTCTAATGCTCGAGGAACAATTCCCAAACGATCACCAGCCCCTTCCTAAGAATAACCAAGGCAGAGTAGTTGATTGTAGTGAAAAACAAAACTTTAACCTTTGATAATGGAGAAAAAAGAAAAATACAAGGACCAACCAGTTACAATTTCTCACTGACCATGGTAAAAGTTTTCCCGGTGCCCGTTTGACCATAAGCAAATATGCAAACATTGTGCCCGTCAAGTGCAGATCTGAGGATTGGTTGCACCTCCAAGAATACATCTTCTACAAAAATCTCAAGACAAGAACGTTTTCTTATTTCTCTTAATCAGCAAAATAAAGATATTTTAAATATTCAAGAGCACCACCAATACTAACCCTGTGTTGTCTCTTGAGGAAAAACCTTATCAACTGTGAATTCTTTCCTGCAGCCAATAGATCTAACAATGATTTTCTCTGAAGAAGTAGAAATGGGCTCATGCGTTCTTCTGCCGGTGGATAGAAGAGGCCGTACTCGACAGAAGACTCTTATGCTCCCTGGTGATCCAAAAAAAAAAAAAAACACTTCAGATGCCGCACGGATTTCGAACAGTCAAGAAGAAAATTAGAAAGTCAGATCCATTACCTTTGAAGTCGAGTAGCTTGTTAAGAGTTTCTCTTCGTTTTTGGTCCAAAGATCTCAGCTTCGACCGCAATTCTGCCACTTCACCTACAATACAGAACCCAAGTGAGAAACATATCACAATTGCAGAAGTAAACAGATGAACCGAGTTGACTATTGGAAGTAAAAATATTGCCTCGGAGGTGCGCGATTGCCTCCTCTGATCCTTGTTTTTCATGCTCTGGAACCAATTTTACATCAGTACAAGCTATTTTTGGTGAGGCAGACGAGTCGACCAACTGGGAAACGGTTTCCACCCTATCAAACGAATTCGATATGAAGCCAAGATGTGAGCACAATGTGTCTCCCAAGGGAATTTCTTCAAACATCTTCAGCAAGAACAACCAGAAGATTTGAATTCCGGAAACCACTTCCCCCCGCCAAGAGTAATACAAGCGAAACGATGAAAACACCAAACTACCGTGCAGTTGAAGCAACCCAGTTACCCCAGCTTCGAACGGGAAAGATCTAAAATGCCGCTGTCACAGAATAGTAAGCTGATCAAAGACCCCTCAACCTCTCTACTCCGACCAATACACCAATACGAAACAGGTAGACGGTAGACCCGCGAGTACTGAGCTAAAAATACACGTTTATACCAGAAAAGGATCGAAGCATCAAGGAGGCGAACAAGTCCTCTTGCAGCCTGCAGGAAGAGGAAACAGGATCTACTTTTCCATCCACAAATACACACAGAACAGCACCATAAATATCTGAAAAAAGAAGTGACGCCCGACTCCAGCAATATTCTAAGCTTCCATTAACAGTGAAGCAAAAGGCTGACAGAGACAGCACAGAGTGATAGGTAAGTGAACACCAGAGACAGTGTAAGTCAGGGTAAGACTTAAAGAATACAGTGACAGAAACCCCATGGACCGGAACAATTTCGTGCAGTATTCATATGAAATGAAGCTGCAAGGAGACAAAAAAAAAACCAAGAAATTTCGGAACCAGCAGCAACAAAACACTGTCGAGAATCCAAGAAATCTCACCGAACCCTAGACTAAAATAATGGAAGAAATTCCGTCGCTCCGGATCAATGATCCATTCATCAATTTTCTAATACAGATCTAATTAATCCATAATCCGTTTAATCAAGAAAATAATTAAATTTAAAAAAAAAAAAAAAAAAAAAAAGCGCGAAGAGCCGCATCGCTTGAGATGGGCGGCATCCGACAAGGCCGTCCAGATAAACTCGCTGGAAAAGGACAGTATCAGACCTGGAAAAGGTACCAGGTTCAGAAGAGAGCGTCGGGCGTAAATTGGGGATTACAAAGATTCCGTTTTACTCCTTTTGAATTGGAGTGAAGTGGGAAATGGGAAACAGAGTAGGGCAGGTATATTCCAGAGTGGTGACTTCGCGTTAACGCCAATCTTACTGCAATCTGGCGGTAATAATTGGTTCCTGGAATCTGAAAAAGGTAGCAAGCATCGATTAAGAATTTAAGTTGCCTTTTAAGTAGGGTCTTAAAATCTTGGATGCCGGGTCTTAGACTCTTAATACTCTTAAATGGGTCTTTAACTTTTAAAAATCATAATTGTGTATATAATAACTAATCGGTAAAATTTAGAGGTACTAAACGGTAAATACTAGAAGGAAATTTGTAAAAAGAAACATAATAGATCCACGTACCGTGGATACCCCTCCTACGAGATTCGAAATTTCCGTGGACTGGGCCTGCTCGGAGAAAAACTGAGAAACCCTCCTCGATAAAAAGTGGGACCACCGCACTCTGCAGTCCTCGGTGGAGACACCATCTTGTGAGCCTTGACTAGGGGGGGATCACCAAATGGCCCAAAATGATGTGGGACCCATTGACGCGCATGGGTTTTTCTCAGAATTCTTCAATGGGCCAGAGGGAGATGGATCTCCCAGTTGAAAAACTGCGGCCTGGCGTTTGAAATTCGCGCCCATTGACGTGGCAGGTGAATGGGCAAGAAATTCGGATTCTGTACAACATCTGCGACCCGGCCGACCGGTGGTAGCTCGGTGCTTCACAGCGAGTCGCTCTAACTACGGGACTTTGGCTGTTGAGAAATCCAACTCGGCTGAGTCAGAGTGGCGCCGTACTTGGCGGGTCCCGCAACAATGATTCAGGTTGCGGGGTCGGATGACTCGGATCCCGGAAAGCCAGAACCTCAACTCACCACCTCACGTTCTCCGTGCAGTCGCCGTGATGACCCGGAACTCGGGTCGGGTGGGAGGAAGCCGGGAACCTTATTTCACTGTTAAAAGATGAACACTAGCTGGTGTGTATATTGCTATATATTATATGCGACAGCAGATAGGATCGCTTCCGGGATGGGTCTTGGGGCGGTCGATGGCATTCGCTCTTCCTAGGAGTTTGAGGAAATCCACTGATCGGTAGGTCGATAACGGCGTACTGACTGAAGAATTCAGCCGCCGGCGACTGTCTCGCCGTATCTTTTCTGGGTACCTGGATTTACATCTTCCCTATCCAGAACCAGACAGGGGGAGAAGGTATCGAATTAATTGGAGGCGTGATTGCGCGGTGGTGGATCGATTTAATTTGGACTGCTTTTAGTTTTTTTCTTTCTTTTCTTTTTGTTCGTGGAGAAAAAGGGGCGCTTGGGGAGCATGGAAATGGAAACGTCGACAACGAATGGGGAGCCTGTGATCGTGGGGCCGGCCATGGTTACGCCCTCTCTGGCAGATTCTCTGAAGCTGGAGCATCAACTGTTGAGGGTTCCTTTCGAGCATCTCAAGAAAACGATGAGAGCTAATCACAGAATTGTGGAGAAGGAAATGACTGCAGTCATATCCAGCGTCACTGAAGCTGCCGAACGAGATATGTCCCAAGAAGAGGCAGTACACCACCTGACTTCTCTTGTTTCCAGGCTTCAAGGCCTTAAGAGGAAGGTATTACATACCTCCCATCTTCCCCTCCCCTTTTTTTTTCCACCAGATTCCTTTCTGACTTGCGCTCTTTTTTGTTTCTACTGACCAGCTTGCTATCTACGCCCGCTCTAAGGATGGGAAGCTGTTTTAGTTTGTTTACATTAACATTGCTTAATGAACGATATTTCTGTTCTGACTGATCAGCTAGAGGAAGGCAGCAGAGCTGAGCATTTGCAAGCACAGAGGTGTCGAGCAAGGCTGGATCACCTTGAGGCTGTGGACATTGAAAGTCACTCCGAGTGGAGTAACACAAGGGTCAAGCGGATTCTTGTGGATTATATGCTGCGTTTATCATATTATGATACTGCCATGAAGCTTGCAGAGAGCAGCAACATACAGGTAATGTCTCTCTTGCAACATTACTGTTATCCCATCAGAATGGGAGCATTTCTCCTTTAAATCTTTTCTGCGGTTTCCCTTAATTGATGCACAAACAACTCATATATGTTTCACAATTTACATTGTTCCAATATAGTCATTTTCAAACGTAAAGCTCAACTTGCATACCTTAATGTGCTTGTACAGCCAATCAGGTAACATCTCGAGGCCCTTGGGCGTGTATTATCATAGATATCAGGGTGTTCCATGGTATTTGCTTTACCAACCAATCTGAAGAAGAAATAGTACGTTATTTTGTTAGAATTGAGAGATATTGTTAAAAAGACTGAGACTTGTTACCAACCGATTGAAAGGGAAATAGTGCTCCATAGTTTGTTTTAGTTGAGAGATTTAAATTGAGAAGATGGTGACAAACAAAAGAGAGAAAACTGCCTTAAAGTGGCTCCAGGGAGGATTATTGCTGTTCGAGCACCAAAGAATCATAATCACCCAATCACCTTCCACTTGAGAATGGCAGTAAAACAAGACTTGAAAATTCTCATCCTTGGAGCAGAGTGTGAAGCTCAGCAGAGGTTAGATCTGAAATGCTAGAACCCTCAAGTTACTGAGAACGTTAAGTCCATAGTTGATTCAAATAGGGACGATCATAACCTGCTGCCCCAGGAGCTCTTGAGGACCCATCGAAGTTCAGCATGATAAAAAATTGACTAGTGATGGAGTTAACTTGTTATTTGCCTGTCGATTGACAATGAACTGCCAGCTGCTTTGGACAGAGGCCCCACTTTGGCTTTGTAATTCCTCGAGGAGGCAAAGCCAGCCAAGCATCTCATGAGTGGCTTTATCAAAACTGCTACTCGTTTAATAGAAGTGCTACTGGTCATTAAACCGGATGTCTCAATATTGAAGGCTAAACTAGCTTTCCACGCAATACAAGAATTCCATAGAGAAGTGATGCTCAAGGAAATTCAGGAAGGTGGTTGAAGACAAAGATGAATCTGAATCTGACCCGGGAAGCAAGATGAAGTGGCCAGGAAGAGCTATGGAGAATCGTAATGTGAATCAGTAGATTTATTAGTGGAATTGTGAGAAGGACAAAGTGATATTGCTGAGGCTCAACTGTTTTTCCCTTTTCTTGTTCAAATGAGGAATTTTGGGTAGCGTGATTGTTCAATCAATAGCTTGATATGTTTCCCCAGCTTCTGTAATATTGGTCTGAGTGAATTGCAAAATGAAGGTCGATTTGTACTACAAGTCGAAGATTCCTTCCTGCAGAAATGATTTTTTAGTCTTTCTTGATAATTTTTCTTTTGTTTTCTTGTACATATGCTCTTATGTCACACTTCTCTTCAACATTTCTTTTTTCATTCACAATTCATCTCAGACAACATAATGTAGTTCTTCTCATTTGTTGCTGTCTCTTATTTCCTTGAGTGTGCTAAGTCTATATTTTATTTGCGTATCAGGATCTTGTGGACATTGATGTTTTCCTTGATGCAAAAAAAGTTATTGACGCTCTGCAAGACAAGGAAGTTGCTCCTGCCCTAGCTTGGTGTGCAGAAAACAAGTCTAGATTGAAAAAATCTAAGGTGTGTATATACTTTACAGCCTACACTTACTATCAACTTCAAAGTGATATAAATCAAAGAAAGATGGTAGATCATCAATGCAGTTTTAATAGGAAAAATATACTTGTAAAGAACAGGGGTTTGGTTACTGCAAGACATTGTAGCTCATGTAGTTATTCAGGTGGCTATTGCTTGGTGCTTTTGTTATAGCCAATAAAGTGATCGGGCACATTGTTGATGGATCTTGTCTTTGCTAAGCTGTATTCAACTAAATATGAGTTAGGTGTAAATTAGCGAGCACATAGTTGGGCTCTCATAAAAGATAAAAAAAAAAAAAAAAAATCAAGATGCAGTTTTGTCTTGCATTTCCTATTATTTCAAGAGAGAGTAGGCCCAGAAGAAGGCGGGGGGAGATACAGGAGAAGGGGCACATCGATTCATCAGAAGGCTGAAAGCTTGTTCAACAAACTGAAGGTTGTGTTTTCATCCCCAACACACAGGAAAGTGTGTACATCTTGGTGGATGTTAAACTATGATGAGTTTATTTTAGTTTCATGCGTCAACATAGAAACTGAAATAGCGAATTTGTCTACTTGACTTATTGTCAATACCTTGCCCTTGTTGTGAATACCAGGACCTTGAAATGTTCAGAGGAATTAAGAAGATTTATTTTTTTCGTTGATAAATATGCATATCTGACTTAAGTTTTATTTGCAGAGTAAGTTTGAATTTCAATTGAGGCTTCAGGAGTTCATAGAACTGGTACGAGCTGATAACAACCTTCGTGCTATCACATATGCTAGGAAGTATCTAGCTCCATGGGGAGCTACTCATATGAAGGAGTTGCAACGCGTCATGGCAACCCTGGCCTTCAAGAGCAATACCGAATGCGATACTTACAAGGTTTTGATATTTCCTTTTCTTTATATTTTTGACAATCTTTATCTTCTGGATTTTTTACAGTGTCATATTGGAATGTTATCACATTTTAAAGTTACCATGTACCCATAGCTTCAATGCATCTACCTGGGAGAAGGTTTTGAATTGTGATTTGGACCATAGCCTCAATGCATTTACCTGGGAGAAGGATTTGAATTGTGATTTGGAATGTTTCTACTCCTCGCCAGGTATTATTTGATGCAAAGCAGTGGGACTACCTTGTTGAACAGTTCAAACAGGAGTTCTGTAAGCTCTACGGCATGACTCTTGAGCCTTTACTGAATATATTCTTGCAAGCTGGATTATCAGCGCTTAAGACTCCGTATCCTTAACTTCAACAACAATCCTAAAAATTGTTGCTTTTACCATTTTCATTTTCTCCTCTTAGTTGCAGCAATCACATTGAGTCATCAGCTTATATTGTCATTTATCGAATCGCTTTTTTCTTTCCTTAACCTAACCCTTATCGAATAACATATAAGATTCTGTTATGAAGATGATTGCACAAAAGAAGATCCTTTGTCACAGGAGAATTTCCGCAAGTTGGCACAGCCATTGCCGTTTTCGAAGCAGCATCATTCAAAGCTCGTATGCTACATCACGAAGGAGCTGATGGACACGGAGAATCCGCCTCTTGTATTTCCCAATGGTAACGTGTACAGCACCAAGGTCAGTTACATCCCGCAAATCTCTACTTTTAGTGGGTTAATTTGGATGCTATGGAGATAATCAGTCTCTTTCCTTTGCTATTTTTACTTCTGTTGGTCATATGATTTCATTTCCCTGCAGGCTCTTGAAGAGATGGCCCAGAAAAATGACGGAAAAGTAACCTGCCCACGGACAGGTTTAGTTTGCAGCTTCTCCGAGCTTGTGAAAGCATTCATTTCTTAATCCACGACGCAGAGATCAAGTCATGTCTCTGCTTTCGGGTGAGTGATAACGTCCTCTCCGAGGTAGTAGCGGTAGTCATGTATCTTTGCTTAACCTATATTATCCCTGTAATTAATTGTATTCAGACTTACATTATATGCCCATGTGGAAGGATGAGTTCTATGGGCTTTGCTTGCCTATGTTACACAATCAGTTTGCCTAATAAACCTAAGCCTGTAAGCCATTCAAAATCCATCTGTTCATTGTGCTACATCCGCGCGAAATTGAAGCAGTACAAAATTCTTTCCCCTCGTGTATTACTCTGGTTTCCAATTTCAGTTCGACTACGAGGAACTTCGTTCGGTGCTGTAACGACTCTTATGTAACTTGGGTTCCGGCGCTTTGATGACCAGAAAAAAAAATGATTTTATTCACAAGTTGTTATTATAAGATAATAGCACATATCCCCATTAACTTGTTCAGTAAATCATCTTCGGCGTTTGAAGCCGGGATGTTTACATAAGATACAGGTAGAGAAAGAAATAAAACTGATAATCGAAATGAAGTTCAGATTCAATTTTTTTCTTCTCCTTCGCCGGTGGAAAAACAATCAGAGCCAGCTCGGCAACTTATCCCGGTCGGAGAGAGTGCAATTAAATGGATCGCTGATCAGAGCTAGAAAACCCGGGCGCCTCGTCCAGTTGCAACAGCCGGCCGCGGAGAGGAGGAACAGATGGGAGAGATAATATTGGAGTGAGCACCGCACACGAAACGGCAAGAATTGAAGAGATTGAAGCGGGCGAAAGCCACGGCCGAGAGCACCGTCGTCTTCAGCTTACTCATCGACTTCTTCAGCCTCCCCACGACTCCCGCCGGACGCCGGTTCTCGAACGACAAGTTGTAGCCACGGAGGAAGATCTGCCGTTTCCTCGCCTGCTCCTGCTTGTAAGAGCAAGACCCGCCTCGTGCTTTGAAAGCCGGCCTGTACGAACCGCCTCTGATCATGCTCCCGGAGTAGTGATGAACAGCGCGAGTACCCGTCCTCGACGGCGTCCGCCGGACAGTACTGGTGCTCTTGCTGGGTTGCCGCCGGTAACAATGTTCGGGATCGCCCTCTTCCAATAGATGGTAGTAATCGATACAGCGCCGGCGACTGAGAGATAAATTGGCGGCCATATTGTTGAATATCTTGCTTCTTCTCTACCCCCACAAAGGAAAAAGGGTTTTTATCGGGGGGAAAAAGGTATGTGAGTCCAGGTCAAGAGCTTCGCTTTCTGGGAAGGATCGGCGTGTTTGACCCACCATGGCGGCTGCTTCAGTGCTGATGACTTTGTTCAACGGGGGATGAATCCGCGAATCAAGATCCTCTTGTGCGTCTGTATGCCTGCCATTGGCGTCTATGCTGCTCTATACGAATTTATAATATGGCTATAGAGTTAGGTCAGCATAGGCGAGCGGACGTGGAGATTAAACTAATAGCATTGTGCCTGACGCAAACGTGGAGAAATCGGAAACGATGAGCACTGGATTATTTCAGGTTGATAGCATGTTAATTAAGTTAAAAGGTACTCATCCAACCTACCGGCCAATCTAAAGGAAAAAAAAATTATATTAAAATATTTTTTATTTTATAAAATTCTTAAAGATAAACCCTAAGTTAAAACGTCGATGGGTACTTCAAGTGCAGCTAATATTTTCCTTAAGTTAATTAGTTGTAATATTTCGAAAATAGTAATGCTATATGCACCCATGAGGATATGCATTGAGCTACCCCTTTGAAGTGTGGTACTTATTGACATACATGATGTAACCAAATATAATTATTTAGGGTTTATCTTTTAGAAATTAAATTGTATAAAATAATAAATAATTTACTATTTTTTAAAGTTTTTTTATTAGCTGATTACATCATATACATCATAAATACAACAGCCTAGGTGCAGCTAGCATTACTCATAAGTTCACAACAAAATGTTAGCCATGCACCCACGAGGAGTAGCCGGGTAGCCCAAATGCGTTTCCTCTAGGTGCGCATAGCATTACTATTTTGAAAAAAGGCAAAACTGCCCATCAGTCCTGGTTTGATTTCAAAACGGTAATATATACAAGTGTGTGTGACTGAATATCTTATGAATAAGGAATTTTCCTCCACTTGCTGATCTTCAATTGAAATTGATGTGAATGCATTATGAAGTTGGGAAAATTTATTCTTTGTCCTGAAAATTTCTTCAGATTTGGCACTGCAATTTTGTTTGTTCCAATACTGTTGTCTGCTTTTGATGTATTAATCTTTTTAAGTAAAGTAATGCTATGTGCACTTTACATTGGATGCACATTGTGCACTTCGTCCATAGAGACCCACAGCCAAAAATATTTTAATGTCCCACGTAAGGGGGGAAGTGCACAAAAATATTTTAATGTCCCACGTGAGGGGGGAAGTGCACAAAAATATTTTAATGTCCCACGTGAGGGGGGAAGTGCACAATGTGCATGCATAGTAAAGTACGCATAGCATTACTCTTTAAAATATTTCAGTTGATAACATGTTTTCTTGAAATGCGATTGAGCTATGTATTTCGTTTGGAAGGACTATAACTATAATTTTGTTGGATTTGAGTGTCTTCTTTTGATGCATGAGTTTTTCTTATTGAATAATGCTAGTTGCACCTAGCTTACCAATACATGTTAATCTAAACCATTGATGATTAGGGGTTATCCTTTAAATATACAATTTTATAAAATAAACAATATTATTTTATATTTTAAAGACTTAGATTAACATATATGCACGTGGGCTAGGTGTACCTAGCATTAATCTTTTTTATTTACTACGGTGGCTCAAAAAATAAAAAGAATAATGATAACTGTACTATCAAATTTTATTTTAAGGGTTTACATGTTGGCCCTGAGATAAACCCTAAACAATCTACTTATTCTTTAGGTAAGCCTAAACCCTATAACTTATCTGGACTACCAATTAAGTTGCAGTAGGACAACCACATGTAAAAAACTCGCGGTACTGAAATCATTTTTCAAAATAAAAAATAAAATTTAGAAAAATTGTAGTATTTTAAAATTTTTAATAATTTATTTGAAACATGTTATTTTATATACATTTCTTGCTAAAGGCAATCAAAAAGTAATTTATAGGAAAATTGATATGGTCTGATTTTACTTTGGGGTTTTACTCTGTGATGTGGCAAGATAATAGGTGGTCCAAGAGAAAATTTAGGGTTTAGAGTTATTTATAGGAAGATAATATTTCAGATTTTATCTTGCCAAGCAGTAATAACTCCTTTTATAATTACTATTAGAAAGAGAGAAATTGGACGAAAATAACTCTTTTTTAAGAGAATTGACTCACGGTGTCTAACATCTCAGAAGGGAACCGGGACAAGTAGTGAGCGTGTTTGTGCGCGAGCCTGAGCCGATTTTCAGACGCACTTTCAGACGCGAACGCCACGTTTTCAGTTAATCCGAGGAGAATCTGAGATGGAGCTGAAAGGCCCTTCGCCTGTGCTCGCTGTTGCTCCCAGACGAGCACTGAAACCTTCGGTCGGAGCGGTTCCGGTCGTTCGCGGCGTGCATCCGAATCCAAAGTCTTCTCATTTGATCTGGGGTTCGCGCCGCAAAATGGAGACTCCTGGACCCGGTTTCTGTTCGTGTATGTCCTCGGAGAATGGTTCTCCAGTTACTGCTGCAAGCTCGGGTAGGCTGCTCCGGTTTCTTTGTCCTCTCTATGAAATGCTTTTCGAGGCGTTTTTAAATCTTATATCCACTGTTTTAGTTGACGACAATCCACGTTGCTTCAGTATTCCCGTCTTCGGATCTTCCAAAAATAATGAGTTCTGTAAAAAAAACTTTTTCTTTTCTCTGTAACTTTATGGTGATTATATTTGGTTGGTTGTGCTTATGCGCGTGTTTTTTTTCGCTGCGATGCATAGGATTACAATGAATCGGAGCTTTATTTGATAAACAGTTCGTGGAGATGTTTTCATTTTTCCAATCTTATAAAATAAGATTCCTTTGTACAAGATGTTTAGGAAGAATACTATTTCTCTCTGTTCTACAAAATAATAACAGTGAACATGTGAACGATGACTTTAAGTTCAGTGAGGTTATTTGAGTGTATAGGTCCAAAAAGAAAATCATTGAGTTAACCAGGAGACGAAAGCAGTGAAAGGTAATGGATTTTAAAATCTTGCGCTTAGCAAAAATTCATATTGGGCACACCATCCTGTTTTTGGAGCTGGGAATACCATCACAATTCATTCTGAAGGAAAAATGTAACTATACTTCTATTTTATCACTGGAAATACTCAAACTCATGACAAAGTACAACATCATACTGGTGATTTTTACTTGTATAGAGTTATGCCATCTCTTCGAGAACAAGGCCTGAAAATTTTTCTAGGAGGGTGACTTTTTGTAGTTCTGCTTTGCGCTCTCTCGAATGAAAGAGAAACAAGGTCTTAGGAATTTAATTTTATGTTTAAAATTCATGTTATCTGTTTCTATGTATGTCATGCAGTTGATTTAGTGTTTCCAACTTAATCTCATAGCTAAAAATTTGTACCAAAAGAGGCTGACAGAGACATTTATGATAGGTCAATACATTTATGAACTTATTGGTCTGTACTCATTGAGATTATATTCTTAATGTTTAAATATGACAGGTCGTGTTGGGGAGGTTAAAAGAGTTACAAAAGAAACAAACGTCCACATAAAACTGAACTTGGATGGGACTGGAATTGCAGAATGCAGTACTGGGATCCCTTTTCTAGATCATATGCTAGATGTAAGTAAGTGATCCAAAGTTTTTATCATGCATTGTTATATTTTTTGTTTATAAAGATAATTTCTGTATGTGTTAATGTTAAAATGAAATCCTCCCACGGTCAAAGTAGTTTTCAGTAGATAAAGCTTTTTTAGTGTTAAATTTTTTAACAGACAAACCAATTTTAGTTGTAACTCATTATGAAATATGGAAATAGCCTAAGACACAATTGAAGCATGTTTTCCCTTTACAATTAATAATAACCTCCTTCACCAATAAGTTTGTCTTAGTTTGCCTGAGTTTATGATAAGTTTTTTAACATGATCTTTCTTGTGAAATTTTGGAAGTAAAAGTCCTACTGATGAGTTCATCATTTTTGTGGCAGCAAATTGCATCACATGGGCTATTTGATGTGCATGTGAAAGCTTCTGGTGATATCCATATCGATGATCACCATACGAATGAAGATGTTGCCCTCGCAATTGGATCGGTAATTCTCTTCTTTCAAGAGTTTTATTCTCTTTGTGTGATGTCTCTATTGATATTTACATTGCTAGAACTAATTTATACTCCTCAGGGAATTGTAATCCAAGAAAAGCTGTAATATGATAAATGCTCGACTGGCAAAAGATTCACGCTCCAAACAAAGTCATTAGTTACATGTGATTATTGTCAATCTAACTGCCATTTTCGTTGCATCCTGCAGACTCTTCTTCAGGCCCTGGGTGATCGAAAAGGCATTAACCGCTTTGGGGACTTCTCGGCTCCTCTTGATGAAGCTCTTGTACATGTTTCACTGGTATGGATGTATCCCAGGATTTCCAATGATTGTCAAACAACATTTAAGAAATATTATATAGAGAAACAACATGAATGTATAAGCTGGTATTCTACGTTCTCTTTCTCGTGAGAACATTGAAGTGAAAACAGTGTTTGCATTTCTTAGCACATGTATCATCCAGAAGAGCAAAATGATTTATTACGCAGCTCACGAGCTCCTTTTTCAGGATTTATCTGGGAGACCACACCTGAGTTATGATTTACAGATTCCCACTGAAAGAGTTGGAAACTATGATACTCAGGTAATATATACTTTTTTGCTATTTAATTTTAACGAGAGAGAAGATTTTTAGTTTTACTGATCCTCGGGCTTTCCTTGGGAAATCTAAAAACAAAATTGTAGCCTTTTAATTATGGATTTTGCAGTTAGTGGAGCACTTTTTCCAGTCTCTAGTTAATACATCTGGGATGACACTACACATCCGTCAGGTAATTTAGCAATGAATGTACCTTAAAATAGTCCATCACTGCTGAATGTTATACACATCTGCCAATTCTTGCTTTAGAAACTATTACAGCTTTAATGATTGGCTTAAATTAGAAGAACAATGTTACCAAGTATTTTCTGTTTTTGAATTATGTTGTGCCACTTATGTCTTACATCAGCTTGCTGGGAAAAACTCTCACCACATAATTGAAGCCACATTTAAGGCTTTTGCAAGAGCATTACGACAAGCCACTGAGTATGACTTACGCCGCCATGGCTCTATACCAAGGTATTATATAGTGTCACTGCTATTAAGATTTGATATGTTGGTTCTCCTTTCATATGCAGCAGGTTATTGAACCTTCAAACGTATCACACTTTGATGCATGCGTAAGACATTGTTATTTTTTTTTTTTTGCAACATGTTGTTTCTTTGATGCATGATATTTTGCAGAGTTTTGTGAGAAATTGTTTGCAAACTTGTCTTCAATCCTAGATTAATGAATATCGTATAGAGAAAAAGGGTCTAAGCATGAAATGGATTGGTTTAAAGGGGGGGAAGAAAAAGAGAATGAATCCAAGTCAGTACAATCTAGGTGCTCACAATTTTTAATTTACCAATAAAATTGAAGCTACATAAACCTTTGGTTTCTTACTCTAGCTTAAACCAGTTTTGATGTTGTTTGACTTTTCTTTGCTACAGCTCTAAGGGTGTTCTCTCGCGTTCTTAATCTGTATCAAGCTAAAGTCTTGAGTGTTGAGGTAATGACCGAAATCTGGTTGCTCTAAAGTTGGATCGAAGTACCCTACCAGTAGATTGTTCTCATGGTGTATCATGTTTTGCAGATACAGTTGTCTATGTATTAATGCCAGGATTTGCACCATATGGAAGGTACTATAAAGATACCGAGATCAAGGTGTTGTATATTTTTGATGATTAAAGATCAATATCGACCGGGATTGGCCAAGTATGTATCCCCTGATTTCTCTTTCTGAGGCTTCATTCTTTTCTTTCATGCTTCTGTTTTAAACTTATTTTTTCCTGGTGCTTGGAGCTTTGCGTGAGTAATGTGTGACCGTGCTGGTTTCTCGCCCTGGCAGATCGCTCGAGCACTAGCCCATGTACTATGCATTTATTTTGTTTAAACTTGCCTTGTCGATGATTTTGTAAACCCAGAATACATAAAAACAGCTGAAGGTACATGGTTGCCTATAAATAAATTGGAGGACGGGGTGGTGGCGTGCCCAATCAGTTCAATTGCTTTGGGCCTTTTGACACTAAAGTTGATAGCATAGTCCGGTATAACGGACGGACAGATCATCATTGACTAATGTATAAAACAAATTGGAATTGATGTTTATAGGTTTCACGGTATTTGCAAGAATACTAGTTCATTGAGAATGGCTTCAGGTCTTTATCCTCTTTATAACAGGTCTCACATAGCCTCTCTCAGGATTGGAATGGGAAAATCTGTCTCCACCCTTTATCTATCTATAGGGTCATCACTTCCTCACCTTGTATCCATGTCCGAGGGGTGAGTAGGGGAAGGAGGACTGGTTTTCTCTTCTCTACAACCTAACACCCAAAGGCAACAAATACAAATTTCTTAGTATCAAGCACGGGGAACTAACTGCACAACCAAATGTTTCACATAAAATGAGTACCCTGTAAAAGAACACTCGCAACAGATGACAGTGAAGTATTCATGTTATTGAAACTATTTTTGTTATTCCTGCTACATTGGAGTTTTGATGGAGATCTTCACTGTCGCACAGTATCAATGGGAGACAACTTGTATCCACGGGTTTTCCAATGAAAGAGTGCTTCAGCATGCTCCTAATCTGTACAAGGTTTAATTACTTGAAACCCCAGAGAAAAAAAATATTTAAGCATTTAGCCGCAACATGGTACTCCCATAGGTTGGGTTACAAAAGCACTTTCTGAGTCCATCCTCAGAGCAAAAGGAACATGGCAATGTCTAATTTTCATGACATCTCTCCAGTCGAACATGGAAGTTTTCATTGGCAAGAAAATTCCAATGTATCTATATTCCCCGAACCACCTGGTCCAGCATAGGTAACACGAGGTACATCATCAACCTGAGCTGCGACTTTCAGCACATTGTCCCTGATGTTCTCCTAACGCCTGATAAGACCCACCGTGCATCAACGAGTAAGAACTGAAGATGAGATCCAAAATTAGAGAAGAGAAATGAAAAAAAATATAAAAAAAACTTATATGGAAATTTAACCGACCTCAAGTAATTTCCATAGAAAAGTTAACCAAAAAAATTACATTGTGACGTCAAAAATTAAAAATTACGTAGACGGAAATAACTCTTCTGAACCCTTCATACCTGATAACCTTTTAAAAAGGGTAATATGGTAAATTTATCTACCCACTTAGTATAACTGTAAATTTATAATTTTTTATACGCATGACCTTAATATTCTTTCAAACTGTTTTTTTATTACCCATAGTGAAAATTAGTAAATGAGTTGAAAAGTTTAGATAGAACTTTAAATAATATTACATTTAAAAAAAAAATTAGTAGAGGTTAATCTCTATTAATTTAGAATTTCATAAATCGTATATCATAATTATGTAATAGTACAAAGATAAAAAGACAGATAAACTTTGCAAATATACACATGTATGTATATTCATCATGCTAGGTAGATTTTAAAATTCTATGTGATTATTAGAAGTTAATCTCTGGTGAGTTTAAGTTGTTATTTTATTTGATTCTTTATTGACACAATTATAGAAATAAAACAGTCTTAGTATTTTAGAAAATAGAATAAATTATATTTCAATTATTAGATTTATTTAAGTACAAAGTCATTTTTAACAGCTAACCTAATATTTATTAATAACATTTTAGAATTTAATTAATATAATCTTATAGATAACTTTAGTTATCCGCTTTTGCATGTTTTTGGATACCAATAAATTAGATTTTTATGTATCTATCTTTTTTAAGGAAGATATTTATTTACCTCTTATTAGATATTGCCCTGTTATTGTCTACTGAACGAAACGGTAAACGGTAGAAAAACGGAACGGTAAACGGGATAGCCTTACCCGTTCCGTTTATTACCCGTTTACATCCTACTTCTCCCGCTAACTTTTGTTCTTCTGCGTCTCCGGATTTCGGATAGGGCGAGACGAACGTGATTTGCAGCCGACGACTATGGCGGCAGACGATCAAGGCGAGTTCTACCTCCGTTACTATGTCGGCCACAAGGGCAAGTTCGGCCACGAGTTTCTCGAGTTCGAGTTTAGGCCGGACGGAAAGCTTCGATATGCAAACAATTCGAATTATAAAAATGATACTATGATTCGGAAAGAAGTTTTCCTCACACCTGCAGTTCTCAAAGAGTGCCGAAGGATCATTGCTGAAAGCGAGGTTATGTTTCTCTCTTTTTTCGCTTATTTATTTATTTATTTATTTTTGTTGTGTTACTAGGGTTTTCTTGTCGATATGGATTGCGGGGTTTGGCGTTGATATTTGTTCCGTTTTCGGGGTCTCAGATTATGAAGGAAGACGACAATAACTGGCCGGAGCCCGACCGGGTGGGGAGGCAAGAGCTGGAAATTGTGATGGGAAACGAGCACATCTCATTCACAACATCAAAGATTGGGTCGCTGGTCGATGTTCAAAGCAGCAAAGATCCTGAAGGGCTTCGTATTTTTTATTACCTTGTCCAGGTTGGTTTTTTAACAAAAATAATACAGGATTTTGTGGACCTGAAACTTTATTAATCCTATTATAGGGAAAAAAGCTATATCAGGAGTGATTAACTTATGTATTGATGATTCCGTAGTTTGGTAAGTTTGAGCTTGATATAAAAATAACGAGCACAACTTTTTCTTAAGTGGCTGTAGTTGGGATTGGATCTGTTGCTCAGTGATCCCTTGGTCTTGGGTTCAGGTCTTACCTAAGGTTATGCGGTGGAGCATTCATGTGTAATCGTCACTGAAAAAATTCTAAAAGCTTTATAATTTCCTAGAGAAGCATTAGTCGTGCGTGTTATGGAGAAGAATATGATAAACACACTGTGTGGATCTTTGTGCGACTGGTAGGTCTTTAGAATGTCAGGTTACTTTCATTACAAATACTTAATGCACTCTTCAGATGTCTCTCTCCCCCTCTTTCTGGTAGGTCTTTTTAGATAGGCATTCATTGAGAAATTTATTTTAGAGAAGTTTTTTTAGATGAGACAAGTTTATATAGAAGAAATTTGCCTGAGACACCAACCAAACAGTGTTTGGTTGGTTTTGAATATTTGCAGGAAATTAGTTGAGCTGTATAATTAACTAAAGAGCTGGTTTGGACCCTAGTGCTAAGTTGCAGAACAGAGTGCATGTCCTTCTTGACAAAATAATGACGTCTCCAATCATGTCTAGAAGATGTAGTAAAGAAATTAATCATTACTTGGCATGAAGGGATTAACTCTGCAACTGTATTCGTGACGTAGTTGTCCTTGGAAGAATGGTGTAAGGAGTTACACATAGATATGTTACTAGCAATACTAAAATCTACTGTTTATTAGAGAAACAAGGGATCTAATGAAGGAAATGGGTTAGAATATGATGTTTTTAAATTATATTTTTATGCTGGGTATTTTCTAAAATGTATTTATGCAGAGTTTGTATTGTAGCTAGGTCACATTTGTCCTGGAACATTGTTGTCTCACTGCTTTCGAGTATGGGAGAGACTTCCTCTTTTAAAGTCATTTTATTTCTTGCTAGTCAGAGGATCAAGTGCCATGTTCTTGTAAAGATATGCTCCCTGTGGATAGCTCTTTTTCGGATCCAAGAAGCCAGGCCAGGCAGACACACTTTTATCTGCTTAATTTTCTGTTTGGATCACTCATCTGCCATTCCTCTTTTTAGTTATTTTGCTTGAAATATGTGGAGATTGCATGGCAAAGTCTACTTGTGGCTAGAATGTTCTTACCCTCAAGGAGTTTCAAAATCCCTAGGTACATGGCCAAACAACCAGTTAGCTAATCCTTTTTACTCTTGCTGATATTTTGAAATCACAAGCAACATCTTTTCCTGGCTGTTCTTTTAAATGGATTCTGGAACTCAATTTAAAGTCAGATTTTTCATCTGAAAAGAAAGAAAATGATTAAGAGGTCTGCAAGACTTCTTTCCTACATGATACTAACTCATTTTCTTTGTAGTTGAGTAGGCTGTACACCCTGAATTACTGGATGGAAATCTGCTTGTTTTATGATTGATAAGATCCTATTAATTATAAAAAAAGGGAATAGCAGTGCTTTTCTTAGATAATTAGCTGACTGTTGTTTTAGTTTTAATAAAGATCTTTAGATGCATGCAATCTTTATCATTAATGTTTGCTGCATTGTTATAATGCGAAAAGGGAGTTTGGATTTAACTCCGACCAATGGTGGCTGACCCTTTTGGATATTCCTGCTGAAATTGTCTTAAATGATTCGAAAATGATATTTATTATCTTATATTATCATTTAAATTCTATTTTAGGTTTTTTATTAATTAATTGATTTTTATGAAGTTGAGGTAATGCCATTGTTGAAACTACAATGCACTAAATAGAATTTTTGTGAATAGCCTAAATATTTAAAGAAGAAAAAGTTATATGCTGCCAACCTTAGCTGGACTTAAGAGTCCAGCCTCTTTATATCTCTATTGTAATAGATGTGGATTTGAATCCTGTGAGGGTGAAGATGTTGAAGGTTGTGCTGTTTTAATACCAATGCTTGTGACTTTATCCTTTTCCCTCTATTGCTATTTCCTGCTTTTCTGATATAGCTTCTTGATTGTTGTTTATCATTGCAGGATTTGAAATGCTTCGTGTTCTCTCTCATTGGGCTGCATTTTAAGATCAAGCCCATCTAGACTTGGCTATGCCACTCTTGTTTGAAACTCGGAGATGACTTTAGGCAACAGATGTTTTTTGGGTTTGGTTGTAGGGATAACATAACGACTGTTGACTGCTTGCAATTTCAATGCTAGCCCTTTGCTTGTGGCACTCTTTTATTTGACAGGCTGTTGATTTTCCTTTTGTTGGGTCTTGCTGTTTGTTGTTTGGGGGTGATGATGTTGTAGTTGTTTCTTTGAAATCACATTAACAGCAAAAAGCAGCCCAGATACGAAAGTGAATCTTTTCTTTTTGTTCTTTATTTTTTCTGGACTCGTCTTATATATGGACTGGTGGACCTTGTTCCTGTGCCATCATGCATGATTCTTTGCACTTTTTGAGATGGAAGGCAATCAACTTACGTGCTGATTTAAATTGAAGAAACCATCTATGTTAGGTCATTGTAATTCATTATGATTAGTTCAAGGGGCTTCGAATGCAGCATTTTTTAATATAATAGTAGTGTTTGGTTGTGTTAGTGTTGGTAAGCTGGTGTCGTATTTACTAATTTTTTTCTGAATCCTAAGCGCGGCGAACGAAGGATAAAAGTAGAAGTTTTTGTGAACTTGAGCATGGTTCATTGGTCACATGGGTAGGAGGTCTTGGGTTCAAGTCTGTTAGGGGTTGAGAATTGAAGTAAAAAATCACTTTTTTGAAATAAAGAAAGTAGAGGTTTATAACTCAGTCCCTGACTTTCTTATTTTAGCACAAGTTTACAGCCCACTAACCCATTTGCTCTCTCATTGAATATTGAAATGAGATATTTTGAAAGGTCGAAGAGGCCCCCTCCCCCAAACCTCTCTGTGTGGGCCATACCCAATCTATCTTCAATCCCAAAACTCACCCTCGTTTAAAATCTTAAAAGGTTTTTGAACCTGTATTTAGCTGGGTTATGTGTTCTTCTTGAACACATCTCGGACCCACCACTTTTTTTTTTACTTTAATTAGTAATTTCAATTATCATTCCTTTACCATCATCTTTAATTAGTTCATGCATATTTAATAAATAAAACTTTGTTATATTTAAATAAAACTAATCATATTTATAATTAATCCATCCAATGGAAATGGAGTTTACGTGTCATCCATCGTCCTCGGTGGTGCCCCTGGCCCATGAAAAGGCTTTGCAAACTTCATTTCCGGCCGTAGCCCTCCATTTTCCCCATTTAGGCCTGCACCGGCACTGCACAGATCCGGTTCGCTGGTAGAGGTTCCTCAGCCCCACAGACGATACCACTAGATTGGAATAATCGAGTCCCTTAACTTTTGTGGGCTGATGATCAGTTGACCGTACATTCACCCTGGCCCACCTCCGACCCCGCCTCCGCGAACTCACTTCTCACTTGCTCATTTCATTTATTTCGCCAAACTATTAATTGCGCGTCACTCGATCAAATCTCCACCGTCCGCGAGGGGTTTAATGGAAGCCGAGTGCTACGTGTAGGGCTCGGATGTCGCGGGTGCTTGTAAAACGAACTCTGCTAAAACTGGTCTCCTCTAAATAAAATCTGCGCCTCCTTTCCGTATCTATCTCAGAAGCCGAGCTGGAGAGAGAGAGAGACATGTCCTGGCTTCGCCTCCGAACACCATCACCTGGTCGTCCGGCAATTCTCCGTCTTCGCGCTTGGAGGTACCTACTGTAGCAGAGGATTTCAGCTGTTCGTTAATCCGATTTCTCAGGTTAGTTTCGGATTGGAGGTTCGGGGTTCGAGCTTCCAGACTCGGTTCTCGATTCGCTCGATTCTCGATACTTGATTCTCCTCCGGTTATGGCATATTAACCCTAAGATATGTTCTGTTATCGATGGATTTTTCTTTCATGTGGAGTGTATTGCGGTCTTGGCTGTTCTAAATTGGTGTTCGAACGTGAGGTTGTTGGATCAAGTGCAATTGGTTGGAGAGTCTGTCTTTCTCTGTTTCTTGCTGTGGCTATTGATTAAAGCTTATTCCGCTCTTGGAAAATTCTCCTTTTCCGTGTTCCTCTTTGGACTGTTTCGTTTTCGCTGTTGACTTTTGTGGCAGCAGTATCGAGATTTTGTTTTGAGCGGAGGTTGTAGGGGAGCGGTATTCGTTTAATTCAAGTATTTGACTGAGGTTTAGTGCATTTCGTTCAAAAAATTGCCTTTTTTTTTGTGCTCTGTGTTAATGCAAAACCATTTCCGCTGTTTTTTTCCTGGCCAGGGTGGTCGCAATCGGTATCATCTTCCGGTAGGATATCTTTTATGTGGAATTGAAATTTGGTTTTGGTATTTCCTTTTCCTTTTTAGTACTCGAGGTGGGAATGGATCCTTTGTTGGTAAGAAATGCCATCAACGGGATTGTCAATTTTGTGGTGTACATATGCATGAGTGGTCAGTTTTATGAAAAAAAAAAAAAACACTGTTATATCAGTAGGGCTCGAATTGCAAATGTGTAGCTTGCTTGTTTTGTTCGTTTGGTGAAAGCGCAAGAAATATTTTATGTGTTGGCCCTGATGCATCATTCTTGTTTTGATTAGAACTAGTGCGGTCAGATTCATTTTATTTTTGCGAAGAATGCTTACTCTTCCCATTCTGTTCATGTGGAAGATTGTGCTCCAGAGTCGGGATCCTTTCTTAGTGTGTCTGGTGTAGTAGTACTCTGTCATTGAAATTTGGCCTTTTGGGATTTGGTGGTTCCGTTATGGTGGTGAACTTGGTTTCTTGGAGACTGGTTGATATGAGAAACCGTTTTTTTCAAGGAGGGAAAGGAAGAATGAACCATGTACTGTCAAAGGGGAAGGAGACAGGTCTTCTCACGAAGAAGAATTTATGGTCATGAACTTGTATGCACTTTATCAGATCCGGAACACGTTCCCATGTTTGTTATCTGCATCTCGGTAATAATTGCAGCATTTACCTAGTGAGAGATTTGGGTTAGTTACTGCGTGATGCTTTAAAGTCCAAACGTAAGTCTTAGTGAGACACGGGATCCCAATATTTATCACTTAAAGCAGATTTTTTAGGTAGATGCCATATTTAGCTTGCTCATCTTTTATCTTTTGATTGTTTAAATTTTCTTGCTAAAAAACTTCATGAACTCTACGTTGTCGATGATGTCCTGAGGAATTTGAGTGTTCTAATAGTTAAATTGGCTGACTTTTCCCCTTTTGACGATTTTTTATTTTTAATATAATTTAATTTTTTTGGCATTGGTCTTCTTCATGGGTTATTTTTTGGATTTCCACCTTTGAGTTTTAGATTTTTGAATGATAATTTAGATGTTCCAAATTGAAAAGAAAAAAAAAATTGCTTGATATGGTAAGAACTGGTTGCATATATTAGGACATTTTAAAAAAACTTTTAAGTTTAAAATCTATTAATGCGAGTTCCTGAAATGATTTGAGAGCTCAGTGATACGTTGCAAGCTCTTCTGCCATATATTTGAATGAAGAATTCAGGCATGTTATCATCTCTCTTCTCTTCTCCTTTCTGTGATATGAGAGCAACTAATATAGAAGAACAGATAACACACTTGGAGGAATATTTATTTAAGAGGGTCATCATACAATTTCTTACATATCTACAAGATTCTGCACTATAAGATTATGGTGTCCAACTGATGTTTAAGTATATTTGTTGCCATGCATGTTAGAGTCATGACATTGAAATTTTTCAATTTGAACTGGATGGAAGTCTTTGGATTGGATAGCAAAGTAATGGGCAGCAATGCTGGGGCGGGAATGAAAAGACAGAATGAATAGTGGTTTATTGTGTTATAAATTTGATATATGTTTCAGGAAGGTCTGCAATGCACCGAGTGGGTAGCGCGGGGAACACGAGCGGTTCCACCCGTCCTCGCAAAGAGAAGCGGTTAACTTATGTTCTTAGTGATGCAGACGACACAAAGGTTGGGGACAAACCTTCATCTCTTGTAGTCATACTTTCCTTCTGCTTCCTTTTACAGCTAGTACTTTCTATTTTCTCCCGATAATCTTTGTAGGTGACATGTCTGTTTTGCTTTCAGCATTGTGCTGGCATAAATTGTCTTTCTGTTCTCAAATCATCTGGAGTTGATTGTTACGATTATCTCTTTACTGGGAGCCGAGATGGTACGTTGAAGAGATGGGCCTTAACTGAAAATGCTGCAACTTGCTCTACAACATTTGAGTCACATGTTGATTGGGTATGTTCCTTGTGCCATTTTCCCATGCTTTACAGAAGAAATGCAATAATAAATAGAGAAAACAGACTTGAATTGGTTGAATTTGGTCATTCAGTCACCAATTTGACTACAATTTTACCAATAATGAATCACTTTAATGCATTATATTACAAGAAAATCTAATGAATAAAAAAAGTGATGGTAAGGCTAATTGAGACAAAAGCAGGTGTCCTTTAATGTTTATGACAACATTTAAAAACTGTAGTAGCCTCTTTTTATGCTTGATTGCTAAGTGTCTGTTTGTTATTTGGTGTTTTTTTTGTCTAAAAGGATTGATTTAAATTATGGACTAGTCTTTAAATTTTCGATTTACATGTTGGACTATTTTCTGCCTTGTCTCACACAGGTTAATGATGCTGTTTTTGCTGGCGAGACTCTGGTTTCCTGTTCTTCAGATACCACCCTGAAGGTTTGTGTATGTTTAGATTTTTATGCTTCTAGTTTAAATCTTTTGCATTGTGTATTATATGGCTCTTGGCTTCTGACCTGTTGAGCAATTTCAGACGTGGAACTGCTTGTCAGATGGGATCTGTACCAGAACTCTACGGCAACATTCTGATTATGTTACTTGTCTTGCTGCTGCAGGAAAAAATGTAATTCTCTCTCTCTCTCTCTCTCTCTCTCTCTCTCTCTCTCTCCCTCCCTCTCCTCCTCTCCCTCCCTCCCTCCCTCTGCCCCCTCTCTCTCTTTTCCTTTCTCTCCTTCTCTTCCTCTGTATCTCTTCGTTTATCCCTCCCCTCATTCTCTATATCTCTCACTCCCCACTTTCCTCCCTTCTCCCTTTCTCTGCAGATTCTTTGAGAGAATAAGTATTTTGTGTCCCAGTTAGTTGCGTAATTTTTTTTGGATGTTTTCTGTTTTTGGTTACTTTGAATCTCTGATCTTTTTGTAGTGACTTGCATTTTAGAGCAATATTGTTGCCTCCGGGGGCCTTGGAGGAGAAGTTTTTATATGGGACATCGAGGCAGCTCTTCTTCCAATAACAAAGTCAAGTGAGCCAGTAGAAGATGAAAGTTCAAACGGAATAGTTTCTTCTGGAAACTCTGCGCTTCCTATCACAAGTTTACGATCCATTAGTTCAAATAGCAGCATTTCTGTGCATACAGTGCAGTCACATGGGTACACCCCAATACCTGCCAAAGGCCATAAAGATTCGGTTTATGCATTAGCGATGAATGATAGTGGTACCCTGCTTGTTTCAGGTGGAACTGAGAAGGTGAGATATGATACTCTTTGTGCCTCTTTTTTATGGTATCTCTTATCTGATATGCATATATATTAGTCTGCTTGTTCTCGCAGAATATGAAGCATTTGATTACTTTAGTTCTTTCCTTTTTCATAGGTAGTCCGTGTTTGGGATCCTAGAACTGGTTCAAAGAACATGAAGCTTAGAGGTCATACCGATAATATTAGGGCTTTACTTCTGGATTCTACTGGCAGGTTAGTTAACTTTGCTTCTCCCTCTTTGTTATGCATTACTCTTCATATAACAACATTTAATTTTAAATCTGAGTTTTGCCTTACTTTCTTTTGAGTGCAGATATTGTTTATCAGGATCGTCAGATTCTATGATTCGGTAATATATTTTATCATTTTTTTAGCTGTAGGACTTTCAAATCCTGATCTCTTGTGTTCAAATGGTTGCTTTTTCCTTCTACAATTTTTTCCTATTTGTAGCCTTTGGGATCTTGGTCAACAGCGATGCATACACTCTTATGCTGTTCATACAGACTCTGTCTGGGCTCTTGCTAGCACTCCCTCATTTAGCCATGTTTATAGTGGTGGCAGAGACCTCTCTGTAAGTTTTTTGTCTAAGAAAACTTGTTGTCTTCTTTTTTGTATCTTTTGTCCCACAACTGGCATCTGATAGCATGTTGTATGTTGTTGTCTCAGTTGTACCTTACTGACTTGGCAACGAGAGAGAGCATTTTGCTTTGCACCAAAGAACATCCTATCTTGCAGATGGCCTTGCAAGATGATAGCATATGGGTGGCTACTACTGATTCGTCTGTGTATAAGTGGCCAACCGAAGGGCACAGTCCTCGGAAGGTTTTCGAAAGGGGAGGTTCATTTTTAGCTGGCAATTTGTCTTTTACAAGGGCGAGAGCTTGCTTAGAAGGATCTACTCCTGTAAGTGTAGTTGCGATCAATCCTACTGGTAATACTGACACATTAATCGATTCAAGGAGACCCCTAGATTTAATTTCATTTCAGCCACAATCTTTTTGTATTCATAATTTTTTTTTTCCTGAAAAAATGGAGAACGGAAACATGTACAAAAAGAGAGAGGAGGGGTTGGATGTACTTTAGGTTGAGCCCTAGAGCAAGTGGACAGGATTTATGTTTGTCGATGTGCTGTCATGGTATAATGACACAATAAAAGAATTTTTTTTCATAAAATTTAGCTCTTTGTCAACGATCCTAGGCTTCTTATGAATTGATGTCATTAATTATCTTTGTTGACTCCTTTTGTCGTATTGGAAATGCCAGCTTTACAACTAGATGAAGCCTCTTCTGCAACTAATCTGGAGATTCTTGTACTGAACCCTTCTGTCCATTCTTGAAGATCCCTGCCATCCCTTTTGAAAACATGACGCAGTTGTGTTGTATTTATTTAATTTATGGTTTAAACAAATGTGCAATAAGGTTTTTTAATAATTCTGAGAAAATTTTCTTCTAAAATATTAATTTTGGCTTTTGTTAGATGTTAGGAGTTAGACTACTTTAACCCTTTCACTGAGTTGTTTGTGACTTCACGGTCCATGTGTATTTTTCTTAAATTCGTTTAGTGGTTGCTTTAATTTGATTGACGATTTACTTATTGAACTATTGCATTTCTGCAGGTACCTGTTTATGATGAACCATTGTTAACTGTTCCTGGAATCCCAGCCATTGTCCAACATGAGATCTTGAACAATAGAAGGCAGGTTCTCACTAAAGTGAGTATTCTAGCTGCCTATACTTGGTATCTTTTTCTGTAACTCTATTCTGCCGAGTGGTTGTGCTAAATGTTTTAGATGTTGTCTTCAATAGGATGCTGCTGGCACAGTAAAGCTGTGGGAGATCACTAAGGGTGCTGTGGTTGAGGACTATGGCAAAGTAAAAATTGACAAATTTATTATGACATGCCATCAATTGTAATTTGTGATTATTTTGAAGTTTCAGGCTTGTTTTCACTCGTTAGGGACTTATAATTGGTATCAAGTAGTTTGTAAATTTACATAGGCTGGTGTTTTACAAATACCAGGAATAGGCCTATATGTATATTTTATTTGGAACTATATTTATTTTCTGTGGGGAAACCTTAATTATCCCTTTTAAATGGATTTTGTAGGTTTCATTTGAAGAGAAGAAGGAAGAACTGTTTGAAATGGTATCTTGGTTTGAACTAATGGAATCTGTATGTTTGCAATTTTGCCTCTTTACTGAAAATATCCCTCTGTTTATCTACTCAGGTTAGCATTCCGGCATGGTTTACCATGGACACTCGGCTTGGGAGCTTGTCTGTGCATTTGGACACTCCTCAGTGCTTTTCAGCTGAAATGTATGCTGTTGACTTAAATATCTCTGGGGCATCCGAGGAAGTCAAGGTAAATTTTCTGTTTCCATTTGTCTATACAAGACTTGTTTTCTGGAGTGAAATGAGGCACAATTGTAGGTGGTGGTGACAAATGCCAGAGGATGACTATTATCTGTTTTGCTTGTGACTATTGGCATTTGCTACAACATGAGTTAATTGTGCAGATTAATCTAGCCCAGGAGACTCTTCGTGGTTTACTGGTTCACTGGTTAGCCAAAAGAAGGCAGAAGAGTGGATCTCATGCTTCTGCTAATGGGGATGTTGTCTCATCTGGGAAAGATATTCCTATTCGAAGTCATTCACATTCAAGAGCCGAGATGGAGGATGGTACTGATAACCACAGTGGTCTGGTGCTTCCTTCTTTTGAGTTTTCTACTGTCTCTCCTCCATCTATTATCACTGAGGGATCACAGGGTGGTCCTTGGAGAAAGAAAATTACTGAATTGGATGGGACTGAAGACGAGAAGGATCTGCCCTGGTGGTGTCTAGATTGTGTTTTGAACGGTCGAATGCCACCCAGAGAAAATTCCAAGTAAGATATTTTTGTGCATTTTCTGCCTTTGGCGAAGGTGTTACTTGATAATAATTTTGGAACAGGATCCTTTAGGTATGAGGAGCCTGTTAATATCACATTTTTTCTATATTTATAACATAAAAAAATCATGTTGGAAATATCACTAGACTTATGCCTCGGTTTTTGCGGCACCAACACACAAGCCCCAGCAGAGGTCTACTTGTCTTTATATTGATGGGTGATTTGGTTGTAGTTTCTTGCAAAACCAAAATCACATGGCTGTTGTTTGTCTTGATTAGGACCTTGCTAAGGCTCAGCCAGTCTGTTCTAGAGACTGGTGGGTAGAAGCATAATAGGTATCTTACCACAAAAGGGTAATGTCGTCGGAGTCTTATTATGAACTAAAGTGATGAGAAGTGATTCTGGTTTACCCTAACAAGATGGTTTGATGGTGACCAATGTGAAATCCCTGGGCTTTGTAGTGCTGGATTTTAACAACAATAGCTCCGTTCACATTTACTTAGCTTAGGATCTTACTTTTCTGCAGGTGCAGCTTCTATTTGCATCCATGTGAAGGTTCTACAGTGCAAGTCCTCACACAAGGAAAATTGAGTGCCCCACGAATATTGAGAATACACAAAGTAATAGTTCTCCACCTTGGCCTTTTCTTTTTCACTGGATGCCTTTAAAATCTTACTTTATATCAAGTTTTAGAGTTTTAAAATGTTTAAAAAAATTTAGATTTTTACATGTTGACTTTGTTTTTGGTCTTTCTGTGGCAATTACTTTGGAGTCTACAGGTTGTCAATTATGTCATAGAAAAAATGATTCTAGATAAAACACTAGATGGGGGGAACTCAGATGGTCAGTTTACTTCCGGACAATTACAACTTCCATCCCTTGGAGACGGTTCGTTTAGGTCTGGCTTGAAGCCTGGGAAGTTAAAACCTCAGATTGAGATTTTGTGTAATAACCAGGTAAGTACTTCTATAACCCCCTTGAGTTTGTTAGGATTTCGTGGTGCACTTTCCCTTCATGTTCTGGGTTACTAGTTCTTGCCTGATGAGCGTTCATGTTGCTGTTGGTTTTTTAAAATCTTATGGCGGAATCCATGTGCCTTCTTGTATAGGTCCTATCCCCTGATATGAGCTTGGCCACAGTTCGTGCATATATATGGAAAAAACCAGATGACTTGATTCTCAATTACAGACTGATGCCGAGCAGATGATTCATGGACGCCACCATAATAAGTAACTGCCCGTTAAAACTAAGTGGTTTCAATTTGGAATGGAAGCGTAATATACCTCCTGGCTTGGGGGGCCTTCAGACACAAGGTTTCTGTCCTCTTTACCCCCAAATTTGGTATATTGTTGTGGGTGCAGATCTGAAATTTGGCTTGGTCAGTGTCAAGTGACGGGGAAAATGCAGGTGGGCTCTCGGTCCTCAGCTTGATGTAAACCGATTCTTGCGCATTTTTTGCAAAGTTGGAAGTTTGATCTCTCAGTGAAGCTTTATATTCTTTGGAGGTTCATTTCCGATTTCAGCTGGTGATGCTCACGGTCAGGGCTCGGGCAACATTCTAGCCCTTGTGATAGGTGTCTGGGGCTCTGCTCGGAGGAGCACAAATAGAAATCTGCGCTGGCTGTATGTGGAAGGACACTGGGAGCAAATCCCGAGTCAGTGAGTTGAGAGATAATGTCGAAAGAATGTTGTAGATGTGAATTTCCGGTACCTTACTCCTGTAGGAAGTAATTTGTCAATGGAATAAAATAGTTTCAATCGACCAGTTTCTGAAATTTTGTCGTGAGTAATTTTTGCTATTTTCATTTTTTTTTTGTTTCTGTTTCTTTTTTCGGGAGATGTTACCATTTACTGGCCAAATTAATACTCTATTATTGCATTCGAAATAGTAAATCGGTTTTGTTCTATATGGCTTAGGGAATGCACATATCCTTTCTAGATCGCTTATACAGAGTTTAAAACATGTATTCGTTCGTAATCATCTTGATTCCCGAATGACTGTACTATGATAAACGCTTTAAGCGATCTAAGCTCCCTCCCTACTTTTGATAATAAAAAAAGAAGTCCTGATTCCTGGATGATGGACCAACGACCCATTCTTAAACGAGATGTTGTTCGGTCGATATTTTCATTCTTTCTTGTGCAACAAGACATGCAGGATTTGGGCTGGCGGGCGTGTGTCGCTTTTGTCGAAAAAAGATCGGGTGATGCGGATTGCGGGTGCCTTTTTTTTTTTTTTTCTTTTGGCGTGATCTGTTGAAGTCGGTGTCATTGAGATAAAAAGGGATTAAAATCCAAGAATGGAGGCAATTGAAAGAAAGAAGCGTTAATCGCCTTTTTCGTGCCTTGGCGTGACTTTTAGGATGCCTCTCTCCTCTCTCCTCTCTCCTCTCTCCTCTCTCCTCTCTCCTCTCTCCTCTCTGTTCTCTGTTACCTAATCTTGCTGTTAGCCACTCCTAAATAATTAGTTGAAATTCAACTTCTATTGCCAACTAATATCAGCCGCAGAAAACATACATAGAAAGTGACACAAAAAAAGAAAAAAGAAACTAGGCCTAATGGAATACATATTGCTTCCATGCTATGACAAATCTTAATCTAAATTCATTCTGTTGTAACTTGACACTATATAATTGCAGTGCCTTCTAAAACTTTATATGCAAAGTCATATCCTTCTTACTTACTCTTGCATATAAGATGCTCGCTACTTGAAACCCTTAGAAGGTCTGTGAGGACTGATTTCCCTATCTTATATATATGGGTCCTATTTCAACTTTTAAATAGTGGAAAAGGTGGGGATGACCCTTCTTGCTAGGATAAAAAAAAAGAAAAATAAAACAACTCACTTTGTATCTTTGGATGGGTAATTGAATGCAGTTACTGGTGCCTTCCGATCTTGCCTTGCTTTCTTTTTTCCTTCTCACAAATGGCTGTCATGAAATTAAGATAAGGGAGAGCGGAGACAATAAAAATAAATTACAAATTAAATAGAATGTATTGTGCAGGTACTTATTATTTAATACCCTCCCACAGTTTCACTAAATAGAATGTTACCTTCGATATCTTTCCCGAAGTCATAAACAAAAAGATGAGGATGAAGCCGTGTTGGCGGACAAATGATTTGGTTTCTTGAATAGCTTCAAATTACGAAGCTGCGAAATCTAAAATGTATATCATTCTGAATCCACTTTTTCTTTATTTTCTTTTTCGCTGAAACAAAATTAGATTGATGCATGAAGTGTTGATGTTGCCATCAGATGACAGAAAAGAATGTGGACCTACTACTTCTAGAAGTTAAAAAACAAAGTAAGAAAGCATGTGGAAAGGACTACAATTGGTTGTTTAGCGAACGCAACGGTATCAATCAATTATGTGGCAAACAGCAGGTCATTCTAGAGAGGGTACGTACTCGAGAGTTGTTACAGGCTTCTGTCTAAATATTATTTTTGTGATCTTTCCTGGAACTCAAACAAACTCTAATCAGCCGCTGAAACTCATAATTCACCATGAAGCTTCTGAATTTCCATGAAAATTGGTAAGATGTTTTACTTCAGTATCAGCAGCTTTGAGCAGAGTAGCGAGATATATAACTAAACGGCCTAACACCCTTTCTCCTTTTCTCTCCTTTAAAGACGGGAGACAACCTGTTAAAGAGTTATCTTACAGACGGCTTCTGTGGTAGCTTCCACTTTCTAGATAAAAAAAAAGAAATAAAGAGATAAAGAATGAGTAGTTGACAGTACTAATTCACACTGAATTCACCTTCCCATCCCTCCTCGCAGGTAGTTGTATTCATCCAACATGTGCAATGTAGTTAGCTAGTTGTTGGCTCTGATTTGCAGGGAGTTTGTTGTCGAAGTTCTGTCTGAAACGCCACGGATAAGCAGAAAAAAAAAGAAGAAAAAGAAAGAAAGAAAGAAAGACGAAAAAGTTTCTATGTGACACTTGTCTGCAAATTTCTCTCAGTCTTTAACCATCATCCCGCAAGCATTAATTAACGAATCGAAAGTCCATATCCAAGACGAATACAAATTTCCCACCTTTCTTCTTTTTTTTTTTAATTTTTATTTCTTTGGCTGGGAAGGTGAAACGTAAAAAAAGTGGATATTGCAGCAAGGCATTTCCGAGTCTGATCAGATGAATGCGATGAAGTGTTTTTCTGCAACGGTTCCCTTGATTTCTCGTACTGTGTTTATATGAAAGGTATATATTGGACCCACGTTGAAAAATCTCCTCTTCCTAGGATGGAAAATATCAACGCTTCTCTTCTGCCCTTGTCTTCCTTCTCCTTTTTTTTTTTTTTTTTTTTCTTTCTTTTGTATCTGAATGGTTCTGAACCCACCGCCAACAACTACAGCGCTTGGTTTAGTGCTGTTTTGGGTAGGAAGCTCTAGGATTTAGTTTGATGATAAAGTTTGCAGATTTGGTTATTGTAATGATCTGTTAGCTGTGGGCTGTTCTCTGTAACTCACGAGACAAAGACAAATGAGAGAGAGAGAGAGAGAGAAAGAGAGAACGAGGTAGCTGCAGGCTCCTACAAAAGGATAAGAGAGGCTCAACGAAGCTTTGCAGGAGTGGGTAAAAAATGGCGACAAATGGCCCGGATGGAGACCACCCAGAGAGCAAGGGCCAAGTCTGCGACCACTGCAACGAGAAACAAGCCTTGCTCTACTGTCGAGCCGATTCGGCCAAGCTTTGCCTCTTCTGCGACCGACAGGTGCACGCCGCCAATGCCATCTTCTCCAAACACTCCAGAACCCACCTATGCGATGTCTGTAGGGACATGCCCGCTTCTATTCTCTGCGCCTCCCACCAGCTACTTCTCTGCTCCAACTGCGATTTCGACGCGCACCCACTTTCCCTTGAGTCGCACCAGCACAACCGCCGCCCTCTCGAGCCTTTTTCCGGCTGCCCTTCCGCCGCCGAGCTCTCGTCGATATTCGGCTTCGACGAAGACAAGTCTCTGTGGTTGACAAGTGATGATAATCCCGGCGGATCGATTGAGGGGTTGTGGGGTGACTTGGTGTGGGAGGCACCGTCTGTCCTTTCCATACAAGATCTTATCGTCCCCATGGAGACGAGGAATGTTTCTGGGTGGGATTTTCAGGCGTTAAGCGTCCCGCCACCGCCGAAGGTGATAAGAGTACCCTCTCAGTCGTTGCAAGTTTTGACCTTCTAAATCAAATTTCTCCAAAAAAAAAAATTTGTTGCTTTACTATTTTTCCTCTATATTTATTAGTTTAGTGCCCTCTGCTGGTCATGGACCAGGACCAATTACCTGTGCTTTTCAGTTTGCATGTTTCCGCTTGATCCCGCTGCTTCTACAGTGCTTGTTTCCCAAATACAAAGTAGAAATTATCTCCTTTTGGGTTACCATGATTCTTGTCCTCGTGCTTCTAAAGTTTTGAGTTCCCCTCAGGTTTCCTGGTCAACTTCTTTTTATTTTCCCTTTCCTCTTCCGCTTTGGTTGGGTCGTAAGCTTTTCTAGGGTTGTGAGATCAACTTTTGTTTCTTCCCTTGTAGTTGCATAATTTTCTCTGCAACTATAGTTTTTCCTTCTGCGGTTGGGATTCTGGAAAATGACAATCTCGTAGCTGATGAAGCAAAAACCATGTTCTTCTTTTTTTAGACTCGGCTGATAGATTTGTATGTTCTTGCTGTTTTAAGGTATTTTACCAGATCGTCCATCTTGCAATCTTCATTCCCACAAAAATCGATTTGTTTTCCTTTCTCAGACCTTTCTTAATGCTGTCAGGATAATAAGTTTGATCTTTCCAGAGTTGGAACATTTACTTGGTCGCCTTTGTTTCTTCCTGTCGATATATTAAAGAGTGTTTACTAACTTTGGTTTTCCATTGAATGAATGGCTTTGAATTTTCTCTAAAAGTGCAGTTTCAAAACAAGATTGTAGCTTTCTCCTTTCAAGTATCTACACATGTTGTCCAGTTTGCTTGACTAATTTTTTTGTGGGGATGTTGTCATTGCATCAGCATCGGAACATAGCCTGTGGGAAGAACAAGGAAGAAATCATCCGCCAGCTCCGTGCTCTATTCAAGTCAGAATCCATTCTGAATAATGATTACAATGAACTTGAATCTGGTCCGGTCTTCCAGTTCTTGCTACCAGATGGCCCACATCAAAATGATTTCCGGCAAAATACTGCCTCAATAAATGTGGAACCTGATCCTGCATCACTTGTTGCACCTGGTTCTGAGGTGTAGTTTTCTTGGCTCCTGTTTTATTTGAAACCCACTTCATTTTTGCATATGTATTATGTCACTATCTTCAGACGGTGTAGTTGCTTAACCTTTATTTATTAATTATAACTTTCTGATATATTCTCTGATGCTCGTCTATCAAAATTTCTAGTTTTTTACCTTGGTACAATCATCATAAGAATGCTTTTCCTTTATGTGGGAAATTTGTAACTCATCTCTTCCAAGTTCAGTAGTAACCCATACAATCATGCCACCTAAAAAACCGATGTTGGTATAAAGAAATGAAGTTTAGTTACCCGTTGTTGTCGATAGATAGGTTCAAGTTTTAAGGTAAATCTATGGTAGGGACCAAAATCTCCTCTAGTTTCATGAATCAATTCTATTCAGTTGGATCTTCAATCCATATTTTTCCCACCAAGAATGTTTTATGAAACTCTTTGACTCGAACTTTGGGGTATCGACTTTCAATTTTAAGTGATTCACATGATGGCTCCACCAAAGGTGTAGTACTGTTTATTGTAAAGCTTTTACAAAGGAATATTTCTGTAGCGAGATGATCTCATGCTGCAGTTTTTTTTCTGTTGCTACTTGTTATTTGTACATTTGTTTCTTGAATCTTGGGCACTGTGGGTTATGGAAGCATACATATTCATCCATTTCTCAAAGTGGGAAGCATTGCTGATTATATGTTACTCCTTAGTGCTCTCTGCATTATTTTATAGCTACAACTTGTTATCTTTTGTAGCTCAATGATTGCTTTTATTTCTGGTCGTCTTAAAACTTTTCTCCTGATTCTGTGAGGTTAATGAGTTTGAAGCTACTTAACCCGGGAAAAAACACAGGTTAATTAATTAATTATTTAGTTGTGTTTAGCGATTTCAGTAATTAAAAAGTAACTCTAAAGAATGTGCACCAATTCCAAATTGTCTACAGGATTTGAGGCAAAAGTTGATCCGTACTAAGATTTTGTCCTTTTTTTTATTACTCTACTTTGTCCGGCACTCACCTTAAGGCCGCTTTTAATATTCACAAATCATAGGATTGCCCCATGCTAACCAGACAAGAAGAAGGTTGGTAACTAAGAAAATGGAACAGGGGAAAGCAGCTAAGCTGCTAATGCCGTAAGCTACTTCAAATTAATTTATTTCTCTTGGGACAACTGTTGCCATACCTCTGGAAAGTCCTGCTGAATTACCATACCCACTTTTTTTTTTTTAGTGCAATTCAGGTATTGATAATCTCCTGGAGAGATTCTAGCAAAGTGAACCGAGAATATTTTGTAACTCTCACCCTTTTTTCTTATACTAATCAAATCACCCTGCTACAAAACCTCAACTTAATTCGGTAATGTACTGTTTTCCCTGGTGCAGGAAACTTTTGTCAAATGGAATGGTGGCTGTTGTGAGGTCACCAACGAAGCTGCTTCCTCCGGTGAACATTTATTGGGTACCTCCTCCCCTGTGCAGGTGGTTGATAGACAAAATGCTAGTGCAGGTGAAATTCCTACTCTGGAAACTCAAGGCAGTTTTGACAAGGGAGTCCCCCAACACCCTGTTATTAGAGAGATCGGATCATTGCCACCCAAAGGTGTGTATGAGTTACTAGCCCAAGACAGAGACTCAGTGATCTCGAGGTACAAGGAGAAGAAGAAAGCTAGAAGGTAAACCTCCTCAAGTGATTTTTTCATTCCGGCTTCTCTCTGTTTCACAAAATGAGAGCAGGTAGGGTTGGGCACTGTTGGTAATGGGTATATTTATCGGTGCAGGTACGATAAGCAAATCCGATATGAATCAAGGAAGACCCGAGCTGATAGCAGGACACGAGTCAGGGGCCGGTTTGCGAAGGTGACCCAGGATCAAAGCGAGGGTACATCCTCGTGAAACCTGAACGCATTAGGAGCCATGTTTTGTATTTTTCTTGTTTATATATCTCAGGTACAGTGTCATTATTAGCCCACACCAATGTATAGCCTGTTTTTTTACCTTGAATTGGTTGAGATGGGAGTAATGGGAGTAATGGGTGCTCTGTTCCTGTAGTGTTGAAATGGAATAAAGAAAGAAAAGTCTCTCTTCTTTTTTTTTTAGGAGAAAATACTATGGCTCCTTTGAGATTATAAAGATTATATCATCAAGACATGGCGTAATATTGCATTAGTTTGATCACACAAAATAGTGTTAGTAAAGCTATTATAAATAAACAATGTATATTAATCAATAACTAAGGTTACCATTAATTCTTTGGTTCACATTTAACGTTTCGACGAGAGAAAACTGAGCTAGAAAGTGGCGGAAATCAGTGCATGGCCAATGGAAAGATTTAAGATAAAAAAAAAAAAAAAGAACAGTAATCATTTGTTAAAATGCCAGATTAACAGCTTAATGTTTTGGGATCTAGCGTTTTCATGCTTTATTTTCAGATAGCTGTCAATTATCTCAGTAAAAAGAAAAAGAAAAATTCGAAGACTGAGTAGTACCAAATTCTAATTCGTCCCGAAGAATATCTTTGACTGGGACCGGCCGATCCGTGGGAATTTGCAGAGCCGCAGACGGCGAAGTACGACGATCACGCTCCTCAAAGAAAGATCCACGTCGTTCCCGTAACCGTAACAAAGCGCAATGGCCATCATTTCCTTGATTCTAATTTCGACCATCGAAAATGGCGATTCTTAAAAATTTCACATTGAGCTACGAAGGTGGTCAGAGAGAGAATTAAGTATATGATGATCATTACTTGATTCTCTATCATATTACTGGATTTTACATGCAGTCTCTTCTTCGTCAAGCTGCTCACAAACTACTAGCTAATTAATTATCAGTCAAAAAATTTTCTAATTATCTGTATGTATGTAAATTTATAACTGTTTCTTTGTGATTGGATAGTTGCAGATGAGAAAAATATAGCAGCAGGCTAGGAGTAGTGATGCATCTTGCATGCGATCGATTGACGGTCTCTTCGGTGAAAGAAAGTTTCATGAATTGTTCAAGAATATCGTCCCAAGTAATATGTACTCACGGTAAGCAGTTCCAGAGATGGGCCTTGAGCTGTCCGATCGTCCGCTCTGCATCATCTCCGGCGTCTCCACTGAGCAGCACCGCCGTGATGGTCACCGTCAGTGTCAGTTCCACACAGGACGCACTCGCCGCCAAGACCTGCACCTCGGTATTCGGCTCGTCGAACACTTGCAGAATCCGACTCGCCAGTCCTGGAATCGCCGCCGTTTGGATCCCGAAGAAGACCGTATTGCCGGTGAGAGTGACGTCGACGGAGCTTCGATGAGTCAGTATGGGTAACGCGGCTGCAGCCTTTCTCTTCTTCTCCTTCTCAGCTTCCAGATCTCTGATGCATTGCTCCAGCTCCATTATGTACCCGATCGTCCCGTTGATTACCCTTTCTCTTGGTTCCTGCACAAATTAATTAAATACTTACTTTTCGAGAAACATATAAATCGCAGAAAATTAATCAGATTAATGAATATTCGCAGCGATCGATAGAGGAAGATGATAAACAACAAAATAGGATCGATATTGCAATTTTTGCAGTACACATTCAGAGGCAGCTAGCAGAATCATCGTGTTAAAGAAGATCCATCGGAAAGTGATCCTCGTAAAATGTAAACATCTACTAGCTAGTTAGGCAATAATATATATTGTGTACGACGTAGCTACTCTTCTAATTACCTTGGGCGAAACATTCGGAACCATAACTCGTAACTTGGAGTAAAGCTCAGTGATCTTGTCTCTCCTCTCCCGCTCATCTCGTATTCCTTTACTCCTCTTCCCGCCGCACTTCTCCTTCCCCTTATTCTTTTCCTCGGCTTCCGCCCCCGCAGCTGGTTCAGAGGCCTCCACCGCCGCCATTGGAGAAGGGGGAGGAGGGGGCATCAGAAGAAGAGGAACTTCGCCGCAGAGAGTACCGCAAGTACTCTCCACATATGCAAGCTGGGTGAGAAACAGATTCAATGCCGCTTCGTCGAGTCCGAGCTCCTTGCCTTCCATGATTTTATTACAATCCTAAACCGATGATGATGAAGGAAATTACAACACACGCGATCGGGTCGTCTGAGAATCAGGGTAAGTAAATGAGAGAACTTGTCTACAAAAGAATTTCTTCAGGCCTGGAGGAATACGTACGGGGAGGTACTCTGAACGATGTTTCTGTTAAGGAAACTGTACCATGCCACCACCAATTTTGTTGTCGAGAGATTGTACAGAAGAAGAATCGTGGAATGTGCAATTCATCATGGCGAAAAGATTCATTTCTGACAATTTTCTTTTCTTTTTTTCACTCTTCATTCCTTCTGCGTGTTTCCACATCTGCCCTTCTAAATTTTAATTCGCCTCCCCCACTCGGGCTCCTTAATATTGTACATCTGGTAAGATACAGATATATGCGACCCTGTAAATTTCTTTCATTTGCGAATGGAAAAAAGAAAGGAGGAACTGATTTGATCGGTGTTGCAGAGATGGTGGTGGTAGTGGAGACTCGAGAGATATTTAAAGAGAGCGTAATGGCGGACATGCATTTTTCATCTGAGCAAGTGGAAGTCACAAGAACAAAAAAAGGGAAACTACCTTGGGGTATAAGGGTAAAATACGAGGTCAAGACTCTAAAGGGCTCCTTTTTTTGCTGCAAAAGCCACAACTGAAGTCGTTACAAAATTAGAAATCTTCAGTGATGGGGATTGGGAAGACGTGATAGTTAGCAAGATTAACCTTAAAAACTCCCTCTTTGAGTTTTGAAATTTAGAATATTAATGTGTATATGAGAAGGTTTTGAATTCTGATTCCTTCTGAGTTCCGAGGAAGTTATAACTTCAGTCTCGGAGCTTTCAACTTAAAAAATAATTCTTTAATGTCGAACTCAACCATTAATAAATATGCGAGGAGATCGATTTTAACGAATACCTCTCTGTTAAGAGGAGTTTGGATGTGATTTACATTGTTGGGTGACGACTGACTCGGACGTTTGAATAAATGTTTGTTTATGTTTTAGTGTTTTCTCAATTAAGAGTTTAATCAAGTTATAATATGAACCTAAGTTACCTAACAAATTAATATCCATGCATATCCTATTCAAATGAAGATAGTGTTAGGGTGTTGTATATTTTTATTTAATGTTTTATTAATTTTTTGTATGTATATGTATTTGATTTCATTTGACCTTTTTACATTATAGTTACAATAATTTTTTAAAAAAATACAAATTTTATACATATAATTTAACCTTGATTTAATTAATAAAATATTATATATCTTTTTATTTTAATATAAAAATAATAAAAATAAAATTAACTTTTATATAACCCCCCTCCCCAAATATCAAGCTATATATTTGTGTAGTAGAAAGAGTATCAAGAGTTGACTATATGATAATGTAGGGTGTTTTAAAAATCGAAAACTGGTGATGGAATTTCCGATTCTGGTTCAACCGGAATGAGTAGTATCTCATTAAAAAAATCATAATTAGATTTCTATATATAAAAACAAGTTTGAAAATACAAAAACTATTAAAATGCTCTAAAAGGGTAACCAAACCAGTTCAACCGGTCTGGCCCAATTCTCGATTTAGTGGTTGAACCGCTAAAACTAGCCAGTCAACCAGTTTTTTACCATTTCTGGGTTTTTTATTAAACCAAACCGTTCAAAGCCCTGGTTCTGGTTGAACCCTATTGAACCGGCCGGGTCGGTTCTATTTTTAAAACATAGGGTGTAACCATTTCTGATTTTTATTATCATAACTAAGTTTAATTATTTAAAATTAATTTTTATTATTTTTATATTATTTATGGTGATTTTATTTGGGATTTGTAAATGTCAATAATAGAAATGAGATAATGGCAATCCCGTAAATAAAATGCACTAGATAATTTTTTTTAAATAAGTTAAACTGAGATATGATGATAGCAATTTAAAATTTATCTATCTTGATTTCACATTTATTTTGTCCTTTAATATCTACAGTTAGCTGAGGTATTTATTTGATTCGATGAGTAGGTGTAGGACACTCAAAGGGTACAAATCGAACCTATTAAGGCAAACTATGCCTGAAGAATGCATTTATTAGCTCGAATATGGTTAGGCAGGGACAGATGGAGTAGGCAGAGACAACTCATTAATAGAAAGGTAAGATTTGGTCAATATCTTGGGGGTGTATTTAGGTTTTTTTTTTTATCAAAAGGGTGAAGATCGCATTGAAAGGAAGTTAATATCGTCTATATATAGATGTTATAGTCATACATTCATCCGAGAAGTGTAAGGATGGGCCAAAAAAGAGTTGTGTCCCGCACTTGTATACCTTCCGAGATAAAAATCGTACTTTGATTTTTTTCTCTTAATTATGAGATATTTTTTGCCATGGAATTATTAATGACGATCTCAAAGGAATAAGACAAAGAAACACAAAGTTGACTAGCCTCGCGGCAAGGGCGCCCGAGGATAGTTCACGATAGAGAATTACAGACACGACGTACGTACGTCCACTCAACATTACCACAGAAATTAACGCCAAAAGGAGTTTCTGTGTTACACGGTACTGAGATGAGACTATATCAGTGACACCTGCGGCGGATGTTGAAGACGGAGAGGAGGATGAGAGTGAGGAAGAGGAGGAGGACGAGGATAGAGACGGCGAGGGCAGCCCCCGCCTGCCTACAGAATTTGGTGTATACGTTACAGATCTTGTGCCAGTTCACGTGGGAGTTTCCTTCGTTGGCGAGGAGGGAAACGGCGGCCGCGGCGCCGGTGGCGGTGGAGAGGAGGACCAGGACGATGAGGTCGAGAAAGAGTATGCCCACTTCAAGACTTACCTTCCCCACCAACGACAGCAGCAGTAACAGTGCGGAGTATGCGCATGCGATCGAATTCACCGCCAAGAAGTATCTGATGAGATATACAAGAATGAATTATTTACGTAATAGAGTGATATATACTATATAGTAGCTAGATTTAATTGTGCAATTAATAATGTGCAATATTAATGTGCAACAACGGTACTACTAGTGCAATAAAAACATAAAAAGTCCTGGGGTCCATGCAAGCATGCCCACTTATAATGAATTACGTACTCTAGCTAGTATCGGAGATTTTAATTAAGACGCATATTCATGTATCTTCTTAATTATGTAGGCCAACGCCATTGTCTTGGCAGCTTGGAATTATGGAGGTGGAAGAGGACGAGGCAACGACGGTGTCAGTTTGTTGAAACTTAGTCCAGCGGCCACATTGATTACACCAGCTCACTAGCTAGCTAGAACCTTGTTTTCTGGTTCGGGTTTAATTTCTCCATGACGGACGTACAACTCCAAGATCTCAAAGTCGACAACGGAGCAATTAATGATCAAATTTGTGGTCATTAAGTGACCCCACACGCATGCATTTAATATCGAAAAGCGAGCAATTAATTAAAAAACTCAGTGCAAGATGAAGAACAGTTGAGGGATTAGTGACTCGAAGCTAGATGTTTCAGATATATACAAGAACAAGTAGTACTAGTGCTAACTAGGGAGCTTAATTTGTACGTCTTTAATTAATTTGGAGAAAACATTTAGCAAATTTCTAAAAACTTCCAATATGCAACACAAATTTTAACCCTATAATATATCCTTAGATTTCTATATGCATGTGTGTGTCAAAATGAATAAACTACAGGCCAGTACTAAGTGAGACTTAGTCGATGATTAAGAAGATCTAAGACCTGCAGGAAACTGAATTAAGCTTAATTTATAATTTGGTTTTATAAGTACTGGATCGTGCGTGCGTGTTCCTACGAAAACGTACGTACCCAAAACATATTAAGCATGAATGCAATAATATTATGGAACAGACGTCGATAAACAAAGAGTTACTTGAGAGCGGAGACGTAATGCCATTTGGCCGGGATCGGAACTTGGATGGGCGGCATGTTGGGAATGAGAGTGAAGGGAATCATCCGAGTCTCCTTGTCGAGTCCCACGACGACGGCGGCCACGAGGGTGCCCACCACCGCCAGTAGACGCACCAGGAATTCCGGCGACCGGACGCCGCGTCGTCTCTCGTAATTCACCACCTTCCCGGCGCCGCCGCCCTGATCCCTCGCCGCCGGAAAACTACCTTCCACGTTCGCCGCCTTCATCTGCCCGGTTTCCATATTCTGGCCGTATACACGAAAAGATCGATGGGATTGCAAGCCACTACGTACGAGGAGCGCTAGACGAGGGAGGGATCGAGCGCTTAAATAATCATATATGAAGGCAGCGAAACGAAACGAGTGGTGGTGGAGATGAAGCTAGCCTCTCTAGTACGTACCGACTGACGTCCACAGCACTATAATGGGCATTCAAGTAGTTGTTGGGTGATGTTTGATGTTATATAATATGAGGGCCTCAACTGTACACAAGGAAAGAAAATCCATCAGGGTTTTGATCATATATATTCAGTTCCGTAAATGTTTTTTCTTTTTTCTCTACCTAATTTGGGAAATAGCAGCATTTATGTTGCACTTTTGCGGCACCTATAATCTTTCGACGAAAACGATTAAACTTTAATACGTACGGCCCCGGATTTGATGTGTCCTTCTTGGTGGACCACCGGAACTGCTGAAACGCGTCTTTAAATAAGACAGACAGGTGGTTGCTTGAACAAATCTGGACGGTAACATTAATGCGCGAGAAACTTTAGCGCCAAAAGAAAGGTCGATCAGTAGGAATAATATATTTTTTTAATGTTTTTTTCAGTTATAATGTCGACCGTATTCGACGAATTATCCTTCAGGATTATATTAATAAAATAAAATTGTCCCTCGCGTTACATGTCCATATATATAACAGGGTTCACTTTAATTGCAAATGTAAATTCTGTCACTTAGACTAAATGTCACTATATGTTTCCCTATGTTTAAGACTTTTATTCTTTAAGATATCCAAGGAAGTGATCATACAATAGCGCAAGTCAATATATAGACCCACCAAATCTCGGGGTCCTATCTTTTACCATATTCTGTTGACTACACCCAATAGAAAAATAATATTAGTAGCTGTCTAGTGGGTAGTCGGTTTAGGATTTAAAGTTTACCCAGAAAGATAAAATGACTTTATTTTTTACCAGGACAACGATGTGGACCCCACGTCAGAATGTAAACACTTGTACCCAAAATGCCTCCGACGTTCTCTTTCGAGCCAATTGTGGAGCTAATTAATTAAAGAACAGCAGACGCTGAAAAGCCCAAAAAACCAACCCAAAATGATCACTTGGCTTTCTTGTTAATCTCCAGTCCCGAAATCAAAGCGACAACTACACACCATACGCGTAATGCATTCTGGAACACATAAAACGTTCTTAATATAGTGAGACACGAAATTAGGGCTAATTACTGGATGTATGGGAATTAGCAGCAACTAATAATGGTATACAAAAAGATGACTCGTTCCTATTGATCAGCTCATACCCTATTTTCAGGTAATTAAACACAGAATTGGCAACAAATTGATATTGTGAGATTGGTGGAGACTTTTAAACTTGGAAAAAGAACTTGTTAATTAATTTCAATTAAAATCTTTCCCCAAAAAATAAAATAGGAACAGAATTTAGGAACGGAAAGGATATTTCGCCACGTACGCATCTTCCCCGGCCCGTTTAATTAAAGTCCTTGGACATGCATGCAGGTGGTATAGTTAATAGCTCCAACGACATTATTGCACCAAAATAATTGGTACCGCAAGGCGCGCGATGGATCATTGCATGCATGCACGTTGATCCGGCCGGGCTCCCGAAATTCCACAGGAATTCCATCGTTATTATAAACTAATTAACCAATTAAGCGTTCATATGATATAACTTCCTGCCAGCTGATCATATGCCTGCTCTAAACGGCCTCTAAGTAATTTCTTATGAGAAAATCTCTCCAGGATCGTCCTCGCCACCTCGATTAATTATTATAACTATTCTGAATAAGGCGTAAGTAATTAAATCCCAGCTCCATACATATTCTTCCACACTCTCCAAACCCAATAATGCATGCGTTCCGCGGATCCTGGTGCCCCAGCTAGCTGGAACCCAAGTCCACGACCTGGCTAATACTCATAATACTATTCTCCACACCAATTAAGATCCCCCATTTTCTCTCCCACTCAATGATTTTTGTTTTTAATTAATTATTAAGTATTCATTGATCTTGACTCTAGAACTTTGGTCCAATTATTAGATCACACGGTACTTCCATATATACAATCTTCTTCCGAATCCGACTTATCTGTCAACCAGAAAGTTATAACCTCTCGCAGATCAATATTAAACGAAACGTGATGATGTAATTAACTTGCGGAGTGGATGGAGAGACAACAGGGTGCTGGCCTTTGCACGACAATTACTTCCTTGCTGGAATTCTGATTTAATTTGTCGTAAAGAAGTAGAATTACATCGGAAGGAAGCACTAATATGGGTCAATAATTGTGGATAAGGCCATGATGCGTTTCCCCATCCGTTGTCAGTTTTCTTCTCAATCCTTCTTCCACACACTTATCTTGACGTTTCTCAATATGAACTCTCAAAAATATTTCCAGTCAATTGAGAAGAAAGAAAATAATATAGTAGGCTCCTGCAGTATGAACGCGAGATCATCAATTCTTGCAGAGGTTGAATTCCCGAGCGTTAATTAAGTTCGGTATGAATGCGAGATATGTATCAATATTTGCGTCGATTCAGATCAGAATGGGATTCCGAGCCGAGTTCTGTTTATTAATACTTTCAGGGTCGACGACGATCCTTCGGGTTTAGTTCTGGCCTGTGAACTGCCAACTATAAATGAAGAACGAACAGGGTGGGTTGGTGCAAATATACACCAAATATCTTGGTGTATGCGCAGTAAAGTTTATGCATTGCTGTCATTTCAACGTGGCTTTTTGGTCAACAGAAGAAAGGCTCTCATTGTACGTTCGATGACATGAGAGGGGAACCGGACAAGTAACATTGATTATTTTAAAAGGGAACAAAATTGCTTTCGTAATTACATCTTTACTTCTTATCTAGTTAATAATATTGAGGTCCTTATATTTTTTTATTTTTTATTTGATTATAGATATGTGCTTAGATATTATACTCAACCGGTGGTGGTAGTCCTCTCAGGGACTGGGTCGCTGAGTCGCGGCAGCCTGGGGATATTATATTATATTAATTCCTTGGAAGAGGCTCAGGAAGGAATTAATATAATAGGGTGAGAACGTACGCCTGAACTAGTCGTCGTCGTCGCCGATAACGTGTCCAAGGACTGGAAGCAAGCCGTGCCAGCCGCCATGCCCCTTTTCTTCTTCTTCTTCTCTATATAAAGACGTGCGCGTCCCTCTTCCCCTTCTCAGCCCCATCATCAAACTCTGATCATCATCTCGAGTTACTTAAGCACAAGTTCATACACTCGATCATGGCCAGCTCGGTGGATAAAGTAACGGCGTCGGAGTCGCAGGCGGCCGCTTCGGCGCCGGCGAGCCACCTGTCCGGCCTCAACTTCTCTCTGAGGTTTCTGGTATTCGCGTCGACGTTGACGGCGCTCATCGTCATGGTCACCAGCAAGCAGACGGAGCTCGTCACCGTCCCCGTCTTGCTCCTCCAAATGTTTCGCTCCGCCAAGTTCCAGCACTCCCCCGCCTTCATGTACTTAATTTTGATCTCTCTTCTTTAATTACTTTTTATCAATATATATCACTTCTTTTGAAGATCTATACATATATGTATATCCGTATACTCAAAAGAAGATTAATTAATTTATATATTTACGTTTTTTTTTTGTCATCGTTCGTTCGTACTGTGCAGATACTTCGTGGCGGCGATGTGTGTGGCTTGTGGTTACAGTCTTCTCACCCTCGCAGCAGCCTTCACCTCCATCTTCAAGCCCTTTCCTTCCAGCAAGTCCCTCATGCTTCTCGTCTTCTTCGATGCGGTAAGTACGCACTTGATGAATACATAATGATCATCAAGAGAACATTAACAAAATAATCTCTCTCTAGCTAGCTAGCTAGCTAGTTTATTTGTTGATCAGAAGAAAAAAAGGCTTTGATATATTGGGTTAATTTGTATGAATAATAAATCCACGCTGCGCGCCCTGAACACACACACACACATCTGATGATCTCTAAGCTAGCTAGCTACAGTCAATTAATTAATTAATAGATTAAGTACCCATGAATTAATGATTGATTAGCGCGAGTACTGTTTGCCGTGCAGTACTGCCCTGTTTCAATAATTGAAGGCTTTTATTTTTTATTTTTGTAGCTTTTGGCCGGAATAGTGGCATCGGCGACCGGAGCTGCGGGAGGCGTAGCGTACATCGGGTTGAAGGGTAACTCCCACGTTGGGTGGGTGAAGATCTGCGGAACCTTCGACAAGTTCTGCAGGCAAGTCGGAAGCTCCATTGCCCTGGCTCTCGTCGCCTCCGTCCTTCTTCTCTTGCTCGTTCTCATCTCTACTTATTCGCTTTACCGCCGGAGCCGATGATCATCAAGCAATCCAACCCCCCCTAGTAGTGAAAATCCCCTTCATTAATTTTGCTTGTAAACGTATTTATAAGCATGTATAATATTTCCCCTGTTTGAAATCTTCTTCGAGCTTCAGTAAAATTACCAGCTACCTAGATCTGTGCAGTGTGATTTCCCTTGATTGCTTGCTCATGTACGTCATTCCCGTAGATTCAGCTGACCGTCATGTATTATTAATAGATTGTTGTGTTAGTTAATTTTGTTCATTACAGCTTGTTTTCAACTTCATAATAATCGTCGAATTTTTTCGGAAGATCTCATTTGATCATATTAATGAGCTAGTAGGAAATTTAGCGGTGGAATTAATTTAATGTGGCAAATAGCCAAATTTTTACCGACGAGTGACCTCAAATATTAGATTGAGACGAATTCCAAGTTCCAATCTGCCTTTGTCAAACTAGTATCTGTTAACGGAATTTCGGATTAACCGATTCGGATACTTATAACTCGACAGAAGAACCGATGAGTCTGGGCCGAGTTCGGTTGGACTTGGACGGTCTCTGAGGTGAAGCCCTTTAAGAAAGGGGATTCATCTGTATGGTTTCGCTGGTCTTTATTTGGGTCTCTTTTTTCAACAAATTAAGGAAAATTTGCTTTTTTTCAAAAAAAAAACATGGTGAGATTGAAGGAAAATAGGAAATTTTATCTTATAATTTTAAATTTTAATTTTAATTATGCAATATAAGGGGGTTTAGTTTACCTACGTGATAGATGTTTTCTACCGTTTCATAAGTTACTAAGACGGTAAAAGCAATTATATTTCTTGATAAATAACAAATTAAAAATAGGGTTGAAAATTCAAAACAAAAAATAAACACTAAATAATAGAGCCTAAAAACAGGTTTAAGTCTTCAAGTTAACTTTTAAAAAAAATTAGAAAAATTAATTAGAGAACCATGGGAACGGTTACGTCGCGTGGTCTGAATGATCACTACGTGGTCCTAACGTCGACATGAAAAGAAGAGACGTAGAGAATCCCCTACTGTCGGAAGTCCAAAGCCGGCAAACGTATGGATTCCGACGCTGCGACACTCTCTCCGCCGCAAAATATGTTCCATTTTACCACTCAAAAAAAAAAAAACACGCTCGAATAAATGACAAATCATTGAAATGATCCTGTTTCATAAAGAAGAGAATCCCGGTCCTTTCTGGGAGGCCCTTTCGTCCTCCCCATTTCAGAGCACTTTTGTCATCATCTCTCTTTTCCAGCTCGGAAGGAGGCGTCTCTCCGTTTCGACCGTTTCCCCTAGTTAATAATGCGAATCCTCATTGGCCTCTAATTGATTACTGCGCTGACCCTTTGGTCTCTCGGAGCAAGAAAGCCGTGGCTTGGTTTCCGTAAAGTGCTCTTTCAGCTGGTTCGGAGTTCGAACCTCTCGAGTTCCGACCATGGCCTTCACCGCGACTACCACGTTACCTGTAAATCTCAACTCTCTTTCAGCGTATCGGAGGCCGGATGGTTTCGGTAAGTCGAGGAAGGTGAGTGTTAAATCCGCGGCGGATTTGTCGTTCGAGACGGATGGAGCTGCTTCGGTTAGTGAGTGGAAAAAGCCGGACCGGATTAATGGTGTGCGGATTAGACGGAAGCCGGAGACGGGCCTGCAGGAGTTGGATCTGTTTTACGACGATGGTTATGGGAGTACTAGTGTGATAGACTATCTGGACATTGCCAAGGATTTGGTTAAGAACGACGGTGGGCCTCCTCGCTGGTTCTGTCCTGTTGATTGTGGTGCTCCCATCAACGCTGCGCCTGTTTTATTGTTTTTACCTGGTAAATCCGAAAATGCTCGTTTTTTGTCGGAGAAGTGGATTTAAATTGTTTCTAGTATGCAATCCTGCTCGAGGAGTATTAATCGATCAATGTCTTTCCTACTCCCGTGAATGAGTTTTTCAGGTGTTGATGGCGTGGGATTGGGGCTCATTCTGCATCACAAGTCTCTTGGCAAGTAAGTTTTCCCTCTACACTGACTCTTTTCTTTCTCTCTTTCCCTTTTTTTTTTTTTTTTTCTTTCATGTTGCGAAATAGCTCTCCTCCTTACATACGTCAGTTCGGAAATGCTTCTTTTGATTTTTCTAATTGTTTTCTGTTTTTTCCTGGGTAAGGGGTTCAGTTTCAGGCTTTTAGTCCTCAGTTTTTATTGTTTCATTTACTGATCATACTTGAGTTCTCGTATTAAAGTCGTAGATTTTGTGCTGAATTCCTGCTTTGTTTAAGTTATTATCTTCCTCTACTCAGCATAGCTTCTTCTGCATTATTTAATCTCTTATCTTCAACTACTCAAGGTAGCTTCCGCTGCAATATTTAAGCTGAAACTCTTCTTTATATAGCAATTCTGAGAGGAAGAATTTTGGCGTGGGAATATGAAGGATATATGTTTCTCGGTCCTACTTAGTGACGGGCTTAAAAATTATATGAAGAACCTGACATTTCTTACATCTTAAGAAAAAAGTTGTACAGCCTTCGAAAACAAAAAGAAAAAGTTTTAGACTGTTAATTTGAACTATTTTAAGCATTTTTTGTTAATTTTATCATGTGTGATATATTGAAATTAAAATGTTGGTTCTGCTTCACAAGGATTTTAAATAAAGAACTCAATGATATAAGATGTCATGGTTTGGAAAACAATTTTAAGTGCCTTTTAATACATGGATCTGAGTAACAAATCTAAAGGGATGGGGACATTAATTCCAAAACTTGTTGCCGTGAAACTTCTTTTCCATTCATTTATCTAGGGAATGGCAAACTTGTTTCTGCCTATTCCTTATGCTGCCCCACCAACAGTTGTGAGAAATCAACTATCTCCATATCCATCCTGTAAATGTGAAAAACGCAAAACATATTTCTAATGGCCTACTGTTGTAACTTGTCTGATTCTCATTCTTGCTCTTGCTTGCCTTATACAATTGTTACTTGTCTGATGAAGAGCCTCTTGATCGTTGCTTTTTCTAACACTTCGTGATTGCAATACCAGAGAACTAAATTCTGATTTCTTAATAGTGCAGGGTTTTTGAAGTGCGATGCATGCATATTCCTGCTTATGATCAGACTCCATTTGAAGGTTTTGATCTTTCCACACTTAAGTATCAGATTTTTTTTATTGTAATAATAGTAGCATTTATTCCTGTCCTTATCTGTTATGTGAAATGTTGCTTGTAAGACATCCTTGGCAGTTGGAGTTAACTACCAGATGCTCATACAAAGTGATTTACATGTCCTTAGGCATGTGAATAGCTGTCTTCGGTTGACATTATCCTTTAAAAAAATACTGCTAAAGAAGTCTTGAGATCTTTCTGCATGACAGAATATACAGTGAAGAAAAATGCATGGATAATCATATTAGTATGCTGTGATGTGTAGAAGACTGACTTATGCCGAACAGAATCTTAGGAATCTAGTGGAGCCTCATCCATATTGAAAACCAATCCAAATGGACGTAATTGAATTTTGTTTTGCATTTGCTTGTGCTTCCAAGAAGGCTTTACAGAGAATTAAAGAACTTTTCCTTAATGGGACTTAATTCCTTATCTTAGAGGGGAGATGAAGCTCGAGTTGGAGCTAATGTGGCTGCTTCCTCAGAGAGATCATATCAATTTGAATTTCGGTGGCTCCTCTTGGGGCAATCCCTGGTCTTCAGGATTGGGCGGTACTATTCAGGACCACACAGGAAAATTGTTGGTGATATATGCTGGCTCTCTTGGCATCTCTGATTCCACCCCAGAAGAATTAATGGGGCTGCTTATGGACTGCATATATTTAGGGACAAATGCCCCTGCCCCCATGTATTGAGGGGGGATTCAAAATCAGTTATTGGAGGTTCATTCATCTATTTAGAGAAATGTATGACATTGTGAAGACCACGAATGTTGAATGGTGTAATGTACCTAGAGCTGCCAATTCGGCTACTGATGAATTGGTAAGGGATGGGGTCTCAGACCAATGCCTAGTTGTTAGAGACCACCCCCAATGATAAGGTTGTAGCTACAACAATATTTGATAGAGTGTTTGCCTTCTTTAAAAGAAAAAAAAAAAGAACGTTTCCTGAAAAGTAAAAGAAAAGCTGGAGCACTTTATCACTTACTAAAATTTTTTAGGTTAATAAAGTGCTACTTATGAAGATATGCTTAATAAATTTTGAGGCAAAATTTTAAAATTTTACTTGAAAGTTGCCCTAGTTAATTCAACTAAATGGCAGAAGCCTGCAAAAGTATTCCGTACTGATGTGAGAAAGTTGCCAACAATTTAAGTGTCGATATTGACTTTGCAAATCTCAGCTTGAGTAAAGAAATGTTGTCAAGCAGATGGCAGGATTTGAAGTAATGTTAGACCAAATAAGACTCAAAATAACTTGGCTGCATGACAGTGCATGATTAGGATTTGTGAAGCCAGACCATGTGATTAAGATTTTGAGTTGTTACTGATTTTACTGAATTTTGTTTTTTTGAAGGACTGGTTAAATTTGTTGAAGATACTGTAAGGTGTGAACATGTCCTGTCTCCGGACAAGCCAATCTATCTTGTTGGGGATTCCTTTGGTGGATGCCTTGCACTTGCTGTTGCTGCACGTAATCCTTCTATTGACCTCATTCTAATATTAGCTAATCCAGGTCAGTGAGCTGCATATAGGCAATCAAATATTTATTGCATCGCAAGACTCATTTGTTTATTTTTTAAGCAGTTTCTGATACATTTATATTGTCTTTAGCAACTTCGTTTGGGAATTCACAATTGCAGCCTGTGTTGCCACTTCTGGAGGTATTGCCAAAAGAGTTGCATGTCACTGTTCCGTATCTTCTCAGTTTCATTATGGGTATAGACGCAACCTTTGCTCTTCAAATTTGCTGCCAACATGACTTCTTTTTTTCCGGGCTCACATAGGACATAATTTTCTTATTCTCACACATAATTTTCTTATTCTCACTCCAATCTCGTGCCTAGCATGACCTCCTTTAAGATATATAAACGTACAGTTGGGGGTGTGAAACATAGTTGTGCAGAGCTCAATATAGGTGTCAGATGTAGACAGCATCGTGAAAATTCCCAACCAGGGGCAATACGTCAAAAAGCATGCGTCAAAACTAGCGGTGCACCATAAACCAGAAGGGTTCTGGTCCAAAACTAAAAGAAAGAAGACTCATCGAAGTCTATGCAGAGCAAATTTTATCTGTTCTGGGCATGCAGATTAAATAAGATGGTGTTGAGAAAGAAGGAGAGATCTTGCACAAGCCACTTATACCTGATCTGTTGCTATGTAAATTGCACTTAGAAGGAAGAACAAAGAAAATAGAGGGATAATACAGAAACCATTAAATTGCCTTAACAAAGATAAAAGAGATTCTGTACTTGTCAGCCCTTCTTTCTGTTACTTCATTCACTTAGTGATAAATCACTTATCTGGCAGATTTCCTCTTCATATGATTGATATGCTTCACTGTGAGGTTTAAGATCATATTTGCTTAAAAGAATTACCAAACTGAAAACTTAAAGTCATTGTACTTGTACTGTGCTAAAGAATCTTAAAACCCAACTGTCACTGTAATAAATTATGACTCTTCGTCTGAAAGAAGGGCATTATCTGCTGCACTTATTCTGTTTTTCCCTTTGTCCTACAGGTGATCCTGTGAAGTTGGCAATGGCAAACATAGAAAGTGGGTTGCCTCCTTTCCAAACACTTGATGAATTGTCAAAGAGTCTCACTTCCATGTTACCACGTCTTTCTGTAAGTTTTTTCTTCCATTCACATGGTTCCATCTTGACTATGCATTACGAGATAAGCATCTTCCTAATCGTAACTAAAATTTATGAGAGTTGCTATGCTTCTTCATTGATTTAGTTTTCGAGAAGCCTCTGAAGGTAAATGATTTTTTCTCTGAAAATGTTGTCCTCATAGTCATAACTAAATTTGTGATCTCTACATTGTTATCTTTCAGTTTGGGGACTTATGAACTTGATATACATTCTTGCAGTATTTGGCTGATATAATACCAAAAGAGACGCTCACAAGGAAATTAAGGCTGCTTAAATCAGCTTCTGCTTATGCCAATTCACGTCTGCATGCTGTGAAAGCTGAAGTACTTCTGCTAGTCAGGTGTTTAAACACAGATTTGTTAAATTTGTGTCAGATATTTATGGCATTTTAGTGTGATGAGAAGACATTTTTTAATTTTTCACTTTTTACTTGCTTGAGAATAAAGAATTCTTTAATTAATTGGAGTAATTAACTCAATGAAAGGAAGAGGAAACTATAACAAAAAGAGTAATGCTAGCTGCACCTATGCATAGTACCTATCCCACGTACATGTTAATCTAAGCACTTAAAAATATAAAAAAATATTTTTTATTTTATAATCCTGTATTTTAAAGGATAAACCCTAAGCATCAATGGTTTAGATTGACATGTACGTGTGATAGGTACTGTGCATAGGTGCAACTAGCATTTTCCTAACAAAAAAGAGACAAATAGGTTGGGGAGAACCACCTTTTAGAAAGTTTTTCAGTGGTTCAGTTCCTCGTAGCAAAGTTTTTGTTCTTTTTTATAAAAAATAAAGCGATAGAAGGTGCTATAAAAAAAATTGGCACTAAGGAGTCATGAAATACAAAGTACAAGATGAATGTGGCAATGATTTGTGTAATGTGGCTATGTACTCTAACCTTACCTGATCTTTTTTGGTTTTTATCTAACCTTACCCGATCTCTTTTGCATTTTATATCAGATGACACCTGTCATATAAAAAAATAATATGCGTTTTTGATGAAGATAAACAAGTATCTTATGACTTTCTATAAACCCCCAGAAACTCATCAAAATTTTTTTAAACATCATTAAACTCTCAAAACAAAGATATCTATGCTTAGAACATAATCAGCACCTTACAACAATCCCACACGGTAAAATTTCCAAAGTACTATTGCCTTTAACATTTTCCTATATGATTTATTTGATGACATTCAGTGTGCACAAAAGAAAAAAGGTTCTCTGCTTTCTGTTCGTTAAAATTATTGCATGTTTTTTTTACAATGTCTTGTTCTTGGTAGCTAATAATTGTTATTGCAATTGGGTCATAGTGGCGAGGATAAGATGCTACCTAGTAAAGATGAAGCTGAACGTCTTTGGAGAACATTATCCAACTGCACAGTTAGATATTTCAAAGACAATGGTCATTCAATTTTGTTGGTACGTTAATAAATAGTGAACCCTTATTGTGATGGCTCTGTGTGGATTTTCTGCTATTGTCAGAACTTTTGTATTACGCATTTGAGAAATGGCTTGGTCAATCACTGCAGTTGGTTTAGTGATATCCTAGATAAAAGGAGCATTTTGACATGATTTATTTAACCTGGCATGATCATATAATTACAATGCTATGAACACGGCTAAAAGATACTTTCTGAATGGTTTAGGAAGATGGAATTCATTTGTTGACAATCATTAGAGGTGCGCAGATGTATCGCCGATCAAATCGATTTGATTATATCTCAGATTACCTTCCACCATCTTTGACAGAATATAAAGTAGAATTTGAGAAAGAGAATGGGTAAGTGAAAATTTTGTAGTAGATAACTGTACATATTTACAGTTTACTCATTTGTTGTAAACATATTCAACTGCAGGTTCTTTCGCGTAGCCACTAGTCCAGTAATGCTTTCAACTTTGGAAGATGGCAAGATCGTGCAAGGTCTAGCTGGAGTCCCAAATGAAGGCCCTGTTTTACTGGTTGGGTATCATATGTTACTGGGATTCGAATTAGCCCCCCTTGTTGATGCATTCTTGAGAGAGAAAAAAAGGGTTATTAGGGGGATGGCACACCCCATGTTATTTCCTCCTACTATGGAGGAGGATGTGCTACAAGAATTTTCTCGGTTTGACTTGATGAGAGTTTTTGGTGCTTTACCCGTTTCACCTGGCAACTTCTACAAGTTGTTGCAGGCAAAATCATATGTTCTTCTCTACCCTGGGGGTGCACGTGAGGCTCTTCACGGAAAGGTTCATTGCGTCTTTCACTCACCAGTTCACTTTCCTTTTTCTTTTGATTTTACCAATATGAGTTATCCCGGAATATAGTGTTTTGGGAATCAACTCTCTGGGAAGTTTCAGTTTTATAATTTCTTGTGCACGTGATTATTCTTTGTTCAGCCTTTTTATGGAACTGAGGTCTCTGCATCATAAGTGAGATGTCCCATTCTAAAAGATGAAAAAAGTTATAGGAGAGGATTTGAAGGGAGTGTCTAACTGATTTGATGGATGTCCTTCCAAACAGAATTCATGCAAATAGAATGTCATGTATTATGATCTGGCTTGAAAAAATTTGCTTGATGTACTCCTTACGTAATTGTCAATTTTCACTAGTTGTGCAGAGCATACAGAGAAGTACATAAGTGCCAGTAAAATGCAAATGTGAAGAAATTTTAAGTTTCTAGAGAGTAAAATATTCTTAAATGGCACCGTACGTATTGTGTTAGTGTGTTACTGATGCTAAACTCGGAATTGGATGAACTATACAGAGTTTAGGTCCTAATTACGTTGCAAAATCTTAGAGGTACATCAGGACTCCTTTGATTTTGTGGTTGATTCTGTATATAGAGTAAGTGTGTCTATCCTAATATTGACATGGCTGCATCTCTCGAGTCTTTCAAAGTTCAGTATATTGGATCTTAAATCTGTTGCATTTGTATCCTATTATAAAATAATTAGTTGAAAGTGTATAACCACCAAATAAATTTATTTTGTATTTCGTTTTTGGAATTTCTTGTTATTTAAACTATCCATTTCTAAGTGTTCTCTCTTTAACCCTTCACTGGACTGTATTAAGTTTTCCCCTGTATTTTTTAGGGTGAAGAGTACAAAGTGATCTGGCCAGACCAACCTGAATTTGTGAGAATGGCTGCTCGGTTTGGAGCCACAATAGTCCCTTTTGGAGTAGTTGGAGAAGATGATATTGCAGAAGTAAGTTGTAATACTTTTACCTCTTATAGGCTGAAGCTGCTACTGCATTTTTCACTTCAGTGCTCTTTATAGACTCAAATTTGGGGATGTTCAAATTGGGTTTTGACCCCAAAAGTATGTCAACCTGATCAACATGAATATACCTCAAAAAGAAAAATACCACAACTAGTTTGAGCAAGGAAGTTTAGTCAGATTTGAGGTAAGTAATTTATTTTGAGCTTTTAAGCTGTCAAGTGGCAAGCTATCTAATCGATGTTCATCTACCAAATTTAGTAGCAAGTTTTGGAGGGAATAATCCCGTGCGGATAATTATGAGGAATCATCATGTGGTTATAGTTAGGAAAAGACCTAATTTCAGCTGGCCATCTTGGGATGGATCTGGTCCAGCTTCAAAACTGTATTGAAATTATTGTAATCATGGAGTTCCAATAATAGGTGAAGTTTAAAATCAGATGTCAAGGAGTAATACCTGAAATTCTGCAAGTCATTTTATTGTTTCATTTTATTTTATAACCTTTGGACTTTAAGTTTGATTTGCACCTGGTATTTGTTGAATTTGGTGACAGTTAGTTCTTGACTACAATGATCAGAAAAATATACCTATCCTCAGAGACTGGCTAAAGGATCTAAATAAAAAGGTGGTAAACGTGAGGTATTGTGGACTTGCTCCTTGTTCCTGGGCATGGCAACTGTCTGCAAAACGTACAGGTTAACATTTAACAAGGAAAAAGTGGCATTTGCTTATGCCAACTTTTTTTTTCTTTTTTTCTCTTTTTGGTTATAGGACGGAAGAAGACGGGGAGGTAGCAAATCAAAAGTTCTATCTTCCAGGAGTTTTACCCAAGATTCCTGGACGTTTTTATTATTTATTTGGAAAACCAATTAAGACAACAGACCCCATGGTGTTGAAGGATAGGGACGCTGCCAATGCAGTCTACTTACAGATTAAGTCTGAGGTTGAGAAATCGATGGCGTATCTTCTAGGAAAGCGAGAGGAAGACCCTTACAGAAGTATCTTGCAAAGAAGTTTTTATCAAGCCACTTGGGGTTTCTCAAATGAGGTTCCGACTTTTGATCCATAAAGGTTAACACTGAACTTATCCAATTGTTTCAATTCAATATTGCTTAATCTGTTGCTTTGCCATGGGGTCGTTGTAACTGTTGCATTGCTACTTGTGCAGATACGGTCTGGCAAATATGAAGGCGCTCTAGTTGGCCATCGATGTTGTTGTACACTATTCATTCTTTTTAACCAAAAGAAAAAAATAGAAGAAGGATTTATTGGAAGGTCTTGTTCTTCATAAGAGGTTTGGATGTTGCATGGTATCATTGGGAGATCATTAGCTCCTCTGCAACATCTATGAATATGATACTATTTGTTTGGAAGTTATCTTCATACTTGTTAGAACCTCCGGATGGAGTCGGGTTGATTGTAGAAAATTAAAGGCCTTGAAGCCAACTTGATTGTAAAAACTTAGAACTCCCCTTGGAGCCAAGTTGATTGTAAACAAAATCAATTGGGAATCCTCAATAACATCATTACATCTCCCTTAACGTTCGTACTATTGATGAGTTGCCTCCGAAGGACCAAGTTTAGGGGGAACAAAAGGAGGTTCGAAACTTCGAACATGACTGCACCGGTGCACCCACTTCTTTCTACTTTTTCTTTAAAAAAATTATTTACAAAGTCATCATTTGTTACATTAATAAAAAAATTATTACGTATATTTTATTGTTAGAAACCTAGAATTGATGAAAAACAATAACGTTAAAAATAGTTCAAATCTCATTCTACGTATATGAGACAACAAAAAAATGTACCAATTCTTGGGTTATTTTGCTCAAAATGGAGGAGATTTTACTTAGGACCATACTCCTTTTTCACATAAAAGTATAAAAGATACCATATTTTGAGTTTATACTGCAGTTAATTGCCTTAATATATATAGTTTAAGTTATTTAAGTTATCTAAGTTAATAGCTAAGTTTCAGAAAAGCCCTCACCGGAACGAGGGAAGATGTACGTGTGGATAGGTATAAATTCACATCAGGCATAAATTCTGCGTTCGAAAATTTATATCCAAGACTTCTTTATTCCAACAGGATATCATTCCAGCACTACATTCCAGCACTTATGTCGGGAGAATGTCCGTTTGAATTCAAATCACCAAATTCCTGTATGTATTTGCAGAAACGAAAAGATCTTTGCTATTACAGGAGTTAGTTTTGTCCTTGCTATTATGCCTGTTTGAGGGGGAGAAGGGATTGAATTTTGCTTGCGAGAAAGGAAACCTGTTATCCTGTTGTTTTCTCTGAGAGAATTGGAGCTTGGACTCTTGTTTCTGCTACCAACTTTATGGAAAAGTGAGGACTGAAATTTTGAAGCAACGTAGTAAGTGTGGCCTGCAGCTAGTACTTCAGTTTCGGTGCATGATCGATCTTCAAGCCTATGTAAATACAGCAGCAACACAGACGCATTCATCCCCTGGTGATGACAAAATTCAAGGAAACCAGAATAAAGTGAAAGAAAGAAACAGAATCAGTTTTGAAGAGTTGAAAGTAGAGGATCCGAGAGTTTGGCTGATGCACCTCACTGAGCTTTCAGTGAATGCATCTGATACTGTTGTCTTTGTTGCTTATGCCGAGTACAACATTCTTCTTTCAGTGACAAAGCAACTTGGTTTTTGCTACTTTTCTGCTACTTTAAAAATTCTCCGAGCTTTTATATTTGTTCCCTCGTCTAGCCGTGTGTACTTGCTTGTAATCTTCATTGCCACAAATTCAGGAAGACAAGACACCGGACTGCATCAAATGAAATATTTGAGTGGATACGTTCCTTCAAAAATACCATTTCAGTGGTGGACTCAAGGAATTTGAACAAAAGCTAAAGAACCTGATCCTTGTGGCAACCACTGGCTTCAGTGCATTTGGAATTTTAGATGAAGTGAAAGAATATTTACCTTTTGTAAGCCGTTTCTTGTGGTGCACTCAAAGAAGCAGCAAGTAATTTCCCTATAAAGAAGGGCCAGCAGCTTAAGAACTCAACAGAAGTACTCTAGCTCATAAGATTCCAGAGTGAGAAACAAGAAAGAGTTAATGGCTGGATATAGTTCCAATGGAGGCAACACTGAAAGGAGGTTAGGTGTCAGGTTCCCAGTAAAGGACCATACCTACGACAATGGTGGAGGCGGATGGAGCCAACCGAGCTACGGAGCAAAGAATGATACAAACAGAGATCATGTTTGCAGGCCCATTGTTGTCGATGCTGAAGGTAAGCCTATCCCTGGAATTTTTGTAATGCCTTACGAGAATGTATTGGACGCATATGTTACCAAGTCAGAAAGGATAGTCGAGCAAGTGCATTCACCTCACGGCTACACAAGAAGCTCTGTCACCAAGGAAGATATACCAAGGGACTATGCAGATCCCATAAACGAATGGAGTAGGAAGGAGGTCTACATGGAACTCACACCAGGAGTAAATGAATACACTGGCATGAGTAGGAAAGGTGGTCTCCCTCGGGGCTTGTTTCAGCGCAAAACACCTTTCCCCAGATCTTATTCTGGAAGCTATGAAACTGGAACCAAAGAGTGGAGCAGCCCAAAGTATGATGCTGTAGACCAGCCAAAGCATGAAGGCTACCATGGGAAAGATAATGGTGGCCATGAAAGTGGGATGAAAGAACGGAGTACACCAAGGTATGATAAAAGAAGATCTGACGACCCACACTCAACTACAACACATGGCTCAGTTGGAAATGGGTTTCACACAGTCCCACCTGCTAGGAACCATAATAACCCAATTACCACACCTACAAATGATATTGGAGCCCTGGCAGATTATTTAAAGGAAGCTGCAACGACTACCATCACCGCATCCCCACGGCAGGGTTATCTCTCAGCACCCAAACAGACATATGACACCAGTGATTATGTGAAGGAACCCTCTAGAACTCCTTTTGCCAACAAAGCTCCACAGCAAGCCCGTCCCTCAGTTTCTCCAGTTTCATATAAAAAAGAGCCTACTCAAGAAACAATTGACAGCAGAGAAGCTGAAAGGAGGTACGGAAGCCTACCCAACCCCGTACCCAAGGCTGACAAATCACAACCAATAATAGATAGCAAAACAGCTGCAAAGATTTACAAAGGTACATTTGTTCCTGCCTAATCAGGAATGCAATAGTCCATACGTGTTTTAAGCACAAGTTATGAGATGTTAAATGTGCTTTTCTGAGGTTTCTATCTGTCTCATGTGATGGGTATCATTTTGTTTAGAAAAAAAAACCAAAAAAATTGATGTGATGGGTATGGTTTTGCGAGAGTGCAGCTCTCATGTTATCAGATCTGTAAGACATGTACTCTATTATGTTCTAGTGGTAATAAAGTTAGTGTTTGCGTGTCCATGGAATTTCTTTGATTATGAGTGGGTAGCTCCAGATGCCACTGATGTACTATTTCCCCAAATGAATTTTGTCCATGCATAACATTTTTTTTTTTGAAATAGTGATGCTTTTTTATTAGATTAGAAATAGAGCATAGTACATGCATAACATTGAGATGGATAAAACTGCTCATTCTCAAATTAGACTTTTGGTACATATATAAATGGAGGAAATGATGCAAATGTGTAATTCATCACTTAAAACCAGTGATAAACCAGAGAAAGAAACAGATCATCATTTAATTTGAATGACTTACTATACATACAACAAATAACAAACAAAAAGCACAAGAATTTCGTTTACACAATTCATAGCTCTCAAAACAATACAAGATATAACATAGTGATCAGGAAGTAAGAGCATATTAATACTCACTCAAATTTGATTGATGTTACAAAACTGTTTCATGATTCGAAGAATGCAGAGAACCCTCCCCTGAATGTTTAAAATATCGTCTGTTCCCCTAATTCTTGACCTGCCATTCCTTCTCTGATTACCCTCTCAAAGAATTCCTCCAATGTATCCTTTCCATAGCTCGGCGTTTTCTCTGCACTGTATTCTCCCGTTTCTGGATCCCATAGTAACATGCTCTCCGCTGCATAGTATCTGCCAATCTTCCCAAATTCCGCTGCATCCTCCAGTGAAGGGAAAATTTTCACTAGGAAATCGAGAACCCCGATAGCAAAATCCATAATCCCGATGGGAACTTTCAAGAACTTGGGCTCCTTTCCGAGCAGCTGAAACAACATCTCCCCTTGCTCCAATGGCGTCAAGGCCTTCCCCGGCCCCCCGATGGGCAATATCTGATTTATCTTATCCCTGTCCAGCACGCAGTCCGCCATGAAAGCAGCCAAATCCGGCTCGCTGATAGGCTTACATGCGCAGAGTCGGCCGTCGCCGAACATGACGTAGGGTTTGCCGTCTTTGACGAGCTCCACCTGCCCGCCGAGGCTCTTGAAGAAAGCCGTGGGTCGTACAATGCTGTAGGTGAACTGCGTGTCCGTGGCGGCTTCTTGAGCCAGCTCTGCCTCGAATTTCAGCTTCGCCCTCTGAAACTCCAGAAGCGGCTTCTGCACGCAGATTGCGGACAAGAGGACAAAGTGTTTGGCGCCGCGCCTACGGCCGGCGATGAAGCTGTTCTTGGTGGCGGAGTAGTCGATGAGCCACGAGTCCTTGACGCCGCCGGAGCGGCTGGCGAGGCAGGAGACGACCACGTCGACGGGCGAGTGGAGCCCACTGAGCGATTCGTCGAGGCGGTCCAAGCTCGTGACGTCGGAGAAGAGGACAGTGCTGCCCTGCAGCTCCGCCAGGGTTTCCTCCTTGGTCTTCTTGCCGCGAATGCCGCTACGCTCCCTGGCCACTGCGATGACGTCGAAGCCGCGGCTGACGAGCTCCCGGACGACGAAGTTGCCAATGTAGCCGGTGGAGCCCACGACGAGGACCCTGACGTCGCCCGGAGACTTGTCCCGGAACGAGACAGAGGCCGAAGGAAGGATACTAGTCTCTTCGGCCGCCGCCGCGGCAGATGCCCTCGCGGTGTTCGACGAAAAATGCGGCTTCAAGGGCGAAGCACACCTCTCGATCCTCCTGAGTAGGGAGGTCGAAGGTGAGCGAAGATGTAGGTGAACGACGGGCGATGAGAGGGAGGCCGAGAAACGGAGTCTCGGGGATTGGGCGGAAGAGACGGAGTTGATAATGTAGGAAAATGACGCAGACATCATCCTTCTCGTCTCCTTCCAACCTCTCCGTTACTCCTCAACGGATTTGAGCTCGATTGAGAGTAATTGACGGAAGCAAGGAAGAAGGGGGAGAATACGAGTGGCAGCGGAGGTGGTCTGAAAGTGAGAAGCGACGACATGGGTTCGATCGAGTGAAGAGGTCATCACAGAAGGGAGAGAGAGACTGAGACCTGATTTCCGTCGCTTCTGTGGTCGAAACTGCTTCCCCTATCGGAAGAAAATCTAACAAGTTAGAGAGGCATTTTTTCTCACTCCTAAAAAAAACTAAACCCGCCAAAATTTGATTTCAGCAAAAAAAAAAAAATGAGTCCTCCTTTAATTAGTCTGCGGATTCTCTCTCAATATTTCAATTCAAACGATATTCAACGAAACTCCATAAAGAAATTATTTAATAACCACGGATATATATCCAAAACTAATGCAGCCAATATCAAAAGACGTCTTGGACGTTGAGAATGAATAGTAATTAATATGCATTTGCTTCAATTATCCATAACGTATATCTGCAGAGAAACCATGTAAACTATGTATATATATATATATATGGACACCTCTACAGCTCATAGTATTTCTATATATATCAACAGTAGTACCATAAATATTAACTCAATTAATTCAGACAATCTTCTAATTGCAAGCTTTTTCCTATTTAATCAGAATGCTCGTGCTTAATTCCTGCCTAACGCATCCGTTGACGATTGATATATTTGCCTATAAGTTTAAATCTTTCTTCTGATCATCACCACTAATCAAGCTGGATATCCAGCAGATTAGTACGTACATGCATCTCTTCGCCAATATTATTCGTCCAGCTTGTTCGTCTTCTCGATCGACCATGGCGAGTAGTACTAGTGTTAGAATTATATTCAATATTATCATGTTCACCAATTTCGTGATCATGATGATGATCGTTTGCCGAGAGCCGGCGGCGGCGAATGCGGCGGCCGTCCGTCTAATCCACCGGGATTCGCCCCTGTCACCTTACTACAACCCCAACGCGACCCTCTCCGACCTCGCGAATTTGGCCGTGGAGCGCACCATGGAGCGCGTCCGCTTCTTTGGGGAGGCTCGCCGGAGATCTGCGTACAATAATATTAATAATAATATTGTTGGAGCCGGCTCCCCACCGAAGCCGAAGAAGGACGCGCAGGTGCGGGTCAGGCCCGGGAGGGGCGAGTACTTGATGGAGTTCGAGATCGGGGACCCGAATCAACCCGTGTACGCGGAGGCCGACACGGCGAGCGAAGTCAGCTGGGTGCAGTGCACCCCCTGCCCCAAATGCCACGTGAAACGGCCCCACTTTCGGCCCCGCGACTCCCCCACCTATCGTCCCATCCGCTGCACCGACCCCATCTGCACCAACCTCGTCACCTCCTACTGCAGCAGCAACCACGTGGAGTGCCAGTGGAAAGAAAATTACGCCGACGGCAAGTTCGCCGACGGCGAGCTCGCCGCCGACAGGTTCATCGTCGGCAGCCTTCACGAGAAAGAAACACTATATGGCATCATCTTCGGGTGCGCCAATCTGGTCTTCCATCTCCCTACCGACGAGTCAGGCATCGTGGGGCTCAACAGGCAACCCCTCTCACTCCCTTCCCAGCTCAAAGTCCGCAAGTTTTCCTACTGCCTCGTCCCCCCCAACGACGACACCGCTGGAAGCATCATGCTCCTGGGAGAAGACGCCATCACCTCCGCCGGGGTCCCCACCCCGATACTCACCGACGTCCCCGGAGGAGAAGCTTACTACTACGTTAACCTGGAAGGGATCAGCGTCGGAAAAGACAGGCTCCCCATTCCTCCGAGTTATTTCCAGGTGAATGGAAGGGAGGGAGGGTTCATCGTCGACAGCGGAGCCAACATGATCTCACTCACCAGGGATCCCTACAATATAGTGCTCAAAGGGGTGCAAGATCGGATTGTCAATCTCACCAAGACGTCCACCGATCACGGTCCGTTCCAGTTATGTTACTCCACCACGTACGACCAGCTTCAGAAGTACGCACCCACGCTTACGTTCCACTTCGCTCGAGGAGCAGATCTAGTCTTGACCACGCTCGGCGCCTATGCCCAGTATTCAAACGAACACTGGTGCCTGGGCGTGGTACTCAGTAGTGAGACGTTTTCCATTTTAGGGAATAGAGCGCAGAACAACCACTTCGTCGGCTACAACCTTGAGAAGAACACCATCTCTTTTTCTCCCGCCGATTGTGCAACATTCTGATCACCATATATATATATATATGCATCCACTCAATAATAAAGATAGATCATCAAAGTACTCTACCTGCATGCATGGACGCACCGAATTCATGTCATTGTTTGTAATTTTCACTTCATGTACTTATCCATCGGAAAGCTCGAGTATATATATATATATATATATATATATAAATTTATATAAAGACTATAATATATATGAAACCTGCATGCATGTCTCCTTTAATTTCATGACCAATCTAACATTTATGGCCTCTTGGGTTTAATTGTAATCTACTGCATGAAGATCATGAATTCATTTGTTCATGGGTTCTATAGCACTAAATATTTAAACTTTGCCTCCTCTACTTTCTCTTAATTGGAATATGGAACCAGCTGATGTATCCTCTATTTATAGTGCATCCTTTTTTAGTACTAATAAAATAAAGGTAATTGCATTTTTTAAATATAATTATAAAGTAAACGAATTATATACATAAATCTAGTTGATCTGCACTATGCATGAAAGGGTGGGTGCTACCATATCGATCGGGCATTAAGAAAAATTCTCTCCCACGCCCACATTTTATGGTCACATTTTTCTATCGTTTGGCTACTACCTTAATTCATTATATCTTGCTGTTAATATAAGTTGAGCATGGAGATGTATGGTAGGAGAAGCTTCACAAAATTATATCCATCGCTTAATTTTTGACAAAAGTGAAAGCAAGGCAGTACTTATAATCACATTACTACTGGTCATATAGGCTCTTTCTCCAACCTTTTTAATTGTGTAGTTTATTCAATATTTTGTGTAATTACTCAATTAAACTTTTTATAACGAATAGCTGTTAATAATGTTATTTTTTAATAAAATAATTAAATACTTTTGGTTTCCTCGTGATATATAATTATACGTCAAAAGAAGTATTCAACCCATTTACAATTACAATTAATTAGCCAAATGGGGGATTAATTATATTGAAAGTTGGAGTATTGGGGTCGAAGTTTGATGTCGGGTATATATGCAACTGTGCAAGGGGAAATGGGGTTAATTGAAAACTGTACATGGGAGATTGTATTGGATTTCCGTTTAGAAAACAAAAACAAAAAAAATGTATAGATGGGTTATTATTAGTGTGCTGAGACTATAGAAATTAATGACTTTTTCCTTCTCATGAGAAAAATTTTATCGGCCATCGAGGTTGAATGGGAGATTGTATTGGATTGAGAATTAAATGCTGCATGAATGAAATTTCGTGACTTTATTACATTATGGAGTCTCCTAATATATATGAAAACATTGAAAAGCGTGAATAACTGATAATTCATTCATTTGTGACTTTATTACATTATATGTTGTCTCCTAATTAATATGGAAAAGCTGCATAACTGATTTGTGATTTTATTACATTATGTAGTCCCCATTCTAGGACCAGTACCCCAATTCCACCCCTGCCCGTATCCCTTACCCTAACCGTAAACCTCAAGTACCTAACTGATCAATATCACTCTTCGTATGTTGACGTTGGTCCCCCTAATTCATCTTCCTGATCATCATCATCGAGCTGGATATATAGATGGATGTATCTATCCATGGCGAGTAGTACTGTTATAAGGTTCATTTTCAGTAGTTCTATTATATATATATATAGATCTCGTGCATACAGAAGCTCCGAACGATATCATGAGAAACGAATTATATAGCTTATTAGGTAAAGGTGGAGTATTTTGACTGGTTTTAAACTTTTATGCATTAATTATAGGTTTCTGTTTGAATATTTTTTGCTCCTCCCGTGCACCTAAAAGTACAAATTGATTAATATATATTGGTTGGTTTTTCAAATTAATCAATGATCTAATAATAGATATGGACTAATGAGATCGAGGTAATATTTGAAATTTAATGGCTATGAGGATACGTACGTTAATGGGGATGAAAAGGTGGGAGTAGATCACATATGTATAGGCAAATAAGGGCACCAACGTAGATCATATATTCAAGTAGTGGTACTGCAGGTTAGCTCCATTACTTTTTGTGGTAAAAGGGTACGTGCCTCGCAGACTTCTCGTAGAAGATTTCATTTGTAATCTTCAAGTCGAGTGCTAAATATTACTTGTAACCCCTCGCTCTTTGGGTTGGAAAGACGTCTTTGACTTCCAGAATTAATGGTAATTAATATGGATTTCCTTTAATTATCTATCCATAACGTGTACTAGAGAAAATACGTAAGGGAACAAGTGCTCGTACGTAAAATTTCTATATCAACAGTGACATAATTAACTCAATTAATTCAGACAATCTTCTAATTGCAAGCTTTTTCCTTTTAATCAGAAATCTCGTGCGTAATTCCTGCCTAACGCATCCATTGACAACGGATATATCTGCCTATAAGATAAAATCTTTCTTCGGATGATCTCTACTAATTAGCTGCATCCTTAGCTTCGTAATTTGTCCAGCTTGTTCGTCTTCTCGATCGACCATGGCGACTCATCATAATGTTAGATTCATGAGTACTATTAGCTTGTTGATCAGTACCATTTTCATCACGACGATGATCGTTTGCCGGGCGCCGGCGGCGAAGGCCGCCGCCGTCCGTCTAATCCACCGGGATTCACCCCGGTCACCTTACTACAACCCCAACGCGACCCTCTCCGACCTCGCCAACTCGGCCGTGGAGCGAACCAAGGAGCGCGTCCGCCTATTTGGGGAGGCACGCCGGAGATCAGCCTACAATAATAGTATTGGAGCCGCCACCGCCGCCGCCGCCGCCGCCTCCCCCCCTAAGAAGGACGCGCAGGTGCGGGTCAGGCCCGGGACGGTCGAGTACCTGATGGAGTTCGAGATCGGTAGCCCGGGTCAACCCGTGTTCGCTGTGGCCGATACGGCGAGCGAACTCAGCTGGGTGAAGTGCGCCCCCTGCCTCACCTGCCAGGGGGGGCGACCCCAATTCCGGCCCCCCGTCTCCCGCACGTACAATCCCATCCGCTGCTCCGACCCGGTCTGCACTCGCCTCTCCACGTCCTACTGCAGCCGCAACCACGTGGTGTGCCAGTGGAAAGAGAATTACGGCGACGGCACGTTCGCCGACGGCGAGCTCGCCGCCGAGAGCTTCGTCGTCGGCAGCCTCTACGAGAAAGAGACGTTACCCGGCATCGTCTTCGGTTGCAGCCACCTGGTCTTGCATCTCAATACCGACGAGTCCGGCATCGTGGGGCTCAACAGGCAACCCCTCTCACTCCCTTCTCAGCTCAAAGTCCGGAAATTCTCCTACTGCCTCGTCCCCCCCAACGACGACACCGCTGGAAGCCTCATGCTCTTGGGAGAAAAAGCCATAACCTCCGCCGGGGTCCCCACCCCGATACTCACCGACGTCCCCGGAGGAGAAGCTTACTACTACGTTAACCTGGAAGGGATCAGCGTCGGAAAAGACAGGCTCCCCATTCCTCGGAGTGATTTCCAAGTGAATGGAAGGGAGGGAGGGTTCATCGTCGACAGCGGAGCCAACATGATCTCACTCGCCAGGGAACCCTACAATATAGTGCTCAAAGGGGTGCAAGATCGGATTGTCAATCTTACCAAAAAGTCCATCGCGAACGAGGACTTCCAGTTGTGTTACTCGACCACGTACAACCAGCTTCAGAAGTACGCGCCGACGCTGACGTTCCACTTCGCCGGAGGAGCAGACCTCGTCTTGACCACGCTCGGCGCCTATGCCCAGGATTCAGAGGAAGTGTGGTGCCTGGGAGTGATACTCAGTGATGAGACGTATTCCGTTTTAGGGAATAGAGCGCAGAACAACCACTTCGTCGGCTACGACCTTGAGAAGAACACCATCTCTTTTTTTCCCGCCGATTGTGCAACATTCTGATCACCATATATATATATATATATGCATGCATGCATCTACGTAATAATTAATATAAATCATCAAAGTACTCTACCTGCATGCATGGATGACGAGCGTAAGTAATTCATGTTATTGTTTTGTAATGTTCAATAGTACGTATTGATCATCAGAAAGCTCGAGTATATATGTATATATATATATAGGTATATTTATATATATGGTGCAATATGGGTACTACGTAATATTCTATGAGAATGTTTCATGCTTATGGAATATTTTTGTATCTTCTTATCAATTTAATTATTTATAAAGACTAGATATGAACCGTACGTGCATGCATATCTCCTTTAATTTCATGACCAATATTGAACATTTCATCTTCAAAATGGAAGGATTCTATATATAGGAATAATATTTAAACCTTTCTAGCTCCTCTACTTTCTCTTAATAGGAATACATTGTACATGGAACCACGCATGCAGCATTCTCCTCTCTTTTCATTAAACATCCTTATTTACTATTAAAATGATGGTAATTATTGTTTTGTAAATGATCTAATTATAAAGTGAATGAATTATATATACATAAATCGAGTTGGGTACTAGGTAAGAAAGGGTGGGTGATATCATATGGATAGGGGCCGGGTTTAGAAAAATCCTCTCTCTCGCCCAAAGAGTCACATTAATTTTTCTTTACTTTTACTACTATGTCAATGTATCTAGTACTTTTCAATTTGTTTTTTTATCTCTTTTTTATACATTTAATTCTTTATATTTCTACATTTAAGTTGAGCGTGGAAGAGGATCGCTATATATATATATATATATATATATATATATATATATATATGTGGTGATACCATATAATGGAGAGGGCGTTAAATTGAGCACTTTGATATATATATATATACAAATTAAGAAGTTTTGGAGGTGTATGTATATATAACTCTTTAAAAAAGATTTTATATGGGAAATTAGCTCTTCCATATTCCAAAGAGCTTCTTAATTAGGTAAACGCAGCGTAAAAACCATGGTAATTAAAAGAAAAATGAAAAGATAAATCTTGAGGACCGGGAAGTCAAAAAGCAGGTGAGCCGCGCGGGTGGACACATATATCGGTCGATCCTTCTTCTCAATTATTGCATGGTGGACCGGCCCTGCTGACTAATCACTTATTGGGCCCACCTGTTATCTCTCACTTCTCACTACTCGCCATTTATTTTCTGATCACCAGCAACGTCTACAAGCTACTTAATTATAAGCTCTCTCACTTCTTCTTCTTTCTTAGGAGCTAGTGTGGATTGCCATGCGCTCTTTTCTGAAATAATATTCTTAACCGCACGGATCGACACGGTTCATTCTTTGCCTGCTTTTGCAGAGAGTACTGTCAACACCGCGGAATCAATTCAGACTCACCCAAAATGAATGGCACCGGGGGAGAGTACACTCTCACTGCTTTATATAACTCTCGTTCTTTCTTCCTCTCATCACTTCCTACCTAGCCAGGTCGCTCACGGACATTAATAAGAAGAAGAATGGCTTCCGATATTCCTGAAGAAGTATGTAGTATTTTCTGTTCTATCTTCTTTTTCTTTTTAGTTCTTACTTATTTTCTTCTTCACTTTTTATTTTTTGAAGGAATACCATCCTCCGACTTCATCAGAAGATCAACATGAGGAGCACTCAGAGGTAGTTGCACAAGGTCTACGCAGTCTACTAGAAGATCAAAATGAGGAGCACTCAGAGGTAGTTACAGAAGGTCTACGCGGTCTAGTATTGGAGTCGGGCACGTACTCGCCAGGGACGATATCTCCCTCGTCGGAGCCGTCAGTGTTAGACCAAGACTTCTCCCCGCGGCCTGAAAGATACGAATACGAGGTAATTGTTTTGTATACCCCGAACACACCGCCGCCGCCACCAGAAGCGGCCAACCCGGCGCCGGAGGCCGACGTCCAAGACCACCTTCCTCCGAACATCACCATCACCGAAGTGGACATGGTGCCACCTGGCGTAAGGGAGAGGAGTACTGACGGGATTGTCGTAGTACTCCCGGACGACGAGGACGCCGTCCAGGATTCTGATTGATGATCATTTTGGTTTTTATATAATGTAGTAGTTTATTTAGTTAGTTAATTGGGTCGTGCAGTTGATTTTTCTAGTAGTGCTGTTATTGTCGTGGCGGCTAGTATTACTTTGTGTTAACGTTGATTTTTCATTTCCAAGTGTTTTGCTTTTCTAATTTGTACGTTCTGATCGAGTACTGCATGGGTAATATATTAATATAGCTAGCTAGCTACTTCCGAGTTTCCGGAATATCGCTTCTTCTTTCAAATTATTATTTTTACTTTCTAAGCATTTCGATATTTAATTAAGAGATACAACTAGTCGAGAGTTATATATCTCACGGAATTAATATTGCCTCATTCAGCCACTTCTTTCTTTTGTTTTAATCTCCCAATTCATCCTGCAGGATCCCCTGGTTTAATCTTATAATTATCAAACCCCTGCACATGAGTACTACGCCTCGCCCGGTCCGACCCAGAAATTTATCTTCAAATTTATAATTAATAATTTTAGATAATACATATTTGATATTTTTAATAAATCATTACGTACACGAAATAATTAATTATCAACTCCGGATCACTAAACCAATTAAGCATCAGGGTTTAGGGCCTAATTAAATGATCAGTCACATAAAATATGAAAAGGGAATATATATATATATATATATATATATGAGTGTTACTTTTACACGGGGTAACATTTAATATATATAATCTCAGTTCCGCAGGTACGTACGATATATATATATATATATGATCACCTTCTTCTGCATGCATGGGTACGAATGGTCAAAGGGAGAAACTTGATGGAAAGTGTGGGTATCTCTCTTGTGATCACCTTCTTCTGCATGGGTACGAATGGTCAAAGGGAGAAACTTGATTGAAAGTGTGGGAATATATCTCTCTTGTGCTTTTGTCTAATATTCTTCCGCATGTGTGAACCGCCGAAACATGTGACTTATGATATTTGATGTACATATATATATATATAAACTAGGCTTTACGCTTTAAAACTTCATGTGATCGATGTAAATAGGTAGTTGCCTCAAGATTAAAATGGGCGGAATTGGGGTCATTACATGCACTCTCTTATAAAGTTCGTTTTGTAAACATCAACTAAAGATTTGAAGTTACTAGTTTTTTTTGGTGATTAATTAGTTACGTTGCGATTTTTTTGCTGATCGCTTGTTTGGAAGAGTACGTAACTTCTCGGTACGTACTACGAGTTGGAGGAGATGATTTCTTCCCCGCTAAAGATTAAAGAAGAAATTAGTCTGATCCTTGAGCTCAGACGTGGACCCAGCATATATAGTCGTGATCTGCAAATCAAACTTAAAAGTGATCGATCCTAACAGTTTTACTTGATTCTCTGGGATTTGATCAAGCCGATTTCATGATTATCATCTGATCTCCTCCCTCCCCGGTTTGAATTTTGTGCCCGTCCGTTTGGATTATATCTTTCATATTTTTTATTTTCTCTTTATGATGAGATTCCTATTTTTTTCCTATATATTATATTTATACTGATCAAGTAGCGCCTAGGTAGATCGTGGAGATACATGATGGAGGAGGAGTTGTTAATTCCGGGATTGCCGGACGACATTGCCATGGAGTGCCTTGTTCGAGTCCCTAAAATACACGCGTATAAGCTTCTGATGGTAAGTAAGCTGTGGAAGTCGGCGGAAGCGAACCCATATTTTGCCCAGCTCCGGCGACGCCACCGCCAATTACTATTATCGCGTTCTGATCATGTTGGTAGAAGAATCGTCTCCAAGGGCAAATTCATAGTTGTCTTACAAGAAGACGACGTACAGGAGGTCGATGATGATGAGCAGCAGCAGAAGAAGAAGATATCCAAGGAGGAGGAGGGTGCCTCCTCCTCCAGGCGGCGGTGCCGGTTGTTGTTGTACGACTTGGAAAGGAAATTGAAGTGGGGGTATGTGTCTCTGGCCGGCAACTTCCCGGCGGGCAGCCTGCCGAAATGCAGCGCGCTATCGATGGTGGGAGAAAACCTGGTGGTGTTGGGCGACCTTACGGCGAGGGAGCCACGAGAGGAATGGCCCTCGCGCACCTGCGTGTGGGTGTACAATCTGAGAAAGGAGGAGTGGCGAGTGGGTTCCCCGATGCCGGGCCCTCGCCGGGTTTTCTTCGCTCACGCTTCGGACGGAGTGAGTACGGTGTTTGTGGCGGGCGGGTGGATTCCGGCGACGGAGGAGAGGCTGAGCTCCGCCATGGCTTACGACGTGGAGAGGGACGAGTGGTGTCCTCTGCCGCCCATGATATGGCCTCGTTCCTTCTGCTACGGGACATTCTCTGCCGATAAATTCTACGTCGCCACTGTCAAGTGTTGTTGCGAAGCCTTCGACTTGGCCACCTTCTCCTGGACCTCCGGGGCGCGCGTACCCGACCACGAGATCGGACACGAAACCTACGCGGGTGTCATGGACGATTTCGACTGGCCCATGTTCAATCACTTGTCCGGTGCCGGTCATCTTTTGCTGCTAACGAGACCCATATTAACTCCCGGTGTTTGGTCCTCAACCGGGTGTGACTGGGATGGTAATGATTATCATACTAGGGCCAGTACTAGTACCCGGCAGCAATATTATATATTAATACCTACCTTCCAAGACCTGGAGCATTCATACACTCCCATGCTGCACCGCTACCTCCGCCGGTTTATAGTACTTGGAGATCGGAGAACCAGACATATCGCGAGGCTGCCCACCAAATACGACGCCCCTGTTCGTGGTATTTGTTTGACAGAGTTTTTATTCCATAAATTATGTAAGTAATGCTAGACTCACTCAGGATGCGGTGGGCTACCTATCCGAAGTACATTTTAATTTAAGTCCTTAAAAATATAAAAAAAAATATATTTTTATAAAATTTTATATTCTTGAGGATAAATCCTAAGCATCCCGCTTAGATTAATAGGATATGTGCAGCTAGCATTATTTATTATGTAAAGATCTCAGCTTTACGATACCTTCATATAGGAGGTATCCCAAATACTATGTATTCGGAGATGATTACTACTAATTGTCAAAATTAGACATTATAATATTAGACGTACCTGGTAGCATGCACGTACAAAATAGTGTTGTGAAAACAAATTAATTAAACTGCGGCTAGCTCAAATTGAGTTACTAATTAAGACAAATCTGAAACCCCGCGCCACAAGATATGTAATTATAATATTGCTCGTTATATTATATATATTACTTATTGTATAGTTTTTTCTTTAGCAAGCCAGCTAGCTAGCGAAAAAGTAATTATTTAAATTAGAGAGATAAATAAATCATTCTAATTATTTTTGAGTAATGCTAGACGTACCTAGCGGACGCACCTATTTCACATACATGTTAATCTAATCTCTTAAAAATATAAAAAATATTTTTTTTATGAAATCCTATTTTCAAGAGTATAAAACCTAGGCATCAATGGTTTAGATTAACAGGTGTGCGATAGGTGCATGGGCTAAAGAATTATTCTTAATTTTTTGAGAGTCACAAAAAATTCAATGTGCAACGAGTTTGAATGGGAGATTTATTTTATTTATTCATTCATTTAATGGGGGTTTTTTTAGCAAATCCACCGGCGAAAATGTATATTTGCTAGCGGTTTTAGGGAAAACCCTCACTATTTGTAAATAATCAGGGTAACCCCCATTAATAAGTTTTGCTGGCGGTTTAGAAAAAATATCCCCAATAAATAATACTTAAACTGGGGGTTTTGTGTTAGACCCCCAGTTTTTTTCTTTCACTAGTAGAAATAAGCTTTTTAATGGGGGTCGAAAAACCGCCACTAAAGGGGACAAAACCGCCGGGAATACATTTCCCGACGGTTTTTGAAATGCCGTCAATAATTGCGTCGGTAAATATTTTGCCAACGCATTTGCCGGCGGTTTTAACGCCCGATAAAAGTATATATCAACTAACGGCGGAAACTCAAACCGCCAGCAATAATATTACTTTCCCCGGCGGTTTTTCATAAACCGCCATTATATAGATTTCCCGGGGTCATGAAAACCGCTGTTCAAAAAAGCATATATCTAACTGGCGGTCGACAAAACCACCATTAAAAGATCTCCAATGTTTGACGGCGGTCTAGTAAACCCCCATTAAAATCGTTACATGTTTTAACGACAGTTGTTAAAAACCCCCATTAAAAAGTTCATTAATTTCACTGGCGGTTTTTCTTGGCGCCGTGAATAAATCGTCATTTTTTAATAGGGGGTTTTCAAAACCGCCGTTATATGTTATGATTTTTAATGGCTGTTTGTATAACCGCCGGCAAATTGGTTGTTTTTTTTTTTAAAAAAATTGTTTATTTCGATTTTTCCTGTCATTTCATTACAACATATTAAAACTAAAAAAACATCAAATTAAAATAGAATCTGCAATGAATAATTACAATAGATCTAAACAATTGAACACCTATCAGATAATTACAATAGATCTGCAATCTAAAATATGATAAAAAAAAAGTATATGTGGGCCAAAATTCCGATTTTACAAAAGTGGGAAAAAAAGGATAAAAAAAACCACTCATAATTGTCCACTTCTCGGATAATCTACTCGTACTGCACTAACTTGACACCCCGAGTTCCATCGAAAGCACATAACCTAATCTGTGAGCAGATTTTTTTGGGTGATGCCTGTCACAAGTAAAAATCAATACATAAGCCTTACTTTCTAGCTGTCAAGACTATTTGATGGCAAAAGGCAACAATTTAAGTCAAAGATACCTCCGATAGCAACAAATTCATAATTCTACTATTAGTCGCATTTATGCATAACATAAAACTTCTTCTTCAAAAAAATAAGCATGAAGTCTGTACGTTTTAACAAAGATACGAGAAAACAAAAGAATATCCATATTGCAAAGATAAATATTTGGCATTAATATGGCAAAACAGATTTCACTATCACATCACTATCACAACAAGCTCAGGAAACTGAGTTTTCCATAAAAAAACACAAACCAAGTAACTGATGTTGCTTCAACCACCGTCCGCAGTGCACTATGTACATCAAACTTCAGGTATGACCTGGGCGGGTATCCCCGTCTACGTCACGTGTCTCATCTGTACCATAATGACAAATCGATAATAAGGAAAATTATGCTTAAATTTTCTAAATTTCAAATAAAACAGTTTTACCTGAGCTATTGATGCTCGATGTAGGAAACATTCCCGACTTTCCTATCACAAGTTGTTGCAACATCGCAATAGACCGTCTCATTTCTTGCCGCTCTGCTTCCTTCTTGGCTTTCTCCCTCTGTCACTCCACTTCCTGCTCGTGGAGATGCCTAATCTCCTCAGTCAAAGCATTATGTCCTGCTTCTAAAGCACGGAGCCTTTCTTCCATCTCTTTAAGTTGGGCACTTTGGCTCGAATTGCCTCTGAAGAAGCCTTTTTTTCTGTTGTACCCGAAGCCAAGCCCTCTCTTATATCCTCCGTGGTGACCTTCAAAAGCTTCATCTAGCATCGAAGCCAGGTCAGCCGGATCCTGAGATGTTGTGAGATCGCGAGCCTCTGCTATCCTTTGTACCGCTTCCTGCATGAGGAAAACACTAAGTTTCCAATAGTCCAATAATAATTCTCATTCCTCTGGATCCATTGTTGAGATAGGACACACGACCAACTCCGCATCGGTCTTCCCCTCAAAGAATTTTTTCTTATAGTAATTTATGTTGTCTCTGATGAGCTTTTGTACGTGCGGTTGTAGTGCCTCTGGAAAACGATATCACCTCTGGAAAAAAGATTGAAGTATCATCACAACAAATTGTAAAATTCATAAATAATTAAATTGCTAAATTAAAGTTCTACGGACCAGACATACCTTCATATCCCTCAAGAAGGCATCGTAAGTACCTTCCAGTTGTTCTTTCCAAAGCTTATACAGCTTGAAATGGTCTTGAGCACTAAAATCGGTTCCAAAGAACCGATGCATCTTACGAAGTTGACTATCGGCTAGTTTGCCATCCTTAATGACAATATGGTGAAATTCATTCTCTTTTGGCATAAGAGAACTTGCTCTAGTAGGTCCTCGGCCCTTACATCTTGCAGGCGCCTCCTGGAACTGTGTCTCGACGACTACGTCCTATGTCTCGGGACCCTCCTCATATGTCTCACCATCCTCATCGATGACAGGCACTCGGGAAGGCCCTATATAATATCGAAAAACTATTAATATATAACTTAAAAGGAAATGAGTATGATATAATTCACAAAATGCAAGAAAGATATACCTGAGCCAGCAGAAGAGCCACAAAAGTATTTCCTGAGCGGCATCATCCTACTGAAACAAGCAATTAAGATGTGATGAACAAACAATTGCGAAGAAAATATCTGAAGGGAAAATGCACATATATAACATGAAATTAATTGCAGCTCCATGCTTCTAGCACCATAAAAACAACAATATTTGCCTCAGAAAATCAAGCATAAATACTAAATAACTGTAATTCTCCTAATCTAACGTCTAATCCATATGAGTTTAATTTCTAATTTCTAAGTATATATTGTAAATCATTAGTACTTACACCTGAAAATACGTACTGTATTATCATGGGAGAAGGTTTGTGTATGCAAAAACAACGTCGGTATTTGGAGAAAAAAAAACCAGTTTCACCAGAATAGTGTAGGTTTGATTGCAAAAAGTAGGTTGTTCAACATATAAATGAAGTATATCCAGAGCCAAAAATGATCCCTATGAAATACGTACTGCCGAATAACCCTGATCATCTCTTTCATCCGTCCTCCTCTTGCAGTCTCTTCTTCCTTCAATATCCCTCCCCTCTCTAGTGTTTTCTTCTTCCTCTTCTTCGTCTTTGTCTTCTTTGTCTTCAATAACCCTAGATTTAGGGATCAAAATGCGCCACCGCTCCCCTTTCCTCTCTGGAACCGGAAAACGCGACAAAGTCCAAATAGAAGAGAAAGCGAGGTACTGATAGTATGAGAGAAGAACGAGAAAAGGGTATTACACAAACGACGATTAAATGCAGAGAGAGAGAGAGAGAGAGAGAGAGAGAGAGAGAGAGAGAGAAAGAGAGAAAGAGAGAGAGAGAGAGAGAGAGAGAGAGAGAGAGAGAGAGAGAGAGAGAGAGAGAGAGAGAAAGAGAGAAAGAGAGAGAGAGAGAGAGAGAGAGAGAGAGAGAGAGAGAGAGAGAGAGAGAGAGAGAGAGAGAGAGAGAGAGAGAAAGAGAGAAAGAGAGAGAAAAGAGAGAGAGAGAGAGAGAGAGAGAGAGAGAGAAACTAGGAGAAAAAGAAGGCGCAGAGAAGTGAAAGCGAGTTACTAACCAAAATATCAAGAAAGCTGAAATTAGGGTTTAAAAAATAAATTTTTACCTTGAGGGAGACTTAGGCGCTCTCTGTGGCCGTTCCACAAGCAGATTCTGGCGTTTGGCGTTGGAATCCGGCTAAGTTAAGCTTCAGCAAAGAGGGCAAGAGGAAGACGGTAAAAATCTGTTTCGAACGCAGAGAAGATGGGAAAGAACCCTTTTATCTATTTCGTTCTCTCCCACTCGTTTAGTTTGCTTCACGATGGGCTAGAACCGTCGTGATCAGACCCAAATTTTCCACGACGGGACAGAACCAGCGTGGTTCAAACCCAAAATTTGCACAACGTGTTTTTTTATTTTCCGGAACCGGAACGACGCGTTGGTCAGGACCGACGTCCTTAGGCTTGACCCGACGGTTTTAAGGCTAGACCGTCGGGTCAGGCCATTTTTCTACTAGAATATTATTTCAGAAAAGGGTGGCAATCCTAATTAACTTTGGAATAGAATACTGAGAATATTTTATAGATAACTTCACGGACCGAACTCTTGTGGGTTAGTAAATGGTAACAAGTGTCCAGCTACGGAATAAAATACCTCAACAAGATATATATGAAACCCAGTGTGATTGAATATTTTATTTCACAAACTATTTTTTTGTTTTACCTAAAAAAATATTCATGATAACCTGATTCCATATTATTCATTTTGCATATATGTTTACAACACGTCTTCATTTACCCCACTTATAGAAAATTGCTTAAAGATTCATATTGGAAAAGGAGAAACCTGCAAATTGATAGAATCTTTATTAGTGAAGTAAGAGTAGTGAATGGTGTGAAACTACCTCTTTCCTAATGTCTCTCTGTTTTCTATACTCTATCTCCTCATATCTTCTCTAAAGTTTCTCCTTGATTTTCTTCCTATTCTAGAGGGAGAGGTTCATCTCAATCCTCTTATTTGGCATCTCCAAATTCGGTCGAAAACTCCTTGATTGTCTGCTACAGGTGTTGTCACCCATTCCATAAAGCAAACCACTGTTGGCCTCCAAATGAAGCCCTCCCACAGTCCATTGCTCTAATTCAGTCAATGTACAACCACCTCTAAATCCAGGCGATTGGTATCTTGATTCAGGAGCTACTCACAATATTACATATGATGCCTATGATATTACTGGATGTAAGACATGGATGCATCCTCGTCGTAAGTGCATTACTTTTTAGAAAAAGTTTTAAGAGATAGGATTTTAGAGTTTTTATTTTAAAAAAAAACTATTCGATGTCAGACATGGATGCATCCACATGAGAGAGTAGCGGGCGTACCCCATGGGGTTGCCTCTTGACGTGGACGTGAGAATCTTGGTCAACATTATTCTGGAACAATCTATTTTTATTGCATTAAATCCCAAACCCTAATCCTTAAACTTAATTTTTTTCTTAAAGCCTAAAACCCAAATCCCTAAACTTAATTTTTTTCTTAAAGCCTAAAACCCTAAAACTCAATAATCTTCACCTGACATGGATGCCAGCTGTGCATCCACGTCGGCTGGTACACCAAAGATGTACGATATGAAGGTGACACTAGCATTATTCTCACACTTAATATCTCAATTAAAATCCAAATCCTGCAGGTACAATAATATTACCTTCACTACTAGAAAAACACTCTCTGCCGGCGGTCGATTTCGTCGGCGGAGAAGCCAAAACCTGCCGGCGGAAGCTCCGCTGGCGGGTGAGACATAGTCGGGGGTGGAGGCGTCGGCGGAATGGTTCCGCCGACGAAATCAACCGTCGACAGAGATTTCCGATTCTGCCGGCGGTTGAGTCCAGATTTCGTCGGCAAAACGACCTTCCGCCGGCGAAATGAGCATTTGTCGGAAGAATGAGCATTTGTCGGCACACTGAGCATTCGTCGGCGGAAGATGGCTCCGCCGACGACGAGGCCTTCGCCGGCGGAACCTCTTCCACCGTCGAAAATGACCGCCGGCAGAACCTCTTCCCCCGGTGCAAACAACCGCTGGCGGAAAGTTTCTAAAATTAAAAAAAAATTAGATTACAATGGAGAGAGAGAGAGCAGAGAGCAGAGAGAGAGAGAGAGCAGAGAGCAGAGAGCAGAGAGCAGAGAACGAGGAAAGAGAGAGAGCAGAGAGCAGAGCGCAGAGAGGAGAGAACGAGGAGAGAGAGCAGAGAGCAGAGAGCAAGAACGAGGAGAGAAGAGAAGAGAGAGAAGAGAGAAGAGATAGAGCAGAGAGAGCAGAGAGCGAGGAGAGAAGAGAGCAGAGAGCTAGAACGAGGAGAGAGCAAGGAGAGAAGAGAGAAGAACGAGGAGAGAGAGAGAGAGATGAGAGAGAGAGATGAGAGAGAGAGATGAGAGAGAGAGAGAGAGAGAGAGAGAGAGAGAGAGAGAGAGAGAGAGAGAGAGAGAGAGAGAGAGAGAGAGAGGAGAAAGAGAGAGGGAGCACACCTGTCACCATATACAGATGACCGAATGGACCTTTCTTTTCCCTGCCATCTGTTGCTTCAGCACTTGATTTGACTTCCTCTCCCAAGGATCAGCATTTTGATCCAATAGCAGCCTTTTCCACTACCTTGTCCCAACCAGCTGTAATTTCACCTGAATGCAATCACAATATTAACAAAGAGAAGAAAGTTAGGTAGCAGTTTCACTGATCACATGATTTAGCCACTTTTTGTTTTCCAACTATAGTACGTATTGCTTCCCACCAAAACTCATAGAGAAGATGAATCCCTCACAATGTCAGTAATGAAAAGAATTAATTGAGAAGGTAATGAGCACATACATCCAAATGTGCAAATACATTGTCAAGTTAATCAATGTGAAGCCAACAAGAGATTTTACAGTACAAAAATTCTGGCAAAGAGTTTCCTTAAAACAATTCTGGGTAGGGGTCATACCTGTTTTCAGCACGTCACCGCTAAAGATGTTGTCCAAAGTCTTAGCAAAATCAGAGTCAAATTTCTTCCCGTCTAAGTATAAAATTCAAATGAAAGATCAGAAAATATTGTTTAGACTCAACTATTTCAGATAAAATAAAATAAAGCAAAGCAACCAATACACAACTTACCTTGAGATCAAATTTTGCCATAGAAAGCAGATTAAAGGCCACCAAACGTGTCAGCTTCAAGCTCTTGACTCTCTTTACGGACCTCTCCAATAGTACTAATAGTTGCTGCTGGACTGACATTGAAGTACTTTATAAACGACTTGTGATCCCAGATGAATATGTAGAGCCCATTATTCTAGTTGTACATGAGACCCCTACTTCAGACAAGAGGTTGCAAATTGTTGATAATGTATAAGCAAGACAAGTATCATCGTTGTTCTGCATGGAGACAAATTTTAATCAAACCATCACAAAAATAGCGAACATACATATATAAATGCTCGTATAAATGCACGTGCTTGCAAACCTTCATGGAGAGGAAGAAATCTAATACAGCAAACCGAGAGAGTGAAACACGTATTAAATAAAGAATGCAACAAAAAAACGAAAGTAAGAAAGAAAAATTAAAATCAATGAAAGATAGACAGAATGGATGAAATAAAGAAAGTCAGACAGAAGTTAGGAAAAAAGGAAAGAAAGTAAGAATGAATGATAGAAAGAAGAAAAGAATGAAAAAACACTGAATGAAAGAAAGAAAGAAAGAAAGGAAGAATGAAAGAAAGAATAAAGGAATGAAGAAAACACTAAAAGAAAGAAACAAACAAACAAACAAACAAGCACTTGAGTCAAGAGCAACCTTTTCCCAGCCACCCGGTGCTTCATTGGATTCATGTAATGAAGTGAAAGTGCCTTAAATACAGGGTTTCAACAGCAGCTGCAAGTTTAGACATTGAAAATTATCAAAACTCTACAATTTACTGAATAAATGGTCTACCCAAGTGCTTACATTTACTGATGGAAGGGATAGGTCCCTTAAGTCCATCCATTGCTGATAAAACTGAAAAACAGAATAAATGGTTAATGTGCGTGTAACTTTATAAAAAATTATATATAAATATAAAAGGCGTTCTAGGTAAATGGTGTATTTAAGTTTCTGTAATCACTCTTAGAGAGGACTAATAACTATGCTTAGGTTCATAAACTTTCCAAATAATGTGTTTCTTTTCTAGGGATAGTCTTAAGTAACGATTACAAGAAAGAGTTCTAGGTAGTAAAGAATTTCTCTAAAGAACCATTTTCTCTTTGGAGTTTTAAGGTTAGACTGTCTTTGGATTGGAACGAAAACAAAAAAAAAACGTTTAATTGAAACTCCTTTTAGATTATTCATGCTTCCAAAAAGGGAAACTTAGGGCTGAAACTTTTCCAATTTAAAAGAATCTATCTCACATAATCAATAGGGTCATTCCTTTTTTTTAAAAAAGATTCTCGAGTTCCATGATTATGACAGTAAAGGGAGATATCTGCTAACACTCAGGGGTTTTCAGTGACACTTTAGTTTGATTTTCTGGATGAAAGACCCATCTTTGGATAAGAAGCACAATTAGTTGAACCTCCCCCTTAGTAGTTCTCTCCAAACATAAAACACTGAAAGCAGAACACATAATGATGTACAGAAGAATGCCAAACGAAAGTTATTCTCAAACCACATGGGGAATAACATTTAACCTTGCTGAAGTGACAAGTGGAGTCTACAATCTCAGATTGGCTATTGCAGCTTCCACTCATGCATGGTTTCAGGTACATACATTAATCTTCCTATATATTAAATTCCCATCATAGCATCTTACAGAAGAAGAATGTTCAAACAAGTGCGAGTAAACAACTCAAATGCAGTGCCAATGTGCGATGCCTTAAACATGGGATCAGATAATGCAATTGGTCGACATGGAATTCATGGCCTTTACCAACTCCTAAGTGTCAGTTTTAATTCATCCTTGTTGGTGAAAGGGGAAAACACGATATTTTTAACACAAACAAGAGGAAATGAATTTCTTGGGTTGTTTTATGACAATATAAGATTACAAGGCCCTGCAGCTGCTTCTGACTACTACTAGAATGTTATTTGTCAAAAAATTCTTCAGAGTGTACATATATATGATTCCGTGAGCCATTTGGGGTCATATAAACTCATAAATAATTGAAGAATGATCAGCCCATCCTTACAGAACTACCAGCGGCCTCATGACCTAACGGTTGAACTCCAATTAAATGCATCATTTACCTATGCAAGCAGTAAATATTTCTGTTTAACTCAAGTTTAAGCTTTCAACAACCAGCCCATTACACTGCACTTTCATGTGCAGTTTTTACATATACTTCCAAGGTTTTCTGCCAATTGCTTTGACTTATTCAATGGGGATTTTCTCACTCGATTTACTTATTGGTGAATCAAGATGCTGCTTTAATATCTTTACATCAACTGGAACTACTATTAATTTTCCCTCAATTTTTTCAACAAAATGAACGGATCCCTATAATTAGTAAGTTTATCATTGCATTAAAAAAATTAACATACAAAAAGAAAAGAAAAAAGGATTGTAAGAGCAGGCTTCGCCACTGTAATGAAACTGTCAAATAAGACCAGTTGCAAAAATGAAAATCTGAAAATGCTTCTATTTTATGATAATGAACGATAAGTGAGGTGAATTTCAGACAGGAAAAGTCAAGACCTGGAGAGATGGAGAAGCTCGTCGCCAGAGAAGCTCGTTCAAAAGGGAATCTGAAATCTAGAGCAAGGGAAAGGGAACGCCACTGCAAAAGTACCAGACAGATGGGAAGGCTGCGGGAACGCCGGAGCTCGGCCGCGGGAACGCTGGAGCTCGGCCGCGGGAACGCCGGAGCTCGGCCGTGGGAACAGGGGAGCTCGATCGCGGGAACAAGGGAGCTCGGACGCGGGAAACGGTACTGAGGCCCAACAGCCGGATTTCATTCTGCCAGCGGTTGGGTCGGATTTGATTATAATCCGCCGACGATGAATTTACAACCACCGGCGGAATCAACATTTTTAGTAGTGCTTCTACAACTTAAGGCCCCGTTTGGCATCGCTTCACGGGGCGTCGAAGCCGCTTTTCGGATGAAAAAGCGGCTTCGCACCTAAAATTTCTGTTTGGATGCACTTCCTTCGCCGTAAAGTTCTCTTTGATGGAGCTAAATTCGATTGTTTTGGAAGAGCCAAAAAATAAAACTTTCCTAAAGAGACGAAAATATCTCTTGTGTGGAGTCAGTCAGGCAGAATTTTTAGGCCACGCATTTCCAATTTTACCCTCATAAAATTTATTTTTACCTACTTTCTCGAATTAATTGCCCCGAATGTCTGCTTATATATCTCGATCTTACTTATGAAACAATCATTTCTGCAGCTATTTGTCTTTCAAAAAAAACTAGTAAATTTTTTATAAATAAAATTAAATTAATTAGTAAATATTATTTATTATATAGTTATTTTTATGATTTAAAATTTTAAAAATATTTTTAGCTCTAAACTATTATTAGATTTATTTTTTTTAATAATTTTATTATATTTTTATTATTATTTTATTTATTTATATTTAAGGGTATTATTGTCTTTATATATTTAAAAATAGCTTTTAAGATTTTTGTTGCCAAACATAATTAAGGGCTTCTCTATTTGTTAGAGCTAATTTTGTAAATCATTGCCAAACGTTATTTACTTTATTAAAGAGTTCTTTTTCTTAGAGAACTCTTTTAAAGAGTTATTTTGAAAAAGTCATTCATCAAAGAGCATTGCCAAACGCTGCCTAAGGTACATATGATTAACTTCACACGTGAAGTGTGGGGAAATTACTCTCTTGAGCTTTTCTTTCCTCCGCAAGTGTACATGCTTGAACGGCAACATGGAAGAAATTAATTAACATGGATTGTGCAAATTTAGATTAGAAAAAAATTAGAGAATCTTATGATATATTTTGCTTATAATTAGGGATTTTTCTTTTCTTTTTTTTTGGTGATTAATTAGTTACGTTGCGATTTTTTTGCTGATCACATGATTGGAAGAGTAACTTCTCGGTACGTACGAGTTGGAGGATATGATTTCTTCCCCGCTAAAGATTAAAGAAGAAATTAGTCTGATCCTTGAGCTTAGACGTGGACCCAGCATATATAATCGTGATCTGCAAATCAAACTTATGATTCCCAAGTGATCGATCCTAACAGTTTTATTCTCTGGTATTTGATCAAGCCGATTTCATGATTATCATCTGATCTCCTCCCTCCCCGGTTTGAATTTTGTGCCCGTCCGTTTTGATATCTTTCATATTTTTAATTTTCTCTTTATGATGAGATTCCTATTTTTTTCCTATATATTATATTTATATATCAGCGTTGGCGGCGCCGACTAGAACTTGCAACAATCCATCGATCAGTACTATAGTACTTAAGTAGCGCCTAGGTAGATCGTCGAGATAAATGATGGAGGAGGAGTTGTTAATTCCCGGATTACCGGACGACATTGCCATGGAGTGCCTTGTTCGAGTCCCTAAAATATACGCGTATAAGCTTCCGATGGTAAGTAAGCTGTGGAAGTCGGCGGAAGCGAACCCATATTTTGCCCAGCTCCGGCGACGCCGCCGCCAATTACTATTATCGCGTTCTGATCATGTTGGTAGAAGAATCGTCTCCAAGGGCAAATTCATAGTCGTCTTACAAGAAGACGACGTACAGGAGGTCGATGATGATGAGCAGCAGCAGAAGAAGAAGATATCGAAGGAGGAGGAGGAGGAGGGTGCCTCCTCCTCCAGGCGGCGGTGCCGGCTGTTGTTGTACAACTTGGAAAGGAAATTGAAGTGGAGGTATGTGTCTCTGGCCGGCAACTTCCCGGCGGGCAGCCTGCCGAAATGCAGCGCGCTATCGATGGTGGGAGAAAACCTGGTGGTGTTGGGCGACCTTACGGCGAGGGAGCCACGAGAGGAATGGCCCTCGCGCACCTGCGTGTGGGTGTACAATCTGAGAAAGGAGGAGTGGCGAGTGGGTTCCCCGATGCCGGGCCCTCGCCGGGTTTTCTTCGCTCACGCTTCGGACGGAGTGAGTACGGTGTTTGTGGCGGGCGGGTGGATTCCGGCGACGGAGGAGAGGCTGAGCTCCGCCATGGCTTACGACGTGGAGAGTGACGAGTGGTGTCCTCTGCCGCCCATGATATGGCCTCGTTCCTTTTGCTACGGGACATTCTCTGCCGATAAATTCTACGTCGCCACTGTCAAGTGTTGTTGCGAAGCCTTCGACTTGGCCACCTTCTCCTGGACCTCCGGGGCGCGCGTCCCCTACCACGAGATCGGACACGGAACCTACGCGGGTGTCAAGGAGGATTTCGACTGGCCCATGTTCAAACACTTGTCCGGTGCCGGTTATCATTTGCTGCTAACGAGACCAATATTAACGCCCGGTGTTTGGTCATTAACCGGGTATGACTGGGATGGTTATGTTTATCATACAGGGGCCAGTACTAGTACCTTGCAGCAATATCATATATTAATACCTACCTTCCAAGACCTGGAACATTCATACAAATACGACGCCCCTGTTCGTGGTATTTGTTTGACAGAGTTTTTACTCCATGAATTATGTAAGGGTAATGCTACAGTCACCCAGCTGGCGGACGCACCTATAATTTAAGTTCTTAAAAATACAAAAAAATATATTTTTTTATAAAATTTTATTTTCTAGAGGATAAATCTTAGACATCCATTTCTACTAATAGTCAAAATTAGACATTATAATAATATTAGACGAACGTGGTAGCATGCACGTACAATATATAATATTGATGAAAACAAACTAATTAAATTGCGGCTAGCTCAAATTAATTAAGGAACTAATTAAGACAAATCTGAAACCGCGCGCCACAAGCTAGGTATGTAATTATAATATTGCTCGCAATATATATATTACCCTGCAAGCAGGGCTTTAAGATTATTGTGTAGTTTTTTCTTTAGCTAGCTAGCTGGCTAACTAAAAAATAATTATTGGAAAGAGCATAAATATGGCAGGATTTGGTTAGAAAGATAAATAAATCATTCTAATTAATTATTTGAGAATCACAAAAAAATCAATCTGCAGCGAGTTTGAATGGGAGATTTATTTTATTTATTCGTTTATTTTTTGAGTCATATATATTATATACATGAATAGCATATTTTATGATTTTTTGGGTGGAAATTAATGATACATGAATATATAGCATATTTTATGATTTTATTACATTTTATCGTCTCCTAATAAAAAAGGGGGGATAACAACATATATGCGATTTTTAAATTTTTATTACATTTTGTAGTTGGTTACCTAATACCAAATGGGCAGAATTATAATTTGAAATGTTGTACTTAAAAACGAGAAAATAGGTCGTCGTTCGTCCTTGTTCAATCAGAAGCAGCCTATCTTTGTGTCGCGTTCCTGAAGCCGTCCGTCCGTCCGTCCTTATATACCCAGCCGTCGTCGGGTCGTGGGAGGAAGAAGTCGGCCAGCAAAACCCTTGTACGGCTACACCGGTGCGAAATCCTCATCGTCGATCGACACCAGCGTCCTCGCGCGTTAGGAATTGCCACATCTGGTTTCACGCTCAATCCAGTTTCTTGGAGTTTTCCTAGAGATGAAGAGTCCCCCGCCGGAGAAGATGAAAATCGGGAACCATTACAAAGCTCCCAATGGAAAGAAAAAGCGGCTGGGAGGAAAAGGTCTCTCACTCGAGGCCTTCGCAAATGCCAAAACCAAGAGGACGGATTTTAATCCGGCTCTAATCAGTGAGTGCAATCCCTTTTGTTGTTCAATTTGAGATCTGCTTCAATTAATTAGTAAATTTCTCTACTTTTTTTCAATTTTTACATAATTCACTGCTCCAAAAGATAATTGTTGTTTAATTAATTGCTATTGAGGACTACTCTAGGTAATTTGTCGGGTTAGCATTCTCTTGCATTCTTTGACAGTGTCGAGCTGTGCCATGTGGAAACCCTGTGTGCGAACAACTTGCGTTGATAGTTCAGGTTTCGGCTTGTCATTTGTGAAAATATTGCTTCCCTGAGTGTGCGCTAAAGCGAGGCTTTCTCACTGCATGTGAACACTAGTCCTTCCAAAATCTACTTTTCAAATATTGTATATATAGAGCCCATAATTAGGAATCTTTCTATTAGAGCTTTTCATACTGCTCAACGCCCTCGATGAACTGTGAGAGACAAATGCACTCTGAGAATAGAGCTTAAATAGGCGCCTTCTAGTGTAGTTAACAGATCATTGGGAGTGCAGCTGGTGGGAATTGCTACTATTGCGCGCTAGAACTGAATATTTCTGCACCCTTCATACACGTTGAGCTCAGGTAGTCCTTCCAATGGTAGGCATCTTCATACGTGTTGAGATGGGTAGACTTCTCCATTCATGGTGAGGTCAGCTGGTCCATGCAGGGCTAGTTGTCTTGGTATCTAGTAACATAACAGGATGTTGTTCTAAAACCGATATGTATGTGTATCAGACCATATCTCTGAGAAATGGTCCCTAAAGTATTGGCACCTTGAAAACTGGAGATGCATTCGGTAAAAAGAGAACCTGAGATGAACTGCCGACTCATCATCCCTGAAGCATATATCACTACCATTGAGGGTAAGGGAGAGCATACTTCCACCATTACTCCTCCCGTCAGATCTTAGATACCCATTTTTGTCTCTTTTCCCTTTTTGAACATCTTAAACTAAAATAGTGCTACAAAAAAAAAAGGGTATTTGCTTAATTTACTGCTGTTGTATAAAAACTAACTACTTAATATTTAACAGTCACTATGAAAAGGGGTTAGGGGTGGCAAAAGTGGGATGCGTACTTGATATAATGCATGGAGGTTAGTAAAGGAGGCACTTGAAGGAGTTACAAACCAAGCCTTGATAGTCCAACAAAACCATAAAGAGACCCTTTAATTCATAGGTCTTGTTATAGTAGGTTTGAGCTAACTCCAATTTTTATTGACCTCGTTGAATGAGAAGCTCTTGTTATAGTAGGTCCGAGAGTTGCAATGGATTTATTTCCCAGCACAAAAATCCTAGCTATGCCCCTACACTGACCCAGAAGTTCATGCTTTTTCCCTGTATTTCCTGTAACCTCTTTGTTGGATGGTCTTCTGCACTCTCATGAGCTCTTTTGTTAAGAGGGTGTGATTTTTATTCAAAAGCAAACAGAATAATTACGAGATTAAGGTGGCCTAGGGCTTAAACCAACAAGATTAAATTGGGCTAAAATGACTAATCTTAAAATAATGCATTCTTTCCTCTGACCAGCTGCAGTGTTGAGTAGATTGTGTGTACTTCCTTGCTGTAGAGCCCTTTAGACAGCTCTTGGAACCTTTTTGCAAATGTTTTCTTCTTTTTTCGAGGGTATGTGTCTTGCTTCCCTAGGAAAAGAACATCAAAGTATATATCTCTTCCTATTTTTTTAATCTGCAGGAGCCCTTTCTGTCAAAGGATTTTATATTGCTGTGCAGACATTTCTATATTACTCTAGTGGCTTGAAGGATTTCTTGAATAAATATTTTACCTTCTATGTTCCATAAATCACCACATCTTTTTTTTTTTTTTTTGTGAAAGTACTTTTTAATCCAATACAATTCTTACACTTCTGAGGAGACTCGAACCCAAGGCCTCTCGTGACACAACCCTCTATGTGACTACTGAACTATGCTTAAGTTCACATTCCATGGGTCACCACTTATTATATTTTTATTAAGTAAGGCATTTTTTATGATAACTTGCCATCATTAGATTTATCATCTACGACGTTTCTAATGGACTACGCTTCTCTTTACAGAAAAGCAGAAAGAGTTCTACAGAAATGCTAAATATATAAAGAAGTTCAAAAGGACATTGAAACAACAAACAGAAAATCATCCTTCAACATCAACAATCTTCCAGCAGGTTTGGTTCCTAGTCTGAATGCTATAGCTTTTAGTTTATTAATTTGAGCTGCCTGTGTTTGATTAAGTTTAGATCATTAGGATTCTTATATCCACACTTTTGCTTTGCGAGCTCTACTGAGTGTTTTGAGGCTCAGAAGTATGGTTAACCCATCCAAACACCTAGGGAGATGTCAGTGACACTACATGTGAAAGAAGGCTGTTGTACCTCATTTTCCATTATCTGATTACATAAGTTCACTCGTCTGATGAATGATCCATCGAGTGAACTTTGTATTTGAAAAAATGTACAAGTTTGTATCTTACAGTGGCATACTATGATCTGTTGTTTATGATGAGAATTTGATAGAAGTTGCGATTTGCAATCTGCTTATTCCATTTTACTTTTTATCTAAATACATTTAGGCTTAGAGACTGTGTCCAAATGCTTTTACAGGAGAATGACGAAGAAGCTGAAAATGATAGAAAGGTTAAGAAGCACAAAAAGAATGGTTTGCAGAGCTTGAGAGGAGAATATGAAAAGAAGCGTGAGGAAATGGAGAAGGCAAGGATGGAAAGGGAAGCAGCCATCAGAGCTAAGAATGAAGAGAGAGAAAGAGCTCAATCACGGAGGAAGGAATTGAAACAGAAGATGTTGAAGAAGACTCGATCTGGTCAGCCGGTCATGAAATACCGAATTGAGCGTATCCTTGAGTCAATCCAGGGATCTACCGACAATTAACTTGGTTCCAAGATATGTGGCTGGTTTTTGCCTTCAAACACTGGATGTAAAATTGCTTCATTTCTTCTCAACCAAAGATTAGAAATGGAAATAGTTAAAATTTAAAGCTTGTGCCCTGGTTCCCTTAATTGGTTAGACTTTCATACTCTTGCATCACATCATGAGTTAACTTGAGCCTGACTGTTCAACTACCAAGTTATTGTCACTGAAAATTGAAAACGGTTGCTCTGTGTTCCTCTCCTTGACTTGATTTGCCACCATTAAAGAACTTGAAAGGACTCTACTAGTTGGAAGGCAACTAGAAGCTGTTAAAAACAGAAAGATAGCCCAGGCTCTTACTTTTTTTATCTGATGTATCTTTGTCGCTTGCAGTAGTACCTCCATAGTTGTCTACTTTGTTATGTTGTGATGCGTTCGAGCTTTCATGTCAGCTCTGCTGTTCGTTTTTGTCCTTACTCTACTTATGGTATTTGGCGATAAGATTGAACCAAGTGAAAGTTTTGTGGCACTGTCAGTATCTTGCTAATGCTCTGAAGGCTCCATTTGGGCCCATGAAAAATGATAACAGTCTATTCAACTTAAAAGACATTGACAGGTTCCTGTTAAAATCGGGTGGCTTTTTTCATTCACATAGAATTGAATGACATCAAGTGGGGAGAAATGGGTTTTGGCCGTCCCAAGTCTATGTCTATCTTCTGGATTAGGTTTTATAAAACCCTTGTACTTCCATCTAGGTTGAATTCCAAAGAATCAGAATATGCAGTCACCACTGCACCGTGGTTTCTTTCAGCTTCACAGTTAAAAGTACCAGGTTTTGACAAATCCTCCTAGCTCTAAATGTCGTCTTCCTTCATGATGAATCTGAACTACTTTGAGAAGCTTTAATGATTCATTATATCCAAACTGAATAATTATTTTTAAGGTGCGACTTGTGGATGGCTCAACAGTTACATCAGAAGATTAGGAAAGAAAATGTTTACAAGGCAATCAATTTCTATAAATTTAATGAATGTGGCTCAAAAAATTGGGGAAAGGCCAAGCAACCCAAGAAGAGGAAATGAATTGTTTACCTTGCCTAACAAGATCATGATTTTCCATTAATTAGTATTGGATTTGGGTGAGTCGTCCGATTCCTTTGTTGGGTCTCTTACTGAAACAAAATTTATGACTATAAAAGGATCAAGTGGTTGGTAATAGTAGTAGAAACATAATAGTTTATCAGTTCTCACTTCTGGAGATGATCTCAACTTATTCCGAGTGTGATTTTTATCTCCAAGAAACTGCCCTCTATCCCTTTTTAATGAATGCGTCCCATGCCATCCAAAAATAACTGGCTACTTAGGAGACTTCATTTTGACCTATATATGAGTTATTTTAACATTTTGATTGTGGGATTTTTCTCCACTCAACACACTCCCTAAGTTTAGGAGAGATAATTTAGTGTGTGGTTCACAGATATAACCCTGATTTTCCCTTTTTATACCATGTTAAAGATTAAAACGTATTCCACACCAAAGTAACTAGCTTTTAAGAGGCCCATTACACAACTTTCCGGGCACTAGTTATTCTTAATATTTATTAATGTAGGTCTCTTTCCCACTCAACAAATATTGCTTTATATTTAATCACATTACTAAAATAAGGCGTTTGGATATTAAAAGCGTTTGTTGGGAATATAAGATCACAAGCGAGAAGGAAACATTAGAAATGGTGGGTGAACCCCCCTGACCTATTTTGATAAAGGGGATCAGTGGAAGTTTGTCTCCATTGTCTCATGAACTTGTAGGCGTTAGGGGTGGGTGGGGGTTAAATCAATGGAGTAGCCAAAAGAGGGTGGGCTGCCCTTCCTTGATTATGCACCAAGCAATTCCTAAAAATTATATGTTACTTAATTACACTAACCTAACCTGTTACTTACAGTTCAACTGTGCATCTTTTCATGAAAAGAGTGCTTTGTTTCTAATTACTATTAATATAATAACAATTTAAAACCGAGTTCTAAATAATAAAAACAAGAAAGGAAAGGAAGAGGATCTTGTTAATAATTGAAAAGAAACGGAATCCGCCAAACTCTAAGCTAGACCACTCTTAACTCATAAGTATGGTCAAAATGCACCAAACGATATGCTCAGGTGTTATGAAATGCATTCATTAAATTCTGCTATGTGTAAAATTGATAGTTAAGGTAAAAATAATCTTTTTTGCAATCATAAAAAAAAATTAAAATTTAAAAAAAAAACTAGTAATACCATTTAGCTAATTACGTGACTAAATTATAACCATCATACACCCTTGATAAACATGTAAATGATTGCAAAATTGACTCCCAGAATAAGAGTGAGCCTTTATCATATGATAGTGACATTATTATCTAATGTCTCGTAAATTTTCCACACCAGGGAGTCCTTTTACCTCCTTTTCCAAGTCCACTGACCCCATCTCTAACAGTCCACTAATACTCTCATCATGCCTCACATACATGAGTGGGCCCTGTCTAATATTATCGCCGGCGTAGTTTGACGAATAAGCCCTTTTATTGACGAATTTCGATTCTATCGGATTACTTTTGGCGAAGGGTGGTTCCGTCCACCCGCGAAAAACTTCTTGTCCGGTCGGTGCAGGTCGGTAAGGGGATCCGAACCGCAAAGTTTGACCGCGAAAGCGACCACTGTTAAGTACTAATAATAACTGTTGGAACTGTTGGGTTAGAAATGGCGAGAAGGCGTTCCCAGGGTCGTCGCCGCGCGTCGCGGATGCAGCGGTGAACTGTGGAGAGCAGGCTACGGCTGCGTTGAGAAAGGGGTCGTCGGATCGTGGAGGCTTTTAAAAGAAGGGCTGACAAAATTCAGTTTGTACTTGGAACCAGATCGTTTACTGCCATTCGGGTTCGGTGATCGTTTCTTTTTGGGGGCGGAGCTGGGGGAGGAACGAGGAAGACGTCGTTTTATGGTGAGCTGAAGTCGGCTCTGTGCGTGTTTGTAGCGTTAACTGTGTCGTGATCATGATGTTCTTCGTTTTTGCTATTTGGGGTGCGGTTGGGAACTTTTCGGCGAATTTGATACCGTCCCTTTGCTGTGCTCGGGGGGGATTGTTCTGTCTGGTGCTTGATTGTCTCCGTCTATTTTAAAACATTATTCTTTGGTGATCTGATGGAGATTATGCTTTTGCGCTTGAATTTTTATGGAGAAGGCTCTTTGAGACTGAGGAGGTTCCGATGGATGTCGATTTATGGTTTTGGTAGAGAATGTTACGATAGGGTCCGCATTTTCTTACTTAATTGGTTGTTGCACGCAGGATTGAAGTTTTAGGTGACTGGAAATTGGGGTTCTTCCACGCCGGGGACTCGTTAATGGCTTTGACTGGATTGACCTCTTGAGATCCCTGTGATGCAGTTGCTCATGTAAACCAAACCCATCTGTGTGTAGGATACAATTGCGAGAGGTTGTTCCTTCATCTCTAAGATGCTCTTTATCTCAAAATTTCCAGCTGCTTCATCTGATTCAAGGTTTTGGGGATATAGTCGATTCTTTTGGTTTTAATTGTAAACTTTCTTGCTTGCCTTCTACATACGGACGAGCTCAATAGTTATTTAAAGTCCGTCGATTGTTCTTGAGAAGTAATTAGGAAATGCCACCTTTGCTCCGTGATGGTACAAAGAGAAGAAAAGGAAATATCTCCATTTAGCAATTCTTGAACGACTATTGTTTTCCTAATATTCTTTTCTGGTACAACTGTTTCCTCATCAGGCATGTACAAGAACCAACTGCAAGAGTTAGCTCAGAGAAGCTGCTTCAATCTTCCATCTTATGCATGCATACGAGAAGGACCTGACCATGCACCCAGGTTCAAAGCAACTGTTAATTTCAACGGAGAAACCTTTGAGAGTCCAAACTTTTGCTCTACTCTGAGACAGGCAGAACATGCAGCGGCGGAGGTTGCACTGAACACTCTCTCAAAGAGGGGTCCTTCTAGGTCTCTAGCTGCCAAAGTTTTGGTACGCTTCTGTTAATTCTTAGTCCGGTGTCATCAATGAGATGTTTCTAGACATGTTTCTTCTGGCCCTACTTGATCATTGGATAAATATCTTTTAGCGTTGAAATTCTTTTTGGAGGTCTAACTTTTTGTTATTCGATATTGCATCATGCAGTAGGATTTGGTGTCATATGAAAAAAATTTGTTTATGAAACTTTTGTAAGTTAGACTTGAGTTGTACATTGAGTTACCTTTGGACTTTAGATTGAAACGAAGCTATAGTATAGGCTTATAAAGTTTGCCTTTTGGTTCATTTGGGATTCTTCACCTTACTAGGTTGATTTGCCAAAAGAGATTTTTAGTTCTTGTGTGAATTATTGGATCTAGGAAATAGAATTATTAGGTTACCTAACGACCTTATTGTAGCTTTAATAAATTAAATTGTGTTTGTAAAACTTCACTACTTTGAAAAGAGAAAGAAATAATCTGTATCGGTTGAGAATCTCATTTGCTTTACTTTGAGTTTGACTGTATTAAGTCTAAAGGCTGATGGTGGGGAACTGTTCTGTTATGCAGGATGAGACTGGAGTCTACAAGAACCTGCTCCAAGAGACTGCACATAGAGCAGGACTTAACTTGCCTGTTTACACAACTGTAAGATCTGGGCCAGGACATGTCCCTCTTTTCTCTTGTACTGTTGAGCTTGCTGGAATGAGTTTTTCTGGGGATCCGGCTAAGACAAAGAAGCAAGCTCAAAAAAATGCTGCTATGGCCGCCTGGGGTGCTTTGAAACAGTGTAAAGTAGCACTTTACTTATCTCATGTTAATGTCGACCACAACTTTGCACTTGCTTTTGATCTTATTTTCCTAAGGTGATGAGATCTTGATTTTTCGAGAATGATTTGTTTTGCCTTGACAACTTCTTAATATGCTCCAGGAAAAGTACAAACATAGCATAATAATGCAAGATTTAATCCATACATTTAAAATGTTTCCTATCCAAAGCTGCCTCCCTAATTTATTGCATTAGCAATTATAAGTCCATTCTTAAAAATAAGATGTAATGCCAATTCTGATTCAGAATCTTCAAGTTTGTCTGCAGTGCCAGGTTTAACTTCATCAACCTCGTCTACGTGTTGTTCAACTGCACCAGATTCTGAGGGCAATGAGGAGCAAGAACAAGTTATCGTAGCCCGTGCTCTTGCTAGTCTGTGCTCCTCAGATGGGAATAAGCTTGGCAAACAGAATGACCGTCACCGTGGGAGGCGGAGGCAACATCCCCCTCACAGAGGCACATATCAAAATAGCAGAGTGTCACTGTACTCTATGCCGTATCAACCTTGGAGATATCCTAATTTATCTGCAGAACTTGCAATGTATCAAATGTGGCAGCATGATCAAGTGTCTCAGCAGCTGTGCCAGTTATTGACTCTTCCGGCACCACCTCCTCCATCAGGTCCAAGAATTTTGCCAATCATACAATCTATACTACAGCCAGATCATGCACAGTATTTTCCGGCCAGAGAGGAAAAACCAATTAGTAGACTTCCTGATTCATCAGTTTATTTCAAAGATCAAGTTGTACCGGCTTCTGCCAGAAATCGGTCTCAGGTTACAATAAAAGAAATACATGAAGAGAAGACTCAAGGAGAGAGTAACGATAATGTTTGTGGGACATCTGTTGGTAGTGGAGATCCTGATCACCAAACCCCTAATTCCTTTCCCAAAATTCAAGAGCAGCAAAGCGATGGACGCAGTACTACAAACATGGTAAGCTGTGGGAGAGAACCCGTCAAAGGCAAATCGTGTTCCAAGCTGCCAGCGTTGTTCCAGAATTCCAGCGGTAAGAACAAGGCAGAGGAGATACAACTCGAGGGAAATGAAAAAGATAAGTTAAGATGGGTGTCTGGTGTTGCTTCTGGCTCAATTCTTGATCGAAGGGAGATGAATGCAGTTTCAGACCATTCACCCTCTTACAACTTCGGTGCTTGCTACTCAGCGCAGGGCAGTAGAAGACAGCACAACCAACCTTTTGTAGCTTATTCAGGCGTAAGCAGAGGTTTCAGTAGACCTCCCTCCTTGGCATCCCCCGTGACTGTCCGAACCGCTGTACCCGTCTATTCACCGAGGCCAAGACCGCAGAGTCTGCATATTGGATCCCCTCCAGTTTACTCTATGGCTCCTGCTGTGCAGATTAGATCAGTCATACCGGTCTGCTCAGCTCCACCAGCCCGGCAAGTGCCTGCCCCGAGCCAAGAGAAACCTTGCGTTGATTCAAGAAGGTGAGATTCCGGAGACATTGTTGTGGTTAGTTCAGAGCTTGGTAAGCTTCGGATCAAAGAATCCTGAGTGGGTCAGATGGGAAAACCTCTCTTGTTAGAAGACACCATGGCCTCACGGCCATATGATTGGTGTCTCGGAACTAAGGGAGAGGGAGCAGCTAGAGAAATGAGATGGGGTTCTCCAATTACGGTTGCGGGAGCTCATTTGATATAACTGAGTCGAAATAAATGGCAGTCCAAAATTTTGTTGGTTCGGTGTGTCTCTTCGGTACTTCAATGATGATCCAGTAATGGGACGGACAACACCCATAACAACAGAGAAGAGAGGAAAAAATGAAAGCAAGGAGGGAAGTTGAGAGGAATCCACACTATTATATCTCTATGAAGTTGAAATGTAATGTAAGCTCTCAAGGTTGTAAGAATCAGTGTTTCTGAAATAGAATTAATTATCAAATCAGAGGTTCTATCATCTGGGTTGAATGGGATCCATTCAATGGTTAAGTCAAATGTAAATACAATCTTAAGGTTTATATTTGTAAAACTTAAATTAGAAATAGTGTAGTATCAACAATTGAAGTTGTAGGCAAAGGAGATTCGAAATGAAGATGCATTTCTGACTCCATTGAACTTTTCGTTACAAGGTTTTTAAAAAATTAGTTTTTATTATTCTTTATATGTCTAATTTGCAACTAAAATTTAGGGTGGCAAGCTTATCCATCTATCTAAGATTTACCGTTTATCGATTACAAATGGATATGATAGACCCATTCTACAACAGAGGTACCTGATTTGTTTATATAGCAAGAGATCAAATACGCCAAAAATACCGAATACTATTTGTTCTCGTATCGTGTGGAAACGTGGCTCAGAAACCCCGAGTAACGTTTGCTTTTTCGGGTTTGCGCGTCAAAATCTCCATGATTATTCCAGAGAAAAATAGCCATGGAAAGTTGGGAGATTCTGTAGCTTCTCATCGCACGGCAGTGACAGTTTTTATTACTCTTTGCGTTTCGTGCAGCTGGCATGTAGCGGGGTATCCGGAAGAAAGAGGCGTGCCGTCCTAATTATCATATATATCTCTTTTCATGCTCACTGTTCTCTGTGATGATTACACAGAGTTTCTAACATGCCGTGGGAACTCGTTCTACCTTACGATGTGGCCTTCAAAATCGCCGCTTTTCTCCAGGTTCGCGCAGCCGGTCCCCTTTCTTCAACTTTCTCCAATTTGAATTTGGTTCTTCATTTCACACTGTTGTTTTGATATGCTCTTTTTTTTTAAAAAAAAAAATTCTAATTTGATTTTCAAACTAAGGTTCCTGAAATCTGCTCGCTGGGTTCTTGCTCTCGCTTCTGGCGCGAGCTCTGCTCGTCGGATTTCATATGGATTTCTCTCTCTAGAGAACGATGGCCTTCCATCGATTTCTGCGACGAATATTTCTCTTCGGATGAAACGACAAGTCAAAATATGGTACATACCCATCTCCTTTCTTCGGGTTCTTTATGTTTTCTTACTACCGTTCTTGAGAACAGCTGCTAGTTTCAATTCTAAATGCTTAATGTCAAAGATGCAACCATCAAAAAACCTTCAGATGTTGCAATTTGTAGTGTACTTAAACTGAATGTGGCATCCCCATTCTCGTGGCAACATACTGCGAATTTTGTGGGATTTGCAGGAAAGAGCGAAATCCTTAAAGTTGGGAATGAGGATTTGCCATTATAAGCGGAACCTTCTTGAGGGTCGAACTTGCAGTTTTTCTTCAATTGAGCATGCTGAAAATTTTGTCCAATTTGCTGGTGTTAGAAAGAGATGAAGTGGTGTGGTGGAAGAATTGCTGAAACACGACATTGATAATCAACAGACTCATATTTTCTCTTCTATGTGGTTATTTAGTTTGTGCATATCTACTTTTTAAGACCCGTAAGGTTACTGAAAATCATCGCAAATGCTTAGAAGGATGGGTTAGATTTTCAATGCGAATTTTTTATGTTTAAGAGTTACCGACATGAGACATGCCGTCTAGATTTGCTTTCCCACACACATACTAATTGGTTCATGTTTTTACTACACTGAAGGGATGGAAGAATTTGTATATCAAATGGCACAAAGTGATGGCCGGCAGAGCCATGGGCGTGGTTCAGCTGGTGAAACAGTGTTCACAGTCTGGATCTCTTGAAGTTGCAGATTACTTGAGAGCAGTCAGAGAGTTGTGTTCTACAAAGCTTGCCTTCAGGGATGTTCAGCTGTTTCTTTTCACCTCAGAGCAAGATGTGCTGCTTAATCTAATTGGAGTACACTACTGTTTATTTGGGCTTGGTATACCGGTATAATACTTTCTTTTTGTGTTTTGACTATGAGATCTCTTTCCATATTTTGAGCATTTCATAATAGGTCCAGGAATTCTTAATTAGATCTTCAATAATTGCTTACACTTAATAGTAGCTAATTACCTTCTAGAGTAGGATATCTTATCGAACTGATTTATTTAATTCCACCATTGGGATTATAAATCTCCAATTATCATCAAATTTTGGATTCTTGTGGAAGCTGCTACTGAATTGTTAATTCTTTGCAATCTCAGAATCCCAAAGACAATGCATTGCCAACTTTGTAATTTTCCCTTCTTAAATCATAAAATTGCAGGCCAAGGATGTATCCAAAGCGCTCTCCATCTCCCATATATCAGAGCGGCAAGTGTCCATTAGATGGTGGAAGCTAGGGAGATGGTTGCAGGGGTTTCGTCTGAGAGATGAGTCTCGTTCTCGCCGGATGACTCTGGGAAATTTTGCAATGGCCAAGGAGGAGGAAGTTATGGGAGTACTTCTGAGAGGTGCCGTTCATGAAGTTTTACGTGTCCAGATCTCTTCTAGGATTGAAAGCCCCTCCTGGGTATCAATTCACTCTTAGGTGTACTGTGCTGGCATTTCTGTTTGTATATATCTCGGATTGGAAGAAGGCCCTAATGATGGCGTGAAAGTCAAGATGTATATCTCTGTATAATTCAAATATATTGTATATAACTGCTTGTATAATTCCAAGATATTGTATATAACTGCTTGTATAATTCCCTGAGACATAAAGTGTTGAAAACTTGTACATGGAATGTAGATAACTATGTATGCAGATTCATGCAATTACACCTATTTCTATTGTTTAATGTGATGTAATTAAGCTGTTCCGTGATTCTAATTGTATTGAATGAAAAATAAAGAAGCTAGGCACTCTGCAATGTGATGCTAGTCCTGTTTCTGGGGTTTATTGGTGTAGATGTGTTGATGGTAGTACTGTTTCTGGGGTTTATTTGGTGTAGATGTGTTGATGGTAGTCCTGTTTAAGGAGATGCATTTAAGTTTTGCGTGTGCTTGGTGACCATAGTTGTGCATATTGAGTGGTGATATGGGGCCACATTTTACTGTGAAGGTTACACCATAGACTGACAGTTTAGGTAAGAGATAAATTTGGATCTAAAGAGCAGTGATATAAGTACTGTGGGTTTTTTCTTTCAAGACTTTACATTCTGACAAACTTAGGTTGCAGTTTAGTAAGAGATAAACTTGGAGATAAAATATGTGAGATTTTAGTTTTGTAATAAAATATTATCAACTTATTTTATGAGTAAACTCTAAACCCTAGATTTTCTCTTAGGTGGCCAATATGGTAATACTGATATCATTGTGCATGTCTGTGTGTAAAATTATGTTTTGGTGTGTCTTTTACAAGATTTAAGTTATGTGCACCCTGGAATTTAGTCCACCTCCCCTTATTTGGGTGGATCCACATCTGAAATTGAGGAGCCTCTTTCTAACCTATTGGAAAAAAGTAAAAATAATTTTTTTATCAGGAACCCGTTTCTATCAGTTTAGAATGAACCCGTCCAAGATTTCGACCTAAATTTTACCCAAATTTGATAACATTATTTTAAAAATTAATTTTCGCTGGAAATATTTTCTATAGTTCATTTAAGAGAAAATAAACTCAAACTTCCTCCTATTTTCCCTTCAAAATTTGCTTTTATGCAAAAATATTATATATTATAAAAAATAATAATCAGCGATATTATTATTAAATGAAATGTCTCAAGTCGAGATTAAAAGAAAAAGATAAACTTTTTACGTAAAATTTATTTTTATTTAATTAATTTTGACTATAAAATAAAAAAATAGGGGCTAAAAGTTCGTATTTTCTTCCCTTTGCATTAACCAGCCTTTTTAACCTTTTCATGTAAACCGAGACATCAAAAGACCAAAATCTTGAAAAGAAAAAACTATCGGAAGTGTAAAACCCTAAACGGCTAAACCCCTCGTATATAGGCGGTCAGCGACTTTGGGTCTCCTTCGATTTCGCTGTCTACATATATTCCATAGCATTTACGTGCCTCCCTTCTGCCTCTTGTGCGCACTAGGGGGAGGGCCAAAACAGCGTTTCAGAGGTGGTCGCCGGTAAGCTTCTCTTAACTTGGTGGGTCTTCCTCTTTTTACGACATGGAGAGCATCTCAGGCAGCATTCTAGTTTTCTTTGTTTTCAGTCCGTTTCAGCTTTTCACGTTGGCTCTTTCATCAGTCCATTCAACTTGATCCTTGGAAGTCTGACGTTAAAATGCTTTATCAACTCTTTAGATAGTTGCCTATCTCGTAAGTGTCTATATTTGGTGCTATGGGGTATAAAAACTGATGCTATAAACTACAACAACTGATGCTTGGGTGTCATGGTTTAAACAATTAGGTAAAGGTAGTAATAGTGGTAAAAATTATGTCGCTTACATTTTTATGTCACCGTTTGATTTTACAGGCACCATATTGCTTGAGATAGAAAATGCTGGTGCTGTTTGAAACGCCGGCAGGTTTTGCCTTGTTCAAAGTGCTAGATGAAGGCAAACTTTCCAAAGTCGAGGTATCTGGTGTTGCTTCTTTGTTTCCATAGTGGAACTTTTTGGTAGCCTTAGATTAATGATTCTGTGTGTTTATTTTGTGTTTTCTGGTTTTGCAGGATTTATGGAAGGATTTTACTTCGTCTGAATCAGCTAGAAAGGTCTTACTCCTAGTTCATTTCATCTGATTTAAGGAGTTTTAAGTTTTATTTTTGTTTCATGCTATCACACTCACTTCTATATAGAATGGTTTGTGTACATCAAATATAGGACTTAATAATTCAGAGTTCCTCTCTTTACGCACCAATTTGCATTCTTACAACATTTGCCTCAACATCAGGTAGTCAAGCTGAGAGCATTTACAAAGTTTGAGAACACATCTGAAGCATTGTCTGCTGCCACCTTACTGATTGATGGAAAGCCTAGTAAGGGTCTCCGTAAGTTTCTACGTGCTCACTGTGATGGAGAAACACTCGCAGTTGCTGATTCAAAACTTGGAAATGCAATTAAAGAAAAATTGGTAGGTTAACTTTCTGATTTTATGTTCCTTTATTGGTAGATACAGATGCAATGTTTTACTTTGTGTCTTTCTAAAAGATTTTGTTTTTTTGAAGAAAATCGAGTGCCTTCATAACAATGCCGTGATGGAGCTCATGAGGGGAGTAAGGAGTCAGTTAACAGAACTTATAACAGGATTAGGTTCCCAAGATTTGGCTCCTATGAGCTTGGGGTTGTCACATAGTTTATCTAGGTACAAGCTCAAGTTTAGTCCTGATAAGGTGAATTTTCTTCCTTTGGAGTTCTTGGAATTTGGACCTATTAGATTTGACCTTGTCTTAAGTTTCATTTTATTAAAGTACATATTTGTTGCTTTCTAGGTGGACACCATGATTATTCAGGCCATTGGCTTGTTGGATGACCTTGACAAAGAACTTAATACATATGCCATGAGGGTTCGTGAATGGTATGGTTGGCACTTCCCAGAGCTTACTAAAATTGTTCAAGATAATATCCAGTATGCCAAGGTGGTGAAGCTGATGGGCAACCGTGTTAATGCAGTGGATCTAGATTTCTCTGAGGTAATATATGTTTTTTGTGTATTAATATGGAATTTCGAAAATAGTTGGCTTATTTAATGTCAAATGGATGACAGATGCTGTCTGAAGAAACTGAAGCAGAGTTGAAAGAGGCGGCAGTGATTTCCATGGGAACCGAAGTCAGTGACCTTGACTTGACAAATATTAAAGCTCTTTGCGACCAGGTGTTAGCACTTTCAGAGTATAGAACTCAACTTTATGACTATCTTAAAAGCAGAATGAACACTATTGCCCCGAATCTTACAGCCCTTGTTGGGGAGCTTGTTGGGGCTCGTCTGATTGCTCATGGAGGTAGTTTGCTGAATCTGGCTAAGCAACCTGGGAGTACTGTTCAGATACTAGGTGCAGAGAAAGTACGTTTTCTCAATTCTTTCAATCTGTGAAAGTGAATATTTTTTTGTATTGTAGCACCTTGTCGTTAATCTGACATTGAATTTCATTTTAGGCCCTCTTTAGAGCTCTAAAGACAAAACATGCTACTCCTAAATATGGCCTCATCTTTCATGCCTCTTTAATTGGTCAATCTGCACCTAAACTTAAGGGGAAAATTGCTCGTTCCCTGGCTGCAAAGACTGCCCTAGCCATACGATATGATGCTTTGGGAGAGAGTCAGGATAACTCTATGGGACTAGAAAATCGAGCCAAGGTAAAGCTTTTGTGGTAATTTAACTAATGTATTCTTAGGCATTTTTTACAGATTTTTTTAACTGTTTATAAAAAATTGTACAGCTTGAAACTCGCCTGAGAAATCTTGAGGGCAGAGAATTGGGCCGATCAGCTGGATCAGTCAAAGGTAAACCCAAGATCGAATTCTATGACAAAGATCGGAAGAAGGGGACAGGCGCTCAGGTTACTCCTGCCAAGGTATTTTTCTTGTGTCTTATTTGTCTTTTGGGAAGGGATAGGCGTATGGTGTGTGTAAACCTGCAAAATGTCGATTGGGATTCCCCATTTGCTGCAGACATACAATCCTGCAGCCGATGTAGTTATTGGGCTTTCAACTGAAACTGCAATCAAGAACCCTACAGACGAACAACAAGAGACACTGCCTAAAAAGAGAAAACACAAAGAAATAGAGACGAAAAAGGCTGAAGGTGATGAGAAGGATCAGAAGAGAAAGAAGAAGAAGAGACTAGGTGAAGTTGATGCTAACGGATTGCAGCAGGAAGATGTTGAAGAGGGGAGAGAAGAAAAGCAAGAGAAGAAGAAAAAGAAAAAGGTTGCTCGCGCAGAGGATGTGACCATGCAAGAAGAGAAGGTAGAACACGAAGCTGGTGATCAACAGAGCAAGAAGAAAGACAAGAAGAAGAAAAAAGAAAAAAATTAAAAAATTAATTTACAATTTTGTCGCCTGGCAAATTTTGATCAAGCAATTTGGGAGCCGTGGTTTGGAGTTGTAAATTTTTTCTTTTCCCTCGTGTTTTAAGTTATATTGGCGAAAGCTTTCTACCATAGCATGGGAATGGGGCAGCCATGAGAATTGTCTCAGGCAAGAAAAATAAGGGAAGAATTATCGGAGAAGGTTCCCTCTGTATTTGCTAGTTGAATTACGAAAATTTAAGAGTTTCAGTCTCTTTTTCCCCCGTGAAATGCACGATTTGTTAGATCCAGAAGCTGCAGAGCACTCAATTTTTCATCTAGTACATTGTATTATACATCTTTTGTTACATGATATCCTGCTAACCAAGCTGTCTGAGGCTAGCTTAACAATGAAATAGCTTTGAATTAGCCATCTCATGACGGCTTGATGACAGGGCAATATTGCATTACTTCTCTCTTCTTTACTCTTTCATGTTTGAGAAAACGTATTCTTGAGATGAGGTGTGGAGAAACATAAGGTATCTAGATGAATGAACGGACGAATGAAGAAGATCGAGTGCAAGCTCCACAAATTCCTGCTGAGAAACGTTTACAAACACCTAGTTGTGGCTATTGTAAATACATATTTTAAGGTCTATATGGATTTCTAAGGAGCGTTAGGGCTTTTCCAATTCGTAAAGAAGTGTATCATCGTATAGAAGGGTGCTATTAATTTTTTTGCGATCAACCCATAAATGTCTGCAAATTGGGCCAACATTTCCGAGGCTCCCCAGTTGTAAAACAGTAACGAGTTCATACTCCATTTAAACAGACTGCAACCAGCATGGATTACATAAATTTGCAGAAGAAAAACAGAGGAACAAGAGATGGGAATCATGAAGCTGTAAATTGAGTGTCATGGTATCACCAGTTGTGATAAACAACAAACCTCCGACGCGGGGGAGGTGCACAGACCAGCATGAGGACGAGAGCAAGGACTAGAACCACTAAGAGTCCCATGAGGTCGATGCCGTTGCCGTTGCCGTCGTCGGACTCCTGGCAGCAGACTTTCCCCATCTCCGATGAAACTCAGACAGCAAAACAAATGGAAGGACGCCGATGACAACCTCGGGAAGAAGTCTCCACTGTTTTTTAATCCCTTCGTCGTCTTCCTCCTCCCCGCTGACCCGTCAAATTTTTTATTTCTCTGAAACCTTCACTCGCGGTAGGTATGTGGACTCACTCGGTCGGGAGAATCTAACACGGTGACTCTGAGAAGGTTCGAGCTCAATTACCTGCCCTCTTCCACGATTGCAACGTCCCACTGGAATCTGATTCCTCTTACGCCATAGACTTGATTCAACCAAATAGGACCACGAGGTTGAATGTTAACACGTTCCTGTTTGGGTCCATAGCCGAGAATTACATTAAAGGTAACGAGAAAAAGGCAGAAACATTCTCATCCCTCTGCACATGGAGGTTGTATACTTTCATCGCATCAAACTATTTGCGGCAAACGAGAAGAAGAAGGAAGACATTCATGGTATATTACACACAAAAAAAGAAACGAGTATGGTATTTAAGAAGAAGAAAGGGGAAGCAGTGGAGAATGGAGACGGAAAGAAGCCGCGACAGAGAGTCTCGGATCACCCGCACCGGTAAACGGGAAAACACCTCCGGCGAGGCGGAGGACGAGAAAGCAGCATGAGGACGAGAGCAATGAACAAAGCGACGAGTAATCCCATGAGAGGAATGCCACCGCCAGCGTCCACTTCCGAGCAACACACCTTCTTCCCCATCTGTAAAGATATGAAGAACCACAAACGGAGGACCCAAGAGTACAACTCTCAAATATAGTGGTTGTAATATCTCGCGTACGAGTAAATTCGCGCACCGGCTCGGTGCGCGAGTCGTGAACTCGCTCGATCATAAGAGAGAAAAATACTATATATCCTACGGAAGAATAATGGTACGAGTAGCGAGGCTTTACTCCGCTGGGTATAACTTCTGTAGCAATAAGTATTAAAATATTCCTATGGATCCCAGAGAAAGAGGTTGTACGAATACTCGGTCCTCATAACTCTTTACGGAATCGTAAAAATATAATATTTTAAGAAAACAAGTGTACGACTCGCGCACCGGTTGTCATTATTACTCCTGTTCCAGAAAATTCGTCCGGTGTTTTGGTCTAAGTGATGGCCATTCCAGATAATTCATCTTCTTGGTCGTGTCGGTAGAACACGACTCTCAGTGTGAATGCAATAATTAGAAGAAAATACTCCAATCAGGAAATTTAGTGTGGTTGACATGTCCGCATCAGGAAAGACTGAACATCCGTCATCAGCTTTCGTCAGAAGCCAACTAAGAGAGAGAGACATAATGAAACGCACTGAAGGTTTATGGAGGTCTTACTAGGTCATCGAAGTAGACATCTGTCCCCAGAACAAACAGGCAACTTTACAATGAATTACACTAAATTTGCATAAGCAGCTAAGGAGAATATATATGCTTGCGTCCAAAACCAAAAAAATAAAAATTGAAGCAGAGAACAGAGGAAGAACCCGAATTGACTCGGCTCAGTAGCACCGATAAACAGCATACACCCTTGGACGGGGCTGTGGATTACAGAGCAGGATGAGGACGAGAGCAACGACTATAACCACCAACACTTTCATGAGATCAATGCCAAACCCAGTGGCGTCATCGTCTGCGTCCCAGCAACAGAACTTTCCCATCACTGAAATGGAAACCAGAGCGTACCAAATGGAAGAGACCAGGTGCAATTGTAGGGGGAATGGATACATTTCAGAGACCATCGCCTTAGTTGACTTGATATTTTTACATATCCTCGAACAATAGCACCATGTGATTGCTGCGCTGGAAATTTCGAAATCGAATAGAGAGCCGCACTTCTGCGGGGGGTCGGAGCACATGCCGGACGTCTTATTGGAAGACGATTAGTACATCCTCGTGATTCAGATGCACTTCTTCTTACCAAGAAGATGAGAGATTCAATGAGATTGAGAGCGGCTTGCAAGGGAGGCAACGGTGACTTTTGCCGACAGCTGGAAAAATCTAAACCTGGATTCTAGCTAGCCACTGCTCTGGAAGGTGGAAACATTGCATATCTCAGCACTTCATGAACATGCTAAGATGAGGACCTAACAAATTTCAAATCACAGCAACATTCCGCCGAATACAATCATGAACCACAATTACTTCACCAATAATCAGAGCAAGAACAATAACCGTGCTTGAAATGATGAAAACGGTTCCGGTCTCTCACCACAATTTCTCGGCTGTATAACTTAGACAAAATCTTAATAGCTGAGTGGCAATCCCAGCAAACCCGGAGGTTCTTGAAGATTCGGAGCGGTGACCCTTCTCTGGTGGTGAGGAGCCCAAATGCAATTGCTAGCCTCTCGCTGTGGTACAAGAGCGTCTGTTCTCTCTCCTCCCGTAGCTCCTCCATTGGTGGCAGCAAACATGAAGTCTGGGAGGAGGCATTGGGTGCATATCCAGCTAACCTCATGCGTTGGTTCATCTCCTCCAGCATGTCATACACCTCAGAGCTTCGAGGGTGAGACCGATCCCCTGCGCAGAATTGGTGGACCTGACCATCATGTAACCGGATGTAGCTCAACCCAGGGGCCTTTTGGACGCCCCACCGTCTCATTTCCCGGCGGAGCGCATTCCCCTTGTCCCACCTCCCTGTTGATGCGTATACGTTGGAGAGCAACACTTCATTTTGCTGGGTTGCATTGTGAGGCCAATGAGGTTGTGCAATGAACTTTTCTGCTAAATGGAGATTCCGGTGGAGGCCACAGGAGGCGAGAAGAGACCCCAAGATGATCGCATTGGGAGGCATGGGCATCTGGCCTACCAAAGCTTCGGCTTCAGTCAGAAGCCCGGCTCTTCCCAGAAGATCTACCATACAGGCATAGTGCTCCACCTTGGGCTTAATTCCAAAAATGGGCTCTAGCGATCGGAAGTAATACCTGCCTTCCTCGACCAAGCCAGAGTGACTACAGGCGCTCAACACTGCCACCAAGGTGATATCATCTGGCGCAATCTCCGCTTCTGCTATCAGGGCAGTCATTTGGGAGAAGAGAATCAAGGCCTCACTGCCCCTTCCGTGCATGGCCAGTCCACCCAACATAGCATTCCACGTCACTACATTTCGTTGAGGCATTCTATTGAACACGAGTCGAGCTCGCTCCAACATCCCACACTTCGCATACATGTCCACCAAAGCAGTGCCAATCATGAGATGCGCGATGTCGGACATCTTCGTCACATAAAGATGGATCCATGCACCCACTGTGGAATCTCCCGACTGCGAACAGGCCGATAAAATGGAGCAGATTGTAATGTAGTTCAAGTTTGTGCAACCTCCATTAGGACGCGGTAAGGGCCATAGATAACAAGACAGTAGCCTTAGAGCCTTTCCGGAATAACCACCCTCCACATAGGCGGCAATCATGACAGTCCAGGCAACCTCGTTCTTTTCAAGCATTGCGTCGAACATCTGGCGGCCTTCGGTAAGGCCTTCCCATTTGATCGCTCCGGTAAGGATTATAGTCCAGGAGATAACAGTCGGAAAGGCACGGGCATCTTCACCGTTCACCATCTCGTCCAAGAGCCGTCGCGCATCACCCATCCTTCCACACTTGGCATACATGTCCATGGCAGCATTGCGGGCGGTGGTCGTGAATGGGATCCCAATCTTAACGACGCCTTGATGAACGGAAGCGCCAGTGGCGCCGTCGAGAAGCTGGGCGCAGGAGCTAAAAAGGGCGACCACTGTCACCTGATCGGATGTAACCCCCTCGTCCCGCATCGCCCCATAAAAACGCAGAGCATCGGCGGGGAAAGAGTGGCGCGCGCAGCAGGCGATCAGGGTTGTCCAATCCACAACATCTCTATGCGTGGGGGGAATCTGATGGAATGCCTGCGACGCCGCAGACACACATCCGAGCTTCGCATACATGTGTAGCAGAGCATTTGTGATGTAGGAACAAGGAGCAGAGGCTTCCCCTCTCTTGAAGACGTGGGCGTGTATCTTCTGGCCCTCTTCGATGGTATCGCATTCCCTGAGCGTCCGTCTAATATGAGCATCGATATCGGACAACAAGGGAATGGCTTTACCATCTCCGGCTCCGGCACAGGGGATTTGATGAAACCGCCGCAGCAGTTTTCCGACCGTCGACACCAACTTACCCAGATTCCAGTTTCCTCCCAAACCGCAGATGCAGAGAGCGTTCAGTTTCTCTTTCCAATCCACAAACTCGTGATTTATAGGAACTTTTTTTAAGTATGGATGAAGTATCGCTAATGTAGGAGTATTATCTTACAAATACTTCTCCGTGTACGGCATTAGGCTGGTAGCATGACGGGCCTTAAAAAGGCCTATTCAATTATGAAAAATGATATGCGGTTTAGGTATCCTAGAGAAGATAATATTTAAAATAAAAAACAAAATCTTACCTATTTTATTTCTAAATTTATCTATTTTGAAGCAATAGTTTGAAGTACCAATTTGTAGGTCCTCCCAAGTGTAGCTATAACTAACTCTCTTGAGCCCCAACCTTGGAAACAACAAAAAATGATATCGGTACCAATTTCCAAATAAAGTTTAGAAAAATAATATCAATATTTTGATATTTTACTGGAAAGTTTTATATCCTGATGTGGCTGTCTCTTGGTAGCCTAACATTCTAGATAAGGTTTACGGTTTACGGTAAAAAGTCACTGTATATCACCACTCTAGATTTTTCATTTTTTATATAATGGGCCTTGTAGGGAGAAAATTATATTCAAAATTTTAAATATCGTAAACTTTAATCCTATTTTTAAAACGTGCCAATTTTACAAGGCATAAATCCAACTTCTTCTTACTCGACCAGCTCTATGTTGGATCTAAGTAGCTATCATTTTTTAACTTTATTTACGTATTCACGAGTGCTTGTCAATTAGAGGATGACCCCGTTAAATTGAAATCAAGCGATTGAAACTTATTCTAGCTGAATAGTTAGAGACCACGATACCTGATTTCCTTTCTTTTGTTTAATGTTCTTCGGGCCCTACACGGTTTTCCCATTGACGTCATAAATTGAATTCCCACTGGGAAAATTTAAGGAACGGAAAAAGTAAAGTAGGCATTTCTAATTGCAGCCACGGAGGAGATGTTACGTCAATCAGCAAATAATTCCTCCAGAAAGGAAGGAATAATAAATCCCCGAAAGGATTCTTCGGGAAGCGAAGTTCTAGCATTTTCGTACATTATTATTCGTCACATGGAGGGGGCGGGTCCCATGCACCCGGTCCCATACCCCCTACGCCGTTGGATCAACATGAACTCACCTTCAGATTCCGAGGACTTTTTCATGTTTTCCCGATCTCTTTTCTTGGAAAATATCACAAATGTTTTTTTCCTCATTTATATTTTCCCGGGTCTTGCAATTGACGTTGAACGAAGACAACGAGCGGTTTTTGGTCGCGGAAATCAAAGTCTGCCCGGAAAACGCTTTCCGCCTGTTGAGCAAGCGATAGATTTAGTACGAGGAGCGAGTGTATTTTGGTCAATTCGCAGAGAAATGACGGCGCGGACGGCGTATTTATCACACGTGTCGGTTAAATTCCGACGTGTATACGATCGCAGGCGAATAAAATGAGAATGTAAATTTTCGCAGGATGGAAGAGGAAATGTAGAGAGAGAGAGAGTAGAGAGGGGCCGAGCGAGCTCAGAGGGGGAGGGAGAGAGAGAGGACCGTCAGAGGGCGACGACAGAGATTATTGGATTAGAGAGATGAGTGGCATTAAGAGAGGACGAGGAGAGAGAGGGAGAGGGTGAGGGAGAGAGAAGGGGGGGAATCTCGTTGGAAGATCTATAAAATCGGCAGCACGAGATGAAGAGAGAGAAAGAGAGTCGTGCTTCGAGAACTGCAGTCATGAATCGAATCGCGTCAGAAATCAAGGAAAAGCGGGAAAAGGAAAAAAAGAAAAAAAAAAAAAAGAGGACGGGGGGAAAAGAAAGGGCCCAAGAAATCGGAAGCAACGTAATCGCGGCTCAGGGTGTAAAAAAGAGAGTTGATCTCATCTGTTTCTTTCGGTCGATAGATATATTTCGAAGCTCCCCGCCTCGTGCGTCTCCGACTTTGTAATGTTATTGTTTTTAATTTTTGTCTTAAATTTAAATCCCCCGAGTGTCGTGGCCAACCCCATGAATAATTTTCGTAAATGTGTGGGATAAGCTTTTTATTTTCTCTCGGGGGATTTTGGTTTTTATAACAAAGATGACCAGTATTACTTCCCGCTTTTGTTTTATTTCTCTTGTTTTCTATTCCCGATTTGTTGTGTTTCTTTCTGGGTGCGTCAAAAGATTTTTAATTGGGGTGCCCCTTTTTTTGCCTTTTGGTGCAGGGATGGATGGATTTCTTCGGTTCTGTTTTGTTTTTGTTTGACTTGGTGTGGTTGTGAGTTGTGACAGCAAAAAAACTGACAGTCTCAGCAAATGCGGATTTAATTAAATTTTTGGTAGGGGAAGTTGGGGAGGGAGGGAGAGAGAGATGTTTTGATTTTGGGGGAGAATTTTTATGAGGGATGTCCTTTCCGGTTTTCTGTGATTTTAAGGCACTACTGTCTTAGGGTTTCCTCTCTACTTTACTCTTTTCGTTTCTGTGATTTTGGCTGCTCCTCTACCTCTCTGGTTCCTTCTCCCCTGTAATCGCTCCTTCGTCTTCTGCTTTTCTTCGTTTCCTCTTCTGGGTTCCCGATTTGTCCCCCCACTTCCACTCTTTCGTGGGTTTTTTCTTTTTAATTATTTTTTTTGCGTGTTTTGCTCGAGATTTCGTGATAATCTCCCCGGGCGGGTTATGCTTCTTCTGGAATTTTCATCCAGGACGGTGTTTCCTTTAGTTTGTTGCACGCTGGTTACGGATTATACCCAGGTTTGCCAGGGGGATCGTGGTTTCTGCCTTGTTGGAGCATGAGCAGCTGGAGAGGCGATATTTGACGACTGTGCACCCTTGGCGTTCAAGGACTGCGCTTTGGCTTCGAAGTGGTCTGCCGTTGGACGAGATTTTGCTGGACGATTTAGGGTTTTTGATTTTGTTCTCTTGGTGGGGATCTTGGCCTTTTTTAATTTGCGCTCTTCTCCGTCTCCGGCGAAGCCATTACTGGAGTGGGTAAAAGGGACTTGGGTCTGATTTTAGTTTCGAATTACGGTTTATGTGGAAAAAAAGTGATTTTGGTGATGCATTGGAGCTTCGGTTTTGGGGATCGGTCGAAGCTGGCCTTTGAGTTTCCAACTGGTCTTTCTTGACCTTTTTACCTCTGCGGTCGGGGTGTCATGTATGAAGGATGTTTCAGCCACAAGGTACTTCAAAGCAGGCTTGTACGCTCCTTGTCGTCTTTTGTGGAAAAACTCCCGATGAACGAAAACCAAATCTGGAAGATGGACAGCAATTCTATCCTTTCCCCGAGCTCGTTTCTTCGGGCCGCCTGGAGGTTTGCATTCTTCTGCTCTCTGCTCGGGCGTTTGATTTAATTTTTACTAATAATCCTCAAAATCCTCTCTACTTCTTATATTCAGGTCCAGACTCTAAATAATCCGAGTAGCGATGAATTCCGGCATGCTTTAGACTCGCATGATCCTAATTTTGTGTACTTCCAAGGAGAGCAGCTTCTCAACGAGGAAGAAATGGGACCGTTGGTCTGGGGTGGAGATAACGTATCAACTCCTGAATCCATCGCTGAGCTTTTTGAGCAAAAGCTCCCGTCCACTGTAAGTTATTTCGTCCTGGTTTGATGGGTTGAAATATAGAGAAGGGACTGGCATTTTTCACTAAATGGTGCATTTTCGGAGGTGACTTTTTATTTTTATTTGTACTCGACTTTCCTCCATTGCGACTTTATTTCTTTCCAGATTACTTCTAGAAAATTTTAGCTGAAAAACAAATCTTTAAGTATGCATTGCGAGAAATGTCGCTTACTCTAGTTTAAAAGTGATGATGGATCAGCTAAATTACCTTCTGTTCCACAATTTTGGTAAATTTTATAGAGTTTCTGTCGTGCAGATTCATTTGTTTCACCTAATTGTTTTCTGTTGTATTGGTTCCCTTATTTCCAGATCTGGTACTTAGAAGCATGGGACTGAATTTTGTCTTTGAAATATCTTTGCAGGTTTACTTGGAGGTCCCAAATGGTGAAAAATTGGCTGAGGCTCTTCATGTGAAAGTGAGGATGATCCAGGTTACCAATTTTTTTGCTTTTAGCCAGAAAGTTCTCTTTTCTAACTCCTTCTGTCTTTTGCTCCTCTTCAGGGAATCCCTTATGTTATATACTGGAGGAATTCATTTTCAAGCTATGCAGCTTCACATTTTCGTCAAGCATTTTTCTCTGTTGTGCAGAGGTATAATCTTTAGTTTTTGTTTGATGCCTTTTTTATTGGTGGTCTAACTTATGGATGCAATTGATTGTAGTTCTTGTAGTCATTCATGGGATGCATTTCAGCTTGCCCATGCATCCTTTAGGCTTTACTGTGTGAGGAATAATCAAGTCTCACCATCTAAATGCCAAAAAGTCGGTAGTAAACCTGGACCACGCTTGCTAGGAGAGCCTCCAAAAATTAACATAATTGTGCCAGAAAAGGTTCCTGGTGAAGAAGATGAAGATTCATCTGCGGAACTTCCTGCAATTAAGATATACGATGATGAGATGAACATGCGATTTCTAGTTTGTGGGGCCCAATGTACACTGGTGAGTATCAACCTCTTCCTTCAGCATATTAATCTTGCTTATGTATCTTTTTTTCACTGAGCTATATAACTGTTGCTATTTTATGTCAGGATGCCTGTTTGCTAGGGTCATTGGAGGATGGTCTTAATGCTCTGCTGAACATTGAAGTGAGTAAATTGAAGTATTTCTGTTGTTTGTTGTTGAACTCATCCCATGTAGTGTTACCTATTCTCTTCCAGAGATCAGAATTCATGATTGTTTATGCATCAAGTGGCATCTTAATGAGTATTAATTGAAAATGGAGGACTGTTATGGTTGCAATCTTGTATGCCATGCCAAATTATTGGAGAATGTTGGCATGGCAAAGAAGGATATATAGCCAACCTATTTCAACAAATGGGTCTGATTTGGTACTGGTTGTGATTTGATAATGATACTCTTGCTTTTGCCTTATACTCGAACAAATATAGGTAAAAGGGTTCTTAGTAAAAAACTGGAAGGGCATTCAGTTTCCAACTAACGATAGCTCCTAGTTAACCTTGGGATCATTTATTTTTTTTGTATTTTTGCTGTTGCATTAGGTTTGCTATTTTGTCATCAAGTTTTTTTTTTTTTTTTTTGAAGAGGTTTCTTGATTTCATTAAACATAATTCAAGTATTACATATTACATTTTGGGGACAAATTAAACATAATTCAAGTATTACATATTACATTTTCGGGACAAATTAAACATAATTCGTCATCAAATTTTGACTCGCTTACTTGGTACTAACTAACATTTTACTTCTTTCCGGTGATCTAGATTAGAGGCAGCAAGCTTCATAATAGGGTAAGGTGAGTGATTTCTACCATCCGTTTGATTTTTTTAGATGCTACTGATGCAGTTTATTTCTGAACTTTGAATATGTTGCACCCATGTCAAAATATTTTTGTCCTCTCTGTATTTAAGGTACCAACATCATTATGTGTTAAATACATTTTCTCTACCATTGGTTTTACTCTTGCAGTGCTACTCCACCCCCGCTACAGGCTGGAGCATTTACTCGTGGAGTTGTGACAATGAAATGTGATCTATCAACTTGTAGTTTGGGTCACATATCACTTTTAGTATCAGGCAGTGCTCAAACCTGCTTTGATGATCAGGTACCTTAATATGATACAATGAATTCTATGCAGACATTCATTTTTTTTTCTTAGTGCCATTCAATAAGTGAGGCTCGAATCCATGCCTGACATTGCCAATCCTTGAACATGAGAAATTTTTTCTATATATTTTTAATCAAACTTGTTCCTTTTATCATAGAGCCCATAAGCAAAATTATTGTGGATTGGTTTGAGTTCTTCATGGCTTAATAATTTTTATGAAGAACTTTCAAAAAAAAAAAATCTCATCAAGGAAAATTTCTAATTATTGATGTTTTTGTATAAGCGCTGTATTCTAGTGGGCAGGGAGTCTCCCTCTGTTTGTTTGAACTCGGTTTTGTTGTCATCCCGGCCTTCCCTTCCTCTTGTATCCTCCCTTCTGTGCTCTTAACGAATTCTACTCATATTTTTTAAAACATTTATATTGGAACAGAATAGGACAGGGAAATTAAAAAAAATTTCTTAGTTTATGATAGTGGACTAATGTCAAATCCTTGTCTGTTTGTCTGCAGCTCTTGGAAGCCCATATCAAGAATGAACTTATTGAGAAGAGTCAGTTGGTCCATGCCTTGCCTAGTTGTGAGGAAAGCAAGCCATCTTCAGCAGAGCCAAGGAAATCTACTTCAATTGCTTGTGGGGCCTCTGTTTTTGAAGTTTGTATGAAGGTTCCAACATGGGCTTCGCAGGTTTGCAGTTTATCTAAAAACTCCTAGTTATTTCTTCTTCTTCTTCTTTTTTTTTAAATTCTAGTTATTTCTTCTTTCAGAGCTTTTTTATTAAAATTTTATTTGTTCTTCAGGACCGATGCGACTCTCTAACACTAGTATGTTTTGGATCAGGTTTTGAGGCAGCTCGCTCCTGATGGCTCCTACCGCAGCTTGGTTGCTCTTGGAATTGCCAGTATCCAAGGAATATCTGTTGCATCTTTCGAGAAAGAGGATGCTGATCGCCTTCTTTTCTTTTGTAAACAGCAGGAAAAGGATCTGAACTCGGAGTGTTCTGTTCCTGGTAGTCTGCCAAGCTGGTTTAAAGTGCCTGCTCCAAGCAGAAGAAGGCTTGAGCTCTCCCAAGACAACACATCTGTCATGGACGAAAATGAAGTGGGTAGTATAAAACAGGAAGAGGATGTGATTAGGACAACTGGAGCTGTAGAGGAGATGTCTATGCCGTTAGTGCCTGTCAGGCAGAAAAGGAAGGTTGCTGCCATGAGGCCCGTGCCTCACACTAGACAGCACAAGATGCTACCCTTCTCTGGAATACCAGAGGCGGAAACTTATGATGTTGGCCAGCCAAAAACCAATTTATCTATTGTTCCAGCTACTAAGAATGGTCACCTAGGACCAACGCCTGTTACGCATCGGAAAGCAATGTCAAGCTCTTATCAGGCCCAACAGATTATTTCTTTGAATCCCCTGCCACTGAAGAAACATGGATGTGGTCGTTGCCCGATCCACGCTTGCTCTGAAGTAAGTACATGTTTTGCAGGCTTTGCCTTTTCTCTGTAGAGTTAAGGTCAGAGCTCTTAGCTTATATTGCACAAATTGAAGTTTCCATGGATGGGCCTCTGATCAAAATCTCACTGTAGGGGTGAAGTTGCTAGTCCATTTAATTGGCAATTTAATGGTGTGATGGGGTGGTTTGAACAATGTAATTGATGATTTCTTCAAGTGAATGCTGAAGTTTGGTGCCCTCTGAAATTTGTACTCATATAAATCAGTAGAAGAAGGGTGTTCCTGACCGGTGTTTTATTTGATTTCCAGGAGGAATTTCTGAGGGATGTCATGCAGTTTTTGATCCTTCGTGGGCACACACGGCTTGTGCCCCAAGGTGGCCTTGCAGAATTTCCAGATGCAATTCTCAATGCAAAGCGTCTGGACCTGTACAATTTGTATAGAGAGGTTTGAACATGATCTTATTTGAATTCTGGCTTAAATTATTCCCCATTTGTAGTTAAAACTTTATGCTGCCCTCCTTTTTCAGGTTGTTTCAAGGGGAGGCTTTCATGTTGGGAATGGTATCAATTGGAAAGGGCAGGTTTTCTCAAAAATGCGGAACCATACCATGACTAACAGAATGACTGTATGCTTCATCTCCTGTTTCCATTACTGAAATTGATCTTCTAATCTGCTTGATACTTGTAATAAGTTTTTCCAGAAAACGGTTTTTTAAGGTAGTATTGATTTGCGTGAACTTTATGAAATTTCATTTTTACATAAAAACTGTCATTCTACTCTATGGAAGGTCACAACCCTTAAAAGTTTTAGGACCGCTAATATTTTTCTTTTGTACATAATCTACCTTTGCCTTACCTTATAGCTGAACTCCTAGCCTCAAATGTTTGTATGTAGGGCTTGTGATACCAAGTCTAGGACTTGGAAAATCATTCTATATTCAGCGTTTGAACTGGGATTTCACTTTTTATGCCTTTTCTTTCTTCCTGTCTTCATTTATTTCTCTTCCTTATTGACTGTTATGTTGTTTGATGAAATGTTCAGGGGGTTGGTAACACGCTAAAAAGACACTATGAAACATATCTACTGGAGTATGAGTTAGCACACGATGATGTTGATGGTGAATGCTGTCTGCTTTGTCACAGGTGCGTCTTAGCGCTTTATTAGTATGCTCTTATTGTTTCGAGGGTTTTCAGTGGTTGACTCTGTGTGTCCTTTTTTTTTGTCTCTGTCAATGGTGGGCTTAACCAACATCAGTAGTGCGGCTGGTGACTGGGTGAACTGTGGAATTTGTGGGGAGTGGGCTCATTTCGGTTGTGACAGACGGCAAGGACTGGGTGCTTTTAAGGCAAGCAATTTCTTATTTGTGTGATCTCATTGTTGAGCACTTCTTCTTCAAAGTGTTCTGAATTTTTTATCGAATTCGTGTTGGCAGGATTACGCAAAAACGGATGGATTGGAGTACGTTTGCCCACATTGCAGTCTAACAAATTTTAAGAGAAAATCCCACAAGACATCGAACGGATATTTGCAACCATCTACGGTATCACGACCGGTGTAATCTGTTACATTACCCTGTAATCTCCCTCTTCCTTTTTGTTTTTATATATTTGTTTTTGTTTTTAGTTTTTCCGCTCTCCTCCCTCCACGCATCAAAGGAGGCTCCCAATTCGAGTGGGAGTCTTGACTTGTATTATCCATCAAAGCAGATGGTCTGCGGGCAAAGGAGTTTCATATATAAATCCTTGTAGCTCATGATTCTTGTCATATATTCACATGAAGAAATGAATACCCAACTTGACATCTCTGCACTTCTGCTTCCTAAAGCGCATACTTTTTTTTATTATACAAAGCTAATATAAGTAGGGGTGTAATAAACTGAAAATAAATGAAAAATTATAAAACTAGTAAAACTTTTTTAAAGAATCACCATAAAAAATATTATCAATTTTAAGGGAGATAGATTGATGCATTATGTATTGAGTAGTGACCTTTATATTCTCAGGTGAGCTGTAATTCATAGGAACAAGATAACTCTTTTCCATTCCGGTTATTGATTAGTACCCATTTACTGTTGGGGTAATAATTTGTTCTTCCGTTTCTGTTCTGTTTAATAAGGGGCAGACTGTAGAATGTGCTTATATAGCCTTATACCCTTAAAGATCAAACAGTTTTAGTTGTATAGCAGGGGTGTTAACATCCCACTTCAGTCGCCAAGAAGAGAGGCAAGGACGAGTTCTTTGTTTAGTGTTAAGTGTACTATTACACTTCCAGTATTTTCTCTCTTGGACCTCTCGTAGTAAAAACCTTTGCAAAATGCTATTTAGAAGTCATCAAAGTGTATTAATGTCAAGTAATAGAGAAGAAACTTTCTTAGTGCCTGCCATTGAATCAGTGTAGTATCCCCGTAGAGTGGATATCAGAGCTGGTAGATAAACCCAGATCAAAGGCGGGGAAAAGCAGTTGGGATGTGAGTCCTACATTTACTCGCTCTTGGGGAGCTGGAAAATCGTCTTTAACGTCCAAAAAACTCATTCTACTGACGAGAAGAGAGCGCCGCTTCGATTTTGTCGCCGTCCTTCCATTCGATAAATACTAACAGTTTCCCACCGGGAAATACTAGCTGAAACGAGAAGAAGTATAAAGTCCTGATAGGAACAATCTTGAATTAACATCATCGATTGACATGTCGCTGTGCATAGACGATTTGTACTTCTCTCTCCTATCCGATGAAGAGGAGCAGTTTCCCATCTCTGACAGTAGATATGCAGAGGAATTACAGCTCCAGGAGGCGATCATGTCGTCTCTTTCGTCCATAACCGGCCAAAACGACCGTCAATCGTCTCCCAATTCATATGGGTCGTCGAGATTTAATAGCCCAGTTCCGGCATCCGAAATGTGTAAATACGTTGTTTTACATGAACAGGGTGAATCTTCCTCCTCCAGCTTCTGCAGCTTCTGCAGCATCTGCATGGAGTCGAAAACAAGGTCCGAAATGTTCGGAAACAATACTTGTTCCCACGTCTTCTGCTCCGATTGCGTAAGCAAACACATTGCGGCCAAAGTTCAAGAAAACATAAGCTCAGTGCCGTGTCCGGACATTAGCTGCAGAGTCGCTCTGGAACCCGAGTTCTGCCGACCCTTTATTCCAAAAGAGGTGTTCGAGAGGTGGGCGAACGCCCTTTGCGAGGCTATGATGCTGGGTTCGAAGAATTGCTTTTGCCCGTACAAAGATTGTGAGGCCTTGTTTGTGGACGATTCGGAGGCGACGGTGAGGGAATCGGAGTGCCCGAGCTGCCGGAGGTTGTTCTGCGCTTCTTGTAAGGTGCCCTGGCATGCCGGCGTCCAGTGCCCGGAGTTTCAGAAACTGGAGAAAGACGAGAGGGGAAAGGAAGATGTGCTGGTGATGGAGCTTGCCAAAAGTAAGAACTGGATGAGATGTCCCAACTGTGAGTTCTTCGTGGAGAAGACGGACGGCTGTATGCATATGACTTGCAGGTTCGTCTTTTCTCTCTCTCTCTCTCTCTCTCTCTCTCTCTCTCTCTGTTTCTTTCTCTCTGTTTCTGTCTCCCTCTGTTTATCTAATTGCTTCTCTGTCTCTCTCTGTCTCTCTCTCTCTCTCTGTCTCTCTCTCTCTCTCTCTCTCTCTCTCTCTCTCTCTCTCTCTCTCTCTCTCTCTCTCTCTCTCTCTCTCTCTCTCTCTCTCTCTCTCTCTCTCTCTCTCTCTCTCTCTCTCTCTCTCTCTCTCTCTCTCTCTCTCTCTCTCTCTCTCTCTCTCTCTCTCTCTCTCTCTCTCTCTCTCTCTCTCTCTCTCTCTCTCTCTCTCTCTCTCTCTCGGAGCCTTCTCGTCGGACTAATGAAACAATTAACATTTTGGGTTTTCGAATTCAAGGTGCCGTTACGAATTCTGCTACAAATGTGGATCCGCTTGGGAAAAAATCAGATGCTCTTCTAATTCGTGCCCGGGCAGGAATTGACAGGGAAATTGACGATTAATCCATGGTTTCTTTTAGGTTTATGACCGTGAATTGTGTCCGAGAGAAATATGTAATTCTTTGAAACGAATGCTAAGTTTTGAGCAAGTATATGTTAGTAATATTGATCCAAGCTAGCTATGCATGCAATGTTATTCCCCTGATTTATTAAGTTATATGGCTGGATATTGGATGAGAAAAATTACATGACTGAAAATGTGTATGGTCTGACATTAACTTGATTAGGACCTTGGGAGTCTGATTGTTTAAAATATGAATCTTTTAGAAAACTTGAACTTTTATAGCTTAAGTTCAACTTATGCAAGGGTGAATCAGATTATAGTTTATGTGCTTCGGTGTAGCAGATCAAGATTTGGTTGCGCTTTTAACTCTATTCCTTGGGGCAAAGCATTAAGTTTGGAGTTTGAGGAAAAATCGCCAGTGCGTTAAAACCCTAAACCCAAAAATGCTATTAGTCCTATGTACACACAGTCCTGGAGTTGTACTCAGTTAAGGTAACTGTATAATTAGTTCTGGTAAGTATCCAAAGTTAGAGTTTATCTAAGATACGATGATCTATACGGGTAAGGAAACCGTCTTTTGTAATTATGGTGAGAATATTTTTCGGATTTTTATTTCTATCACGATTCGAGAAATTCTCGCTAAAACGAGACGTATAAATTCCCGATAAGAGCAATCAAGCATAAACGTAATCGATCGAACATGTTGCAATACGGAGACGAGCCCCCGGAGGCGATGATAACCGGCCAAAAGCACCGGCGATCGCCGTGGAGACTTAAAATCCCAATTCGTGTAGACGATTCAGAGGAAGTAAAGCCCCAGGAGGCGATGATCACCGGCCAAAACCACCGTCAATCGCCCTGGAGAACTAAAATACCATTTCGTGGACACGATTCAGAGGAGGGATCAAAGCCCCAGGAGGCGATGGTAGCCGTCCAAACCACCGTCGATCGGCGAGGAGATTTAAAAGTTCTGGTATCCAAAAAGCGGAAACATTTTGATATAATACCCGAAAAGGGTGAATCATCGTACGTCTCTCTAATATCCGATGAAGAGACAGAGGAGCAGTTTCCCGTCTATGATGAGGAAATGCAGCTCCAGGAGGCGATCATGGCGTCTCTTTCGTCCATAACCGTCCAAAGCCACAGTCAATCGCCAGTTCGGGTATCAGGAAAGCGTAAATACTCTGAACGGGGCGAATCTTCCTCCTCCTCCAGCTTCTGCAACATCTGTATGGAGACGAAACCATGGGCCGAAATGTTCGGAAACAATACTTGTTCCCACGTCTTCTGCTCCGATTGCGTAAGCAAACACATTGCGGCCAAAGTTCAAGAAAACATAAGCTCAGTGCCGTGTCCGGACATTAGCTGCAGAGTCGCTCTGGAACCCGAGTTCTGCCGACCCTTTATTCCAAAAGAGGTGTTCGAGAGGTGGGCGAACGCCCTTTGCGAGGCTATGATGCTGGGTTCGAAGAATTGCTTTTGCCCGTACAAAGATTGTGAGGCCTTGTTTGTGGACGATTCGGAGGCGACGGTGAGGGAAGCGGAGTGCCTGAGCTGCTGGAGGTTGTTCTGCGCTTCTTGTAAGGTGCCCTGGCATGGCGGTCTCAAATGCACAGAGTTTCAGAATATGAACAAGGATGAGAGGGGAAACGACGATCTGATGCTGATGGAGCTTGCTAAACGTCAGAAATGGAAGAGATGTCCCAAGTGTCAGTTCTTCGTGGAGAGGTCCGAGGGTTGTTTGCATATGACTTGCAGGTTCGCCCTCTCTCTCTCTCTCTCTCTCTCTCTCTCTCTCTCTCTGCTCTCTCTCTCTCTCTGCTTCTCTCTCTCTCTCTCTGCTTATCTCTCTCTCTCTCTGCTTCTCTCTCTGCTTCTCTCTCTCTCTCTCTCTGCTTATCTCTCTCTCTCTCTGCTTCTCTCTCTCTCTCTCTCTGCTTCTCTCTCTGCTTCTCTCTCTCTCTCTGCTTCTCTCTCTGCTTCTCTCTCTCTCTCTGTTTCTCTCTCTGCTTCTCTCTCTGCTTCTCTCTCTCTCTCTCTGCTTATCTCTCTCTCTCTCTGCTTCTCTCTCTGCTTCTCTCTCTCTTCTTTCGCTCTTTCTATCTCTTATCTCTCTCTCTCTCTGCTTCTCTCTCTGCTTCTCTCTCTTCTTTCGCTCTTTCTCTATCTCTTTCGCTCTTTCTATCTCTTATCTCTCTCTCTCTCTCTCTCTCTCTCTCTCTCTCTCTCTCTCTCTCTGCTTCTCTCTCTCTCTCTCTCTCTGCTTCTCCCTCTGTCTCTTTCTCTCTTTCTCTATCTCTCTCTTTCGCTCTCTCTCTCTCTCTTTCGCTCTTTCTCTATCTCTCTCTTTCGCTCTTTCTATCTCCTCTGTCTCTCTTTCACACTCTCCTTTCTCAAAGCCTTCTGTTCAGTCGGACTAGTGAAGCAAATTGACATTTTGGGTTTTTCGAATACAAGGTGCCAGTACCAATTCTGCTACAGATGTGGATCGCGTTGGGAATCCGTTTTGGGAATATGCGCTAATTATCCGTGCTCGAGCAGCAATTGACAGGAAAATTGAAGACGAATCCATTTTTTTCCATTACTTTTATGAGCGTAGATTGGGTAATTGCAGTTGTTTTGGGCTTATGATCGCTACTAATTCCATATGAACGGCTGACAGAAATTTTGTAATTCTTAGAAACGAATACTATGTTTGAGCATATACATGTTAGTAATATTGATTCAATGATTAGAACCTTGGGAGTCTGATGGGTGAAATAATTAGTCTTCGGTGAACTTTTTATTTCTGACTTGTATTTGTGCATGGGTGAATCAGATTATAGTTGATATGCTTGGGTGAAGCAGATCAAGGTAAGACTTGTTGAGTTTTCGACTCCATTTCTAAGGTTTAAGGCGTAGTTTGAGGAAAAATCACCAAAACCCTAAACCTTAGTGACCTCGATCTTATATGTGCCTAATCCTAATTGCAAAAATGTACAATCTTCGAATGTGAATCAATGCTCAAATGTTAACTAAAAGGTGCTAAGGTTTAACTTGAAGTTTGCCTTTGTGTAACTTTTTCTTGTCATGGCAATTTTATCATGGCCCCAAAGGAAAGAACCTCTGGGAAATCCTCTCAATATTTTTCATACTAATGCTCTTCCTTTATATTCTCAACCTTTACCGTTTGCCAATTTTGTGCACAGAAACTGTCCCATCTTCACTTCAGATAATATCTACGTGTTAAACTTGATTCCTATCGTGGACTGCTACTTCCATTTTATGAATATGAAGGGGTATATATCTAATTCTGATATGTTTCGAATAGTTTAAAAAATAAAGAATGCAAGAAGAGTAGCAATAACGTTGACCACTGGGGCGGAGAATCAGTAAATACAACAAATCAGACATACATATATTCTCCACCTCGGAGGGCATTCGCTGCTCCTTTCCTTTCTTCTTCAGCCTCTTTCTCACGCTCTTTCCGGCTCTCATACGAGTGGTCATCTGTTTGCAGCTCATGTCTGCAAATCGGGCACGAGTTATTCTCATCCTGCCACAAGAAATACAGCTATCATCAGTCTTCTGCATGCGACTTAACTCCAAGTAAATCAAATGTTTTATACCAACTACATTACAGAAAACGCAATTTCTCTCACGCAATTTCTCTCACGCAATTTCTCTCACACAATTTATCAAACAGGTTTTGGTTAATGTTGTCGTTTCAAGCACCAGTTTGTTTAAAAAGAAAGAATGATACAATCTGTCGTTATATGGCAAATCAAACTAAACTATAATCAGAATCTTCTCAACTAGTTGGACACAAGGCAATCAAAATCTCCTCACTTTCTTTTTTGGGCAACAGCTACTACTTTCCTGACTTTCACATTTCTTATTTTATTTCTTCCTCCTCGGTTATGCACTTCAATCCAAAACACATGACGCACATGATTCCACTTACAGTGGAAATGGCAATTTATATAAGAATAATAAATAGTACTTTTATTTTCTCTACGGGCTTTTAACTAATATTTCTTCTGCTCGTTCTTAAGAAAAAATGTAATCTAGAAATTGAAAAGGGTACCAGCCATGGCTTGAGACAATCTGGGTGAAACAAATGCTTGCAAGGCAACTCCTGCATCTTGTCACCAATGACCAAGTTCTCCCGGCACACTGCACATTCAGTCTCACTTCCCAGCCTCACCAAAATTTCCGCAGTAACTGTGATTACTGGAAGCTTTGCAACCACCTCTTTTGAGGCAGGAGGAGGCTTCTTTGGCCCAGCACCAATTTCCTGCGTTTAAAAAACTGATCAGCATAAAAGCCAGTTTCATTTGAAACTAGAATTGCATCTAAAGCCAGCATAAATGCCACTAACCAAAAATCAATCTCAAAAATATTTTCAAATTGTGAATTGCTTTAGACTAAAGAATGATAAAGAATGCAGACAGAAAGAAAGAGAAAGCTGGGCTTCCATAGGAAAGGAAAGAACCAACTCAAAAGTGACACCCTCTGTCATATGAGGGCATGTGACACCCTCTGTAGCTAATGTATGTGATCTGAGATCAACTTTGATATGTTCTGATGTTAATTACCTTGTTAGTATTAAATAACAATAAGAAGAAAAACAAATATTGTCTTGAAATTCATAACAAAAGCACATAATACCCAACCACTAAGAAATTAGAAATGAAGAATAAGTCCCTTCCCAGAGGTCAAGTTGAAATGCACATTAAAGATGTGTTGGGTAGCTTCCAAATACTTTGATGTCATCATTTCAAAAGGTATGGAACACAAATAAATAAATATTTTATAAGAAAACAAAATGTGTGGCATGCTTCACAAACAGTGTTTCCAGTATTCAGGCATATTATAGTCTTCAAACTATACACGCCAAAAGGAATATTCAAATATGGAGTGCTTCAATCACATTTCAGTATACCTGTAATGAAGCTTCAATAACAGATTCAAGATCCTCCAAACCACTGATATCTTGCATAGTACTTATCAGCTCTTCTAGCATTGCTGGAGAAGTATCACTTCCAACATTGTTTGTTCTATTACTCTCATCATGGGCTCGAGAGGACTCAGCTGCACTAAGTTGCTCTTGTGCGGCAGCAAGAGTTGTAAGTACATTCTGTGCCACTAGCCATGCAGGTGGTGGGGGTTCAGGTCCAACTGTTAAATGCCCTTCAAACAGAAATCTAGAATCTGGAGAAACAGATACAAGTGCCAGCAATTAACAGCAGATTCAAAATAACATTAGGTTATAAAGGATGACCAATCCCATCAGTCTCAAGAATACTTTTTTTTTTTGAAAAATTATAGGATAACAATAAAAATGTACAGTGGGTTTGGAAAGTACAGTTTTATGAAACAATGCATACAAACACGCCAATTCATGCCATTATCTAGTATCACAAGGACAGGAATGAATGGCCTAAATTTAAAAAACTTGAACGGAAGGCGAAATGGTAACAGGCACGAAAGGATGCACACGAGTTTTTGGACATCATTTAGAAGGTCACTCAAGGTAACTGCAAGGCTTTCTATGATATTTGAACTTAAGTTACACAGTAGACCAAATGAATCAATCAACCACTTGGATTTTCTTTTGAAGAAAAGAACACAGGAATATAATGTAATTCCTGATCCTAATCCTCATCAATGCTTTCATCTCTTGAAGGCAGTAACCAGTTTTAAGCATTCTAATTTCGATACAAACTTTATTACCCCCATGCTTATGTGAGGACCTCTGTTAGAGGCAATGCCAAATGATTGCTTTGACGAGAACATTTTTATTAAAAACTGGCGAGGAACTAAAAATGTTGGTTGACATTACTATTTACTTCTCATGAAGATTATGAGTCTAGAGAAGTCCAAAAGTTGGTCCATTTTTTATGCCAGAAGAATTAATTGAAGCACAAGAGAATACCTCTTCGCAAATTATCTGATGCCTGCGGTCCATTCTCTGTGTCATCAATATGTTCAAGAGCCCTAGCAATGCAGGTTTTCAAATGCTCCTTTTGTGAAGATTCAACAACAATACGCTCTGCATCTGCAAAGAGCCTTAAACCTGCAAGCCAGAACCCCGGTGCTGTGTATCTTGTCTGCAGGATTGTTGCAACCCGGCAAATTACAGAATATATCTGCAGATGCACACGCAACAGTCATTGGCTCAGTTGTCATTCAACAGTTAATTAATTCAACCAAAGTCTAATATTTTCCCAAAAAATTTTCACAACTTGATTTTCTCAAAGGAAAAGAGCAATTGACCAAGAAATATACGTAACCGGACCGCAAAAGCCAGAGGCTCGCGACATAAATTTCCATCAAGATTAGGGCATTCATGAATTTAGCTAATGCCTTTTTTATGAGGTAGTCTGCGACATCGAATGTGAAAACACAAGAAACACGTAAAAATTCGCCTAGTAAATGAAATTTATGATAGAAAATTACGAAAAACTAAGGAATCCAGTCAAGATGTAAAACACGTACGGATTTACGAAGTGACGGAGACGCAGAAGAATAGGTTTCAAGAAGAATTGATCGGATCGAAGTCACGGCTTCTTCAAAAGTCTGCTTCTTCCCGAGTTGTTTCTGCAGGTCTTGCAGTTTTTGCTTCAAAGAATCCTCCGACGCCATCAATTTCAGGCTTTTTCAGCTTGCTTCTCCTTCTTTCTTCAAACCTCCCGTTTTATAGTAAACGCAGCTTCCATTTGTTAGATTTCTTGCACAAGGGGCAGCCGCCGCGATACCCAGCCGTCAACAAGCTCCCTGAAACGCGGTGTAATCATAATGTCGGATAATACGTATCGGCCCGAAACATTTGGTTCGGTAAGTGTGGAAGTTTTATTCATTCTTTTTCATATTATTGAATAAAATTAAAATAAAAAAAAAACAATCTTCTTGATATATAATTTAAATTGGAAAATAAATAAAATTTTGAATTAAGATTTATGGAAGGTATATTGAGCACGATGCGATTTATTTATCGACGTAGTAGCGTCATTTTTTCGATTCGGCTCCAGGCTAGTCGTGACTAAGATTTCTTACCGGAGGTAAGAAGAAGCTTTCTTTCCGGATTTGCAGTCTCTCTCCATAAGCCCTACTAAAACCCTCGCGTGGATACGGCCGGCAGGGCAATCACCGCCGGCGAAATGGCGGCAGCTCTATTGGAGACCGCCAAAAAGCTCTTCACGCCAGAAACACTTCGCTCTGCCGGCAAGCAGTCGGAGCGCATCCATATCGTTTCCGTCAGCCTTCGGCGAGCTATCAAGAAGTTTCTTCGAGGTCATCTTCGTGTCCCTAGCGTCTCGCTCGTATTAACCTTCATGTTGTCTTATATCTCGTTGCTGGATATTGAATTGGATATTGAATTGCAGATAACGAGAGGGTTCACATGAAGAGAAAGGTTCTGAGGTTGTCTCAATCTTTCTGCCAAATCAAAGACTTCAACTCCCTTCTTCCGAGCAGCACCTCCAGGGAGCTTGTCGAAGATCCTTTCAAATCAATGGAGCCGTCAAAGAGGTGGAAAATCAAGTCAGCCTACGGAGATATTGGACTCAAGTACAACGACGACGAGACTGTTGCTTACGTGGCCTCGAGGATGCCTGCTGTTTACTCCGCTTGTCACAGGGTTCTCAGCGAGGTTGGTAGAATTTCATTTGCTGTTTGTTTTCTCTTCATTTTTTAACTTTTTAGGATCTGCTTCCACCCCCCCTCCACAGACTGAGTGGCTAAGTCTTGACCTACTCAAATAATGCTATCAGGTGCGTAGGAGGTTACCTGATTTTGCACCAGCTAGGGTACTCGATTTTGGCGCCGGTACGGGTTCAGCATTTTGGTCAGTAGTTGGTTGGATTTGTCCATCACCTCGGTAGATAGCTTCAATGATTCGGGACATCGTTCAAAGAGAAAGATGCTCATTTCCTGGCTGCGACTCTGTAATTTTATTTTCTTCAGCGAGCGTATAAGTCTTCTGAAATTGGTGACACGTTTTATCTTTCCTGCACTGAACTTTGCAGGGCTTTACGTGAGGTCTGGCCTCGTTCTTTGGAGAAGGTTAATCTAGTAGAACCGTCTAAATTTATGCAACGTGCTTGTGATAGCCTTTTGCAAGGTAAGTTAATCATCTAAGAAAATACTCAGATAGAGTTTCCTCTTCAACAGTCTTATGCGCTCAGCTGTCTTTCAGTTGATGATTGCACTAAGTCGTACCAGGAGTATTGTACGGATGGTACACGTGTAGGCTATTTGGAAATCCACCTGTTCATTATGGGCAGATTTAATGCATTATAAAGATGCCGCTTTCAGTGGCAGAACAGGGATCATTCTTTCAAGGGAAAGAAGTGCATTGTCTGAGATTCTGGTTTTCCAAGACTGTAAAATCTAGAAGAGACTGTGCAATCTTTTATTTGCTAAGGGAGAAAAACTCTATGTGAACATTACATGTAAAGGAAAGTGAAAAGCTAAGGAGTTCCTCTATAAGAAATTATGCATTTGATTAATGTTTCATCATCATCATCATCAAAACATTTTCATAAAGGTTTCAGTTGGTTTAGCTTATCCTTATGTGTCTCATTGTGAAAAGGAAATAATAAAAACTGTGATGATAAAACTGAGTATTAGTCATCTTAGAGCACACAAGTATGACTATAACTAGTTCAGTTATTCTCATGCCAAAGAAACTGTGAAATTTTATGGGGTCTCAACTCTGATGGTTACCTATAACTAGTTCAGTTATTCTCATGCCAAAGAAACTGTGAAGTTTATGGGGTCTCAACTCTGATGGTTGATATACTTGTTCTGGTATATTTGAAGAAGGAAGAAACAAGCCTTATTTTAAGCCTTTTCTCTAAGGATATAGAGAGTTTATCTTCCAGTCCATTATGAAAGTAATGCCAAGTGTTTCCTTATTTTTGTTTTGTCCCTTCCATGATACTAACGGTCTCTCTCCTCTTCCTCTGCCTCTCCCTCCCTCCCTTCCTGCCTTCCTCCCTCCTTCCTTCTTATCACAAATTTTCGCTGTTGAGACCCCTGGTTTTGGAAATAAGGAGACAAGTCAATATACTTCTCAAGCTTAAGTATAATGATATGCCTACTTAAAAAGGACAAATTCTTTAGCTGTAAACAACAAGAGTTGGGCTGTTTTGGGAGTGGGGATAGAAAGTAGGGGCAGGTAAGTTTATTAGCTACGTCTCTCTGGGATGCCCTCCTGGATTTGTCAGCTAATTGTTTGCTTAATGTGTTTGCACTTGCATCTAATCATTTAGAAGGTTACTAGACTGCTAGAAGCTTACAAGACTACTAAAAGGTGATATTCTGGCCCTTGCAGATATGAAAGACTTGCCACTTACTCATACTTATGACAGCATTCAAGAGCTGTCTCAGAAAATTGGAAAACATGATAGACGACATGACCTTGTTATTGCTGTAAATTCCCTTCACCCCTTCGTTTGAAGTCTTTTGAACTTGAATAGTTATGGTAGAGACAAATTATATTCGTTATTGTGAAATCTTCTTTTTCAGTTGATGAATTTTATGTTGGATATTGGTCCCTTCTCTCCTCAATGTGTACTATTGGCAATCTTTGCTGTCACTTACATAATTATCTATTTGGTATTTTCAATTGAAGTCCTATGTGCTTGGGGAAATTCCATCATGTAAAGATCAGATTGCTGTGGCTCGCCAACTTTGGAACCTTACACAGGATGTTCTGGTAGGTTTCTTGGCTCAGTAATTTTCTATAACTTGGGATTCATAGAATGACTATTTTCCTCTCTGCTTTCATTGACTTTACTAGAGAATTGTCAAAATGGCCGCACCATGTAGCGTCTTGCACTTAGTTATGATTCACCTTTTTGTTTTAGCTATCCTTCTATTTTTGCTTGCCTGTTGATGACTTGGCCATTGGGAGTTTGTTAGTGCAAGAATGAGGTTATTCCTCACAATTTTTCTTGAGAATGGCGATAACTTTACACTCTTAGCAAATAAAATTCCTGTAATTGGAAAACGATTTCACTGTTTCTTGTTCTTCGACACTTCTACTTAATTTTTTACTATACATGATGTACCTTTTCTGAACCATGTAACATATTCTGGCGATAGGTTTTAGTTGAGCCTGGAACACCTCAGGGGTCAAGTATCATTCATCTAGTACGATCCCACATCTTGTGGATGGAGAATGAGGTAAACTGATGTTTTCATCTAATCGTCAGATCTAGTGATCACTTTTTTTAGCCATTGGTGTCTTTTCTTTGTTGACTGTGAACTATTAGTGAATAACCATTGAACTTGATTGCTGTTGTACTGCTTTTAGATTTACTAACTTCTTGTGTATAATGTCAACAAAGAGATGCCGCAATTCAAGGGATGCTTCCACCAGTAAAGGAGATTTGCAAAATAATGCTGAAAAAGCAGTAGCTCTTCCCCTTAAACGTGGTGCTTTTGTGGTTGCTCCTGTGAGTTGTATTATCCTTCTCGTACATATTTTTCTTGGTTTCTTTGAGTTGAAGCAGAGTAGGAAGAATTTTATCATGTCTAGAACAGCAATCTCTCTTTCAGACCAGCTTAGTATAGAGGGAGTTCCTAGGGAAGCATTGGTCTTTGGCTCTTCTTTTCCTTTGTAATCTTGGAGGAATGCATGTTCACCATCATGTATTTAATCATTGTACTTTATCTTATATGCAATTCCCAATCAACATAAGCATATTAAAGAAAAAAAAGGTCCAGATCTTGTGCTTGTTACCTGGGAGAGGCCTTCAAATGGCTTGTAATTTGGATGGACCCATACCTAACTTTAATATGCTTTTCGTTTTGGTATTTGTATGTGGACTTCCATTCACACATTGGCCATCTATTGGGGCATCAAAGATGATTGTTAGAATAGTCTCACTCTCTGGTAAAATACCTTCTAACTTTGCCTAGTCATTTTGGGATCGTCTGAGTCCCTACTATAATAAGTGTAGACCAAAATGATAGTGGGAATAGTAGTTGGTGGATTCAAATTTTTTTCCTGATTTTTTAAACTAGCATGGGCATGAATAGTTAACAAATGTAGTTGTTTTCAGGGAGGTCATGGGCCCACCTCCGATGTGGTTTTTTCTTGGATTTGTATATCGAGGCCTGACAAATTGTAGAATGGGGTTTCTGGCTAAAGAGGGACTCACCTTCCAATCTCTTAGAGCAAGGGAGAAACTCCCCTCCCTCGCAGCTTTTTTCTTGTTGTGCCTTTTTGCGGCCTTTTGTACAAGTCTTCTATGAAATAAAATATAGTTTTTTAGTGTAAAAACCTTGTGCTGATGTTGTTACGGCTGCTATCATTGGAATTCATCTCTGGTGCATTTTAGCTTATAGAGACACTTTCCTGCAGTGTGCTCATGATGGGCCTTGCCCTTTAGCAAATTCACAGAAGTACTGTCATTTTGTACAGAGATTAGAAAGAACATCATCACAACGAGCATACAAGGTAATCAAACTTCTAAATTTTCTCTTTCTTCAAATTGAGTGATGTCTTTCTTTTCAGTTCATGAATGAGGAGGGCTACATTATCTCTTTCTTGTTTCTGTAAATAGTTTTTTATTTCTAGTAGGCATGTTATTCAATAAATTGTTTAATAATGTTCCTTGGAATTTTAATGAGTTTTTATGAGTACACTAAGTCTGGCTCTAGTCTATTTCTCTGTTCTTTTATTTGTTTAAGCTATTCACTATGCTTCTGTACTCCACTCAAGTGTTCCTTTTCCCGTTTCAGAAAAAAAAGGGGTTGCTTTTCTGTTATCCATGCTGCTTGACATGCCTATGACAAAAATACTAGCTTCTTCTTTTTATTGGTGTTCAGCGCCGCCTAAATCTGGAACATTGTTCATTCTGATCTATTTCTTCTTTTTTTTTAATTAAGCTACTATACTTATTTAGAGTAAATGTAGATTACTTTGTATTTTGCGTAATAGTAAGCTTATTATCTTCATGTACATTTTTCAGAGGTCTAAAGGACAACCTTTACGTGGTTTTGAGGATGAGAAATTTTGTTTTATTGTTTTGAGGCGTGGTGAGAGACCAAAGTAAGTATTATCTTTTTGGGCATGCAACTGAATGTTGGTTAATTGTTTATGAAAATGGTGAAAGTTTTATTAAAGCTACAAGAGAGAGGATGCATAAAAGGAAACAAAGGGGTACTACATGTAGTTTGTGCCGTATCTTTCACAAGTATTAAAATTAATCTCTAAATGCCTGGCATGCCATCTGCTGTTTTTATTTTTAGGGCAAATTGGCCACTTGATGAAATGAAATTTGAGACGCTGAAGGAACAGCAAGCAAGGCGAGATCCTGAAGACCTTGAAATTGATTATGGTACATATTTTTTCTTGAAACTAGTTGAGTAACATAGGTGTTCACTGTCGTTCATTTGTAAAAGAAATGTCATCAACCTCATCCATGTCTGAGAGTGTTACTTACATTTTGGCAGCATGGATAATTAGGTCTTTATATTTGTTTGGATGCGGGGTATCTGCCAATGTTAGATAGATATTTGTTATGTTGTTGTCCTGCAAGTCTGTTTTCTTTTTATTAGCAAGTGAGATAACTGCATGTCGTACAAATGGATTATGTGTGTATCATTAACTTGGTTAGTTTTGTTTCTCACATTACTGCACACTTGTTTGGTAAATGCAGTCTGTAAATGTTCTGAAAATTTTCTGTGATCTTGTATTAGAGGATCAATTTGTTTCCGAAACCGATGAAGACCATCCAGATCAAGAGCTAATAAAATACGCATCAGATGTAGCAGAGACAGATGGTATGTGTGATGACCAGGAAGAAATAGAAGATGCAGCTGCACGGGCCGATCTTGGAAGTGGGTGGGGACGGATACTCTTCACCCCTGTAAGGAGGGGTAAAAGAATAACACTGGATGTCTGCAGATCAACCAAGCGTGATGGTTCGGAGGGATCATTCGATCGAATAGTTGTTACTAAAAGTAAGAATCCTGCGCTGCACCAGCAGGCCCGGAGATCGTTATGGGGCGACTTGTGGCCCTTTTGAAGTTTTTTTTGGGGTTCTGCTAATAATGTATATGTTAGTGGCCTGCTTATTATTGTTGGTTTTAATCATATACAATTCAGTTTATAAATTATCGTTCAAAATGAAATATTCACGAAGCATCAGCGCTTCGATGAGTAAAGCCTGTAAAGCCTGTAAGATCGTTTCTGTCAACTAACGCTTCGTTGTAGACACAAAAAGAGCCCCGCAGATGATAGAGATGCATATCTAGTTTTCAGGTGCTCCCACCCACAACGCTTCGGTTTGATTCTGTCCAGGAAATCCAAAGCTCTCGTTCATGTTATTATTTATTTACCGCTCTTTAAGGCTAATGTTACATATACATGTTCATAACAGCATATGAAAGTATGTAACATGTACATGAAGAGCTATACAACGCTTATCGTCAAAAATTAACACCACCACTATTTTGTATAACTGTAAAACTCCACTAGTCCTAACAACTCAGAAGTCAGATCTCCATAAAGCCAGAAGAAATCATCCAAGGCTTTAGTTTGAACTCCCTCAGTCAGAAGATGTTTTCTGCGCTTCTTCCTTGATAGCACCATTACAATCACTAACCACGATGTCATCTCTAATTTCATTACGAGTTCCACTCTCGCTTGAAGATGGGGGATGGGTGACTACGCTAGTTGTGGTGGAGCTGCTGTTGGGCGAAACCATACCAAAGGGTGCGATAGGTTTCTTTCGGTCAGGAGCATTTGAGGTAGATGTCCCTCCAGAAATTGCAGCTGCAAGAGCAATTGGCATGAGACAAAAGCCCTTCGTCTGAAGAAATTGCATAGCGGAGGTAACACTGGACTCCATCAACTTCACAACTTCTTGCTCAAAGGCAATACTATCAGGTGAATCGGAAAGATCTGGTCCCTGCCCCAGTGAAGCGGATAGTAGGAGGCTATTTGATCCCTGCACAAGTGAAAATTTAAATCATAATTAGATATGACAGCACACAAAATGTGCACCAAAAATAGGCATCTTAATCTAGTCTCCTCTTAAAATATTAAATTAAAAAGTTCTCCAAGCCACTAATAAGAATCTGAAAAGTACTTCTCTTCTACGTTCTTCTACAAGGGGCCTCTGTAATAAAGACAAACCAAAACCAAAGGAGATAGCTAAATAAGAGCAGAAAATTAGTTGGAAGACGCTCTTCCATAAAGTATTGACTATCCAATGCCCTTGGCAAGAGAAGCATGAACCGTTCAAGTCTGAGATGCCAGCCACTAGATAGAGAAATCCCTTACAGAGTTGTTCTTCCTTGTCTTCTTATGCAATAAATAGTCTTGTAATTACCAATACTCAACAATTAACACTCCACATACATAACAAGAGAAAGTCCTATGCACCTCAGATTGAACATCAGTTATTAGAGGTACAACAGCCCCAGCAGCCCCCAGCCGGCTCATGCTCAAGACCTGCACTTCAGATGTCATCAATGAATTATGTTTTGGGATGTGATATGTATCTTTGGAAAGCTGTAACCAGAATCATTATCCATACCTTTACTTGAAGCTGAAGGAATTTGACATATTCAATAATTTCATCAAGCATCGATGCTTTGTCAGTCTGCAATAAAGAATGCAGAAATTTGAATTGAGATCCAGTACACAGAACCCTTCAGATAAATACTATATGCCACAATACCTTATTGGAATTAGGAACAAGTTCCTGCAAATTCTTCATCCTTTCTGCAATTTTCTCTCTTCGAAGCTTCAGATGTAAAATTCTCATTGTCATATAAGGTGCAAATTGAATAGATGAATATCTATAAACATAATATGAGTTTTAAATATGTAATTCAAAGAATTATAGGGGAAGAAACTAACACGTTCAGCAATGCTGTGTGGATCAGTTGCCTGGCCCCTCCGTGCCCTCACCCGTGGCTTTGAACCAGATGGTGGAGACTGCAATTGTGAAACTGATGGTTGATTTGTAAAATTCTTAACAGCATTTGCTTCCGCAGATTGTGATAACTGACAAATAAAAAATTGCAGGGATCAACTATATGTGCATTATTTTAAATGAATTTCATGAAAATGTCACTATTTCTCTACAAAAACAAAAGTTAAACCTGATTTTGTGGTTGTAAGGCAGTTGATCTTGTCAATGCTATTGATGGTCCACCCCTAAAAGAAGGCAAACCAGAATCCCGAAGACCATCCTGTCCCTGTAATGTTACACATAAACATAAAGTAAATTGTAAGAGATCGGAATCTATTTTGATTAAACAAAAATTTTAACAGTCATTAACAGGTTTGACTTACTGGCACTGCTGCCAAACTGTCCAGTTGCTGAAGTTTCTCTTCGAAAATGGAAGCTTCACCTTCTACAAACTCTCCTTGCAATCCAAAACCATGTAGTTTCCCTTGAGCAGTCAGTGAAGGAGACACAGAGACACCTCCAAAAGTTGGACCCCACATTGGTGTAATGACATGGGAATCTATGAGAGATTGTTGAAATCCAGATGAGTTGTTCCCTCGCACTCCAAGAGAAGTGGAAAATTTAGGAGAACCTTTAGGAAGCATAACTGCAGATGACGAGTTCAACTGAAGACCAAGACAGCCAGACCTTGGGGTATCTTCAAAAGCTCCCTGTGAGGCAAACTTGCTGAGAGACCCATTGACATGGCCGGTTGGGGCAGAGAGATGATCCAGACTCTCCTGTAGTTGTGTTGCTCCACGAAATAAACCTTTGTGGATGTCATAGTCTGAATTTCTACCAACCAGAATAGAAGCACCTTCGTCTGGCATATCATTAGGTTGAACAATACTGGTTGAGGTCATCATGCTTGCTGGCAAGTTCTTATCATTCCGTTCGTGGGGACCCGCTTGGTCAGAAAGTATTCCACTCGTTTGAGGAGCTGTGACAACCCAAGATGACCTATTCATGTCTGTCCATGGTGAAGAGAGAAAGACATTATCTAGAAAGTCATCCATTGCAATATAGTTCAGCAAATTTCTTGTGAGGTGAATCAGCTGGCAAATAAATGTGTTTGTAATGAGATAAGCTTATTTTGATTGACAATCATTCCAGGTCATAGCAGCAACTCTGTGGAAAGTCCTCCATCCTTTGGTGGTGTTACTCGTCCATGAAAACTGCTGCTCAAAGTCTCCCTTGTATGTTGGAGCCAAAGCACAAGTGGAAACCTAAAGGTTCAACAACTGGGCAGACCAAATGTTGGAGAAGTCAGTATGCCGAGGGTGCTTAGTCTTGGCTCCTAGATAATGAAACAAAACCAGAAGTCAGCATTAACAGAGAAATACTACTTACAAACAAGAAACTACTGATACTAATTGCAAAGAAAGATGTGCATGAGATTGTTATTTTAGAAACAACGACCAGTTTAAGCTTCGTAAAGCTGAACAACCGTATAAAAACATCATATTACTTGTCCACAGAAGGCTACTGGGAACAACTTTCCACAAGCTACACTAGGTTGGCTTTAATCAGAGAATTAGAACACTGCCCCCCAAATCTCCAAGAAGGTGAATCCTAAACACCCAATTGCAGCTAGCACAGTTGTCTGACATTTTCAAAAAGAAAAACAGTTTCGGAAGCAGGGTACAGATTTTGATGATATTTTTATCAATTAGGCAACATATTTCTAACGCCACAAGAACCACAGGAGAAGACAGAACACCCAGGCAGTAAAATGTGTACTGCTGTGAAATTTAGAAAATGAATACCAGAAGATGAAATATCATAACAACTTCCCCAAAGTTAACAGATATCCCGTAGCAAGACAAAATCCTAGCTATAGTTAACCAGCCAAATACTAAAAGTCAGAACCCGTCAACTATGGAAATAATCTATTTTCCCGAATTGGGTCAACTAAGCCTGCATATTATCTGAGGCTAATGATTGCAAGAATTGGAAGTGCAATCAAATGAAGCTTCCAAAACCCTTCAAACAAAAACCCCATATCCCTGATTCTCCACCTGAACCCCCAATTCGACTCTGTAAACACCAAACGGAAATTTAAAGGAACAACGGCCCGATACAGACGCCAAGAGCACAAACACCAGCTCACGCTCACATTCATCACCTCCGATCGAACATGCATGCAAATGCTTGCAACTTCCAAATGCCCAAATCCAAAACAACGTCCACTTCTCGAATACATGAATCGCGCATCCAAAAGGGAGGCACGTAAGAGCTAACAACAAGAAAAACCCACCATCGTCGAAGCAACACCGAAACGAACAACAGAAGAAAGCAATCGCATAATTGGAATCACCCCTTCCAAACAAAAATAAAATAAAATAAAAATAAACAAATAAATAAATAAAGATGCAAGGACAACAAGAGTGCTTCTCCACAGAAACCAACCACCAACACCTCAAATTAAACACAGAAGATTCACTGAATCAACATTCCGAAACCTGACAAGAAAAAACTAAAAACAGAAGCAATCACAGATAATAGAGAAGGAGAATTGAGAGAAGAGCACTCACGACGAAAAAGGCCAGAGAGTGAGCTCCAGCCTCCAGAGCATCCAAAAATTTTGCCTTTTTTCGAAAAATAATAATAAAAATTAAACCGTAGGGGGCAAATTTATAGCAGCAATAAGTTTAATAATGTGTCGAAATTTGGGTTTTTTTCCCGGTATTTCCCCGAGAAAGATCGTGACGCACGTGGCAGCACATCATTAGCCGCAGAAAGCATGTGTTCTTTTCTCCTTTCTCTTCCGTTTCCATTTTACGAAAACTGTCTTCTTTTCGCAAAATTAATCACTTTTAAAAGGGTATCGTCAGTTGACAAAAAGGCCCTTCCCTTTTTCTAATGCAAATGTACCCTTTTGTACCGTAACTGCCCCTCCTCGCACCCTTAAATGAGAAAGAATCTCAACATGAGAGTCACATAAGACGCCCCGATCTCGCTTCTCTCCGAACTCAGAAATCAGTACGGTTTACTAGCTACTCTCCCCGCCGTGGCAGTCCGAGAATGAAGCAGCAGCTTGTGAGATTACCTGATTAGGAGGACATTAAGGTGATTTCATATTTGACTCTGCAGCTTTATTCAGTGGTCTGACTACTTTCGACTCGCAGACAATCATATAACCTACGAATCGTAAAAAAACATTTCACAAAAGAGGGCTTACGACAAAAATTATCTTTGCCAAGTCCAAGGTTTAATTAAATTAAATAATTAATTAATCGGCTTAAAAGTTGGTGCTTCTTATGATTGGTACCTCGGTAGTGAGTATTATATTTAAATTTTAGTGAAATGCTTTATTTTCATAATTATTTTCATAAGTTGTAAAAAATTCGTGCCGGAGAATGCGGAGTGGTTTAAGGCACTTGGGACGATTGCTCTTTTGGCGCAAACGGTTAAATTACGAAAATGCACACGCGATTGGCGGAGAACTCGTTTGATGGTTCCGGGGGTTGTTGGAACGGGTCCAAAACCGCCCCGAAAACCGGGTGAGATGAGCTCACCTCTCTCTCCTCTCCCCCCAGGTTGACTAAGCAATATATAAGTCGGACTTTGAACCGTATTTTGGATGACTCGGACTTTTCGACTCAGAGTGGCTCAGTGGACTCGCTCCTGGGTCCTGCTTTGCTTGGGGTGACCCAACCCAACCCTGCTCGGGCTCAGATGGTCGAGTTTGAGTTGATTCCTGAGTCGAGTCTGAAACCATGGTAATGAATAATAAAATTCATGCTAGTTGCACTCAGCCCACGCACCTATCCCATGCACATGTTAATCTAAACTATTGATGCATAGGGTTTATCCTCTAAAAAATAAGATTTTACAAAAAAAATATTTTTTTTATTTTTTAAACTACAATGTGATCCAGATTTGGAACTGTGAGAGGTGTATGATTTGTATTCACTCTGTCACAAAATAGTACTGATCATGACAACCATACTCTTACTTACAGATTTAAGGTTCAAGTAGTTATATCCCATTCCTATTTTCACAGAGGTCAAACCTTGAGTATCACATTCAATTCTGCAGCTATAATGTTGTTGGTTACATGATGGTGCCGTCTCTCCATTCTTTATGATATTTACCTCTTTTGTTCCTCGCCATTAAATGGCTCTTAAGTAACCTCATGGGAGTCTGTCCTCTTATAAAATTGGCTTCTACCATTGAAAGAGGAAGTCTGTTTCATGAATTGACCTCACCATTGATACCTCATTTCATGAGAGGGTGAGGAAATACAGAAGATCCAGTCTTCCAGAAAAATAAAAATCACATTTAGAAGCCTCCATTTGTGCATTGAAAATGAAGACATTAGCTATATATATTATCCATCACTGACTTGATGTTGATAATGTCTTTCTTTGTTACCAGTTATGTTCAAATATATCCTTAAGATTTCTCCTGTTTACTGATATTAATTACACGAGTACTACGCTATGACAGTCATGCTTTTTCTTCTAAAGAAATTGAAGTTATGGTTTTGAAAAATCAACTGGGTTCTGAACCTTCTGAAACCTAGAACCTAAAGATATCTGCTTCTGCTTAGGAAGCCTCTACTTCATCCGTAGACTTGACTATTGCCCACACATCAGTAGTGTCAGTAATGGGGTCTGGCAGAGTAGATAAGCAAATCATTCATTTACTAGCTCTGTCGCCCTGCCCAAATATCCAATATTACTGTAGAATCATAAGCTGGTGCACTGAGGCATCAAATATTCCAATAGCTTATTCTTTACTTTTTTTTTTCTTTTTAGCTTCAATCTCGAGAGTCTCCAAAAGCAACCCAGCAAAGCAAAGGAGCTGGAATACCAAAGGAGATAGCAACCGACATCGTTGTCTTGAAAAGAAACTTCAATGCAGGGGGCCTCCCGGAGAGACGTTTCGGCCCCAACTTCACATCAGAAGTCCAAAAGCCCTTTGACCATACCAGGTCCATTTGTGTTAACATTACCAGTTGCCACTGGGAGAAATTCTTAAAGAGGGAGAGAAACTTCTGTTCATGATTCATTCTCTTGTTGGTCCGCCAGAAATAATGGCTGATTCGATCTCTGGGACATTGCGGGCCTTGCCTTCTCCAATGGGACGACTCGTCCTGTCAGGGAACATGTGGCCCAGGTCTGCCATGCACGCTTCAGTGGTACTGGAGCTCTTCATGAAGCCTCTAAAGGCCTCATTTTTGGATAGATATGCTTCAAGGAGAATGACGCCGGGGAGATTTTACTGCACTAATTACCCAACCCTCTTCACTTATAGTAGACATGTTGTCATGCATGAGAAAGAAAGAGAGGGCACTCCCACTTCTGTCAAAGTAATCACGCACTAGACACGCATCATTAGTAGAATCTGAGCTATAAACCACCCTCCTGCTTTTGTTCTGCTAACTCGGTATAAATAGCTCCCACAACTGCATTTTTTAATGGTTTGGCCGGGGATTCAGTATGTAAAGACTAAAGAAAAGGGAAGAAAAAAGAAGATTATATACAATTAATGTGGTTCCACAACTCCAATAAGTTTTGAGCTATCATATTTTTTGGGGTATGTCCAACTTCGGTATATACAATTGTTTGCATGTGGGTCTTTCCACCCTAAGTTGTTCACTTAAATATCATGAATTAGAGGCACATTTTGATTTATAAGTGAAAAATTCAAGATTAGCGGAGGCTTAAGGCCTCTACCACTAAAATTCAAATTAAGAAAAAGTTCAAGAAGCCAAGCAGGTTGCTTTGAACCCTTCTTCATCTTTATATATAAGAAGGTAAGATTCGATTAACACAAGCATCCATCCATCATGATCAGTTCAAAGGTGTTCCTTTTTTTTTTTAACACTTACAAATCCGAATCATTGACAAAGATGTCATGTTCCCCCACCTGTCCCTTCTTCCCACTGGGATCCTCTCCACTCCCTGCCAGGCTGGTCTCTTTACACACCTCAGACAAAGGCTTTTATGATGAGCAACTAGTGTCCCAGACCCACCAAAATAGAGAAAAGAAATACAAGGCTCAGTTACACCTTCTAGTTTTAATCAAGAGACTTAATGGGACACATGAAAAACAGGCCTCCATCTGCCCTTCAAAATCTCTTCGGTTTGACCATCTCCACTTGCAGCAGAAAAGGATGTTCCATAATTGCCTTAACCCTACCATTCACTCCACTTCAATCTTGGGATTTTGGAAGGTGCTTTTGGCCCATTCCTCTCTCTTTTGCTTCATTCTCTTTTTCTTGTTTCCCTTCTTTTGAGCTTAACAAGTGGCCCTCACCCCCTGCTTTACACTTGCTTTAGTGTGCTTTCCCTCCTAAACACACTTGAGTGAAGAACAATTTTCAAAACCCTATAGAGGTATCCGGTAAGCATGAATATACAGTTGATTAAAGAGTTGAACACTTCACTTGAAAAGAAGGGCCTAAACCATGAGTAGATTTTGTATCAAGCCATTCAATCTCTCTCTCTCACTAAAGAACTTCAATGAGTTGATGCAATGCACTTTGTTGATGAATATCCCAGAGGTAGACACTCTTTAGTAGACTTTTTAAGAATATATGAAAAAATTATTGGATAAAAGAAATCTTTAGTAGTCTTTAAAAAAAAATAGACCACCTATTCTTTTTTATCTGAATTGGCCACGTAAAAAAGCTGAAGTTTCAGCATTGGATATCCTCTTTGTAGGTTCAAAAGAAATATTATCTGGGTCCAGCTGCAATCCAGACAAGAGTCACTCTATTTTTATTTTTTTTTCCCTTAAGGTTAAAAAAATGATAAGTGCCTTTCCAATTTGGATTTGATTATTTAATTTCAATCACCAAGTGGCTTATCAATCAGTTAGCAAGAATGTGTCATGATCTAGTCTCAAGTGATCAATTATTTGATCCTATCCATGTGGCTCTACTTAAATATTACTAATAACAGTGATTTAGAAACAGTGACAACGATAATCCATTAACAAAATGTTAAAATGTGGTGTTAGAGACTCAGTGTAGGGCAAGCCATACCTCGGTGGATTAATTTAGCACTTTCTTAACATAGATGATTGTGATTGTCATACTGGCAAGGTCTTACAAGTGTGTAGGGCATCTTTGACATTGTTAAAAGGTTCGGCTGGTGGTCTCCGTGGATCACTAGTGACATACTTACCTAAGTTTCCTTGCACCGATTTCTTAACAAAGCAATCATCGTGCAGTCACACATTAAATAAAGAGTAGTGATTCGCGCATCGGTTCAGACTCTCTCACAAAAAAATAAAAAATAATTGTTTATTTTTTTGTTAGAGAGCCAGTGCTCGCACATCGAACCGGTGCGAGTCATTACTCTTAAATAAATGTTGTGTAGCTTAAAGCTTAACTATTTTAATAAAATTTAAGTTCATATAAAGAATCGTGTAATTAATATTCTTGTAATGATTTCGTCTTATTAATTTTATATGCTTATAGGAAGGATATAGTTAATAACTTAATTCTCTTATCATTCTGTTTATTAAACCGATGACCTGTTATTCGTTCTGATAAATAGATCAATACATGAAATGCTTTAGATAATATACTATGTCTAATCTATGGATTATCAAATAATAATATAATGGTAATAAAATAGCTGATTCTGATAATGAAACTGATATGTTTTCGCGTCCTCAAAATATGGTCCTCGTGTAAACATTTTGGTACGTGGGACGCCGATAAAAAATCTGAGTCGGTCACATGACCTGGTTCGCAACTCGAGGATCCTGCAGTAAAAGACTAAAGTGCACCTGATCTCTGACTCCGTTAAAAAAGAAAATCACAGAAACGGAAAAGGACAGTTAGAAAAAGTGAAAAAAAAAAGAAGAGATACACGTGTGCGGAATCGTGTCAGGGTACCGGACCGCCTATCGGGTATAGTCCGCGGACCTGGAGAAAGGAATCAATTTCCACGCCGAAAATCGCGTCACGCGGACACAACGAAACAAGTCAAGATTTGTCAACACCACGTATTCTTTTCCTTTTCCACCATTTATTTATTTTTAAAGTTTTAATATTCTTCAAAATTCCCTGCCACGTCAGAACGTCGCACAGAAGCTCATGCATGCTCTATTATATTTCAGGATTAATGTACCTCAAAACATTCTCTCGAGTCTGTGGCACAGACACAAAAGTCCTAATCTCAAATATTCTACAAGATTAAAATTTTTAATTTAATTTGAAACCTTATAGAGTACTCTAATTCATAGCTTTATTAAAGTTTAAAACTGTTAATAAAAACACCCTCCAGTCTTGGTCTCATCAATAGAGGTCTGAGTTTCTCAGCTTCTTAAAAAGCTCGATACAGTGGAGAGAGTACTTGTTGGAGTGATACAATTTTTCGAATTCGAAACGTGTAAGGCTTTTTTTTTTTTTTTTGTACAGGGAAAAGGAAGGGTGCAGAGCCAAAATATGCTCTCAAATCCGACAGAACCGTAACAGGATTATATAGATAATTGTCAGCGTCCTCTTCTCTCCACCACTGGTCCCTCACTTAATATACGGCCAAAACCCAGACTCCTCTCAACCAGGCCACAGCTAGGCCACTGCTTGCTGCTAAAAGCTTGCTACTTCTCTCTCTCTCTCCCTCTGAGACAGAAGGAGGAAAGACAAGAAGGAAAATGGGAGTCTCTCCTTTCCAACTCCTATCGGCCCAATCCCTGATCCTCTGCCTTGTGGTTTTCTCCTTAGTACCCTTGCCGGCTTCCGGGACGAAGACGTACATCATCCGCGTCCGACACGACGCGAAACCCTCCGTTTTCCCGACCCACAAGCACTGGTACGAGCAAACCCTTCGATCGGTGTCGTCCCCGGCGAGGTCGGCCGGCGGCGAGAACAGCGTCATCATTCACACCTACGAGACGGTCTTCCATGGCTTCTCCGCGAGGCTGGACGCGTCCCAAGTGGAAGCGATGGAGAAGGCGCCCGGGGTCGTCGCCGTCATTCCGGAACAGATCCGGCATGTGCACACCACGCGGTCCCCGCAGTTCCTGGGGTTGAAGAGTCGCGACAGCTCCGGGTTGCTGGCCGAGTCCGATTTCGGGTCCGACCTCGTCATCGGCGTCATTGACACCGGGATCTGGCCGGAGCGCCGGAGCTTCGTCCACCGGGATCTGGGCCCGGTGCCGTCCAAGTGGAAGGGGAAATGCGACTTCGCGGCGGGGGTGTGCAACCGGAAGCTGATCGGGGCCCGGTTCTTCGCCGCCGGGTACGAGTCCACCAACGGGAAGATGAACGAGACGGCGGAGTACCGGTCGCCCCGGGACTCGGACGGCCACGGCACCCACACGGCCTCGATCGCCGCCGGGAGGTACGTCTTCGCGGCGTCCACCCTCGGGTACGCCCGCGGCGTCGCGGCCGGGATGGCGCCTAAGGCGCGACTGGCGGCGTACAAGGTGTGCTGGCTCGCCGGCTGCTTCGACTCCGACATTCTCGCGGCATTCGACGCCGCGGTCGCCGACGGCGTCGACGTCATCTCTCTCAGCGTCGGCGGCGTCGTCGTGCCGTACTACCTGGACGCCATTGCGGTGGGCGCGTTCGGAGCCGACGCCGCCGGGGTGTTCGTCTCCGCCTCGGCCGGGAACGGGGGCCCGGGAGGGCTGTCCGTGACCAACGTCGCGCCGTGGGTGACCACCGTCGGCGCTGGCACGCTCGACCGGGACTTCCCCGCCGACGTCAAACTCGGGAACGGGAAGATCATCCCCGGGGTGAGCGTCTACGGGGGACCCGTCCTGTTCCCCGGCAAGCTCTACCCTCTAATATACGCCGGGAGCGAAGGGAGCGACGGTTACTCGTCGTCGCTGTGCCTGGAGGGGTCCCTGAGCCCGAAATCCGTCGAAGGCAAGATCGTGCTGTGCGACCGCGGGATCAACTCGAGAGCCGCAAAGGGGGAGGTGGTGAAGAAGGCGGGCGGGGTCGGGATGATCTTGGCGAACGGCGTCTTCGACGGCGAAGGACTCGTCGCCGACTGCCACGTGTTGCCCGCGACGTCCGTCGGCGCCGCCGCCGGGGACGAGATACGGAAATACATCGCGTCTGCGCAGTCGATGCACCCCCCGGCGCGGTCTCGGAGTAGTCGAGGCGCCGCCTCGGCGAAGGCGACGATCCTCTTCCGGGGCACCCGGCTGGGGGTCAGGCCCGCCCCCGTGGTGGCCTCCTTCTCTGCCCGCGGCCCCAACCCGGAGTCGCCGGACATCCTGAAACCCGACGTGATCGCGCCGGGGCTGAACATCCTGGCGGCGTGGCCGGACCGGGTGGGTCCCTCCGGCCTGCCTTCGGACAGGCGGCGGACGGAGTTCAACATCCTGTCGGGGACGTCGATGGCGTGCCCCCACGTGTCGGGGCTGGCGGCGCTGCTGAAGGCGGCGCACCCGGCGTGGTCGCCGGCGGCGATCCGGTCGGCGCTGATGACGACGGCGTACGTGAGGGACAACCGCGGGGTGGAGACGACGATGCTGGACGAGTCCACGGGTAACGCGTCGACCGTCATGGACCACGGCGCCGGGCACGTGGACCCGCAGCGCGCCATCGACCCGGGGCTCGTCTACGACGCCTCCACCGAGGACTACATCGATTTCCTCTGCAACTCCAACTACACGGAGAAGAACATTTACGTGATCACCCGGCGGTTCAACGCCAACTGCAAGGGGGCGCGCCGGGCCGGCCACGTCGGGAACCTCAACTACCCGTCTCTGGCGGTGGCGTTCCAGCAGGACGGGAGGGCCAAAATGTCGACGCATTTCATTCGGACGGTCACCAACGTCGGCGAAGCCAAGTCGGAGTACGTCGCCAGGGTGACGAGCCCGGAGGGGTGCACGGTGACGGTGGAGCCCTCGAAGCTGGTCTTCAGGCGGGTCAACCAGAAGCTGAGCTTCGTGGTCAGACTCCAAATGGAGGACACGGAGAGGCTCTCTCCCGGTAGCTCTAGTATAAAGAGTGGGACCATCTCGTGGTCTGACGGGAAGCATCTCGTCACCAGTCCCATTGTCGTCACACTGCAAGCTCCGGTCTGATTAATTAATGGGACGACAGATGGAGAGACTGCAGTGGTAGTACTCCTGCATGCAGAGCTGAGGTTTGTTTTTACAGCTTTTTATTTGCTTTTCCCGATCTTCAAGGAGGAGGAAGAAGAAAACAAAAAACATATAATATATAAATATGATGTGGTGTTGTACGAGTGTTGGAGCGGAACGAGCCGCGATCAGTTGTTGGAGTTATTTCCTATATTGTATGATCAAAATTTTCAGATCGAATGGAAAGAGTTAGTCGTGTACAGGGAAAAAAAAAAAAAAAGATCTCGAACTGAAGAGATCGATGGATGTTGAGGAAATACAAGAACTCAGCTGTACTTGTTTATATTATTCTCCAGAGTAGTAGCCAAATCTTTTTTTCGAGCTAATTATTATTTGATTATATGTCCGTTCATTTGTTGTGGGGGAAGAAAGAAAGAGAAAAATCACATGGGGAGATTGAAGCGTTGTCGGTTGGTGTTGATGACGAACGTAACGTCGTCGTCGTTTTACATCCTGGAGAATAGTAAATACAATGAGAGATGAATCTTTGCAGGGGTGGTACACGACTGCATCAGCGCAGTTTACAGCTCAGTTTCTGAATTTCTGAACTCTCTACCCTTTTGAGAAGTCAAATCTGTACTCAGTGGAGTAAATATACATGCTCTTTCATCATGCACTAGGAAGAGTGCAGAGTTTATACAGTTGTAAACACCAAAAAATTCATTGCCAATTAAATGTAACTCAGATTTGTTCAGATTCGGCTATTTATATTGAGGTACCTCATTAGTATTAATCAAGAGATTTTGACTAAAATGATATTATTAGACAATTTGTTATGTCTTAAACATTGAAAGGTTAAAATAAATTATTAGACATTGTTAGGTCTTAAACAGTTCTTTTACACTTTTTTTCTATTTTCACAACTCTGAACTGGATCCGCGTCAGGCTCTTAACTTCCTTCCTTAATGATTCGAGTCACCTCCAACTCGGATCGAGTTAGGCTACCGTTCCTATTTATTCAACCGGCTAAGTCCATGGGCTGCAGCAATTTGATATGGGCTGATCGTTTCTTACTTTGATCATGCAGATTGGTTTAGATGCATTGAAATCCATAAGCAATTCAGACACTTATGGATGGAAATCCATATAAATATTAATTTTTTAAGAGTTTTTCAAAAAATATTCTGCCCATTTATTTATATTTAAGCTATTATTAAACTTAAAAGTTTAAAAAAACTCTAATTTGCCAATCATTAAAATTTTCATGTTAGTATCTTTTGCATTCAAGATTCCTCAATACCATAAATTTATCTGAACCTTAGGGTCGCTCGCAATTTACCATATTTTACGGCCGGAGAGACGTGCAAAGTGAGTGTCAATATGCTCATGCTCTCCAGGGAATCTCGAAGAAGATCACACATGTCGACCGCTTTCTGACGACACGAGGGGAGATTTGGAGATTGTGGCCTCGCTTCGCTCTGGTTTCAAATGTGCTGGGTACGACCACTGAACTTTTCTCGATCGCTTTCCGACGACATGAGAGGAGATTTGAAGATTGTGGCCTCCTTTAGCTCTGGTTTCAAATGTGATAGGTACGACCACTGAACTTTTGCTGCTTAAAGTTGAAGGATAAGATTCTCGCTTTCACCTTCCAAATCATTATTTAAGGGGTGGTTCGTTCTGGCCCTCTGGAACTCGGGGTGCATTTTTACCAGCTGACTGTGTTTTTTCCTCGATCGACTTTTGAATCTTTTTCCAGAAGATGTCTCTTCCTCTGTTTTCTTGTTTTTTCTCCTTCGCCACACGTCGGCCTATGCCCCCTATATTTGGAAATTGAGAAGAGGGGAAAGAAATAGAGATCCGAGTCCTCACTGTGACTACAGAAATTCAACGGCCAGACCTTAGAAAATTAAAACGTCAGTATGGGTCTTCGTGCCCATTAAATGTTTGCCAAAATGTTCTTGTGAGTAGTATTGAAGACATACTTCGTTTCCGTTGATCTTGTTGTCGGTGGGCTTGGCCAAAGGGGGGACTGATACGAAAGTCTGAAACCAATTAGAGTTGTTGGGATTGGGTGAGCACTGCTCATGATTCATGGAACCTCTGCGAACCCAAACAGCTGCATCTGACGTTAGAGGAGATTTTTCGTTCAACTTGGATTAGTTTTTTTGGTTTTTGTCTCCCAGTTTTCAACTGCGTCGTGTGGTCGTCAGGGCGGCGTGTACGCCACCCCATCTTTCGTCGGATGCTATGTGTTCTGTGCATGACAGAGCTGTTTCCTATAAAAGAACCGCGAGGGTGTTGGTGGCTTGCTGAACCGTTGAAGTGCCGTGGCTGTTCTTTCTTGGGAGATTGTACCCTCTCATGTTTTCTTTCATTTACTCAAGATATCCCATTTGAAGTTTGAACTAGAAAATTGCTTAAATCCGGCAGATTCAATGGTTTCTTCCTGGGTCCAAACTGGAAATCAGCTGGGTCATCTAGCTGCAACTGCCACTGATCGAAACAAGAGAAGATCCCCGCCTGCATTCCATTCATAGCCAAATGTTAAAACTAGTACTTCTCATTGAGGGAAAAAGAAAAAAAACAATTTTTAATGCACAGTTAAACAGTGTTAGAAAAGCACCGAGTTTCCTTGGCAATCACCGAATTTCTGAGAAAATAATGTTTGTGTAAAGAAAGACATCCTCCATTTTTTAAGGAGAAGTTGTTGTTTGTTTTATGAAGCTGTTGCTCTCAAACCATCTCCATTTTTAACCACAAATTGGCTGTTTTCTTATTTGGGATTACATCTGTACAAAGGGCTGTGGTGTCTGACATTGAAATGATAATTTCAGTGAAGAAAAATTATATTTAATCACAAGCTGTTGAACTATTCTGCAGATTGATTAAGGTCAATAGGATTTGAACAATTCACTAAAAACGGAACTATTTGACCCAAAATGAGTCAAAACATGATTAATCGTGTCAGGTTATTGAACCAAGTTTTCTATATAATTCGTGAACATATTGGCCTAAACTAAGTCTTTTTGTTTTCTTGATAAGTTTCCTTCATGTGATGAAGAGAACTTAGGATTTGCATTCTAAGTGTTTCGTTTCCAATCGAACATGTCACTTTAGGTGATAAAAAGGTTAAGAGTGTTGCTAGAAAGATTGCAATACATTCATTTGGTTATAGTTGTCCGGTTCCACTGAAAGTTAACAAGTTTCGTTTGGGTTCGCAGCTGCTTCCTTCTTCTTTAAAGTAGAAATATCTCTTTTAATAGATGGTTCTTTTTTATAATTACGTAAATTAATCAAAAATTTAATAACATTCTATTACTTTATCAACCAATTATTGGTATACGGTACGTGGGAGTGATTGGGCTGAATTATGATAATTTTACAAGTTGCGAAAAGGGTACCTTGAACCCTAGTTGTTAACTCTGCTACAAGTTTGTGACAAGTTGGTAGGGCCCGCAAAAAAAAAAAAAAAAAAAAAAGGATAAGGACGACAAGCCCATCAGAATTTTAATGAGAAATCTATAACAAATGGGTATGGTAAGTAGGACAAACAAAGTATAAAAAAATAAAATAGAACTATTTAAACAAAAGAGTTTTCCTACTCATTCACACTTGACCCGGACTTAGTAATTGATATCACGTCCAATTATAAAACCCGAATTGGATCTATCAATTGACTCGACACTGAGCAGACCTTGTCTTTTATCGATTACTACACGTGTTCGGTGACTCTAAATCGTTGAGATCGATCGATAATAAGCCCTAATTAAACAAACCAAAACTTAAATAAAAATTTTATTATGATTTTAAGTTCCGTACAATTTCAGCTCTCATGAGGGCAACTTGGATTTTAGAATTTCAAAATCCAAGTGGGTGGGAAGATAGGCCTCACCTTGCTATCAAAATCGTCCGGTTTAGCACCGCTTTTTGGACATTGAGCGTCGAGCTGGCTCGCTCCCCCGAGACGAGACGCACCCAATAATACAGGGTGTTTCCGTCCATGACGCCTGTTAAATCTGGACCGTCCGCTAGCGGCCCACCTCGTTCACAAGAGAATCACGTGCGCCGTCGGCTCTTTCTTTCTGACTGACGCCCTCCACGTCATCCGGCGAGAGCGCGTCTGCCACGCGCTTTCCCTTATTTCCGTCTTTTTCTCACGTCGCCTTAAATAATAACCACCACCTGGCTGGCTTACCCAAGACCAGTAGTTTAATCACTCGAATATTAAACATGATTAGGGGGATAATCTTACGCATAATCGATACCCCACCCCCACTTGCGTTTGTTTGTCGTACCTCTTGCCGCTTCTCCTCAAGTAAAATGCCACTCATTATTCGTTAAATTTACAACGAACGAACACCCTCGGCCTTCTCCTGAGTCAGAATTCGGACCCCAATCTCCGTACGCCAGAAATTCAGTCGGATATCGGAACTCCAATATTCGGATGCCGGGCCGCACCGCGGGAAAAAGGAAGAAGGGGCATTTCGTTAAAATAATCCTTTTCCGGGGGCATTTAAGGAGGTGAAAGAGGGAGGAAGCCGGGCCAAATGTACATGGCACGTCAGCAGTCGTTCTCCCCGAGGCTCATCGGGGGTTGAACCTGCCCTAGCCCGGCCTCGCCAGGAGCCCTCTTTCTCCCAGGTGGGGCGGGGGCCACACCCTCCTTTGTCGTTTTCCCACAACCCGACTTCTTTCGTTATTTTTACTTTTTTATTATTTTTAAAAAAAGTTTTTCTTTCCTCAGTTTCCGGTAGATTCGGTTCACGCACCTGCCCTTCTCACTTTCTTTTTCATCTTCTCACTCGGATGGCCGCGCGCTGACTAGTCGGCTCTTTTACTGCGCCGCTTCCTTATTGCCACAACCGACGTCCCGTAATCTCCATTTTGCCATCCCTCAACTAACCCGAATGGCGATTACTCTATTAAATGTAAACACGGAAGAGAACTAATTACCCAAACTCACCAAATCCCCGTGGCCACCACTTCTGGAAGAGGTATCTCGAGACAATGCGATCTTCATGCGCCCTGATTACGATGTCCCATTAGTTGTACCTCAATGAACTAATTAGGTTCGCGCACTTAATTCTTTGCCGATTTTATATTCGATTAACTATAAGTAGAATGCGTAGCGTATGAGTACCTAATTAATCTCATTTTCAAGGTAAGGTCCACGGATTGTGATTAGCCCTGTTTTAGCAAGGGTAGGTAGGTCATTCGATGTCTGGGATTTTAATCTTAACCCGCGTGGTTCGTGAATACCACGCTCGCTCGTATCTTCAACTTGAGGATTTTCGGTTTCCCTTATTTAAAGCCTCTGCGTAAAAGGCTCTCTTCTTTCATCTCTCCGCCTTCTCTCCGCCTTCTCTCAGACAGTAGTACTCTCGCCGTCTCTGCGAACCGAAAAAATTTGAGTGTGGTGGTTGTTGTGTGAGCGTTTGAAAACATGTGCGGAGGTGCGATTATATCAGATTTCATCCCGACGAGCAGATCGAGGCGTGTCACCGCTGATTACCTTTGGCCGGACCTCAGGAAGAACAACTACTCAAAAACGCGCAAGCCGACTGTCATTGATGTTGAGGACGACTTCGAGGCTGATTTTCAGGACTTCAAGGACGATTTCGATGACGAAGAAGACGTGAAGCTCATCGTCTTACCGAAGAACGGTATGGCTTCACCTAATCGCTGTTTTTTTTTCTTTATTTCTTTACATTGTGTGAGAAGCTTTGATCGATGGATGAGCCTACATGTTTTTCTTTTGCTTGAGTAGTTTCTTGGACCTTGATGGTGATTTAGGCTTGTATTGGTTGCGTCGTGGTGGGGGTTCAGGGTTTTGTTAAGCCGATCTTGTAGAAATCCACGCAGACAAATCCTTTTGTGGTGTTTTGATAAGAATAAGTTATTTTCGGAGATTATGAGCAATAATTTCTTTCTCTTTATTTCCTTTTTTTTCTTATTTCACTTGTCTCCGGTGTAGCTTCTACCACTGTTATTTTTTGATCGAAATGCAATCGATGCTCTATTGCAATTAATTTTTCTTTATATCACCTTGATCTGGTGCTGTATTTTTTGTTTTTTTTCCTTCTTCTATATCAGTTCTTCATATCAGCGAACAATCAAGATTGTTGATTTTTTTTTCTTTTGTACGTGGTTTTGTGATCAGTTAAAGATTTTGGTGATTACGATTTCTCTGGTTGAAATCATGTGACTTTATTATCATGTTATTGGGCTAAAAAACCTTTTTTTATTGTCACCGCGAAGGCTAACTATGCTCCAAACTGGTAACCTTGTATAGTTGAGTTGTTTACCGCATTTTTTCGCTTCTCTTGCTCTATTTCATGTTTTACTTGTAATTCTACCTGTTTAAACTTGACTTTTTGTCTTGTCGTGGCAGATCTATCATTTACTGTCAATTCCACAGAGTTTACTGGACCTTGTGAGAAATCTGCTAAAAGGAAGAGAAAGAATCAATATCGTGGAATTCGACAGCGTCCTTGGGGAAAATGGGCAGCGGAGATTAGAGACCCCAGAAAAGGTGTCCGTGTGTGGCTAGGAACCTTTAATACTGCTGAAGAAGCTGCAAGAGCTTATGATGCTGAAGCTCGCAGGATCCGTGGCTGTAAAGCCAAGGTCAACTTCCCTGATGAATCAATGCCATCTACGCAGAAGCGCACAAAAAAGCTGAACACACCCGAAGTGTCTAAATCAAATTCTTCTTCAATAGAAAACTTGGATTACAGTCAGAATTTCAATTTTGGTGGCAATCAAGATAAAGATTTTTATGATACATTTGAATTTTCTGAAGAAAAGGAGCCACTAACAAAGCAGGGTGCTTTCATGGGTTCTTACCCGATTGAGTACAAGTACTATGCACCTATTGATGGTGGCCGTCAGTGTTTTGTTTCAGATCAAGCTAGTAACTCATTTGAGTGTTCCGATCTTGGTTGGGGTTCTGAACCAAAAACCCCTGAGGTATCTTCTATTCCGGCCACGCTGGAGAAGAATGAAACTGATCTTCAAGGACATAGAAATCCACAGAAGAAGCTTAAGAGTAATTTGGAGAATGTGATGCCTGTTGAAGAAAACGTGGCAAAGAAGCTGTCTGAAGAGCTCTCTGCTTTTGAATCGTGCATGAAATTTCTTGAAATTCCTTATCTCGAAGGGGCTTCGGACGCTCCCATCGAGGGCCTGCTTAATGCTGATGCAACTCAGGTTGGCGGAGGTCCTGTGGATCTCTGGAGCTTTGATGATCTGGCTTCTTGCTGGTAGAGTGTCAAGTTGGGTTGGCAATGTTCTGTAAATACTCCGATGCCGTAAGAGTTTTTATATTGTTTCCGATTTTTTTTTTGGGACCTATTTGTCGAGTCCCTTATGAAAACCTGTCGTTGAAATGAAATCTCTTTTTTGTTTCTTTTGATGTGGTTGCAGGAATGTTGTGGGGGGGCTTCGACAATGGGATGTAGGACAACATAAGTGCTGCAAGAGAAATGTTTTCTGAGTCTATGTTTTTAAGAAAAGTATAGGTATATTTGAGATCTCTGTAATAACGTATAAATGTACCTATTCTGAATTGTTGAGATTTGGATGTGTTTCTGGTAGCATATGCCCAAGACAAATTTTATAAAACTGTATTATTATTGTTTTATACTAAGCTGTTGTCTTTTGGATTGTGGGCGATTCTTCATCTAGGCAATGACTATTATCTGCCAAAGAAATGTATGCATTGTTTTCTCCTTCGTATTGTCTTCTATTCGGAAAACAGATGAAAGATCTATGCATTGCGTGATAAGAATGAAATCACAATTCTTCATGGGGGGACAAATTTTTAAATTTATGTTGTTGCGTTGGGAAAGAGTTAAAATTCTTCTTGGTCTCCTCCTGTTGTGTCACTTCTCTCTGTTTTGGTTGATTGTTGTTGGTGATTTCTTATATGACAGATGAAGTGTCCATGTTCTCTTCCGTGGCTTGATTGTGATGCTGCTCTCTCGTGGAAGTAATCACTGTGAGGGCGCACCAACCATTCAGGGTTTCTTTTAATCGTGGGGATGTTGCGTGCATGAAAGCATTCATTGTTTCAGGTCATAGTATAGCTACCTAGGCCAGGAGGGCAGGCTGCATGGTTTGGATTGAATAGATCAAAACTTCTTGTCCTGGAAGAAAGCATTTTAAGCAAATGAGGGACAACGATCACTATGTTAAGCATATTATTCCAGAAGTTGTGGCCCTAGGAAATGTGGAGGTCGGTCATTCTAATGCGTCTTCATACTGGACGCTTCAGTTGGACAATAACTTCTTCGAAGATGTTCAATACGCTCTGCCATGATCCCGAGTCTCTGGTAGTGGTAATCTTTGTCAGAGACGTTTAGCCAGTGACCCGTCTTGCTTTTGCGATGACAACCCAAGTATTTTATCAGTTTGGGACTTGAATGATGTCAGTATTGATGGGTAGGGTCCATATGGCCTGGTAACTGGATCCCCACGTAACTAATATTGTGCCGTCAGTGAACCAGCAGTCTTGACCTAGTTAAATCAGAATCAAAAACTCTTTAACTGTCCTGGTTAACAGTGTCGACAATGTCAGTTTTGATTTGGAAGTTACGATTAACCAGTTAGATTGCCGTTTTTAACTGGTACAGGTACCATCCATTCGGGGTTGGGTAACACTGCACTCGGGGTTTGTCCATAATTATTTTCATTCGATTATTGACAACAAATAATAGCTAAGAAGCAAGCGGATAGTTCGGAGATTTTTTTCTGAGAGCAAAAGGCGTAGTCGGTGGTTGAGGAAGTCGGTCGACGTTTCTCCACAATTATGGACAAACACTGCTTTTGCTTGCTTCCTTTAAAGGAAAAAGGTTGTGCCTGAAAGAATCACGGATGGCTGTTTCTTCTTCCCTTTCTCCCATCATGTTAGATGATGCCTCATTCTAGAGACCTAATTAACCCTCTTTGCCTTTTATTCGCGTCGCGGGAGCCCTGCGCCCCCACCCCACCCAATGAGGGAGAGATTAGATTTCTTTCTCTAATCTTATTCTTGGTTAGTCATCGTGTCGTTAACTAAAATCTTTACATCTGATTCGGCGCAACCGAATAAAATCAGCGGAATCTGATGGGCCAGTTGTATGAAATAAGAACCGATTGGTTGCACTAGCCCTTGGCTGACACTCGCGCACCAGCCTATTTGGCTGGAGACCCTGAGTTTCTGGGTACAACTAGGCTAACACTTGCCAAGAGGGAATCTTTTTTTCTTTCTTTCTTTCTTTCAGTTTTTTGTCAAAAAGAACTTCATAGTGTAAATACAGTTATCTCAATCACTCTCGATGGGTGAATTCTAGATTTTTCACTGTATTTGATCAGATACACGAAGACACGGGGGCATCTTCCGATTGCACACGGACGTATAAATTAGTCTATGGAGAACTTCAATCCATCATCAATAGCTCGTGGGTTTTTTTTTCTTGTCTCTCTCTCTCTGCTCTGTATGGGTACTGTAGTTGAATGCAAGTATGCAACAGAAGCCCTACTGCTTTGGTGATATGGATGATTTCTTGAAGCTTTAGGGTTTTTAAATAAGGGATCTTAATTTCCTGAAAAATCCTGGAAAGAAATATCTACCAAGGTCCAGCGCGCGGAGTACCGGTTTCGTTTCCTAGTGCAATTCAGATTTTCAGAAGCGGTGGACTACTCAATGTCCTGTAAAGCACACGACTTCCCCCAAGCCAAGCAGAACAAAGAATACAGAATATCTGAAAGAGAATTTTTTTCTTGAGGAATGGAAGATAACAAATTTTTCGACAAACATACTTTCGCGAATACGATATTATGGATTTTTTACAAATATCTTTTGCGTAAATGGTGGAAAAAACAAAATAATACACCTTTAAACATATCAATTCATCCTTAATAACAATAGCAATAAAAAACCAAGTTCTAAGAAGTATACCTACAAAAATTCCCGAAGATTTTAAATTTTCATTATTTGAAAGTTAACTAAAGAAGAATTATCGCTCATGCCCAAGATCACAAACTCCCTGAAATCGCCATCGGCTATCACACTAGGTTAATCTAAACAGCATCGAAGAACCTGAATTTACGCAGCTCCATCCTCGATTTTCTCTTTTGAAGTTTTTTTTAAAGACCTAGATATTATGAGCGTTACAAATAACAATAGAACTTGGCCGCAAAATCATCATCTAAAATCTACGGGCTCAAGAGTAAACACCACAAATTAAATCAATAATAGTATGCCGCCAACAAGACATCTAGTAATAAAGCAGCAGTACAGAAATAGGTTGCTTGTATGCTTGACTTCAAAACTGGACTTCGTAAACAAGTTTACAAAGAGCAGGAAAAAAAAAAGTTACACCCTAAAACCACGGCTATTTCTCCTACCCCTAGCCCTTTCAAATTTCCTGCCTTTGGCACGAACATAGGGTTTAGTGTGACTCCCTGGAACACCTGGTGCCTTGCCAAAATGTTTCACAGCCTCCCTAGAATTCTTGGGACCCCTCAGAAGGATCTGTGCTCACAGATAAAAATGAGAAAAGAAGAGCATTTGTCACTGGATGAATCAGAGGCGAAAACAAATCAAGTGACATGAACTCTGTTCATCAACATATTTAAAATAATGCAAGCACAAAATATGGAATCTGTAAGTAAAAAATAACCATCACATACCGTGTTTTGGCCCAAGGGTGCTCTGAGAGCAAGTTGATCGAATGTCAAACATTCACCACCTGCATTCACAATCCGAGCTCTAGCCCTCTCTGTAAACCTAAGTGCGGTCACTTTCAGAGCAGGGACCTCGTAAACTCGTGTATCATCAGTTACACAACCAACAACCACAGCAATCTTATCTTCCTGTAGAACCCAAGAAAATTATCACATCAGCAAGTAGACATTTAACAAATTATCTATTCAAGATACTCATGTCATTCTCAAATACACGCAGGACATTGACATAGTTGAATCCTGATGTTTCCATTTTCTTGAAAAAAAGAAAAAACTTCACATTTCAATGCTTTAACTAGAGATGAATTCCAGTGCTTAACCTTTTAAAAAAGATATAACGTGGTAACTGCAGGAGCTCCAAGAGACAAGAATTTGTATGCATGTCCTATTTCCCAAGCTAATATAAAACAATACCACATCTAAGCAGTTCATCACAAGAACAACATCTCACACTCAAAATAGTTAAATACTTGCTAGTTAGGCTCAGAAACGATCAGCATTAATTATTTACCACCACATACTAATTTCATCTGTTCTTCCTCAAAGAAACACTACATAAACTTCTGTTTTCAGGCATGTCATACATAAACTACTTAAGAATACTTTTATGAACATCATTATCAAAACATGACAATAAAGCAAAAATTATGGTATGCCAAACTATAGATGGTCCCTAATAAGAAAAGTTAAATCTTCACGCATCCACTGTTCTCCAGCCACATAATCATTGTAGAAATGATAACCCTGTTATACAATGACTTAATGTCGTCCAAGTAGAACAAGTAGTCAAAAGACCACTAAATGTAGATGACATTTTCTGAGTGGAATATATTTTTGAGTCTATCCCAATGCCATCTAAGAAACTAAAGGGGGTGTTAAAAGAAAATGATGTGCAATTTTCCATTTATTAAAGAATTGATGTTAAAGCAAAAGACGAGCACCTTTCCGTTCATGAACCGAATCAACCTCGAGAGCGACAACGGTGGTTTGTTGACCTTACTCATAAACAGTCTTTTCAATATAACAGCATTGAATTTACTGTCAGTCCTTCTAACCAAAAACCTGTAAAGCTGTAGCAAGCACAAAAATTATACATGAGACCCACAACCCAAGAGAGCAAGAGCAATAGCATCTTTACCACAATTCCTTCACTTTGGGTAAGGTACATCATACACATTGAAATCATTCTAAATTCCTAGGCAAGTAAAAAAATGCAAAAAAGACCCCAGGGGCACCAACAAATAACAAATGTGATTCCTGTCAAGACAAAAAATGATTGACTAATAGCAATGCTAGCGTGCCAAAATTTTTATATGAACTGCGTCCAGTAACAAAGGACAACAAAGTCAGCAAAAGCAAGGTATTCACATGTCCCAGACAATGCTTCTAAATAACAACCACATCTCAATTACAAAATCCACAACTAATACAGAGGTAAACTGAGAATAGCTCTTCTAGTGAAGAGAAAAACATTTCAAGCGAATAGGATGATGTATTATGGTTTTTCATAAAAGAGCCCGATAATAATAGATCTCCATGCCAGTCGCAGTTGTTAAAATCTAAGGCACATTACATTTGAATCTTATGACAACGCCATTGAATCTGATCACAATGACCAACTAGCAAACACCCAAAATGAACAGAGCTGAGGCTAAAAAGAATGGGATAGAAATGAAAGAAAAAAAATTAAAGCATCAGAGTATCATAATGAATGGTAAGACACACACACACACACACAAAAAAAAAAAAAGACACTAAATCAAGTAGCATTCCTCCAATTAAACAAAACAAGTAGAGCAGAGGAATGACATTGACAATAAACTTTATTAAAAAAAAAATAAACGCAAGAAGTTCCAACCTTCACAAGAAGCTTAAGATAGATATCGTCGGATTTCGGAGCAGTACGCTTCGTTTTCTTCGACTTCCCGCCGGCCACGAGGTCGATACCCTGAAGAAACAAAATCGTGGAATCAAATCATCTAAAACACATAAAATCCCAGCAAAGAGAAAGAAGATGATAGAGTCGTAAGTGTACCATCTAGCCCCTTCTCGAAAATTTCAGCAACAACGCTTGTAGGGCTCCCGGGCGAAAGGAAGACCCGAAATGGCGAGGCGTATTTGTAGTTTGAAGAGCTAGGGTTTTGGGATTTCAAAAGAATAACCTCGTTGGACGAAACTACCCACGCTGCTGGATCCGGGCGAGAGTTGAACAGTACTTCCAAAACCAGACCGAACTCGTGGGTCAACTCACTTAAACCAGAACCAAAACATTTTCTGGTCCACTTTAAAGGCTTAAAAACAATATTTTCAAATGACGTAATTAAAATCGAACTATTTCAAATCAACCACTAATTGAACCCGATTCAGTCGAGTTAGATCCTCGACGTCACCTACCCAACAATATATGACAACCTAAATTTGTGGATATATCTCTGATTAAACTTTTAATTGGATTGTAACAAGGAGTGCCTTCCACATAATTACTGGTTTAAGTGAAAATTATGATTTTATGTCAATAAAAAATGATGAATTTCAATATCATGAGGAAGAATTTTTCAGAATGAGAAGCAATATTTTCATTTTTATGAAAAATACCCCTTTTCTATGTACTTTTGGGTTCTTATAAAAACCCGGCCCTGCTCAAATATTCCTTAATTTACTCCTGCTTCATTTTGACATGCATGACCAGCCCCTATTCTGATTTGGAACTTGCTAGAACAAAATGAAAGAGCTGATCTCTCGTTCAATTAATCTCACGTACGTACGTACATGCAAACTAGTGCTGGTCTCCTCAAGAGTACCAGTTCATGCATGGAAGCAAAAGGCGGCGCTGATCCTTAATTTGGAAGACGCAGAGGGCGCTCAAGAGCACAAGAACTTTTGCAGCTAGCTGGATCTTCATGCAGACGATCGACCACTCTACAAAAAGTCATGGAATACTCAGGATGGTGCTTTATCTGCTAAATTAACTTAATTGTGATCAGTATTCATCGACAAAACCAAGCATCTCCTACAGACGTCATGCTAAGTCCATGAAGAAAGAAAGGAATAACACAAAGGTGCACTTTTTGCATCGCTTACTAACAGGGGGAAGGACACATTCTTCTCTCCATCATCACACAGCTTTCCCTCTCATTAGGCCTAAACATGATCACAAATCACAGTTCTGTAGAATCATGGAAGACCCCCAGATCGGCGACCAGTTGGAGATCAGGAAAAAGTTCTATACCAGCTCGTTGGATTGCCCAGCACAATCAGCAGTACCGCTCTTTTCCTTGCAGAGATTTTGTTACTTCCTCTGTTTGTTTCTCCTTATTGGGGTGGCCATTGTGGGAGGAGTGCTCTTCTTGGTCGTCTTCTTCCTCAAGCCCAGAAAGCCCGTTTTCTCTCTTCAAGCTCTGCGCGTGAATTCCTTCGCTATCAACATTTCTACTTCTTCATCGATTGTCTACGTCTCTTCCGTCGTCTCGGTCGCGTTCCTCGCCGAGAACCCCAACAAGATCGGTATAAAGTATAATCCTTCAGAGATTTATTTCCTGTATGGGGGGGTACCCGTTGGAGTCGCTCATGTACCTAAATTCTACCAGCCAGCACACAGCAAGAACGTAAGCGTGCAGACGGAGTTGGTGCTTCAGAACGTAAACCTCACTCGGATGGCTACTGGTATGGACCCTGTGTTGGAGTTTCAAGTCGCAGGAGACATTGGAGCTCGTTTCTACCTTCTGGGTCATACCTTGCCTGTCATTAAGGTTCGAGGATTCTTCTTGGCCTTTAATTCTCGCTGCTTCTGCAGATGCTTGACGTCCTTTCAATATTAGTACGTAGTAGATCATTTCCACCGAATTGAACTACTTAATTTTTTGCTCTAAAGGTTGCACTAGACTGTCAAATAGATGTAGATTACAGGAGAGTTTTAAGCAAAGGGTTCAATTTCGCGAGGGATCACAAGGTATGTCGAGCTCTCCTACTAATTATATACTAATTCTCTGGGCACATCTTGTTTTAGTACTCCTAATTAACCATCGTCTGCTTCTGTTAACTATGGGTTTTCGCAGGCTCTGCTTTCTGCGTTTCCACCTTTCTCCAAGAGATGCTCTCTCGCTGTTTATGTATAATTCATGCAACGTTGATTGATGATTTGTACAGGAATATGAACAGAAACTTTGTTTTTTTTTTTTGTTCTCGCCTTTTTTTAGATAGTTTCTTTGATGTTTTGTATACGAGAAAAGAAATTTGTATTATCAGTTTCAAGAATTAGTACGAAAAGCAGAGGTGATTTTACTAGAACAATATGGATGTCATTTCCCGTAGTTGCTGTAAGCTTCAATTCTATAAATGCCATTTACGCACACTCGCGTTTTGTTTAACACTGTCTTGATCAGAAAAACATTTTGAGAGAACGATTTGCACAATTACCGTACACGCTAAAACGTAGACGTGCCCAGCAGTTTGTCGCTGTGTCATGGAGGTGAATTGAGCCAAAAAGATCCCGACACAACCCTGTAAACTTACCGAACGAGGGTGAGAACCACAAGCACAAGCTAAACTTGATTTCTCTATGAAAAAGACGGACTAAGGCCAGAGATATTAGAAGTAAGGTGTTTTTAATCAACAATTTTGCAATATAAACACAATAAAAAACCATGAATATTTACAGTTTATACGAACAGGAGCAATCCAACAATATGGCTATGTACATTCAAATGTATAGGTTCGAGAAGGGCCTGTACTACTGCAGCTGTCCCCACTTTAACGTCAGTTTAAGGTACGGAACAAGGCAACAGTAAAGAGTTCCAAGTGATTATTTACAAATAAATTGGGTAGTAATGCCCAAGGCAAGTGCAATATGTGCGAATCCCTACTCTAGAAGTCTACATCTCATCTTTGAGAAGAGATCATCAAGAGCTGAATACAGCGGCTCAGCAGCCTTGGGTCTGTCAACCATTCCAAGCAGAATGTCATTTGTAGTGAGATAAGGATCACCATAGAAACGCAAATTTGTGTCCATCCTTGTTGCAACAAAGTTGCTTTCCATTGAAACGCCCACAAATGCACCTGTTTCAAATTCATACAGGAAATGATTGAAGTTTTGAATAAATCAAAGAATACGACGCAAAATTCTTCCATTCGAGCATCTCAACAATTTAAACATGTGGCATATCAGATTAAAGCTGTCTCTATACCAATGCCCACTTAAAAAAGGGAAGTTACCACCCTCAACAGATTTTTCTCTTGTTACTGCCCCTTCTTATAATTGTTTTCGCCTGTCTGATGGATAAGATTTATCTTAAAATAAAATGATTCTCCCTAAAATGTTTTACCATTTACCAAGAAAATATAACTCGAAGAAAGTTGATATGAGTAGGTAACTCCCTATACATTATCTAAGGCAAGTCGATACTTAAACATTTCAAAACAAATGAAAAGTTTTTCATACTGAACTGCTAGTGCTTTTTAAGCTTGACATAAAGAATCTTGCATATACTTTATCTTCTTAAAAAGTTGCAAAATGATTTTTTAAAAAAATAAAAGGATAATAGAAACTTTAAATCCATAATCATTGGCTAGGGTCACTATTTCTAAGCACACCCACACAACGGAAAAATAATTGTTTTATTCTATTAAATAGTTATCTGTCTGAGAAATGTGGATGTTCAAATCTAATGTCTTCCATATGTAAATTTTTTCGGCTCCAATTCAACCCCAGCGGTCCTAAATAGATTGATGTACATTTTTGGCTTCACCAGAGAAAGGCAGACTAGGTAAAATAATGCAATTACCTATAAAGATTCTTGAAATGAGACAAATAGAGAATCATTGAATATTTGAAGATATAGGCTGCAAGAATTTCAAAGTCATATTGATATTTACCTTTGCTGCAGCTGTAAGTGTAACACATTCCAGATCCGCTATCTCCAGCACGAAGATCTGCCTCCACTACTCTCCCTACAGGTCCGGCTGCAGCACTCAAGCCAGCCCCAAGAGAAAAATGCATTCGGCTACAGAATGTTTTCACAGCATTAGAATCACGGAGCACAATGATGAAGTCAGTGAGTTCACCCCCAATCTGCAGAATTCGAATAAAAAAACACCAATAAAACTAATAGCTTTCTCCATTAGTTAAAAAAAAAAGAGTTTATGCTGACTATATTTTTTCTCAGGAAAGCCTGAAACTAGTCTTTACATTTTGATACCAAACATTGTCCAACTATCGATAATAAAATACCAGTTTACGTTCGTAAACAGCAATTAATTCTTTTATTTTCAAAATGAAAAATGTGTCATACTGCCTGCTGACTGACCTGTGCCCCCCATCCCAAGCCCAGTGATAGTATGGCAGATGGTGCAGACCAAGACCCATCTGATCTCTGAGTAACCACCAGACCTGTACCAATTTTGTAGGTAAGAACCACCCCTGCTTTTGCAACTGTTAAAATTGCTAGCCCTTTGGCTCCTTTTAGCACTGCCAGGGGTATAGATTTCTCAGGATTCAACCTAGCAACCTGTAATTTTTAAGAATCAATACAGAGCAAACTTGGAGTTCATATAACTTTATACATTCAAAAATGTTCTAATTAACAGGGACCACAAAGATGAATTCTGTAAGGAATAACAGGTACACCTGACAGTAACTCCTTAACGTAATAGTTGACTTGTATATCTCCTGTTCCATAGATAAACCTATAGGCAAATTTATCCATCCTCTCATACTGGTCCAATCTGTGACATCATGCTTTGCTACCTGCACGGCATTGCTGATGGTATTGATCAATACACCTTGCAGTGGGTCAAGCCTATCATAGCAAGTGTCACACACCCTCTGGGGGTCCCGTTCTCTAAACTTCACAGGGAGCAAACATCTTCCCTTGGTGCATGTCCGACAGAAAACACCTCCACAAAACCTGCAATGGTGCCTGCCACGAGTGACAGGTTTGAAAGGAGCATTGCATTGCATGCAAACCAATGATGAACTATCTGGAAGCCACTCAGGAGGATCGGCATCCAAAACATCTCTATATGCACCATAGCTACTGCCAAGGGGCTCAAACAGTGGTGGTGCACTTGGAATGTAAACAGAAGGATGCAAAAAACTATCTCCATTCTTTTCAGAGCCAAGAAATGACAAATTTGAATTACTATCCCGTGATTCCCCAACGAGTGCGGGTCCCTTATATTTGCCTGTTATTATTGCATATAATCCACCCAACACATTTCTCAAGTTCACTTCAGGAGTTCTCTTATATTGTTGAGTAGAAATGTGAGAATCCTCGCTTGACTCATATCCCCCATCAAGAAGATCTAGCTTCAAGGGCAATGGATATGTAAAATCTTGTTTGGAAGCCCTTGGCTCTGAAGCACAAGTACCCTTCCCTCCAGAGGTAGTCCATACAGCAGGAGAGAAATCTTCGTCATAGTGAATGTCAGCAGTCTTTTTATCAAGAGTAGAAAGTGAAGAATATGAAACACGTCCTTCATCCATGCATGCACTAGAACCTAAAAGCACAGAGCCTCTGCTGCAGGTTTACAACATTTCACACTTGTCAAATCAAGCAAATTAATTAAGTGACAACATGAGTGCACCTTCTGCTCTTTAACATTCTTTACTATGCACCTAGCAAAATCAAGCAAATTGATATAAAATACATAGGCTCGCAAGCAGCAATAGAGTCTTCAAAAAGTAAAGATTTCCCAACTAAAAAGCAATGACAAGAAGCAGCTACAATAACAAAGCAGAAACAAATTACAAGTAGAACTCAAACAAGAGAACTTGAAAGACCAAAAGATGGAGCCGGAAATCATACATCAGATATGAAGTCAAATCCATAATGTGTCTAGCAAATTCTGAGGTGAAAGGTTAATAGTAAACGAGCACAATAAAAAAATTTAGAATAATACTGACTCGTTCAGTAAAATTAGATGCAACAAAAAACGATGAAGAATAAAAAAAATCACAATAGCAACGCGATGGCGATGGCTTAAAAACAAAATTACTATTACGAAAAAATATTTGGGGTGACCGACGAGGAAAGATGTGGGGGCAAATTGAAGCAGAGTTCAACAATACACACCAGAATCAAACGGTTTTCAGCATGATAGTTCTATATGGATGATCCACAGACATCCGAAAACAAATATAGTATCTGCCACGTTCAATTGCACCAAAAAAAAAACTCTTCAAAAACAAACAAATTCCCCATTTTAAGAAAAAAACAAAAACAACTTCCCAAAATCAAAGGAGGATACGCTAGGAAAATAAAAAAACAAATACAGCATCCTAGCAGGTATCCCAAAGCTCAACCCAGACCTTTACGCCCCCACCGAATCCATAATTTTTCTTGCAATAACCTCACTGCATGCAATCTCGGTCATTCTATTCACTAACTAGGTCGATTCGCCCCTGAAATTCAAAACGATGGGATAAAAAATAATAATCGGTGCCATTCAAAATGTTCACCTACAGCCGTCGAAGGGGGATATAACCTCTCCTTGGCATAAACATTCCCCCTACTACAACGCTAGGCACAATATGGAGTGCCAATTTAAGAGAACTTCTCTGAAAACACCCAGACGTTTCACAGTCAAACAAACCAATTCAGAACGAATTGATCAATCAGAGGCTTTTCAGATGAACAAACACAAAAAGACAGCGTACCTTTGCCGTGTGCCGTGTGCCGTGTGCCCTGTGCCCTGTGCCCTGTGCCCTGTGCCCTGTGCCCTGTGCCCTGTGCCCTGTGCCCTGTGCCCTGTGCCCTGTGCCCTGTGCCCTGTGCCCTGTGCCCTGTGCCGTTCGCCGTTCGCCGTTCGCGTTACCGGTGTCCAAACTCCGGACTGTTCCTTGAGCGAAGAGACGATGAGATGAGGGAAAAACGGGGAACCTGGAAACAGGCGAATTTGATTAGAAGAAGTAATATCAGCTGCGTGTTCTCCAAAACTACTTTCGAACTAGAAAATTACTATGTTGTCCTCGATATCCGTCTTGCCTGACGCTGGCGCCAAATATGACCCCAAAAAACCTACCCGACCTTTTTATGTCCCAAGAATCCCAACTCGTTCCATTTGGGATCCTAGTTCCTACAAGGCGCAGTCATTATGAATTCTCATAAATCTGTTGGTGAAGGGGACATTAAAATGATCTAACAATAAAATTTCAATAAAATATAATCTTATGCATAATTTTATCCTGTTAAGTGTACAAGGAAAATTCACGTTAGAAAAATGATAATAGTTTGGGTGACTTTATTTTGGAGTTTTACATTGTGACGTGGCAACGTAATTAGTCGTCCCAGAAAGAGAAAATTTAGAGTTAAAGTTTACTCATAATATAAAAAGATAATATTTTATTTAAAAAATTCTTACAAATTTTTCTCCTAATATATATCTTAACTAAACTGCAATATAGATGCCGTGTCAAAATGTAAGTAATACTAGGCAGTACTCATATCACCATTCAAAATTATACAGATGATCCTATACTAAATTCTACAGCTGGAAACGATGGCCATATTGAACTCGAAAGGAGCCTGCGGTACCATCTATTGTAAGCAAGTAAAAGGGAACACCCAAGTACATTAATTCCAATACTAGCACCAGCAAAATGTGAGAAAATTTCAGGCCTCTCAATCCTCAAGAGACCCAAAAATAAGAAAACCAATGCCGAAAATTAGGAAGCAGGAATCAAAAGCTCAAAACGATAATTTACAACACCAACAAGTAATCCCGTTATATCAGAACGAGTACAACCCCTTTTATGCCTCTTTTACTTCTGAGATCTCCGCTTGCTGTCATTTTTGAGCTTCTTGGCCTCATCAACATTTTCGTGACTATCATCAACATCCTGCAGCAAATGATCATAATCTTCTAGACTTGCAAATGGAGATGTCCCAGACCTTCCCAAAAACTTCCTCTTCTTATTTTTCTTGCTCGTCTTGGAAGAGTCATTGCCGCCTTCATTATCACCAGGAGGATCATGGCCACTTCCCTCATTATCACTGTCACCATTATCGTCATCGATGCCCCCTTCACCATCAGTATCATCATTGCTACGAATCGCTCCATCATCAATTCCATCAAATGCTTCACCAAGAGTTTCTGAATCATTGGCATCACTACCATCTCCAAGCAAGTCTTCATCTCCATCCTTAGCAACTTCATCAAGATCATCGTAATCATATTCATCATCAGAACCCGCAGGAGGATCTGCATATGGGCCCAATGCATCCACATCATCATCACTCTCGTCACCAGCCCCCTCCCCAAAGAGCTCATCTGCAGCTTCATCACCCGAATGCTTCTTCTTCTTCTTCTTCTTTGTCTTGTTCAATGAACTCGTCTTATTCATATAAAATCTGTGGAAGACAAGATCCTCTGGTGGAACATCCTCCTCAGCCAATGATAGTATCTCTTCACCAATTAGATGCTTATTCATATCCAGCTGCAAATAATCGTATGCCATGAGAATGTTATTAAACTGACCATTTTTTAGAAGTTAATACGCCCAGAACCTCATAAAAGCCCATCATTAGAGAGAACAGCAGTACAAGAATCAAGTTTCATATTCCAAAAAATCATTCACCACGTGCATACCATATAAATTTTAAAATCATGATATACAGCACTCGTAGTCAGAGGATAATTGAGTTTGAAGTATCAGACCTTTCGTGCTGGGGCAATCTGGGAACCACCGTGCCATGTCCCTTCAGCTCTGCGACTCAGCTTAGGTTTCTTCTCCATAAACTTGTCAAGAAAAGACAGAAGAGAAAGGTCCTTTAAAGGGTCACCATTGTAGACTATATTTGCACCAGAGAGTAGGGTCCTGGCCATAGTAGCTACTGAAGGGTGAACATGTGATGCCAAAACTGTCAACTCCCACCAACTTGTGTGGTCAGCATTGCTGCCCAATGACAAAACATAAATAGCAAGTTGGCGTTCACCATGTGAATATCATATGGAGGGAAAGAAAATAAAAAAGATGGAACACACAAAACACAATTACTCCTAAATAAATGTACTGCCAAGGTGGTCAACACAATAAGCTGACAAAACCAGTCACAGAATTACACATTTAGTGTATAAGATTTAAGCAATGAATTTGCCCCGCGAAGGGTTTGCATAATTAGCTGGTGGATGAGCCCAAAAATCAGCCAACCCTATGTTATTTTTATTAATGGGATGCTATTTACCTCATTTAAATCCATACGTATCTGCCATTTGAAAGTGCTAAAAAAAAGGGGGGAAAAAGTGTTCCTCCAAATATGCCCCATTTTAGTGGATAATTCACCAGGCAGTAACATAAATCACCAATGAGAAAATAAATCTTCGATATGCAGTACAGAAGTATGCTCAATTCACCAATGAATTCATCTTAAATTTCTTTTACTGAAACAGTGAGAAATGTATTTTGCTTTTCAAAAAGAAAAGGAAAAAAAATGATGTTTTTACTAGAGAAGGAAGCGTTAGATGACTCTCCCAAGATGAAGTAGAAAACATAAATACTAAAATAAGCAAAACCAAAACCAAAAAATATAAAGTTTTCTCTAAAACAGGTCGTGCCAAATGCCCATTAATGAAGACAGTCAGGTAACCTATTGGCATCTTTTTACATATAAATCAGAGAAATAGACAGACACAACTAGGTATATAAATAAATTTTGAAAAAATATGGGCGGTATTTTCTACCCACATAACAGACCAAAAATCTACAGATATTCACATAAAGAATGTCATAAGGAAATAAGTTCTGCATCAAATTAGCTGAAATCTGAAAGTTCCAACATGCAAAACCAACCAGGCAGAAAAAATACCAGTAAGCGGGCTCCCTATGCCGTGGGTCATAACCCCTGGGTAGCAATGATCCAACATTAGGCACTTGAGCTTGTTTGCTTTGACTAAAATCTGTTTTATCAGGCATCGCTCCTTTGAAAAGAACATCGCCAATTAAGTTATCCTCTTCTTCAGAACTCTTATCACCATCTGAATCTGACACAGGCAAATCTTCACTATCATCAGTATCAGAACGATCATCACCATCGTGTCTTGCAACACCATTGGTCCACTTTGTACCAACTGAATACTGCAATTGGCTAGATGCAGCATTGTCTTGAGTATTCTGTGTTTCTTCTATTATATCCTCAAAATGCTCAAGTTCATCATCAACAGATTCATTTTGTAGCATTATGCCCCTGAGGAAAGAGTCATCATTCATGTAGAAGAAGTTATATCATCAAATTATGACACAAGAAAAAAAGATAAACAATAAACACAAATCATTAAGGTTCCTACCACAAAGGAGGCCTTGCTTTGAGAACTTCAGACAGTATAAAGAGGCAACCGCATGCATAGTGTGCTGGTTGTTGCAGTGCAATCTGTAAAAGGCGTTTACAGAAGGCCGATATCCTCTTTATGTTCACATCGCTTTTTATTGCTTTAAAGAGCAATGCAAGAAACATCTCTGCCTGATCATGAACATAGCAAAAACCTATGTGTTAGTGAATTTGATCATTAACATAAAATTGAAAAACTATTTACATTGGACTGATGCCCTCATTCCATTTGGGAAAAGAGACGTTGTGCTTCTTTTTTGGCCAGAAAGGTCTCCAATCTTCATCCTCAATCAGGGAATAGAGTGGCCATTCTCCAACATAGCGACTCCCTAATTTCTCTGAAAGGAAGAGGGTGGTTTCTTTGTTTGTTCAAGGGAGAGGACAACGGGGAAGGGGAAAGGACCCTTCCCCCTTCCTTCTCATCAACTAGAAGGGAGAGAAAGGGAGGCCCCGTTCCCCCTCTCTCTTTATTTTAAGGGAGGACTACCCACCTCCCAATCTAGGAAGAGGTGGAAACAACTCCAGAAGAGGGAGGGAAGGTGCTGACCCTCTGAAACATAGAGGTAGGAGGAGAAAAGTAGACCTCTCTTCTTTAGTTATTATTTAGCCCTCCAATTTTTTCTTTCCTATCAAAAATCCTTTTAAGTTTGCACAAAACAAAATTGGATTCATTGTTATTACAAATATTGAAGCTTCCGTAAACATAGGTCCACACTTCAGAAAAGCACAAGACATAAAATTAATGTTATTTAAATTAGAATCCACTTAAAGAGTAATTTTAGACATACCCCCCCGTCCAAATAACATCTATTTTGTGAAGCTGAGCATAGCTCAGTGGTAACACCAAGGGATGTGTTGTGGGAGGTCCTGAGTTCGAGTCTCCTAAAATATGAAGTTTTTCCTAAGCCAGCTACAGCTTCTGGAAAATTAATCAATGTAGCATTGTATTAAACCCACATGCAATGGAATCAATCTCTTCAAAAAATAAATAACATCTATTTTAATTAAGTCCAAGAAAAATATCCAAGGCTGTCAAAATTGACTCTTCTTTTTTACTTCTGGTTTCTGTTGCACATAGAGTCAATCAACTTGTCAAATTTCTAACTCTTCCCTCTTCTTAGAACTGTATCTCGTTTCTCCTACCATTATGGCCAAAACCTTGCTAAGACCAAAGTTAAACATTATTTTATTCAGACAAGTTTAGCAAGAATATGACATCCTGTTCCAAGAAAGCAGAAAGGAGTATAGTTCATACTAAAAGAAGAAATATCACCTTTGAAGAATTCATGACCTCAGGAACAAGGAGCTTTGAGTATAAGGCACGGTAAAACCTATCACTCGCAATTTGGTTTTTAGTTGAAATCTGGAATAAAAGCATCAACGCCTGAACCCCAACATTGAAATTCCTTGAATGAACCTGCACATGCCAGCTCATGCTGTTACGATACCAATCAATTACACAAAATCAGACTCCAAAAATTAGCAAATTTAAACTCACCAGTTTAAAAAGTATTGGTGTTTGGACCTCAATGAGATCATCAGCCTCATCACTTGCAACATAAGGAAATGCTCTATTGACTCCCTGCAACGATTTGACCAAATTAGAGAACTATAGTCAAAAAATTTCTTCCAAACAATACTTTCTAGTCTTCACTGCTCTTTCCAGGGATTAGTGCACACAGAAATGTTTGTTCAAATAGAATTGGAGTCCTCAAACACTAACGTACTAGAAAGTGCAATGTCTGAGGTGAAGCTGAGCATAGCTCAGTGCTAACACCGAGGGTTGTGTTGTGGGAGGTCTCGAGTTCGAGCCTCTCAGACTGTGAAGTATTAGGCTTTTGTAGCCACTGTATTCCTACATGTAATGGAATCAATCTCTTCAAAAAAAAAAAAAAAAAGAGCAATGTCTGAGACAATTTCCTTCTGTTAATCAATGTCGTTGAGAAATTCAATTTTTCTGTTAGTTTAAACTGTTGAGAATTCAGAAGACAATTATATTTAATTCAATAAAAACAATTGTTTTAACACTAAAACTAAAATAAATAAATAAACAAATTATAAATAATGATTTAAAAAGACATGGTAAGGGGTAACTGAATAAAAAAACAAGAAAAGGATCTATGCGGTCCAAAGGAGCGAAAGAGAGGAGAGGGAAAAAACAGCGGAGAGAAGAAACAAGGAAGACAGAAGTGCAGAAGAATCTGATGCAGTGAAGCTGGGGTTAGTGAATTTTCTATCATTTCATTGCGGGAGACCGTGGCCTCAGACTGCAAGATTAGGATGAATCTAGCATACGGCAACTTGCAGGAGAAAAGAGGAAAGGGCATCAATATTTGGTCATTGTCTTCTTTTACTAACATAATATCAGAGTGTTGATGAGAAGAGAACATTTCTGAATTTGTCAACCAACTGGCGGAGCCGTCGGCCTGAGGCCTGGAGGGGGCTGACTTCTGGCCTCCTGCACCCCTGAAATAGGGGAAAAATTAACCCCCAGTGTCTTTTTTCTATATTATATTTAATAAAAATGATGAATTCATGCTGACATCCACACGGTTCAACCAGCACTAATCCGATTGAACCGTTTTGACCTGACCCAAACACTTTTTTGGGCCATAGTATGGGTAGGGTCTTATAACATTGGTCTCGAGCACAATCACCCTCCTAAAGTATGTTATTCATCTTCGTCAAAAAAATATGTTATACATCACATACGTGCCAATTATTTGAATAGAATAGCAAATTTTCTGAATCAGAACAAGTATTGTGACAGCTAAGAAGCCATTATTCATCAAATAAAAGTAAAATACCATGAGATAATACTACACACTCAGGTGCTATCAAATCAAAAAATCAAAATTTAGCCAACTCACAGTCAAGAGAGCAGATAGAATCCGTGAATCCATCTCAACATCTGAGTTCACATTATTATCTCCTTTACTCTTCTGTAAAAAGACTGCATGATTTTTGTCTCCTTTCTTGGTTTTCTTATCCAGTTCTTGACTCTTACCTGCCTCATTCATTAGCACCTGAGACAGTGTCAAAGAAATATTCATGGCTTAAATTAGCAAAAGCTGGAACCACTAGAAATTTTTAGCAGTAGACCACTCCTTGTCAGTATTAGTGTAGCCACAGATGTGCGCACCACACTTAGGAAAGGGGCCTTGGCCTATGTAACACTATAATTGTACTATTGTATCATTAGCTTGTACTGCAAGTTTTAACATTAATAAAAATTTCATTAATTAAAAAAAAGTAGAACAGAAATGAAGGCTGCACACTTTAAGAAGACCACTTGAGGTTTTTGAACTAATGCCTCGATCCAATATCATAATTATCTCTCTCAAACTAATTACACGAAAATCTGCAGATCCTATAACTCCAAATGTCCATAAATAATCCATCTTCTCTTTTCAGTACTTTTTTTCCTTTATCTTAATAACAACATCAGCCATCTCATCGAAGTTCAGGATCTTAATAACACTCCCCCTCCATTCCCATACTCATTAAAGCTGAAAGAACCTTCGAAAAGAAGCAAAAAGTCAATCTGCTTCATCATTGAGCCCGACCTGCATTATATATCATTTTGAGCTAATAACTTTCAGAAACCGTCTCACCCACCTTGTTCTCCCATTAGAAATATCTCAAATAACTATAATCTCCAACTCATTTCAGCCCATTGTATCATGGATTCCCCTACCTAAAGTTCACTTAATATTTAACTGTGTAGGTAGATTTTGTGGAAAGCCAAGGTTTGCTGAAGGTGGTAATGTTACTCAGGATTATAAGCTTAATGTTTCACCTCTTTTGTTTTCTCTTTTTGGCCTGCGTAACCCTACAATAATAGAATTGAGAATTCTTTAGGGTTTGAGACTCTATTCAGCATGCTTCTTTCTCCTTAGATTGTTGAATGAAACTCTTTGGAGGCCATAAGCTCAGGTTATGAGAATAAGAATCATCCGGCTATTCGACATTGATGAGATAATGGACAATTCTAGTAGCTTAAACATTTTTTTAATGCCACGCCCCTAGACATGCAAATGAGATAGCTGATTCTCTAGCCGTGTCATGGGGTAACATCTTGTTGTAAGCACTTCTTTTTCTATATGATTTTCATTTTTTTATTTTATAAATCCACTAGATGTAATCGTTTTCTCTCTGAGAAGTTTCTTTTGATGATAATGTTTTTCTCATTCAAAAAGGTAAAAGGAATAAAACCAGCTAAAAATTAATTCATGAATTGAACGAGTCATAAAGCAATATCTAAAATAAAATTCATTTAAGACATGAAATTAGAAGTTAAATAGAGTTTTTGTGTTTGAACCAATATCAAGCCACTATTGAGTGTATAGGTCCATCCCGAAATGATTAGCTGAAGTTAGAGATGTTTATCCAAGATACTCAATGTGCTCTCAAATACAGGCCTTCTTGTGGCTTCCTCACATGATCAATAATCGGATGGAACCTATCTGGAGGCACTTACACTGCAGAAATAGCACGTAAGCTTAGTGACTACAACTAAATTCAACTATTTGCATACCTTAAAAAGTGCAAAATAAACATCCACCAAACGTTTTGCTACTTTTGACCCATCTCCTTTTCTACTGAGAAAAATCTGGCTCAAAAAGTTAACCTGCATAAATAGAGAAGAATTTTATTGAATTTAACCAGCATATAAGAGTCAAAGGAAACCACCATAACAGGCAAGTAACAAGCAAAGTTTCAGTGCAGATATGCACCAACACCCAATCATTTACTACAGGCAGAAGACTGGGCAGTGAAGTAGTGCATCAAGAAGTGTCGACTTTGAGTGAAATTTAACATGAGCAATCCCTTCTTTTGCATAAATCAGTGTAATTAGGTGGATTTAGGGCTGTGTATATTAATATAGCAACATTATTTAACTTACAATATCTTTTTTATATAAATGAATAAGCAAACAAATTCATTAAAAATTATTTATAAATTTAAAGTTGTCAATTAAACTATTGGAAACATACAAAGCTGAAAATTGATAGAATTGAACAAGACAACTTTCAAGAGTAAGACTCCTAAGACACCTTCAGTAATTCAAATTTGCCATGCAAGGTGTGTGCTACATGTGACTGCACAATTCTAATGGCTGGGGTTAGTCAAGTCCTGCTGTTAGAGCGAAGTGGCACTGCAGTTGCAGAGGGCAGCGAAAGCCAGCATGGTTTCACCCGAAGCATCAGATGATCGACGCCATTTTGGGAGGAGCCGTTGCAAGGATCTGCCTTTTTTAAACAGTTTGCTTGCTCCATATCAGTGTAACTTCTTCCCCTCCTAAAGTCATTTTTAGGACTTTTACTCCATATCAGTGTACACATCCTTCATTCTCTTCTACACCTTCACAACGTATATGAAGCCCACCTTCAGCGAGTTTCATGCTCCTACTTGTAGCTCCATTCACCTGTCTTGTTGTCAAATTTTCCGTTCAACCATCATGCTAGTCTCTTCACATGAGACAATGGAAGAGATCAAATGAATCATATGATATGATCTTTTCTACAAAGGCCCTTAGAAATTTTTTTCTTTACAATATCAAAGGGATCCCTGCTGAGAAAAAGAAAAGATACCCTTTCTACATTTCCTCTACAAAGGTTTTAATCATGTAGGATAAGTCCCTCGTGCATCAGGCAATATCATAATTTTCCATAATGCACATCAATATAAGAAAACATACCGCGTGGTACTTTGCTCGCAATCCCAGATGTGGACGAAAAAGAAAATTATCAACTTCTTCAATCACCACTGCCTGTAAAATTCAGGAATTATGTTTTTGAAATGGGAATTCAGGAATTCTGGAGTTCATGAATTATGTGAGCATACAAGAACTATCAAAATTGATTACTATTAGAGATTAGTTCCATATAGCTAAACGAGTAGAAAAGATCCTGACTTATTAGTTGGAAAGAGGATTCCTAACTTTGACTAGTCATTTTGGGATAGACCTCAGCCCAACTTTACGTGGTATCAGAGCGGGTGCTCGTGCGTAGGCCTCCACCCAAGTTGTCCACATGTAGGAGCCCAAGAGAAGGCCCACACGTGTAGGGGAGTGTTAGAGATTAGTCCCACATACATAAACCAGTATAAAAGATTCAGGCTTAATAGTTGGAAAGAGGTTTCCTATCTTCGGCTAGTCATTTTGGGATAGACCTCAGCCCAACTTTACATGGTATCAGAGCGGGTGTTCATACTGGGCCTCCACCTAAATTGTCCACGTATCGGAGCCCAAAAGAAGGCCCACACGTGCGGGGGAGTGTTAGAGATTAGTTCCACATAGGTAAACAAGTAGAAAAGATCCTAACTTATTAGTTGGAAAGATGATTCCTAACTTTGACTAGTCATTTTGGGATAGACCTCGGCCCAACTTTACAATTACATTTACATAAACTAATACCATAGAGACTAGTATGCAAGTATTCACTTTACAAAACCACACCAAGTGGCCATTGATCCAAAGAGCACAGAAATGTGAAAATGCAAGTACATAAATCTAAAGATAAAAACAACATATAAGAGGAACAACTGGCAAAAAGTACAAGCTACTCTCATGGCCTACACTAATTTCATTTCTTTACCTTCATATTTGGATGGGCAGATAAAAGGCATGTCAAGTGATACACAGCTCCAGATGCCGTTTTTCGCTCTGGATCTCCAAGCTGCATGCACATAAGAAGTATAAAATAGGAAATCTTTTGAAGGGCATCACCCACAACTTAATATTTAATCACAGATTAAATTTGAAACAGAGATTAAATTAAATTTGAACTTCACAGATAGTTTCACTTAAGAACCAGCAAAGTAAATAAAAACAATATATAGAAATCATCCCCTTTCTTGAGGGAACCGACCTTATTAAAGAGAAAACAGTGAATAAGATAGAAGGATCCCTTACAATTTGTAAATAGTTACCTCATTGAGAACCACATCCACAACAACAGATAAATCTGAACTTACTTTATTGACAAGTGCTGATAATAACCGTCGTTCTTGCTCTGATTTACTCTTCAAGAGGGCATAAATAGTCTGAACAAGCAGCAAGTAACATGTGACCAAGATAGAAAAACAACCAGTAAAAACCATATTATAGGCTTGTCATCTAATTTGAGTTTTGGGATCAATGCAGATATATTTAATTGTGTTTAAATATGCATTCAAAGTGTAAAAGAAGACAAGGACGCCCTGTTTATTCAAATACAACAATGACATAGAAAAGAACTTAAATCAAATAGAAATTTAAAAGCTCAACGAAACACATGCAGAGATTGAACAGCACAAAAATTAAGTTGTCACTATTTTCTTTGCCAGATTTGGAGTCACAGATTGATTCAGAAATATTATTATTTAAAAGCCAAAAAGGGGGACAAGAAGATGGCAGCAAAAAGGAAATATCTCAATCATACTCAAGATATGACTACTTTTCTAGCCTCATAACTGATCAAAGCTTTCAAGAACATTTTGATGACCATGGTATTATCTCAAATACCAACACAAAGGCAACAGATAGTAATGAGACTTCCAGGATGTGACTACTTTCTCAGGTTCATAGTGCACATTATTGAACAATCTTTTGCAGATGCAATCTCAACCTCATGAGCCTTATCTACTAATCAATGGCAATATCACTTAATCCCAAAGTCTTTGGTTACACTAGCTTCTTTCAGAACCTTCAACCAAGGCTTGCTGTGTTAGGTATAGCTGATGTTACAATTCAGCAGTAAAAGGATATTTCTGTTGATGTCTCACCTCCAGCACAAGATGTATCTCAGCTGTGATACAATCTTGAGGAGATACCTCATCACATCTCAACTTAGACATCTGTCCATCTATATTTATCCTCTTTGCATCAAACTGTTATATGTGAATCATTTTTGTCTAAAAAAGGCATAATTTCCTTAAAAAAGCAAAAGCCTCATGAAAAACAGAATTACAAGCCATTAAGGGGAGTCACAAACAACAAGTAATTGCATGGGTGCCACTTTGTTTGGCAAAGACATCAACCGCACTATTGGCTGAACATAAGACATGGGACCATAGAACTGGGGATGTAAACGGGAGCCGTTTACCCACTCTACCATCCGCCCGATTAATAAATGGAACAAAACGGAAATAAAATAATAATATCCGTTTACCGCTCTACCGTTTAAGAAACGGACGGAAATGGAAATAGCTCTTCCGAACCCATTTTACCCGTTTACTGTTTAAGTAAGTGTAATATAGTAAATTTATATATAAATAACCTTATTATATTTTTTATCACTTATTATAAAAATTTGTAGAGTTGAAAAGTTTGGAGAGAATTTGAATATATTTATATATTTTGGTAATTATTAGAAGTCAATATATATTGACTTTAACTCATGATCTCATAAGGTAATAGAGTTATAGTCATAGACTCATAGTTATAAAGGATAGATAATATATTGTAAATTCATAATTAACTAAATAAGGTAGTATTAGTAATCTAAGATTAAAAAAATTTTATTTTTCTTACAAATGTCATACTTTATACAAATGACAATTATTTTTATAAATGTAAACAACTGTCATACAAAAATAAACATATTATAATTCATAATAAAAATTATATAAAGATAAACATCGTAATTAACAAATACAGGAGATGATTTCATATTTTTTCAATTAGCTTACATAATTCAAATTTTTTGGCCCATAACATATTAGGTCATATGCCCTAAATTCTTAATAAGTTATAAGTAATATCATCGATTTTAATTACTAGTTACTTCCTTCTCTAATTAATTAATATTTTAATTTTGGTTTTCCCTCGCTCTCTTGTCCCTAATCATTGACTCATTGCTCCGCATGCAATTATGCTATTAGATTTTAGATTTTTCCTAATTGATTCCTTGTCTATTTAGATATTATTTAGTTATACCCTAAATTTCTTATACAATTATTGCCATTATAGCATAACATTAATAATTTAATACAAATAACATTGTGACAAACAATAAGCTATTAGTTATAACATATAACTTACAAATTACAAATTACAAACTTACAAACTTACAACCCTATTATATTATTCTATTACTAATATGCTATTAGACAATATAGACTATGTAGTTATTATCCTATGGACCCACTTCCGTACTTCCCCTTCTCTCCTTCTCGTTATTACAAACTTATAACCTTATAATATTTTTCTCTTACTAATATATTATTAAACAATATAGACTATGTAGACTTTAATTATTATCCTTAGGACCCACTTTGCCTTTCTCTCCTCCTCATTCTCACTTCTCGGGATCCATTGTCCAAATACCAAAGTTCCATATCCCTTATACCTAAAGTCTAAAACTCATTCAGAATCAGACCTAAATTTAACGATTTCGACAAGTCTGCAAACAGAAAGAGTTCTCTCTCGCCAGAGTTCTCTCTCGCCCGAGGCATACGAGGAAGCTCCTAGTCTTAGCGCGAGCTACGCGAGGTATTTGATTCTCTTCTTCCTCTGTTCATCTCATTCTCTCTCTTTCTCTTCTCTTTTGGTTTTGGGTTATATTCTTCTCTCTTTATTCGGTTTGTTTTTCTTTTTCCGTTGGATTTTGCTTTGCTCTTTTCGCTTTTATATTTCTTTTCTCTTAGGTATTCTATTTTTCTCTACTATTGTCTCTTAGTTCTATTCCGTTTAGTTTTTCTTTTTTTTTTTGTTTTTTTTGTAATTTTTATATTTTTTATTATTTACCCGTTTATTACCCGATTACCCAGTTTTCTGACGGGTAATAAACGGAATAAAATTTCACAAAACTAAACGGGTACAGACGGTAACGGGTAAAGGGTTCAAAAAAATAAATGGTAAACGGAAACCCATTACCCATACCGATTATTACCCGTTTACATCCCTACATAGAACAACATAATTGGCAGCAACACTAAGAAGTTTATCAAGAGTGCTTCCATGAAGCATATTAGAAAACAAGAAGCAGCACCAGCAAACAATAAAACCAGAGAGATGACCCCACGAACTCGTATATGTATGTTCAAAAACCCACTCACAAGGGCTTTGCTAATGTACGTGACAATAGAAGAACAAAGTTAACATGAAAAAGAACTTGAAGAAGGCAATCTAAAAATAGACCAAGCAAATAATAGAGCCAAATAGAGAAGGTTTTATAGACCAATTCCTACTATAGCAGGGACAAAATCTTGATAATTTTTCTTTTTCTAGTGAACTTTATGATTATGAATTCCACCTTACTAAGAGTTGGGATTTGGCTGCCATTTTCTTTTTTTTTTTTTTTTGAGGAGAGTAATTTTTCAATTCAATTTCTACGCACTCCAATTTTTCATACTCAAGGAGACTCGAACTCAAGACTTCCCGTTACACAACCCTCTGTATTACCACTGAAGTTATGCTCAGGTTCATGGGATTTGGCTGCCTTCAGAACCAAATTGGTAAGAAACATCACCTAGTAATAGTATCCTGATTTTTCCATGGAAATGCGGTTCAATTTGGCGTGCATTAACTTCAGGATTGAGCCTTCAGATAAATTGAATATACAGAATTGATACCCTTTCTCATACCCTTCTCTAATTAAACAGAGAGCTCTTATATTAAATTTTTAGATATAGAAGAACATAAGTAATAAATCAAGTTGTTACAATAATCAACAACATGAAGAATGTATTAAACTTAAAAAATGAGGGACTAACCTTCAAAGATTTATCTTTCAAAACCGGCAATGTATCTTTTGAAGCTTCCTCAAGTGCAAAAACAAAATTTTCGTATCTGCAGATAATAATTATCAAAATAAATAGTGAAACAGGTGCAACATGTTTTAAATTAAGGTACCATCTATAGAATATGATGAAAACAAATTTAAAAAAGGATATGAAAATATTAAAATGATCTATGATTACAAAGGCAAATGTTATTCCTTCAGCATTGCCTTCAAGTAACATGACAGCTACCCCTTTTTTCAGTTCTCACTACCATTGTACACTTCACTGGTAGATTTTATACTTGTCCCCTATCAAAATTCTGTATATCAAAATGAAAATAACAAAAAAATCACAAAGAGCAAAACAAAGGTTTGCAATCAGTAGACATGACTGCACATCTGTTCTTGGCTCACTACCTCCCTTCAGAAAAATTTTCCAAGTCCTGTGATGGTCAATTTGGACAAGAATGCCTGACCTATACCAATTCTGACTACCTGTTCTAAATCTTTCATTTCATAAGTCAAAATCTGAAGTTAAGTTTTTGTAATTTCCAGTGGAAGTCTTTTCTTTTTGAAGCATAGCTCACTAGAGTGTCTCTCTGAGGGATGGAGATGCAATTTAAACTAGTATAAAAAACTATTCTAGGATTTCCTAACCAAATTTAATCTAATCATGGTCGATTTTGTTCCTGAACTTAGACAACTGGAGGTGGAGTCAGTCTCAAACCCAAAGTGTGTAGTGGCTCACAGTTTCAACAATATCATACACATTAAATACATGTTCAGACCCATAAAGATCAATAGTTTTTCCTAGTTTGGTCACCATTTTGTACTCTCTTCACATACACCAACATCCCATGTCAATGGTGTGAAATAATGGATACTTCAACGATTGATACGAAAAAGAAAACCATTTAGGCCATCAACTTAAATGCACGTTAAGAAACAAGTTTACTTGCGAAAAAATTACTGTCATATCCTTTGCATGTTGAAGAACTTTGACTGAAAGGAAAGACATAAGTCTTCAACCACCCTATACTTCTGAAGAAGCTACTGATAAAGCCATCATCCATAGGGAGAAAGAGAGCAGATAAAGACATGATTTTGGCACCTACAACCAAATCCCTTATGGTGCAAACAATTTCGAAAAAACTATTTTTTCTTGAAAACTTAATTTTTAATGTAATCAATCGATCTAAATCTGCCAAAAGAATCCCATTTATAATTAAATCTCATCATCGACTAAGAAGATTAAGCATGGTCATCAAACAATACTCTGTAAACAAAATAAAAATAAAAATAAAAAAGGTAATTAGTAACAAAAATAAAACCAAACTGATAAAGCAATACCTCAGCTTTAAGCAATCTTCCCAATACCAGTAAAGTAAGAGAGAGTAACCGTCTTTTGATTCAGAAAGAAGATTTAGTGGTCGGTGCAAGAGACTTTTCAGCTTACGGTCTGGCAAGAGCCTGATAACAAGATCCTCACTTAGATATATACAGCAATAAATTTCTAATGTCAAAATAACTCCATGTATGTTAAAAGCAAAAAATCCAAAATTCACTTTAAATATACAAACTGAATCATGATAGAATTATTTAAATGTCAAACAGAGTATCATGATGGTGCCTAATCTTAACATGCCCACGTAGAAATTGTATACTTGACCATTAAAAATGTGTCCTGCCAGTATCAAAACATATATCATTCAGGATAGTGTGACCTTTTCAGATGCAAGTGTACTTTAAATCTTTTCAAGTCATATACCATAACCTATTTGGCATTTGTTTTGCCGCATACAAATGTTCCATGTAGGAGCCCTCAGTTGTTATGAATTTAGATTTTACAGATAAGATTTTTATTCAAACTATAATAGAGTGATAAATTTATGTACCAAATTGATGACAATAGAAGCTGAGCAGAATACAGTTGACATATTCTCCCTCATTTAAAACATCTCTTTTTTCTCAAAAATGTTTACCTTTTGCTCTGTTTTTTTTCTAAAATGTAATGTTGTACCAAAAGTAGGTATTGTGAGAAAAAAAAGAAAGGAAAGAAGAATATGATGATGATGATGATGATGATGATGATGATGAAGTAGAAGAAGAGATTGCCCTCTAACCGGTTTTCTGCTCCCATCCAAAACATAAAAAAAAAATATGTATATATATATATACATAGACAAGTGTTAACAAATTTTGTTGTTTTAGAAGATTGAGAAATATGCCCCCAAAGTGGCAAATTATTTGGAATGGAAGTGGACTTAAATCTTAACATGGTATGAGAGTACGATGACGGCCTCTAAGGCCCAGTTTGCACACTGTTGAGTTCGTACCCCGGCAACCCCGTTTGCATCTCAGAGCAAATTATATATTTGAAAGGTTATACATGAGGGGGTTAACACAAATAATCTCACATAGATAAGTATTAGCAAATATTGTTGCTTTATAAAGTTGAGCAATAGGCTTTTCAAGCGATTACTCAGGTAAAACTAAAATCAACTTTAAAAACCTATCTACTAGAAGCATCTGCCTCATGCTATCGAAGAATACTTGTTTTTCTTCATGTTGTCACATACTTTACAATTGAATCCGCCATAAATGTAGTAAGATTTTGTATAAGATCCCTTATTCAAGATCTTTGTACCCTTTTATCTTCTCTTTGTATTTTCTCTTGCCTTCCTCGGCTTCTTTTTTTTTATATGAGGATAGTTATCTTTGATTTATAGATTTTTATTTTGAATATAAGAATAAGTAAAAGCAACTTAGGATGGAATAAGGGAATTGAAATTCACTTTCTTCCTCTTTTAGTTGACCATAAAATAGGGAGAAATACTCACAAATTTAACCAACCATAAAGTGGATATAATCTGAAAAAGATGTAGAATTGTATCCACAGCCACCAGAGCAAATAGATAACACAGCAGAGAACAAAATCAAAAAGGCAAGGATAGAGAAAACTAAAACAATTAAATTCAACCAACAAAAACGTGGATATGATCTGAAAAATGCATGGATCTGGATATCATAATATCTGAAGGATGTGAAAATGAAATTTTCACTAGCTCATCTGGACTAATTTAATACAGCAATTCAGTGAATAGAGTATGCTAAAGCCATTTAATGAAAACAAACAAACAAGAAAAATGATTCACCTCAACAAAAACAAATCCCTCAGTGCATCAAAACCAGTCAGAGCATGGCGCTTTCCCACTTTTGAGGTCACCATTGCTGCATCGTAGACAGCAAGTAAGCCATATTAATGCTTATAGTGTATAGAGATCTAAAAGCCGCATGTGACAGAGTGGTGGAGCAGATTTTGAATCACCTAGAAACATAATGATGCATGTGGACCTAAGCTATCACGATTTACAACTCGTTATCAAGGTGTTTGACTAAATGTTCTCAGTTTATGAGCAAGAAGCAGATTAAGACGTTTCAATGTTAACAGCAAGCTCACTGCACTGAACATGAAGGCTGCTGAACTATTATCAGATTCCAGTCATAAAACTAAACGCTTGGCGACACAAAATGTGGCTTTAATTGAGGGAGAAAAAAATCTTTATAGCGCCGATACAACATTGATGAAAATTTCTATTTCACGTACCAATAAGAGCATCTAGAGATTTCAGGTTAGCAATTGGATTATCCTCCACCGTGCAAGTCAATGCAGCCACCTTATCAGTAGCCGTCCCAGACCTCTGAGCAGTTTCCAACATCCTCATCTCGCCACTCTTTCCCCTCGAAACCTCGTAATCCCTAGAATACTGCTCCATTACTCTCTCAGCAAGTTCTTTCTTCTTCGAAACCAATCTCTTCACCTCCTCCAAATCCTTTGCTTCATTTCTCTTTCCTTCCCCACCCAAGACCTTTATCTCCAATTCCAACGCGTCAGTGTACCACTGTCCCGACAAAGCGCTAGCTTTCATCAGCGGAAGCTTGGGAAGATTCTTGGCATCTTTTGATTTTGGTTCAAATTTCTTGCCCCTATCGACAAACTGAGTAGCAGCACTCATCCTGGGACGACTCTTATTCTCTCTCTTCGGAGTTTTTTCCTTCTGAAACTTGCCATTATTCTTTTCGCCCTCTGGAGAAGTTGAATGGAGATCATTTTGCGGTCTGGAAGATTTATGGGGCTTGAGAAATCCAGTTTTCCGGAAATCGGAATCATTGAAACCAGTACCAGCTGAAGTTGCAGCAGCGAGACCAATTGAAGAAGCAAAGGAGGCGACATCTGATTTTAGAGCTTCGATATCCACGGGAGCCTCCGGTTTTTTCGTTTTCGGAGCTGCCATGATTACTTTGTGAGTGGACTGCTAGACAGCGGACATCACCACGAACACACGAAGGTTATGGAGGGGGTTTAACCAGTAGGGTTTTAGGAGTTGAGCAAGCTGCTTCCTGCTATCCGCGCATGCAACCAAGACGGCAAGAGAAGGCGTAATTAGTGAGTCGTCCCGAGTCATGACTCGCTGAAATTGACCATTGATATGAAAAAATGAACAATTTAGATAAAAATTAAAAAGATGAGACTTATTTATTTTTATATAATCGAAGAAAATTATCTAATACACTCCCTTAATATTTTTTTATCTAATACTAAATTTTATTTAAATTAAATATAATATAATATACAAAATTTAACCCTTTTGAATAAAACCTATTAATGAATAATATGTCAATAACTTTTAAAACAGATAATATTAGTCCTTTTAGTATTGAAATAAAATCATATTATGGGGTTTTACACGTAAAATATTTTTGTGAAAAAATTTACCCTGATAAAGCCAAATCAATTTGGTATGAAATAGTTTTATGAACCTTAACGCTCAAAAGGTTAAAAAATGTATACATTGTTGTTGTCTACATTTATCAGAAATAACAATAATTAAAAATCTATGTTGAACATCATTTTTCTGCTTAATATGATCATCAAATCTTCTTTATTTATTCAATTATCATTAAACTCCATGGAGCTGTGATATGCGCAAATTTTAATGTGAGGGTTTACACCCATACGGGCGCGACTTTCTTATGCCTAAATGCACAACGTCCATGTGCAGACATGCACAAGACGCCTCGACGGGGGCGGACGTGCACATATATGTGCATAGACAACCAACCAAACACGCATGCACAACTTGAACTCACGGATGCGCGCGCGGAGGCGCATACGCATCTATCAGGTACGGACGCGCGCTTGGGGCTGCTCGCACGCCCGCAACTCCATGGATGCAACAACAAGGAGCAACCACACCCATTTGGCGATGACGTGGCACTTGCATGAGGTGGCACATGACTAGGCTGGTGATGTGGCAAATGTGAGTTGGCAAGCACATGGGATAAATGTTTGCTAGTTGGCAACAACTCATAGAGTTAGTGGGAATCTATGGGTTGGCATGAGTTGGCATTGGTTGGCAAACACTTAGAGAAGTGTTTGATAGGTGTCACCAACCATGGGGGGTTTTGTAATCTATAAATAGCTATGTACAAAGGCTTGTAACTCACTTATTCATTCAATAGAAGTGTTCTTTCCTCCCAAATTCGGAGTCCCTTTTGTGCTTGAGTTTTGAGAGAGTTATAACACCAAAAACAAGAGTGTTCTTGTGCTAAACTTCTTCCAAGAGGCTGACTAGCTTCCAGACGGGCTTGGAGGCTAGGCCGCACGCCACTAAGGAGCAAGATTGTGCTTCGCATACTCTAGCGGCGTGACACTAAGGTAGCATCCTCATTGGTAGGTAAGATAAAGTAGAATTATCTTCCATTTTTATGGGTAAGTTTAAACCTTAAACCTTTTCTAGATATCCAATATTAGGATGTAAAAACCTACTTTAAAATATAACAGCACTAAATTATTTTCCACTTCCATGATGTCAAATCTTCATACAAGTTGGTGCATATTTTTAGTTTCAATAGAGTTTGTGGTTGAAAAAACTATGAAAAATTATATCAGTACTTCTTGATTTTACACTTTGACATGGCTAAATAGTTGGGTGTTTAAGTTTGGAGAAAATCTAAGGTTTAGGGTTAATAATATTTTATTTAAAAACTAAAATTTCGAAGATTTTATCTCAAAGTTTATCTCTTGCTAAACTACAATGGGGACGCTAAAGTCTTGAAAGTAAAATTTAAGATGTAAAGTCTTGAAATTAAAAACCTGTAATACTTATATCACCGCTCAAAAACTATTATTATCAGAAAATTCACTAAAAATTAAAAACTTTTTTTTTGCAATTACTGTAATTTTTGTGAAAGAAAAAAAAGATAAAGATTAGACCAATTCTAATCACTCATTAATGATTGAATCAATTAGGTTAATTTATAACTCATGCAAATATAAATTGCAACCCAGTATTATTTACCGATTCCCAGCTAGTTACTTGAAGGCAAAAAATCTGAAGTTACTGGTTATAATTTCTGCGATTGGGGTAATATGTTGCTGTTGATGATAGGCATTTGGGGTCATGAGGCGATCTTCGTGATCTTCACCCCTTTGTCATTCAGGAACAATAAAAGATCAAGCCAGTCACAGCTATCGAAAAACGCAAGGAGCACTTTATAAACTTAAATATAAGAAAACCGACATCCGGCCTCTGTTCAACAACACAACAAAGTTCCCCGCCAAAGGGGGTAAATGCCTCCTATCACAAATATTAAACTCTACTGTTTTTAATGACACTGATGCCAGTTATTTGAGGTGAGAACCCCCCACAAGAAAGCCACGAAATAAAAAGTCACAAGCCAACTCAAAAGTACCCCCCACTTCATCCAACGACGATCCCATCAATACGAGAGGAACAAATGCCCGGTGTACTCTTTTAATCATCAGCTAGAGGGACGGAGTCCGCCTACAATACAGAGAAAGGACGTGCATTAGTTTGATAGCCATGCGAGGGAAACAAACAGAACTTCAGATCAAAAGTAATACAGAGTAGATCATTTTCAATTTTCAGTTCTCAGTTGGAAACAAGTTCTATGATGCATTCAACTATCTCAAGCAGAAAAATTTTCATAGAATATCCAATTTAAGAAAAATTCTGCTTTGAAGTTAACATACATCATGGCAGTTTCAATTGTAGAAACTTCTTCAACTATTTATTATTTTTGAACCACCACAATTTTAGAGAAAAAAAATTAGGTTACTTTTTCCCCACATAAGGGTATTATTAAAATGTGCAAATAGCCCAGAGCTTACCAGTTTGCGGTACTTAAGAGTATAAAACATCTCCAGATAACGCCTAGTCTCACGCCTGTCAAGTTTAGATACATGTTTCCAAAAACCATAAACAGCTGATAAAGTCAGCAACCTTTCAGAATATATTTGCCATGTGAACCTGCAAGATAGATTGACCAGTTTCAAGTTTTGCTCCAAGATGCGAGATGCAAAAGAACAATTATTTTTCAAAAACAAAAAATGGGACGAACAAATAGACTCACTTTTCCTCAATACGCTTCAAGCCACCTTCAGAGATTTGAGTCCAATAAGATGGATCTTTCTTGGACTTCTCGAAGAAATTAACAATGAGTTCAGCTGCTTTATCACCTTTGTAGGGATCAATGTGGAAACCCGAAACCCCATCTACTATAATCTCAGCTGGTCCACCATGAACAGTAGCAAATGTAGGCAGGCCACATGTCATGGACTCAACAACTGTAAGTCCAAAAGCTTCATAAAAGGCAGGCTGGTACAAGAGACGAACATCACATGAATTTTGGTAACAAGTATTTTGAGTTAGTAACCAACCACAAGTAGCAACAAAACACCACATCAAATTACCTGTATAAATGCTCCTTTTGTGTCTGCTATATAACGGTACAACTCTCCATTTCGGACCCTGTTCATCTGGGCAGAGATCCATCGGAATTGCCCATTCAATTTATACGTGTCAATCAGCCAGTTCATTTTCTTCAACTCATCTTGTTCTTCACGATCCTTCGATTCCTTCCCATGGTCGCCAGCTACCACAACAAGGTTAACAAGTTCTCTCAGACGTTCATTCTTTCCGAACCACTCCACAAGGCCAGTCATGTTTTTCACACGATCAAGCCTTGCCATGGAGAAGATGATTGGCTTTGTCCTATCATTCAACATACAACTGCAGCAACACAAAAAATCATTGTACTTGTTAGTTTGATTTCTTTGAAGGATAGATTTGTCAGCTACATTGCTCTGTATAAAAAAGGTCAAGAGGCCCTCACATGTGTTCTGTGTTCTGCACAGGGCTGAAAAGCAGCTCCTCAATTTCCGCATGGAGTGATGTGAGTCTCCTCTGCTCTTCTGAATATGAGAAATAAATAGCCATGTCTGCTCCCGGCGAGACAATGTTGAACTTGGGATCAAAGACATCGATGCCATGGACCACTCGATACAGTCCAGGCATTGTGAAAGCTATATGGCTCTCATATTGTCCAACAGTATCCTTGCTGAAATCATATAAAAATCAAAGTAAATTTTGCAATAATTCATATATAAGAAGAGTACAAATGCATAACCATATCATATTCATTAGTAGTGTAGTAAAAGCCGCTAACTTCCAAGTGTTTAGAGAGTCAACATCTGATAAAGGACAAAACAAATAAAAACCTATAATGGAGAACAGTGTAAACCCTTTTTCGCAAGAAATTTTTTTTAGAAGCCATTTCTAAAGCAAGGCAGAAAATGCTGTACCTGCCAGCTATCTCTTGATAGGTACTCGTAATAATAAAATCAGTGTGGTTCATGGCAATCAGATCAGCAGTAAATTGGCAAGAGAAATGGTACTTCTCATCAAAGTTTCTCCAATATATATCTGAATCTGGATATTTTGTCTTCTCGAGGGCATGAGCTATGGTGCACTGTGAATGAAAGAAAAGCAGAGTTGTCAGCAAACACTGACAAATATACGATCTTATTCTTCAATCTGGAAAAATATCAAGTACAACCAACCTGTGTAACTCCTAAGCGATGTGCAAGCAATGAGGCAACAAGGTTTCCATCACTGTAGTTGCCGATTATTAGGTCAGGGGTGGCCTGCAACTCCCCAGCAATTTCATGTGCAACATCCTGATAAACGTAAAAAATTAGTTCAAACCTCTGAAATATATTACTATAACATTAATAAAATAGAACTTGGTAGTGTTGCTCATTGGTCAGCAGACAAAGACGAGCAATGACAAAGAAAAAGCATTTGGTGTCATGTCACTAGTGTAGGAAGAAAAGTTCTGAATTTCCTGAATGGTTGAGTCCCAAGGCAGAGTTAAGTGGAAGAGCACAAAAAGAAACAAAGAAAAAAAAAGGAAAAACTATTTTCAGATCTATTTGAGCTAAAGCTACACAAGACCATAATATATAAAACCTTAAGGCTTATAAAGGTAACCAAAAGTTATATATGAAGATGAAGTGTACCTCTGCAAATGTCTCCAAGTAAGGCCATACATCAAATCTTGAGATCCATTTACGGAGAATGCCTTTCTCTGTTCTGAAAGGCACACGAAGAATGCTAGAATGATCCGTCCCAAGTACCTTCTCAAGACGCTGGTTGCAAGTTGTGCCTACTGCATCCGGGAGCAGTCTAGTCACCTGCATTCAACATTAAGAAGAGGAAGTTAAACACGTTTACACAGACAGAATTGGTGAAGACACCACAGCAAACAGCAGAAGATTCAACTAAAACTTACAATTAGAATACGGGGTATAATGTCAAGGCCTTGCTGTTTTATTCTATGAAGCATCTCATTCTCCAGAGCACGAACTTGATCCAAGATGTACACAACCTGCACAACACCATAACTGACAATGAGTAAACAGAAGAAAGCAGCAACTTGAAATGATACAGATGGTGTAAGACACCTTCAACTGTTATGAAACACACCTGTCCCCCTGTGTCAGGCAGCCCCAGAACGTTAGCTTGAGCAAAGTAACCGTGGGGAGAAAGTATTACAACATTAAACACCATAGGGATCCTTCCAAGAAACTTCTCCAAGGCGCAGGGTTCAGGCGCTTCAAGAAGTTCCAATAGTAAATGAACCATCTCCAGTACCCGTCCAGCAGTGTCACCCCAGCCTTTTTCTAGGCCCATCTCCTGGAATCTGAATGCCACAAGAAACACAATAAAACTTACAATCGAGAAACCAGCTGTACTCTTTGGTTATACTTCATAGACGATCTCAATTAGTCAGTTGATTCAAACAATCAGAAATATTCGAGAGTCCACACATATGCAGGCAGTAAAACCTTGACAAAAGAATTACCTGTGATCAAACTCTGAATAAGGTGTATCAGAAGGGATACTAGACAGGTATTCCTCAGCTTTCCTCATAACAGATTGAAGAGAATTAAGGCTGTGGATTCTGTCATTCAGCATCATCGTCTGCACATAATTGTTCAGGACTTCATTAGCAAGGGAAATGATGTAGAAAGGTCTCTAACTTCTTTAGATCGCTTAATCTATTAGCATGCAAGAGAGAAACAAAGTCTACCTTCCCCTTGTAGCAATGAGTTTGAAGGAAATCGAGCAATGGGTACATGCTTTCTTTGTCGTGAAACATCTTCGAAGAAAGGTGACGATTGAGAAACTGAACTCCATTTCCAATCGACTTTGATAAAGTTTGACGAGGAAAAGAAGCATTGAATGGCTCAAAATCCAACTCAAGCACCATATTACCGTTGGTGAAACTAGAAGCAGCAGCAAAATCAGTACAAAATGGAAAATTGGTAAGTGCCAGCAAAAAAAAAAAAAAAAATCCGTGTAATGCTGTTTTCCTTACCCATCCTCCACTAGTTCTTCCTTAAACTGCATGTACTCGGGGATGCTCAATTCCTCCACAAGCAGTTCATTCAAGTTAACACGGACATACTCCCAGACTCCTGGCCTTGGGCGAACAGCAAGAGCAACCCATGGGGGTACAACTATTGCTTCCTGAACCAAACAGAAAATAGAAAACATCAACGAAAATTCAAGAAAAATTAAAACTATGGGCTCCATTACAAAAAATAAAATAAAATATATTTTATAAGAAAAAAAAAAAAAGAATCGTCATCACACCTGTGTGGCTCTTAGGACATCCCCAAATGCGCCATCTTTTAGTATTTTCATGTCTCCATCAGCGGATAGAGCTTCAAGCTCTGCCAACAACTGGTGTGGCTGTAAGATTCCTTTACCTTGGTTTACATACCTTCAAGAAAAACAACTCCACTAATGAGCAGAAACAATGATTTCTTACATGAAGATCTATTGATGCAGATCATCCAACTTGAAAATTCAATTTAATCAAGGTTTTTGGCGCAAATCCAAAGGAAATGTAAGACATGACGTAAAATGAAAATCCATGACAATAAAGAAAGATGAAAACCTTGATAGGACGCGAAATAGTTCATTCCTATGAGCTGAGAGAGTGTCCCCCAGACGCTCCCGAAGGCTGTGAACACGTGTCAACCTGCGTTCAGCCATGGATTCGCCTTCCCTCTGCTTCAAGCCTCAAAGCTTGCTCGAACTGAAAGCAAGAGAAATTAAGTACAAAAACTGATAGACGAACTCGGCGATGCCTACGAGCCAAAGTCCTAAAGGCCGCAGGCATAATAAATATGGGTCAAATCAGACGTTCAAATCTATCAGCGAGAAGAAACAACGACACGCAACTGATTGTGGAAAAGGAAACAAGAATGTTGAAAACTCACCGACTTCTACCGGATGGGGCAACTGACGAATTACAGTGTCTGATTGCAAAAGTTCTTCGTTGAACAGGTGAAACCTGTTCGCACAAATTCCACCGTCAACAACGGAGAAGTAAACAATGGTTATCATTAACTCTGCAGCCGGTGAGGTGAGAAGCAAAATACACGAATATTTGAATCGTAACTTCCAGAGAAATTTTTCAGTCAACAAATGGAAGAGGTCAAGATCGAAAACTCTTAACTCGAGAAAAAATTCGTCTGAGAACAGCAAGCAAAATTCAAATAGGAAACTGAAACCATATTGATGAAAAAAAAATAAGAATGAACTTCAGAAATTCGTCCCACGCAAAGAGAAATCTTTCATCGAACAGCGTCACGAACAATAAATAGTGAAAGTAACCGGAATTGCTAATGATATGTTTCAGCAAATTATTTACTTTTCTTAAAAAAAAACAGAGAGCCAAGTGAATGCTTCTGTTTGCAAGGGAAGCAGAAGAACGATCGTCCGTGTTCTCGTCTTCCCAATTCCAAACTACCAATTGCCTTCCCCCAAGTACAAAATCTGGAACTCGACACCGTAAGCAAATGCAGGACACTTTCTCGAACTCAAACCAACAGACTACAAAATGCATTGATTGCAAAACCCGGAACCTCCCCGGAAAACAGATATGGACAAGCACAACTTTCAGGGAAAACGTGAATAAGCTACCAAAGTGCCTCTCAAGCTCACCAACCAAAACAAAAAGAAACACGAAACGCTAAAAGCCAACAGCTCCATTTACCTCCAAACACCACTGCGATCAACCAACCGAACGCAAATTCAAAGCGATGAAAGAGAACGCAAGAACGCACTGGACATGGAAGAAGCGAGACCTGACGGTGTTTATATAGGTACCGATCGTCGCTGGTTGTTCGATCGGAGTAGGAGCAACCATCTCTTTCCGCGCACCTTTCCCCGCTCTCTGTTTTTCTCCTTCCAAAACCGCTTTACCTCCGAAAGCGGATTTACTGTTTCAGGCCCACTGCGACATTTTTTTATTACAGGAGGAACTGTTTTCTTTTTTTTCTTCTTTCTCCTCTTTCCCTTCCTTTCCTATTGCGATTCGGTGTCGGAGCGTTGAAATCGCTCCTCGGCGTCAGCGACTTCGCCGGCACAGTGGCACTCGCCGTTATTTTTAATTCAGAAAATGGCGGCACCGCGTTGGTTGGTTTTTCCGGGAGGCAGGAAAAGCCGAGTGGCTTTACTTGTGGGCGCCTCTTCCCGAGTCAAACTCAGTCGGATTCGCCTGCATGCTTTGCCCACGAACAGTGGTTTAGGTTTAAGATAAAAACTAAAAAATACGTGATTAGGGAAATACCGAGCAGTCATCCAATCACGTGCCGTCATTCGGGTGACAAGTCTTCTAGAGACTCCAATCGTCTCATTACACTTGTAAGCAGAATTACTATTTATAAAAAATTGTTAATTAACTTAATTCGCTTAATCCATTTTTTATAGGGTCGTTATCGGGCCAACATATTATTAATCACGGCCTGGTTAGTGGATACCATCTGAGGTCTGTGGAAGGTGGAACACTCCAAACTTGTGGTCCCGTTTCGGATGATATATTAAATTATTGATTATGCTTTGTCATAGAAATTAGATTGATTCAGGCACAGCCGTGAGTTCGATTATAATATATTTCACGAAATTCAAAAAATATATTATTTTAATGCTATATGAGAGCGGCTGTGACTCGGACACAGCGGCTGTATTCGAATCACTGCTCTAGAAATTATGAGATCTGACTTTAGTGAAAAGAGTGAGATCATGGAAACTTAAACTACAAGGGCGTTCAGCTACCGGGGACGAAACGTTCATTGATTCCTCGATGGCATTAGCAGACCCACCAAGATGACCACTCCAATGTGGTCCATCGATTTGAAAGCTCGTCATATGCGTGTATTATCTATGCTTAGCAATTAATCCAGTTACTCTCCATACTCTCTCTCTCTCTCTCTCTCTCTCTCTCTCTCTCTCTCTCTCTCTCTCTCTCTCTCTCTCTCTCTCTCTCTCTCTCTCTCTCTCTCTCTCTCTCTCTCTCTCTCTCTCTCTCTCTCTCTCTCTCTCTCTCTCTCTCTCTCTCTCTCTCTCTCTCTCTCTCTCTCTCTCTCTCTCTCTCTCTCTCTCTCTCTCTCTCTCTCTCTCTCTCTCTCTCTCTCTCTCTCTCTCTCTCTCTCTCTCTCTCTCTCTCTCTCTCTCTCTCTCTCTCTCTCTCTCTCTCTCTCTCTCTCTCTCTCTCTCTCTCTCTCTCTCTCTCTCTCTCTCTCTCTCTCTCTCTCTCTCTCTCTCTCTCTTAGTCTCTCTCTCTCTCTCTCTCTCTCTCTCTCTCTCTCTCTCTCTCTCTCTCTCTCTCTCTCTCTCTCTCTCTCTCTTAGTCTCTCTCTCTCTCTCTCTCAGTCTCTCTCTCTCTCTCTCTCTCTTCTCTCTCTCTCTCTCTCTCTCTTAGTCTCTCTCTCTCTCTCTCTTAGTCTCTCTCTCTCTCTCTCTCTCTCTCTCTCTCTCTCTCTCTCTCTCTCTTAGTCTCTCTCTCTCTCTCTCTCTTAGTCTCTCTCTCTCTCTCTCTCTCTCTCTCTCTCTCTCTTAGTCTCTCTCTCTCTCTTAGTCTCTCTCTCTTAGTCTCTCTCTCTCTCTCTCTCTCTCTCTCTCTCTCTCTCTCTCTCTCTCTCTCTCTCTCTCTCTCTCTCTCTCTCTCTCTCTCTCTCTCTCTCTCTCTCTCTCTTAGTCTCTCTCTCTCTCTCTCTCTCTCTCTCTCTCTCTCTCTCTCTCTCTCTCTCTCTCTCTCTCTCCTTCTCCCTAGTCTCTCTCTCTCTCTCTCTCTCTTAGTCTCCCTCTCTTAGTCTCTCTCTTAGTCTCTCTTTTTCTCTCATAATATTTATAGGTTTTAAATATTCGTGTATTAAAAGTTTAAAAAGATTTCAGTGCGTGATATGAGCATTTTATCTATGATTACAATAAGTGAAAAATAAACTTAAAAACTGTATGTAGTTATTCTTTAGGTTATAAACATACTCTCTTGCGTAAAAAGAAGGAAAAAAATTTGCTTTATTTTTTATTTTTTTTTCTCCATTACGAATTCTGTGGTATTCTTTTAGGCCCCTCAGACTCTGTAATCGTAGAAGCTATTTACAAACAATGAAAATGCGTAGATAATTTAACATCGGAATTTTACTCATAATATTTTCCATGTACGTGTTGATATTTGTATCTGATATATCAAATCACATGATTATAAAACCAATTAAAAGTTAGATTCAACGGGGCTAATGGGTGGCGTGAATAGGTGGTAGTAATCTGTGTGGTTTCTTTTTAGGTAAGTTGTCACGCGGACTACCCAATTTTAGTCCCCACCGTGCGATTACCCGGTAGGTGGGATCCACAAGCAACAAAGTGTCCTTATAGACTTTGCCGTGGTCCAGCTCAGCAGTCCCTTAAATTCGAAGTATACATGCCCTTTTTAGAAGTTAAGATTTCACGTCATCGCCATAATTAACCACCCTACTCGGCTCTCCCACCTAATCGAAGATATTTTTTTCACGTCAAATGTCACACTTAATTATGGCCGTAACCCGCTGCAGCAGCATCTCTCAGCGAGGGACTCGCTACTCACGACTCGGCGTAACGACTGACCTGGAACGAGTCGTGTGAACCGCAAAAGGTCCGACTTTAAACAGTGGGCCTCTCTCTTAACCCGGTTTGTCAGGAGGCGTGTTTGACCGGGGAAAAGGGGAATCCACGGAATTGTCGACCTTATCCAAAAGAACGATTACTAAATTTCGGATCCGACCCGACTTGTCGGGCGGCCTGGGCTCCTATATGGGAAGATCCCGGTGGGGCCCCAGTGGGGGATTCGTTTCGTTTCCGAGTATCAGACATTCGCGTGTACGTCTACGACCGGAGGCGAGATCAGCGTCCGACACGTGATTGGCGCGAATTGAAACCGTAGAGACCCTGAAAATACTGTTGGTCACAGCTTTCCGCGTCGCAGTCCGTTGGCAGGTCTCTCAACCTTCTGCGCACGCCTCGGACGACGCAGTCGGTGAGCCTCACCACACGGCGTCTCATGATTCGTCCGCGTGGATGCCAGCTTATCTTGCTCTTAAACGAGACCGAACTCCAAGATTTGCGAGTAAACGAGCGAGTAGAAGAATGAAGTTTTTCGAGAGTCGAGACAAGTGGATGTGGACCCCCCTGTAAGACTGACTTTCGGTGTGGGTCCATGAAAAAGAAAAAAAAATGTTATCCAATCAAATGCACCTGGGAATTCTTTTCTAAGAAAAGAAATTGGGAAAGAGGTCACCGCATGTGAAAAGTTCCATGTCGGGTGTGGTCTGGAATAACCGAGACGTCTCGTTTACGTTACATAACGTACTCGTAACTTGCTCTTCGTGTTATAATTTGATACATTATCTGTGTACGATTCGTACCGGATTCTTTCTCCGGTGCAATTATCATCGGGTTTTATATCATCGATCATTTTAAGTGGGGCGAATATTGTCTGTGATAAGATGCCCGCCCTTTTTTTTTTGTTCGTTTAGTTAATTATAGGTTTCAATTGTCGTGAAGCTTATACAATCTTGGATTCGAGTGTGTGCAAATGTAGTGTAAATTCATTTATTCACACGTAATAAAATTGGAAAATACTAGTTGCACATGTTTGCAGTACCTATTTGAAGTGTAAATTCATTTACATATCCTTTCTCTTTTTTTACGAACTCCTCGACTGAGAACAGGAACCAATATTCCAATCTCTTTTTTCAACTTCGGGTGAAAAGGATAGCTTCCACCACCAAAATAGACAGCCAAAATGGCTTTTTCGGGCAAACATATCATTTCCTTGGCCTCGGATCACTAAACCAAAGTGAGTTATTCTTCAGCCGAGTCTTTTCATAATCGTGTATCATGAAAAGTTAGGCAGAGACTCTGAAAGCTACAGCTCGTATCCTCTCTTCCTCCCGTCTCCATTAACATCTTTTAGCGTCTCTTCCGGACTCTGCATGAGATTTGGAGTTTGAGACATTTCCTTACGATACCCGTTTTCCCATTCTTGGGGGGAGACACTATTCTCCCTTTATTCTCTTATTTTTCTCTTCATCGATTAGGAAAGGGAATGGTGACAAATAGCTAAACAGCCAGAGAGTTTGATCTTCGCTTTAGCCGATTAGAATAACTTTTGCGTCACTGTAATTCCCACTTTAGAACAACAAAGAGGGTATTATTTTTATTAGTATTATTATTATTATTTTAGCGGTGACATGTATAATTTTAATTTTTACTGTAAGGATTTACAATGTGACATGTTGTCCTGTAATCCAAATAAGAAATAAAGTAAAAATTATCTTCCTATTTTATATCTAAACTTAAACGCTAGACCTTATGTGGACCGCTGACTAGGCTGTCAGAAAACAACTACATCAGAATTTTAAAACTCACAGGAAAATATGGAAGGACTTAAATCATTTTTTTTCTAGTTTTTTATCAAGCTAGATTAAGAAGTTTTTAATCCAAAGGTTTTGGAGATATCAATGTTTGTATTTCAAAAAGAACAACAAAACTTTTGTGGATGTTATGGAATTTTATAAGTAATGAAATATATGATTACAAGTGGTTCTATTAAAAACTCACATAAAATACAGCAGTGCTGAAATCATTTTTTTTTTATCGAGCTAGATTAAGAAGTTGTTTATCCTAAGGTTTTGGAGATATCGATGTTTGTATTTCAAAAAGAACAACAAAACTTTTGTGGATGTTATAGAATTTTATAAATAACGAAATATATGATTACAAGTGGTTCTATTAGATATTAGTTATACATCTTTCGTAGAGTAGTTGCCTGGTCACTGACTAGTCTACCCACTAAACTAAATGGAGTAATGAATGGGATCCGTGTCACGTCTCTTTGTCACTACTCTCGGTGTCACGTATCTTAGAATAGTACTGTTGCATTATAGTAAAAATAGATTTATTTAAGAACTATATCAATTTTTGAATATCTTCACCATGATGGATGCAATATCAGGAATAACACTTTTATGTATATAATTTGTTGGGTTGGGGGGTGGGGAGTGTTAGGGATTCGTCTATTCTTAGATAAACAATCATATGCCCTTTTAAGACGTATAACAATCTTTGAATAATTAGAATTGGAAGTTGATTTTATATCTTCACCTGATTTTTTATCTCTATAATGTAGTTTTGCGCCACTTATAGTCAACCCGTGTCACTACGTGGATCACCTAACATTTCCCATCGAAATAAAAAGTTATACATGAATTGCGACAAGCAAGTTCATATTTTGACTTAGGACACGTGAGTTAGGTCCTTGGCATCATGACATATTCGAATAACGATCTTAACAAAGTGCTCCTTTTTTTGTTTTCTCTATTCTTCGTCTAATTTATGCCTTTGAAACAACACTAACACATATAAACTTGGGATGTCTATACGAGATTTTCTTTCTACGTTCTCGAATTTGTTTTCTAGACAAACTAAAGCAGTAGATAAAATGAGTTGAAACGAAATTTCAAAATGTGGGGGTTGTATGTAGTGGTTAGTATTGTAGATAAGGGTCAAGGGTGTGTTCTGAGATACAATATAATATTACACGAGAGTGTGAGCTGCCTAAACACATAATCCCACATTGGCTAGCTCGAATACATCGGACGACTGGAAGTTAGTATATAATTGGAGGAGAACTAAGTTCCAATGCACGCAGCCGTGTGGTGAGCACAGAGCGAACTATTCTTTCGCCTTTTACTAAAGAATACCGTGTGCTCGCCACTTTAAGCGGCATACGCCAATTTTTGGAGGGTTTCCGATCTTAATCCGGAAGCCCTAACAAATCATTTCTTCAAGTTTTTCTACTTCAGTGCTTACATGGTTCGTTAGCGAAAAAGTATTGAGATCGAGCGTTATGTCAAAATGTAAATCAAATCCAATTGGCTTAATATTGCCAAGCTTTATGATTATGTAGAAAAATGAGTTCGGCCAATCTTGGAGGTAAATCTAAACCTAATTCAAACTCAAACAGCCAGTTAATGTGCCACCATAAAAGCAATTAACATTTTACGATTTGAGCTTTTTCCCCTTTTAGTTTAAAGTTGTTCTTTTCATTTATAGCCTATTCCTGTTAAAAAATGAATGATCAATGCCTATAAAGAAAGCAATCAAAATCCGTGAACGGCTTTTACATTTCAATGCCAAGATTGCCTTCCTTTTCTCGCCGAGTTTTAGTTTTCAGCGTCGTATTAAATGGATTATTTAAAATTCAACGGGTTGTCTCAGGAAGATCTGATGCTAATGGCTAATTAGGTGAAAGATAATAATCATTAACACAAGATTTAATGAGAATTAAATGATAGCTTATAAGAAAGATAACTCATCGAGCTTACATTTTAAAAGAATAAATCTCTCTCATCGTATAAGATTCAGAAATTTGATTAATTTTTAATTCAAGCATAAATAAATGACGAGGGTTCATTTTAAATTACTTAATATAAAGCTGTAAGCCAATACATTCAAAATTATGATATATTAATAAGTAATGATTATTTTTTTCAATGGTATTTCACTTTTCATTCTTATAGAAATACGGACTGGATGAAAGGGTTAAACTTGATGAATTAATCACCAGTAAAAAATGATATTATGATTTTTTAAATTAACTTAAAAACCATAATAAATGATTAAAAAATAGATGATTTTAGTCAGGTCAACCTATATAATTTAAGTCATACCATGTTTCTTTATCAAGTAGGCTCCTATAATAAATTATTTAGAAATTTTTAAAAATTAAAATAAATATATTATAAGGTATAACAATGTTATAAATATTATAAGTACAGAGTCTACAGACTACGTAGTACATGTTAAAATAAAATTTTGTATTTAAAATATTAAAACTCGGGTCACGTTTGGGTCAAATATATTGCTGGTTCAATAAATTGGTCTGGTTCGGACGAGTTGCTGAATTTGCCGCGCAGACTTCAAATTCTAACTTTTAACTTTTAAGTCCCGTCAAGGAAGAAAAGTACTTACTTAACCCCTTCCGTTCTGCCTATGAACCGATTTTAAAAAGACGAAAACTAGGGGTATTTTAGTCATTTGGTCATCAACGAATCAGGTCGTTCAACTGTTCAACCGATCGGTTCCTGAGCGCGAACAAAACGGGAAAAAGAGGAACGTTACGCTTCACTGGAAGACCACTTTCAGTTTAGTGGAATTGTGAAACCGAAAACACTCACCGATTGCGTGATCCTCCGCCGAGTCCTCTTTTCGATATCTGAAACCGGATCTTGCGTTGTTCTTGAATCTCGGGTTCTGTTTCTCGTATTTTATCACACGTTCCGGTCCGGTGTGGCGTTATGTCGAGTTCATTCTGCTGCATCTTTCAATTTGGTGTTTCTTGACTCTGGAAAACGGTATTATAGTTGATATTTGAAATCCTTAGGATAAGTCTCTTCATCCGAATTCTTTTCCTTACAAATGCGTATTGGTGTCTTTTTTCTTTTTTTCTTTTAGCTCCAGTTTCGTTCTTTTTGTGCTTCTTGTTGCTTGTTTGAGTTTTTCTCTTTGCTCTTCTTGTTTACTTATTTCGAATTTTTTTCTTAGCGTGAATCTAATATCAATGAATGATAGTTGATAAGTATGTGTACGCATTTTTGAAAATCCAACACTTCAACAGTCAGTTGTCCTGTGCAGCTAAGAGCTCGTGGTTTAAGGTTTAGCTAAATTGTTTGAATTTAGATGTGCTTTACCCTGCAGCTTCTTTATTTTTGGATTCTCTTTTTTCTTGGAAATCAAGCCTTAAGTTGATTGTTTTCCAGAACTGGATTTGTGTGAAGGGTCCTGTGAAGGAATATGAATTAGTTTGAATATTTTCTGTTATTTCGAGCCGTTCTTGCTTTTAGATATCATTCCTGAGCTCTTAAATGTCTTCATTTTTCATGTTTTATCAAACATGTATAAAAAAAGTCATTCTTGTCGGGATTGTTTTCCTGTTGCAGGTAACTTACTGTCGGTGATGATGACATCAAAGGATCCCTGTACACCCCCAGTAAAGGTAGTTAAGAATCCATTATCCACTCCCGGAGGTCTGAAAGTCAGTGAAGAGAAGATATATGTCACAGTCCGTGTGAGACCTCTTAGTGAAAAAGAAAAAATGGTGAATGAAGAAATAGCTTGGCAATGCTCAGAAGATCATACCATCTTGTTAAAAAATGCGCCACATGAACGCAGAAATACTTACACTTTTGGTAAGCAAGGCAATTTTTCAATAAAAAGGAGATTCGTTGTCCAGAAAATTTCAAAGTCAAAACATTTTACTGGCATGATTTTAAGCTTTAGTTTTTCGATTCCTTGTGCTCTATTCATATTTTGTTTGTATTGGTATCAGATAAAGTATTTGGTCCTGCTTGCTTAACCGAGAAGGTTTACGAGGAAGGAGTCAAGGACGTTGCATTATCTGCTCTAACTGGGATCAATGGTACCTAAAAAAAGTTTAAGCAGATTCTTTGGCGAATCCTGTGTTACTTGATTCATTATTTACTTGTGTAGAAACTTTTATTTATAAAAGCATGCAAGGGTGTATAACTCCCAATTCCAGTGAATATGGCTGAACTAGCTTTTTCTTCCCTCTTTAAAATAGTCATAATGTTTACAAGATTGCTATTCAGTCTGCCCTAATTATGATAAACAATCATTGGACGATAAGCCTTTATATTTAAACATGAAGACATACTTAAAAAGTGGATGCACTTTGCTTATATGTATGTTCCTCTAATCCTTGAATAAAAAACCTGTAACTGAATAAATTGTGTTGACTCCTTTAAGCGGAAATACATTTTTGAATACAGTCAAATAGTTTATTTTCACTCTTTTTCTTCTTCTTCTTCTTCCTTTTGTTGGTCTGCAGCAACTATATTTGCATATGGTCAAACAAGCAGTGGCAAGACGTATACCATGAGAGGGATCACTAAGAGTGCTATAAATGATATCTACAAACACATTGAGAATGTAAGTTTTTGAATGCGGTGAGATACAGCTGTATAGTCTGCAAGTGCTTCGCTAATCTTATATTGAGCATAAAAAATGATCCATTGATAATAATTTGAAATTACAATTTTTCTCAATATTTTGGTAAAAGTGAATGTTGAGAGTCAGAGAGGAGTCTTAAGGTTTTTTTAAGTGGGTGACGCCGAAGGAAGCAGATGTTAAATTTTTGCATAGTTTACTTATCTTTTTCTTTCAGACATACACATTCAGAGATACAGAAATGCATAAGAAACTCATAGGTATAATATTACATGAGAGAAGAATAACAATAAAATACTAGTATGACTCAGGAAACAAGTACCTGATCAATGCACGTCTCACTAACTTGATATGTTCAAAGAAAACATATAGCCAACAAAAGGTTATTATAGGAGTGTACGTGAGTTGTTCCGAACATACCCTTGATGTGGAGGACTTTTACTGTAAGCCTTTTTCTAATCGCATGATGTTTCCACAGACTTTTAATACTCATGTAGGTTCAAGTCTATTCATCAAAGAAACATCTTGATTCTAGAGCCACAAACAAAATTGAAAAATAATACCAGTTTATAATCCCCGGGCAGGATTACATTTTGGATGAATATAACTGGTCATGAAGTTAGATCTTACAGATGGAAACAGTAGATGGAATAGAGCATAGGGCGGCTAAAATACAACTTTTAAGTGTAGGATGGACTTTCATGAGAGTAATTCTACAAAAAATTGAAGTCCTTTTATTTACAAATATGTTGTGGAGTATTAAGGTGATATTTTGGTGTTGGGATCCAGATGCTTTTCCCATTTGGCAGTACTTTAAAGTAGTTCTTCCATGTCTTGAAGATGTAGAAGCTCTCTGTTATAAAGAAGCGTAATTTTTTTATGCTGCAATTGTCATCGTCTTAGGTTTCAATATTTTGGAAGAAATCAAATAAGACGCTTCAAAAGGAGCTATTGATAATTGCTGGCACCTGCTGCCATATTTATTTTATAAATTATTTTGATTGTTTCTTTTTCTTGATATATTTTTTATGGAGTAAGAGAACCCTCAAGGAAAAGTCAGTTACTTACAGCTAACTAGGTGCTGGTAGGATCCTAGTTCGATCATCTCTTCTCTCCTGTGGCTTGATCCCTTCTGATGCACCATTTTCTTATGTCAATTCACCTGAATAATATAATATAATGTTCCATAAATTGGATTTACTAAAGTCGCAACAAAAGAGTTATTAATGCTTTTCTCTGATCATTGTTTTGGATATTGGTTTCACTGTTACTGCTTCTCTGTTTCTTTCCTCTTGTGGCTTGGTCCTCTCACCTGCACTTATCTTCTTAATCTAATTTACATGATAAAATGTTTCTTGTAATAGAGTTGTGATTTTATTGGATTATGTTATTAATGATATTAGTTTCACTGCCTATTTTTGTCCCTTCCTCTTGGTCCTCTTCCCTGCCTTTATCTTGTTATGTCATTTCATCTGAGTAATGCAGTAAATTATTACATACAATGTAGTTCCTCAGGGTTTTTTGTGTAGCTCGAATGATCTTGCTTTATTATTTTCATTTAATGCAGAAACACTACAAATTTGTTTTGTTTAGCCATTCTCTATACTGCATCATTCATTTTAAATGATATAAAAGCATTAATCTTTCTATTAGAGTTACTAATTAACCACTTTTAAGTAATAAGCATCTGATTACAGAATATATAACATTTATCCACTGGATAACCCTTTACAGAACCCAGAGAGGGATTTCGTCATAAAAATTTCTGCTCTGGAGATCTACAATGAAACTGTGATGGATCTATTAAATCCAGAGACGGGTGCCCTTCGTCTTCTAGATGACCCAGAGGTACTTAGAAGCCTAAGAAAATTTGATTTCTTCAGTCCTTTTTCTGCCTTATTGTTGAGTTTTATTTATATTTGTAGAAAGGGACTGTTGTAGATAAGTTAGTGGAAGAAATACCCAAAGACAGCCAGGAATTGCAACATTTCATAAACATTTGTGAAGGTATGTAAGAAAATAGCTTGCTGCTTCATCTGATTTAGTTTAGCTTTTGACTAAAACCTTTTTTTATCATGCAGCTCAAAGGCAGGTCGGGGAGACCATTCTGAATGACACTAGCTCAAGATCCCATCAAATACTCAGATTGGTTAGTGTAGATACCTTCAATATTTAAAAAGTGATGCGTGCATGGCATTGGATTTTTTGACCAGCTTTGATTTCATTTTCATTTGGCATAAAATCACAGGGATAGCTTTTGCTACTCATTTACAAAAGGAGCATGCATCCCTGGAATTCACTATCTTTTGTTTTATTTTTATTCACTTATTCGACAAGGATGTTTTAATTTTTTAATTGATAATAATCTTTACAAGTACACTGAATTTGTACAATTGGTCTGGGTTTAACGTCTTCTCCATGAATTATTTTTAAGGTGTTCTTTTTCCTAAACGGATCCATAAGCTATATTGCTTTTGAATTTTCAGACAGTTGAGAGTAGTTTTCGAGAAAACATGGAGTGTGTAAAGTCCTATATAGCTACTTTGGTGAGTTGACCTCTTTTCTCATTTTCCATAAGAAAAGTTTGAGAATATGTTTCTCCAGCATTGTTAATCAATGATTACAGGATTCTGCAGAATTTTGTGGACCTTGCAGGAAGTGAACGTGCCTTACAAACACTCTTTAGTGGCGCTAGACTGAAGGAAGGTTCTCACATTAATCGAAGCTTGCTAACTTTGACCACTGTCATAAGAAAGCTTAGGTTAGCAATCTCAAATGCGGTTCAGGATTTGAAGATTTTGACTTTTGAAATCCTTTGGTTCCAATAACTAAAATGGTTTGAATTAGTCAGGAAGGAAAAGTTTTTTTCTAGTAAAATCTATTTACTTCTTACAGTGGTGGAAGAAGGGGACACATACCTTACCGTGATTCAAAGCTTACAAGAATACTGCAGACATCTCTTGGGGGAAATGCACGGACTGCAATCATATGCACAATGAGCCCAGCATTATGTCATGCTGAACAATCTCGTAATACCCTCTTGTTCGCAGTTAGTGCAAAAGAAGTAACAAACAAAGCCAGGGTGAACATGGTATGGCCTGCATCCTACGAACATAAAAGTTCCCATTTTGGAAAGTAATTGACTTGCTAAAATGACTCATGCATAATATCATTTGACATTGGTTGATATTGGCTTTGGTGATATGTCTCTGAATACTCCTATTAGACACTTCAATTTAGGTTGAAATTATATAATTATTAAACTTCAGAGAATTATGAAAATGGAGTTCTGTCCTTTTGCTGTTAAAATTTTTATTAAGTGTAGTTCACTGATGAAGGATGTTTTAGTGGAACAGGTTGTTTCAGAGAGGCAGCTAGTCAAGCATTTACAAAAGGAAGTAGCAAGGCTTGAGGCTGAGCGCCTTAGATCTCCGGAGACTCCTTTTTCAAGCTCAAATACCCTATTAATGGAAAGAGATATCAGAATCAAACAGGTATAATGCATGCCGGTTTAATATAATTTGGGACCAATAAATCTAGGCAGAGCACAAGCACTAAGACCTTTTGTGTGTGTGTGTGGATGCACTGAAACCTTTTGACTAGCATTCTACTGTCATAAAATGCACAAATATGTTTAATTTTGGGTGTGGTACTCTCTCTTCTTTAGTTTTCTATCTGTAAATTTAGTGATGATTTTTCAACATTTCAACTCCTGTGATATGTAGTTGGAGATGGAAGTGGAAGTTATGAAACATCAGAGAGATGTTGCACAAGCTCATGTGATTGAATTGCAGAGAAAAGCACAACCCAACAACATGGTATAAAACACTTTCACTTTGTTTGCTCTCCCCTCCATACACATTCTCTTTTTTCTTTTAATTTTTTATTTAATTCATCATAGGTGTCTAGACACTTGATGCAATTAAATAAAATATGTTGCATTAAAAAATCGCAAGATTTTGATATTGATCCTAGACTTTATAAATTTTAACATAAATATTTCCATTTTGTATTCTTAATTCTTCCTGTCAATTGCAGAGTGCGGATCTGTTTCTCTCTTCTCGAGGAATAGTGAAATGCCTATCTTTCTCTGGGGAAAAGCAGAGTAAGAAAACAGCCAGAGTCTCAGTCAAGACCGCACCGACAATTAAACATGAAATTCAAAAGCTTGAACAGCTGCAGAAGCAATTGGCAGAAGAAGCAAAGAGCGTCCTGGATGTGCTTCTTAAGGAGGTAACTTGTCACAGACTTGGGAGCCAAGATGCAGCTGAAACCTTAATAAAGTTGTTGGCTGAAGTTAATGAGACACAAATCCATAATAGGATTGATGAGGTTGGAGGCATTTCTCTGAAGCATAATATCGATGTGAACCTTAAAGAAAAGATCACTGAACTGAACACTCAAGGAAGTGCGATTTTTATCTTAGAGCAGCAGCTGGAAACAGTTCAGAAATCCATTGATCAGTTGATCCTGTCTCAGCCATCTATTGAGTCATCTACAATATCAAAGACCGAATCAAGGAAGAAGAAAGCGATTTCATTTGCATTGCACAACAATTTTAACAGACAAAATAAAGAAAATTTACTATGTTCACCTCTATCATCTTCTGAGAAGGCGACTGAGAGGGAGGCTTGGAGCTGTGACTCTGAAAATGGAGTCGTACACAATGTTGATGCTACTCCGAAGAGTAATAACAATGATGGTGTATTCTCTGGGGACAATATGCCAGGTCATGGGCAGTCGAGTTCGGTTACTGTCAAGAAGGTGCAGAAGATGTTCAAAAATGCATTTGAGAATAACTACCAGAGTATTAAGGCATATGTGATTGACCTGAAAGAACGGATAGAGAAGCTTCGATATCAGAAGGAGCTACTTGTTTCCAGGGTGAGCAACACTAGGTTCATTCTATTGCAGCTATTCTCTTCTGATTGGGTTTAGAAACTCAGAATAGTTTTTGCTTCTTTTCTTTGTAGTCCCATTTAGGTGACTGGAGATTGATTGTGAAATCTAACTGAACGGAATGATTTTTCTTCATTTCACTATGAACATGATTTATGTGGGTAGAACAGGACACTATTGGAATGATTTGCAGATTATCAAATGGATTTTCACTCGTCCTGTGTAACCAGTTTTTGTAGTCTTGACTGGGGTTTATTAGTTACAGGACATCTTGTTGTCAACGAGATCTAGTGATGTATTACATTGTCTTAAGCTTGCTTCTTTACCCTTGTCCTGTTTTGTGTCTTTTAACCTCACTAGGTGTTGGCTCTGGAAGCAAATGAAGATGCTGATTATGAGATGCAAGAACATGACTCCCTTTCATCTTGGCATTTAGATTATGAGGACAAAAGAAAGCAGATAATCATGTTATGGCACTTGTGCCACATCTCAATTGTCCATCGTACACAATTCTATTTGTTATTCACTGGAGATTCAGCAGATGAAATATACATGGAAGTCGAGTTAAATAGATTAACATGGTTAGAACAATACTTGGCAGAGCTCGGCAATGCAAGCCCAGCCCTCCTAGGAGATCAGCCTGCAAATTATGTTTCTTCCAGGTATAATTGAAATTATTTTTTAAAATTGATTGTATTCTTAATGACTAAAGAGTGCACCGCTTGCCTTGGTACTACTGAAAATTAAAATTCTTACAGTACTCTGCTTGAACACAATAGCATGATATCATTAACCTTTTTTTCATCGCCTAACTGCAGATCCCTTTGTTTATCTACTTCTTTGGTAATTTTAGTTGGAGCTCACTTTGTTTTGTTGAGACAGTAGGTCCATTATTTGATACTTTTTTTTTCTTTTCTTTTGTTTTATTTTAAAATTCAGCATCAAAGCTTTGAAGCAAGAAAGAGAATCCCTTGCTAAGAAGGTGAATTCACACCTCACTCCAGAGGAACGGGAAAAGCTATACACAAAATGGGAAATCCCTCTTGATGGAAAGCAAAGACGCCGAGTTCAATTGGTTGATAAGCTTTGGAGAGACCCAAAGGATATGGAACATGTGCAAGAGAGTGCTAAGATAGTGGCAAAACTTTTAGGGTTTTTTGAAGCCAAAGATCACTTATCAAAGGAGATGTTCACCCTTAGCTTTATTCCTCCTGTTGATAAGAAGCCTTGGCTACCTAGTTGGAATGCAATCACCAGCTTCTTGCATCTTTAGTTAAGTATCTCTTTTTTGGTCTCCATTTCTTTCTGTTTTAAAAGATGGTAGGTTGGAGATCAGCAGAAGTACATAATTGTAACTGTATCAAATATTGCAACACAGGGATAGTTTCAAGAGATGTGGTAATGGTGTAAATAGCAATGATGTTAATTACCCATTAACAGTTGAGTAGTGGGGAGACTCACTGTTTAGAAGATATTTTTAGTAGTGAATTTGCATTTTGTAGAAACATATGTTGTTGGTACATGGGGTTGGTGGAATATATGAGTATTGTTCCATGCTGTTAGAAAATCCTGTTGTCCACTTTACTCTTCAGTGAGCAAAATCCGATTGCTGATTCTTCTGTTAAAAATTGATCCTAAGGAGGTGGAATTGACTGCAATGCTGTCAAAAGAGGAAGGGATAAAATTTGGGGAAAGAAAAGACAAATTTGTACCTTTTTTTTTATATTGTAATAATTTTAAATTTTGTCGAATTCACTTATAAAAAGTGAAAGAAGCACCAAGTATATATCTTTTCATCCTTCTGGAGTTAATGTGGTTGGGAGGTTGCTCTAGTGAATGGTTGTAGGGTAAGGACATAGAAAGGGGGAGGGCAGAGTGTTGCCCGTTTGCTCCACATCTAGTTCCTGGAATCACGTTTTCCAAATGAACTAGAGCCCAATCCCAATTGATCCAGTTACAGAATGAAAATGTTTATTTTTCAAGTAATTCATTATTTTTTAAAAAAGAAATGAGCAATTCATATGTATTCGTCAAGGGGAACTCTTTCCTCCAAGAAAAGGGGGAAGAAAACCCTCCAATAGCTAGGGTTCTGGCTTTCAACGGCAAAAGGGACACTCAAAGGGTTCGACCCCCCAATGGCAAGGGGAGGTTCAAGATTTCCGTCCTTCAATGGTAAGGGAAGGCTAAGTGTTCTGCCCTCCAACGGTAAGGGAAGGATCAAGTGTTCTGCCCTCCAACGGTAAGGAGGCTTAAGGGTTCTACCATCCAATGGTAAGGGGGCTCAAGGGTTCTGCCATCCAATGGTAAGGGAGGTCAAGGTTTCTACCCTCCAACGGCATGGGGCAAGCTCAAGGTTCCAGCCCTTAGTATGAGGGTACGGCTGTCTGTTTATTTGGAACTGGACTGATCTTTCAGTTATCGAACATAACTACTATATTTTTGAGTCCTGCCTGCATCACGATGCTATGACAATCAAGCAACAGAAACAAGTTGAAGAAAATATTGGACATCTCTGCATGAATATTATTACTCTGATGGACTGAAAAACAGTGACACCAAAAATAATACTGAAACAACAAAAAGAGTAGCTCAACCCTCGTCCAATACAAATAGCTTCCCACATCACAAATATATATTACACATAACTCTACCACGCTGCAGCAACCTGCATTAACGCTCTTCTAAGTGCCATCTGCCACAGGCATTGCCAGTCTCTCAATACTTAGTGAAATTTTGGAGGACCTCGAAGTAATCTGGAAAGGTTTTTCTTGTGCATCCTGGGTCTTTAATGGTGACGGGTACATCTCCACAGGCAGCCAAAGAAAATGCCATGGCCATCCTGTGATCATCGTAGGTGTCGATTGATGTCATGTTCAACTTCTCCGGTGGAGTTATGATGCAGTAGTCTGAACCTTCCTCCACGGTTGCTCCTAGCTGAAAATACCCCACAACATTTGATGAGAAAGATGCTGCTGGGGAAAAGGTTAAAAGATAAAAAAGCTTTTTTGGTGTCATGGAAGCTGGAAATGCCGACCTTTCTTAGCTCTGTACATATTGCAATCATCCTCTCAGTCTCCTTCACTCTCCATGATGCAACTGAGCAAACAAACAATTATTGGTCAGACAGGTTTACCAAAAGGTTAGGTATGTACAGATGTGAGCCTTTAAATTAAGTAGCTATTCTAACTAGTTTGCCATCATGTGAAAACCTACCATCACGAATGGCTGTGGGGCCATCGGCAAAAAGTGCAACCACAGCAAGAGTCATGGCAACATCAGGCATTTTGTTCATGTTGACATCAATTGCATGTAATCGCTTCTTCTTAGACGGATCCACAGGTGGACCTGTTACTGTTACACTAGTATCAGTCCAACTGACCTTTGCACCCATTTTCTCAAGGACTTCAGCAAAATTGACATCACCCTGTAGAGAAATTATGGAAATTTGTCAGTTTAGAGTAGAGTATAAACAAATTTAGACACAAAGAGTCACAGAATATGACAAACTGATGATACCTGTAGGCTGCTGGTGCCACAACCTTCCACAGTAACAGTCCCACCAGTGATAGCTGCACCCGCTAGAAAATAACTTGCACTTGATGCATCACCTTCAACATAAGCTTTTCCTGGAGACCTGTTGACAAAATGACCGGCATCATCTGTTAGAATGTTATTAACTCTTTCGGCTAACAAGAACAGTCAGTAACTAACAACATAATTTACCAAAAAAAATTATTTGGATAAGATCCAGAAAACTTACTTGTACTTTTGACCTCCCTTAATTAAGAACCTGCTCCAGTTGTCATCATGTTCGACAGTTACGCCAAAACGCCCCATCAGTTTCAAAGTCATCTCCACATATGGAACAGAAATTAGCTTGTCAATTATCTCAATTTCCACATCTCCAAGGGCCAAAGGGGCAGACATAAGCAATGCAGTCAGGTACTGACTGCTTATGGATCCGGAGAGCTTAACCTGCAAGCAAGCAGTGGTCAAACAAGGCTTAAAGAAATTAAACAAAAGATATATAGGAGCAGAGTAAGATATGCAGCTTCTTCATCATTCTCAAATTTCCTATTAAAATTAGACTTACCTTTCCACCAGGCAGCCCTCCATTTGCATTGATAGAGACAGGAGGACAATTAGTACCCAGCATGCAATCGACATCTGCTCCAAGCTGCTTCAGACCATCAACCAAGTCCCCTATAGGTCTCTCTCTCATGCGTGGAACCCCATCAAGTACATATCTGGAAAAACATTCAAGTAAAAATGTATCAAATACGAGAATAGAAACTGTCAGCAACCCATCAGCTGCATATTTATGTATATTGAAACCAAGTATCAAAACAAACCTTGCTTTTCCACCGGCAGCTGTGACTGCAGCGGTCAAAGGACGCATAGCTGTTCCTGCATTTCCTAGAAACAGATTCACTTCATCAGTTGATTCTTTGCCCACAGGAAACAGCCCACCACAACCTTGTACAGTTGCTCTTTTCAATTCTTTGTCATCTTCCACAGCAAGTCCAAGAGTCCGCAGAGCCCCGAGCATATAATGGATGTCATCACTACTCAGTAAGTTATCTACAATTGTTGTTCCCTGATAAATGTCAGAAGAACCTCAGTATGATGTCAGACTACCAAAAGCAACAATAAGACAAACTATGGAAATGGATATAAGAACATGATACATCAGAAGGATGGATATATATTTGCTGCAAATTGCAGAAAACTGTGATTAAGAAATGTACAGATCATTATGATTGAGACAAACATTTTTTTGGCAATAGCTGGGGATGTTATTTCCAGAGGCACTACAACTAGATTTCAAACACTAGAAACATGCAATGAACTAACAGAAATTGCAGTGCACATACTGGAAACTTGAATTCACCAGTAACAAATACATTAAAAGTTGTTCATGTGTATCATGTTTGAGGATGTACATAGTATTCAATGATGATGATGGGAGAAGAATGCCAAAAGGTCGATCCAAGGTTGATAGAAGCAACCTACCTCAAAGAGCTGGAGAAACCACTAGAGAAAGAAATGCAAGAAAAAGAGAGAATATTGGCATTTCATATATAATGTGTTTTGCGAGCACAAAGAAAGAAAAATCAACTAAAGAAGGGAATTCTAGGTGCTCCTTATTTATGCTATGTTTTTAATTATTGATCATTTAACAGTGGTGTCCACACAGGCTGACATCCACTTAAAAATGTACCCTAATTCTCCCCTAACGACAAAAGTACTCCAATACCCCTTGCACTGTGTATAGAGAAAATAACAATATAACCCATGCAACTGTCACAATACTAGAATAAAGAAAATGACACCCCATATTACACTCTTTTCTATGACAAGCCTTGCTGCAACTACTTGTGCTGATCTCATCCCACTTGACCCCAGATTTTAGCACCTCAACTATGTAAGTCCAAAAGTTCCCAAACAAATGCTGTATTCTAGCAAGCACTTGTTAGTCATTCTCAGTGGCAAACAATACGACAATCAATGCTTTGATCCCAATCTTTGAAGAAATCTACTTCAAAGAGCTTGAGATCAGTGCTAAGCCAGAGAGAAAATGCTGGAAAGAGAGCTAACACTGGGTTGAGGTTTTAACATACGAAGGCGGATTGTGGACCAGAAGTTCTAGGATACTACCAATCTTCTACAGGGTAATGATCAATGCGTAGTCAGATGTAAAGGAAGTAGTTCAAGCTCATGAAATACGTAGTGTGTTAAGGTAAACGTGGATTAGTTTCCCCGATGATAAGAAATGTGCATCTTTAGTAATTGACGAAGTACCGGTCCCTTTCCGAACATCTAAAACAATGATATTGCTAGGCCTAGCTTCTTGCGCACATCACAATAACAAAAACATGAAGACACTATATGTTTGCACTCAGTACCCGACGGAAAGACGCAAACTTTGATAAAACTAATGTCGAACACAACCGGCAGGGAATTCAACGAGACAATCTTAAAATTTAAGTGGAAGCAGAACTAGTCCAAAAGCCGAAACAGACGAATTTACCTCAGAGAGAGCCGCAAGGAGTAGAATTCGATTAGACAGCGATTTAGATCCAGGCAGCTTAACCGTCCCGTTGATCTCCTTTATGGGTTGCAGAACGATCTCCGGTAGACCCGAAGGCTTTTCAGTGGCGGCGATCGCCGCCGAAGCTCTGAGTGAAACCGGCGCAATAGAACCTGAACCGAAACTTTGGCTTCTCAAGGCCCCAAAAGGCGACACCTGAGAGTAGTCGGATCCCATCCACAGAGAGGCCAGCTTCTTGGGTCTCTGAGTTTTGTTTAGCCGTGCCGGCAAGTGGCCGCTTCTCAAGCCATCCGCTATACCAGCTTGTGCCATCGTCTTCCCACCCTCGCTCTACTCCCTCCGCCTCGAAACAAGATTGAGGAGAATGGTTTAAAGCGAGAAAGAGAGATTTGAAGTATATTTCCTGCTCCCACCAACCAACCGTGAAACGGAGAAGCAGAAACGCAGCTGGAGTTGGTCTCACCAACCCGCTTATTACCTAACACAGCTCACTTCGTCGATGAACGGCGACTGGTCATTTGTCACTCGTGACCACGGACTTACCGTGGTCAACAATGGCGTCAATCCTCAGTGGGAAGGATCAGTGGTCGGGATGACGCTTAAAAACAAAGGGGACTGAGGGACCGGAATTGCTTTTCCTGCAAATGATTGCGGCTCCACGCCTCTTAGAAGCACGTTCTTTTATTACCGACTCGTGCAGACACGAATCCGAGAGTCAGACTCGTCCGAGTCATTTCCGACTCGGACGGATGAATTATAAGTTTAAAACTACTTGCTGGGAGGTTTTTATTTAGCTAGTGCCTGTGTGCGATACTTAGAAGACCAAAACCCTAGTTGCAGACTCTGAAGGTGCTCTTCCGTATCTCATTGTAGATTCTCGGTGCAGCATTTACCAACTTTTCGACGGTTGCTGGCAATGGGCAGGGAACGGGAGGCGCAAAAGTCAGAGGTCTCCTACACGGAGCACCTTCTCGCCGTGAATCCTTACAATCCCGACATCCTTCCTGACCTGGAGAACTATGTGCATGAACAGGTGAACTGAATTTTTTAATTTTTCCGTTAACAAAAGGCGCTGGTGTTCATTAAAATGGACGTTTTATTCGAATAAATCACGTGCAGAACGCGTTCGGAAGTGGTACACGTATTGTTTTGTAACACATAAAAGAACTTAGGCTTTTTGTCTGCTGTCATTTTTTCAATATTTCTCCATCTGCATGTATTGTGTAAATGATTATCTCCGGCGTTTGGTTGCATCTTTCTGGCTCTCGAAGACGAAGATTCAATGAGGGATTTCTTCTGTACACATGAATATGAGAATTTTTGTGTGTGCCCCTTCTCTGTTCTCTTAATACAGTTACAATTGTTCAGATTACTGGGAGGATCTTTCCTTTTCAATGCCTTATTTCGATTGGTTGCTTGAGAAAAACTCAACTACTTTATGTGGTATGATATTGGTTGCAGTGTCAAGGTGCCATTAAATTTTCTTGTTCTCGTGTATTAGCAATGATTGCACATAGCTGCTTCCATTTCGGCTATACATTTAGGAAACTTAGTACTTAGGAGAAGGTTCACAAGGGAGTTACACATAAGTTATAATTATGTAGAACAGGCCTAACGGTACAGGAGGTGTATTTGTGTGATAGATATTGACCAAAATTATTGGCTTAAGCTGTTATGTGTGTGTTATTGTTGGATTATGTCTATGCTTACCTACTTCAATGGAATATGCTACCGTGTGGTTTTTTTACTCACAGATGGGAAACGACTATAGAAATCTGAAAATCTGGTTCTGCCCCAGTGGGAGGTGACTCTGTCTCAACCCAAAAACCATATAATCTGAGTTGATTTGGCTGAGTCGTAGTTAAAAAAATCTTATTATATGTTTAAGAAAAAAAATACTGCCTCCACTTCATCATCGAAGTTTGTTGATGTGTTTAAGTCAAGTTTTCTCCAAGGATATAATGGAGTTTTATCTATGAAGTACAACAGTGTTAAGCATACATTGTCCTCTTGCAAAACATTGTAATCACGATAGGCTAAAAATGGAGAAGGTGTGGTTTTTCAGATATGTGTTATCAAATCATTGGTCTTTTGAGCTTGAGGATGATAAAGTTCTGATCTTCTAAGCACCTATAAGAAAAAGTGTTTGGGAGACTTTTTTGAATCTCCTTGTTTTATTTTAAATATTCCATGGCAGGTGGATTGCAAACTTATAAGAACCTATAAAACAGTTGTTAGAGAATGACAACCTTTTGGCTTTTAAAATCTCTCCAAAATTTAAGTCTGAATAGTCTTTTACTTAGTTTATCACTTAAACTAAAAATAAGTCATGGGTATATAATTGCATGTATGTGTGAGCAAGGTGGACTTTCAAGGTCTCTTTTTCCGCTTCTGTAATCATATTTAGAAGGAAATTTTAGGAAGTGATGAGCCATACTAGGATTATGTGCTGATGAAATCAGTTTATACCAGCCGTTAGTGCAATTTAGTACTTGTGTTTGTTGTACCATTGTGCGAGAAATTTTAGTCATGATAAACTGATCCTGTTAAGGTGGTTTTGCGTACATGTTCTTGTATAAAGTTTGACATCAACTTCTGATGCAGCAAATTTTTCTGCTTTCTCTGTTGTAGGTGTCATCACAAACTTACAGTTTGGATGCAAATCTTTGCCTTCTTCGACTCTATCAGGTTTGGAGACTAAAAGTCTAGATACTCCTTCTATGAAACTCCTCTTTGCGTGCTTATTAGACGACGTGCTACAATAGTGAGCAGAAATGATGTGGGACTAACATTAGTTACCTATGCTTATAGTTCGAGCCAGAGAGGATAAGTGTTCAAATTGTAGCCAGAATTTTGGTTAAGGTATGATTATTTTTTCTCTTCAGAACATCTGATAATCTATGTAAGGTCATAAGTGCAAAGGATTTTATGATATCCAAGTTGTTTATCCTATTTGTTGTCTCTCCACAGGCTCTTATGGCAATGCCGGCTCCAGATTTTAACTTGTGTCTGTTTTTAATTCCAGAGAGAGTGGTATGTTCATATCTTCCAATCTTCTGATCTTGTTTCATCTCTGGCATGTTAATTAGCATATCCAGTCATGGCCATCAGCAAGAAGTGCTATGACCTAGATGAAGAGTATTGGCTTTTGTCTCACACAGTTAAAGTAATTTTGTCTGATTAATGTTGTTGGTTTTGTCAGCAAATGGAAGAGCAGTTCAAGAATCTGATTGTTCTTTCACACTATCTGGAGGTATGATTGGGTCAATTCTCTGATATATTTGTAGTTGAAGAGGTAATAACAGACTCTCCTTACTCTATCTTCCTGTAGACTGCAAGATTTCGTCAATTCTGGGATGAGGTTGCAAAGAATCGAGGCATTGTGGAAGTTGTGCCAGGTAATAAGAGTTCTTCTCTGTTGGTATAAATTTGATGGTCTTATTGGTGCGTAAATTGCTTATGAGATTCTGTCATTGGACCCTTGATATAGCATGTAGATTTGATACTTATGTCTTTTGTCTAGATAAAAGAGGTACAGAGACGGCTCTTTCAGAACTGGAAGAGTTTGCTTGGTCACTTATTGTGTTTCTAACTCTAGGAATATAAATTGGCACACCTTTCATTTGAGTGAGAGATCCTTTTTGGTTGTTCTCCATCGAACAGTTGTTCAGTTGCCTATGGCTGTAAATAGCTTATCTTAGTTGTTCGTAAAGGAAAAAGGAAAAAGTTATCTTGAGCATTCGGTTTTTCTCTTGGACTTCCTGCTTGTGAAATAGGTTGATTTTGCTTTTGTGAGTATGATTCATCTATCTTTGCTTTCCTTGGCAAGGAAGTGTACGAGGATATGCTTGTAGTTGGATCTTGTGCTTCTCTATAGTGATTGCTGTTGCTCATACTGTTGTCCCCAGGGTTTGAGCAAGCAATCCAAAATTATGCCATTCATGTTCTTTCACTCACATACCAGAAGGTTCCTCGTTCTGTGCTTGCTGAGGTAAGTAATGAAATGATTTTTTGGGTGCTATTTTCACCGTTGTCGCTATCGTAGTTAATATTTTTTGTTGCTGTTGTCCCTATTATTGTTTGTTATTGTTATTTTAACCCACATTTTAATGTTGACCCCCTTCTCTTGTGGGACTTCAACCGAAGACTTACACTTGAAACTTCCCACGTGGTTACTTGTGCCTGAGGCCGAATCGCTGCTTGTAATATCCTTATGGCTTGGCCTCAGCTGCTTGTAATATCCTCATGGCTTGGCCTCAGCTGCTTGTAATATCCTCATGGCTTGGCCTCAGCTGCTTGTTAAAATTTTAGATTGGTAGCGTTTATACCTATGTATCAGTCGTGTTTGCGATTGTGTCTTGTCTCAGTGGCTTGTATGAAATTAAAAAACCTGTTGCTTGCGTTTTTTCACAGGCCATCAACATTGAGGGTCTGTCTTTGGACAAGTTTCTGGAGCACCAGGTGGCCAACTCTGGCTGGGTTATTGAGAAGGGTCATGGACGAGGTCAGCTAATTGTTCTCCCTCGCAACGAGTTTAACGAACCAGATATCAGGAAAAATTCAGCTGACAGCATCCAGTTGGAGCACATCACCCAAATTTTTCCCATCCTGGGCTGATTTTTGACTTATTGGATACTGTAATCTTTCTAGACCAAGTTCATCTTTCCTCCTGGTACAATACATTTATCATCGTTTTTGCTAATTCTTCTCGAGAGCAAGAACTAGTTTCAGATGAAAGATTCTAAATTCGCTTTCTGGCGAGAAGTATTCAAGTTTTTTGGGTTTTCTCCGACGGGTTCCTATTCTAATATTTGGAAACTTACCTTCTTGTCGTTAGAGTGGCAAGAGGAGCCAGAAAGATATTTAGTGCAAAAAATTTCCATGCCCAAACAAATGCTGGCATGAATACAAAAAAATGCTGGTCCGGGAAACATTTTTAGACAAAAGTGAATATTATCGCAATTGTCTTGAATCATCTCAGATTCGTTGGAACTACATCCGAGCCTTAAAAACCTTTTGAAAGCTGAAAACTTTCGGCTGACTCGTTCTACGGGAAAGCTCCCTACGGCACCTCTCTTAGTAGCCAATAGTCATACTGCGCCTTGTTTACAAAACTAATAATGAAGTGGAATTAGTTGCATTAAACCAATAATAAAGCAGATATTATCCCCTCATTTTGCACTAAAATGAAAGTCAAGGATAATGTTTTGGACAAAAAAAAAAGTAATGCTACTACACTTAGACGGGCAGCTGTGTTTCTAATTGGCTGGTACGTCAAATAGGTACTTTGCACAGGTTCAACTAACATTTTCCAAAAGAATATGATCTCAAATTACAACTATTAAATCCCCAATTGAATACTGTCATGCTTGGATCAGGCTGATACCTTAAACAGATGAGTAATATTATGTGGTGGTGCCTACATTCTGAGGTGGATGCCACGTGTTGAAGGTTGATTGGCATTAGACATGGTGGGTCCTATGCTCGACATCAGCCCTACTCCATGACTGTACGCATAGCATTAATCAAAACAGATTTAACTACCTAAATGCTTCTCCTGGCAGCAGCATTTGAATCACGTCTATTTGATTACCAGTTCTATTCATGTGCTCTCTACAGGATGAGATCTTCTAACGAGGCCACTACAATATTATATATGCTAAGGTTTCGAAGACTATGAACAAAAGTACCATAATACATAATAAATATCACAAAATACACAAATATCGCAAGGCATATCGAAATATTGCAATACCAAAATTTTATAAAATATTATCGAGATGCACTACTGAAAATTTCACGTTCACCTCCTCAGGAGCTTTTTCTTCCATCTCTTTATTAGTGATAGACTCGGTAGACGTCGCTCGACAGCCTCTCAATTCTCATGCAAGGTTAGTTTCGTACATTTACCACGTAACCCTAGCGCTTTACTATAAAAATAAACACGTTATCTTTCTCAAGTGCTGTGACTAGGGTTTTGAAGATTCCGTGACCCTGGTAGCCATGGCGGCGAGAGAACTATCTCAGAGAGAGGCGGACATCCAGATGATGCTTGCCGCCGATGTTCATCTAGGAACCAAGAACTGCGATTTCCAGATGGAGCGATATGTTTACAAAAGGAGATCGGACGGTTAGAACATTTCTTCGGATCTTCTTTCTCTGATGTGCTGCTGCATTTTTGCCCTTTTTGTGTACAAGTTTTTTTGTTCTGCAGTTTATCTAAAACAAATAGAAAGTTGTGCTCAGTAAACAAAACTACTACCAGAGTTTTTATCATGGTTTGGCACTATTAGTAAAAGAAGTGAACTAGACAAGTAGAGTGTTATGCGGTAATTTTGGTCATGGAGTCGTGTTTGGGTGAGATAATGGTGTTCTTGTGCCGACGGCTAAGCTTAAAATAAGGAGGGATTTGCAGAAGTTCTTTCATATCGCTCAAATTAAACGCAGCAACATCTCTTCATTTCTCAATTTTAGTGAAAAATTGATGACTATGACTGAAAATGGAAATTTCCATATGCAATTCTCCCTCGATGAAGTAGCTGTGTTTTTTGATTTTGAGGTCGATAACTCTAGCGTTCCCCACATTTCCTTAGTTTGACTGAAATCTAGACCTGTCAGGGTTCACAGTCGTTTAAATTTATTGAGCTTTCTGAGATGACCGATTTGTGCTTCATGAACTCTATTTGACAGCGGAATGTAATTTTATGCAATGTCTGCGACCAATTAAACCATAGGGAACGTGTCTACTTATTGTTGATAGTTTTACTTGTGTGCAATAATGTCATAGTTCGCAAAGTATGCAGGTTCTGACATAATTTACATTTCAGTTGCGTTATACTTATGTATGTGTATTTCTTGCATCATGTAAGAGCAAGAAGGGAACCTCCATGATAGCTAGTTATTTCTAATTCACAGCACAGTAACTTCTTCCATTATACTTTTAAAGTCAAATGGAACTTCGTAGTACTTAGTAGAAGGAAACCTTCTGCTTTGCCATGAATAGTGTATTTTATTTGTGGGCACTGGACAGTCTTCTTTTCATCATTTCTACAGAAAAAAGGTTTTAGTTGAGCGACTCCAGAGGACTGTACGAGTAGTTGGTGAATATGTTATTTGGAAATAAACGAGTGGACCATATTTTTAGGGAAATTTTTTCATGTCTATCTCTCTAGGGAAGAAACATTTTCTACATTGTACATGGTTTACCATTGGATAATAAATATTTTCGGCCTTGCTTGTATTTATTGAGCTTTATGTTTGTACATATGTATTCATATTCAAGATATTTTTTTTAGGCATTTTTATCATCAACCTCGGTAAAACCTGGGAAAAGCTGCAGCTGGCAGCAAGGGTTATTGTTGGTATTGAAAATCCGCAGGACATTATTGTTCAATCTGCAAGACCTTATGGACAGAGGGCAGTCTTAAAATTTGCACAATACACTGGTGCACATCCAATTGCAGGGAGGCACACTCCTGGTACCTTCACTAACCAGCTTCAGACATCATTTAGTGAACCTCGTCTTCTCATCCTAACTGACCCAAGGACTGATCACCAGGTAACATTTTCCTGCATTTACGGCCTGTAATATTACCTAGGTTATTTGTTCTGATGTTCATGAAAAATTGCATGCAGCCAATTAAAGAAGCTGCTCTTGGTAACATCCCAACTATTGCTTTTTGTGACACGGATTCACCTATGCGTTATGTTGATATTGGCATTCCAGCAAACAACAAAGGGAAACACAGTATTGGTTGTTTGTACTGGTTGCTAGCAAGGATGGTTTTGCAGATGCGGGCGACCATTCTTCCTGGTCACAAATGGGATGTGATGGTATGTGCTGATGAAGATACCTGTTTAGAACTTCTTTTAATTGTCTATTTGAAGATAAGCCTTCTAGGCCAATGACCCTACAAATTGGTTTGTGGTTTCCTTGTGGTAATGCTGGTGTGGCACTTCCATTTCTAGGTCGACCTATTCTTTTATAGGGATCCTGAAGAAGCAAAGGAACAAGAAGAGGAGGAGGTTGCTCCTGCACCCGAGTTTGGACTCCCCTACTCTGCGGCAGCCCTTGGTGCAGCAGATCAGTGGCCTGGCCAAGTAGCTGATGCCCAGTGGCCAACAACGGATATGACTGTAGCCCCTGGTATTGCTCCTACAGCTCCAGTTGAGTGGGCTGCTGCTCCAGGTCGGTACTCTTCTTGTGGAAAGATGCTCGTGTTGAATTTCTTAATTTTTTGGCTATCCATCCTCGCATGTTTTTGTTTTACCTTGTTTTGTATTATCTAACAAGAACACTTCGGTTTTTATGTCATTTATTGTTTTATATTCTTTCTTCTGTTTCTGCTTTTAAGCATCCATGATATGCTTCCGAAGTGATGTTTTTTATCCATTTTGCGGCTGACCTTGCACCATGCAGTTGATTACAATGATTCTGTCTCTGGGGGCTCATTTTTTATTGTGTACATTAAGAGGAGTATATTTTATTTGTTAACTGTTCATTTATAAGTATCTTTCATGCTAAATTTTAATTACTGAATCGTCTTGTTGCAGTTCCTGCAGGTGATGAATGGGTTGCAGCTGCTGAACCTCCTATTGCTGCTGCTGGAATAGAGGGTGTTCCGCCTCAACCAGCGCCTTCTGGTTGGGAGTAAAAATGCAAAAACTAGTAGAATATGGATATTTATTTTAGATATATTTTCGGTTCTTGTATTTGTTTTTCCTAAGTTTACTTTTCCGGATTCCTGCCAATTTTGACAGACAGATGAAGAGAGTCGTGTAGATGATACATTCGGGGGAAATGCATGTAAAACCAAAAATCCGTGCCATTCATTTTTTCGTTTTCCATTGCTAGATTGGTATCTTGGGATACTAACCAAACAGTTTGACCTAATACGTCTTATTGGCCAATTATATTCAAGTAATCTTTCGGCCATATCCGATTTGGACAACGAATTTTATTTCCAGGAGCCACATCGTAGATTTTTAGTATTTGTCATGCTTTACTCGAGAAACGGCAAGGGACGTTTACAAAATGTTGTGATGAAGGGTGTCCTTTTCTTTTAATATATTGTCTTTTGTTCTCTATTGTAGTTTTACTTTGTTTGTATTGATCTTTATTTAGGTCTGAAGAAAAATGCTGATGTTAAAGTATGTAGCATTTTTTTTATTTGAATAGCATTTTTTTTATTTGAAGAGTAGCATTTTTTTGCTCGATCCTCAGCCATGCCGCCGGTGGCTATTTGTTTTTGAATTCTGACTTTACACTAATGGGATCGAAATCACGCAGCAGCACCTCGTGAGCGTTAATCTTCCTCCGACATGCCAAAGCACCTACCATTCCCGAACTGTAGCCATCTTCAAGACCAAGTAGGAAGGTATAGCGAAAGAAGAGCACCCTCTACAAGACGATTCTAAATATCGAGGGTGCACGTCCGTGGCTGCTCTCTTCCACCAAAACCGCAAATTAAACGATGGCACATATTTGAATAAATGACAAAAATAATGGTACTAGTGATGCTCAAATGAGCAGATATTATATGATAATCTATTTACATGACGAGAAAATGGGGTTCGTAGAGAGCGAATAGAGCTCTGAAAGAATTATGGCTATTTTTTCTGATAACCTGTATCTGAACTTCAACCGATCGTTGTGGTTGAGGCAGTCGTACAAAGAAAGGTGGGTGGAGGGGATATATCTTACAAAAGAATGCTGGTTGTGTGGTCTCGTCCCTTGCTCTTAACCTCTACTGGGATTCACTTCGCGGTCGGTGGTCCCAGCATTCTTAGAGAGGTGGATCAGATGAGGGTCGAAAGAGAACAAAATCTTGAACTTAGCATCAGTGACATAGGGTCTCACCGAAATTAACCCAGTGCACAAAACTGTCAGAAAATTCCCCTGGAGTGTCCGAGTTTCTGCTTCTGTACGACAACTCCGTATCCTTGGGAATTCCTCCCTGCAAAACATAGACAGTTTTCAGCTTAGCTTTAGTCGAAATCTGATTTCTTAGACATATAACATGGTATTGTAATATACAAATGATGATAACTAACCGTCAGTTACTATTACTAACCTTGATGCTGGATCCATTTTCGCTTGGGGTAGGAGTTGTTTCTGCGCTAACACCATTAACAACATTTTCCGACGACAAACTAGCAGTAGGGGAATTTATGATTCCAGACCTGCACCAAAAAATAGAGAGAAAACGGGTCAATAACAAATTTACCGTTCACACCTAATACCTATTTTCAAGCATCTAATAGACTGGATATGCAGCATCACTGTGACATCTCCTTCATATCGGTATATTCCTGCCTATCTACTTCTTACAATCTTGATAGCTGCTCCCGTTTACTCTTAGAAGGAGAAAGAAAGGGAGGGAGATCGAAGACATGAGATCCACCTGTCATATGCTTCTTCCTCACATGAATTCCCAGAGGATGACAGCCAGTCCAAATCGAGGAAATTCGAGCAGTTCACATCTTCATCTAGCCCATGCTCACTGAAATGAATCTGTTCGGTTTCAAGGCATCTGTCAGAAAACAGCCGCCTCTGTGTCATTGATGGGGTGTACCTGCAACAAAAAAAAGGAAACGAAATGATTATCAGACAAAAATGCAGGTCATAGACCAATAAGAGATAATACAGTTAGTGAATTTTTAAAGCCAAAAGATTTGCGCATTTGGGTCACCGCAAATACGGTGTAGGGTAGGGGTGCTACTGTGGAATGGGCACAAGAATAACAAGGAAAGAACAGAATTGGTCGAGACCACTCAATCAACAGAGGGAAAGGAATCCCACCAACCTTGAATATGATATATCACTTTCACAAGTTGAAATCTCTGGAGTGGATTCACATAGACCTTTGTTAGTAACACCTTTATCCGTCAATCCAGAGTTTGAAAGTTTACTTTTGCCAATGCTTCCACGAGATGCAGGTGTGTTGCTTTCACATAAAATGTTGCCATCTGACAAGGATCTTTTGAAAAAAGACCTATTTCATAAAAATTTTGAAATTTGAATACCACAAGACAAAACAAGTGGCAGAAATTCGAGAGGGGAATAAACAGAATGTTAGATAATAGTAATTTGGTTCCACACTTCACATGAGTACTCATAAAATCACAACAGCCTAACCTGATATGGATTAGAAGGATAGAGAAGAAAAAAAGAAGAAAAATATAAAAAATATATAAGATTTAGCAAGAAGAACAGTGGGAATGGTACCTCGCATTCTCATCTGCCAAGGTATTTATACGCCTTCCAACATTATAATGCTGGTCCGAATCCAACTCCCAGAGCGCTGGTTTTCCTTGTTGGGGTTGGAAATGGCCCAGAAAACTGCTTGCACAAAAATATTAAGAATACATTCTGAAAGCATAAATCATAGGACTATAGCCAGTACTATTATAATTAATAAGATGAAACTTACACATTAATCGCATCTTGCTTTTCAGCATCCATGTAGGCATTACTGTAGTAACGCTGAAGTGTCCTAAAAAACTCCTGGGATTGAGTTGCTGCTTTCCACTGACCTCTTCTTTCAGAGAATATCTATTATACAAATATCATACGCAATTAGGCCAAATGAAGTATGTATTATGGTGTAACTAAAGCACAATGAAAGTGAAACTTTAGGTACAATTATAAGATTGAAGACATATACACATAAAATGGCACATCTAACTTAAAGAAATTTGAGTATCCAAAAAGCAAAGCCTTTAAATTCAATCGCTTTGGGCTACCTATGGCTCGCAATTGCATAGCCTAAATAAGGGGCTGACAGCAGTTGAACCTGACTCAACTAGACTGGTCGGTCTACAAGGTCAATCGCTTTGGGCTACCTATGGCTCGCAATTGCATAGCCTAAATAAGGGGCTGACAGCAGTTGAACCTGACTCAACTAGACTGGTCGGTCTACAAGGTCAATCGCTTTGGGCTACCTATGGCTCGCAATTGCATAGCCTAAATAAGGGGCTGACAGCAGTTGAACCTGACTCAACTAGACTGGTCGGTCTACAAGGTCAATCGCTTTGGGCTACCTATGGCTCGCAATTGCATAGCCTAAGTAAGGGGCTGACAGCAGTTGAACCTGACTCAACTAGACTGGTCGGTCTACAAGGTGGCGGGTCTAGATCTGACAACACTGAATGCTATCATTCATGAGATTAGTAATCTTTTATTTAAAAGATTTTTAAACATCCAAGAAAGCCCAAAGAGATTTCAAAAAGACAAAAGCAAAAGGATGGCAACAAGGTTGTCAAAGCATTTGTCAGCGGCCACTTCAACAAAAGAAAATGAATTAACATTATTATTTTTTTTAATTTTTGAAGGAGAAGAATGGTCAACCTTATAAGTAAGCAAAGAAGCAAAAAAACATTGTAAAGACAATAAATTCTGCATATATTATATCAAAGAAACCCAAAGGCTGTATGCAACCCAAAGGCCATTTGATATAAACTATTTGGAACATCAGATTCATCATATTCGAGGAATTAGAAATTAAATTCCATATAATTCCATTTCCAAAAATTCTATGAATTTTTCACTTCAATAACAAAATACAAAGTCTGCAGATTCGAGGGTCTAAAACCTTTTAATGAAACATTCTAAACTTACTAAATAACCTCAGTTATTCAAGTACTTGCGAAAGAGTGGCCACTATTTTTTTAGTTGGGATGCATTTAATAGTCACTAGCCTACAAGGTCCAGAAGCTACAAGGAAGAGCCGGTAAATCACCAATAAAGGTTTGAATCAAGTGGTCTAGTTCGTAATTTTTCCGGAACAACTGAACAAACTTTTGCTAAAAGGATTAACAGTAAGCAAAATTCACTAAGCACACATCATACATCATCAATTAAGTCAGTCCACAGATCAACTAAGTGAAATTCCACTTTAATAGGTTAAATGATTGTATTGTCCAAAAGAATAAATAGCAATTTTTGGATGCTACCTTGTTGTGCGCAGCAGAACCACCATATTGAAGTGCAAGTGTGTCACCCATTGTCTCATAGAAGCACATCAAATCATCAGCCAACGGAGCATCTAGATCAATTTTGGGATCATCAATAAGTCTCAATGCATGAAGCTGATGTCCAAGGGATGCCAACCCGTATGCATACTGAGCCACATTGGTACGATCTAAGCAGTCAATACAATTAGTACGGAGCACCCCTCTTTGGAACATGGGTTGTTTGACCAAGTTGTTTCCATTATTTTCCACATTATCTTGCTGGGATATGCTTTCTGATATGTCTGTCTCATCAGTATCATTACTACCATTATTTTGCGAAAAGCAATCTGAATCGTCGGTTCTGTAAGATGAGCAACTAATTAGAACAGAAACAAAAACTATCAATTTAAAACATCACCCACAAGGCTTCACAGGAAAGATGTGCAAGGAAGGGCCTAAGTCAGCATTATAAACGGCAAAGTATAAGAGCAAAAAATCAGTTTGCTTTTGGCAAACAACAGTAAATTCTAATTAAAAGAAAGCACTGACTGGTTGACATGATTAACCAGCAATTTAAGTAAATTTCGTGAAGAACTTACTCAAGATATTTTGATTTAAGGGCTCCATCAAGTTTAAAAGGTGGATTCAGTTCACAGTAAAAAAAGCCTGTTAGGTTCAGCGCATATGCAGCCACTTTGCCAAGTAACAAGAGCACATTTGTGCCTTTACTGCAGAAGAAATTAAACAAAATTTTGCAGTAAGATATGAGTTCACAATAAGGGAGGCACACTAAAAAAGAGAAATGGAGCAACAAGCCAACAACCTCCTCGAATGTTTGTTCAGATCCCAGTGTAGAAATTTTAGGCGGTTCTCCTCAGAAAGACTTTTATTAATAAAAGAAATGGCATTAGCAAACTCTGCACGAAGGATAGATTCTCGAGGTCTCTTTTCACGTGTCTGTGCTCAGCAAACAAGCAATTAAAAAAGATGAAGAAAAGGACGTTAATAAATAACCAAAGTCTAGAAAATGATTTAAAACCCAACCTTGATCAAGTTCAATATTATTATTGGATTCCCATATCTCTTGACAAGATTTTCAAAATGAAGTCTAGTAGCTTCATAGTTTGGGTCCTTCTTTTGCACTGGAGAATGGGAAGCAGTGTCAAAAAAGAGAGAGACGAGTAAAAAGAGAACCAATAATACAGTTCATTTAGCATATCTGGAACTTACAAACTATATCGGGCTTTATATTTAGCCGTGAAGTCTCCTGAGACCAAAAAAGTGGTATTGAGCCTCTGTTCTGCACAACAGAACTTAATTGTGCTGGGTAGCCTTCAGGTGCATCTTCAAACACAATTTGTTCTGTCTCAACATCATTAGCTACTCTACCCTTTTCATTTACACCACGCTTCAAATACCTGTACCAAAAATAATAAAATAAAAGAGAAGCAAGCAACAAAAAGAAGTGTAAACTGCTTACTTTGTGAGTTACATGACTTGATATATATGATAATGTAAAGGATCCACACTAACCTGGTTCCTGCAAAATGACGTGAACGCCTAGCAATGAGTGTCAACTTAAACTGCCTTCCTCCTACCGAAAGTTTAGCCTGAATTACCAAAAATGAAGGCATAGTCAGAAACCGTTAATAATAAATGAAAAATGAAAAATGTAAAGCTAAAAGCCACTGTTCAAACAGAAAAATAAAGTTAAGATAAAAAATGAAATAAAATGAATGGATTCAAAGTGCACATATAAAACAGAAGAGTGGTGATATGCGTACGACCAAATTTTACTGCAAGAGTTTACAGCATGATGTGGCGTCCTCGTTTGCAGTCCAGGTACGAGATAAACTTAGATATATCTTCCTATTCTAAGGGTAACCCTAAACCTTAGTCCTTATCTGGACTGCCAACTAGGCTGCCACATCGTGATGCCTCACAGTAAAATATGGCAGTACTGATATCATTTTTCAAAACAGAAAGCAGTGGTCACTATCAGTAAAGAATTCCCTGACTAAGTTAACTACTTTGATTGAGTCCATATTAAGCTATTGTCAGCAATTATACTTGTGTTATTCTCATTTAACTTGGACATCCCTGCATCACTAAGCTAGAGGGGAAATCATTCTGCTAAATCAAAGGCTTAGAAAATCATAGTTTGAAAAGGCCAGACCAGATTAAGAAGAAGAAAAGTAGGAAACAGAGCATATAGAATCTACATCAATAGTTCATGTAAAAGAAAATAAAACTCAGCTACTGATTGGATTTTTGAATTTCATGATACAGCATGTCTAATAGAACAAACAAAAAAGATATTTGTGGATTCAAAACTGGGTATTGAGCGCTCAGAAAATCAACAGATCACCTGCTTGAAGAAGCCATACACCAAAGCAACAGTCCATAAAGAGTTCTTAAGGTGATTTCGGATTCCACGAGTCAAAAATTCATTCCAGACAAACATTGTCTCATAAAGAACTTGCCCTGTCTCATCAGTACATAAATTCTTCTGAAGGCTACACATAACATGATATGAGTAGCTGAAAAAGAAGTCCTTTGTAAGATCCACAGTGCATAGGAGCTTCTTGTATCTATGTCAACGAAAAGAAAAAAACACAAAATTACATGAATATATATATCCTCTCTGAGCAGCAATAAAGATAGCAATCTGAAATACTAAACACAATATAATGACTTCCTGCAACTTCAAAAAAAAATTATTTTCAACTCAAAAACTAAATACGGAAGCAAATTAGGGAAATGAAAAACTGTAAAGCAAAAATACAGACATAGGCCTGAACTGACCAGAAAAATGTTTAATTTACAAAAAAAAATAATTTCATCTAACTGAGCAGAAAACTAAAAAAATAAAAATAGGTCTTGGATGACTAAAAATTATGACATTACAATAATTAAATAATAAATAAATGAAGCTTACAATCAGCACAAGTATAGCGAGATCCAATGTTCACAATTTATTTAAAAACTTAAAATGGAAAGAGAGTAAAAGGCATGGGACATAAATTTCAAGGTACAAATGAATGTGTACAAAGTTCTGATAGTACTCCTAAGGAGTCCTCAGGAAATATCAACATGGACATAATACATTTACACACAGAATTGACATAAGACCTGTTCTCATTCTTAGAATAAGTCATATTTGACCGCACAGAAGAATTTGGAAGTGGGATCATTTCGCTCTTCGTGACTGCATAAACCATATGACCACAAATAGCGCCTATCTGTCTTCTTTTCGTGATAAGCAGCATATAATAAGGCCCCAAAAACTTTATGAACCCTGAAGAATAACAAGAAATATCTAAGATGCAACATTGTACAATATATAAGTGTGAAAGAACCTCAATAAAACAATTAAAATTGACATACCTATAATTCCATAACAAGTGGTAACAAATTTCAGTCCACCAGTAGACCGATTCCCCTCATGTATACGCTTCAAAAGATCATAACACTCACTTTGAGAATAAATGGTGGAATCTTCTCGAATGTTCAACTCATTAGATTCCAACCTGTCGATCTTTAAAACCCTCCAAAGTGATCTACTTTTGTTCCTACCTATCATATAAAATTTCTGTTGCACAATAAAAATTTTCATGGCTAAGATGTGTTGTTCATTACAACCACCACACTTTAATGCTAAGAAAAAAATAGAAGGCAAATCCTAGGAAATGGAAAGAATATGATAGATTTCATATTGTATAATGTATGACAAAGTGCTAGAAAAGAGCAATCCACTTAAGACAGAACTACGGCTCATTACAGTTGCTTATATAAATAGAACAGGAGGAAAAAATGGCATTGACACGCAGAAAATAACAATATAAACAATTTGATCAACAAAACACACGAAAACAACAGAAGAAGTGTTTTAGAGTTCTAAAGAACGAAAATGAAACAGATTATCAGCAGTAATAAAATTATGACCCGTTTAAACCATTAATAACAAACCACAAAAAGGTCTGAATTGTCTATATGCGGTAGACCCGTAAATAATAACAGAAAAATCAAAAAAAAAAATTGAAGTTATATGCTACTTACTTTCGATGTGAATACCAGAAGGAACAAAAAATATCGGGAAACAGACACAAACAAAGTAATCTTTAAATAAATATAGTAAAATAAATCTCCAGCTGAACTAAGAAGCAAAATCTATTTAACACATATTGTGTTAGGAAGAGAATTGAATTGAAAATATAAAACAAACAATCAAGCTGAAAATGGAAGTCCATACGCAAAGAGAAACACGGTAAAGAGCTGTTTGACCAAGAGAGAATAAATTCAAAAAAGTAACACAACTGAGAAGATATTCACGCAAACTATAACGTAGCAATGTTAAAAATCTATAGCAGCCTAAAGTGAATCCGGATACCCCCGAAAAATGCTAGCAAAAAAGTCCTCTCCAAGAACAAATTCAGATCAAAGGTAAGTTAGCTAACGAACAGATCAAAAGCTAACATTTTTTTTTTTTTGCAGAAGAAAAAAAAACTTCGGGAAAACTTATATAACGAGAGAAACAAGGAAACAGAGTATCGTACTGATCGAGTCTCGTAGAGCCTGAATTTCTGCAAGTAGTCGCCGCTCTGGCCCGGCTCCTGTACGATGCGAGCCGGCGGCTCGTTCTCAGTCGCCATAGTTCGGATCCCGAGCCTGAGCTCGGGAACAATCAGACGAGCATCCGAGGACCAGATCTCACCTCAATTCGGCGCTCCAAAACCCTAACACGGCGCTCGGTTGCTTCAGATATAGCATTTTCCAACTCCTCACGCCTCCTGCAACTCCTCGCCTTCCATTCACGAGAAGAGAAGAGAAAAGAAACAAAAGGAGGCTTTTTTTCTTGGGGACTGATTAGGGTCTGTGATCCTCAAAAAGGCCTTCGAAACACGAGCTCGGAAAGTGAGCACAAGGCGAGTGCGACGAGGGAGATAATTGGGAATCAAAGAAAAAATAAAAACCACGAAGAGAAGAAAAAGAAAATCAGCGGCCTCTGATCAAAATGAGATCAAACTGCTTCCTCCTCCCCTCTCCCTAGCTCTCCCACTCCCTCCCCCCAGTTCGTCTTCCAGAAGTTTTCAGATCGTGAACGAACAAATGAAAGCCACAGCTTCGGAGACTCTCAAATCCACAGAAAAAAAATTAAAAAAATTAAAAAACCAGGAGGAATTTTCGTTTTTTGATTGCTGGCCTCTTTATCAACGCAGCCAAAATACCAAAATAAACCAAACTCTCTCTCTCACACACACTTCTCCGGCCCCGGTCCTCCCCCACCCGTTCCCGAACCCCTCTCCTCGTTATCGTTTCTCTCTTCTTTTTATTTTTCGACTGGACAAAACACAGGAAATGTGGAAAACAGAACAAAAAAACGCAAACAGAGAGCTGCAAAAAAAAAAAAAGAAAAAAACATTTTTTAAACAAGATATTATTGGCAGGTTGGGGAGCCGAGCCGTTGAGTCACGAGTGGTAAAAACCCAAATATTGCATTTATTAACGCCCGCTCGGACTCTTATCTGTCCCGGACGAGTCCAACTACTAGAGTCGACCGAGTCTACTCTACTTCGAGTTAATCTTAACAGAAAAACTCGCAGTCACGAAACTCTGCCCATGGGATTATACGAGAATATCTTAAAATCTTAACAAACGTGTCCGACTAATCAACCCACTTGCCGCCGAGTCACACTCATGACTCGGTCGCGTCGGCCCGATGTTTCCTCTTTTTCTAGAAGCCTATCATTGAAACCCTCCGCATTTTCAGACTTATAAAAAGAAATACACTTCATAATGCCGTTAGTTAAGCTTTTAAGGGGGGGAAATGCCTTTTATTTCCGATTTTCGGCTTTCCAGCCTTTTTGTTCTTCCGAGACTTTAGAAATAGACATAAATCAAAATCCCCTTTCCCTTATTTTCTTAATTTATCCATATATTTTAAAAAATAATTAAAAAACAAAACGGCCGAAATCTTTTTTGGGGATTTTCAATTCCGGACTTCCAGTCCCTAATATTTTGATTCTAAATACGGAACGGCGAAAATACCCCCGTCCTCGCGTCAATTATTGTTTCGCCCCTGCCGTATTAATGAGGAATTAAAACTAAAAAGCAGAGAGAAATTCCCGCGAAAAAATTCACATCAATATAAAAAGACACTTGGCCCCTGCCGCTTTTCTGAATGCCCGACGCTCGCCGTAAAACGAAAAATCCCCCTGAAAAGGAAATAAATCGACTTCTTCTCCAATGCATCAGAATTGAATCCCAATGACTTTGTTCTGTGTCTTTATTGAATGTAAATAATAACTGTGAGGGTACTGCATGCCTTAAAAGCCAATAAAAGCATTTATTTACCTATCAAGGCTACGCGATCTAAGATGTGAAAGCCGAAATCAATTCGTCAAACATTCATGCTGCAAATAGATTGAAAAATAGCACAGAAAAAAAAAGAGAGAAAGAAAATGTCTTTTGGGTTGGAGACAGCATGTGTGTGCACCACTGGAGATTCATTTTGTCTAGTCCTTTACTTGCGCGTTCACGTATGTGAATGTAATGCTGAAGTCGATGACTTTGAATGAGTAGAAGAATATAGAGACTGAAATGAAGTCTCGACAACTTTGGTTGATTTACAAAGCTTTTCTTTGTTTATCTTCGAAGTGCATTACTTACAAGAGATTATAGCATTATATCGATTTGGGATAAAACCTAAAAAATAAAAAAGTCCATTATAAGATCAAATAAATAATAAACCCAATTTCCCGAGATAGGATAGAGTTTTAAATTTTAATGGTGGTAGATATATATTTTTTTGTAAAAATAAAATGTTGCATGTTATTCGCGACTCTCGAGTCTTGACAAAATATATGTGAAAGGGCAGGAAAGTCATTTCAGAATTTATTTTTCTTTCTTTCGACAGGCAATAGTAGCATGAATAAGTGAGTCATTAACGTTTTAAGGTAATTATTTTGGAAATAGATTTTCTGTAAGTATTGGAGGATAAAAGGAAAGGGCGGGACCCAGGGAGAAATGTATGGGGGCCACGTATGGGTCTACCCGTGACTATTCGCCTGTGTGGAGTAGCACCTCGGTGGAATGAGCTAGCATTTTATGGCCTGGCCACGTGTACAGACGTTGTGGTAGCTTTCCAAATAATATATAATACATAATAAGAAATAAAAGAGAAGACCTTACCTTATTAACAAAATCACCGGGAGGCCATTTTTAATGATTCGAACAGCTGTTGACATCTCGGCAGCGCCAGGTCATCTCCCTTCACACATTTGACTAATAGTATTCGGCCAACTCTCTCTTCATTTTTTCTTAAAAATAAAAAAAATATTTTCTAAACTTTTTTCACGAAAAGAAAATATTAATTGCACCAATGCAAAGTACCTATCTCGGCGCATGTTAATCTAAACCTTTGATTTGATGCTTAAGATTTATCTTTTAGAATATAAAATTTTATAAAATAAAAAATAATTTTTTATATTTAGAAATGCTTAGATTAACACGTACATAGGATAAATACTCTGCGTAGGTGCAACCAGTATTACTGACCCCACCGTCTATGTGCCGTTGGGAGATCAGAGTCGAAGATCGTGATGGGGGCCCATCGGTTGGCTTTTTATGGGACCTGGAGTTTTAGAGTTTTGACAAAAACGCTATTTATAAGTCGAATAACTGTAATTTGTTGACTGGGTTTTACTGTGTATAATAAATCGGGGTTAGACTTTGTGGTCGGTCTTGCGTGTTTAAAAATGGACAAAATATGTTTTTGTTTTTGGCGTGGGGGTTCCGACCACGCCACGTGTGAGGTACGAGTGAAATCGGGTGTAAACGCGAGGAGTGACGTGGAATATAGGGACGTTTCGTTGAGGTGCACGTGAAACGTGCACAGTATCTTATTCCAGTCCGCCGACAGAGACGCCACGTGTCATAGGAATAATACGTCGGGAAAGTCGCTGAGAGACGAAAGAGCAGGGAGTCAGGGTCGTCCCTACAGCTCATCCCATCCAACGTGGAGGAGAGAGAAAGATGGAGAGAGAGAGAGAGAGAGAGAGAGAGAGAGAGAGAGAGAGAGAGAGAGAGAGAGAGAGAGAGAGAGAGAGAGAGAGAGAGAGAGAGAGAGAGAGAGAGAGAGAGAGAGAGAGAGAGAGAGAGAGAGAGAGGGGGGGGAGAGCAAGCAATTATTGGGAACGTGGGATCCCAAATCCAACTCGGAATTAGTCAAAGCAAACTTTTGAGTTCTCACACGGTCCGAATATTCTTACGAAGTAGAAGTCTAGAACCGGACCGAAGGGTTGGGCCGGGTCCACGCCAAAGGTAGTAGAAGATTAGAGCATTAGATATGCCTTGTGGTCCTGCGGAGCGTGGAGTTCCGAGTCGCGTGGGCCACCCACCTGGTAAAGCGGTTCGGTTCAAATGTGTGGGTATAGTAGCCAGCCTCTGCTTGTACGGGGGAGGGGGGTTCCACCGCAGTCGGCCGTCACTCGCGATGCGAGTCGTATCGAGTGTTGGCGACGTTTTGTTCCCAAACGCGAGTTGTAATCATTTTAATGATTAGACGACGAATTAGTGAATCCCGGCGGCTTTTTACAGGCAGAACCGAGGAGTCACTAAATTCCGTTCAATTATTCTTAATTCCCGTTTTATTTTTTATTTTTTTCAAAAAACCGAGGGTTTAGATCGGCGGACGGGGGAGGTTAATTCACCAGATTTTCCAATCACTCTCTGGTCGGCCAGCGATGATTGATTTCAACACCGGGCCGATCAGGTTTCAGAGGAGTGGATCACGTGGTTATGAATATTTATGATGGATTTGCAAGCGAGGACTCACGTGTGGGGCCCTGTGAATTATTGATGATGTGTCTAAAAGACTTGACCTTTTTAAAAACAAATTAATGGAAAATTTGTCACCGGAACTTTCTCAATTTGCGAGGCGGTCGCCATCGGCTTCGTGACTTTGATCCATCCGCCGTCCTGCTACCGGCTTCCGGCTTCCGCCATTACCACTAAATGATTGACCGCGAATAGAGAGAGAATCACTGGCTGTTTCTTCTTATTAATCTTCTCGGGATTTTTCTTTCTCCAGAAAAAGAGTATACATGATCTGATGATTCGAAATAGACGCGTGAAAGGGATGGGGACGATGAAGTAGCTAGGATGTGATGAATCCCGCGAAGCTTGGAAAGTTCATTTGAAGCTGAAGTTTTTTTCTGCAAGTGAGAGTCGGCTTTTATCCATAAATTAATCTCCAAGTTGCTTTTGTTTACTAAAATTGGAATATTAAAATAAAGAAGCAAAAGGAAAGGAGGGCAAGCCTCAGACAAAGACACGCAACGGTTGCGTACACATAATCGGGGAACTACTCCGATTCACGACTTCATAGTTTATGCAAAAAGGTTGGCACTTGGCAGGGAGAGCGTAAAGCAAACAACGCGGAGGTACTGGATAAGAAGAGAGAGAAGATCTAACTGACGAGTACTGCAAACTGATAAGGAATTGGATATGGTGTTTGGAGGGGTAAAGTAAAACTCAGAGAGAGAGAGAGAGGATGAGAATGGGGTCGTCGTCGAAAGGGACAAGGCGAAGGAACGTCATCAGCTTCCTCGCGCGTGGAGCGAAATCACTACATTTCATTTCCTTAAAATAATTAAAAGAGAAAAAAGAGTCTTTTAATTACAAGTAATGGGGAACCACAGCATGAATGCTTCTCCGTTCTTTTCACTCAATATATTAATCGTTATAAAATTTCTCGGGACTTTGAAACTGAACCGACTGAAAATCCACAGAGTACTCTTCGATCGATGGCCGGCCCCTCTTGAAATTGTGCGATTCACCCAAGCGTCTGGAGGGGATTTAATTTATCCGATGTCGTTGAGACTTATATTATTACAGGCAGACCTATGATGAGCTATTTATCATGTGTCAATGGGAACTGGCTACTTAGTTTTATATTCACACATAACAAATGATCCCACGTCCTTCACTACAAATTTCAAGTCCTCTTAAACGACTCCAATGCTATAAACGTACATGGCTTTTCTCGTTCAAGTTGGAATTGTAGTACGTACGTACGTAGTATTTACAATCTTCTATGGCGTTGGCTACCAGATTTTTTTTTTTTTTTTTTGATATTGCATGCGCGTCTAAAGGAAACTGTTGTTGAGGGGATAAAAAGGTAAAGTAACTGATACTGGACGTTTAGTGATCAGCTGAGAGCGGACAATTTTTTTGAATAAAGGAAGGAAACATAGCGAATAAATACAGTTTTATGAGGGAGATTTATTAGCAGATTATGACAATATTGAGATTAACTGCCAGAAGAGCAGGAAATGAGAGACCCTCCTAGAGGACATAACAGTGATGGATATCAAATTTGCAGAGTCAAGCTGAGTGTTGGTACATCTAAATTCACCTCCCCGGACTATAATGTCTAAGCCCAAGGCTATGACCATGTACATGAGACAAGAATTGATGAGAAGTAGAAGATTCTGGCAGTCAAAATAGTAAAGCTAGACCACAAACGATTATGGTCCTATACTTGCAATCCATGATATTGGTTTAAGAAAAATGATCATTATCAGTTTTAACTGAGATATTAGATTAAGGTCAAGTTTGACACTGGATTAGAAAAATCAGAAAACAGCAAGATCAAAGTAGTTGGGATATAGTGACACACAGACAACCGCTATATATGGACTTCCAGAATGCAAACAGAACGGTAAAGTACCCTTTTTACAAGATAAATATAAATTGTAAACAGTCTTACCATGTCTCTGAGCTTCCCGTCTTTGAAAATTATAAAAATCGAGAGCAACTTTGTTTTTCTTCTTTCCCATTTTGTCTACAGAAGCAAGCTGGGATACAGAACCTACAGTAATACCACTTTCTGCATCTTGCGGCCTTTGTGGTGAGCAACAACAGTCCAACCACCATCCGCGGCTTGTGCTTCCCTTTCTTTCCTTGCCTAAAACAGTAGATTTAAAGAAAACTCAATTAAGTGTGGCCCCTTTACTAGAACTGACAATGCAAATTACGTGAACATGCATAATGCATCCATCGATCGGAAGAAAGGAGCTTAAAGGAACTGCATAAATGGCTACCTTCTCTTCCTATGCTTCATGAGCCATTATAAACTCATCAATTCTTTGTTGCAGCACCTTCAAGCCTGGTCTATTTTGATGATACTCTGTGAGCCACTCGGTTACAAGAGCAATATTAGTGAGTTCATCTTACTCATACTTCGGCATAAAGATATAACTCAAAATCTTGATCAGACAACAAGATTCCTCACTTTTCATTCCTTTCGAGCAGTCTTCATCTCCTGATGAGATTTCAAACACTTCATCTTCTTCCAATTCATTATTTTTCTCTTTTATTGGTTTGCTATGGTTTTTGTTTTTAGCTTTTTGACCCTCTTTTGATTCATTCAGACCATTCTTTCTTTCCAAAGGCTGCACGTCATGGACCATTCTGCTCCGGTTTTCTGCCTGGATTCTTTTGTTATGCTTGATAACCTCATCTACACTCCCATCTGAGACATCAAAGAGATGATGCAACAAATAGAAAGAATGATTAGATACTTCTGAAGCTTGAATCAAATTTTATTTGTATAGTTAGTTATACAGTGGCGTTAGCTTCAAGGGTATCATCCGCTTCATCAGCACCACTTTGATTTAAACCTTAGTTATTTGTCAAAAGCCAGGCAAGTTCAAAACATCCCACTGTGATAGATTCTCCCAGAGTGACTATTTAATGTCAAGAAATTCCAACTACGCTGATCAAATTACTTCGGGTTCCTTCATTCTCGCACACAATCTGATAAGCTGCGCCAATGCAGTTATCACCACTCTTTTCCTTTTTCCTTTGCTTCTTTGACATTAACTTATTCGTTTTCTTTCTTGGACCAGCATCAGTCTGGTCTGTCTCAGATAGCAGCGGCAGAAAAGGCAATATTTCTTTCAATTGAACTCATCAAACCCACAAACTATTAGAGAAATTATGAACTAAGAAAAAGCATTCCACCTAAAAGCTACTTGGATTACTTTGGGTTTCCGCATTCTCGGACAAAATCTGATCAGCTCTGCCAAGGCATTTGTCATCTCTCTTTTCCTTATTCTTTTGCTTCTTCGACATTAAGTTTCTCTTTTTTCTTTCTAGGACCAGCATCAGTCTGCTCAGATAGGGAGAGGGAGGGAGCGAGAATCAGCGAGATGGAGGCCACGGGAGGGAGACGCGAGGGAGGTAAAAGGGGAGAGGGAGGCAAGAGGGAGGGTCAAACCTAATTTTGAGGGAGGCAACGGGAGGAAGGGGAGGGCGGGTCGAACCCGACTGTATTTGCCCCGATAGGGTTTTGGACTTTCTCCTTCTGATTCGTCTTCTTACGCTCTTGAACTGAATAATTTTCTTAATTTTGTTTCTTAAGTTGAATGCTTTTCTATATTTGTTTTTTATTTCGAATAATTTGTTTTTTATTTTTGTTGTTTTTTCCCCGCCCTGAAGCTGAACTCAATAATCGACGTTTCTCATCCTGGATGCGGCAAACTGTTTAACAGGTATTGAAACTTGCCTTCTCATATGAAATTAACGTGGGGAGACAACCAGGAGAGGAGAGAAAGCTAGGCAGAGAGCATTCAGAGTTTCAGAGCTGTGGTAGTGTAGTGAAATCACGCAGGACCGAACTTGGATTCTTCACTATCGACAATGTCGGCGATCGTGAGTTTTTCGGCTCCGAAGAAGAGTTTCTCCAGGTTGTAAGGACCCACGGAGGACGCAGGCCCATTCCAAAGCTCCTGCGCGATCTGTTCGTGAATCTTCTCCGTCGGATGAAACGAGTCCCACCAGACTCGATCGTCGCGGTTGTCGCAGAGGCCGTAGTCAGCCGAAGTACTCTTTTTGCCGCCACAGGAGTCGATGCCTCCGTATGGCCCCGTCCCGCAGCAGGCCTTCACTCCGTCTTTGAAACCTAATTCGTCCCCAAATCAATCACATTCGAATTAGACTCGGAATCCACAATTGTTACTCGATCACAGTGAATGAAGTTTTGGATTCGTGCTGTCCTGCGATTGATCTGGAGAAATTAGGAATTTACCGTATTTGGTCGGATGATTGATTCTGTCGCCGAGCCAATCGTAGAAATCGGAGTTGCAGAATTTGAATCCAGGAAGAAATCGATCGAGGTTGGCGAGGACGGACGAGAGAGCTCTGTTGTGTGCTAGAGCGAGAGCTGAAACGTCTTCGAAACAGCCACCGGCTTCGGGATTGACAGGGTTTAATGCCCTAAAAGCAGGTAGGCATCCCAGCGGCGACAAGCTTAAGAAGCCGAATTTCCTCCCGCCTTTCGCGTACAGTGTCTGCTAACGAACGATTTTCATTTCTTACGTTACCGAAATTCATGCAAATTAAGGAGAAGCAGAGTTTGTGATAGGGATAAGTTCAGTTTAGAGCAGTACTGGACCTGGATTGCAGAGGTGAGGTTGCCGATGACCATTCCTACATAAACTTCAGGCGCATACATCTCTCGCATTTTGGAGTTTCCAATGTAACCGGCCAAGTAATCGTTACTTCCGATGCTGAAGAAGTAGACGGCTTGTGATATCAGCTCTTTCGCTTGATCTTCTCCTAGTTTATCAGTTAGTTTGCTCTGTACTGCCTCGAAGTCCTTGAGCTGCTGTTGAAGGTCAATCACCTGTACAAATCCCATTAACGTGGCAGGAGATTTGATTTTCTTTATACTTTTGTTTATAATCAAAGATTGAATTGCGTAGATAAAATTTGATCAGTTTTTCTAATTTTGTAGTTGGAGAGAAAATTTATAAAGTGTTGATTTGAAATATCTATGACTTCCTGTCAGCTGTGAAACAGGAAGCGTTAGCTATATGCAGAGGAACTATATATACACAGCGAGGGTTCAAATACCAAGCCTTGGTTAGTTTCAGGAAGAACCCCTGCTCCACCGGAAGCGAAATTGACCCCTTGGACGAATTCAGCAGAAGGTTGCATGAACGGAGGAATGATCGGAAGACCAGCATATTTGGCTGCATCAAACTAACACATTATTATCCATCATCGTACTCCAGATGGAGACATATATGACTGTGAGGCAATTTCAAAGCTTAAGGTACACATGAATTTGATTGAACAGTTATATCTGCGAGACTCGGATACTGAAATGCATTAATTTCATCACAATCTAGCCATACTAAAATCAAGAGTACTGATTCCAGCTGATATTACATTACCCAGAAAGTCAACTATCACGCGACCATCGGAAAACCGTCCTGTTGGCTCATCGAAGAAGCCATTCTGACCGTAAGGCCGATAGTTCGCTTGGTATCCAAAAGTAGTGTTGATGTAATTGTTGTTCCCGGGATCCACAGTGGAGTCGCCAAAGACGAAGAAAGCGGAGGCTGCACGCTGGAGTACTAAGCTGCACTCTACCTCGAAGAACAGTACTCCTACGAGGAGAACAGCAGAAGCAATTAGGCGATGTAAGCAGGAAACAAACTCACCCATTACGATTAATTGTGCGTTCCCCCTGCTGAACTGATCCTTCCAGTTTATGTATTCTCAGCTGTTAGCTGTGCCGCTTGGGCGATTGAATCGAAGAGATAATTAGTTTTTTTTATTCTCTCGGTAACTTTTAAGCTGATTCAGAACTTCAGATAGTACAAATCGAAGCAAATCTATTTATATCTTCGATGTTGATATTGCTTGAGCAGTGAAGATAAACTTTTCCATCTAAGTATAGTTGGAGCTATCCGATTGGTCTAGCTTAATTTTGCCTTACGTCAGTACATGACCTGGTCTTTACTATATAACGATTGGGTTGACTTAGTAAGTCGGTGGGAAGCGATCCGGGTTAGAAAGCGGCTGACGAGTCCACCCTGATTCAACTGGGGAAAGCCAAGAGTCCGAGTCGGTTCGACCGAGTCATTACCCCTAACGGAAACTTGCTGCTTTTGCGGGTAAGTTTCCCCCGCAGCCACTCGTTTTTCATTCTGGGACCGGGTCAACTATGACATAGCTAGTTTCGCGGGAACGGGATGTCCTAGCGTCGCTAACTGGCCGTCTTGAATTGATACCGTGGCCTGATGCTCAGCCATGCGGGGGAGCTCTTCCTCCTGGCTTTTGCTTCTTGCTGGTTTCGAGTCTCTCGCTTACTCTCTTTTCCTTGTGCACTTAGCTTCGGTGGCCAATTGAGATGTTTCTCCTCGATTCACCCCCATTCCACCGAATCTGTTGCATTTTTCCGGAACCTTCTTCTGTCTTCTACTATTGCTATCTTTTGTTTGCTTCCTATGTTCATAGTTAAATATGTGATCAGAAGGGAAAGAACGCCACGCCTGTAGGAGTTAGGAAAATGAATTTCCGATTGAGTTCTCCCCATCCACAGCTTCAATCTTCACTTCTTAGCTCTAGATACCTGTTTTTTCCACGGGCAACTCTTCGAGTGACCGAGTTGAGTGTCTGGCAGAAGAGGAGGCTCAAAACTGGGCGAAATTGCTTCGTTCCTGGTGGCGTAGGACCGGTGGCGTCCCTCTCGTTTGATGGTCTGTCCCATAACCTGATTTCTCTGTTTCCTTCCTTCAACCCCCTCGACTTGATAGCTCCGGTATTAGGCTTCGCGGGTGCTGGTGCTTTGTTTTTATCCAGCCGTCGAAGAGAAGCTGAAACTGCGAACTCCGTCATTGGGGAGTGGATTTTGGTGACGAGTCCGACGCCGTTTAATCGATTCGTGTTACTTAGGTGTCCGTCCATATCTTTCCAGGAAGCTGAGCTTTTAGGAGGTGTGAACGAGAGGCTAATGAAAGAAGAAAGACACTTTTTGAATTGGGACATGGGTAAAATTCGTACTACAGATTTGGGAAAAGAAAGGTCGGGTTTCGTGGAGAAGCTTATTTATCAGCGAGTCTGCATAGGTACCGAAGATGGAGGTGTGATATCTTTGGATTGGCCAGCCAGCTTGGATTTGACGAAAGAGCAAGGGTTGGATACCACTCTCTTGCTTGTTCCGGGTACTGCCGAAGGCAGTATGGACACGAATGTAAGATCTTTCGTTTTCGAGGCACTGAAATGTGGGTACTTCCCCGTTGTTATGAATCCTCGAGGATCCGCTGGTTCACCTCTTACTACGGCTCGGTAAGTTTTCTGTTGCTTTTTGTCTGATAGTGTGTGATAAATTAGATTGGTGCGTCACAAATACGCGACAGTTTAATGCTGCTACAAAGGCCATATCAATAACAAAAAAAGAATAGAGCGAATCGGTACAATCATTGATTTCGTAGCTTCCAGTTGGTTAGTGCGGTGCGAACTATTGATCTGCATAATTAATGGGAGAGTGTATGGGTACGAGGGAGGCCTCTTTATGAAGAAAACGCTTTTCAGTGAAAATGCTTTGTTTTTTTAATCCAATTCCCATGCCCCTAAGGAGATTTGAACCCAAGTGCTCCCATTACAAGCCCCCATGCGACCGCTGTGCTATGCTCAAGTTCACAAAAATGCTAAGGGATTAATGGACATGTTAGCACCTGATCTGCATTGTATTAGGCAAACAGCATGCGGCGGCAAGGTTGGGGCAGAATTCTAAAAGCAACCTGTTGGATAAGATATTCTCCATGGTGTTTTTGGATAGTGAATTTGCAACATTTTATTGAATTGACTGGTTCATAAAAAGTGAATTGAGGATTTGAGATATATGTTGCAGAACTAAGGAATGGATAGTTATAATACAATATTTTGACCACAGTTAGAATTGATACAAATATATAGGCCAAGAAGCACTTTATTGTACATGTCAACTAAAACGTGAAAAAGAGTCTTTTGAGGTGTCTTAATGATGCAGTACAGGTGTTACTTTTAGTGTTCGGTTGATGGTTGCACAAACTGGAGTATGCATGAATTTTGCCATGAAAGACTTGGGAAAAGGGCCAGCGTAACAATGGATTTTGAAATCAACAGTCCCTGGGCAGTATTACCTACTCCAAAAATGGTGGAGGCCAGATTTTATGGTAATAATTGAGAATAATCACCTGAAGATATTATAGTCTAAATATGCAATCAATTGCATCCTGAATATCACCAATATTAGTCATCAGACTTCTTTTAGTTGCATATATGCTTGTTTTTGTTTGTCGTGACTGCTTGATGAATTTATCTGGTGAGGATATGCGTTCTGCAAAAGGATATAGTTAAGAGTCTTGAGCAGATGCATGTAGGGGTTTCTTCTTGCCTAAAGCATAGCTTGTTTCGTTTTTTTGGATTTATTATTATCATTATTATCTTTATCGTGGTTAATCGGGTTCCCTCATTGATATCAATTGCTTTGTGCATAGGTTATTTTCTGCAGCTGACAGTGGTGATATTGCCACTGCTATACATTTCATTAGCAAGTCCAGGTCATGGTCTACTCTAATGGGCGTTGGTTGGGGATATGGTGCAAATATGCTGACAAAATACCTCGGTGAAGTGGCAGAGAAGACACCTCTCACAGCTGCTGCTTGCATTGATAATCCTTTTGACTTGGAAGAAGCTACAAGGTCACACCCGCATCGTACTAATTTGGACAAGAAACTCGTTAGTGGATTGGTAGATATTCTGCGTGCTAACAAGGTAAAAATTAATCTATTTATTTTGTATTTTGATATATCTTTTGTTTACCAAGAGGTGCACCAAAGTTTCTTTTATTTCTGGGGATGTTTCCGAGTGTGTGAAAAGGGGGAGTAGGGGAAGGTTTATAGTTACAGAGGAGCTCAGTCTTCAGTATCCTTTGGGTTGTTCACTTTAATCTTTTGCTAAATAGTGCTGCTAAAGCGAGAAAGTATCAGCACTTTGAAGTAATTATGTATTTTGCCAATTTAGTGTGATCTGTTTTAGGTGCATCATATCTTTGCTGCTATGGTAAAACTTTGCCGTGTGATCAGTCTGTGTAACAAAAATGAATTTGATGATTTCAGGAGCTTTTTCAAGGCAGATCAAAAGGTTTCAAAGTCCAAGATGGTCTATCAGCCACTTCTCTGCGGGGCTTCGAAGAAGCAATATCTATGATATCTTATGGTTTTAATGCTATTGAAGAATTCTACTCTGTATCCAGTACAAGGCAATTGGTTGGAAACCTAAAGATTCCGGTCCTTTTTATACAGGTGTGCAACTTGGGTCACAATTGTTTTTTACCTGCTGTTGTAAAATTTGGAGAGATCATCTTGCTTGTGAACTGAGGATAAGTGATTTGTGAATTTTCTTATATATGTTTTTATGAAGTTGTTCTGAGTGTATCTTGCCTAATTGGTTAGTTACTTAATCGGCATAAAATATGATCTTGTACTCTTTCATTGTGCGGTTTGGGCTGTGATACCCTTTCCCTTTTTCCTCCTAATATTCGTAGCAAAACTTTCCCTTTTTCATTATATTTAGTACTCACCTTCGATTGAATGCTTTCTGTGTTTTAATTTAATCTATGTCTGGAGTTGCTGTCTTCAGTTTTTTTATGTTAATTTCTGCTAATTTATCTCTGGTAAGAGATAAAAGTTGCTAAAGTGGTCATTTTACTTACATGGAATTTAGTCTCCCTCCCTCCCTCTGGCACCCGAGGGGGGAGGGGTTTTGGCTCGGGCCAGAGGGGAGGGGTTTTGGCTCGGGCCAGATTACCAAAAAATCCAACCAGATGCCGGTTTTGGCTCGGGCCAGATTACCAAAAAATCCAACCAGATGCCCCCCTGCGTGCGCCTTGTGCCGGATGTGCTGCTCGGACCAGTTCAAAGTGATGTCTTCTTATGAATAGTGAAAACTTTGTCCCGTTCCTATTGCTCAGATGATATCCCAAGTATCTCATAAAATAATTTATAATATTACTGCAAACTTAAGTTACACCCTAATCTTTCCCTTTTTCCTCATACTCTTAGCAAAACTTTGCCTTTTTCATTATATTTAGTACTCACCTTCGATTGAATGCTTTCTGTGTTTTAATTTAATCAATGTCGGGAGTTGCTGTCTTCAGTTTTTCTATGTTAATTTCTGCTAATTTATTACTCCTTCCCTCCCTCCCTCTCTCTGTCTTTGTGTGTGTGGTTGTGTCTCTCTTTATATCCCTTCCCTTTTCCAGTTTCTCATGCGACCACTAACTGTTGTCTATTCTTGTGTGGCAACTCAAATTATTCCCCTATGGTTTCATTTATCTTCTCCTTTCTCTCTTGCTTTTCTAAATGTCTTCTTCTCTAACTGTCTTTCATGGTGTTGTAGATGGCTTTATGTTTTTCTAATAGGAATTATATAGCTAGTATTCGTACTGTCTTTGCATTAAATAAGAGATTTTACTGGTAATTAATCTTACTTTTACATTCAAAGAAATCAGATAAGATGTTCATAAGTGACCTTTAGCACCCAAGAAACTTGTGTCTATGTGTGTTCACATGCTGCTGATGTGTGTTCGCATGCTGCTGATGTGTGTTCGCATGCTGCTCATGTGTGTTCGCATGCTGCTGATGTGTGTTCGCATGCTGCTGATGTGTGTTCGCATGCTGCCCATGTATGTTCACATGCTGCTCATGTATAACGTAATGAACAGTCCTTGCATTTCTCATACGTTTTTATATTTTAGCAGAGTGATGATGGGACAGTACCACTTTTTTCAGTTCCAAGAAGCTCAATATCAGAAAATCCTTTTACAAGTCTACTGTTGTGCTCGTGCTTACCTCCAAATACAATCACAAGAGAGAGTTCTGCTGCCCAGTGGTGCCTAAATCTTGTCATAGAGGTATTGTGTTTCATTGTTTATTTAAAACAACATTTGATTAATGATATAATGCAAGTTTATTTCTGTAATCTTTTGTCCTAATGAACATGTTATCAATGATTTTGTAATTTGAAAGGAACCCAATAACAATAGTTTCAAACTGTGAAATCTTGACATGCCCAGCTATTTATTTGACTACTTTCTTTTGGAGTGTGTGGGCCGGAACTGGTTTACAAAATGAATAATTGGGCAAGTTGTTCAAGTGAGCCTTTATGGATAAAAAATCTATATGATTTCTGATGATTTCCTTCCTTCAGTCCTATAATAATATTGTCAATCAATTCTTTTTCCTGTTTCTAATTTTTCCACCATCGTTTTCTTATAAGAATGTGTCATATATTCCTGAAGTTCTTTTTTTTCTGACTAATTGAGTGTAGTGTTTGAAGTTGAAGAAAATCTTCTTGTGGGAAGTTGTTTGTTTTTTATAGGGAATAGTATTCTTCACTGAATCAGCAAAAGGGGTTTGGATGAATGCAAAATATCTTCTGATTACCATGAATTACTATCTACATTATCATGTGATGCAAAATCTTTTGTTTGTTGCCAGTGACTCTCTGATGTCTATCCATGTGGTCCCCGCAGTGGCTTGCAGCGGTGGAGCTTGCCCTTTTAAAGGGTCGTCATCCTCTTCTTGAAGATGTCGATATAACCATCAACCCATCCAATGGGCTTGCTCTGGTTGATGCCAGGTCTTCGGACAGGAAAATCTCTATGAGGAATGACATGCAGAGCACTTATCATTCCAAGTCTTCTTTGCCAAGAGACAATAATGAGAGTTTGGGTGCTTTCTTCAACCAATCGCAATCACACACTTTAAATGGATTTACAACGGATCAGATCAAAGGCATGATTGAAGCTAGTGATATTAAGGTTCAAGATAAATCTATCAGCGATATGGATACAAAGATGGATTTACAGAACAAAGAGATCAGTGAAAATTTAGATCCACAAGTCATGGAACAGGGTGAGCCATTGCACCGGGTAGATGATGGTGATTTAACCAGAGAAGAAGTAGGAAATTCTTTGGATGTTGAAAATAGCGGGGTAGTACAGTCAGCAGAAGTTCTGATGAACATGCTCGATGTTGCCATACCTGATACCCTTTCCGATAATCAAAAGAAAAAGGTAGAGTTTAATGATGTGCTGTCCAGTTTTCTTTCTTTGCTTTATCATCTAGTTTTTATTGCAACAGTCTACTCTTTGAATACATGACTCTATGCTCCTTTCCAGGTTTTAACAGCTGTTGGTCAAGGGGAAACGTTAATGAAAGCCTTGCAGGAAGCAGTGCCTGTAGATGTCAGAGGAAAGCTGACCTCTGCTGTTGCTGAAATTGTACATAATAAGGGTGGAAACTTAAAATTGGAAGAGCAGAAGCATATTGATTGGGTTTCAAATGTCACCTCCGAGGTTAAGTCAAACTTCCAAGGGAAATTTAGAGGGGAAAATGTGCAGGCTGCGACTGCAGAGTCAGAACAGGCTTCATCGAAACCTCAAAAATCTTCAGAGGCCAGTAATCAGATGGATAATACTGATGAAAGCACAATGCAAGGTTTTGATAAAAAGGACTCTGATGAGGGAGAGCAGGGCCAAGGAAAAACTGAGTTTCCTCAAGAAAAGGGTACCCAACCTTCTGGGTTGATTGAAACTGCATCAGATGTTGTGGTGGACAACTTTCAGAATAAGACTGCAAAAGTAGTCGGTGGTGAGGAAGGTTTTGGGGAGCAGCAGAAAGCAACTGAAAAAATTGATGCAGATAGACAAAGTGCAGAAGGTCAGACAATTATCAAGGAGGAGAGTAATATCCAGAAAAATGAAGAGAGAGTCAGGGAGCCTGCAAGTAAGCAAAATAAACCTTCTCTGGACAGTGAGTCTGAAATACCATCTTCATCTATTTTATCTTCTGGAGAGGCTACAAAGATGCAAAAAGATGAGATTGAGAGCCAGAAGAATGAGGAGAAAAATGTTCAGGTTACCAATGAAAGCTCCTCAGTCAAAGCTGAGGAGTCATCTTCTCCACCTTCAGTGCCGTCGGAACCTTCACATATGAGTGTTTCTCAAGCATTAGATGCCTTAACAGGGTTTGATGACTCCACTCAAATGGCTGTCAACAGCGTGTTTGAAGTCATTGAGAACATGATTGATCATTTGGAGAAGGAAACCAATCATGATATCAATGGGAAAGACAAGGATGAGACATCTAATTTTGCATCTGAGAGTCCTTCCACTGGCAAAGATGAATCTAAATTCGGAAATGGAGGTGCTGACGATACAAATGTGGAACCTCATATGACTCGAGTAGAGGAAAATCCTGTAGAAGATGACAATGTTGCAGTGTGTCATCAAGAAACTGAAACTCAACCAGATGAAAAGACACCCAGCCAAAATCTTAAATCGTCATTTAGAAACTCCATTGCCGGGTCTCAAGGAAATAAGGTTGGATTGCGACAAGGAGGGGGCAAAGTTAGGAGTCCTGATGTTGATTCATCTTTGACTGGGAAAAATATGACCAAAGTTATGTCTGGACAAAGTTTACCTCTGTATGTAACTATAAATCCTTCTCCGAACTTACCTTACAAAGGATATGTCTCTAAAACATTTCCTTCAAAGGTGTCAAATTCATTAGATTTAGATATGACTAATAGTTTATTTCTCGAGTATTTCCCTGAAGAGGGTGAGTGGAAAGTTTTAGATCAGCTGGGGATGACTGAAGAGTCTACTGAATACCACAAAGGTAAAAATGAAACTGGACGAAATATACAAACACCATCAGAAAAAATTATAGAACCATCTTATGTTATATTGGATGATGAAAATGAATGTGAATCATCTGAAGAATGTGAGACATTGGATGATTTTGGTGTTAAAGATACTGAACCTGTACTTCAAACTGGTGGAATAACAGAGTTAAATAGCTTGGTGAGGAATACTGTATTAAATGCTTTGAAGGTTGAAGTGGGTCGGAGACTTGGGATGTTGGATATAAAGTCAATGGAGCCAGATCTTGCTTATGATCTGGAAGAAGTCGCCGAAGCAGTAGCTCTGTCAGGTACCTTGGATGAGAAATTGGATGGATTATGTGATTTTGAGGATTCTGCAGGAGAGAAGTTCCAAGGGGAGCATATCGTAGAAGCAATATCAGAAGCTGTGCAGAAGACAACCCATTTAAGAAAAATTCTCCCAGTAGGTGTTATTGTTGGATCAATCCTGGCAGCATTACGAGAACACTTTCATGATGTGACACTGCAAGATGAAGTTCGGTCTGGGGCTAAAAGTCAAGGTGGCGAGTTAGTGGACCAATCTCATGTGTTGGGACCTCGAACCAAATGCCATCCTTCAGTTGAGGATAAGGTTCAGTCTACTGTCTTAGATGCAGAGCTCAGTGGAGGGAAAGGGAGATCTGAAACAGAACTGAACAAAAATGAGAGTGTCATGGTTGGGGCTGTTACTGCTGCTCTAGGCGCTTCTGCCTTAATAACCCAACGAAAGGTAAATTATAAAGGTTAACTAGATTCTTTTACTGTTGAGTGATTAGTGCAATTGTGCCTATTGCTTTCTTTTATGATTACAAATGGTACAAGTAGTGACACCAGCAATTTGTCCACCTGTTTACCATGAAATTACAGCCAAAGGAGCTCATGAGACCCGTCAAGGACACTGAAGATTCATTTATTGATGCTCATGACAAAAGATATTCTCAGCAAGAGGATGACAATAATGAGACACCAGAAGGGCGGAATCAGAACAGCATTGTAACTAGTCTTGCTGAGAAGGCTATGTCTGTTGCTGCTCCTGTTGTACCTACAAAGAGTGATGGGGAACTGGATCAAGAAAGGTTAACATTCTTACCACTTGATAAAATTGGTTTCTCAATGTCAACTTCTCATATTCTGTGTACCATTGCACTTTGCTTTTGTTTTACTTGTTCATGCAGGCTGGTTGCCATGCTGGCGGACTTGGGACAAAAAGGTGGAGCATTGCGATTGATTGGTAATATTGCTTTACTGTGGGGTGGTATTCGTGGGGCCATGAGCTTGACTGACAGACTAATCTCATTCTTGCACATTGCTGAGCGCCCCTTGTATCAAAGGTACAATGAATTGTGTACTACTATGTTTTGGTTATGAAGTTTATGTTTAAAACATAAGGCTTCAGTTTTCAGTCTTAGCATATTAAGAAAACTAAGAGCCTTTGAAAGCACTAAGATATTTGGAGTCATGTATTTTTGCTTTCTCAATGAGAGACTAGTTAAGCGCAAAATTTTTTGTCATACCACCTACACATTCAAATGATGATCATAGCAAATGAGGGTAAGATTGAACTGTCTTTTGAGCTATACCATTACTGACTTTGGTTCTGTCCTCTTGATCTCTAGGATTCTTGGGTTTGCCTCCATGGTGCTCGTTATATGGTCACCAGTGGTGGTACCACTTCTTCCGACACTTGTGCAAAAGTGGACCACACATAGTCCCAGTGGAATTGCAGATTATGCATGCATACTAGGTCTTTATACTTCTGTTATGGTACTTGTTGTTCAATGGGGCAAAAGGATTCGAGGTTATGAATATCCTTTAGAGCAGTATGGTCTAGATATCAAATTATCATCCAAGGTATGCCATTTCGTTGCAATATTTTTTTTTTTGTCTCAATGATTTTATTTATTGTATAATATTCTTTAGTAAGGCCATAATATGTCAACACTTTTCCAGTTTTTGCTTTTTATACAAATAATTACTCATACTTGTACCCTGGGTAAGTTGCTCGTGAGCGTCCTTTTGCTTTTGACGACAACAAAATGTTAATTTAAAGTCTTGTGTTTCACTTAGAATTTCCAAAAAAAATTATCACATACTAGGCACACCTTTCTCTGAGCATTTGCTGAAAATATTCTGCATGTTACATACTATGTATTTTGTTCTGTGCTCACTCAGTTTTGCTCATATAGCCTACTAAATGTGGTTTAAGACTCGAGAGTTCCAATTTGTGCCAAGTGGAACTGCAACTATGGACTATGGTCCATGCAGATAGTGATGGATGTGTTACTGACCTAGGTCTCTAGGCCAAAGTCTAGGTCGGAGCACTATGGAGTCTGTTGATTGCGTTATTTAGAGAAAACTGTGAAACAAGCCACTCGTTCTGTGGTTTACCCAATCATAACAAAGCTGTTAGTATGTGTTTTGTGAAATTAGGAGATACTATTTAACTGATGTCATGTTCATTATTTCTGGTTTTATGCACAGCACAGGCACACAGGCACACATTCACAAGCAAAATATTATTACTATTCTGTATTAAATATTAATGCAATTAAACTTTCTTGGATACCATTATCCAATGCGCCATTCTCGTTCCATTTTTCGTAGTGCTCATTTTTTTTTTTTTGAGTTATAAGTTGAATATGAGCGGGTTTAAATTAATATTTGTTTTTTAAAATATGCAGCTGTATGATTTTCCGAAGGGTGTGATTGCGGGAATGATGCTAATCCTTTGTATACATACGGTAAATGCATCTCTGGGTTTTGCACATTTTGTACTGCCTACAGGCCTGCCTTCATCTTCAGAAGGAATCATTTTTTGGCTCAAAGTTATTGGAAAAATACTGCTACTGATCACTCGAGGAATCGTGCCAGCAATTGGTCTGGCCATTGTAGAAGAGTTGCTGTTCAGATCATGGTTGTTTGAAGAAATATCTGTGGATCTTGGCTATCACCGAGCGATAATAATTTCTGGTCTTGCCTTTTCTGTACTTCAGAGGTATTTGATCATTTTTCTTCTCACTGCTAGTGTTTTCCTTTATTTTTTCCGTGTTGTTTATTCTAAATTTGGTACTTAATGGGGTCCAATCTTTTTATTGGTTTTCTTGTCATCTTCTGTATGTGCGATTGGAGCTTCATGCTGGTCTGTGAATCGTTCCTCAAATTTTTTATCGACGAGAGAGCCTCCTTAATTATTTATCTGTATTAGACTTTGAGGACGATGTTACTGCCTCAGACTATCTTTTACTTGTGGTATGACGGATTATGTAGCTTTGAAGAGCAGTTCTCCACTCTCTGGCTCTGTACCGTCTCATCAATCTACATGTTTTGAGACCCGTAGGCTGAGCACAATGCCCGTGCTCCACTTAGCCTTTCTTCTCTTTCTATGTTTGAGGATGGTTGGAAATACCTTCCTGGGATTTCAAGTCTCTTTGGATTAGCTACTGAAATATGAATAGATAATCAATAGTTACTGGTGATATTTTAATACCGTTTCTATTTGGGTTCTAATTAGTTCTCCTAAACATGATTGTAGGTCTCTGTCAGCCGTGCCGGGGTTATTACTGTTGTCTCTCGCTCTATCTGGAATCAAAGAAAGGAAACACGGCAATCTTTCTGTGCCCATCGGGCTGCGAGCAGGTGGACTGATAACCACTTTTATCTTACAAGCTGGTGGATTCTTGGTTTATAGATCCAATGCGCCGTTTTGGGCCACTGGAACCCATCCCTGGCAACCATTTGGCGGAGCTGTGGGTCTTGCCTTCTGCATAATATTGGCTGCTCTTAACTGCCCTCGTCAGCCTCCAAACGGAGAAACTTCTCAAGTAGTGAGCCAAAAATTGAAGGAGATCGATTGAACGGAGGAACCTCTCTCTGGATCAATTGATGCAATTTTACAGTCTAGATCCTCATGCTTGGGTTGCTCTTGAAGTGGGTTGCTCCTTTCTGTTTTACACAGTTTTGTTAGATCCTGATACCCGAGGTTTCGGTTGAGGCTTGTAGTTAGCAATAGTTTTAGGTTCACCGTGAGAAGCAGTAGTCGGGTCTATCCGACTAGGATCCAAAAGAGTTTGGCGATTTTGGAGATTAGATTAAGTTCGCTGTTGGAGATCAGCAGTCCAAGCGTTTGAATCCGGTGTATAAATGTGAGAGTTTCACTGTCCTGTGTTCTGATCTCTACTTGTTACAGTTGTGTCATTCCTATTCAGTAAGATCATGATATCGAATTATTGAAAGCTCAATTGAGTTCTTAGAAATGTATATAGTAAACCTAAAGCAGAGAGCCTTTATAAAAAGTATTGAAAGCTTACTTGTGCTCCTGAAGTTTTAATTATGAGGTCTGGCCAATTTCGCATCTGAGATTGATTAACTGCTAAAATACTTGGCTTCTTATTCCCTCAAAATGCGACTGCCGGGAGGCTGCTTTAAACGAACTTCCACGTCGACCAGGCGTTTTGAGTTTAAATTCTCGCTTTGATAATCCGACAGGCTTAATTGAACATAGGTAGCGACGACGGAGACGTGGCTCAACTCTCGGCTTATGTTTCGCGCCTTCGCGGTGGTAATACTCGCGACGATAATGGCAATTCTTACTTAAATTATCGGAGGAACAGCTACCCAATCCGATCTCTTGCTTGCTTCAATTAGCAGCAGTTTGGAGATTGCACCGGCTGAATCAGTGTACGACTGTGCGACAACTTAATCTACCTCTAGAAGGTGAACATCCTGCGCGCTTATGTTTTGCATTCCTACTGGTTCAGTTCGTCTTTCGTAGTTTTCTTGCACTGTGCGAGTGCGGTTTTGTTCCAACTACGCCGGAATTGATTGAGCCAACGGTAGTCGAAGTCTTAAGTTCACGAAATTTGGCTGCTTGTGTCCCTTAATCTTCGCCGTTCGGATACCCGTTCTTGCGGGCGCCAATCATTTAAGAAAACCTGACTAATCAGTTTATGACGGAAATCCAACAGATGATTTGTCGGGGGTTTCTTGTGCATTACACTGAACTGAGGCGTCAGGACCTATTTCGTCTCCTTATGATGGCGTATGCTTAATACACGACTGCTCAGCGTTATAATCCGTGGTTCAGCATTATTTAAATTCCAAGTGAAGCACTTGTCGATCATGTTTAACCAGCTCCGGTCGATCCACTCAAGTCTACAATCATTAAATTGACGACATGCAATTCAGTTGCAGCCAACTTTTAAGAATTTTTATGTTCAGTTATTGATGGAGAACCTTGCATTCATGCCTTAATGTCTCCTCTCTTAACCCAACTTAAGAGAAACTACCATTGAATTTGTCTGTACTGGTGTATATCTTCCTCGAGATGGGTTAGTCTCTTCTAAGCTAATTATTTCTAAGTTGAAAATGCATCATCCAGTTTTGTGCTTAGACCTTTTCGGGAAACATTTGCTCATTTATCGTGGGTCAATTTGCTGAACTTTCTTTCTCTATTTTGCTCTTTCAATAACTGCCTGAAATCGGATTTTTTTCCCCCTTAAAAGAGCTGGGCTGAGATCAGTGTTTTATGGTACATCAATTTCTTTCAGCAGGGACTTTGTGGACAACTACAGCTACAAGCATATCATCAGGAGTAAAACATGGCAATGTTGATATCTTCTTCACCCAGCATTAATTTGAGAGGATCTTATGTCCATGAGCCTGAATTATATAAACAGAAATATTCTGCACTCCAGTTTTTAGGCTTTGTTGACAACAAAATCACAAGAAGGAACCCTCCATTTACTGCCATAAAGTTGAAGTATTTCTTTAGTACTGTAACCTGTTCCATCTCCCAGAGCAAATTATTTCCTTTTGTGAAGGAGAGTTCCTTTGCATCTGGGCCATCTTACAACATGGTTTCTGACGGGTATAGCAGACCAGGAAGCTCCAAAAATAAGATCTACGAAAGGTTGGATTCTTGTTTGGTCATTCCTCCAACCAATGGCAAGAAGCCTCGTGCCATAATCAAGTTCTTAGGAGGTGCCTTTGTTGGAGCTGCTCCAGAAGCTACCTACAGGTGAAACTCTTATTGGCCTCTAGCCACTATGTCATTAGCCCCTATATATTTTCTTCTGTATGTCAACGGTTTGCTGGATAACAAAAAGAGTTTGTAATCTTTGCATACAGGTGAAATTGTTAAAGGCCTCTAGCCACTATGTTATTAGCCCGTTTATATTTCATCTGTATGTCAATGGTAATAGTTTGCTAGATAACAGAAAGAAAGAGTGTGCATCTTTGCTAATAATTATGTCATAATCATGCATGTGACTAATATTCTCTTAAGAGCTATCCAAAGAAGCATAATTGCTCCAAATTTTTTTGACAAGCAATAGAATTTAGAATACATTTTGATTTTCCTTTCCAAGAGCTTCAGTGGTTAGCAGCAATTTTGTCTATTTTTGCAGTCATCTGATCTCCTTATTGGCAAAGGAAGGCTTCCTCATAGTATCTGTTCCATATGGTGTGACTTTTGATCATGCTCAAGCTACAAATGAAGTATTTGAAAGATTTCATACCTGTATGGATATGCTTTTCACATCTGGATTACCTTATGCCAACATAAGACCATTGGATCTTGTTCATCTGCCTTTCTATTCTGTTGGTCACAGGTAAGCTATTCTTTCCAATCCATACAATCATGTAGATCTGAAATTTTGTTGAACACAGGTACCATAAGCATCTTGTAGATTCTCTTGGTTTACTGAGGTACCATTAGTTGTCATCTATTGTGTACCATGTCATGGTTAGACTCTTGGAGGTAGTGCCCCCCCCTGCTGTACAGTGGCAGCATGTTTCAGAATGGCCAAAATAATGCTGCAATCTTTTTCGTGTTTTGTTGCAAACTTATAATTACATGTGTGATCCTTATTGAAATAATTAATAGGTGACTTGCACCTAGCTCATGTTGGTTATAATGCTGGAAATCATGAACCAAGTTGGATGGGGAAAGTAGAATGGTAAAGTAGAATGGTATTTCAGTCGTCTTAGTATTTAATTCAACATATTTATACCTAGTGTTCAGTATGACATGGAAGGCCCGATCACTTTCATATTGTACTCATTAATCAGAATCTTCTTGCCGAACGCCTAATGTTTCTTTTAACATTATGTTCTGGGCCTGCATTTATTGTCTTTAATTTTTGGACTTGTTGTTTTGTCAAGGTTGTTTTTATAATGGACGTTGGGGTGAATAGTGTTTAAGCGAACTTCTTCTATAAAATTTCTTTTGTTAACGACTACTGCTTCCATTTGTATGTGTAGTTTCTTATTACAATTTCCATTTGCAGCAATGGAGCTCTACTGCAGTTGCTGACTGGTAGCTATTTTACAGAAAAGATACCAAAGGTTGATTCTAGTCATTAATTTGGTTATCAAGTTCATTGATGCTGATGACCGCGATAATTTTCAATTTTTTAGTAGAGAATGTATCACACTAGTATTTTGTGAAAAACAGAGTGCAGACTATGAAGTTCCCTTTAGTTTAAATTAAGTGACAAGATGATGGATTGTAACAAACGATTTGACCTATCTTTTATGGAAGGCTAATGTCATAATCTCCTTCAACAACAGACCGGCATCAGAGGCAGTTCCATACTTTGAGCAGGTAATTCTTCGTTGAATATAGACACTGTTTTCTGTTTTCCTAGAAAGTTATTATAGCATTTGCTGACAAACTCAGTAGGGATGTCAATTATATCTGTTTTGCTGAATTTCATCTCAGCATCTGTCTCCTAACGATTTATAACTAAAATTATTCATATGTATAAGTGGGTGATTTTACTAGTCTACCAATTTAAGATTACTTAGTACCTAAAAGTGGAAATTCCCCAGTTATCTTCATTTTTAAAGTCTTAACATCTTTCTTGGCCTTTTACAGTTTGGTCCCGTGGTTAGTCAAATAATGCCAATTGTGGAGGCATCGCCCTTTTATGAGATTGCCAGAAGTGCTTCAGGTGGTTGATCGCCTTCAATCTTGTATAGTCTGCTTCTGCTGTTGTGTTTGTATCTATTTAACGATCATATGCGATTTAGCATCTTGTTACCTTAGATAATCGTGTTCCCTACTTTGTATCTATTGTCTATTTCTTTGAAATGTGTTGCAAAGAATCCCTTAAGAGTGACTTATGGTTCCCAGATGGTGCTTGGAAAGCTATATTTGACACCGCTGGACCTCTTATACAACAATACGATCAAGAAGCCTTGGTATCTCTGACCAAGTTCCTCGATCAGTTGCCTTCAGTAATGGGCCAGGTCTACCACTTGCCGCCCACTCTTTTGTTTTATTTAGTCGGTCCTGTATGAAAAAGCTTCTCCTCCTCACGTACTAATTACCTGCTGTTATAATAATCTTCAGGTCACCAAGGGCGTGTCCGAGTTCAGACCTACTCCTTCAGAAAACCGGGAATGCTTCAAGTGTTCTTACAACATCCCTCATACTTTACTGGTACTCTTTATCCTCTCTAAAGGAATTCAAACTTCTTCCCGAGGCCTTTCTGAACTGCTACTGAAGTATTTCCGTGCAGGTAAAATTCAACTTCGATACCATTGATGAAACAGATATGCTCGAAGAAATTTTGAAGCCTCGTGTTGAGTCCTTAGGTGGGACTTTGGAAAAGGTTTCCCTACCTGGAAACCATCTCACGCCTTGTATTCAGGTATGTTCTTATTGCCGAGTATCCTCATTCCCTCTCTCGCACACATGAACACCTCTCTCTCACCATTAAAGTAGTCTCAGGTTTGCACTTAAGATTTGTCCCTTCTCATATTTAGTTTTATTTTCTGTTCTCGATCTTGTCGCTTTTATCTAAAATCAGAATGTATTGCATAGCACTACGAGTTGTTAGAGTAAACAGTGAGATACCAAATGTTTTGCTTAGGATATCCAGTGGCAAGTGGGCGATGTGTACACTCCTGCTGATGCTGTGGCCCAGGGCTTGAAGACTCTAACCCTCAATGACACGAAAGTGCTTGCAAGGACTATTGTTGATTGGTTTACTAAAATGGAAACTCGATGAAAAACAAAGGCCAAATCCTTCCTCATACCAGCAACAATGGTAAATTAGCCATATGTGAGATCACCTGTCGGCATTAACCTAGCTTTCTTTGTACATTTGTACTAATAATTTTGCAGTTTATCCTGTACATACCATAAATGCATCGGCTGCATATACACCATGAGTGAAATTTGTGTTGTTTATAGGCTTTTAGTTTAAATATAAAATAGCAAAGAGATTGAAGTGAGTCAGCATTGTCGGTGGACAGAAATGTTCTCGCACTTCAAAAGTTTATGTCACTACTAATTCAGGAGAAAGCTAGAAATGTTCTCCAAGTTCTGCATTTGCAAATTAACACACCACAATCCGGGAAACAACACCAGTCACATAAGAAATCTGTACAGATGAGTTTTGACCGAGCCAAATGCCAACATCCCCTCAAGACACAGCTACTTCCACAGTCTTAGCCTTGGGAGGTGGAGGCAGCTTCTCAACAGTGATCATCAACACCCCATTCTCACATTTCGCGGAGATTGCAGAAGGGTTAGCGTTCTCCGGGAGCCGGAATTTCCTCACGAACTTGGGCGAGGCTTTCCTCTCCCAGAGCAGGTACTTGCACCAATCGTCCTCCCCGTCCTCGCGCTTCCTCTTGCCGGTGCTTCTAATAACCAGAGTGTTCTCTTCTTCCACTGTGACCTGCCAAAACCAAATAACTCGTCGTCACTAGATGTGTAAAACAACACAAGGGTGCCTCACAGCTTCCAAGGAGCTAAAACGACTGGACTCGCTCTGCCTACCTGAATATCGGACTTGAAATATCCCGGGACATCGAAGTAGAAGACGTACTCTTTGGGGGCGTCGAGTATGTCCACCGGAACAGAGGACAAGCCTCTCGATTCGCGGCTGTCTTGAGAAGGGTGAGAAGTTGAGAGGAACATTTTTTCCAGGGTCTCCGGCAAGTGAAACAAGTGGCTAACAGAAGAAGCCATGTGTAAACTTCACTCGACCTCGATAAATTGGAAAATTCTGGGCAAACAGAAAGCAGAGAAGCGCTCTTATTTAATCCACCACCACAGAAATGAACCAGGGAAGTGAAAAAAAAAAAAAAGCTTTCAGAAATCAAAACCCAAAAGAAGAAATAAAGGACAGAAGAGAAAGATACCCGGTTCCCCAATATGCTACAATGCAAACGACCTCACGAACTCGAGGTAAAACAAATTTCGGAAGGAAAGCAGCAACTGTCGTCAATAGCGGGGAAGTCGTCGCGAGGACGCTTATTAAGAAGTGAAACGGAACGTTCGAGAAAAGAAGCAGAATGATCGAGAAGAGGCCCGACCAGATCCTTCTGGTAACTCCACCTTTCCAGATTCTTTACGAATTTACGTGTCATTTTCAGGCCGCTTCTCAGCCTTTACTCACAACAAAAAAATTGCTTGATTTTTGCAATTTTTTTCCAATCCTTCGGTAATCTTAATGAATCATTTGTTTTCTCTAGAAGGCTTTTTACGACAAAATCTAACTTTTCATCAGAAAAAAGGAAAGGACCCCACTATCTCCACCGAACTAACTCTAAGCTAGATGAAAAATCTCCCAACAATTGAGTTTAGTTTTAAAAATAGTACCTGCTGACAATCAATGACTCAAAGATGTTGTGATCCTTCTCAAGTCACAACTCCATTGTAGTAATGTTACCCATTATTTACAGATTGATTGCATCTATAATTGTAAACAAATACAAAGAATACGTGGAGTCAGGTCTGTCACCCATATGTATCTCACTCAAAGTTAATAAAAATGGATGGGGAATTCAATCCCTTACACTGTTGAACTGGTGATGTTGGTCCATAGATATAAAGAGTGGGATAGAGAGATGTCCCATGCAGAAAATATAACTACTGGTCCCAGAATCAGAACTGTCAAGACCAGGAGTTCCAGCTGCAAATACACAGAGCACCGCGAACCGCATAAATGATCTCTCAATGGCGTGTGATGCTTGTTTCCCCTGTCTAGCCAAAAGAAGAAGGCTTCCATCTGGTTTACTTCCCAGTGGGCTGCTCCACTCTCTCAGTTGGGTCTTTGTTCAGAGCAGCCGGTCTCCCCAACTATGGTCTTATGGTCCTCATTCTGCGTTGGATTAATATCAAATTATGTTGTAGAAGTGAAGTCATTGTACGTGTATCTGCTTCCTGATTGGGTCTCACTCCACAACCAGGGAAGTGGGGGCAATTCATCATTTTACTCCATCTTTCAGAAGACGTCCTTTTTTATGTCTATAAAAAGCCAAGGTGTCAATGGGTCCTTGGTTGTGCAAGCCCTCAAGAGGTTGCCCCCCCTCTCCCATTCTGGAGAGACAGACAGAACCAGGTACATAAGTACTCTCAGACTCCATTGTCCTAACTCATCCTTGCTTCATCTTTATCCCTTTATTTATTTATTTTTTCCAGAAGAGAGGGTACAGGCAGCTCTTAGTGGATTGGAAAAGGTTAGCGTAGGGGCCAAGGGAAAAGATGGTACACCAGAAACACAGAGATGCAAGCTTAGTTGCTCAAGACAAATATTATGGGAGGCCTCCGAAAGAAAAGTTGTCACCCACTTAGACAGCCTAGACAGCCTAGCATCACCTAATTTTCTTCCTTGCTGTAACCATTTTCAGAAATCAAAGATTCGAGTTGGCCTGTCCATTGACTGCTTTTTGCTAGGTTCTTCAGTTCATCAACTGTGTTACAGTATCATTCCCTGCTTTCGCTGATGAGAAGTTCAGAAGCCAAAAGTAATTTTTACAAGAACTAAGGGGGGAGCTAATTTCTAGAGATCAAACTTCTTGTCAACCAGATTGATGTTCATCAATACTCTATGACCGTTTGATTCTATTTTGACGAACACCTGATGTGCACAACAACGCTTTCAAGTCATTCGGCATTTCAGTCATTCTTGTCTGCTGAAACCCCGAGGATCAGGAGTAATTCACGTGAACTTAACCTTTTCTCCAGGGACATCTACGCTTGAGAGCTTCTCGTAAACAACAAAAGACCATAACTGATGGGTTGAAGTTTGTTGTAAACGTACTGAGCCCTGGTCTGAAAACTCTCCGTAGCCTGTATCTTCGTGCGTATATTCGAGCAGATTTGACAAGCAGAAAATCAAAACAGTCTATATCTATGGCCGGATCACCTTCGGCAGAAAGGTAGATTGTACATTGTCTCCTGCAGATCAGTCGGAGAGTTCGAGACAGGCACTGCCATGAATCCATCTCTAACTTTTCGTATCGTACCTCGCGTGAGCTTGTGAGGAAAAAAAATGCCTTGCAAGAAGCATCCACCAGGAAAATGATAAAAATCCCATCATGGGTATGCTCAGATTTCTCCCAAGCGGAAGAACAGAGCACTAGTTGATTGAATTCGGCACTTCCGCCTATAAATTCTGCTCCATAGTTCGTAAAAAAATTCAGCTTTTAGCTTTATACTGACAAAACTTGCTATGGATTATAGAGTGTTATTGAACGACACAATCAATCAGAAAATATCGAAGAATATCCGAGGCAGCTCGCAGAGAAGAGCTTTCCATGTGCGAAAGGAAAGAAAATCCAGTCCAGGTCCAGCGTCCCTTCCCCTCCATGTCAGCTGATTGGGAAGAAGAAAGACCAGAATTTACTTAATAATACAGTGAAATGGGACGCTAATCATCGCATCAATCACCTGACATGGAGACTGTAGCAGATATCATGAGCACATGCTCCTGACCCTGAAAATCTTACATTCAGATTTCCTTAATTGATAGATACCACGATCAGATACCCAGGTTAGTCCATAAGAAGACGAAAGAGAGAGACAGATAAGAAAAGGAGAGAGATCGAAGTGGGGGGTCGAAGAAAGAAGTGAAGGAGTGAAGAGTGGAGATTCCTTCCTCTAAGTTGGTGATAACTAATGTGGTTGCTGAGATAGGCGTTCGTGGTGTCTGTCTGGTGAAAGAATCAAATTGCAGAAGATGACAAAACGAACACCTGTGGATGATTATGACGAACGAGCTTTCAATCTTCTTTTTTCAATAAAAGATTACGACGTGGGGGAATCTCCACTAACTTCTTTCTCTCTCTTCCTCTCTTATCTATAATTTTCGGCCTTTCTTCATCTTTGCATTGCATTATTTAAACATCTCCTCCTATAAGGTAGGTAAAGGGTAAGTACACCTTGATTTTAGGAAACAAAATTTGCTAATTAAATAATTAAGAGTTGGGAATTGAAGAATTAGGATGGATTATTAAAAAAAAAAAAAACCTCCCCTTCACGTCTGAAATGAATATATTCAAATGTTCAACACCCCTTTTTGAAAAAACTGAAAAACATCATTAGAACTGAAGAGTGATTATTCATAACTTATCCTCTCCTTGACTTGCCAAATACCAACCATCCTACACTTAAAATTGCATCTTGACAAACATATTGTCAACTAAGAACATGTAATTAATTGCACTTGCAATAGATTAATTTTGTCAAAACATTAGCACTTTCGATAATGTTTATACAACTTAACATTGTCAAGTTGTTTTTCTCCTTTGATCAAACTTTTTTTGTAGTTATACTATTTTTTAGGGCACCTAAAAGTCATTCCTCTTGTTCTATTTAATGAAAAAGTTGGCTAAGCATTGAAAAGAAAAAACAAAACTACAAATGGTGTTAACATTTTTCTGTCATATTATATAAAGTTGATAAAAATAATTTTCCTGCCATTTTATTTCTGCATGAAACTAACATGAATCTTGAAACTCAACAAATTAAGTCTCCCTCTAGAATGTATTAATCCTTAATAACATCTCTAATCAATGCCTCAGGAATCAACAAATCACACCCATGGTGACCCTTAGCTGCGCTTTAGAGTTTAACTAAGTATGAACACATAACGAGCTCCAAATGGAATTAATTAAGCATCTCTCTCTTAATTAAAACTAAACCGGAGATGGAAAAGGATAAACTAATGAGGAGCCATGATTAGGGGACCCTCGTCCTTGAAAGAGAAAAGAGGAAGCTTTCAAGATTAGACAAAGACAGAGGAGTCGGTTGGTAGAGAGCCCGGGAAGGCATCTCATTTTGAATTCTTTACAATCTTTGCCTCGGACGATTATTATTAAGATAAGACCTTGTGTTTTCCCCGGTGTCACATGCCTGTCACTTTCCATCCCTAAAAGGCTAAAAGTTAATTAGTTAACCTTAATCTGTTTTTTATTTATTAATGAAAGAAAGCTGCAGTACTGGCCCAAGTTTAATTAGAAGTTCAATTTGTCTACCCCTGGATAATTGAATCGGGAAACCCAAAAAAATCCGAGTTAACTCAGCCGAGTTGTACAACCATGCTATTGATGTAGGGGGCAGATGGCCTCACTCTATAGTAATATTCTTTGTTGTTATGTACACAAACAGTAGTAGAGGAACCATCGGTTGGTAAGTTATAATTACTTTTTATTTTTCACTCCAAAAGGTATATATCACTTATTAGATAAATTTATTATACGTCAAAGTAGTTTAATGTAGTCGAATTGTTTAAAAATATAGAATTACTACACTCTAGGGGCATATTAGTTCAGAGAGATTTATTTTAAGAATATAAAATAATTTTTTTAAGTATGAGTTTATTAATAAATAATTATTATTTACATTTAAATTAAAAATATTTATAATGAGACGATTCATACATGCAATTATGTGTATAGGTTAGTATAAGTGGGAATATAGGGGTGCTTATATCCGTGCAAATATAATGAGATGAATATTTATATTTAAATTAAGAGTGGTGATATGCCCAATATTATTTTACTATGATGGTTTACAATGTGGGCGTGGCACTTTTATTGGTAGTCCAAATAAGAGATAAAGCCTACTTATCTTTCTATTTTACGGATAATTCTAAACTCTAAACCTTATCTAAGTTGCCAAGTTGGCAACTAACCACTTAGGAAAGAGTGATGATAACATTACTGAAATTTTAATGTGAGAGTTTACACGTGACATTGCGTCCTAAAATAGGAACTATTTACCTATTTTTTAGGTAAATCTAAACCTTAGGCCTTATCTGAATTACCAACTAGAATGCCAGCAGGACACAGCCATGAGGATGTAAAAACTAAGAGTAAAAAGTCACAACACTGAAATTATTTTTCTTTTACCATGGCAAAATTAATATCATTTTTCTTAAATTAAAGAGGAGTCGTGGAGGAGGCGAAGAAGAGTGAAAGACTGTGGTCTTCAGGGGTGGTTTTGGTAATAAGTGGAAATATACGGGTGGTTATATTAGTATCTGTGATATATAGGCAGCAGAGGCAGAGAGAGTGCGGCCCGGGTGAAGTGAAGCGGCGTCCGTTTTGTCGTTTAGTTACAGTATATTCGGGAAGTTACCACCGTTAAAATCCGTGGGCCCCAGGGATGTCCGGTCATGTAAACCGTCTTTTCACCCCGGCAGCTGATTTATAAACGAAGCTTCGCTCCTGCTTTCTTCGTCTCTCTCCTCTCTCTCTCTGCGCAGCTAGTTCTTCTAGCTTGTGTTCCTTGCTCTCTCTGCTCTTCTCCTTCAACATCTACGGTTCCTTCCTGCAAAGCCCTTGGAAGAATTTTCTGAAAATGGGGAAAGGCGGGAAGCTCGGGAAGCTGATAAAGAGGTTGCACTCGTCCAGCAAGCTCGGACGGACCAACTCCAGCACAATTGCCGCGAATCCCTGCGAGATGGAGGACTCGTGGCACCAGGTGGAGGAGTCGGAGAAGGTCTCCGGCGGCGGAAGACTCCAGGCCGTATACGTCGGCAAGTCCCGGAGGAGGTACCTCATCAGCTCCGAGCTCGTGGACCATCCTCTGTTCCGGGTCCTCGTCGACAGGTCCTCCTCCGGCGACGGCGAGGCCGTGACAGTCGGCTGCGAGGTGGTGCTCTTCGAGCACCTCCTCTGGATGCTCGAGAATGCCGACCCCCAGGCCGAATCCCTCGACGATCTCGTCGAGTTCTACGCATGCTGAGATTGATTGATTATTGTATCTATTATGTTACTCTGGTACATTGTATTGTAGAGTTGTAAATTTTGGGAGGTAGACGAAAGGGAAAATAATTTACCTGCTCGGAAGCGAAAAAAGAAAGAAAAACGAGCTCGCCGTCGACGGGGACGATGAGGAACGAACGATGCTAACCCATCTGTTGGGTGGCTAATCTAATTAGGAAGAAACCAAGGTGGGATTACTATATATTGTACTTAATTTTCCTTCTCATGTGTATCTCTTCTTAATTTCTGCTGATCCATGAATTTCTGCTAAGCCCCATTCTTGATATTCTACTTCTCTCTCTTTATCTGTTCTTGCTCCAAATTAAGCTTCTCAAAGAAAAAACGAAATCACAGAAATCTGGGTTTCGATTTCAGCTGAGAGAGAGCGAGAGAGAGAGAGAGAGAGAGAGAGAGAGAGAGAGAGAGAGAGAGAGAGAGAGAGAGAGAGAGAGAGAGAGAGAGAGAGAGAGAGAGAAAGAGAGAGCCAAAACCCGTAGTCGACTTTTCCACGTTTGACCACCAACTCCTAATCATCACTTAAGGGGATCTCGCCACGTGTCATATCCCCTCAGAACACGGTCCATCCTGCCGAACGGAACACTATTTTTTTTTTTTTTCTTCTCGCCCGAGTAACTTTTTGAAACCGTGTGCGAAAAGCCGGAAAAGTTATTTAATTCCGTTGCCAATGATTGGATGGTTGAGGGGCGCCCGGGAAACCCTGGCTTTAGCTTGACCGTCAAGCAAGCATCGTCACGCCAAACGTTCCATCTCCTCCGTCCGTTGTTTGCTCCCGGGTCCATCTTACCGAAATTACTGCGCCACATTTCTCTTTTGGGCGTCAACTACACCTGTCCGGAAAACGACAGTTGGAAAAGTTACCCGATGTGGAAATATTTCCCCTTTTTTCGTTTCTTCTCTTCAATCCACTCAGCAGATACTTTTACGACTTCCTCGTTCCACTCATAGTCCAATCTCGTTTCAAATCTCGATTAAGACCCAAAATTTCTCCGAGTAAGCAAAAAAAAAAAGAAAAAAAAAAGTCGGAGGAAGAGAAGAAGTGGGGGCCCCCTGTTTTGCTTTTTGCACGGTTTAGACTCTGGGCCCACCCCCCAAAAAAAATAAAGGCAGCCTCCCTTTTCAGCATAGTCTGTGTGTACCGTGTACTATGTTTTGGCTGGCGTTTCCATACCAAAAAAACCCCTATCGTAGAGCTATAGAAATTAATAGGACAGTGAGGACCGGGAGGGGGGGGGTATGCACGTCCTTTTGCCTTTTCCGAAGAAGCTTCCAGACCGCGCATGTGATCGATCCCTTGCTATAATCCATTTCGGGCCCACCGCCCGCGGTTCTTCAGTGCGCAGTAATAAAACTACAAAAGTAAAAACAATTCACCTTTATTTTGCCAGATCCTTCGGCTTGCAAGAAAATAGTAAAAATTAAATTTAAATAATAAATGAAAATATTATATATGCTCGAACGTATTCTTAAATTTACCGTAAAATTTTAAACTGTAAAAAAGAAAAAAGAAAAAAGACTTTACCGCGGAAAGAAGTGGGGGAAATTGGGGGAGGCGTCGGCTCGGCCCACAGCAAAAAAAGACGAGAGGAGCTGACGTGGGAGTGAGAGTAACAGACAGGCGAAGCCGTCTGGGAGGATGGGATCATCACACCTTTGTACGGCTACGGCTCGGCTCGGTGTTCGGTGGCAGAGCCAGCTGTTTTCCTCAAGAAAACACCAAAGCACGTCCCTTTTCGTTTCTTTTTTTAGATTTTTTTTCTTTCTCCGGAAAGGAAAAGTAAAAGAAAATGCTGACGCGGAGGCGGTTATTCCTTAACAACGGTTAATTAATAATCCGGTGGGTCCTTCTCCTTCAGTTGGTCGGCTTTTTTCTTAATCTGAATTAATGATGGGTTTATTATGCAGATGCATTAAGTAGAGCCAGTGGGGGTTAAGCGATTGATCGGGGATTAACCGACAGGATTAGGGAATAAGAATGCCGGGTTTTTGTACTTGTCCTAAGAACAAGAACACGAGGCATGTCATTTGGAGGCAGCCGATTTAGATTTGCTTCTTCTGCTTGTCTGGTTTTCGCTTTCTCGAAAGCGCGAATTATTAGGGATGGAGGGAGGAATATATGATGCAATAAGGAGTCATGGGTTTTTAATTGTTCTGGCACGAACGATCACCGGAAAAAGGAAATGAATAAAATTTGGAGGAATGTTGAGTGCGCCGTCGTTTTGGTGTTTACTGATCCGGAAGAGACATTTCGTAACCAGAAGTCTCTAGCTAGCTCGAACAGAAGACATGGGAAAGCTGCAGTAAGGCTGTAATTGATTAGGTCGATGCAGCTTGTGGGGGTGTTCGGAGAAAGCGAAAGGAGATGGGCGAAGCTGTACAGAGAGAGTGAGAGAGATGAAGAAGAACGTTTTTCACGTACGTAGTTATTAGAAGTCTGTAGAGCTAGTTATGTAGAGCGGCCCATGGTTTGGTGCCGGGTGGACGCGAGACAGTCACATGCTGTGTCTCTCGTCTCGTCTTGTTCGAGACCCATCAGTTTGATTTGCTTGTCTCAATGAGAAAGCTCTCCCCTCGTGGGCGCAACTACCGAATCACATCGTGCAGACCCAGCCTGCAGCCACCTCGTCTTTCTTCGCTAGCTCTCTCTTCTTTGTGTTGTTGGGTTTGTCTGCGCGTCTGTCTTGAATCTTGATTATTGCCCTCGTGGGGCGAACCAAACGAATCACCTGGTCTGCCGCGCGTTGGCCCCTTCCTCCTCTCCCCCTCCCAGATCTTCCCCGTATATACAGCCATGCACGCAGAGAAAGATAAAGAAAGAGAGAAAAGTTGATATACATGGCATTAAAGAATTCAGTGATATGATCAGAAGCGGTGTGCGGCGCCGAAAGCCGGCAACTTTTGGACGTGGTTTTTCTTCTGGGTCGTCGTCGTCAGATTGCAGAGCGAAAGGCGGGTGGTTATATATAACGAAAACGATGACAACATGGTTGCTGCATGCATTGAACATTCGCACAACTCCAAACCCGGGAAGGTACTACTGCAAATTGAAGCAAATGGGAGAAGATGAATGAGGAGGAGGTAGAAGGTCAAAGTTTGACTCGGGGAATATGCATGCAGGTTGGACAAAGGAGACGGGGGAAGTAGGTCCCCCCAAATTGGGTATGCATGTCATGTCGTGCAGGGCCCAACTGATATTGATGAAGCAACGGCGAGGAACATGTAAATTGGATCGAGGAAGCAGCTCATTTTGGATGGGAAAGCGACAAAGGATTGAGACATTCAACCATGTGTTCACATGTACTAAGATTTTGAGGTTCCGCGAATGTTTGTTCTTTCCTTCACTCTCCCATCCAAAATCTGTCTCTGGATCTCTCTCGTCCCCCACATGCTCTCTCTTCAAATGGTTTTGTATTTGAGTGATGATACGCCTAAGGCCTTATTTTACTTCATTGGCAGTACAAATAAGAGATAAAGTCTGATTCTACGGGTAACCTTATGTGCCAATTAAGTTGCTAGGAGGACAGAACCTCACAGTAAAATAGATAAATACTGATATTATTTTTTGGTATTTTTAAAGAAAAATACTGAGTAACGTGCAAAGTACCCAATTGGTAGTGCTCAAAGCATCCAATTACTGATGTGGATCCATGTCTTAAAAAAATTGTGGCATTATTAATTGCACGGCATGGTGCATGGTCCATACTCCACAGACCCAACTGCACACTATGGCTAGTATTACTTAGTTTTAAATCTTATTATAACTAGTAAAGGGATATGAATAATTAAAATTATTTATTTTGACAAATTTTATTATTGAACTAACCAATTAATTATGAATATCATTTAAATATTGACACCCTCTTTGATAATTTGTATACTTTGAATTACTTATTGAGTAATGCTAGCTGCACCCCTATAGTGTACCGGGCAATGTCGGACATCCCTGTCCAGTAAAACAATATTTTTATTTTATTAATCACTAAACCCTAAACTCTGGTACATCAGGAGGTACTAAAGGGAGGTGCAACTAGCATTATTCTATTACAGTGACAAATTTGTAGGGTAATTTTGAAACACATTTTTACATTACTTGTTAGGGCATTCCTAAATCGAGAACATATCTTTAATTTCTAGGGTTTTCTGCGAGGACACGGGACCTTAACTATTACCATGAAATTGAGAAATTGCAAATATTCTAATAATATCGTAAGTTGAACAGCTGTCCTAACAAAATTAAAAAATTAAGGGGAGAGTCGAATAAAAATAAAGTTTGGAAAATTAAAGAAATAATAAGCAATTTTCTGAAAACACTTCAATGTTATATATGTTATATTACATATATGCATCTACGTGTGAAAACTGCTTTTATGTTTAAAATGAATTTGCTAGCGTCCGAAAAGGATGAACACCATGTATAATGTTTACGCAATCTAAGTAATTGTAAATATGAAAAAATTGAAACCAATTTGATCAACTCGCTACCTTTATGGATAAATTTGACCTTATCAAATAACTAGCAAGTTTTTATTTATCCCTAAACCTTAATCAACATATAAAACACTAATTATTGTTTTATTTATTAATTGGTAGTCCACACTATTTAGCATTTTTATAGCTACGATTTAGTGAAAATACTTAAAATTACCAACATATTTTTTAAAGGAATATGTTTATGATATTAATTTGAGCTTGATATTTGGTTAGACTCCCTAACTTTTACAAAGTCTTACAAAATTAACAACAATATATTGCTTCATTCTCTTGTTTCTCAACCAACTGATAATTCAAATTAATGCCGCATTATTCTTTGCAAAATAAAGAAGTTCATGCACCAATAACCTTAATAATCATATCATTTTGAGCACGAAAATCAACTCAAAAGCGGCAGGACATATCCCTCCTATCCTTGACCCACACAATGGGGGTTGAGTAGATCAGTTCATATTGTTTTGCTAAACAATTTCTAGTTAAACTACGATAATGAGCCAATTTTTAAACCTCGGAATGAAACGGTACCAATATGGATCGAGTTTGTCGGCATATATCTCTTCTTTAGTTACATTAAATAATGAAACAAAGAAATATAAGTTGAACTAAAATTTTATTACCTAAACTAATAAATATAAAGAGTTTAACTTCACATTTTCTATGCTAAAAGAAAAACGATATGCATACTGCGACATTTTACTGTCGGTTTTTACAGTCTAACGAGGATGTCTTATGTGTCATCCACGTCAGCTGCCTACTTGGCAAAGAGGGAGAGAGGCCGGAGCGGAAGACGGAGAGAGGCCGGAGCGGGAGAGGGGGAGATGCCGAAGCGGGAGAGGGAGAGAGGCCAGAGCGGGAGAGATTCCGGAGCGGGAGAGAGGCCGGAGCGGGAGCGAGGCCGCCGAGCAGGATGGAGAGGGTGGGAGGCCGCCGAGCGGGAGGGAGCGGGAAGGAGGCCGCCGAGCGGGAGGGAGAGGGAGGGAGGCCGCCGAGCGGGAGGGAGAGGGAGGAGGCCGCCCGGCGGGAGGGAGAGGGAGGAGGCCGCCGCGGGAGGGAGAGGGAAGGAGGCCGCGAGCTGGGGGGGAGGGGCCGCCGAGCGGGAGGGAAGGGGGCCGCCGAGCGGGAGGGAAGGGGGCCGCCGAGCGGGAGGGAGAGGGAAGGGGGCCGCTGGGCGGGAGGGAGAGGGAAGGGGGCCGCCGGGGCGAGGGAGGGAGCCCGAGGCTCCCGCAGCAGCGCCTCCCTCGTGACGGCCTCCCTCCCTCTCACTCCCGGCCTCTCTCCTCTCTCCCTCTTTGCCAAATAGGCAGCCGACGTGGATGCCACATAAGACATCCACGTAGACTGTAAAGATCGACAGTAAAATTTCACTGTACGCATATCACGACTCATGCTAAAAAGACCCAAAACACTTTTTTATTCTTTTATCTTTGCTCGCCATGTAGGGAAGACACGGACACCCTTTTGTTTTCATTTCCCTATGCAGAGATTAGGAGAAAAAAATAGTGACATGACACATTTTTTTTTCAATCTTTGTTTATAAATGCTATCTTCAATTAGGTAAACTTTTTAATTATGAATTATTTGACTTTATTATTGATCGCTAATCAGTAAAAGATGGGTAAGTAACTAAATAGCTTGGATATTACAACGAGTTTCGTTCTAAAGGGGCCCTTTGAGGACGAAGATTGAGACTAGTTTTGGCGAAGTAGGGAACAAGATGGTGGCTTAAATATTTGACAGTATTAAAACGGTATATAAGATCCCCAAATTCCACTACTAAAGAAAGAGGTTTCATCGTGTAAATCGATCCTTATCTTACTGCAAGATAACTTAGGTTGCAAGGACACTATACGACTTGAAAAACTTCACTTTCTATGCTTGAACATTAGATTCTCCTCAACGGAGATGATTTGGAGGAAGTTTTTAAATTCTCTCGTAACACTCCCAAACACAGAGAATTACGTCTAAGGATAACAGGAAGCGTAAATTAAACGGTGAAGTGCAAAAGAAAATAAAACATAACTGGATATCAGAAGCATTCTTACTTCTTAGCCAAGCAAAACGGTCTTGAAGAACCAGAAAACACGACCAATCGATCTGAAAATCGCCCCTATACACCAGAAAGGGCTTTTCAACACGATTTTCAAACTCCATACGAAGACAATAACGCTTACTTGGATCAGAAACGCAACGATATCCGAAGCTATGCATAGAAAACCAATCACGGATTCGTAAACCCTTTGCAGAGACGCAGAACCGGAGATTTCTTGCGCTCCGTGATCCCCAATCTCGCTTCCGCGGCCCTGCTCTCGCAATCCCACTTCGATTCCTCCACGGTTTCCTTGGACGAGATCCTGAACGGGACCTATCTTCGCCGCGGAGACGGTTTCTGCGAAGTGAACTGCATCGGTTTGACCGGGTTCGATGGCGGAAGGAGGAGACGATGGGCGGCGAGGATGCTCGTTTCTGATTAAAAATCGAGGAGGATGGGAATTTGTGAGGGTTTTCGAAGCGAGCTTCTGATGAGGAAGGGATTTTTCTCCTCTCCCGGGAAACCTCAGAGAAGAGTGGAGCTGGAGTTTCTTCCTTGCAAGAGGGTGATAAGAGGGCGGCTGGAGATTTGGGGTCGCCGGGGTTCGCAGACCCACCGCCATCGCCATGAACTGGAGGGGTTTTTGGAGGAGGCTATCAATTTATTGGCTCGACCAGGAGACACTGCGGAGTGCAGAGTGCTCTATACATTTACCAGAAAACAGAGATTTTTTTACCGGCTTAAGAAAGTCAAAATAAGAAAGTGCCCCACTCAAGTGCAAAAAGAGAAAAAAATAACACTGGATAGCAATTTGATGAAGCCTTTTTTTCCTTTTCTTTTTTATAGTATAGTTGTTTAATTCAGACTAGGGAACGATTTCAAAAAAATATCAAATTGGAGGGGAATTGCCTGAGTAATGGACTGACCCGGAAAAGCATATAAATTGTCAATTGACTAAAAAACTCGAAAAAGAGAGTTGCAGTAAGGACGATTTTAGTGAAACAGATCACATTCTCAGGGAAGATTATGTTCACAGATTGCTTCTGTTGCAAACGCTGTTTCATTTATGTCAACACATGTAAGCTACCAGGATGAGCAGAGGGACGAGCCCTTGAGAATTTCCTGTTTCCACGGTGGAAAGGATTTCTAAAAGAATGAGATTTGGAGGTGCATCGTCGATTCATGTTCTATTTATATCCACAAACGATCTTTCACATTCTATCTTTTTATATGATAATGGACAGGAGATCCCAAACTGCAACTAGAAGTACAAGAAATATTTGAAGTTAAAAAGCTTGTGACAGAGCAATCTGCCACCATAGATTAGATTTAAATGATCTTATGGCAGCAGTCTTTGATTGACTGATCCTGGATACTGTTTGCAACACAAGAAACAACACCCGAAAATTGGATGGCCAACTACACCTATTTCATAACCTCTAAATTAACAAAATAATAACTAGAACATGAAACAGATAATGATCCCATTCATATTTACAAGAGCATAACACTCCGGTCAAAAAACCAACAAAAAGAATTTAAGGGACTTTCCAAGATAAGTTTCTCTCACCCACCCAAAAGAATGAAGTCTGATCTCCGCAAGAGTGCTGCCTAAAGGCTACTTTCTCTGTTCTCCACATCCATCACATCCAACAAGATCATTTGTACATTCAACTTCACAGAACCAAAGTGAGAGACTCGATAGGTCATTTTGCATCATCATCACAAATCATTGAAGTATTTATTGCAGGCGAAGATGCAAACAGAATCAGAAAAAAACTGGTAACAGTCCCAGCTGAAAAGTAAAAGCTCACCAAAGCCTAGAAGGCTCCAAGCTTTTGTAGAGCTTCCCAATTAAATCAAGCGAATTTCCATAAGTCTTTTATTCCATATGATACGCAAGGGACCAATGATATTGTGTTTCACATCAGTTGGTCAACAGGGAGAAGAACTAGACTTTATGCTTACCACAACACCTACAAAAATGAAATATCAGAAAAGATTAAGCAATGGCAAGGTAGCACTTTCAAGTTTCACCTAAAAACTGAGCCAAGTTTGCATAAAACAGTTGACCAGGATGAGCACATAGGTTACTCAATAGGACCTATCATCAGTATAGCTTCAAAAGGTTAAATATGTATTACTACACAACCCAAACAGCTGACTCTTATACGAGAAAAGGAGGGACAAAAGCATCTTTCTTTTGCTTTGAGTAATATAGGAATAGCATTCGACTAAGTTTCCACCCTTTACCTTACTATTGATTTCATGAAAACCATAAAAGAAAGGAAAGAATTGATTGAGAAGGAAAACAATACCATTTATATTTCTTCTTTGAGCCACAAGGGCACATAGCATTGCGGCTAAATTGCCCACTCTTTGCCAAATTTGATCTGGCGAGATCTAATGGTGTCGAGCCTACCAGCTTTTGCAGCTACAAAATATTATAACCCACGGGGAAAAGAATGTCAGTAAGTTGTCTCTCCTGAATCACAATGTTAAAGAGCTCTACCCGACAAAACAAGACTAGTATGATTGATATAGTTGAGCCACAGTTTAAATATGAGTTTTTAGGGTGGAATCTGTAGCACCAACCTCAGCCCAGCTCTTTGGCATTGGTTTCCCTTCTTTCTTCAATGCTTCAATTTTCTTCATCGCCTCCTTTGCATAAGTGAACTTCGCCAGTGCATTTTCAACATCTGCTATGGTACAATTACACTCTTTGGCAGCATTTTGTTTTTGGCTCGTTTGAATGTTCTACAGGAAAACAGATATCAAAATGGACACTGCAGTTAAATATCAGAATAGTAGCTTGTGTAGAAACTTTACTAAATTATTTGATTTCATTCCAAATTTGGGTAATACAATTATTCAAGTGATCAACTCCTATTTTGTGTATATGTTTTTAAAGGGTGTAGTTTATTACAAACAAAAGAATAGACACAAGGGGCCAGAATCAAAAGGCAGCCTCAATCATTTAAAAAAGTTGGTTCAACCATTCAACAAAGAAAAGGCAGTTTCCAGATGATTTGAAAAGGTTGCAGCACCAGGTCTTAAACGTCATTAATGATAATCATAAGCCACAGTGGAATCAATAAGGCTTCTAGTTAGCTTTTCAAAATTCATGAGGCTCCCCTCAACCAGGAGTGGATGAGAACTGATTTAAAAGGATTGATTGAATGAAGAAAAAGCTCATTACAGGTCCTTAACTCCAGAAAGAGCTAAGCATGCAACGATGGCATTTCACTCATGGTCCCAACTAGCAAACCTATTGGTTCCCTCTTTGTTGCCTCTGAAATTTAGATTAAGACAGCTGAGATGGGCTCGATCGTTGAACTTGAATGTTTGAGATGCAGGATTTTCCAATTAACTCAAAAGACAGCACAAAGGAGACTATTCGAACTTGGTTCAATTTGATGGGTGTTCTTCATAAATCACTTAGAAGTCTGTTCCTTGAAAGCGTTCTGAAGTATCAGACACTCTTTCATTTCCTTTATTCTCATATCACCCACAAATTGCAGGTCTGTATGTTTCAGGAGGTTTAGCAATGTATCAAGTAGATAGCAAAGGGCATCACACAAGTAAAGAAAGTAAAAAATGCAGTTAAACAGGCCCTGAATCAAAACCAGATCTTACGTGTTTTTCTCCAGCTCATAGCTGACAACAAAGGTGAGCATGGTCGTGCTAGCGACCTTAGCTACAAACTTGAATTGGCTACTCAGAAGAATTACTGTTTAATTTCATTAAGGAAAGCACAACGTACAGCTAGCGCATCAGTACCTCTATGTGTTTTTGGGAATAACACTAGTTAACCACAGCACCGTAGTTTTTACTGTGTATCAAATTAATGCAGCATGAAACATGAAATTTAGGCTATGTCATTAATTTGCTTTTCAATGCTATTTTCTACAACTCTTTCCCATATTATTTACTCTTCATTGAAAAAAAATTCATGAAACTCAAGGCTTCAGTTTGACTGTTAAATCTAGACCAAAAAATTCTAGGCTTCAATCCTTCAGAGAAATCCTGATTTCTTGCTCTGGAAGCGTTTAGATGTTGGCATGGTTGGTCAGATTAAATATGTCTTGAATTGGTTAGGTTAATTTCCAGTTTTAAGAATCCTGATTAAGGACAAAAAATGAAAAGAAGTTAAAAGACAATTATGAGCAGGTGGTGGAAGGTGATCCTCAGTTGTCAGGTTGGCGCTGAAGTATGCACTGTCACAACTCTTTTTCAAAAAGAAATTAGAGACTGACCTGTCCAGTGGGATCCAGTGCCCCTAAATATTGAATTATTTCTTCTTGCTTCTTGAAGGCTTCTTTGAATGTTACATCGCTGCTCCGACCAACAACAAAGTTCTTAAATGACCCAACAGTCCTTGCTTTTTTTAACTCATCAGCAAATTCTGACATAAAAATACAAGAAAAATAAGATTTTTTTAGCTCAAAGACCAGTATATAAGCGGTATAACACCAATGTATCCACCTGAAGGGCCTTCCCAAAAAACTAAAGCACGTGCTTCTTCCAACCAAACCATCTATAATTTGTTTTAGATAAATTTATGGACAATTTCTCAATACAGAAGATGTCTTCGGGCAATCCCAAAAGCCGTACTATGAGGAAAATTCGTCAAAACCAGAAAAAAAAAACTCTAGTTAATAGTTTCCACTCAAAAGTTAGATAGTTGACGCCTCCAGACTTTTCTACAATTTAGCATAACTGTCGGAAAGTGCTTGACATCAACGATCAGAAAAAATGTTGGAGGAACGATGTTTTTTTTGCGGTTGTTGTTAATCGTTTTAAGTTATACCAGTGGCATGGGTTTCATAACGCAGGCATTGACCAGTCGAGGAAAACACTTACTGAGGAGTGTGTAGGAATCGGTAGAGACTTCCGGGGTCGATTCTGCAGATGGCGTTTTCCCAGTAAAAACACCTTTGATCTTGTCCACCCAGCCTGAACCCAGAGACACGGTAGAGGAAATCGATCGCGCTGGACATGAATGCGGAACAATCAAATCGTTGGAGGAAGAGAAGGGAAAGGCAAGGAAGGATCTCCGACCGATTCTAACGAGACCGTGAGCCATTCCCGTTCGTAATTCGTTTTACGATCAGTTGAGCAGCTGGGAGCGCGCGAACAGCATTCCTCACTGACCAAAGTTCGAAAGTGCCCTAGGGTTTTGTTTGTTGTGGCCCTTGTGGGCTGATAGAGATGCAAATTCCGACATCACAGACTGCGTCTCACTTTAAAAATTCAAAACACTTGGGCTTAATTCCAATCTTCTTTGGGCCTAATTCCATCTCGGGCATTGATTTGATCTCGTGGATTAGTTTGAATTTGAACCTTCGATCAAGAACTCTATTTTTTGATTATTGAAAAATCTCTGGTCAATATTAATTTAATGTGGTCAACGTGCTGATTTTCACCTGGATTAATCGAAAAATGTGGTTGATTTGGACCCAAGATCATGAGATCAATTTTAAACAGTTGATCCCCAATCCATCAAATCCGGTATCGATCGAGATACCTTCTGATTTTGGTTTAATTTGGGCCAACTCCATTTTTTTCACAACATCAATTTTACCCATTAGTATTCTAATAATTTTAATAGAATTTTTTTTCAGTTGAAGAGTTAATAATTTTCTTTAACAACAAAATTTAAAAGTTTAGGGATGACATGTAACCTCGTTGCTTTTAAAAAAAATTGATATCAATATTTTCTAATTTTACTTCAAGGTTTTACATCCTAGCGCATAGTTGGCGGTCTGGGTAGGAAAAAATCTAAGATTTAGAGTTTACACATAGAATAGGTTTATAATATTTTATTAAAAAACTAAAATCTTACTTATATCATAACTCTTTTTTTTAGTGGTGATATGAGTACTGCCAAATTTTTCTGCAAAGGTTTACATGGTGATGTGGCATCCTTGTTGATAGTCCATGTAAAAGATAAAATAGGATCTATCTTCCTATTTAATGGGGAATCCTAAACCCTAAATTTTATCCAGACTGCCACGTACGCTGCCAAGAGGACAGTCAGGTCATGATGTAAAGCCTCACAGTAAAACATAGAAGTACTGATATATTTTTCTTTTCTTTGCCTCATTATATAATTAATACAAGTAAAATTGACATATCTTAATCGATGCATTAATATTAACAGATTAGACGTGCATGGAAATAGTACTAATATTGCAAGGGTGCCACTACTAATTAGTAATTAGGAAGAAGAAAGAACAACAAAGGGACTTGGTGGACGGACAAATGCTTAAGTACTAGTTTATAACAAGGGACTGCCTAGCTAGATGCATTATTGAGAAGATAAAAGACCCTCTAAATAAAATACATATATAAAGATCCTAATTATTAATTGGGGAGAGTTGGGCTGCGCCCTTGATCATGGGGACGAGGGAACCCCTAAGATGGAGGGTCATGACCTGGTCCATGGTGCCGACGAGGTGGCCGCCGATGAAGACGACCGGCACCGGCGGACTCCGGCCGGCGAGAAGCTTCACGAGTGCCGTCTCCATCTCCTTCCCGTTCGGATTCTCGTCCAATTCGTGGATCGTCGGGTTCGCCCCCAGCTCGATGAACAGTCTCTTCATTACATGGCACATGCAGCACGACGTCGTGCTGAATACCAGCACTGGGTACGTCGAAGCCAACGACATCACCTTCTCCATATAGTGTGTGTGTGTGTGTTTGTGATCCTTACCTAGCTAGTCCCTGCGCAGCTGATATTCAAACCAGATTGCACAGAATTACAAGAAGTTGATCTGCTACCTCTGCTCGATCTTCTCTCTGCAGGGTTTGCTACCTGGCTGGTCGATCTCTCTTTTAAATTTCCTTCTGATCTGATCAACAGCTAGTAGTAATCATGTGGCGGCCGGATCTACGGCCGCCAAGTAGGGAGGAGAAAAACTGATCAGGTTTAAGTGTGAGAAATCAATGAAGTCGGGGAAGAAGAAGGAGAAGAAGAAGAAGAAGAAGACTAGAGATCGATGCTCTGTTTTAAGCTGCGAGAGGCGGTCGATGAATTAGTTGAGCTCGCCAGGGGAGTCATTTATACGGGATTCGAAGGTGGAACGGAATGACTTTTTTCCCTAGCTAGCTAGTGGAATATGTTGAAAGATAACGATGTTCCTCTGATATTATTTCAATGGAGGAGCGATTACAGTCTTCGTTATCGTTTTCTTCATTCATTCTCCTTTATTCCTTATTCTTCTTTCAGACCGTGACAAAAAAAGCTTCCAAAATCCAAATACTTAAAAGAGGAATTCTGGCCGCTATTTGTTGGAGATTGATAGGTATAGCCTCTGCTCAGGTACCCATCAGCTTACACATATACGAGACTTGAAGCATAAAACGTGCTGAGATTGACAGTGATGAACTGGCGATCTTGATCGGCAAGCACTTGGATCTAGCATGAATGCATGCAAATATTCCTGAGATTTGAGATAACAAGGAATCCGGCGATCTCTGTTATCATTGGAACTAACTAGAAATGTGTTTCGCAATCATTCAAAGTGAATTTTACGTCCAAAAGTTTTATGTGGAATAAAGGGTGTTCAGACGGCCGGTGAACGGCCTAGATTGCGAACTCGTAGATCATATATACGAGACTAGCTAGCTATATATAGAGAGAACTGGGAAAAAAAAAAAAAAAAAAAAAGAAGGAAGAAGAATACCACGGGAAAAGAATCCTTGGGGACGTGATTAATTTTGGCCACATGCAAGAGGGAAAAGGATTCGAAAAGGATTCCAACTTTAATTGTAAAAGGGAAAGAGATTGATCCTCTGGGTTGGAGGTGACATCCACTACTTATCTTTTCAATTCCCACTTAATTAGCAGCTGACTCTGTGGAGGGGAGACCTTTTAGCTTTCAACGTACGTTTGAACGAGTGCAACAACCATGTGGGAAATTAAACTTCCTATATATAGAGAGAGATCTGCAAATCCGATTTATTCCAATCTTGAATGTATAGTGGTGAATAAAGATGTTATATAAAGGTTGAGGCATATTCTGGGTAATTAACTATGTTTTAAATATTGTGTGAATAGCTCTAAATCTCTAAATAGGAACTTGGTGTTATAAAAGTACTTTCTCTATATAGCTAGAAGTGCTTTCCCGGAGAAAGCTGTAATAATATTACTCCAGTAGTACTTTCTCTCTGAATGTTCAACTTTGAGTAAAAAGGTAATTTTTTAACATAATGTATGGATGCTAATTTACATTTTCAAGATAAAAAGGCACAGCCTTCTCCTTCTTCGATCTCTTCTTTTTCTTCTTCTTCATCTATTTTTTTTTTTTACTTATCCAAACTCCTGTAGATCAATTGGGCTATATATAATAAAGGTGTTGGAAATTCGGACACTTTTGGATTGGAGGCACTAATCAATTGCTCCTTTGAGTGTAGGACCCGTTGGCCTCTATTATGTGTTAGAGCTGAGCCTCAACATCAATTGGGCTAGCTTGTTCCCTGGTTCGTGAGATCAACATTGATTTCGTGTAGTACTTGTGTTGTACATGCATGCACTACCAGTTCATCATATAAGGACATGGTGATGGCATACCCACACGACTTTCCTTGCTTGAGAAAGTGAATATTTCCTTGTGTAGGAGATGAGAACACTCCTCTTATGAACCTCAAGAAGAAACACACGACGTTAAAGAGACGTAGAAGGAACTCAACCCTGTGAGTGCATGACAGAATAAGAAGTTAATTGGTCGATCGGGGTGATCAGTTTCGAGTCAACAAACTTTAATTTTGAAGGACCCCAGATTCTATTGTCTATCTAATTATACCATTCATCGAAGAGGGGTAGCAAAGAGGTTTGGTGTAGTTCAAGTATTAGAGGCACTATGGCAAACGCGTGATGTCGATTGACCATTGGACTCGATAGGATATGGGCTTGGTGGAGCCAAAACCCCTATCGCGTCCAAACCGCTGGTTCGAAATCTTAGGAGTACTCGACCCAATCGAGTCGTGGGTCGATCTGGAGAATCGGCAGATCAATGTATCTAACTCCAACGATATTCTCACTCAAACATAACCACCAATCCATGAGGCCCATTAGGCCTAAATAATTGCTTTTCTACGAAGAACTTTATGAGTGAGGGGGTGAGCCCCTAAGACCTACAGTGCCTTTATTGAGAAAAATTAATTGAGATCATCGTGACAGAAATTAAGAATCAACGCGACTTGGAAAGACTGTCAATACTGACATAATCAATCAGCTGTTCTATGCAGATCAGTGACAACAGCTTCAGTACTGTTTCTATCCATATTGCATGAGCCATTACTATTGTCCAGCTAGCAATTAATTCAAAGTAATTCTAATTTCTGTAACTGGAAGATCAAAAACAAGAGAAATTTAAGCAACTAGCCGCGTTCTCACCAATTGGGTTTGACATATTGATGAGATAAGGAATCGAATTGTTTAGATAAGCCAACTGTATCCAATTAAGGGGGGCAAGAGCATCGGAAATTAATCGAATATATTTATGGCTTGACAAAGATATAGAGTACAGTCCACCGGTACGGGGTCAATGATTCTTCTGAACTTAGAAAAATAAAAAAGCTACTTCATAACTCCGGAAATTAATCAAATTAATTTCACCGGTAGGGGACTGCAGGAACCTGTGCGTTATTCGAACTTTTTGTGTTTTAAGACGGCCGGCCCTAGCTCAAATGAATATTGATATCGATTAATATGCCGTGGTTTGTTTTTTTTTTTTGCTCTTCGTACTGAATTTAAAGTAGGTACTGTTGGAAAAGACTAAGAGGGGGATCGATCGATCGATCGAGAGTCGTCAGCTTTTCCATAGCTAGAAAGAAAGCTTTCCTTCCATGTTTTCCCTACTACTCCATTTGTGAGCTTTATTCTGCGTATATGCATACAAAACACAGATATCACAAATCAAATCCATATGTGATGCTGCGATCCGAGCCCGACCGTGCAAGTTGACATTCCTCTTCCACTCGTCCATGTATCTAATTCTACAAGAATTTCACCAGAGGAAATTAATCACTGATATATTGTTCCTTTCATGTGAGTCCCATGTTAATTTTTAGCCACGTATATATATCAGCTTGATAGAGAATCAGATCCTTTCATATATATGCATGTAGGTCTCACATGAAAGGACGGATCTAATTCCCTTTTCCCTACTGAAATTGTGGCTCAAGTTGGTTTAGTACATCATGTGGTGCTTCTTAATTATATATATTATGGCGCGTATTTCATTTATATTTCTAGTATTGTTTTAATTATAGTCAACTTTTCTAATATTTCTTGCAATATAGCTAGTTATGGAGATCATGCACGCATCCTTAATTACACGTCGCAAAACCATGAGAACGATCGAGGGCAATTACAGATAAAAGAACCTTAATTATTTCTTTGGGGAAAAAAACGTATATACAGACATAAATTGTCACCAATTAAACAGGACTCATTCTGGCCAGCCAGACCGAAATTGGCTCGGATAAAGAGTATTTTTTGAATCACATGCATGGGAAGGATGAGATCAACGCCTTTTGCTTTGCTTCACATGTTCAGTAGCAACTTTCGGTGGGTTCGTATCAATGAGATCTAGATTGGTCCGTCCCTCTCTTTGTTCCAGATTTGGCCATTGTTTCTTCATCCACATGGATCGAAGCTAGGATAAGAAAAAGGAAATCGACGCGTCGAAGATTTGATTCATATCCATGAAAGAGATGTCAAGAAAACAACGGCGCCTTTCCGACACAGTTAATTAATATTTCCCAATTAATGAATATTAATCTGCATGGCCTTCTCTCGCCATGGAAAGGTGACTACTCTTTCTTGCCCATATTTCTTTCTTTTCTTTGAGAGCAATTCTCTGTATCGCTCTTTCCGTCTTTCAGTACTCTTAGCTCTTTCTTGCTTTTCCTCTTGTGGAAAACCTGAACCCATTACGAATCTTTTTCGGGGTTCCCCAACTCCCATTAAAAGATGCCTTTCCACCATGACAGAGATCAAAGTAGTGACGTAAATCATGTACGAAGGCATGAGCGAAAATATATATATATATATATATGTAATTTCAAGCTGTATGTCGGTGGGAATGAGGGGACGATCGATGGAGCTCGCTGGGGGTGCTGTACAGGAAAGCAAGTGACCTTTCCTTCTTCCAAAAGAACGAATTAATAGCGATATACATGGAGTATATCCGTGTGGCCGGAGGTTTAATTTTTGCACTTTGCAATATGGTACAAATATTCCTTACCCCCATAGAAAGTAAGCGGCTTCAAATCATCCACTGATTCTTCCGAGATTTCGGATAATAGTTTGATTTTCATTCGGTACGTAAAAAAGAAAAGATCAAATCCACGTACCACTACATGTCCTTTCCTTTCCTCACGCGCGCTGTACTGTATAAATTAGCGAATCGTGTCGCACGACGTCGCCTTCATATGCGGCCCTTCGTCCAGATATTATAGCTATATATATAGTGCAAAGCCTTTGCCTAAGTACATGCAGCTGGTTGCAGTAGTACTTAAGGATCACGTTGCAAGAAGAAATTAGTTTCTGCAGAAGATCGAATTTCGGTGATTAAGTAGGTAGTTACAAGATATTGATCATGGAGACGGTACTGCAGAGGTTGGCGTCACAGAAGGCCGTGGTGATCTTCAGCAGGAGCTCTTGCTGCATGTGTCATGCCGCGATAACGCTCTTCTCTGAGCTTGGAGTGACCCCTGCAGTTTACGAACTGGATCGTGACCCAAGAGGAGCACAGCTGGAGACTGCACTCGCCAGACTACTTGGTCGCCGGCCGCCGGCTACGGTGCCGGCTGTCTTCATCGGCGGTGAGCTCATGGGGTCCACCAGAGAGATCATGGCTCTTCACCTCAGTGGGGACCTCGTCCCGCTCTTGAGAAAGGAGGGAGCCATTTTCGGAACTTACTAGCTCGCTAGGGTAATTAACCCATGCATATATATTAGTTCGTCGATATATAATTTATAAGACGCGAAGGATCGATGTCACTATGGTGAGACCTTGGGAGAACCTTTAGATTTTTGCGAGATCATAAATAAAGTTAATGTACGTTTTGCTTTAATTATATATGTTGTGGTGGAGTACTTTTATCCCGAATATCTCTGCGCGCAACTTAATTTTGTAATAATATTTCTAATTGAGTACGTAATTAACCTTGATATATCACTAATTAAGCTAACGTTCTCGTGTGTGCATGACACCCATATATGTTGAGTACGTTATTCAGTGCATGCAGTGCTAACAGTACTAGACGACGAAGGGATCTCAAGAAAGACCTATTACAAAAAGGAAAAAAGAAAAAGAAGAGTAAGTCAAATCATCCACTAGAATTAGATGCGCTACCTCTACAATTAGCAATTTAAACTATATTCTATAATATTTCAGCTCCTTAACACTGGATTAATTTAAAGAAGAGTAATGTTAGACGCACTTAGCGGACACACTTATTGGACGGCATGTTAATCTAAGACCTTAAAAATATAAAAAATTTTTTTTTTTTATAAAATCTTATTTTTTAGAGGATAAACTCTAAGCATCAATAGTTTAGATTAACAAGTACATGAGATAGGTGCAAGTGTTAAGTGCAACTAGCATTATTCTTTAAAGAATGCATTGTAATTGATTGATTGGGGCCGCACCGCATTAGTGTGGGCCCGTCCTATCATCCATGCAGGTTCTACCTACTCAAACAGGAGAAAGTTTCCATTCTATCTCAATCACCGAGTGCAGGTCCCCTATTACAATATCGAGTTGTATTTTGTTTTTCAATAAAAGTTGAAATTTGTCCTAAGCTTATATATGTCTGAATTTAGGTATATATAAAAAACCAAATAAAAAATTATAGGTTTAGCTTGTTTTGGTTTAATTACTCTTTTTAGGAGCCTTTTCTGTACTATTTTCATTTACAGTTCATACATATTTCTGACTTATTTATTTCTATAAAAATATATTCATTTTAAATTTTAATTTCTAATTCATTAAGTTTTGAAGGAATATATTTAACATTTATATTTCTTATTACATTGGATTGTTTATTGTTGATATACTTTAATTTTTTTATTTAATCTACGTTGTCTGTTTAGCTTCATTTAAAGCTTCTTATATTTTTAAAATTATTATTTTTATCATTACATTACTAGTTAGATTATAGCAGGAAACGTTGTTATTTTAGTTTCTTTATTTATCTTCAATTTTTATTATGATACTAATAATCTTTCACCCCATTTACTTATATTTGAATTTAATTATATCTTTGATTTCCAAATAGAAATTAGAAATTGCATTAATAAAAGACAATAATTGCCAACATTAGGTACTGCATCGATTCTGCGGTGCCCTTAAAATCAATGGGAAGTAATGGAAGCCTTAGAATTTTGAGTCACCGGCAATGTTTATCAACTCCAAAATTTCAGTATGACGCAGCACTTTTGTACGTTCCTGAATCATTTCGGCACCAGACAAAGCTAGCTACCTGAAAAAATTTGAACAAGTTGGTATCTTTTCCCTCTTTCTGAATTGCAGTCTGTACACCGAGTTGCAATTAGCTGAAATTTCATTTGCCTTTCATGCAGTAACAACCCCCCCTTCCATGCTGGGGGCCGTCATACAAACATAAAGAGGTAAAGAAACTAGACTACTCAATTAGACCACTCAAACGCATCACTTGTGGAAGGCAAAAATTGGCCGGTTAAATCCGGCGGTACTGCCCCTCACATTAGTTGAAATATTCTCCCAAGATCTGAAACCAATCTGCGAGGTGAATCAAAATGGAAATTCCACATATCAGTATACAGATACTCATTCCAACTTTTCTAAACCTCAGAAGAGTATCATACCTTGTCCAAGAGAACTTCGTGGAAACAAGATGGCATCAATAATATACAATTGAAATTAATTGAAGCAACCTGCAAAATTCGGAAAAATAAGCATCAGTTAACTGTAAAAATTTTGATTTTTGAACTCAAAAATTCAAAAATTCAAAAGGGCCATCCAAAAGAGGCAGTCATCCAAAAGGGCCATCCAAAGGAAAAAATGTAAATCAAAACATTTTTATAGATATTCAAAAACCTATAAAATCACTTCTTGGCTTCAGTTTTTTGCATCCTTCAGATATTCAAAAATCACTTTAAACATTTTTATAGATATTCTTGAGATGTTGTCTGATACATCACTTTCTCAATGACTTCTCCATTCTCGTGGTACATTAATGGCAACATTTTTATTGCCGCTTCGTTCCACCAAGTCAGAAACAAGAAATTCCAAGAAATATATTAGAGGATACAAGAAAATGATAGAAGTTTATATGATACCTCTGAGACCAGACGGTTCTTTTTATATGATGACCAAGGTTGAGGTTCCAGAATTAGAGTCCCCCCCTGTTAATCAACAATCGAAATATTAACATATTCTGCCACAAAATTTGCAAGAAAATTTAACACAAATTTACATACATTGACTTAATATCTATGGATTACATTTTGCATTGACTCATGTGCAGATGAGTCTCCCAAAAATTTATAAGCCCATGAGTAAATCACGAGAAGACACTCCTTTCTAGTTTTTGGTGACAAGTCCATGAAATAAGTAAAAGGTCTCTCTATGGTCACTAATGCAGGTAAATTAACTTTGTCAAGGACAATATAGAGAAGCATAAGTTGCGAAGAGAGGTATAAAAAGAAAGAACATACTCCACTAAGTCGAAGTACACAAGAACAACAACGAGACACATTCTTAGCATGTCCTAAACAAGAATGGCCTCACAAGATACATTGTCATCACCTAGATACCTGCCACTGAAGTGACCTTACACAGGCAGAAATGCCCAATTTCTAGCTTCATATAATACTGCTGACAAATTTTTTACTCATTTGAACGTGATCCAAGTGGGAAAATATCTTGTTGTGATCCTTGTATATAACATCTCTCGACAATCAATAATCTTATCAACTGTTGTTAAACAGTTGACAAGAATTACCTAAAGCTTTGCAAAAACTGTCGATGAAACATATTATATTGTGGAAATGAAAACCAGATATGCCAATTTCTTAGTGAGATGTCTGGAGTACAAATATCACAGAGACTGCTTACATCTCAGATACCCAATTATTCCAACTAAGGTAGTGCTTTTCTTGTTTTCAAACAAAAAATACCCCAACAAATAGTAATAAATTTCTGAATAAAAATGTTAGAAAAAATACCCTCATGGTAGAAGCAACAATTGCTCAACCTATTGATACAATCAAATTCTTTCTTCAAAGAAAATCCTGTACCATCTCATTAGAGTTATAATTGCTTTGGTACACTTAAAAAGTCTATCTTTGGCTCATCAAGTTTTTTGTATATTGACAAAAAGGAACTTTGTGGAGTGAGCTCCCAAGTGAGAGAGAGTATAAAAGTAATCAAAGAAATGATTGAATCACTAGTAAGCACCAAACATAAACCAAAAAGGACAACAACAATCATATATTTAGGGAGTTTCCAACTGTGAGATGTGGCTCAGTAACTCCTTTTCTAACAAAATATTTGTAGAATGGTCCACGGACCTAAGTGCAAACAAGAAGAAAGAAAGTGGTTTAAAAATGTGCTAGATCTCATCAAAGTTCATCGAAAAATGGCTATGGAGGCCTTTTTTCCCAGAAGAGAGCAGACAACCACTATTAAGTACCATATACCACAAGAAGAGAGAATCTACCAACATAAATAGGAACATCCTATAGACAGGCACTTCCCTCTGCCAACATGGAATCCTAGTTACCAAAAGGGGGAGAGAAAAGAAAAGGAATATTATCCACCTCGTCAAGGCAGTTCAATTATACTTGATGAGCACCAAAATTGTTGTTAGTGTCCAAATAACAATTGTATCAATAGGAATAATATTGGTTAGAGTAAGGAAAGATTTGTGGTGCTTATTTTGGGAAAATGTATCTAACTTCAGCTAGTCATTTCATCTGGACCTACGCCAATTTTCACTTAACAAAAGATATATCAGAAAAATTGTTAAATTTTATTTGACACTTACAGGACGAAGAAGATTCCAGATTTTCGCAAATAATGTAATCAACCCATCATCTCCCCAATTCAAATGGATCCACTTCGTAACGCTCAGACTGCCATAAGAGGACAGATCAATTTGTCATCTGCGATAAAATTTCAGAAAAGAAGAACACAGCACAGCATATAAACCAAAACAAAATGACAGATACTTTATGGGTTTAAAGCATTCTGTTAAAGACTTAAGGAGAAAAAAAAAACAGCCTAAAAAGCCTAACAAAGGCCCAAAAGTGATCAATTCAAGCCAATTACCAAAGTATTGTATCATACTGGCCTGCAAAGGTGTGGTCGTTCTGAACAACGTTTTCTTTCCAGAAGGAGACTCTCTCAAGCAGATTCTGGACCGAAGATTCAGGAACTTTGTCATGTGAACCATGTTCTTTCTCAGAAGTCTTTATGAATTCAGACTGCTCCTTTTTAAAAACTCTTCTGAGGTTCCACTTTGCAGTTTCAATTAAAGCTAGCAAACAAAAGCCAATATCAAAAGAATAGCACAAGAGCTAGTAGAAGCATCAAAAAAATAAAAAATGAATAAATGATTTCCCACGACACCACCTGCTTTTCAGATGGTTCCTTCAGCAGAAAAAAACATAAAAAAATACGGGCTTAGCAATTAAGGCTTGGTTTCATTTTATAGAAATTCATCTTCAACCATATTCCTTTTTTTTTTTGGAAGACTTACAGACATATATTGATTGGTGTGTGCTCCAAATCCAGTTAAAAAAAGATGAAGAAAAAAACTAAGATCATATGTAGATACAAAATCATTTCATTCAGAAGTACACGGCTGAAGTAATGTGTCTGAATGAATACTCAATGCAGTAGACTCTCCTCATTGGTTTAACATATATTAGCAACCACAAATCAGAGTACTTGAGTTCACGAGAACTGCAAAGGCTCCATTAAGAAGAGGTACACTCCATAGTTCCTAATCAAATTTAATCAATTTCCCATGATAGGTAACAAAAATTTGCAATTGCAAGAGGGAAAAGACGATACTTTGGCCCTAATAAAAAATATTAACTTTCGCCTAAAGATTCAGAGCTTTAATAACTTACTTCCATCAATGTCTACTCCAACAATGCTCTCGCAGGAGAACTTTTTTGCTGCACATTAATCAAAGGAGATTTAGCATTGGACTCAGGGGACAAAAAGAAAAACAAAACAAGACAGGATTACCAGCAAATATTAGAAACTCCACATGGCATAATAACAAAGTAGTAGAAAAGACTACTACCTATACTGATAGTCATGAGACCTTGGTTACAGCCAATATCAAGACAACGTTTTCCTTCAAACCATTCCTTTTTAAATACAGCTAGTCGAGGGTCTTCACCCACGCTCTGATCAATCTGTAGACATAACCAAGTACCTAAAAAAGTCAATAAACAAACTACGGAAGAGGTTTAGCTCGTTTGCAGGAGGTAATCCAACACCAAACTACAGCGAAAGAACATCGGTTCAATTAAAGGAAAAAAAAAGAGTATTGAATGACTTACGCGGTAATTATAGTACGCTTTGTAGTTTCCATAAATATAAACAGGATTTCTCTTCCGTTTCTTGGTCGGCTGCTCAGTCTGTATCTCCTTTGCCATTTTTCGTTTACAGAAGCCCAGAAGAAATATTGAAACAAAGTTGAGGAGCCGGCTGTGGGCAGAGCAGGAGAAACAGCAGTCGTGACAACTCCCAGCGGTGTATTTAGAGTCTCACCTGGAGTGACTGGATTCTGTCCGAACTCCCCAACAGGGTGGCGGGAGGCGTCCGCGCGAGCAAGCTCCGACTCTGCCGGTGCCAGCACTTCTCTCTTTCCCTACCTTTCTCCCTCTTCTTCTTCTTTTCCTCCTTCCGCAGCCTCGTCTCTTTTTTTTCTCTCTCCTCCCACTTTTCCCTCTTCTAACTCTTCTCTCGCGTACTTTTAAAATTTTTTTTTCTTAGATTAATTAATTAAAAATAATAATAATATCAGTACTACCTGATTTTACTTCAAAGTTTTACATTGTGGCTACATAGTTAGTGGTCTAGGTAAGAGAATCTAGGATTTAGGGCTTACCTATAGAATAAATAAATAATATTATATTAAAAAAATAAAATCTTGTAGATTTTTATCCGAATTTCTCTTATAGATGCTAAGTTAGGATGTAAAATTGTGAAAGTAAAAAGTTACAGTAACGCTAGATGCACCTAACGGATGCATCTATCTAATGTACATGTTAATTTATGTCTTTAAAAATATAATATTTATTTTATAAAATCCTATTTTTTAGTAGATAAACTCTAATCATAAATAGTTTAGATTAACATGTACAGTCTCTAGGTGCAACTAGTATTATTCTACTTTTATCATAACCCATTGAAAATTTATTTGAATACTTTGAGTTTTTACATCTTGTCCTGTTGGCAAGGCTATATTGTTATACAATAAGGTCTAAGGTTTAGGCTTGCCTAAAGGTCAATAGTTCTTACTTTATACTAATGAAGATGCATGTGTCATGCTGTAAACCTTCACAGTTATTACCACACATTAATTTGTTGAATTAATGTTGTGTTGTTTTTCTAAGTGTACAACCAACCAATTATAAATAATTGGCATATTTATCTGATTTTTTGTTGTCACCACTGCTTGGACTGAAGCAAAGAAAGTAATGATGTATAATATGGAAAGAAAATCACTAACATTGGAAACTTTGGATCTCTATTATTAAATTATAAATATCTAAATTCATTGGTTAACTATAGAAACAAAATTTGAGGAGATTTGTTCAGTAAAATATAACTAGTACAAGCCATTCAATAGTATTTCACGTGAAATTTTGTAGTACAGCGAGTTTCTTTTTATTTTTTTTTAAAGTTCAATTTTCATACATATAAAAATATATAATACAAAAAATACTATAAAATTATTTTTATATATGAAATATATTAATATTTTAATTTATAATTTTCTCTAAATTTATAGTCTCCAAAATTCTCAACCTTTTAAACTAACAAAATAATTGAGAATCTTTGTAGGGTTAGTGTAATATTAGGACATCATTAGATAGGCATCTTAAAATCTATCCAATACTCAGTTGGCCCAACTTCGTGCCCATACACTAAAAGAGGGCCGGGCCATTTAACATATCCAATTAGCCAAGTTTAAAATATTTCATCATGATTCTCAAAAATCGAAGTCTCTAATCGACATGAGCCAGTAGACTCGGTCGATTCCTACTGATCACTTAGGCCGAAGAGCCTCATCAACTTGTAAAGGGCGACTCATCCATACAAAAATATCAAAATATTATAAATTAATAACCATTTTCCTTTCCCTTCCCTTCCCTTTCCTGATCTTCTCCTCCCCCTCTCCATGCAGTACTACACAAATCAGCAAAATTTAGCCCGGGTCTTGATTGGCGAAAACAAAAGATGCCCAGGTTTTGATCCCCGGTCTTAATTAATCTACATGATTCGTACGAGCTAGTCACCAAGCCCTCTTAGAATTTGGATTATCGAGTTGCTTATATATGTAGCTTCCATATATATATGGTTTGATCAATTATCTTTTATTTGTGAGAAATGTCAGAAACCTAAACACCCAGAGTTTGTCAATTCACAATTTTCAAAGTGAAGTGGGCAATGAATAAGTTCCCAATTACCAAAGTATCAAAAGATCTACTAAAGATAAAAAGGTAAGTTCTGATCATGTGCCTTCCGAATTATCAAAAGTATCAAAAGTTTAAAGATAAGATGAGACAAACAATCTAAAGCATCAGATGACTTAAAAAAAGAATATTCATCACACTTGGAGAGATCATGTAAATGAAATTTTTGTACCTTGGATGATATCATGGGGTTAAAGTAGTTTAGATTTCTTTTCTCGTGACACCAAGACAGGTAACTAAAAGACACTGATCATCCTACATTAACAATAAAATGTGTATTCTTGTGATTGGGCGAATGCATAATATTGTTGATTAAAAGAAAAACCAAGAAAGAAATTTTGGATGTGTTGCTCAAGAAATTTTACAATGTCCGCATGGCTCTATTTCAAGTCTGAATTAAATGAACAAATTATATATCTCCTCTGTGTTTGAAGAATGATTCAAAATTTACGGGACGTTATTCAATAATTGATGCGGAATAAATTATAATTGATAGAAAATAGTTAATTCTCACTTGATCGAAAATGACATACATGGATCATGACAAGCAAAGGAATAATATGTCAAGAGAAGATCATGACACAATAATTAATCAAAACAGTTACAAAACTAGTAGTTAGTCATTTCATAACATCCAATTCAAATATTGCCTTTTACATGCATATATTCCCAACAAAAAGTCTGAAGATAAGGTAAGAACTGTATCTTAATTGCCAGATCATTGAGCAATCTGAAGCAATATCCAAATTATTGAAACATACCTAATTAAGCATCAATGTCATTGTATAAAGTAAGAAAATTAATGATCTCAGGGGACTTAAAGTAAGTTCAGATATTTTTTCTTATGCTTATAATCTTGTCACAGGTCAGTCGTCATTTGATCCCTGTCAACTAAGACAGATATTGTCTTCTTTGGGTTGAGGGGAATTCATTATCCTGTCTTGTTCAAGCAACCTTAAAAAGGGAACTATGCCAGATGAATCTAATTTTGTTTTTATCGTTGTGTTGAAGCACATCGTTTTTTATGATAAACGATCCACTTAGCCCCGAAATGAACTGGCCGACCAATAGGGAAATCCTAATTGATAATTGGGTCTAATAGATTGTATGGTGGGCCACCCATAAGGAGATCAAATCCCAATATCTACTGACACATGAGAAACGATAATAGATCTTGTTGTTGGATTGTCTTTTGCAGCTCCACTTGTTGCAGCATATGTAATTATTACACTCAAACTCAAGTCCGGCCAACCTAAGATGATGCACTCTGCATGTAATTAATTTCTCTTCCTCGAAAAAGAATAGAAATTCCTTATTCACTAGGTTGACGGCGGGCGCCGCGCTCACGTACATTTCTTCATTAATTAATTTTACTCACGACAATGCTGTTATGTCATTTTTATTATAAATAATTAAAAAATTAAGTGTTAGTGTGACCATTATCTAAGATCAAATAAAACATGAACTTCATCTTTAATTATAGAGAAATATATAATCCCATGCACATATAACAGATGAGGGTTGATCTTTAATTTAGAAAAAAAAATGATCTTTAAGACCCATAATGAGTAATGCTAGACTCACCTAGAGGACGCACTTATCCGAGGTACATGTTAATCTAAGCCCTTAAAAATATAAAAAAAATTTCATAAAATCTTATTTTTTAGAGGATAAACCCTAGGCATCAATATTGGTTTAGATTAACAAGTGTGTGGGCTAAGTGCATGCAACTAGTATTATTCATTTCAAGTAGCTAGCTAGAGTGGTTTATTACGTTTCACAAGCCTCCTCTCGTAGTGCCTGAGTGAGATTTCACTGGAATTAGAATTGCAAACGCTCCCAATAAGATCAGGGAAAGTAGAAAATCTGTACTTTTAATAGAGGAAAATTACTGCTTAATTTATCTAGAAAACCAGTGTTTACTCGTGAAAAATACTGAAATTTTGCGAAAAATAATATCTTTCACGGGTACCGGAAGATAGGGGATCATAATAATTAGTACTTGTGTGTTCTTGAACTGGTTTTTCTCTTAGCTATGAAATGCATCCCAGGAAGCCTGTGGACACAAAGATACCATTTCAGAGGACAATATATATATATCATATTGCTAGTGGTGTGGAATTTGTAGATAAGGAGCAACCCAGATGTGACTAGGTGCCGAATCACGTCATTTTAGTTGAAACAGCAAGATACCATATTCCCATACGCAACTTTATGATCAAAATGTACTTAGATTCAGCTATTAAATATCAAAAAGATTGTTCTTCATGTCCTCTCAATATGCAAAAGCGCTGAGGAAGAACTTTAGCGGAAGAACGTCCTAGTTAGCAAATCACACATGATTTTGTGACCAGCTTCTTTTCTAAATTAGATGAAAACTACAAAGGGGAAATAGTACTACTGCATATTGTACACCGAAATTAAGTCTCTAGTGCAAACTCCCAGTCAGGCTAGCTAGCTAGCTAGCTTTAGTGCCATAGTTATGAAATTACAACCAGAGTGCTCCTTCTCGTTTGAGGAGTGGCACTAGAGACCCACTCAGGTGGAGAGACATGACCTGGTCGATCGAGCCGACGAGGCGACCGCCGATGAAAATGGCCGGAACCGGCGGTCTCCGGCCGAGAAGATTGGCGAGGGCCTTCTCCATTTCCTTCCCTCTGGGCTGCTGGTCGAGCTCGTGAACGGCCGGACTCACCCCAAGATCATAGAAGAGCCTCTTGATAGAGAGACACATGAAGCAGGAGCTGACACTGAAGATCACTACCACATTCTGGGAAGCCATTCTGGTGATCGCCTCCATGATTTCTCAGTAATTAATGCGGCTGAAGATCGACAAATTAAGAAACCTCTCCAAATTATATATGCAAACTCGATGAGCTTCAAGGTTGAATAAGGGTATATGAAACTCAAAGAACTGCCTAAGGGGGAATGAAGTGGAAAATTCAAAAGAGGGCTCGAAGGAGAGCGAGCAGCAGAGGAATGTAACTTGAGTGTATAGAAGGGGGTGATCTTGGTGTGTTGAAGATAAGATACTTCGTCCCCCTATTTATACAACCCTGCTAGAGGACTGTGGATTATTTTTTAAGGAGAAAATAATCTGAAAAGCTAAAACTGAAAGTTCCATATAGATATTCTGGGTAATGCATGCCCAGAAATGCTCTTTACCGCCGTAATTAAAGTCCCAGATTTAAATAAAGTTTGGTGATGGAACTTGATAGCTATCCATGGCCCCATTGGCTCCATGATCCAGAATTCCAAGCCCACGTGGTTGGATCAGAAAGCAGAGATGATACTTGCAAAAGCTTTTACTACATTCTTATATAATTACGGACAAGGAAATAAATTCCTATTACATGAGAGAGATGAGCCTTTCGTCACCAGTTGATCTGCTGATGCTCGACCTACTTTAGGGTTGACAATTTGACAAGGAAATGCTAAGTTATCTGGATCAACCATTTATCGAATATGAACTCATGGACGTAAAACAGTCTGGGGACGATGGATCCCTGCAGAGAGATCAGAAGCCTCAAGAACCCAGTGAATTAAAGAACTCGATCGGAGACGCTACCTAGCATCGATGCTTGTTTGTACAGAGGCATACAGGAGGCATTCATCAACGAGTTACTCAAAGGTTGACATACCGATCTGGAAGTTAATGGGGAACCTGGCTCCATCTTTGTTGAAAGGGTTTGAAGAATACGGAATCAGGGGTCTTTTCAATATGTATAGAGATTAATTCCCTATGCATGCCTGCGTCATAATTAATTAATTAGTTCATCTACCCCTAGCCAGTAAACTATTAATGCAGGAACGTACTTTTTTTTTTTTTTTTTTCTTTTGTCTCCTTCTTTCTCTTTTGCAGTATTCTGGGTATCCATGAAGACGTGGTTGGGTTGGGTAGCTTCTGCGTTTGATTTACGATATAGGAGGAATATTATTAAGATGTGTCATATCCATAGGTGAATATTGCACCACCTCACCGACAGTTCATTCGAGATCGAATTAAGCCATTTCTAGCCTGGTCTTGAGATGGAAATATATAAGCTGAATGCAGTAGCTAGGTTAATATATATATCTAAAGTCTCATCCAAGAACGGACTCTCCATGATCATCAATTGGCAGTTTTGCATTCATGCATGCAACCCAGAGACAAAGATAAGATACTTTCTCAAAAGTTATATTCGATGAAAGCTTCTCTCTGCCATAAATGGCAAGAGGGAAATTCCGATTGTCGCCCAAAATTAATTACTGGGTTTCGTTTGTAGAAACGGATATATGATCAATATCGATCTCACCCATCAAGCAGCCAAGTGTTAGCAATCTGGTAATGGTCGCACGAGACGTACAAAAGAATTTAAGATTATAAAACAGAGAGTTGGAAGATGAAATATTTCCGATTCACGAGGTGGGTCATCTTTTGATTCAAGCTTGCTCATAAATGCGTAGGATCGTAATGGGGAGGGGAGGAAAAAAGCCACTTTAGTGATGTGATAAATGATTCTTTCTGGGAATGAATTCCGGGGAGCTGGTTGAGTTCGAATAAGAGGATAATCCTTTCGACGAAGGAGGAGACAAGGGTAATACCGTTATTTATATATACTCGACCCCCTCTATTTCTTCCTTTACTTTTTTTTTTTTTTTTTTTTTTTGGCTAGCTGCCTTGAAAATTATTCAAGATTTTTAAGTACTAGAGTCATGGGTACTCCAGACATTAGTATTTGAGCCCAAAGCATTTGTTGTTCCAGTACTCACATCTGATCTCTTATTTGTTTCTGTAGTTCAAATTTACTAATGGACGATCTTAAATTAAGGAAGGTGCATGGTCTCCGACAAAGCAGAAGTTAAAGTTGAATATGTTGACCTTTAAAAAAGAAAGGAATTTTGACTATTAGTCGGCTCTATGATCAAAACCAAGTTCTTGACGATGAAATCTCCGGATGGATTTGATATTGGTCAAAACGAAATAGATAGACCTAATTTAAACTGCCCTTATCAATCCCAAATTGGTTGTGTCACAATTGGCATGGCCACTTGTTACAAAGTTAAAGTTGAATGAAAAATGATATCAATACTACCATATTTTATTGAGAGGCTTTACACCGTAGGAGTCTAATTGGATTCGTGATAAGGTTTAGGGTTTAAGGTTACCCATTAGATCTCATAGATCCAACTTTATCTCTTACATGAATTGCCAACAAAGACACCTTGTCATACTGAGAAGGCTTCTTTGTCAATTTTTTAAAGAGTAATGCTAGACTCACCTAGCGGACGCACCTATCCGATGTACATGTTAATCTAAGCCCTTAAAAATATTAAAAAATATATTTTTTTATAAAATCCTATTTTCTAGAGGATAAACCCCAGGCATCAATGGTTTAGATTAACAAGTGTGTGGGATAGGTACGTAGGCTAAATGCAACTAGTATTATTCTTTTTTAAAAGCAGTGATACAAGTACAATGGCTTTTTACTTTTAAGACTTTACGTCCTGGCGTGGCGTCCATGTTGCAGTCAAATAATCTTGGATATAAAATTTGTAAGATTTAATTTTTCTAATAAAATTTTATATACTTATTCTATGGGTAAACCCTAAACCTAAGATTTTCTCTTACCTAGACCGCCAACTATGCAACCACGTCACGATGTAAAACCTCAAAGTAAAATCAGGAAGTATTGATATCATTTTTCTTTTTTAAATTGGAAAATGCTAGTTGCACTTATGCACAATACCTATCTGAAGTACATGATTTAATCGGCCAATCAGAAACACAGTTACCTCGGATTTATCCTTTAGGAATTTAGGATTTAATAACATAATAAATATTTTATTATTATTTTAAGTTTTCCTATTGGTTAGTTACGTCATATGCATTGGTACTGTGGCCTAGGTGCAACTAGCATTACACTTTTTAATTAGAAGAAACTCTACCAAATTTTTCGAAACAATAACCTCACGAACCCGACCTAGCCTCTAAACCTTAAACGTGAACCTGTGAAAAACCCAATCGGATTTTGAAAACCCAACCAGACCCCATTCTATGTGCACCATGTACAGCTACTAGCAGATCTTATCGAAAATCCTTCTCGTGCTCTACTAATTATTACATTAACAAACAATTACAGCTATAGGTTCGTTCGTACTGATATCGTGTGATAGGACAGTACTTGGTTTAAGCTAGATCACTAATGAACTGGTCCACGATCTCGTTTGGATCAGGTGAGGACATGACTGCACTTGGAGTTGGGAATATTATTGCAACCGCACTAGCTAGCTTGCTGTGAAGTACCTTGAGTAATTAGAGTGCGCTCCCTCGAGACTCCGCCTATTCTTTCCATATTCAGTCCACTCTTGATGATCAATTTATCTCTTCTCCCTCTCCACTTAGGGGTTTCTGACATCGACCTAGGAATCAGAATAGTTTTTTTTTTTTTTAAATTCGTGGCTTTGCGTCAGTGGGCCGGCATTAGTGATATTGCTGGCTATCTTGTTCGCAGCTTAATTGCTCTGAGAAAAATCTCAGAGGCAGCGACTCGCTTCAATCGCTGGCCGAACTGTGATTCAGAAACAACATCATCTCGATAGGTTGAGGTTCCTGATATTTAATTTCTGGGTATATATCCATGTTCGAGAGTGTCTATCACTTCCAAAAGCAAATTAAATAGTACGCCTTTAACATCCGGAGTGGACCAGATATATAATATTCTACTCGGTCCCTGAAAGATCAAACTATATATATATATATATATATATATATATATAAGAACAACAAAAGAAGAAAAAAATGAAGAAAAATTTGCTAGTTAAGCCAAACAAAAAAACATCAGACCGTCAATTATATATGAAGATCAAAGACATATTGACTAATTAAAATATATTATTGATCACCTCCAGTACTGGGTTTGAAGCTTTATGAGCTTCATACGAAAATCCGTACTGTCAATGGCGGTTATTTGGTGGATAAAGTTTTTATTACGTCAGATTCTAGTTGGGAATATCATGGGTTACAGCCTTTTCATCATCATCCAGTCTTTCCTTCGTGTTGTTGCTTTCAATCGCATGCGAATCTCACTAAAGAAAAGTACTGATCACCGCAACGGATAGACTCGCATTACCTAGCTTTCTCTCTGTTCAACTAATTTTTATGTACGTGCATGAGTCTTCTTGTGCACCTAATAAAATTACATCCATAAAAGCTGTGGCCGATATTATATATATATATATATATGTAGTCTGATATACCCCAAGCCGGCTTGATCGATTTCTATATATGGAGTATAGATGGTGAGGCAGCTCTAATATTTCCCCCGATCCCGAGAATCGTTAGTTGTAATCAAAGGCAATCTGTTGCTTTCTCTGCTTTCCAAAATATGGATCCTAGTTCTGCTCGCCCACAGCCACGCGCATGGATTCTTTTTCGATGTTATCCAGAACCCAAGTCGCTGTCCTAATTTAATGATCACGAACATAACTCGAATTCCTGAAATTCCACTCCTCCTGCAGTACTACCCTTCCTGTATAAATAACACGATCCCAGAGCTCAACTTCAGTACCACAGCAAAAAATTATCAAATCACCTACCTTTCCATTAGTACTGGATCTTCCCATCTTCTTCTTCTTCTTCTTCTTCTTCTTCTTCTTCTTCTTCTTCTTCTTCTTCTTCTTCAGTAGGAGGTCCCGAGCTTGAACAGTTTAACTCACCGATCATTTCCGCGAGCAGACATTGTTTCGAACGTACAGTACTACGTACTGAGTCGTTGTAGTGATAGTAAGTGATCGTTGGAGATCAATATGGAGAGGGTGTTGAAATTGGCGTCACAGAACGCGGCGGTGATCTTCAGCGTCAGCTCCTGCTGCATGTGCCACACCATCAAGACGCTTCTCAGTGACCGGGGAGTGCACCTTACGGTGTACGAGCTGGACGAGGAAGCCACGGGGAAGGAGATGGAGAGGGCGCTCAAGAAGCTATTGGGTCGAGACGCCTCTCCGGTGCCGGCCGTTTTCATCGGCGGCCAGCTGATCGGTTCCACCGACGAGGTCATGTCGCTTCATCTCAGCGGCTCTCTGCTTCCGTTGCTCAGACGAGCTGGAGCCTTATGGGTGTAGTACGTACTTCTCGTCAACTTCGGTGGCATATATATAATATATCCCCTAGTGCAACATATATGGAATATATATCCGGCCGCATTAATAAAATGAAAATGATATCTGCTATATTTTACTACTGAGGCTTAATTTACAAATGGCTGTCCAAGGCAGTCTAGTCGGCAGGCCAGATAATTAAGGTTTAGGGTTTAGTGTGAAGATATATACATCCAACTATATCTCTTACCTAGACCACTATGTCAAGACGTAAAAACCCGATCAAGTCATATTGTAAACCTTCCCAATAAAATATAGTTGTATGCTTATCACCACTCTAATAAAATTGTTAAGCTTGTAAGCTTTGTAGTTTCCAGCTGTTTCTGTGTCAATGTACAACTACTTATTAATGAAGACCACTTTCAAGTAAATCTTGAGTTCTTATATATTTATGTATGAGTGGTCATAAGAGCACTTCGAAGTATTACTGAGAGGTTTACATCCTCACATGGCGTCCACATTGCAGTCCAAGTAAGAGAAAACTAAGAGATAGAATTAGCAAGAGTTTATTTTTTTAGTAAAATATTATTTTCCTATTCTATAGATAAACCCTAAACCCTAGATTTTCTCTTAACTGGACCACTATGTCAAGATGTAAAAACTAGATCAAAGTAAATTAAGGGAATACTGATATCATTTTTCTATATAGATATATAAAGCATTATTCTTGTTATATATATATATATATATATATGAACGAAATAAAGAATTATATACATGATCATTTGCAGTTGAGAAAAGAAAAAATTAAACTTTAGTTTCCTCATAGAGAAAAAAATATAGAAACTGAATTAACTACCCTGAGACTAAAGTACTATTTTCTTATATATTATATGAAGGATATTATTTTTCCCCTTTGATCTTGTTAAGTTTTGTCTCCCATGGATGATAAGATTTACCCTTCTTTATTTATTTAAACAAATTATTCTCACATGAGGATTTATGAGTTTTCTATGTTGGGAAAACCCCTAAGACATGTAGCCTCTATTTTATTTTTGTTTAAATTAACTCACATTACAATTACTTAACCATAGATCCAGGATTTAATGTATTTGCTATTTTTCATTCCTCTATTTTTTCACTCTTTTATTTATTTCTCTAATATGTCATCGATCCTTTCGTCCCATCTAATGAAATACAAGCATATTTATGGCAAATGAATCTTGTTGGAGTTCTTCGTTTTTCCAGTCTAGTTTTTTTTATGCAACAAGTCCCTTTCAAAATTGCTAGAAAACTCAACCAAGAAATTAGTTTTTGAATCAACTTTAAATCCATTAAAATTTAATTTGTGTCCTTGTAGGGACAAATTAAACCATGGGAAATAACATAGAAACTGGGGAAGAAAAGAGTAATGCTAGGTGCACTTAGCCTACGTACATGTTTGACGTACATGTTAATTTAAGCCCTTAAAAATGTAAACAAATAATTTTTTTTATCAAATCCTTTATTTTAAAAGATAAACCCTAGGCATCAAAGGTTTAGGGTTTAATATGTATGTGAGATAGGTACGTGGGCTAGGTTGAACTAGCATTATTCGGAAGAAAATCATTCTCAAAGGATACAACGTGATGTATAAATGAAAAGAGAAAAATTAAAGGAGAAAAATTAAAAGAGAAAAAGTGTAGGAGTAATTCAAATTTGGAAAATGCTAGTTGTGTCAACATTCTTGATGGGCCCATAGAGCCTACATCTCCACATTGTAATGATATTGTCCGTTTTGAGCCCAAACCTGCACCGTTTTGCTAATGGGTTTTACCCAAAAAGACTTCATTACAATGGAGATGTGGGTTCGTTTTTTTATGCTTATGATTTTCTTAATTCCTTTCAATGTGTGACTGAATCTCTTAAGAAGTTGCACCTAATACCTATCTCATGTGCATGTTAATCTAACCAATTGATACATAGGGTTTATCCTTTAGAATATAGGTTTTTAATAAAATAAAAAATATTTTTTTATATATTTAAGAGCTTAAATTAATATGTACCTGGAGTAGGTAATGCACTTAGGTGCAGTTAGTATTACTCTTCAAATATTTAGGGGATTTTTGTGCTATAACCACTATATTGATTTATATGTTCGTGCCTAACTGAAATATAGACTTATTTACCAAAGTTCATCCGTATATATTTGAGCGATACATATATTTTTTTTGCTATAACATACAAAAAATTATTTATAGGTGAAGTTTTTCCTATCAACAATTTCACATCTCAAGATCTATACACTAATGAGGAAAATTCTTTAGAGGCTACTTATGGTATAAGTGCCCTCTTACTAATACCCTACCAAGTAAAACATATATATGGTATTCTTCGATGAAGCTGGCGGTTAAAAAATATGGGCATTAATGGTATACCGAAAATAGAGAATCAGATATTCCGTTTCCGTCCAATTAATTTTAGGAGCTAAAGTAAATATTATTCGTTTATTTATCAGGAGATATCAATGGGTACCTAGGAAATAAAGGGAATAATAAAAAATAAATGTTAATTCTTCAAAACAAAAAGAATCTTTGAGTAACTCATCTTATTTATATGTATAGATGTTTCTAAACGTTTTTAAAAAATTATAATTATAGTATAACAGTATTTGTTTTATAAGAGTATAACATTATTTTTCAAAAAATTGAATATCGACTTCAAGTTGAATCATATTTTATTTATATTGTGAATAAGTATATTTTAAACTTTAAAGTTTTAAACAAATTTATTTTTTTAACTTAATCGGTAAATAGGTAAGGCGGGTATCAAATACGCATTTCCGTTTGCATTCTCTTACTAATAATCGGTCGGACGAGAGGTAATTCGGTAAAAGTAAAATTTTAAGTGAAAACAGCACCTGAATTCGTACTCACGTGATGCTCACGTGCGAGACGGGCGTCCATCGACCTGCGTTAAAACTTTAAACCCCTTTCTCTCGGCACTGATGTCTCTCAGATGGTCAGATCCGCGTTATAGAGATGGGAAAAACGACAATCAGACACCGACGTTATACAAAACCCTAAAAGAGAGATTGAAAATCGACTCTGAAGAACGAAATCCTGCAGTAGACACGTCTCAATCGAGTGAGTAACTGGTTCGGTTCTCAACTATTCGAGTTTCATATAGTTTGACGCATTCTATCTTGCTTTGCGCTGTTACTTTTGATCTCCGAGTCCGAGGGTGATTTGAATCTCCTCCTTCAATTTTTTACTGCGTGAGGTGTTGATGCTGGGTTATACTTTTTATTTTATTTTCTTTTTATTTGTTTGGATTTGTTGTACTTATACCCCGTCAGCTAGCCTGAATGGTTTTAAGAGATCAGGAAGAATCTTTTACAACTTTTGTCTTGTTCCTTTGCTGCTCTTCTATATGGATAGGATGCTAAATACTACTGTCATTTTCTGTTTGCCTTTATGGTGTAAATCCAATTTCTTATTTTTGATGTTTCATACACGTAATTAACAGCTGCCGCTATTGAGGGAAGCCATCTTCTTCTGTGAAGTGCACGTTGCAGTAGTTCTCGTTGCACAACGTTTGTTCAAGATCCTGGATGTTTTTGGGTGTGAAATTGTTGCCGGGTCTGTGTATCTACTTCGGGGCGTATGAATAGGATTGGTACTTTGATGTGCTGATGTTCTATCATATGCCGAGAAGGTATTCATGTTTGGTTTTGTTTCTTTACTATTTCATTATCGTCATACAGGCAAATTGAAATCTGTGCTGTTCCTGGTTGTATGTGCACAGGTGGCGGAGGATTGAAGTCTTTGATCGAGAGAAACAACGGAGAATTGCATCAGATTTATAATCTTGTGTTCCAAGCATGGCAGATAGAGATGAAAACGTTGAAGTTAAATTTAGACTATACGATGGATCAGACATTGGCCCAAGTAAATATGCTCAATCAATTACTATTGGGAGTCTCAAGGACAAGATAATTGCAGAATGGCCACCGGGTTAGTGTCTATATATTATATACATATCACTTCTTTAAGCTGTTACCATTGAAGTGGAATATAATAGCGTCATGGGTCCTGTTGGTTGTTTGACATTTCCTGTGTGATTTTGGAAGCTTTTGCACCTTATCTGGTTACAAGATGCAGAACTAACTCAAGAGAACTATTAACTATCTAGAAATTTTGTTTGGAAACAAAAAAGAGGCAACCTGATTGTTTATTGCTAATCGAATGATCCATATGCTATGTAATGATTGGATTAATCATTTATACATTGTGACACATGGATTCTAGTGTCACTGTGAGTGTTGAGCAGTTATGTCATTGTCGGTGTTACTCTGTAGGCATTAGGCATGGGTACATTCTCCCTGAGAATCTACTGGTCCAAGAAAAGGTTTTCTTACTTAGTGTTTAGTTTTGATTGACTGAATTTTCCATTAAATTCGGTTCTCGCTAAATGAACAAAATGAATTAGACTAATGAGTGATGATGATCTCTACACTGATCCTTTACCTGTTAAAATTGAAACACCTACATGACCTACTAAAAATACAAAAGTGTTGATATTCTTCAGCATTTTGCACCAGGCAGAATTATGTAAACAGAAAGAGGATTGAATGTTGAGCTTTGTAAAGACACTGTTGGGGCTTGAGCCATTTCCATCACGACCATTTCGAGTGAGAATGAGTTGCTTTGTGGAATGGAGAATTTAGGAAATAGTTGCTATATGGTCATTTATATTGCAATACTCCCCAAAAGATATCATCACTGCTGTTTGAGTAAGATCCTTGCATGAATCAGATCCTTACTGAGGATGATATTTATGATCGAATCAGATCCTTACTGAGGATGATATTTATGATTCAGTATCAGTCCATCTGTCTTTGACATGGCAATTTACTCCTGTGTTGACTCTGATGATAATGGAGTCGGTGATGGCCCAGTCAAGGTTGCTTGTTGTTTGTGTTACCAGACTTTATCCTCCTTCCAAATGATCAAGGTCTTTGTCAGCTGCAGTTCAACTATGGTGTTTCATACCCATTGATTTTGCACACATCATGATGACACTTTTATGTCATATGCCTTTGATCTTAGGGGAACCTTGTGTTGATCAAGTTCCTATGCACTCGCCTCGTAAAAAGAGGCTAATATAGAAATTAATGTAAGGAGAATTTCTGGGCACTTCAGGTCATCAGGGAAGGATAGATGATTGACCTCAGGAATGCCATTATTCCCAGCTCATCTAAAATGCAGCTTGAATCTTCTAAAAAACTATAATCCGTGCTTCTACTCCTTACAGACGGCTTCTAGGTACTCCATGTGTTATTCATGTGATATGCCTAGAGTTTGGCACTTGTTCTACATAAGTTGTGATCAGTGGGTTCTGTACTAGAAATCCAATGGCTGCTTGCCATATCATCTTCAGTGCTGATGAGTGAGATAGAAAGTGATGGCAAAGTCAAAATTTGAGCAAAGATACACTTTTTGCTTGGATGTTGGGTACCCTCCCTGTTCCCCTGGAAAGTCCTCCATCTATTAAACAAAAAAAAATTCACTACCTCTCTTCTCATATATACACAATTGGCACCTTGAGACTCTAAGTAGAACCAGAATGCAACTGAATGTGACCGCAACAACATCTCCATCATGGGGCCATCTGTATGGTAGTGTTGTCTGTTGATTGGTGGTTGGTGGTTGATAGGTGGAACAAGTTACCATATGGGAGTCCCATTTGCAGCAATTCTACATCTGGTATGACCAGTCTGAAGAAGTCACCAGTTTCATTTACTGAGTGTGATACTTATCGGAAGTTGTTCCTCAGTTGCCATTTATGTCTTTATTGGTTGGTACGGCATTCAATAGCCTTGTAGATTTCTCATTTGTATTAAATCCCAATTGTAGTATGAACTGAGAGCCCTTCAGACCCTTTTAAGTGACGAAGGAAATTGAATATGAGACATAAGAGGGGCAGATGAAAACTTCTTTTTGAGAGCAAGAGCTTAATAAAAACTTTGATGCCTGAAAGCATACTTGGGATCCAAAATTACATCAAACCGAAACAGAAAAACAAAAAACATCTCATAAGCTGCTCTGAGGGATAGAGATAACATCTTCTCAAAACTTGTAGATGCATTATTTTCTCACTTAGTTGTATTGTGATAATCTATTCAATGGAAATATTCCTTATAATTATATGGTTTTAAAACTGTTTTCTGTTTCATTTGTTTGAGAGCTCCTTTTGCTCGCCCTTGTTGTTTCTAAAATCCTGATTAGTTGTTTTAAAACTAATCATTTTTTTTGTGATCCTTTTAGATAAAAAAGTTATGCCTAAGACAACAAATGATTTGAAGCTCATCTATGCTGGGAAGATATTAGAGAACAATAAAACACTTGCGGACTGTAGAGTGCCTTTTGGCGAGCAATTTGGTGGAGTCATTACAATGCATGTGGTAGTACCACCTTCAGTTCCCAGAAAGAAGACAGGTATTCACTTCGTGGTTTGTGATAGCAAAGCTTATTTTTTTGAAAATGGTGGTGAATTCCTTTTTTTTCAGAAGAAATTAATCATGAATTAATGTTTTTTTAACAGCAAATTCATCTTGATATAATAAAGGCAAGCATCATATCTAATCTAAGCTTGCAAGGAGGGCCTTTCTGTGTTTACCTTTGCCTGCAAGGAGGGACCTTGCTGTGTATATTTAGGCCTGCCTCTCTTAAGTTTTTAAGAGATTAGTTTCAAGATTAGGAACGTCTTGGTACTGTGTCTCGCTTCTCTATACTAACTGATTTCCTGACAATCTTACTTTGGCTAAATTGCAGATAAGAACGTAGCGGAGTTGCCAAAGAAGAACGGGTGCGCATGTACCATAATGTAGGCTGCTACAAATACGAATTTGTTGAGATGCTACTTTTTGCAAAACTTGGAAGAGTTGCGTCCTTTTTCCTCTTTGTTTCCTGCCCTGTTTCACAGAGATTATGCCGAGGTACTCCTTAAATTTTGTAATGTTGCTGTATTTGTTGCTGTAATTGGTGTCTGTTCATTGTAATTTGTCCATTATAAAAGCTAACCAGTCGGCTAGTGAGTGTAGATATTTGGTCCTATCCTGTTGGTTGGGTTATGTTTTAATGGATCATAGTGACGGAAGATCCTTGTTACAGAAAAATTGCCTCCTAACAACTGTTTAATATTACCAGTGATATATGTTATGTGCAAATAGAATAGGAGGGAAAATCTGACTCTCTATTCTTTCATTTAGTCAGTCAGTAATAGGTGGTTAAACAAGCTACGACATACATAAATATCGTTGTTCTTTATTCGTTCTTAGGTGGATGAGCAAAACAACTCGGTGATCGAGAAAATTGTTACCCTCAGGAGAAGAGGTCATCCTGCCTGTGCAAATGCTACGTCAAACATTGTTTCGTATTAGGTGATCAAATTTATAGGTATATACAGAACAAACTTTTAGTTTAAAAGATCAAACATCGCCCTTGTGTGAGTAGTGAGTACCGGTTCTCTAATGAAACTTTAGAAAAAGAATTCGAGTTTTGCAATCTACTGTACTGCTTTCAAAAATAGTTATTAAGTAATAATAATATACAAGTCGGAACCATTAGTTCACATGTCATATTTTTTTTTTTTAAAGTAGAAGATATAGAATACGTGCCTAAAAACTCCAATTTGGATGGAAGAGTGGTTATTTTGATGATTTTTTAAAAAAATTAATACATCTCGTCTTTAAAGAGGAGATATTAATGTTTTCAGACGAGCTTCTATGAAATTCTTTCGATGAGGACTTGGGTGGATCTCAAAAATCCTCAATCGAAGACTACACGCTGCAGTTCGATGTAGAGGAAGTGATACATACTTGACTGACTTCAGTTATATCTCTGAAACAAAAAATAAATAAAAATAACAATAAAATAGTAAAAATGCAAATGCCCAGATACCCAACATCAAATCAGCTAGGTGAATATAAAATTGTGCCTTCATAAATTTTTTTACCAAGTCTGCCCCAATCTTATCCACAATATGATACTACAAAACGACAAGAGCTTAGTTGGGTTTTTTCTTCTTCTTAACACTTAGGAATAGTTAGGACTTTGGATTCATCTTCCTGCCTCATAAAATCTTAATAAACGTTTAGAAATCTCAAAAATGTGTGAGCCTTGTTTATTATAAGAGTGGTGATAATAGTACTATCAAATTTTAGTGATAATAGTACTGTTAAAATTTACTGTAGGTGATAATAGTACTACTCTGTCAAATTTTATTGTAAAGGTTTACTGTAATATGTTCAAATAAGAGATAAAATAGAAAGCAAGCCTAAATGCTAAACCCTATGTAGAGTACCAATTATCCAACGTACTCAACTTGTTCAATGATTTTCTAATATAATATTTTAAAATAATACTAGTTGTACTTAGCCCATATATCTATCCTACACACTTATTAATTTAAACCAAATGCTTAAGTTTATTCTCTAAAAAATAAGATTTTATAAAAAAATATATATTATTTTATATTTTTAAAGACTTAGATTAACATATACATAGATAGGTACGTCCGAGTGTGTCTAGCATTACTCAATATTTTATTACAAGAGTTTAAAGTGTGATATGACATCCTATTTGGATGTTAGGATTTATTATGAGTAAATCTTATCTATTCTGCCCACTAGGCCGCGAGGAAGGAGGCCTCATATCATTTTTCAAGTTATACTGTGAAGGTTATGAAATTGTTCACATTAATCTAGCATAGCTGCATAATTGATTACTCAGAAAGAGACTTCGCAACCAACTTCGATAATTCTACTTCCTACCTTTATTGAATATCTCTAAACCAGACGTGTTTAAAGGAGAACCTCTCTCAGTCAATAGACTGAATGTTTCACTTGAAGCGAAAGATTACAGGTATAGAGGCGATGATAACACTTCTTTGCTACGAAAGAATAAGAAACTTGAAAGTAACTACAATATGACTTGGAATTTGAGCTGCAGAGGAGCTATGGGCCTCGGGGAACAGCCAGATGATTCCAGAATCTACTTCAATTTCACAGGAAAAGAGTAACGGAACGATCCAGATTCGAGAGCTTGCTTCGATCTTCTCGAAGGAGTACAGGAGCAATGAGCAATGAAAGTCAACACAGCCAAAGACGACGACTTCCCCCCGCTGTTTCAATGTTTAGAACAGAACTGCCGACAGAGGGGCTTCTTCTCCAGTCGCGAAAAGTCTAACTAACAATTGATAATTCTCGTTGGAGCAATAAGATCGAGTAGAGAAGAGGCAGAGAGGGGGAGATGACATAGTCAAGAAAGAAGAAAAACAAAAAAAAGGACCGTGAAAGATAAGTCTTTACAAAATCAGGCGAAAGGGCGAGCAGAGGATCGGGTCATCATCTGAATGAATTCCTCGAAATTGACAGCTCCATCCCCGTTCTTATCGATGCTCTTGATCATGGACTTGCATTCGGAGAGGGAGGTCTTCTCGCCCATGGATCGGAGCACGTGGTGGAGCTCCTCCGCGGAGATGACTCCGTTCCTGTCCCGATCGAACACCGTGAACGCGTTCCTAAGATCCTCCATACACTTGGAGGAATCCGTCTCGGCCTTGTTGACGGAGATGAACTCGTCGAGGCTGATGAACCCGTCGCCGTCCAGATCGGCGGCCTGCATCATGGCTTCGGCCTCCTCGGTGGTCGCGCCCTCGCATCCAAGGCAGCGGAGCATGGCATCGAGCTCGGAGAGTGAGATCTTGCCGTCGCCGTTGGCGTCGAACTTGCCGAAGACGTGGCGGAGGTCGTCGGAGTCGTGCACCCTCCGGACGAAGGACGGGGAGGGGGACATCGTCGAGGACGACGGCGGGGATCCGGAGGATGAGCTGCTCGACGTCGTCGTCGTCGACTCCGGCGGCGGAGACTTCGATTTCTTGCCGCTTCGAGTGAAAAAACTTCTCCCCATTGCTTCACAAATCGCCGAAAAGACGGAAAACTTGGATTTCTTGTCTTGCAATTTCACACACAGTAGACGAAGGAAACAAGAGAGAGAGAGAGAGAGAGAGAGCTCGTGATTCGCAAACGATGATTGAGTGACAGGAGTCCCTGTAATGCGCCGGATGAATACTTATAGGGCTAGGGCTGGGCAGTGGCGGTTTGTCGTTAACTCGGCCGACTCGGGAATCGGATCTCGAACGTGACTGTGACTTTTTCCTTCTTCTTTTCTTCTTTCGGAAGAACTTGCTAAAGAAAAATATAAATTAGCTCTGGGCACGTGTCACGATGACGTGGTGTTTACCTTTGAAACGAGTTCGAGCTACTTGAGTCTCGCCGTATAGCGTGAGGCTGCAGCTGAGCGTTTTCGCGTTGGCAGCGCGTATGTCCTCCACGTGGCCATTAGATATTCCACTTCCAAAAAGAAATTCTTTTCTTTTGTTTTTTTATATTTTTAATAAACTCAACCAAAGTAGGCTTTCGATTTCACACGCCTGCCGCTGCCGCTTATCATGTCACGCGCTTGGAAACTTGGAAAGCGTAGAAAGTATTACTTTAATTGCGTGGACGCGCTCGCCGAGAAAGATGCACCTCCTGTGGGGGGACCACAGCATAATTTAATGGGCCGGGCTCGCCCTTATCTCCCTCTGTACAGTAAAAGCCCAGGAGAACTTGGACCGGGAGTCTGGGATCACTGGGTCCGCTACCCAGATGTGCTGAAGAAGAAAATATCTTCCAAGTTCCAAATCTTAGTCATTTGTTTTCCCTTATAATATTTATTTAAAATTTTAACCAGATTTTTCCAGACATCAAACACATGTACCTTTAAGACATGGGACAAGACGGAGAAAATCTGAGCCACAAATGAGAAGCGCCGGACCGCCTAAGTTAGACCAGAAAGATCTGTCTGCGTCGTGTTTCACTTTCGGGAAAAGTTGATGTGCCCTCACACAGTAGAAGGGTCTCGAATTCGCCGAAACAAGAGATATATGGAGCATGTATATATACAGTCCCTCTGCGTAGAAGAGCTAGCAGAGACTCGTGAATAGATTTCGATTCGTGAGATTGATTGATCTACTTTTTCTATTATTGAGACCTGTCCTCCTCGGACTAACATGAACAGCATTTGACACCTTAATGCAGCCCCCTGCTTCACAACTCACATTGTTTTTCTATCATGGGTCGGACGTTGAAGCTGTCCCACAATGCTCGGAAGATGACAGGGAACCAAAGTAGGAAGCAAGAAGCGTGACCGAACTCCTGGAGATGAATCGGTCCACAGCTTTTCTCAGCAAAAGAAAAAAAGAACAAAGGAAAAAAAGGTGCCCAGTACCCACAAAGTGTTTGGTGAAATGCCCCACCCCCCCTTTCCCTTTCTTTCTTCTTTTGCTTGTGAAGAACGAAGAGATTTTTTCTCGTATATATTGATCGGTAGGAAACGCAGCCGTGGGAGCGCAATCTGATACGAGCAACGCGGAGTCGCTCACGGGGCTTTGGTCAGGTACTGGGGGGGCGGTAGAGGTAGTACTGCCTGGTTTATGATATATATGTATTTAAGCTTCACGTGGGGGTGCCGCGCCGCTGGAGTTTGGGCCACTCTGGAGCCAACCGTGAATGATCTGTTGCTATTGTGGACGCCTCTTTCACAACTCACAGCCACAGAGACTAGTACGGGACGGTGGCTTGGGACTGCCCACCGCCCGCTCTTTCCAGCAGTTATTGTCTTTATTGGCGGACTGCGAACTGTTTTTCATGTTAAAGAAATTTTTTTTGTTAAAGATGGAAAAGCGATGGAAGGAGCAGTGTCTGATTCTTGGTCGAGATCTAAAACCGTGTTCACATTCGCACGTATCACTCCACTGAATAGCGACGACCTAAACATGTCAAATTTATAAGAGTAATGAGGGTGTGCGAATCGTGCACCGACCCTCTCACAAAAAAATAAAAATATATATTTTACGAAACTCAAAAAATATAATTCTATCTGAGAACGAACAATACCACGTGATGGTCCTCATATCAAATGAATCTTTTATTTTCAAGATTTTTATCTGTAAGGTTTTCTTCGAATGCATTAAAGTTGAAAGTTAGAAAAAAGATTCGATGTAAACACTAAACATCTCTTTCTAATACACGAAACGAATTCACATTACCTGAAAAACGATATTAAAAAATCTTAATCAGACTCGAGAAGTTATAACCTGGAATGTTGCTTTCCATCTGATTTATATTACTCTGTCAATTAATTCTCATTATTACTTTGTCCCAACCTGGCCACGCTACGTCGAAACTTAGAACTCTTACCACTGGTAGTCTGATATACATACCAAACGGAAGCGGAGAAACAATATTCCAGGCTTCTTCGTGACGGGAAGTGGCAAGTGGCAAACTAAGTTAAAAGCAGCTTGATGGCAGTTTTCACGCCATGCGATACTTGATAAAAGAGATAATCCAGCCAGACGAATGCCAACATGAATCTTCCACTTGAGTTGCCATGGCAATGGCCATGGTGATACATACAAATGACATGCATCATCGGTGTAGCTATATACAAAGATTTCTTCCTTGGAGGTACCAAATTGAAGAGCAGAGTTTATGGAATGCACAAGATGGAACTGGTACATTTGCTTACCGGTCCGTGTTTTAAACAGAGCTATGACTAGTAGATCTTTGGGGATTAAGTTTTACAACCGAAGTGGTAGGATTCCTTGTCAGGACGAAGTTACCGTTCAGATCTACATTTTCCTTTATAAGGTTGTTATCCATTACAATTCTGCAGGAGCCCCAAGTCTCTGCCTCTAGCAGCACTCCAAAGTACTCTAAATGGTCTGAAATGCTATTGCCGGATACGGACCTGCAAAACCAACAAAAGGAACCGGGAGATTATCATTATGAAAAGCAGGGTTTGAGGGAGAGGAACGGGATTACCATTGTACTTACCTACAACAAGAAGGGTCTTCTCCAGAACCATCACACACTTTTTCCACTGTATAGACTAAGCTTCCCAGCCCAAGGTTGTAAAGCCACACCTGAAGTTTTGAATAAAAGACCAAAAGTATTGGATACACTCTTGACATGGAAATCAAGAAAGAATACAAATATCTTGAGCACAAGAGATGAGTCGGACAACAATTGGATAAAACCAACAGAACTGAATTTTCCACTAAAAGCAGAACATAGCACAAACCACCCTAGTTGAACCTAAAGCTCAAGTACTCAGCCAGACACAGATTCAACTGTGTCGTCAGTCCCTACAAGTAATACACAGAAATGACCCTAAATCCTGCACAGGTGGTACACCTCAATATCATGACAACAACATTTATAATATACAAGAGCAGACTCTGTTTTTTGCCTAGTTATGCTTCCTCCTATTATAAATGCTAAGAGATGTAAGCCTTTCTAGAAAGAGAGATGCACTATCAAAAGCCAAACCTTAGCCAAACCTTCGTATCTTTTCCAAATACAACCTTCTGGTCATACCAAATGATCTCCATGAGAAAATACATATACAAATATCAGATTCAGGAAGTGGTTTGTTTTGAAACTGAGTCTTACACTCATTTGTCACTGGTTCATCAAAACTGAACAAGAAATGACCAGATTCAAGAATACTAGCCACAGAGAGCCAATGAAAAGCCAATCATCCAGTTTTCAGCAATACAACAGAACCACAAAAAATGAAAACAGTAATCCATATGAAAAATGTATAGTCCAATGTAAAGTAGCAAAGTTTCTTCTGCAGTGCCCAAGTCACATTTCAACCATCATATAATCAGCATAAGAATATCAAGTATTCAACTCGTTGAAGAAAATTTCCAATATCAAGTATTCAAAATTAATTAATTCAGTACACCTAATTTTACCTCTCTTGGAAAATGATGGTAGGTCTTCTGAGGGAAAAAACTATAGAATGGAGGCAAATGAGGAACCATATCATGCTCATTTGTGATCCTGATGGTATTTGGCACGTGTTTCTTGAAGTAGGATGCAAAAGCAGCATTGCCCACACGTGGTTGTCCAAATGTCATAAGCTGAATGTTATTGACTTCATGGTTAACCTGCAAAGTAATCATGTAATATTTGAACAGCCAAATTTTCTCTCTATATGAAATGAAACAATACCCCAAATATGGATACCACAACTTGATGGAATTTCAGATTACATAAAATAATTGTAAAACAACAACAGGTAGGGTGTAAATGCTACATAGATGAAGCAGAATAAGCTGTTTCATCCATCATTCTATTAAGCCATATACCATTTATTCATTTATTAATTGGAAAATAAAATGCATAACAGGTAACAAATGAATTTTTTTTTTGAGGAAAGTGTTTCTTCATTCCATTTGGCTGAAAATTCAGACATTTAAACTTATCGGATTACAGTGCTTTCAGAGCGGCTCCCTCACCACAACGTGAGGGAGGGAGACACCCTCCTTTGCCAATGCATCAACATCAGAATTCGCAGATCTTGGGACATGGTTCCAAGTACAATTTGTTTTCCTCCCTAATTCCCAGATTTCTCTAAAAACAGTGATGAGTCTCCAGGGGGGGTGGATATCATCTTGCACCATCAAATTACATTCAAACTGTCTCCTGCCAACTTGTCATTGAAGATTCGCAATCCCTTGAAAATTGCCATAGTTTCAGCCTCAATTGAGTCTGTGACTCCCAATGACCCTGCGAAGGAGAGGATAGGATTGCCTTCGTGTGATCTGAAGATCCCACCATAGCCAGCCGGCCCTGGATTACCGAAAGATGAACCATCCACATATAATTTAGTCACCCCGTGAGCTTGCGATGTCCAAAGTAGTTGGGCTAGTGGTTGTTGTGGAATTCCAAGTATTGCCACTGTCGCCAAAGAGGCCAACCAATTGTGTGCCTGAAAGTGGTTTCTGCTAGAGCATTCTCATTCAACGATTTGTTTGAAAACGCTCTCCTGTTTCTTTCCCCCCAAAGTGACCATGTAATAAAGCCAAGGCTGGTTCTGATTATTAGTTTTCCTCTTTTACTCATCTATAATTTATTGATCTGCTAAGTTATAGTTTGGAGGTCTGCAGGCAACACAATGTCTAGCTAGAATTGACTCAGAAAAAATTCCCATAGCTTCTTGGAATATGCACACTCGATCATCAAATGTTGCATTGATTCATTGCTCTCTCCACATAAAGGACATGCAAGGGAGGGGAGTATCATACCTCTCTGGGCCAGATTGTCCCTGGTTAATAGTTTTTTCCTCAGTGCCAACCATAGAAAGAATTTGACCTTAGGGGGGATCCTTGTTTTCCATGCCCAATTTGCATAATGGTTCTGCACTAGCTGGGCATCAGTTGTTGCAAGGTAGGCAGACTTCACTAAAAACTCGCTATTAGTACCAGGAGCACAGATCAAGGTGTCTTGCTGTTGCTGATCAAAGTAGAATTCCGAGATTTTTTTGTCTAGCTGGCTAAGCTCGCAAGCTTCGTCGTCGTTAAGTTCTCTTCTGAAATTTCCACTCCAATCATTGTTTTTCACCTTGCGTCTCCGAGAGTATCTCATTTATTTTGGACCCCTGATTTATACATACTCGAAACAATCTGAGGAATGTGAATTTTAGTGCCTCATTACCCAGCCAAGGATCTGTCCAGAATTCCACTCGGGAACCCTTCCCAAGTAGAAATCATATAAAGGGCCGAAAATTACTCCAGAGTTTATGCAGCTGTCTTCCTATCCTCGAAAGCCTGTATGATGGATGCCAGCCCATGATCCATTCGTTGTGTCCAATGTAGCTTTTTGCGAAATAGTGTGACCCATAGTGGTGATTGACTGATAGGGAGGTTGAGTTTCCAGCACCATTTCAGTAGCATAGCTCAGTTTATGTCCTTAATTCTGCGAATCCCTAGGCCCCCATGTTGCTTTGGCTTACAAACTTCACCCCAGCTGATTAGGTGATGTTTGAAAGTCTCACCGTTACCTCTCCACAGAAAGTGTTTCATTATTCTTTCTATTTCCTTTCCAACTTCACCTGGGCAATGCATAAAGGACAACATGTAGGAAGGTATTCCTACTAAACATGACTGGAGGAGGATTAGTCTACCCGCCTTGGAGAGATGCCTCCCTTTCCAGGAAGCATGTCGCAGCCTCATTCTTTCAATTACTGAGTCCCATAAATTTTTATGTGCTCTCCCCCTGAAAATTGGTAGACCGAGATGGGTTAAAGGAAGAGAGTGAGTCCCACATCCTAGCTCGGTGGCTGCACTTTCCACTAGATTGTTTGTAGCATTGATTCCCACCAATTTTGTCTTTAGCTAGTTAATCTTTTGCCCTATAGAAGCCTCCATCAATATTAGTCCAACTTTCAATCTTTTGATTTGGTCAAGTGTGCCCTCAGAGAATATCATTGTATCATCCGCGAATTGTAAAAGGGGGGGTCGTGCCATTCAGTGGGTTATGAAGGCATCCAGTGTGTAACAGGTTCTTGGTAATTGCCGTAAAACCCTCTGCTACAATATTGAACAGTAGCGGCGACAGTGGGTCGCCTTGCCTAATACCCCTTTCCCCCTTGAAGTAGCCGAATAATCCTCCGTTAATGGAGATGGAATATCGGGCAGAAGATATGCAAGAGAAAATCCATTTTCTCCACTGTAAGCCGAATCCCATTGCCTTCATGACTAGGTCTAAATATCTCCAATTCATGACTAGGTAACAAATGAATTAATAAGAAACAATTCATAAACTTATAGAATGACGAATGCAAAAATAACTATACTATTTATCTTATCAAAATCTTAATAAACAGGTTATCGATAATCAGGTACGGTTGACACCCCTAACAATTAACTGCCTAATTAGAATAAGAAATGAACCCCATGGAACCAGATATAACAGGATCCATGCTTGAAACCAAGGTAACAATAGCAATCAGACCCCATCGTAACCTTGATTTAACCTTTAGTCTTATTTAGAAAGTTTTACAATACTTACAGCAAGATCCAGGGCACAAAAGGATGCCATTGCGCCTCCCATTGAGTGTCCAGTAACCATGACATCCATCTCCCCATATAATTCTTTCACTCTTTTAACGGCATTTAGAACACAAGGACGTAATGTTGTGTTATGGTAAGCAGAATAAAATCCATGATGCACCTGAAAAGAGAAATTTAAGTAACCAAACCATATATATAATTCCTTCCGATTCTTAGTGCTTCTATGGGAAAACAATAGAACACATAAAGTTACCATTGCATCAGGCATGTTCGGGTAGTTCAAGTCTAGTTGCTTCCAGAAGAGATCCTCAATCCAATTCTGAATGCTATAACAGAAAATTAAAAGAAAGTTACTGAAATGATAGTGCAGTCAAAGAAAGTACCAGCACTTAATATTGTCAGTATGCAGTGATTAAAAGTCCATGATTAAGCTAATAAGATTGATCTAGATGGCTCCTCATAAATTGCCATAGAACTGAAGGCATCGAGGATGATAATTTGAAAACCTTCCAAGATCTGCAGGGATTTCCAGACTTACAAGCTCAAAACTCCTTTTAGCAGAGTTAAAAAGCCAGAACCTTGGCAAGATAGAAAGGACAACCAATTCTGGTATAACAAAACAATAGATATCAAAGATGTTAAGAAGTGGATTTTAGTCATTTCCTCATTGAATACCCAAATCCATGCTTATCCAGTCTTCCTATACAGTTCAGAGTTCATTATCCCGTGATATAACAAGTCAGACAAGCTAACTGATCGAGGATGTCTACAATAGTTTTTCTGATGAGAAAAAGAGTAACAGGGGGACCGGAAACCTGAAACTGCAGCTACGTATTTTCAGCTGCTAGATTCACATTTATACCACTGTAATCACGTATAACACTTCTACAATTTCTTTAAAATAAAGGATTAAAGGCATGTGGGAAAAAATAACAGCAAGTAGGCTATCTTAAACCATTCAGGACAAACAAATTACTTGCCTGTGTTCCTGGGTTCCTCTAAAAGCAATGACAACGGCATTAAGATCTTCGGACACCCCCACAAATGCCTAAACAATGTCAGAAAAAGAAAATATAAAATTATACAAAATAGTCATCTGAGATGATCAGCTCAAGGCCTGTAAGCTGCTGATATACAGTGATAATACCCATGTAATGCTTCCAAAGGGAATTAATGAAAATGAACTCGTTGAAACCAGTTCAAAACTCATGAGACCTTGAAATAACATGTGTATATGAGATGTGAAAGGGTTTCTTAATCGGGAACCTTTTTGACATACAAGCGCCCATCGCACTACTTGGCATTTGTTAAACCTTACGGTGGTACCATCTTTTAGAAGTATGGAAACATGAAAAAAAAATCTATTTTTTCTATATGATTTTTTATGATGCAAATACCACTATACAATGATTTTTTTCACCTGTAAACAGTTCTGTACATCGACTATTAGCTCTATCACCTCGAAGTTCTGCCAAACACAACATTAAACGATTTAATATATTCCAGAGGAATAACAGAACAAATCGTGAAGAACATTTACACGCATCAAAATCTTAAATTCTAAACGGAGAATAATATGAAGATAGTTTCCTTCTAAGTTCACCTTAACCATGCCATCACACCTTGAGCATGTCCAAGTTATCAAAGCAGTCAAATCAGACATGTAAACCTGAGTGAAATGACAGATACAAGATTCACCTACCAATTCCTTCAAACGAATATGAAAATACAGTAGAGTAATGGAAATAAAACAACCAAGCTACTCAAAAATAAAATTCTAAGTTGTAAAATAATGGAAATAATGGTAAATCGCTACAATCAAAACTAAGATAAAAACTTTGGATTGGAATATTTCTTATCTTTAGACCACCACACAATGTGAGTTAGAATATTCCAGGCCACTCTCACAACATAAACTAAAGAAAAAAAGATATTTCCTTATCTGAAGCAAGTAATGTTTCTCTCTAAATTTTGCAACAATATTAAGAAAGAGATACATTAAAAGGTACAAATATAAAAACAATGAGAAAATAAAGCCCAAAAGATACAAATAATGCATCAGAAGTCCAGAACAATGCAGGTGGACCTCACCGCTGAAGCATATTGAACAAGAATTGTTGCAAGAGTATGATTGTAGACAGGGTTGTGGCTCTTGTGCTTGATATTAAGTTCTGCAATTGCCAAGAAACAAGTCAGTGCACTTGACTGCTTTTCCGAAAGCAGTTACTGGAAAAGACATAACACCAGCTTTTAACAACTGACAATTAAATGGTACAAAAAGCTTGGAAATCCTTTCAAGAATTGACTGCCCATTGTGCAGATGCAGTAAAGCTCTATTGATTTATCAGTTTTGAAAGAAAAAGTGTTTATTTAACCACAAGCAAACCTCAGAAGACACAGTGCTTAAATAATAGCATTCTCTTTGCATATTGGCCATCCACACGGAGCTTATGAAACAACTTAATTTTCAGAATTTAAAAAAAAAAACTTAACTGTCCACTTGAAAGTTAAAGGAATCAAATAAGCTTCACGAAAGATCATCTTCATTGTCTTCCCATATTAAATATATGAAGATCAAATGAATTTAAAAACACACCAACTCACACACAAACACACTTTAGAATACAGGTAGCTGGATTGTGCCTATAGGTCCCATCTCTGTAGGAAGCGGTTGATCAACCACGTTTCCTCTAATTTTTACATCGATATGCACAGAAACATCAGTATACTGAATGATGTCCGAGCGAAATTATCACTCCTTGTCCTAAAAGGAAAAAAAGATGAACAGTTCTATGCCATGAATTGCCCTCCGTGTGGTCTGCTTCAATTCAATAATCAATACGAACTAAAAACACGGAGTGTTGAGCGTCTGCGTGTGTATTTGTGTGAATAAATATATAACTTTACACACACATAAAGACTGCCATCTTCTAATCACTTAATTTGATACGATATGCTCGACAGAGATCACATTAACACATCTACTCGCGGAAAAGTATAAACCAACTGTACGTAATCCATAAATCAATTACAAAAGGTAAAGAGTTATACTACCTCTCGCTCCACAAGATGCGAAAAAGCAGATAAAAGTCAACAACTTTAGCAACCGCAAACGTTCCATTACCTGCAGCTGCAGCTGCAACAGACGAATTTAACGCACAATCTAAACGAGCAAAGATTTTAATTCCAAGTTTAACGGAAAAGAAGAAAGTAAGTTAAAACAACTGATTACGCGAGCAGATACATACGCCTCCACGAGAATAACAGCACTGAAATTGATCTCTGTACGAAGGATGAAAAACGTGAAATGGAAACTTTTACGCCGGAACACTATAATTGGACAATCACAGTTACATTACGGAATAAGGCAACTGGAATTCACAACCAGAGCAGTCCCCCACGGTCGACGATCGAAAACGGCCTTGAAGGGGACGATCGAAAACGGCCTTGAAGGGGACGATCGAAAACGGCCTTGAAGGGGACGATCGAAAACGGCCTTGAAGGGGACGATCGAAAACGGCCTTGAAGGGGACGATCGAAAACGGCCTTGAAGGGGACGATCGGAGATTCGGAAGTACCGTTCCTTCCCCTCCACGGAAAGCTGTTTTCCGGTTTCGGACTTCCGAGATGGCCTCTATTATATTTGACGGGTCCGTCTCAGACTCTCAGCCAAGACCAGGATGCACTAGTGATGCGGGAAGTGAAGGCGTAAAACAATCGTGCGGATAATTCCCGGGTTTCTAACATTGGAAATGACAAAACAGTCCTCGCAGGTGGTCTATTTATCCCTTTATAAAGTGCCGCCATCTGGCGATGAAAAGGCCTAAATTGTGATTATATCAGCCTCGTGCGAATTTTGTCGAATATTCGCCGCCGCGAATTGAGAAAATCCACTTTTGTAAGAAACAGATGTTAATATATTAAAGGCTTATCTGCTTCTGGCAGGAAAAGTTTAAATGAGTCACGACTCGCGAGTGGTGGTTTTAATAAGAATATGCGTAGGGTTCACTTCGAGTTTGCTTAATGACTTCTTACCACTTAGACCTTTTCGAAATTTTTAGAACACGTACTTGCAAAAGCAGCACGAACGAGGGGAAAATTTTAGTATAACGAATTACTTATGATAATTTAATTTAATTTAAGGAGTAATTTATAACATTGTTAAATTTTTAATGTGATAGAGTATGCACAATATAGTATACACAATAAGCATAGTTATTTAATATATTAAAGAATGGCAAATATCTAATATTATCCAGAGGACACAATAAAATATAGTCCCTCCTCTTAAACTAAAGAAAAATAATATCAGTATTTCTTGATTTTAGTTCGAAGTTTTAGATAGTGACCTGGATGCATAGTTAGCAGTCTAAGTAATTAATCAAATACCCAATCTTTTCTGTCACATGCATACAATTTTCATTTCCATTAAAACATAAAAAATTAGGATTAAAGCCTATTCTACAGACAATTTCACAAATAAACTCGTGTTAATTATTAATTTAACGTTTCGTCTCCACGCGAAGAGAAGCACAGGCCCATGGGCAACACTACCGGCGGGAAGCACTACCCTAAACGAATAAATGGCGGGAACTGGAGTCTCTTCAAGCCTTCTAAAACGGTCGTTGGTATAAATACCACCCGAATCTATTTCTCCGCCCTCATTTCGACAAACACTTGGTAAAGCGGCTGCTTTATAGCCTGCCGTTTTTCTTCGTTGTGTTGCCCTTCGGCTCCCTCTTCCCTTATTTTTCCCTACTCAAAACCCTCGCGCCAGAGATCTCGGCTACCATGGCTAGAGTTTCGGAGTCCGAGGCTTCATCCGACGAGCCTCGATCCAGCGGTTCGACCGATTCCGAAGAGGAGCCGATGAATGAAGAGATCGATCAGGAAGAAGACGAGGAGGAGCTTGAAGCCGTCGCGAGGCCAGTGGGAGACGACGACGACGAAGTTGGCGGGGGGAATTCGCCTAACTCGGACGAGGATGGGACTGGCGACTCCGCGAAGAGCGAAGACGAAGACGACGAGGTGGACCGGTTAATTTGATGTTGTTTGCTCTTTCTTTTACTTTGCGATGCTGTGAGAAGTGGAGTAAAAGATCAGAGTTTCAGAGTCTCATGTTTTAATGAACTTAACTCCTCGAATTCCCCCTTTTTTTTCTGTCAACTATTATTTTTGTGCTAGATGTTCTCTTAAAAAGGTGTTTTGCTTACGGCTTTTTTACACGCTCCATCTTAACTTGTAGGCATGTTACTTTTAACTTCTGGCTAGTGTTTGTTAGTGGGGTTGTTGTTCTATGGTGGCAATACGAAGTGACATAAGAAGGTTTGTGCTCTGTTCTCTTTTGTGCATCTAAAGAGACGAACGGCTATAGGACCGGCTGACATTTGTGAGGTCAAATGCCGGGATTTTTCTGCTGCGAGTTGTCATCCATAGAGTATCAATGGTTAAGCATGACCGTTGATGGTGCATGTAAGGGCAGTCTGCGATTTCTTATACTGTTTTTTTTTTTTTCATTTTTGACTATAGGATTCACTAGGTAATCTATTCTATGTCGATGAGGAACCGTTTTTATGAATGTTTGGCATTCTAAGAATATGCAGATTAACTGTCGCTTAAAATTTTTTGCTTGTGAGATTTAGGAGAGTGGGCTCAACTTAGATTCATATGGAGGTGTGGGATCTTGCTATTTTGAAGTTCAATGTCATGAAGTTGTTCACTGTTGTGATGGATTTTGTCATATTATGGACTAACCCACCTCCTTATGCTGATTTTTAAAAATGAATTTTTTGACATTACATGTCCAGAAAAGCAGGCTGCAAATAGTTTTTAATTTAAGGTCTACAAGGTTCATTTGTCATAACGTTTGAAATGCAAATTCTCAACTTACCTGGACGTTGATGCTTTATTCAACTTACCTGTTATGCTTAATTTTTCTTTACAGACAGATAATGCTGCAAATTCTGAAATTGGAAAACGTGAAAGAGCTAGACTGAAAGATATGCAAAGACTGAAGAAGCAAAAAATTCAAGAAATCTTGGATGAACAAAATGCTGCAATTGAAGCGGACATGGTGTGTGGTTTTTATTGAAAGATTTGGACCCTTAAATTTTCCGTAGGAGTATAGGTGTTGCGTGTTTGAGGATAAAAGTGTTTTCTTGTTGGCTCACAGAACAACAAAGGGAAGGGACGCTTGAAGTATCTGCTCCAGCAGACAGAGATATTTGCCCATTTTGCTAAAGGTTCTCAAGCTGCATCAGAGAAGAAGCCCAAAGGGAGGTAGTGATTTTGGTTCTAGTAAGATTTTAATTCTTGATAGGTTCTGCTTTAAATTAGTAATCTTTCAACCAAACTCTTGAATTTTTTTGAGCTATCTATAGCCATGCTGCTTGAAATGTGCTTTCTGTATGTTTTATTACCCTGTAGTTTTGAGTCAAAGAGTTGTTTCTATATATTGAGATCCCTAGAAGCTGCTTGATGAGACGTTCATTCTGTAAACTTATGATCTTGGTTTGGCTGGAGTATAGCCTGTAAGAGTTATCACTATCCATATGTTGGTCGAAGTGATCAAATAAAGGGATTATTAGCTTCGGTGTAAAAAAAGAAGAGTTACCCTTATCAATTGCTATGATACCAAATTGTTGTGGAGATGCTGCTAATATATTGCAGTTATATTTTTCTGTTCACAATTTTCTTTTTTATTTTCGTTCCGAATTATAACCCAATTTATGAAATGAATATGTGATTTATTAAACTTAAATCTAAATTTTTTAGAGGTCGGCATGCTTCAAAGATGACTGAGGAGGAAGAAGATGAAGAATATCTTAAGGAAGAAGAGGGTGGCGCAGCGAGTACACGCTTGGTTACTCAACCATCCTGTAAGTTACTCTGCTAGCTGATGTGAAGGCACACAATTTATCATTAATTTATCCAACAACAGGAATTAAATTGTCTATTAAAGTAGCTAAAAGTTATGAAACTATGTATTGTATGCTATGCTGATGATATACTCGTTGTTCAATCACCAAATCCATTTTCATTTACTCTGGAACATTTGCAGTTGGGGATTCTAATTGAAATCTTTGATTCAAGTCCCACTGGGTTACGGGGCTTAACATTTAAAAAAAGAAAAAATAGTATCTGCTCAGTTTGCTATATTTTGTGTTGGAATGGTCATTTTTATGCCTTTTCTACCCTTCTTACAGGCATACAAGGGAAAATGAGGGATTATCAACTGGCTGGGTTGAACTGGCTAATTCGCTTGTATGAAAATGGTATCAATGGCATCCTTGCTGATGAAATGGTATGCTCAGATTGAGGACTTTGAGCTCAGTGTCAGACTAATATCAAATGAAATGCTTTCATGCTGTTTAGCTTCCTGTTAGCTGTGCTGATGTAACTTCGGTGTAATTTTTGTCAGGGTCTTGGGAAAACATTGCAAACCATTTCATTACTGGGGTACTTGCATGAGTTTAGGGGAATCACAGGGCCACACATGGTGGTTGCACCTAAATCAACTCTTGGTAACTGGATGAAGGAAATTCGCCGTTTTTGCCCTGTTCTACGTGCAGTGAAGTTTCTGGGGAACCCAGATGAAAGGGTTTGTTCCAACATTTTATTCTTTCTCTATTTAATCAACTTTGTGATCCTGTTATATGCTATATATACACACACTTATAACTTAAAATATATATACACACACACACCTATATAAACTTGTTAAATTTATAATACTTTATGTTGCAGAGGCACATAAGAGAAGATCTTTTGGTTGCTGGGAAATTCGATGTCTGTGTGACTAGCTTTGAAATGGCTATCAAAGAAAAGACATCCCTCAGAAAGTTTAGCTGGCGGTATGTTATTATTGATGAAGCTCACCGAATCAAGAATGAAAACTCCCTTCTGTCGAAAACAATGAGGCTGTACAACACGAATTACCGCCTTCTAATTACTGGAACACCTCTTCAGGTAAATCAATGCGAATGTTAGTGATGCAAATATAATCAGTTCACTTTGCCTTTAACCAACTGGTTATCTGTATCTGCTTATTTATTTAATGTTATTGTTGATGCTTATGTTAATGGAAGCATTTCTGCTTGCAGAACAATCTCCATGAGCTCTGGTCTCTTTTGAACTTTCTGTTGCCAGAGATATTTAGTTCTGCTGAAACGTTTGATGAATGGTTTCAAATATCTGGCGAAAATGATCAGCAAGAAGTTGTTCAACAACTTCACAAGGTAACTTGATTATTGATTTATGCTGGATCTTATTTTGTACTGTATCATGGACGTGACAATTTGTTCCATCTGTAACATTCTGAAGGTGCTAAGGCCGTTTCTTCTCCGGAGGTTGAAATCTGATGTGGAGAAAGGTTTACCGCCCAAGAAAGAAACTATCCTCAAAGTTGGAATGTCCCAGATGCAGAAGCAGTACTATCGGGCTTTGCTCCAGAAAGACCTGGAGGTTGTTAATGCTGGAGGAGAGCGTAAACGTCTTCTAAATATAGCTATGCAATTGCGCAAATGTTGTAACCATCCATACCTCTTCCAAGGTGCTGAACCTGGTCCACCTTATACTACTGGAGAACATCTTATCACCAATGCCGGTATGATTTTTATGTGCTATCCCAAATCATATTCAGAACCATTGGAAATTTGGAGTACCTCGTGACTTAAATCTTTGAAAACATCTTATTGTAATATGCTTCCGATCTGTTGCAGGTAAAATGGTTCTTTTGGACAAGCTTCTTCCGAAGTTAAAAGAGCGTGATTCCAGAGTTTTGATATTCTCACAGGTTGCTATGACTTTTTTTTTTCCAGTTTACAGTTTATTGAGTTTTTCCTCTTAATTAGCTGCTTAGTTGAGTGTTTGTTTTTCTTAAGTTGCTGTTTATTTGAGTTTTTCTTCATTTATTGTAAGCTTCAACTTGTATGTATGCAGATGACTAGATTACTAGACATTCTTGAAGATTATTTGATGTTCCGTGGGTATCTATATTGTCGTATTGATGGTAACACCGGTGGAGAGGATCGGGATGCATCTATTGAAGCTTTTAATCAGCCTGGAAGTGAGAAGTTCATTTTTCTACTCTCAACTAGAGCAGGTGGCCTTGGTATCAACCTGGCAACTGCTGATGTTGTCATCCTTTATGATAGTGATTGGTAATTGCAACCCTATATGTCATAGTCTGTCTTCTTATGTTCTTTTGCTTCTTAATGCATGTTTTTCTTTAAATTGAAAGTTTTATCCCTGCTCCTATCTCAGGAATCCACAGGTGGACTTGCAAGCACAAGACCGTGCCCATAGGATTGGTCAAAAGAAGGAAGTTCAAGTGTTCAGGTTCTGCACGGAGGTAGGCCTTAATGTCGATGTTATTGATTCTTTCAAGCAGTAAGTGAACAGCTTTTGGATTAAAAAAGTAGTACAGGTCATGTTTAAATTTGAACATCGTTTTGCTGGCTATGCTTTCTCTCAGGTTAACATGCAGGGTTACATTATTTTAATAAATTTTATGTTCAACTGTCCATTCTGTATGATTTTTGGGATATCAGCAAAAGTGCTGCACTTTTCGTTTTTCATTTTTAATGGAAAAATGCAGTACACAATAGAGGAAAAAGTGATCGAGAGGGCCTATAAGAAGCTAGCACTTGACGCTTTGGTAATTCAACAAGGTCGATTAGCAGAGCAAAAAAGTTAGTACTTGTGCTATAAACCATACAGAATTAGCTTGAATTGACTAGACTAGATGCTAATGGCATGTGTATTTGATCATTTTTGTTGTCCCAGCTGTTAACAAAGATGAGTTGTTGCAAATGGTTCGGTTTGGTGCTGAAATGGTCTTCAGTTCTAAAGACAGCACCATTACCGATGAAGATATTGACAGAATCATAGCTAAAGGAGAAGAAGCAACAGCAGAGCTTGACGCAAAGATGAAGAAATTTACAGAAGATGCCATCAAATTCAAAATGGATGATAGTAAGTGTTCCAGATTTTTCTAGTCCTCGTTAGTGTTTGTGTATTGTTGAACTATTTGTACTTTAACTGGACTCTGTTTTCTTTAAAATAGAGTTTTTTTAAATAACATTCTAATAAATTTTACTTTTGTGTTTTCTGTAGCTGCTGAGTTATATGATTTTGATGATGATGACAAGGTATGTTGCACATCACCACTTACATGTCTTGAATCAGGTAGATTGCTGTGGAATCTATGTTGACTTTAATGGGTTGCACTGGTGGAGGGCTGCCTTTGTTGGTTCATCTGAAACATACAACTTTTGATCATCAAGAGTTTATAATTATGTTCTTTTAGTAAGACATTCTAGAAAATTTAGTGCTTTCTGCACGTAATGTGTTTTGCTCACTCTCTGCCAACTAGGTTGACTTCAAGAAAATTGTAACTGAACACTGGAATGAACCACCTAAGAGAGAAAGAAAACGCAAGTAAGACTTGCTCTCACTGCTCTCCCTTCTCTTTGCAATTGTTTATTGAGCTGATTAGATTTTTTATCTAGCTATTCCGAGTCTGAGTACTTCAAACAAGCGATGCGACAAGGTGGTCCAACAAAACCTAGAGAGCCTCGAATTCCTCGTATGCCTCAGCTGTAAGTATATTTCAATCTGTGTGGAGATTTATGGTTCACTAACTTTTATTGACATGTAACCTTAAGGCTTTGTATATTCTCTCATGCAGGCATGATTTTCAGTTTTTCAACAATCAGAGGTTGAATGAGCTGTATGAAAAAGAAGTGCGGTATCTGATGGTACTTGATTATTGCTTCCTCTTTTCTATAAGCTTCAAGTTTTTACTCTGAATGTCACACAGCATTCTCTAATCATAAATATTTCATACTGCATAACTTTTTTCACATGCATAGTAATAGAAAAACTATTTTCCTAGCTCTTCCTTTGTCGGTAGTTATTTATTTATGTTTTCTCTATCCATTCAGCAAACACATCCAAAGAATCAGATGAAAGACACAATTGGAGAAGCAGATGAAACTGAAGGTATTTTGGTTCTGTACAGAAGTTTTATTTTGTTTAAAGTAGTTTATTTTAGTGCTCTTTGGATTTAACTTCGAAGTGAATGATTGTTAGATGTGGGGGAGCCGCTGACTTCTGAGGAACAAGAAGAAAAGGAGCAGTTATTGGAAGAGGTATTTCTCTTTAATTGCTTGGTGCATTCATCTTTAAGCATTTATTCAAAGCTTCACTACTATGTATTCTAGGGTTTCTCTTCTTGGACTCGGAGGGATTTCAATACTTTCATCCGCGCGTGTGAGAAATATGGTCGTAATGACATCAAAGGTATTGCTTCTGAAATGGAAGGTAAAACAGAGGCGGAGGTTGAAAGATATGCTAAGGTCTTTAAAGAGAGATACAAAGAACTAAATGGTATGTGCTGTTTTGCTTTTCAAGTGAAACAGAAAAAGCTCATTATATCAGTTATGATTCATGCAGATTTCATGCTTATTGTTGGTTGTCAATCGAAATTTTAGAGAAATTGATGTATATATTTGCATTGGATTTTTCTCCTTTTAGATTATGACAGGATTATTAAGAACATTGAGAGAGGAGAGGCAAGGATTTCTCGGAAAGACGAGATAATGAAAGCAATTGGAAAGAAGTTGGATCGCTATAGGAATCCTTGGTTAGAACTTAAGATTCAGTATGGCCAGAATAAAGGAAAGCTGTACAATGAAGAATGTGATCGATTCATGGTGTGGCTTCTTTACATATTATAAAAACCTACAGTGCGAGTAGTGCCATTTAAAAATTTGCTTCTATATATTATCCATTTAGTAATGCTATATTTTTCATGTTTAGTTGTGCATGGTTCACAAGCTTGGTTATGGCAACTGGGATGAGTTGAAGGCTGCTTTCAGGACATCACCTTTGTTTCGCTTTGACTGGTTTGTGAAATCACGCACCACTCAAGAGCTTGCAAGACGGTGTGATACTCTTATACGGCTGGTTGAAAGAGAAAACCAAGAGTTTGATGAAAGGGAAAGACAAGCACGGAAGGATAAGAAATTGGCAAAGGTTTCTTTTTTTTGTAATTATATTGGAAACAGTTCTCCTCTTGTATATGGTGAAATTGAGCTTGTATATATAATTCAGAATATCACCTGATGTTCACCATATGATGTTTTTGTAGAATCTGACTCCATCAAAGAGAGGCATGGCAAGGGCACCTGTTGCAGATAATGCTTCAGGTTTGTCATCTATGAAGAAACGCAGGCAATCTGTCATGGATGATTATGTAACCTCGGTGAGCTTTCAAACTTTGTCTTTGTTAAGAGAAAAAATTTGTTTCATTTTGGAGTAATGCCCTTTTATGCTCAAGTCATGTATACTGAAAATGTTCTGTAGTTCTAGGATGGACTTGATGAAGCCCCTTCTTAATCGCCTAGGTTTTAACGTTTTACATAGTGGGCGATTCTTGAAGGACTGATTTAAATGCTCGCTCTTACTTGCAGGGAAGGAAGAGAAGATAAACTATTGCCAGCTTGAGAGGATAGGGTTGGGTCATATTGACCCCTTTTTTGTGAGCGGAAATTGGAGATTGTATTTCTTCAGACCTGGTTGATCTTTATGGTTGATTATAACAAATCATCAGGTCGCAGTTTTTACCTCCTTAATTGTACATAACGTGTAATAGTTTGAACTTGGAAGATAGATGTCTGTCAAGCAGTACAGTCAGAAAATGCCCGACCAAGGCAGCTTTAAGAAGTACGAATTATATCATGCTGGCTACAGTGTCTGTGGTTATTCTACTTTGGTTGCTCCAGTCAGCTTTAGCCATTTGGACCTGCATCGAGAGGATCTACTCCAGGCCCCAACGATTGTCTCATCCGTTTCCTTCATCAAAACTAAGTGATGGCTCAATGTTGTATGCACTATAATTCAAGCGATGACAGACGGCGAGCTGGTGGAATTTCTAATGCAGTGGTTGGCTAAGTTATGTGATAAAGGGTTTTTTTGAGGTAACTCTTTGATAGAGTCTGTTTAGAAAAGCTACGTTTTAGTAATTATTTCAAAAGGGCGTGTATCCAAACAGTTCCTAAGTTTACTGAAGCTACTTTATTTGTTCCCTCAAAGAAGATTCCGAGGACAAGAAACCATGAGCCGAAGGATGTTTGTACGCTAACACACTCTTCGAGCAAGAAAGTCGACTTATAAAATGTAATAAGCATCGATGACAGTATTATATTGATAATTCATTTGTCTACAATGTTATGTGCAGTTCATTCATTTGTCTACAATGTCATGTGCAGTTCGATCCTTTTCGGCCTCGTAGATCTTTCTTGGACTGTGTAGATGATGATTCATCACTTCGATTTTCCTGCGAACAATTCCTTTCTATATTTAAGATCATCATCGCATGGTTCATGAAAATAAAGAAGCTTGGGCAAAAGTACTGTGAGGACCTTGCGTATCTGCATTTAAGGTTTGATCTTCAGCAGCTGCAGTTTCTTCTATCGAAATGTGTCCTTTCTTCACTTCAATCTCCTCGTTAGTTTTACCTGCATCCGACAAATATCCATACAATTGAAAAAGAATGTTATGTTATCTTGCTTTAGACACCCAATTACCCAAACATACCAGGATCTTTTCTGTTAAGTATTATACATGTGCGTACCCATCTCAACGACTGACTTAGACGCAGCTGCGTTAATTTCGTTTTCTTGCTTGCGCGGTTCGATGTTATTTTTCCGAGCCTCTTCCACGGTCTCGAGGACATGAGCATCTTCTTCTTTCTTTCCTCCGTGACCGGGCTCAAAGCCCGGCGAAAAATACCCGCCGCCTTCGGCTGCAATGCCGTGGATCCTCTCCTCCTCTTTCCTCGACGAGAAATACTGGTCCGGAGACTCTCGAGAAATCAACTTACCCGCACGGTTTTCCTCCACCTCCTTCTTCTCCGCTGCCGGAGCTTTCTCTGCAGGTTCCGAGTTCGTTTTCACGTCTTTTACTTCCTTCACTTCTCCGACGCCGTCGCTTCCGCCCTTGGCGGCTTCGGTTACTTGAACGACTTGGGGTTGTGGGTTCTTCACGGCCTCGCTTCCATTGGCAGTGTGTTCGATTGGTGGAACGATTTGGGGGTCCTTCGCGCTGTCGTCGATTTCATCCCGAACGGCTTCTTCGATTTCTGGAACGACTGCGGGGCCGGAGGCGGGTTTCTCCGTTTGCAACTCCGACTTCTTCCGGGGACTCACCGCTACATCGCCGGCGGCGGATTTGTGCTTGGAACCTCTGCAGCCCATGTCTTAAAAATTAAGAATTCGTGATTGATCCGTAGACGAATCAAAAAGACAGTGTAAACTGTAAAACCCCTCTTCTTCTTCCTCTGTAGTTTTGGGTTGATTTTCGGGATTTCTTCCTCTTTATACATTTTGGTGGCGCTGGAGATATTTTTAGAGGAGGTAGGAGGAGGAGGCGCTATTTCGAGGAAAGGGCGGTTATTTCGAACAGTTTTAAAAGAAATTGAGTGGAACCATTTTTTAAATTTGACTCGTTCTCTCTGTCTTCCCGCTGGCCGCTGCTCTGCGTTGGCATATGTACGCATCAACTGAATCCCTCCCAATAATTGAACCACGTACATAGCTCCTTTTAGTTCGTCCATGCATCGGGTTGTTCTTCACCCCTGTCTGAGCCGAATACCCTGGATGGACGGTTTTACTTTTACATAATGGTTTGTTATTTGTTACAGGGAAGGCATATTGGAAAGGAAAAGAACTGTTAAGGGCAGCCAGAGCCAGCCACCATTGCTGGGCACGGGTCTCCTCTTCTCGTATCTAATCTTGGTTTTTATCGGCCTAAAAAGATCGTTCTTTTTTTTTTCTTCTTTATTTTTTTTTTTACAAAAATAATGGGTTGATCGACCTAATAACATTACAGGACGTGAACATACAGAAATTAATCATCGGTGTGCGTTATTGTCGATCGAGCAGAGGTCGTCGAGGTTTGTAATTAGCAGAAGGGTTTTAGACTCGATCTCTGGGCATGGATAACGCTTGCAAGGCAGACTCGTGGCGAGCTCGAACGATAAACCACCCGATTAAGGCAGACGAGGCTCTGAAAGAGGAGACTTTTTGGGTTTTTTGCTTCTAATTCTTTGCTCTGGCCTTCACTAGTCTCAAGATCGACGATAGCCGCGAGAAATGGAAGAACCTGACTCTGGGGGGTGGAAGCGAGTACCCTTCGAGGAAGATATTGACGTCTTTGAAAAGGGGTCAGCCTTCAATTTGAAGCTTCCATTTGCAAACCGGAGTTGAGTGACAGGAGAGGAACAAACAATAGATATCTCAGATCATGATCGTTCCGTTCGTTTCTGGTGATTAAATTAGCAGCCGATTAGAGGTCTTCCCCTGGCGTCAATGGTAACCGCGGCGTGTCTTCTTGCTTGGAAATTGGCTTGATATCAATGAAGGTCGAGATGCGCCGAAATCTTGATATTTTCTCCATCTCCATGGCGCTCAGTCTCCATCTCGCGGAACCTTGCACAAAGAAAACGTAACAGAAGAAGCCTGAGAAAAGAGTGATCCGGCGCTTTGGTGGTAGTTCGCTATATTATTTTGATTACAATTGGGCTGAGCCGATTATTGTTTGAAGTCCAGATAACCAAAAATAAAGGGCCCATACAAGTGTCTTAAAGCTGTAACAAGCGCACGGCCCAGGACGCTTCCCCGGTAATAGTGTCGATTTTCTTCCGTGAGCGCGCCGCGTGAGGTTTCATCAGATGAAATCGGCGCTGCGAAGTACGAGCAGAAGCGGAGTTCCGGGTAGGAATTTGGTAATGAGACAGAGCTTAGGGTTTAGAGAGGAAACACTGCTGCGCGTTCATGGTGATTTGCAGATGGAATTTGGTGGTCGGAAGTGATTTGCTTTTCTTTTGTTCTGGGTCGAGTCCTTTGGCGTGATGTACTGTTTTTCCGGGGTGGAATACGGTGAAGAAGAAAATTTTGTACGAGCGTGGTCGTTCTTCTAGTATTGGCCATCCATGGATCGGCAAGCGCATGATTATGCTGCAGCAATGGCTTTTGCTCAACAACAGCAACAACAGCAGCAGCAATTTGGGTTTCATCCGCAGTCCCAACAATTTCCTCAACAGGTGCACGGTCCCCCTTTTATGGCACCTCACCCTTCCGTGCAGCCGCAGTTCCCTTTTCCCCGTCACTTGCCGCCGCCGCAGCAACCACTCCTCCACCACGGGCCTCATCCACCTCCGCATCCCCATCACCCCCTACTCCATCTTCAACAACAGCAACCGCCTCCTGCCGCTTTTGCGCCTCACCTCCCTCCTCACCTCATGCCCTCGCCTTTTGTCAGCCCTTTCGATCAGCCATCTCCACCTGCCGCCCCTCCTCCTGATCCCGAACTGCATAAGCGAATTGATAAACTCGTTGAATATTCAATCAAGAATGGCCCTGAGTTTGAGGCTATGATCCGCGAGAAACAGCAAGATAATCCTGCTTACAGCTTTCTCTTTGGTGCTGAGGGCCACGCTTACTATCGGTATAAGCTCTGGTTATCTACTCGGGCACCCGGTCCTCCTTTCAATACATCCTTTCCACCTATGATACCTCCTCCCAACCCGCTGAACCCAAATACCCTCAACCCACCTCCTATCAATGCTGCTGGCGGCACCCCTCCGCTTCACCAACCCCCCTTTTCCCCGTTCTACGATCAGCAGCATCCTCAGCCATTTATCCCGCAGCCTCGACCAGACTATGAGTCTTCAACCAAACCATTCAAGGGACTGAATGGTCCTCTTCCTTCTGATGTCGCGGCTGAGCTCAATGGCGTGTTTAATAGCCTCAATGGTACTAAGGAGTCAATTAAAGGGGCAAAGAGCTGGTTTATGCAGAGGTCTCCTTTTGCACCTGCCCTTGCTGAGGCACTCAGAGAGAGAGTTTTCACATTGGATGATTCAGAAAGGCAGCTTCATCTTATTTATTTGGCAAACGACATACTTTTTGACAGGTTCTTCTTTCATTCTTTATTGTTTACATATACTGATAAATCAAACGTTATGCTCCATGAAAAAGGAAAATTACCTTTTTTTTCTAAATGGAAAGGAAATTATCTTTGACTGCCTATAGTTTGTTCTACCTCGTCTTTTCTAGGTGTGACTTCTCAGCGAGTTGAACTTTATTGCTTTCTTTTTGCCACATAACAAGCTGATTCTCTGTGGTTGATTTGTTTTAGAACTTGTTTATTTGCCCATTCACTTAGTATCTGTTGTTTGAAATATATCACCAGTAGTCAAGATATAGGAGGAAGAAAATCCTGATTTTTTTATTTTTATCTTTTTTGGTTTGTGGTCTTTGAGTTTCCCTGTGCATTGTTATGTTTCCGTTTGGTGGTAATGATTTGCTTGCAAATGCCAAGTTTCAGTGTATTTCCCTGAAGGATACCGAGAAGAATTGACGTCTTAATGTTATTTCCTGCTTCAGTGTTTTGATGTATATTTTCAGTTACGGCACAAAGAATTCCTTTAGTGTAACACGAGTTGGTGTCAGGGGAGGGGTGGTGGGATTCTCAAAAAGGAGGTGCACCATCTTTCAGCATCGACTTTTGTACTATAAGAGAAGGTCTAAGCATCTTGATGTGTGTAGTAAATGAACTGCCTGGCTGAAAACATGAGGTGAAGAGCTTAAGTAATATTAGTGTGAGGAGGAGAAAGGGGCATGTGGAATGAATATTTATGGTTTATGGAAAGTGGAATCTTTTACCGGTTGGATATTGCTACTGTAGTTTTTACAGAAGCAAAGCTATTAGGCTGCGAAGTTTACAAGACTTTTGGTTTAGGAAAATTTCTTGCCTTGTGTGATTGGACTCTGGTGTTTCTTTTTTTTTTTCCAAAAAGAAATTGGAATTGGCCTTGAAAGACTAATGTATTTAAGTTGAGAAGTTTAGATACTTATGTTGAAATAAAATGGATTTATAGCTCTACTTTCAATAATGGCCTGGAATGTATTCGTGTGCAGCATTTGAATGTGAAGGTTGTAGATTAAGTAATTTGTTCTGACAACATTAAGTGAATTGCCCTTAAACTGACGACTATATTTGCAAATAAAGACATTTTACTCAATAGGCATCCATTGCGTATACAGTCTCTTCTATTGAATTTTCTTAGTAGTAGTGATGCATATTTAGGAGTGCTGTCTGTTATTATCTGCAGCTTACAGCGCCGTGCCAATCCTCGTGACCTTGACAATGAGGCCCTTGCATTTAAACCTGTTCTGGGCTCCATGCTCGCAAGGATTTACCACAATCCACAAAACAAAAATGCAAACCAGTCACGCCTTCAAAAAATACTGCAATTTTGGGCTTCTAAGGAAGTTTATGATCCTGATACTATTTATGCATTGGAGGGCGAGATGATTGCTGGGCCTCCAGCGAAGTCTCTTACTGTGTTTCCTCAGGATGCCATTGGCAACTCTTCAGATGCCCCAGGTACCTTTGATTGGTCTTGCACCTCCTCTCTTTATCCTTCCTTTTCTGTCCCGCTTCATGAAACTGACTGTGGTATTCTGCAGGACCAATTCCCTCAGGTCTTTCTCAATGGAGTACTGACAAACAAAGGAGTCCTGCCTCCGGTGCTCCCGACCAAGAGCTGCAGGATAAGCAAATAGGTCTCTCTACATCAAATCCAGCCTTGGCAGCTTCTCCGTTTGCTCCTCCTGTTACACAACCATTTATGTCGAGCCAGCAGCCAGTTGGTATGTACCCAGCTGTTGGGCAGATCCCATTTGGAGCATCTTTGCCTTCTTCTGCTCAACCTGCATCTCTTGCACCTCCAATTCCAACCCCTACTGTAGGAGAAAAGCCTCATCCGTACCCATTATTCCCTCCCGGACTCATCCCTGGCATGGTTAGAAAGATGCAAATTGGAAGTGGGGTCCCATATTCACCAATGAGTCCTCTTGACATTCCAACTGTGATTCCTCCATCCACCATTCCACTTTCAGACATTCTGGAGAGAGTCTCAAAATTCTTTAAAGAGATTGGTGAGGTGAATCCATCCGAAGGACCAATGAAGTCATCCGAAACAACTGGTGGAGATGACGACTATGAAATGGAACCTCCTGTTCGGAAGGGAGGAGCCTGTATTCCTCCACCAATGAATCTCCAAGTAGATCCGGAGACTGGAACATTTCCAGATGGAAGTGTTGAGCGAAAGCCAGGTTCAAGTGGCTCAGGACGGTTGGGGCTTGGTGCTACCGCAAATCCCAATGAGGTGAGTCAATATGATGACGTTTACGCTTCTTACAGAAAACAAAGGAGCACCAGTTACCACTCTTCTATGAGCGCAAGGGCAGCTGCTAGGTGAGCACAAGCAAGCTGAGAGGTACGGCATAATGGTGAAGCCGAGAAAAAGAAAAAACCGAGTCATTCTTGTACTTACGAGGCAAGGAATTGTTGCCTGCAACATCATGTACACCATATACCTATACTCAATCAGCTTCCTCGATCGACTGTAGTGACAAGAGTTGTAACATTGAAAATTTAACATGAAAAGATCTGTGGTACTGTTGTTGCTTTGGAACTGTGATTAGCATATAGTTATTGGGTTGTTGACCCTTATTAAGCGTGTACTCTGTTGATTGGTGTAGTCTTATACCTTTATTCGTGACTGAGATATAATCCTTTTGAAAGATATTTAGGTGATGTGGAATTAAGGAGGATCATCGCACAGAAATTTTCAACTCTGCAGATAGAGATGAAATAAAAATCTGAAAGTAATGGAACCGGATTGAGTTAGGATGGTGGCTCTTTATAAAGCCTAGAGACCTGGGGACAGAAGCTACTGATCGACGACTTTTGATGGCCGTGAAGGGGATCTCAGCGCCGCAACGCGCCAGGGGCTAACCAAAATCGGTTTCCGATTTCTTCGGTAAGGATTATATCTCGTTATCCAGAATTGAGATGACGACTTGCCCACACGCCCATTTTCGTTTTCTTCCACGCAAAATTCCCACCTTTTTATCTGCTGCTCCGATCTCAAATTCTCAGCGAATCTCCGCCATTTTTCTCCGAGACCTTTACTACCCGATACGTGGGGTTGCTGCTGATTCGATCGTGACATCAACTAAACTGAAATTTTTCTACTTTCGTAAAGGTTCCAATAACTCCTGGGAGCATTTTTCTATCACGGAGGATGGGACCCTCCCTAGCCTTTCAATTTCATTGGTAAATAGAGAGCATGATTTTGATCTCTACCCTCTACAATCTCTCTGGTTGGTTAAAGCTTAAAAGATTCACTTCTCGATCGGACAAACTGGTTGTTTTATCCGAAATCCTCTAATTTGGTGAAACCGACGCACTTCATGAATTCTGGTGACAATTTGGAACTTTCTTACCTGTAAATAATACCAGTCAAACGCGGGCGGTTCCTTTTCTTCTGCAAAGATTTCCACCCAAATCAAAATCCGTGAATGATATCAATACGATAAAACCGAAAGTTGCACTGCAACTGTGAAGGATCCAGAACTGTGATTCATTGAGGTTCTCGTTCTAGAACCGCGTGCAATCCCAGCATGTAATCATGGTAAAGTATGAAGGAGAAAAGGAAGAGGATCAAATCGGCGACAGTTGAATAAAAAAGGCTACAGAGTAACCCCCAAGGTTTCAACTGTCGTCGCGTCGCCCACAACTTGCTCTTTTTATATATTTTCCCCCTTAAATCCTATTCGCGGACGACACGGCGCCTAAGGAGATAACCATCCAATGCGGGGCTTTCTTTCCCTCCACTCTCTCACGTATAAATATAAATGGTCACTTTTTTCGGTCTGGCCCCTCCCCTGACGTTTTGGGATTGTCCTCTTTGTCTATTTTTCCAGCTCTGGGTTTTGAAAACCCTCTTTCCGAAACCATGGAAGTCTCTGCCGATCAGCGTCTTGATTTCGGAAGGATGGAATATGGGTACGCTGTACAACTCCTTAAACTAATTACATTATAGTCTCAGGCTTTCTTTGATATGTCCACCGCAAGATATTTGGATACTCTGTTACGGGTCCGGCTGATAGATCTGAGTTATCTCGTTTTGTTTCAGTTGCGAGCATTACAGAAGGAGATGCAAGATTCGGGCTCCCTGCTGCAACGAGATCTTTCCTTGTCGCCACTGTCACAACGAAGCAACAGTAAGCGATTCTTTTTGTTTGTGGCGAATTGTTCTTCGCAGGCTCTCTTGTAGTTTTTTTATCAATTTGTTCTTCTGCTGAGCTAGACTACGCTGAAGAACGTTAATGATCGTCATGAACTCGTCCGACAGGATGTTCGACAGGTGAGTGCAATTTGTTTATATTTTTATTACTGTTTCTTTTGTTCGTTCTACTTTTTCTTTTCTTGGAACAAAAAAACGAGAAGCCTCGTTCAACTACTTATTTATGGTGGCATCTATTCTTTCTTCACTTCCAGGTTGTTTGCTCTGTCTGCGCCACTGAGCAGCAGGTGGCTATTGGTCAACGCTTTGCTTCAATTTTCCTCTCTTGTTATGTCTCGCATTCTTACTAGTCTGTCTGTTTACCTAAAACAGGTTCAACAAGTTTGTGAAAACTGTGGGGTCAAGATGGGAGAGTATTTCTGTAGCATGTGCAAATTCTATGACGATGAGGTACAGTACCAAGTGATTTTTTGTGCTTGACTCTATTTATTCTAGTAGAAGTATGTGATGTGAAAGAGTTGTGGTACTTGTTTCTTCGTTGTCGCAGACGGAAAGAGGACAATTCCATTGTAGTGAATGTGGCATTTGCAGGTTTGCTTTTGATGCTCGTTAATTGGTAGTTACTAGCTTTAATGTGTTGTATTGTTGCCTCTCTTTCTTCCAACGATGAGGTATATTTGCAGTCTAATCAGAACTCTTAACCTCTCAGGGTTGGCGGCCAGGAAAACTTCTTTCATTGCCAGAAATGTGGTAAGTCCCTTCTTCATGAGCCGTTGTTTTTATTAATGAATTCCTATTATCATTTTTCCCTGCTGTCAGAAATTTGAAGATGCCATTTATCACAAGTTAAATTTTGACATTTGACATGTTATTAGATCTTACTTGATTATTCCATACATTATTTGTATTTACTTTAGCGGATAGCCAAATAGATGCATGATGTTGGAAACTGGACATTCCATTCACTTATGTTGTTGCTATCTTGTAATATATGCGATGGATATTTCTTCATGCCCTCACACCAAAAAACTTTGCTGTAAGGTGGATTCAGGATTGCATGAGCTTTGCGTAATTACACCTGTCTTCGGGTATAGTTTTTGATTTTATAAGCTTAAATTTCACACTGATCAGTGTTCATTAAATGGTTTTGGGAGTCTGATCTTTCTTTTTGCATTTTCTTGTTCTATGTCAGTTGCTTTAGTTCTTACAGCTGTTCATATAATCTTAGTTTTGCATTATTGATATGTATATCTTAAATATCACACCAGTCAATGTTTATCAAATGGTTTTGGGGTCTGATCTTGATTCTTCGTTGCATTTTCTTGTTCGATGTGAGTTGCTTTAGTTCTTATGTTCATATAATATCAGTTTCGCGTTATTTGTATGTTTGGACGTTGTTACAGTCCTTTAATCTTCTTTTTTGTTTGTTTTGTGTTAACTTTGTAATTATTGTCTTCCCTTTCTTAAGCCATTTCTTTCTGGGTCTTATTTTTGAACTTATCCTGAAAGTTTCCTTCTTGCCTTTGCTAGATCGTAGTGTAAAAATTGTTCCTTAAATTTTTTATGGGATCAAGCTATCATTCTGCTGCAGCAATTAACTGCCATTTTCATACTTAAGGTGCTCCACCAGTCTACAACATGTTTATACAATGGGTGTAGATGCAATATTACTCTCTTTTTGCTGTCTATTTTTTTCTAGAATTAGATGTAGTTCTATTTCTTTGTTCGAGGAGTTACTTTTTGTTTCCCATCTATTGACATATTATGAGACATGCAGGATCATGCTACTCTAATGCGTTGCAGGATAATCACCAATGTGTAGAGAACTCAATGCGTCACCATTGTCCTGTCTGTTATGAGGTCCATGTCCACTTAAAGATCTTTCTAGCACATCTATTGTTTGTGATCTGCATTTTTCTCAAGGTAACTTGTCTCTGTCATGCTGCAGTATCTTTTTGACTCTATGAAGGAGACAAGGGTCATGAGATGTGGGCATACAATGCATGAGGAATGTTTTCGGGAGATGGCATCACACGATAAGTAATATTCTGAACCATTCTCCATTTTCTGGCTTTGTTCAATCTTTTGCCACTTGCATTGGAAATCTTACGTCACTGAATTGCATCTTGTTTTGTTTTGCAGATATAGATGTCCAATTTGTTTTAAGTCAATAATGGACATGACTGATGCCTGGAAGATGTTGGAGCAAGAGGTTAGCATGTTATTCTGCAAATGCTATCACTCTTAGTCAGCATTATTAATATTGTTTACAAAATTGGGTTTATGTTCCACGCACTGATTATTCCTTCTCAAATTGACGTGGATCTCTGAAACTTATTAAGTGAAAAATGGACTTTACATGTATTATGACATCATTATTCTCACCATGAATTTGTCAAATTATTTTCATCGTCAGTAGTTTATATTATGGGTTGTTCTTTCCAAGGTCATAATCATTTATTTTACAAATGTCTTGAAACTAGAACACAATAATTTAAAAATTTGACTGGACCATAGACATTTGACTTCTTAGATCACAGGTGCTTGTCTTGCCATTATTAATATCATCATTATTTGAAGAAAAGGAGGTTTTTAAATTGATCCATTTTCAGTTGTATTATAAATATTATAAATCAACATTGAGAATGATGTGTTGGACAAGAGCAAATATAGAATAAGAATATTTGAAATTTGTGTATATTTAAACGTAATTATAATATGAAGAAATGGGTGCACCGAGCTTATATACGCTTGAGTCCCTTTTTTCCTTTTAAGTATCATTGCGATTATGATAATTCTTGTTTCTGTCGATAAATGTGATAGTTTATTTATCCGAAGGCAATATTTTTTATATTGCCTCTTTCAATTTACCGCTTAAACACATTTCCTCTGAGCTTGACATGCCCTGGCATTGAAGTGTCTATTGGACACCTGCAATTACTATTTATTCATATTGTTAGATTAATTAAGTATATAAACAGAAAAGAGCAAGTATAACATAAAAAGGATGAGGTCATCATCTACTTTAGGGCTACTCCATATTTACTAATAGATTATAGAAAAGAGCAAGTATAAATCACTTCTTCTTGCTAATAGATTATAGAAAAAAGGTGAGAAAATCAGGTGGAGAATGGTATCTATTCTTTCTTTATAATTTTTTATTTCTTCTACTCTCCATTTTCTTGGTCTTTGTCATTGGCCCCATTTTGCTGCTGTGTACCATTTGGACATTTTTTTTGCTAGAGAATTTAAGCAAGAATGCATTGTGAATTTCCATTTCTTTGTGCACATGTGTCGTCCCTGATACGCATGATTAATAATAGTGGGTGGGTGTGGTTAAGGATGATGAAAGAGATGGTCAATGAGTATTCACTCTACTGCTGGAAAGCTGACTATTAATGTGTGAGTGGTTTTTTCGAGAAAGGAGAACGAAAGAGATAGTCAATGAGTATTCACTCTGTTGCTGCACGGATGATGAATGAGTAGTTGAGCTTTCCTGGTGCTTTTCGTGCAGCTATTACTTTTCCTATATGTTGAAAATAAAAGATGGATTAGGTTGTTCCATTCATCTCTCTTTCCTTTTCTTTGTTCAATATGTATCCGATGAATTGGTCATTTATTGTTGTTAGGGGCTGCTCTACTCCATATTTACTATTTGAGTGTCTCCGTCTCTCAGGTAGAAGCTACACGCATGCCTGAGGAATACCGATACCGGAAGGTATATATCTTCATTGTCTGTTGTCTTCTTCTTTTCTTTTTCTAACTGCTAGATATGATGTTCCTTCAAATTTTGTTAGTTAAAGACATTCTTATAGTTCCACTTAAAAAAAAAAAAAAAAAAAAAAAGACATTCTTATAGTAAAACACAGTTTTGTTTTTTATTTGGTCGATACAGACATTCTTTGGGTAAGCAACTGTTTTATTTTGGTGTTAAATTTTGCTACTAAATCTTAAACTTTATAATGTTGGAACGAATCTCTATGAGATTCTGTTGACGACTGGACTATCATGAAAATGATAAGTTGTATGGGAGTCTTGTGAGCGGGGGTTCTGTTGTCTCTAATCCTATTATATTTATTACGATCTAAACATTCAAAAACGGGGTTGCAGGTGTGGATCCTCTGCAATGACTGCAACGAGACTACAGAAGTCTATTATCACATAATTGGACATAAATGTGGGCAGTGCAATTCATTCAACACCACCACAATTCGTTCACCACTTTGATTCCTTTCTCTGCAAAACCCAACTGAGGCCAACTCCAGGGACTGCAGTAAACATGGATGTTCATTAGCTAGCTTAGCATCGGACTGAACGGCATGCAAGTTTGCTGGGTGTCACCGGTGTCTTCGGCTAGTCTTATTACTATATCTTATATATGATTCTGTTAGATTGACTCAAATTCATTCGTTGTGTTATGTATGACTTGGAGCCCCGGGCGTCTGGACTTTGATAGGTTATTTTAGTACATTCTTATGGATAAAAGCGTAGTTTCCACATTTGAGCTGCTATGTTGCAGGGATATCGTTAAAAACAATGAGAATCTAACATGAACTGTTCAAACAGTAGCGTACTGATAAAATGTGCATGGTTTGGTAGCGAGATTGCCATTTGAGAAGTGTTGTTATACAAGTTGTTGCAAAAAATTAAAAAAATTCCAATAAAACAAAGTTTTTGGTGCGCTGAAGCAGCTCTGATAAACCCCACCGACCGTGTGGTGGCTTGCAGCATAAAAAGTAGAGAGGCGAGCGACAAGCTCAGACTACGAGCTCAGACTTGTTCTTGATCTTGATCTTCATACTCTCATGGCATTACCTCTGGGTCATTCAGTGCCTGTGCCCATCGTTCAAGAAATGGCGAGAGGGCTCTCGGTGGTTCCACCTCGTTATCAACGAAAGGACCAGGACCCTCCTATCGATTTCTGTGGCGACTCTTTCCTAATTTCTATTCCAATCATCGACATGCAGGAGCTACTCTCCGGAGAATCCATGGATGTCGAACTCAAGAAACTGTATTCTGCATGCAAAGATTGGGGTTTCTTTCAGGTTCCTCTCTTTGATTGACACTAATATTACCGAATTCTCGCTGCTTGGTCTAATCAATCTGCCACTAATTAATTTGTCTATGGACTCTCTCTCTAGATCTCTTTCTCTATATCTCTCTCTCATTCATTTGCTCTGCTTTCTCATTCTCTCACTGCATTCAGCTTGTAAACCATGGAGTGAGTTATCAACTGTTGGAAAAAGTGAAAGGAGAGGTGGAAGGGTTCTTCAAGTTGCCCATTGAGGAGAGAGAAAAGATAAAGCAGCTGAGCGGAGACCTCCAGGGATACGGCCAGGCCTTTGTTTTATCGGAAGAGCAGAAGCTAGATTGGTCGGACATGATTTACCTGGTAACACACCCAGAAGATGAGAGGAACCAAAACATTTTCCAAAACCTCCCCTCTTCTCTCAGGCAAGTAATTTTCTCGATCAAACGGTTAATTTTGTATATTACACTATGCTTATACGATCCTGATCGATACTAGCTACTCAATAATTATCTCCTCTTGATTTCTTGAGATTGCAGGGAAGCTCTGGAAGCTTACACATTGGAGGTGGACAAGGTGGGCATAACCCTGTTAGACAAAATGGCCACTGCGTTAGGAATCGAGGTGAAAGAAATGAGAGACTTCTTTGGGCACGTCCATCGCACGATGAGGGTGAACTACTACCCTGCATGTCCTCAGCCAGAGGTCGCCATTGGAGGCTGCGCTCATTCAGACGGTGTAGGTCTCACCATCCTTATCCAGGTTAATGACATCGACGGACTCCAGGTGAAACACCAAAGGAATTGGATTCCAGTCAGGCCACTCCCAGACGCATTCATCGTCAACATAGGCGACATGCTCGAGGTACGTAATTAAGTGCACGGGGACGTGGCTGAGAGCTAATTTATAATTAAACGAGCTCTAATATGCATGTATATATGTATCTGCATTGATCGAGCAATTCCGTTTGATCATGAGTATATATCTCTTCATGTAATTGGGTTTGCTTTGAATATCATTGCAGATGTTTACTAATGGGGTGTACCATAGCTGCGAGCACAGGGTGAGGGCAATTAGTACTTGCGAGGAAGACAGGATCTCTGTGTCTAGGTTTTTCCGTCCCCCTCGCGGGAGAGACATCGTCCCGCCCAGCAGCTTGATCAACCCAGAGAATCCTCCACTGTACAAGAAAATAAAGGCGGACGCATTCTTAAAAGGTTTCTTCTCCAGTCCGAGTAAGGGAAGGTACACGTGGAATGAGTCTGTCCTTGAACTTGGACATGCATATAGTGAGTGATCTGCAAATCCAATTTATTTATTTATTTTTTGTTTTTTTGTTTTTCTGGTGCAGGAACTGCTCCGGCAGGTCGATCACGTGCTCGAACCTTCTTTACACCGTACGTCACCATTAGCTCTACCACCAGCTGCTCTCAGCCTTCAAAACCAGAACGTATATTAATCAAATTTCTCAAACTAGAAAGGCCATATAACAGAGCAAATAATAAATAAAGAAAATGATTAAAAGCATCAAGCTACCATAACCCATGGAAGTACTTGATTAATAAATTTAATTTAATAAGGATAAACAGAAATGTTTAAACCCTAACTTCAGTATAAAAAGAATTCATCCATGATTAAAATAAACCATTGAAACCAACCCATCTCATTCTATTAAGTACAAGCCAAATTAAACCCAGTGTATTCATCAAAGCAATAATAAATAAGGAAAATAACTGAAAGAAGCTTCCATATTCAAAAAATCCTTAGATCGCCCTTGATTCCTCTATTATACTCCGAGGGGTAAGCAAATTAGAAATGCATCAATTAATCACTATATAATCTTGATTAACTAAATGTAGGCTATTTTGCTTTACTATACCCCAACTCGTTTAAAGTTTAAATAGATATGTACTTCAGTTAAAAAAAAATTCTAATTTATCAAACCGATCAAAAGTTGTGTCGGCTGTGGGTGGAATATTACTTCGCTGCCTTTTGTCAATCCGAAAATGAATTACGCAAAAATGGGCCTGCAAACAGTAAAGATCAAGCAGGAAATGCTCTAATTTTTAAAACAAAATGGCGGTGGAAGAATCTGTCAGACAATTCTTTCCCTGCCGATCACGGGCCGGTCGAACATTGATAAAGCAGGGAAATCAATTAAGGATTTTCACCGATGTGTTCTGTAGGTGGAACAAGACTTAAGGAAATTAACCGTAACTTTGCAGGAAAAGATTGAGAATCTCATATCAACTGTTCAAACAGTAGCGTGCTGGTGAGTTTGGTAGCCAGATTGCCATTTGACAAGTGTTGTTGTTATACAAGCTGTTGTTGAAAAAAAATAAAAAAAATTCCAATAAAACAGTTTATGGTTCGTTGAACCAGCTCTGATAAACCCCACCGACCTTGTGGTGGCTTGCAGCATATATATCATGAAGAGGAGAGAGGTGAGCGACAAGCTCAGACTACGTGCTCAGACTACGAGCTCATGAGACTGCGAGCTCAGAGTACAAGCTCAGACATGTTCTTGATCTTCGTCTTCCTACTCTCATGGCATTACCTCTGGATCATTCACTGCCTGTGCCCATCGTTCAAGAAATGGCGAGAGAGCTCTCGGTGGTTCCTCCTCGTTATCAACGACACTACAACGAGACATATAAGTCTATTAATACCTACAACGAGACTAGAAGTCTATTATCACATTACGATATAAACATTTAAAAGTGGTGTTGATCCTCTTCTTTAACGACTACAACGAGACTACACATTAAGATCTAAACATGCATTTAAATGTGGTGTCACCACTTTGATTCCTATCTCAGCAAAACAAAACTGAGGCTAACTCTAAGGACTGCAGCGAACATGGATCTAATTGATAGGCATGCAATCTCGCGTGGTGTACCAGACTACTTTCTCATTTTTCAGACTTGAGTTCTCGGAGGAAAGAGAAACGAGATAAAAGCAGCAGTATTCTGTCATTACATCCAAGAGCTCGGCCGACGAGGACTCCTCAAGGCCAAGGGGATCAATGAGCATGGCTGACCGGACGGGGAGGAGGAAGCCGCAGACTCCGTACCAGTAGGTTGGACGGGAAGTTTCTTCGGGAGAGGCCTTCACGAACTCATGACCTTCTTGTCGTGGGAGGCCTTTGAAGCAGCGGCGCCGGAGGAGGAAGCCATGGACTCCGTACCAGTAGGTCGGCAGGGAGTTTCTTCCGGAATGGCCTGCACGAACTCATGATCTTGCGGGAGGGTTTTGAAGCGGCGGTGCCGGAGGAGTAAACCGTGGACTAGTCCGTACCAGTAGGTCGGACAAAAAGTTTCTTCGGAAAAGGCCTCCACGAACTCAAGACTTTTTTTCGCGGGAGGGCTATGAAGCGGCGGCGCCGGAGGAGGAAGCCGGGGACACCATACTAGTAGGTCGGACAGGGAGTTTCTTTGGGAGTAGCCTGCACGAACTCATGACCTTCTTGTCGCGGGAGGGCTTTGAAGCGGCGGTGCCGGAGGAGGAAGTTGTGGACTCCGTACCAGTAGATCGGATAGGGAGTTTCATTGGGAGAGGCCTGCACGAACTCATGATAATGAGGGAGGGCTTTGAAGTGGCGGTGCCGGAGGAGCACCAGTAGAAAAATGCCTTTCAAGTTTCACTAATGACCGTCTCTATAAAAATTTCTTTAGCGGGGGCTAATACAAACCCGTCTCTAAATCGTTTTGCGATTAATCAACCGTCCCCTACATATTATTACAGATGGACGACGAATTACCCATATCTAATATATATTATTAGGAGCGGCTACTAACACTAGGGCGGGTGACTAATTAACATCCCTAAAAAAAGTCTTTACAGGCGGAGCCTATTTTATTGTATTTTAATACCCTTGTCCATTTTATTGTATTTTAAAATCCTAACCGTTTTAAATATAAATCTTGTTTTTTTTTGTCTCCCCCACTAACCCTTTAATATCTCCCGCCTTCAAATTAAAGATTGAAAACGCTTCTCGAAGCAAACTCCACCTTATCGTACGAAAATTAACTCCTTGCCAAACGCTAGCGCCAGAGGGTCGGCTGAGAGATCCCGTGTACCCGCCAATAGCAACAGGTAGATTTTTATTTCTCACTTCCGGCTTTATCCTTTTAGTGCTTCTTCAATAATAAAATAGGAATTGGATTGATGGTTGACGTTCAAGCACAAAATAAAATAATAATAACAATGGAAGGAGGGATTCACGTTCTTGGAAACTTAATTAATGATTTAACAAATCTTTAAGTTTTCAACTTTACGAGTAATTAATCTTGTGAATGGAGCTCTTTCCAAAAAGAAAATAATAATAAAATCATACAAGCTATTGAGTATTTGAACTCGGCTCATCGTGAACTTAGCTTTTTTTTCACTACAATAAGCATTCATGAACCGATGACTCTCCTTATTAATCCGGGAAAATATATTTGCATTGAAATTTTGATTTTTCCTTCCTTATTAAACCAGAAAAATATATTTTAAAGAAGATTTATTCTTCTATTTTTTAAGATTATCATCTTGGTTGTGTAGTACTCTTTCAGATAAAAAAATACCCCTGAGAGCAAAATAAAATTGTGTGGTTGGGAAATAAATAACTTGACAACAAAAACAATCTTTGTGCTTTTGACTCTATAATTTGTTTTTTTATTATTCTATTTTGTATTTTCTCAATAGTTGATCTTATACTTTTGCTTGTAAATTTTTCCCCTGGTTGGTGTAGTTACATAATTTTTTTTGTCGAATTACATCTTAGTCGACTGGAGAAAATGGTGTGGATTAACTTTATGCAAATATTTGGTGGATATACTCTAGTATTTGTTGTGTCTAGCTTATTGTGTAGGAGCAATTAATATCTCTTATTTTGGAGGTATATTTGATCCTAGATCTGGTATTATAAAGAATCTTGTCCACATTGTTCGGGATCTTTTATTTGTTGGCATATAAATGTAAGTTAGGGTGGATTTAATTGTTTTGATTTAAGCATATTGGATTGACAAACTCTTTACTTCTTAAAAAATGTTTGCATTACTCTCTTATTTGATTAGATTAACAATACATGATTTATATTGTGTCGTAAATAAGAGTGTAGTTACAGTATCTAAATATAAGTTTGTATGAACCACAAATGTAGGAACCCCAAAGCCCACAACCTAAAGAGAGGGAGACCAAGTTTGATAAGATTAGGATTTATAGAAGTACTCACCGTCTTTTTTATTTATTTATTTATTTATTTATTTATTTGTTTATTTATTTATTTATTTTTTTTGTTTTGTGTATTCTGTCATTGTTTAAAGTGAAGAGATGGACTATCTCAATAACAAAAAATGGATGTACGAGTATTGGAGACCATTCAGTACTATATTCTTAGAGTATTAGAGATAGACTATCTCAATAACAGCCCTAAAAAGTTTTAAAGACGCTGTCGTAAACCGTCACTAAAAGGTTTTAGTGACACTATCGGAGACTATCCTTAAAAATATCATCAGTGACGACACCGAACCGTCCCTATTAAATTTTTTTATTAGGGACGGTGGAATGCCATCCCTATTGTTTTCCAGTAACGCTAGATAGTCTATACCTATGTTCGAAACTCTCACTACTAAAAATATTACACCTTTTTAATATTTTTCCTATTAATGTATTTACATTAATCAAAATTCTTAGGAAATAAATAAATTTAGTTCAATAATATAACTTAAAAGCATAATGATATGTTATTAATATTTGAGAAAATAATGAAAAATAATATTGTAATTTTATTATTATTATCTTATATTATTTATATATTATAATGAAAATTACAATATCCTTAATTACGTTATAATTAATTTTCCCATATCTCTTCTGTATGACATGCACGAGAGGATATACCATGAGAGGAGAGGCCGAGCAAAGAGTGAGCAGAGAGGGGAGAGAGAAAGAATAGAGTGAAAAGCAGTGCTACGGTTCTGCTTACTGGAGGGAGAAGCTTACTTTCTCCTCGACCTCGTTACTTGTGTTCAGGACTCGGAATAATGCTGTGGAGTGAAAGAGAGCAGTCTTTATCGTCCCTGTCCTAGAAATAAGAAATAATTTCTCCACGTGGCTTTTGTCCACGTTTTGATTGAGGCACCTTGGTCTAAGGTAAACGCCAAATATAAAAAGTACCGGAAGAAAAAGGGGATAATCAGAAAACGAGGAGAAAAGGAGAAAAATATTATCGTTCCCATGTGGACGGCAGCTGCTGCTTTTAAATCATCTCCCTCTGTACTCCACCTTCCAGTTCCATCCCCGCTACTGAACGCCCACTCTCTTCCTCTCTCTCTCTCTCTCTCTCTCCCCTGTTGCCATGAGAGGCTCAGTCGTTCCTCCAGTCAAGTTCAGCATTGGAACCGAAGACGAGGAAGAAGAAGATAATATTAAAGCGATGCTGAGTACTCGTCGGACCTCATCAGAGACGGAGATGGGCTGCTGCTCCTCCGGGCAAACGGCCACCACGAGCGACCCAGTTGGTCTGCTTATTCTCATACACAAGCCTAAGGCCTCGACGACGCTCTCCACTGTTATCAACAAAGTGGGTTTGTCACGAGTGATGATCAGCAGAGGCGTCAATTACCCAAGGATGCTACGGAATACTAGTCTTCCCCTGGGTTTTTTTCTCGAGGCGTGCCGTCTCTGCAACAAGAAGCTGAGCCCCGGAAAGACGTTTACATGTACAGGTAAATTACCTTGGGATATTAAATTGAATTTTTTGGGGGAAATAATAATTGGGGTTGTGGAAATCGAATTGATTTTTTTTAAGGGAAATCAAAATTGGGGTTGTGGAAATCGAATTGATTTTTTTGGAGGAAATCAAAATCAGGGGAGACCAGGCGTTCTGCAGCGCGGACTGTCGGTGCGAGCGAATTTTGCTGGACGAGATGTGCGAGAGAGAGGAAGAGTACTTAACGAAGAGGCAGAGGAGGAGGCCGACGAAGGTGGCGTCGCCGCCTCTGCGCTGCAATGACGGAAAAAATCACGAACAGGCCGAATCGCATCGACGGAGAGACATCTGGGCCACCGGCTAATCCCCGTTTTCTGCCGCCGGCGGCTTTTAATTACAGCCGGAGCGGGAATCCACCCCACCATATACCTGCATACTCGATAGAAATTTTGCACTACTCTTTAACATTTCTTTCTGATCAGGAGCATCGAAGAAAGAAAATGAATCTTTACAGACAAAAAAAAAAAAGGTAAATTTAGTACCCGAATCGGAGTAATCGAAGCTCGCTTGCTCCTTTCAGTACTCCAGTACAAGTATTTTTTTTTAATCTTCTTCTTCTTCCCCGTTGGATCCTGGTAGAGCGTCACAAGCTCTACCAGTTTTACATGTAAAATTCTCACCTACAGAGTAATTAAACTGTAAACCTAAACCTGTTTGGATGTTTTATTATCAACTGCATGCGAGAGTAATGACATGAAATCTGTTCCTTTTTTTCCTTTCTTTCTTTTTGGGACTCTCCGCCATTTTCAATGAAATGAAAACCCGGGTCCTTAAGTGACACGTCGCAGCTAATGGACTGGAGTAATCATATCGATGGGCCAACTGTAGCAGGGAAATCCAGGTCCGTTTGCCAAAACATTTACTCTAAATAAATTTAATTAAAATAATTTTAAATCATTCTAATTGTTCAAATTACTCTTTCTCGTCTGGGTGTTATTTAAAATATTTTTCTTATGTTAACAAAAATACTCGCATTAGTAATAATATAGGGTAACTGAGAAGTATTCGAGTCCGAGTCGACCCGGCGACAGTTCTCCCGAGTATTCGAGTTCGAGTCGACCCGGCGACAGTTCTCCCGAGTATTCGAGTTCGAGTCGACCCGGCGACAGTTCTCCCGAGTATTCGAGTTCGAGTCGACCCGGCGACAGCTCTGTAACCTCTGTTCCTCCCCTCAGGGTTTCGGGTTTAAGCCCCTACAGTCTGGTAGCGTCAAATCTATTCCTGCTCCCCCGGAGACCCCCCCGCGACTCCGACGCTTCAATACAGGCTGCACCGTGGACGAAGATCGGCAAAGTTGCGAGCTTTATCATGTCATCTCCATTGATGGAGGAACCCAAGTCGGAAACCCTCGAAGAAAAGGCCGCACCGACATCACTTCCCGATTCTTTGGACCAGTCCGATACTTCCAATACCGACGCGGTCCACGGGGAGCGCAGGGGGAATGAAGGGGGAGAGGAAGAAGAGGTGGAAGGCGAGTGCGGGTTCTGTTTGTTCATGAAAGGTGGTGGTTGTAAAGATGCGTTTATTGCCTGGGAGAACTGCGTCGAGGAGGCCGAGAAGGCCAAGGAGAATATGGTGGACAAGTGCTTCGAGATCACTAGTAAACTTAAGCAGTGCATGGATGCGCATGCCGATTACTACCACCCTATACTGAACGCTGAGAAGGCGATGGAAGAAGAGGCTGAGCGGCAGTTGAAGGAAGAAGCAGCTCAACAATCACAGACTGAAGCGGTCAAGGAACCGGAGAAGGAGTCGCCTCTGGAACAGAAATAGAAGAAGTTAACAAAATTTTTGTGCTGTTATTTAATTACTATTTTTGAGGATTCATCGAGGTAAACTGGGAGATCTCAAGGCTTTTTTTTTTGGGAGATCTTAAAGCTTTTTTGTTGGTCACTGTAAGAGAATAAACGACGGATGATGTCTTGTTGAAACAGCTGACAGGTTCATCTGTAAACATTAGAAATTGTACCCCAATTTTACGACGTATATGTTGATGATTCCCTGAACTACTTTCTTCAGCATGAAATCCGTTTTCATGTTACTTTTCATGTGCTGGATATTATGTCGTAGTCTTAGGATGACAGAGAAGTAGAATGATTGTGTCTTATCAATGGACCTATGCGACGGACTATAGGCAAACTTCCCCGGCCAGGGAACTCTTTTTAGTGGACTAATCACAAGACTGAAAATGGTTCTACAATTTCACCAATTATTGAAATTGATGACTACATCCAAGGCTTACATTCCAATTTGCATCTTATACTTTTCTGTTAGACATAAGTTGCATGCAGCTGCATTCTTGTGTTAGTCTTCATTTTGCATTTTGGTGCTGGGTATAATTTCAGAGATCCAAGCAGTGCAATTAAATTTGACTTTGCCTGGTCCTGTAGTTTGGTTGAGGGACAGCAGTAGGAATTTGTAACCACAATAAACCTGCTGTTTAAAACCAGTTACAAAGTTTTTTCTTCAGTTTGGAGAAGGTGATCTAAACCTGTTACTTATAATTAAGTCATATGTCTTCTTCAATTTGGAGAAAAGTAATTCCTATTATTTGAGGCTAAAGCCTGTTATTTTTAACCTTTTGGGAATGTTGGCCTATTATATCTTGTACCTTTCATATGTGGGACGAGCCTGTTGATCTAGATTAATACCTGAAAGCGCTTTCATGAATATTTGTAAGCAGAATATCCAAGTTAACTGCATGTCCTGACATTCCTGATACAGATTCTTGAAACTTGTCGTGACATTGTGTATGGAACCATTACAGAGCCATTTTATTGTTCTTGTTCATAAATTCTGGATTTTCTTCATTCCTCATGCAACTATTTCTTATAAACTTCTTTGAAAGTGGGTGAGTTGCTACTAGTTCAGCAGCACAATGCCTTAGAAATTTTTTATCCACTTCACTTCGTGGTAGATTTATCAGTGTCCTGGACAAGAATATCATAGTCAAGCAGCAATCTACATTCATTTTTTACCATACTTATCATCGCTGGAGCTAGCACAAAGTATTCATTTGGTTGGTATATATGTTCGCAGCTTTATCTTTCTGTGAGAGAATTATTAGTTTTGTTCTATTATTTCTTTTTCCGATTCTTGATGTTGTACTCCTTATACTTAGAAAAACTTTCCTGAGTGCATCTCTTTTATCTGTCAATCTGGGAGTTCTATAAACGAGGTTGACTATAGGGCCTGCTTCAGGAATTCATGACTGTGAGTTCTTGGTTTCTTGCACAAGTTTTTTGTTAAAATCCGTTTTGTCTATTGCTTCTGATTTAGGCTGTCATATAGTTCAAATGACATATCCCATTGTGCAGCTGTGTCCTCTATCAAACCTGTTAAGCTACCTTTAAACATCATAATCCCTTGTAACAGTTTGCATTGCTAAAATAATTTAGATGGTTCTCTTAAAAAAAAAATTAGATGGTGATAGACTACTGCCAAATCTTTGTTCTAATTGTAATATTGGTCTTTCTGTTTGTGATATCATGATCTTCACTCTATGTACAGATTCCGTGATCATATGCTTCACAGTGTGGATGAAGAGTTCCGCTATATTGTGGGCTTATGGTATCATGTTTATGCATTTCTTAAGATGCTTCCTCATAGTTGTATACAACTGACTCTCCAACTACTTCTGCCAGTTCTTTTTACAGGCTACTCGTTTCTCATCAGCGCCAGTGCTAACCGCTGAGTGAATCTATTGAGTGCAACATTTTATTTTTTACCACATTTTAATGCTATATTTTTATTTAGAAAACTTTCTTCGTTATAGTTAATGCATCGAAAGAGTTGTTTTAAGTTATTAGCATGTTTACAAAACTAATGATTTTATAATTCTAGTTGCTATTTCATGATTGAAACGAAAATCTAAAAAGTATCATTCGAGCTGCTCCATGTTACTGGCTTCTTCTCCTAAAGCTTCCTTTGATAAAGAATGGGAAATCATGTAGCAGAAATAGTTGGTTCTTCCAATTCATTCATTTTAGGTTCTTCCACTTTCTATCACGTTGACTTAATTATTTATTTATTTATTCATTTTTTAGAATGGCTATGACTTTATCAAGGAGACAAGGAAATTACATAGCACAACATAGATGTCAACAGCTTAGCAGCTCCAACAAGGGAGCAGAGTGAGTGAGGAGCGGACTTTTTAAACAACACTTTTAGCTGAATGGGAAATCTTCCACTATGCAATGAGTCATTGAGATGAGAGGTCAGATAACTCCTCAAAGAGAGGCTTTGAGTTTCCAAGGGAGAGGTGAAGAGGTGCTAGCCATGCCGACCACCATGGCAGAGTCGCCTTTAATCATTAAAGAGCATAAGAGGTGTTGTTGGAAGAGCTGAACTGCAGCTAAAAGGGCTCCTGTCTCAGCCTTGCGGAAGGAGCAGCAGCCAGCAGGCCCTTAGAAATCCAGAAGGATGTAGCCGTCATTGCCCCTATTGACTCCTAAATCATATTATGATCATCATAAAAAAGTATAGTGCATGGCCTGATAGCCCATTGCTTTTCATTGCAATGTTCGTTTATTATGTTTTTCACAAAGCTCGTCCTATTACCCCAAGCAGTGGAGGCTTACTCGTGTTGGCATCACTCCCACTCTCCCAGCAGTTTGAACTTTTGTTGCGACATGTCTGCTCTAGCTTGTTTCATAAATTGCCAAGTACTTTTTCGGTGTCGTATACCAAATTGAAGTATGGATGGATTGAATTCAGGTCTTTTTCGACAGGTCTCTGAAAAATAAAATCATTTTTCTTATTTAAAGAGGAATTTTTCTAAAAAGGGGTTTGTCTAAACAGTTTTTATGATGGGTTCTTTTGCCTTTTAGCCTCCAAATAACGTTGCCAAACTCGCCTTCTAAGCACTTAGGTAATTGGGATGTATGAAAGCGGTCAGCTAATTGGGATTTATGAAAGCGATCAGCTAATTGGGATTCATGAAAGCGTCAGCTAATTGGGATTTATGAAAGCGTCTGTAAGTGAAGCTTGACCTCCCGCCACAAATGGAAATTCGGAGCTGAAACGAAGCAAACTGAGCGAAAAAACTTTTTCGAAATCTGGTTTACCAACCATTTTTATGACTATATGCAAGCAAAAATTCTTTAGAATTCCATCGATTTCAAAAGCAAACAGACCATCTTTCGGGAATTTTGGATTAAGATTGTAATATTTGTTTCATCACCAGATGCTGCTGCTCGACTTCTTTTTGTCGGGCACGAGACTTTTAAGGTGTTCTTTTGTCATTCACCCGAGCCATTTTTCAAGCTCCTGCAATAGAGAAATATAATTCAGTTTTTCTAGGTGTCTTCAGCACATTGCGAGCTCTGCTCACCTCACAGCATGTTTACACATCAAGCTTTCTAATTTTCGGTAAATCCATGGTCGTCTTGTTCATATCACTGCAGACAGCGACACCGCCCTCACCCCCTTTTGGCTTTCTCCGTCTTATATATATTCAGATACTTTCTCAAGAACCCTTCTTCTCTTTCCCCAGGATAATCTTTCGGACATCGTCACCGACTGGACCTTGGGAATCAGAAAGCTCTTCGAAGGGGTTCCATGGAAGTTCTGAGTCTAACCCCTGATCCCCTTCGTTCCCCCTGTCGTTCCGTGGAACATGCGAGTGCTCAGAGAATACGGTCGAAGGGTTTTGAGTGCAGGGTGATATATGCGAGAATAGTAACGGCCTTGGACATGCAAAACAGTATCAGCATCGTCTTCCCGGCGAGAGACGTTCAGGCGTCTTTGAGGATCAATGGCGTGAAGGTCAGCCCTTATGTGAAAATCTCGAGAGCCCTGAAGAGGCACAGGATGGACGCGGTAACGTCTGAGTATATCTATGTGAACACCGATAGAATCAAACTCGGCGGCCCCTTTGTTCCTTTCGAGATTCGCTTGCAAGACGGCCGAGTTCTTTTCTGTGGCACGCTCAGAAGGGGAAACGGGGTTAATGGTGCTCCCGTTTGGGCCATGGAGTGTAAGGAAGGTGGGTTCGACGTGGGGGTGAGTGGGGGGATGGTGGATGTTTGCTTTGCAGGTAGCTCTTTAGGGAGACCTGCGCTTTTGAATGGAGTCGTGGACTTCCAGAAGAAGAGATGCAAAGAGTTGGATTCCATCCCTGAAGGAGATGATGCTATGAAGTACTACTCCAAGGTCAGATATTATAGTTTTTGATATCTTTGGATCACTGAAGTACTGGTTTCTTCTTCAACTTTCTTCTCTTGTTCGTGGTGTATAAATTTTATAAAGCTTTAGTCTCTCCCTTTCTGCCATTAATATATCTCTGTTTATTCCCTGTCTATATTGATTTACCCATGTTCTGTATTTTCAATCCTTAGATGGTGCAAAATCTCCTCCATCTATGATCTAACGTTCTACAAATGACCCAGGAAATCGAGGAGCAATTGACCACTGACAGTAACGAGATATCATCTACTGACTTCGATCCCCATTACAGAGTTGATGAAGAAGAAGAAGAGGAAGAAGAAGAAGAGGAAGAAGTGGAAGAAGAGGAAGCACAAGAGGTTTCGTGGTTCAATGCAGGGGTGAGGTTAGGCGTGGGTCTGGGGCTTGGGATGTGTATAGGGGTTGGAGTTGTTTTGGGTTTGACTGTTAGGACATACAGAGCCGCCTCTGGGGCTATCAGAAGGCTCATCTGACCTTAAAATGTGGCCTTCACATGCCCGCTGACATGTTATCATCCTCGTGGCTCGCAACGGCAAAAGTAAAAAGAGCCAGAACACAAGGGATAGATCGTCCTAAAGCGTCAGCTAACTCATTAGCCTGAGGTGAGTGCCCATTGTGGCCTCAATATGTGAATATCGGTCTTGAGTGACGCTGTTACATGTTTTTTAGAGCGAAGGAGATTGAAGTTTAATAATGAATGGGGTGTTACTAAGTTATACAAATCTGTGGCTAGTTTCCTTCTTTGTCTGCCAAGAAGCTTTATCTTACCCGGTAGTAGATGCAGAAAGAAAGAGAATTCCGATGATGGATTAAAACTTCAATAAAATCTGAGGCTTTTTAAAAGGCATCGTTTTTCAGTTGTTGTATCCTCCTTGCCAACAGCTTTCAGTAATCAGCTTTCAATATTGTTGGTAAATGTCACTGTTCTAAATTTCAATTAATAGACATCGTTAATATTAATTGTAATTTTGGTAAAGTTAGACGTCTTTGAAATTTTTTACTGTAAATTTCTAATGATGTGAGCTACATCGTTAAAAACTAGTAGCAACGAACACAAGCGTTGCTACCGAAGTTTGTAGGGAGTGGACTGTAAGCGCGTTTATTCTCGAATAATGAATTGTTTTGCCATCAAAATGCCTTTAGCCACAATCTCGCCAAGTGACGGGGTGAATAAGCAACCAGTCAAAATGAGTCGAAAGTTTGAGCAAACCTATTTTATCATGGTCGGTCCACTTATTTTATCATGGTCGGTCCACTTATTTTGTACTACATTTGTAACGAAATTCTATCCTGAAATTGTTGATTGTGGCGTGTCGTTTAACGTTATATGTAACTCACTATAATTGTGGAGTCACGAGAAAAACGTGAGGCATTCTATTTCAAATATCAACCACTTCAGATTTTACAATACGACCATCTTTGAAGAGAGAATTGTTTATTACAGAATAATATGTGACAATTGGGTCCCCAGACCATCTGAAGCAAAAGACCTTATGGATACACAGGGTGAGGAAGCATCACTCAGCATGTCAAGAAATTTACATTAGAGGTATTTCAAAGGTAACACCTAGAATGAATTACACGAGACAAGCCCAAGGTTTGTCAACAAACTCCAATTTGGGAGGTACCAGTAACAAGTTAAAAGGACTCCACCAAAAAAGAGACCTCCCAATCAGCATAAAGAGAAGGTACTGTAAATCTGAACTACGCCTACAATTGCTCCAAAAAATAAGGGAAGCTTGTATATTTTGGTTCCCATCCAATCTCTGCACGAGTTTTTGAGTTATTTAACCGTTTCCCCAATGGATCGCTGGTTCCTTCAAAATGAAAAGTAACTTACTGATTAATACAAGATCATATTCCCCGTTATAAAAACTAATGAAACCTAGTTCAGACATGAAGCGTCAAGCTTACTTACCAGTAAAACCCATAAACTTTTTGCTGAACTTGCCACTTTTGTTGACACAGTCCATGATATCCCGCCTGCAGCCATCAGCTTTTAGAAAAGGAAAATTCTCAAGTACTTAGTTAACTGGAGAAAGACTATATGCATAACCTCACCCATCAAGTTAAGAAATTCTCAAACTCCTTTGGCTGGAGAAGTAAGAGACCTAACTAATTTCATCATTTACGGAAAGACTAAAGAGGTCTCACAGTGCAATGCAGAGATTGTAGAAACAGCTTTAGATGACTGATGCTGCTTCAAGTTTACTGTTTGAGCATACAACCAAAGAACTGTGCCTTCATCCTAAACTATTCTCGAATGTCCATTATGGTGGAAGCTTCAGAGCTTATGTACCACCAGCTTTATACAAATACTTGCCTGGATAAAGGATGATTGTCACAACCCAGGAAAATCCGACCCCAAAGCTTCTTTTTCAGAACTGCAACTGAAAGAGATGCAGCATCCTGCTTAGATAAAAGCCAATCAGCAATGCAAACTCATATTAGCTGATAATAGATTGCATCCCCACAAAGATCTCCAAGATTCAGCCATCTTTTCCGGATTGCTAAAAACAAGGTGACTACCAATGCACAATTAAGGACCAAGTAAGACAATAAGAACCTCGTAGTGAATCAAATTAAGCACATGGTCTGGATGACTATCAACCGTCCCTTTCTCCAGCCAGTAAACATGTGCACCTCTATCAGCTTTGTAAAAATAGTTAATGAAATACTAGAGAAGAACATTCAGACTAGAGAAATTTATGGTCAGTTGCAGCAATATGACTGATATAAAGTAAAGACGCCACTATGAGGATATATAAAGGCCTGCCAACCGTAGAACACATCCACCGACATCCAGCACTGCTTGTTCTGCTCCCAAGAGCACGTCAGTCCGAGGGCTTCTTCCAAGTGGCACTATTGGTGAATCCTAGCCCATGGATGAAGTTGTTTTAGAATATAATTAATAGTCTAGAGTAAATTTATAATGTAGGCAGCACCTAAAGATAAGAACAAGATCTTCTAGATTAAAGCCCATAAGCAAGACAGTTGAAATAAGTTTCACTTAAGCTCGTCTCCTATCAAACAGTTAGAAGATTGAGCGCTGAAAAGATAACACAGTTGATAGGCACTCCTTATTAACACCTAGTTGTAGGGCATAATGCCTCTGTAGCTTTCTTTCTGTTTAGATTAGAGCTATTTTTAGTTCTCTTTACCTGGTAATTTCTCTTTCCTTTATTCAACAAGAAGTTAAAAAAAAAAGAAAAATTTATAAGAGAACTTAACAACCTCTTTTCTTTATTATGATTTTGAAATGTTCAAATAATTACAACCCAATCTGTTGTCCATAGCTTAAAAAGTTTTGGCCTTTTAGAACGTCCTTGTTACATGTAGCATAAATCACAGGCTTCTCCACTGATAGATTAAGGCACACAATTCTGTACAGTAAAGAGATGGCTCAATATCCTTCGCTTATCTTCCTCAGTAGAACTCAGCCCACCAAATCCACATAAGTTTCAGTTCATAATCAAAATCTAAATGGAAAGAGGGCCGGATTGTTCTAAAAGCAAAAAAATAAATCTATTGTTTAACCTGCTTTTCACTAGTTCTCAACGCGATCAAGCAGACAATGTCTAACAAACCCGAAACAAGACTTGTAACATTTCTCCAAGCAACTGAAGTTTCTCACAGCAATTCAAGAACATTGGCGTCATTGTGAATTTGTGCTTTTTATGATGCATGTTTAAAACTCCCATATAATAAATTAGAAATCCACTGCCATGAATCTAAAAGGCAACAACAAGCATCTCCATTCATATGATAACTGGAACAATAAACACAAAATATGTTATCAGTAGAAAGAGTATCTAAATCAAATGTAGCACCTCATCACATGGTGAATTGTCATTGCAATCATAGGCTGCAGTGCTTGATGTAAACAAAAGTGAACCATCACCACTCCAGCAAGAAGCAGCCTGCCTGCATGGTAAGTTTGACAAGCTTACAGATTATAACTGTCTAAGTGTCATGTTAACGCAACAGTCATGAAGAAATGAGAACCAGAAAAGAGTGGCCATAATAACAGATAAACAAATTACTCTGCTTCTTGTGGTGGACATGATGGTTATTCATTACAAAGGATGGAGGAAAGACAATTAATCATAAAATAGCAAGCCCTCCTCTAAAAATAAGTAGAAGAAACTTTTATAAGAATAAATCACCCCAACATGGATACCAGCTGTTTCCTGCCCAAGCCACAAAATGTCAATAATCTTGTCTCTGAATTGCAGAAAAACTGAGAATAGGCTAAAATACTTAATGAAGAATAGACTAAGGCTACTTTCAGGTTTCTGCATTTTCCATAGTTTCCCTACCCTTTTAAGCTTATATTTCCACGAAGAAACCACAATTAGGGGAAAAAAGAAATAAAGAGACTACACTAGATTTCATAACATTTGGACCACCTTGATAACTATCCAAAACATCAATAATATCTAAACATTATGATATTAGGATCAGGACACTAAAACTTCACAAACACGATAAAAAGATAGTCTTGAAAACAGTTTTATTTTACCTGATATCACCGTGGTAATCTGGACTACGAGATGGAGGAGCACAGAAGATAACATAAGGAAACTTCTGAGTTTCGAGGGATCCTCTCAAAATTGGCTTGACTCCCATATTTATCAATTCTTCATGATGGTCTATGGTCATTGTCTGTCCAAATATTTGACAGCCAGGATATTCCTGATGCATATCAGAGGTTACAATATAACCATTGCCATGAATATTTAAAAACAAATGAACAAAATTAATCCAATCAAATTTAAACAATATTAGACTATATCAACAGTAAAACTTGTTCTAACCCCGAGAGCATTGGTATGTTGTTAGCCCAATTAAATGGGCAGCAGGTGCGACCAAGAGACAATAAAGTTTAACTGAAGACCCAATAGAGCATAAAGGAATCAATAGATGTATTAGAGCCTGAGGATTTAAATTAAAAAACCAGAACTCATGTTTGAGAGAGGCTATTTAAAGGTTTATTGGAAAGAATATCTACAAATTCATTATCTGAATAATAGCTGTCAAGTGAAGGCATTGGATGCAGATTTTTGGTAAGGTACCTTCAAAACAATACCGGGAACTACAGTACTACAACAATGCTACAGGTGCAAATTTTCTTATTGTTGTCTCAATAAGAAAAGCTTGAGGGAAGCTTTACAGAGCGGATTCCCATGTTTTATCAGCACATTTCACGTATCCTCTTGATCAAATGGATCCTGAAGCTCTGAAAATTGTAGGAGTAAAATAATAAAACATATACGAGATACAAGAATTTCTATCATACAAAAAAAAGATTTTCATAGTCCAATCTAAATCATGAAGAATTTGGAAGCAATTACACTTGTCCTGTTTCAAATGGGACGGTGAGTTGCAAAACGAAAAGAAACTTCAGACAAATTCATCCTACCAAGTTTTCAGCTCATCATATTAGGTTTTCCACTCTTTTTTTTAAGCTTATCATATAATCTAATTATACTTAATTCAAAAGAAACCATTTTTTGTCGCTTCATTGGATGCTCTCAATTTATTTTTTTGGAACTGGCCTTTTTATGTCAACTCGTTTTTCATTAAAAATAAGTCTTAGAATGCATCTGGTTGAATTAAATTGACATTCATCTTTGAGTTCGTTCAGAAAAATTTAGGATGAATTACCAATAAGAACTCCAGGCATGCCATGAAATTCTAAGATTGTACTTCTCGTCGTGTAATATCGCAATTATCCATTTTAAAAAAGTAACAAACATACCTGATTCCATTTTTCGGCTACAATTCGACCAAGTACACCCGGTCCAACAATTAACAGATCATTTTTTCCAATCAAACCAGAAAAAGATACTTCTGATCCTATAACAGGCAAACCTGCAGTCATCAGAAAACAATTGATCGTTGGTTTTACATCAGTGTAACAGATGTTCAATCCGAAACAAAAACAAAATAGACTCTAATGGCCAACAAGTCACCATAAGAGAATAATAGGACATTTTATGTCAGTTAATGACAAGAGATAAATTCACATTGACATGTTACATATCAGTCACGTAGAAGAATCTCACACGTAGAATCTGAAAATAAATATACATACTAAGACAGAAACTCAAAAATGATAGGGAGCATTCACTTTGATAAGGGAATCGACAACCACTGCAAACATCGAAACAGAACCATTTTCCACACACCTAAATAGCGAGAAAATGTCAAAGCAGGTATACCGTTTCACATGACATAAAATTTATAGTACATATTAAATTATGCATCTATTCAGGCTTGATATAAGCAATAGCACGGCAGATTAGTGTTTCCAGGCTACGCACGTTACATGTATACAAAACAAGTCAGTCAACGGAAAACTGGAAACCGAGATGTGATAAGGAAGATAGGCCAAAAGCATAGGAATAATGATTTGGTCAACAAATTTCGAATTATATTTGAAGGTCAGTGTACTGAGTCTACTGACATAAACGATCATGTCAAAAGGAGATATTTCAAGAGTTCGATCGCAACAGCCACGTGAAAAGACCAGAGAAACGATTAAACAGGGGACCATGCAAAGGAATTACTACACATCTTTCACGGACGAAAGATTTCTCGACTGAGACCGACCATCTGACTGAACGAAAGTTGAGGGGAGAGAAATGGAAGCGCGAGACAGCTTAAGCACCACTGATCCGGAGATGGCCACACCATCACCAAATCAACGGCGCAGATCACTCGGCAGACACGGATGCTCATTCAACGAGACGGCTTCTTGATCCGCTCGCAGTCAAAGAGGGAACCAGCAACTCCATCGGACGATGAAACAGAGGCACGGCGATGGAAAAATTTGAAAAAGAAAAAAAAATGAATAGATTATCGATGACGAGAATTCGACATCAGGAGAACAAAATGCGTGCAAGAGGAAGCCCCTATGACGAAATAACTCACCGGTAGGGGACGAAGACGGCAGGGAGGAAGAAGCGGGGGACATTGCCACGGGCGTCAGTCTTCGCGTCGTCGGGAAATTAGGTTTCGAGAGTGAAGAGAGCAGAGGGAGATGAGAAGATGAGGAATGGCGCGGAGAAGACGAGAAGGAGAGACGACGGAGGGAGGGGTGTCCTGCCCGAGGACCCAAGTTGGGACACCTCATCTCCATGGATTGGCCAAAACTGGCGCGGGGGAGAGTGTCTTGTGTGTGTGTGAATTATTTCATTTTCGGGCACCGTGCGGATATGGGAGGACCAGATTTCGGTAAAACTTTCTGATACCAATCGCTAGTCGCCACATTACACATTATCCGGATATCGAAAAGGATATAAAAGGACACAGGCCAAGTCGCACTTCAGGTGCCATCTCTACATGGTCCTAGTCGCCACGGCAGACTATGAGTCTAGGACGTGTACCACACGAGTCTTAGTTTTCATGAAATAATGTTTTGGGTCAGGTTTGTAATCCATCGGAATATTAGATTACGTACTAAAAATATCATGTTCATACACATTACTATTTTACAATCAACCAAAATAACCTCATAATCCATTTTAAAAGTCCAAATTGTCAAACTCTCTCGCCCTTAATTAAACTATCAAACCCCATAAAATGTCAATTTATAAGACTTTTTATTTTCCAATTTGATACTTAAAACTTAGGGGATACTTTTAATATTAAAAGGACTTGACACATGGCACACTCGTCCACGAAAGTAAGTGTGGAATGTGCATCACCCTCGGGACATGGACTGCGTTCGACTACCCATGACATGTACGAATTAGAGTTTTAGTTATATGAGCATGTGGGCAGTCTCCAAAGCAAAACGTAAATGGTCATAATTGGATGTGATTTGATGAGGAAGGACGTAACATGATGTCGAATGTATTGCATGCACCCCATGCGGACGACCTCAATTAAGTTCATCATCCTCTATCATCTTCACTTCCAATTACTCCTCTTTGACCGAATTATGAACCTAACAACTTATATATGCACTTTATTTTTTTATACTATTTTGTGGAAGAATAATTCTTAAAAAACGTTTTAACTCATTCGAATGGACAAATGTTAGGTTTATTTGACTACCTAATTGGTGTGAACGGTAGCATATCCTATCCTCCTTGGATTAAAAAGAAGATGGATCTAAGACCGTATAAGCTTGGACATATCCAGTTTTTCGTTGCACTTTTCACGTTAAAAATATAATAATATACAATAAAAAAGGAACATTTGTATGAAAATGTTTCCATGATAGGTATCATAAATGTTGTAAAATATTATTGAAATGAGTTGGATCAAGTGAAAGATGAAAATTGGAGTTTAAAATTGTAAGCTTAAGGTACATAAAATTTATATATGAAAATTTTTCATAAATGTCTTTGAGTAATGTTAGACGCACCTATCCATACATATTAATCTAAGCCCTTCAAAATATAAAAAATATATTTTTTTATAAAATTCTATTTTCTAGAGGATAAACCCTAGGCACCAATAGTTTAGATTAAGTGCGAACGGTAGCATATCCTATCCTCCTTGGATTAAAAAGAAGATGGATCTAAGACCGTATAAGCTTGGACATATCCAGTTTTTCGTTGCACTTTTCACGTTAAAAATATAATAATATACAATAAAAAAGGAACATTTGTATGAAAATGTTTCCATGATAGGTATCATAAATGTTGTAAAATATTATTGAAATGAGTTGGATCAAGTGAAAGATGAAAATTGGAGTTTAAAATTGTAAGCTTAAGGTACATAAAATTTATATATGAAAATTTTTCATAAATGTCTTTGAGTAATGTTAGACGCGCCTATCCATACATATTAATCTAAGCCCTTCAAAATATAAAAAATATATTTTTTTATAAAATTCTATTTTCTAGAGGATAAACCCTAGGCACCAATAGTTTAGATTAAGTGCGAGGAATAGGTGTGTGGGCTAAGTGCAACTAGCATTATTCAATGTTTTTTTAATGGTAAAAATGATGGTATTGTGAGATTGAATATCAAGTTGAGGAATCAATGCCATGAATAACAAATTCATGCTTGTGACAAAAACGGAAAACATATTAGACAACTATGTAAAAGCATGAGCTTTCCAACTCAACCTCATAATAATGTTACGTACTAGGGGTGTTTATGAATATTAAAGTGGACCCAAAAAAAAAAAAAGTAACTGTACTTACCCATTACATAACCACGTCCTCTCTCATGCATTTTACCACATATTTATAGATAAATACAATATAACTTGGATGGCTGCCCCTTACTTTTTCTACGTGCTTTAACATATTTCTAATGAAATTCTTATAAGTGTAATACCACTGGCAATAGAAGACAAAGATTAACTAATCCATCACCAACTAATGAAATATGTGGCCTTATGTGCCTTGTCCCTTGTCGAAGTCCGATTTGATTTTAGCACCACGTCCGAGCTTTCGTCCCTTTCTCCTTGCCACCCTATATCGGTGATAGAGATGTTTTTTTCCTAGTCAAACCAAACCCAAACTTTATATTCGTTACATGTAGACGTTGATGTGTTGTCATTTGATTGAGTAATGCCATGTGAAATTTAATACCTAGACACGAAATGTACGTAAATCATTATTGTAAAAGCAATACTATGATTTTGGCACATCTGTGTGTCTCTTACAGCCAACATAGTCGATGAACGAACAGGTACCCTTGTCATGATTTATATATGTGATACATGTTTCAAAGTGAAACAAAATATTGTTTTATGTGAATTATTTATATTTTTACATTATTGTTTGTATTGACCGATATCATTATTCCTTCTCCTCTTATTCTCTGATTAACAAAAAATAAACTACTTTTTGGCCGATAACAATCCAATTAAATATTGATTAATTGTTAAGTGAGATGAGATATTTTCAATAACGAACATGCTTAGCAAAACTGAATATATAGAATGTATTTTTCAATATGGAATCCGAAGGTTTGAGGATACACTTATCCTTATATTATTTTATTGGGTCTCGAATGTACCGAACTATATTGTTATACTCATCATTGAATAATAAAAAATTAAGTAGATGTAGTTTTCGAATATAAATAAGTATACGACCACTCCATTGAACTATTATATACTTATCGGCAAAGTAACTTATTTTTTAAGGTGTGCTTTTAGTGCTCGAGCTGGAATTATTTTTGGGTATTATCATTACTTAAGGGAGTAAGTAACCAAACTTAACAAATTCAGTTTCATGAACTTAAAGCATGGGAGTGAGACGATATTAATATAATCTGTTACTTAAAGTATTAGGTAGAGTGCGTTTCACGAGGCTAGGGACCATATAAATTTAGAAAATAAAATAAAAAAAAATAATAAAGTATTATAATTATTCATCATTTAATGAGATTCCTAATTAATTTTCCCAAAACAATTAATTTAAATAGTAAAAGTGTAAAAAGTTCTCATTTTGTTCCTCATGAGCTCGCCACCAGCTCCTGATAAAAGTTAAAAATCGACAGAATTTCAAAATCATGCTCTTACTAATGACGAAAGCAACACCCTGGCCCACTCTGGCGTTTCGAATTACATCAATCCGTAAAAAAATAAAGCGGCCAACTACCTCCTTATCTGGGATCCGACGGTTCACGGTGACCCTCGTAAATTAGTTGGGCCCCCTTGGTACGGGGATACCTGCAAACGGGACCCGCAGGAAGAATTTACCGGGAGATGGAATACAAGTAAATGACATTATTGCCCTCGAGTGTTCTGGTCCGACTGCCCGAGGACCGCGATTTTACTGTAGAGTGTACAGTGTAGGGCTGAAGGTAGAAAAGAGTCCGCTGAAAGCAGCTTCCGCAGTCCCCATCACCTTTTTGGTCCGGTTCGAGACAAACCGAACCATTCCACGTGTCAGTTTTCTACTGGATATCGTGGCTGGTGAACGGTTTGACTTGCCAGGATCAGAATTTTTCTGCCTCCTACAAGGCGTGTGTAACAGCGGAGCCATGTATATTCCATACACCGAGACACGGTGTAATAGTCTCCTTCTCCCTCTCTCCATCAGGCCGGGGCTCTCTCTCTCTCTCTCTCTCTCTCTCTCTCTCTCTCTCTCTCTCTCTCTCTCTCTCTCTCTCTCTCATTGTCTGTCCAAAGAGTCAAAAGGGTGTCACACCGGAGAGTCCATACGGTAATTCTTCATAAATCGGGTCAATAAAACAACATCGAAGCTCTGGCTGCCGCTTTAATGGTGGATCGTCAAAGATCGAAGCCCTAATTTACTATTTCTATCGCTCCTTTTTCTTCCTTTTCGTCAGCCACAAATCGTGGTGACTGCAAATCATTGCTCTCTCTCGCCTGTCGGATAAAAGAGAAAAGGTTACGTCTTTCAGCTGACTGGTGGCGTGTTCGATCAAGTCTTCTAAATCGAGGGCGAGGTTAGGGTTTATGCTGTGGATCATCAGTGCGGTGGAGTAATGCGTTGCGCTGAGAGATGAAGTTTGGTTCAGTGAGGGATGGGTTGCGTCTTTGGAAGGGAGGCGTCGGCATCTGCGAGTTCGGAAAAGGAGAGGGAGAAGGACAGGAATTCGTCGGCTCTTTCGGGAAGGAAAGCTCAAATTTCTGTGCCGAGGACTGAGACTGTTGAGGTTCAGAACGGGAACGATGATAGCCAGAAAAAGGTAGAAAAGACCGACGGGAGTCAACGGCCACGAGGCGAGCGGAGGCGCTCGCGACCAAACCCGAGGCTCAGTAACCCTCCGAAGAATGTATATGGCGAGCAGGTTGCTGCTGGATGGCCTTCTTGGCTCTCCGCTGTCGCAGGCGAGGCCATCAAGGGCTGGACACCCCGGCGGGCTGACACTTTTGAGAAGTTAGATAAGGCAAGCGTCCTGTTTCTTTTTCATGTCGTTTTAATTCGTAAGTTTTGTTTTCGTTGTTGAGATTATGATCTTTGGGTTTCAGATTGGGCAAGGAACTTACAGCAATGTATACAAAGCTAGAGATACCTTGTCAGGCAAAATTGTGGCGTTGAAGAAAGTTAGGTTCGACAATTTGGAACCTGAGAGTGTGAAATTCATGGCCAGGGAGATTCTCATCCTACGGCGGTTGGATCACCCGAACGTTGTAAAATTAGAGGGCTTGGTCACCTCGAGGATGTCTTGTAGTTTGTACCTTGTGTTTGAATACATGGAGCACGATCTGGCAGGACTAGCTGCAAGTCCGGGAATTAAGTTCACTGAACCTCAGGTTCGCGTCACCTCAGAGTATACCATAGTTTTGTTTAGTTTCAGTAAAAAGGGGTGTTGGCTGCTTACAATTTTCGTGTGGCAGGTAAAATGTTATATGCATCAGCTATTGTCGGGACTTGAGCACTGTCACAATCGAGGGGTGTTACACCGTGACATTAAGGGTTCGAATCTTCTTCTTGACAATGGTGGGGTACTTAAAATTGCGGATTTTGGTTTGGCTTCATTCTTCGATCCAAACCACAAGCAGCCCATGACTAGTCGTGTGGTAACACTTTGGTACAGGCCTCCAGAACTTCTTTTGGGGGCTACAGATTATGGTGTAGGTGTGGATCTCTGGAGTGCTGGTTGCATTCTGGCAGAGTTATTGGCTGGAAAGCCAATCATGCCTGGTCGGACAGAGGTTAGTAGTGACATTTTCCAATTTAGATCCATCTAGACTGATAAAATGTGTTTCCTGCAATATTAATTGATTTTGAAGGCTTCTGTAGACACGCATGCGGTGCAATTTCTTTGTTTATGTTATCCATATAAAGTACAAGCTTGGGCAAGATATTAAGAGTTTTTGTGTGCTTCATGTTTAAGGAGTGCTGGCTTCCATTAATTAGTTCGAACACTGTTCTGTCTCTATTACATTTTTCTCGAAGACTTCCAAACAAATTCAGATGCTGATATTATATCTTACATCTGGGCTTGAAAAGAAACAGACCTGTTATAGCTAGTTAAATGTGCTTTTTTCTTTTAAGAGAAGCAATTTAATTTTCCCCCTTGTTTTGCCAGGTGGAGCAACTGCACAAGATCTTCAAGTTGTGTGGATCTCCTACTGAAGAATACTGGAAGAAGTCAAAGTTGCCTCATGCTACCATATTTAAACCCCAACAACCTTATAAACGATGCATAGCAGAGACTTTTAAGGATTTTCCTCCATCTTCATTACCGCTTATTGAAACACTTCTTGCAATAGACCCCATTGAACGCAAAACTGCTTTTGATGCTCTGAATAGTGAAGTAAGTTTATTGCATTATGCCTTTCTGGACATTTTCTTTGTAGAATCTCCTTTTGTTACTTTGATGTGGCTGAATAGTTTACTGCAATTAGCCTCGATATCTCATTTAAGGAGTTCCTGCTGTTTTCGCCGTGTTCTAACTGCTAATTGATATTTTGGGGCATATATTTTTCTTTTTGACGAAACATATTCTTTTTTAAAAGGAAAAAGAGGAGTTAAATACAACAGAAGGCCCCGAAGAGAGGGGAAGCTAATATAAACTAACTGCTACCTGTTTAGGATTTCCTTACAAAGCCGTCAGCTTTTAAATTTGCTCGCATGATACTTGATATTTTAAGTTGCGTAGAGGAACATAGGTCTTCAATCTGGGTTAAATGCTGGTAAAAAAGTCGTAGTTGACTGCTACCTATGGCCCAAGAAATAATAGTCTTGGAGTCACCTTCCACAACGACTGTGCTTGAGAAGTGCTGCTGGAAAATTTTTAAGTCCGCAAAGAAGACCAGACACTTCAGCAGTTGTGGGGTCAGAAATTTCCTACAGACAACGGAATCACACTTGAAATGATTACCTATTAAGGCACCAACACCAGGGAGACAAGGCTTCCCGGAACTCTGCAATCCTACTCTCATGCATAAAGAATAAATGAATTTGTTGCCTGTTCAAAGTTCTTCATGCTGTGAAACATGCAAACACCGATAAGTTCAGATGTTACAATCTCAAATTGGCCAATGGAGGTTAGAGTGCCTTTTCTAACTTAGTACCATAGAATCAGCTAAGGTATTGATGTGAAACTATGACTGTTCTCCCACAACCACCAATGTTACTCGCAAAAAACCAAGCTTGAGAGTGTCTAGCATACCTGCATATGCCATGTCAAACAAGCTTAGGCCATATGTGAATAAGCAGGGTTTGTATTCAGGCTGATAAGACGATACTTGGGGGTTGTTCTATATGAAGATGATTATCGGGGCTGAGAGCACTTTATGAAGTTCCATCCAAAGATGTTTAGCTAAAGTCAGGAAGCTTGTCCAAAGATTATAATTTGGTGGCTGTTCAAACCGGTGACTGGCGTGGACATTTCCTCTTACTTATTGAGTCTTGTAAACCTTTTTTGAGATCATAGCACATATGTGGGTCATATTTATGGACTTTTAGTGATCGACATATGCAATAGCCTTTTCTTGTGCAGATGTTATTATTCTTTGAGGATGGGCAGCTTCTTCTGCATCTGTTTCTAAACTGCTTAAGCATACTGCAGTAATTGTATGGAATTTTTCTGTAGATCTAGCTGCAGCCTTTGTTGTTTCTTCTTTTTAGCCTTCTATGTTTGCGTGGTCTTTTTTCCTTTGACTTTGATGCAGATATGCTGTCAGGAAATCTTTCATTTTGTAATAATTTAACTTGTTAGTATGGAGCAAGTCCATGTAGGCTAACTTTGGCTTCTCATTTCGGGATGGAAATGGACCAACTTTAACAAACTGGATCAGGTCTATGATACACGAACCTGAATTATGGACCCACAGAATAGGTTAAGACGTGTTCTTTTATAGAAAGACTGTTTTTAGTTTACTGCTGCATTCCTTGAAAAAACTGATTCCCAGTGATTACAGACATGATCTGGATTCAACCTTGACATGGTATTAGAGTATGGCTTGTACTCTGTCCTAGCTGGTGTCCAGGTGAGTTTGTACCTTATTTAATCTGTCTACATATCATGGTCTTAGGTTTGAACATTGAGGGTGAGATCTGGTGGAGAATAATTCAGCATAGTTTAAAGTAAAGATTTTGTAGTTATTAATTGTGAAAGACCTTACTGCTAGTTATTCTGAGACGATAGACCTGGCCAAATTTATGCTTTTCTTTGAAGATATTGTTTTCTTGTGGTGCAGTGAAAGCTAATCCGGAGTGAAAAATACTACCCTGCTAAGCATGATCATGAAAATACTTCTGTTCTGAGTGTTTCTTTTGGATGTTTATGTATATTTTGTGCCTTTAGACTGGGAATGATACTTGAATCTATCTGGTATCGTCTGTTTCTTTTCTGTTATTGGTAAGCTGCCAAAAGTTTTACTGATTCATTTGAAAAAAAATTCTCAACCAAGGTTCCAGTGTTGCACTTGTTAATTTCTTATTCAAGAAAATACATCATAGTTACTCATTTGTGGATGATTTACATTTTGTTTGTGTATAGGATTATTCTATTTAACCTAATGGAGGAGCATACTGACCAGCTAACATTATTTCTATAATTGAGGATCGGTGGCTTTTCTTCCCAGTTTCATATCCCCTTAGAAATGAAAACCAATTGCTCACTGAGTAGCCAGTAAGTGATTGTTTATATGCATCATATAGTGCAGATTTAGCATAGTACCACTAACTTCAACTTAGGCTGTAGTTGAAATTTGAGCCTTATTTTCTGGTTTTATCTTTGTTATCAGTCTAATAAAGATGGCAAAAGGCAAGCGGCTCTTCCTCGAAAGTTTTTTATCAGCTGTACATTGGGAACAAAAATACTGTACATTGGGCTCAAATAGGATGTACCTGAAAATGAGTAAAAAACTAAAAGTGGTTTTGTGATGCATAGTGCATTTCCAAAGTTAAAACATACTCTTCTGAGGAAAAAATAATGCCACAGTAAGCTTGTTTTATAATATGAAGCTACTTCAAGTTCTGCTTCAACTTCAAGTTCTTAATTTTGTTCTCCATTCTTTTGTGCAAACTCTGGTATACATTTTCCTTCACACATTAATTAGTCTTGTCTGGGACTTGTTTCTTTTATTTTGTATATGTTGTTCAAAAATTATTTCTTTTGAGCGAGAACCTCTTCATGAGAATTTCGTTTTGTGAACATAATCTGAGAATTGAAATTGTAGCTCTCTTGATGAAATGAATGAGACTGGTTTTGGACTTTTTTTCTTTTATATGATATGAAGTAAGAGCTTCTTTGTACTAGACGTGAAACATGTCCTACGAAAGATGCAATAAGGATTTAAAGATCCAATACCTGCAGATGCATGGTTAATATTCTGGTGAAGAGTATGGCAGGTTCCATTTCAAGTATTTAGTCACTTAGGAGGGCTATTAGTTATCTTCATAACTAGTTCGCTTTTCCAAGCACTTTTAAATGTGTGACTTTTTTCCATTTAATACTCTTCATGTCGAGGCTTGCACATAATGGATTTGAGACAAGGTGTCACACTGCTGGATTGACCAAGGCCCGAACTTAGTCTTTTGTAGTGTGTGGCCAAATCCTTCTGGTTGTTAGTCAGCCTCCTAAGTAAGAGTTAGCGCAGCGAAAATCCGTTTTAAGTGTAATAACACCCTCAAAACTCAATGGCAAGAACAAATACGAGATTAGGAGGAAAGGATTCTTCTAAGAAGTGATGAAGTGATTACAAGGTCTTCTAAAAGGTTATTATAGTATACACTTGCCCCATATGTGGGGAGATCTCACCAAAATCTGCTAGTCTCTAGCTAACTCATTCAAAGTCATTTGAATGTGTTTATTTAAATTCAAACCTCAACTAATTTGTGCCAGCTATTAAGCATCCGAATATGCATGTGGCGCATGCGCATGCGACCCTGCGCGCACGCGCTTGTTGGTCGGCTGTCCATGCGCATGTATGTGCGCTTCCGCCCTTGCTGTGCCATTTTGCGCATGTCCGCACTCCATGGACGTTGCGCTTGTTGGCATAGTCAAGTTGTGCCCTGCATCACAAGGGTACAAACTTCTAATGGAGCATCCAGTACACAAATAAGTTATGGACTCACTCAAGAGCCGACAATACAACCTGGAGAGTACAACCTGCTCTATTGCTATGTTTACGATTGAGTCCAGTTTCATCTCATAAATGATTAGCCATTTAGGAGGCATATTCCTTAACTAGCTAATTCACCTTTTTTAACAATTTTCAATTGGTTGATATGATGGATGGTATTAAAGGATTCTCAGTTCTGTAGATGAGATAATTTGAGGGATGTTTTCAACCTTCCCCGCTGTTGATGTTATACTCGAGGGCAGATTTCTCCAAAAATTGGGTCACCAAAGTAACTTCAATTTGTTGAGGACATTTGGACCTGGGAAGATGTGCTGGTGCCTTAGGGTTTCAAATGCTGAACATGTCCATGCATATTCAGTACCTCCTGGTTTTGTCGATTCTAGTGAGGCAGCACCAAATCTCCTCTTACAGGACTGAAAACTTTCAAATCAATTTTTTTTTATTCTCTCCTTGTTGAAGGTGATCCATTCAATGTCATTAGTTGGTGTCTAAAGAAGTGTGAACCTCCATAAGGATTTAACCTCATTTACATAGAGATCCTTTGGTGTTGCTGAATATTTTTTGTCTTAGGTCTCTTGTGTCAAAAACTGCATATTATATAATTGATTACCTTGCTAAAGAGGGGGTTGATTTGCAATGTCTTGCCTTTTTTTTTTTTTTTTTTTGAGGAAATGGCTTGGCTTTGTTTTTATTGATAAAATTTAATTAAGTTACAAAAAAGGGGGGAGACCCCTCGCTGTAGAGGTGGGAAGGTGTACACCCTCTTTAGCTTGCAACATCTTGCCGTTCATTGTCATCATTTGTGTTTTTCATATTTTAATACTTCAGGAACTTTTCACAACAAAATAATTTATGATAATGCCAATCCTTTTTGTGAATGTTCTCTTACCCCAGTTACCAGGGGGATGGTTGGCCCCTGGTTATGGTTGTCTTCCAGGTACGAATCCCTTATTTGGAATCCTGAAAAAACCTAGTAAGAGATACTATTTCAGTACTTCATCTAAGCAAAGTCTGAATGATTGTCAATTCTTATTAGCAAATTGGGTAACTTGGCAAACAATACATAATACGACTGTTTTCTGTGTATGTGGATATTATTATGGTGAAGCAATTATGGAAAATTCTCTTGGTGCTTGCTTATGCCGTTACTAGGTGATGTTTTGTATTTATAGATTGCGATAGAAAGTTCTCTTATCATTTGTTTCTGAATTGCAGTTCTTTACAACAAAACCTTATGCCTGTGATCCGTCAACCCTTCCTCACTATCCACCAAGCAAAGAGATGGATGCTAAACTGAGAGATGAAGAGGCTAGAAGGTATGCAATGTTTTCTCTTTGGGTGTTGTTTGGGTTGCATTCTGTGACACTAGGAAGTTTAACCCGGTTAATATTACAGTAGCAAAGCAGCACGACCTCCTGAGCATGCAGTCTATTTATTAATTGGCATAGGGTTGTCAATAGGATGGATTTACCAAAACCCAAAGCCAACCTGTATTGAGAAGATGAATTAATTGTTCGTATAATGAAGTTAGTGTTAAGCTTTTCTCTCTGTCCTTTTTAAATTTATTTTTCTGAAAATTTAAGGGTTCTATGAATATGGAAACTTCTTTCAATTATTTTCTTTATTTATTATTGCTTCGATGAATACACTTCAGAAATGGGTTTAATTAGTTATCATCGAGGCCTTTATTGATTGAGCTTAAGAAGCAGTTTGAATTTGGCTTTTACTTAACAGGTTAGCTTCAAACCATTTGACACCCTTATAGTGTAGTTCGGCTTATGAATTAATTATTTGTATTATGAAGTTAGTGCTAAGCTTTTATCTTTGTCCTTATTAAATTAAAATCTGTTTGAAAATCTAAGGATTTTTTGAATATGGAAGCTTCTTTCAATTATTTTCCTTATTTATTATTGCTTTGATGAATACACTTCAGAAATGGGTTTAATTTGGCTTGTACTTGATAGATTGAGATGGGTTGGTTTCAATGGTTTATTTTAATCGTGGATGAAATTTTTTAATACTGAAGTTAGGGTTAAAACTTTTTTTGTTTATCCTTATTAAATTAAACGTTGTTTTATTAAACAAATATTTCCATGGGTTATGCTTGATGCTTTTAATCATTTTCTTTATTTATTATTTGCGCTGTTTATGGCCATTGAGTTAGTTTGAGAAATTTGAATCTATGTTCTGGTTTTTTAGGCTGAGAGCAGCTGGTGGTAGAGCTAATGGTGACGGTGTAAAGAAGGCTCGAGTGCGTGATCGACCTGCCAGAGCAGTTCCTGCACCAGAAGCTAATGCAGAACTTCAAGCTAATCTTGATGTAAGACAATTCTTTTTTCCCTTGTTACTCACCTTTTTCCTGACTTAAGACAAATCTTTATTCTCCAATGTGCTTGCTTTTTTTTCCTCTTCACACATGGTACAGGTAGCTGTTGATTGTCATATGTTTCATAGTTCTTGTGTATAGAATCTTGACTCTGATAAATGGTCTGGCATTATTTGATTTGTGAAAAAGAAGGAGCTGAGTTTAGATCTTGCTAATTGGTGGTGATTTATATTTTAATCACAGAGGAGACGATTAATTACACATGCAAACGCAAAGAGCAAGAGTGAAAAGTTTCCTCCCCCACACCAGGATGGAGTCGGCTTTCCTTTGGGATCTTCACATCACATGGACCCGACCTATGATCCTCCTGAAGTGCCGTACAGTTCCAACTTTACGTATCAGAAAGGCCCTATCACAACTTGGTCTGGGCCTCTGGTGGACTCTGCTAATGTAGGTCCTCCAAGAAGAAAGAAACAGAATGGCAGCGACGTCCGTGGTCAATCAAAACAAAACCAGGTAGCGAAGGATGTCCAGAGAGGGGGAGTCCGGATCAAAGGGTAGGAAAGCAATTGATAGAATTTGAGTGTTCACGCCGACTTGGTTTATGTGGCCTTTGCCATTTCACGATATTCGTACGTCTGCTAAGTGTACGGTCATGGGAGTCAAATATCGCTTTCTTCATTATTCCATTTGTTGTTCCATTTTTTGGACGGCAAGCCTTTATTTGTAGGCTCAAAGAGTAGCTTATTTCATGGTATGTATATTTAATTTTGGTTTCCATTTGTTTCTAGTATCGAAACTGGGTACTGATTAGGTTAATGAGATCTAATAAATATATCACGCAATTTCTCTCAGACTCTTTTGTTTCTATTTACATCTCTTTTTTCATATATTCATTCGGTTGCTGATTATGTCCCAATATTTGTTCTTTTTGTCTCAGAAATAGGAATACTGCTCTAACTTTTAAGTTAGAGCTGTCTCTCCACCAAAGGATAATATGTCCTATTGATCAACTGGAAGTGCCAACTTTTGCCTTTAGAGTTCTAAAGATGTTCTATCAGGTGTCTCGATGGCTCAGGGTTGGTCGTTTATTCAATGCTTTATGCAGAGGAAACCATTCAGCTTTAAAGCAATTCTTGTATTCTTTTCCTGCAAAGTTACTGTTTCCTTAGTCTTGACCTCACATTTCAAAAGCTAGAAGATTCTAATCTTGCCTTTGGACGTTTTCTTTTATCACAGGTTCCACCTACACAAAACATCGGTAAAAATCCTAATTGATTTCCCTGCCTTATCAATGTTCGACCGGCCCGTGATCGGCTGGGAAAAGAATTCTGTGAAAGATTCTTCCGCCGCCGTTTTGTTAAAATTTAGAGCATTTCTTGCTTGACAAAAAGACAGTAAATATTACTAAAAAATCGTGGGCCACACTGAGGCTGTACATTTTCGTAGTTCATCTATCATAATAAAATTAGAGTAATGCTAGACGTACTTAGCGGAAACACTTATGTTAATGTAAGCTTTTAAAAATTAATTTTTTTTTATAAAATCCTATTTTTTAGAGTGTGTGTGAGATTAGTGCATGGACTAAGTACAATTAGCATTATTATTGATAGAAATTGAGATGTGATCTATCGACAGATAATGCTTACCTACAGCCGACACAACTATTTATAGTGTGACAATTCAACTACTAGCATTATTATTGATAGAAATTGAGCGGGATACGGACTATGTGATCTATCGACAGATAATGCGTACCTACAGCCGACACAACTATTTATCAGACAATTCAACTTAGAAATGAGTAATGACATGCACCACTCACAATGAATAAAATAATATTTTTGTGCACGAAAACCAAGGAATATTATTTTATTGGTTATGAGTACTCATGCAGACACCTTATATCTTTAGACTTCATATCTTTAGAATTGATGTATATATTTTTTAAAATCAGAAAGTATTGATATCATTTTTCATTTTTAAGTTGATTTTTTATAAAGCAAAATAGCTCACATATCTTTAATCAAGATTACATAATATATAGTGATTAATTGATAAATTTCTAATTATTTGCTTACCCCTAGACTATGATAATGAGTGAACATAAGTTATATTACTTCTATATGTTATATGTTTGTAAGGATTTGAAAGTGGGTAAACGGTTAAATAGGTGAAATTAGTTGATACATAATCAAAATAATTTTCATTCCATATCCGTTCCATTAAGTACTAATGAGTGAACATTAAAGTAGAAAACGTGTAAAATTAACAAGCGTAGTTAATTAATAGATTATGGATGAGAGCCCAAAAGTAGTGGTTGTCAATATATAGGTCCCACCGCTACAGTGAGAGAGGAAGTACACAAAAGGCATGTACAGTAAAGTAAAGTGCATATAGGTAGCAATATTACTCAACTTCAGACGTGGTGACTTCTTTTCAGGCTGACTACATGGAAGTGCAATTATATGATGCAACCCATACTAGACGCCAAAAACTCTTTCCACGTTAATAAAATCCAACTTCTCGAGTTCTCCACGATCCACGTGCATAAAATATTATAAATCAAATTAAGTTATCAAACACTAGCATTTGTAAAAACAACTATGAGATCATAAAGAAAAGCACAACCTTTACTTTTATTATTCGTGCACAAAAGAAGTATTACAACCAAGAGATCACAATAAAGAGAAAAGTAAACCCTAAACATGATTATTTGTGCATAAATATTAATCAAACACTCGCCAGGTTCATCATACATTTATATGATCTGCAACTGAACATATATATGATCGATATATAAGACAGTAGGATCGATGGAAATGCACTAAAGGAAGATCAATATCCCATTCTCTGATCAAATATTGATTTTCATGGATTCAATGTAACACCTTCCTTCGATCGGACTGGAGAAGAAACCTTTTAAGAATGCCTCCACCTCTATTTTCTTGTACATTGGAGGATTCTCTGGGTTGATCAAGTTGCTGGGTGGAACTATCTCTCTCTCACGAGGGGGACTGAAAAACCTAGCCACAGAGATCCTCTCTCCCTTATTGGCCCTCACCCTGTGCTCGCAGCTATGGTACACCCCATTAGTGAACATCTGCCAAGTTCAAAGCAAACCCATTAATTCCAGAGAGAAATTATTGATCAAACGAAAGCTCAATCATAGATACATATAATATACATGTATACTCATGATGAACCACCCCACTTAATTACCTCGAGCATGTCCCCTATGTTGACGATGAGTGCGTCTGGGAGTGGCCTGACTGGAACCCAATTCCCTTGGTGTTTCACCTGGAGTCCGTCCGTTTCATTAACCTGGATAAGGATGGTGAGACCTACACCGTCTGAATGAGCTGAGCCTCCAATGGCGAGCTCTGGCTGAGGACATGCGGGGTAGTAGTTCACCCTCATCCCGCGATGGACGTGCCCAAAGAAGTCTCTCATCTCTTTCACCTCGATTCCTAACGCAGTGGCCAGTTTGTCTAACAGGGTTATGCCCACCTTGTCCACCTCCAATGTGTAAGCTTCCAGAGCCTCCCTGCAATTAATCTCAAGAAATTAAGAGGAATATCATAGCCTAGTGTAACTAAAATTAATTAATTGATCGAGCAATTAAACTTGCCTGAGAGAAGGGGGGAGGTTTTGGAGAATGTTATGGTTCCTCTCATGTTCTGGTTGTGTTACCAGGAAGATCATGTCCGACCAGTCTAGCTTCTGTTCTTCCGATAAAACAAGGGCCTGGCCGTATCCCTGGAGGTCTCCGATCGGTTGCTTTATCTTTTCTCTCTCTTCGATGGGCAGCTTGAAGAACCCCTCCACCTCTCCTTTCACTTTTCCCAACAGTTGATGACCCACTCCATGGTTTACAAGCTGGATGTATATAATGCACAGAGATAGAGAGAGCAGTTGAGAGAGAGAGAGAGAGAGAACAAATGATCAAAGAGAGATTCCACAGCCAAATCAGTGGCAGCTGATTGATTAGACCGAGGGAGAATTCAGTATTATAATTAACGTCATTAATACTGATCAAAGAGAGGAATTAACCTGAAAGAAACCCAAATCTTTGCAAGCAGAACCCAGTTTCTTGAGCTCGACTGCCATGGATTGATCTCCGGAGAGTAGCTCCTGCATGTCGATGACTGGAATAGAATGGACAGAGAGGGCAGAGAAATCGATAGGAGGGTCCTGGTCTTTTCGTTGATAACGAGGTGGAACTACCGAGAGCCCTCTCGCCATTTCTTGAACGACGGGCACAGGCAGTGAATGACCAAGAGATGAGACTCTTACAGTAGATGCCATGAGCTCAGCTCTATGATCAATATTTAGACGAAGATCAAGAACATATATGTTTGAGCTTGTAGTCTGAGCTTGTTGGCTCTCCTTATCTTTCTACTTTATATGCAGCAAGCCAGCCACAAAAAAACACGTCCGGCAGGTGGGGTAATTTGTCACAGCTGGCTCAACGCACCGACAACTTTTTTTTCTTGTTAGAAAAGATTGATGCAACAAACAAATGGAAAATTTTTAGTTTGTTTTTCAAGACCTAAACACTTCTCAGCAAATTGCTCGATGGCAATCTACCAAAGCATATTATTGCACAAGCACGCTACTGTTTGATTAACAGTTCATGTGAGATAATATATGTGATCGGATAAACCCCTTAATGATTGGTTTAGAAAATTAAAATTAAACAGAAATGTACGTGAGCCATGACTGCATTAATTCGCATGCAAAATACAAAAAAAAAAAAAAAGAGAAGAATAAAAATAGGATCGAGGCCATGGGCGGTAGAGGACTCCACTCGTGCCCACACTCAAGAATATGAAAAAAGTCTGAACAAAGAGCGCGTATTAATTATAAAATATCCCATCATTTTTATGCTTATCAGTAAATAAGAAAAGCTTACACATACAAACTCATAGTAGGCTTAGATTAATAATATTAGATTAAATAAATTTATTTTTTCTTTGTCTGAACATTTTTTTACATTAATATTTACTTTATTCCGCATTTTTTATAAATAGATAATGATAAATAGTTAAAAATACTATTTATTATAACTGATATGTGAAGTTGTGAACAATAACTGGGATTCATTCTTAAATAAACCTTTTCTATATAACTGATAAGATTAGAAAGCTAAAGAGGCTAAACAAAACGGTCACGCACCCGGGACGTTCATATCTTAGGCAAGTTCAGAGAATTAGATTTCAAGTTGCATTCTAATTTTGCAACTTTTGCTCGGCAGGTGCTTAATTCTTTCTTTCTCCCTCTCGCCTCTTATGTATTGTGTGTCGTCTCCCCCCAGGAGTAGGGAATGAGTATTTGAATACTTCTGGATTGAACTGGATTGAATACTTCTGCAGTTTCGATAAGCAATGTGGAATTTGAGCACTTTATGGGAACAGGAGTAGGGAATGTGGCTATGAAGTTGGCCTGCAGTGAGACTAATCCATGCATATAGTCTCAGCTAGTTCAGACAAGCCAATATCCTATTACTGTGCATGGACCCCATGCCATGACTGCTCTCCCAGTTTTCCATGCCTGGGATGAAGATTCCTTTCATGGCGCTTCTTGATGAAAGAGGTAAGAAGAAGGAAGAAGGAAGAATAAATCCACCAAGTGACAAATTAGTGTAGAAACTACAGTAATGCCATTAAGCTCAAGCTCATCATTACTTATTTTGGTAATTGAGCTTATCATGTACAAGGCTAGTGTACTAGTTGGATTTTTGTCCAAACTCGAATCTATTAAAATAATTCAGATTTTTCCTCTTTTTGCCCCTTGAATTTCTCAAATTCTTCTCAATATGATTCAAAGCAGGACATACGCAGCATTGATTCTTTAAAGAGCAAAATTTCCAGCAAACATGGGACTCTTCAAAAAAAATACTAGCCAAGATAAAATAATAAATATGTCTAAATCACGTGGTAGAAATAGAGTTCTATTATCAGCAAACCCATCCCATATAAAACAAAAAAAAAGGAGAAAAGGAAAAAAAAAACACAACTCTTGTTCCATTGAAAACCCTGTTTTCAGGTTAACCAAATTCTGGTTTTATATGTTCTTAATGGAATTTATTATCATTAAAAGAATCTTTTACAATAGAAAATATAAGTTATAGATGAACATATATTCAAAGCACTCATTGGCAACATTAGTCTATTCTAGTGATTCAGATTCAAGTCTATAGGTCATTTACTAAAAGTGCCTGTTTACCTCAAAATATCCACAAATCTTGCCATAAAACTTGTTGCAACAGTTTAGTCAATATATGAGAACCCAACCCAACAGATTCACAAAATGTACAATGCTAACAAGGAGTTCACGGTAACATCTCGTTTGTGCAAGTTTTGACATAAGAAGGCATCGCACAAGTTACAGTCAATCTGCCAGCATTCCTAACAAGTAGAGATTAGCAAAATGTACATTGTATGAGCAGGAGTTTGGAGGTCAATATATAAGAACCCCAACTCAACAGATTCACAAAATTTACAAAGTATAACGAGGAGTCCACAGTAACATCTCGTTTGGGCAAGTTCTGACATAAGAAAGCATTGCAAAAGTTCAGTCAATCTGCCAGCATTCCAAACAAGTAGAGATTAGCAAAATGTACATTGTACGAGCAGGAGTTTGGAGGTATTTCTCGTCAAAACAATCTCAAATGAGGTCCGCCAATAGAGAACTACGTCCCTTTAGCAGAGTAGGATGGGAAGGTATACCCAGCTCTCCTAGCTACTGTCAAGATAGATTCATCTCCAATACCCCGGTCTGTTTTACTGGTCAGTATCTGGATGGCCTGAAGAAAAGTGAGAGAAGAGGAGAAAGGCATGGATCCCTGACCGGAATGACCCTCCTTACGCGAAGAAGGGTCATTGAAGCGAGCGGCATGCTCTGAGATTTTCTCCCCTGGAGGACCTCCTGATTTATATATGTGAAGATCCTCGGATGAATCAGATATCTTTTCCAGTCTAGACTTCTTCCCACCTTCAGACACCCCCAAATTCTCACCACTATCAATGTTTATAACCCCATTTTTGGTTCCACGATTTTCATCAGTCTCGTAACTGATTCTCGCTCCTCTTGTTTGACTTCGGGTGACTGGTGGCTTAGAAGCGTTGGATGTATGAGGTGAACTCTTCCGCTTCCTGGTACTCCGGGTTACATGGACAGGCATAGATGAGCATTCCTCTTTCCCGCTTGTGTCAGACAATGGAGCCTGATCAAGAGCTGCTGCCCCATACTTCCCTGAAGAATTCCCCTTCGCAATAGAGAGTTGTGGAACCTCCTCAAGTGCAATGGAATTTTTCTCGGTTTCCTCTGGTGATTCAAGGCGCAGTTTTTCTCCAAGATTAATCTGATTGGCAGTATCGGATTCAGGGACGGGATCCTTCTTTTCAATCCAAAGCCCTAAATCAGTGAGCTTCATTGGCTCTCCTACGAAATCCCGAGTCATCTTCCCATTTGACTCTCTTTTCCGTGAAAGATTTGAACCGTGCCCCTCGAAATTACAGAAAGCTTCCCCATCCGCCGCCGCATGCTTTGAAGCATCGCCCAGTGGAGATTTTCTCACGGAAGTGACAACCACCCCATCATCATTCGACTCGTTTATACAAAATTCAGAAACAATATCAGCTAAAGGAACCACCTTTTTCCCACAAGCTGCTGCATTTATCGGAGGAGCCGGCGAAGAAAACTGATTTGATGCCAAACCCTGACAGACCATCGACGCCTTTAAGCCCGAAAACGCGAACTTTTTCATCGCTTCATCAACAAACTGTAACGCTTCGTGGTCGCCGGTATCGTCACTGGCAACTTGTACACCAAAACCCACTTCACCGACGCCGGGCTCTTCCACCACATCAGAGCAAATCCTGTCCTGGGGAGCGGCGACGACGGCTCGCGAATCTGCAGATGCTTCAATCTGGGCGAAACCGACGTTCCCTCCGACTGAACTTGACGGTCGAGGTCCGGGCTGCGACGATTTCCCGGCGATAGAGAGGATATTCACCATCTCCATTAGATCGCTCGGAATCCTGCCCTCGTGAACGATGGACTCGTAGCCATCGACGATTTCTGCGAGGCTCTCCATTCTTCCTCGCCTCCTCTGCGAAAACCCGCTCTCACAACCCCTAATTTCTTAGTCAAGGTTCCCGCGTGCGGTCAACCGGTCCAGCTCGGTTCAACAGGATCCAACCGGCCAGCCCGGTTCAACCGGATTTAAGGAAACCAATGTTACACATTACACTATACTATTATACTTTATTATTTGAAAAATGATATTAGTACTTTCTAATTTTACTTCAAGGTTTTACATCCTGACGTGGCTGCATAGTTGGCGGTCTACGTAAGAGAAAATCTAGGGTTTAGAGTTTACCCATAGAATAGGTTGATAATATTTTATTAAAAAACTAAAATCTAACAGATTTTATCTCCAAGTTTATCTTTTACTAAGTTGAAACGTAGACGCCACATCAAGATATAAAGTTTTGGAAGTAAAAACCTACAGTACTTATATTACTGCTCTTATTATTTTGGTCACGACGTTCAATCAACTCTTAGAATCATTTCCACAAATAGTCTTCTATAACCTCCTCACAACGAAAAACTCTTCAGGGTCTAAAGTATTACGACATTAATAGAGCTTGTTCTAAACTGATAAGATTACATATCTCCAATATCTACTCATTTTACTTCACCTGTCAGCAATAGAAGCGCGATGAAATCTCACCAGGTCCCATGCAAGTCTCTCTCAGAAAGGAGAATATATTGTGATGGAGGATTCTTTCGCATTACCGCTATGAAGAATATTGTTGTAGGAGTCTTCTCACAAGACTTAATATCCACGTCCAAGAGGATATATTATATATATCAATGAATCAGTCAGCCTATAGTGAAGGAATCAGCTAAGAGAAGAAAAGCCACCCAGTATTTGAAAATCAAAAAGTTTCAAGATAAAGATGCATCTCCATGCTTTGTCATTTGAATGGAAAGCTTAAAATTTTCAGTTAATTATTATCTTGATAGTACTCTATAAAGTCTCTTGACTAATTGAACTAATTACAGATTCAAATCTTGATCAGCTTAGTTAGTTTTCTAGGCTCATGACAATGAGAATCCATTTAAACTGATAAGATTGAGTCTCTTCCTCAATTTCCTGCCAAAATCGAGTTCCCCATAATATTCTCTACTTAAATCAAGCAAGCAAGCAACTATAATCTAGGACCAGTTTGCACTTTACACTTTACAGTTTACAGGGTCCATAATTTTTCCAAAAAAATTGATCAAAGATTCTTAATGTTTGTGTCCACTCCACACTCAAGATATATGAAAAAGGTCTGAACAAAGAGCACGAATTAATTGTACAATATCTCTCCAGGGATTAATATATTAGGCAAGTCCGTAGAATTGGATTCCAAGTTGCATTGGAATTTTGTAACTTTTGTTCGGCAGGTTCTTCTCCCCTTCTGATCCCTCTAGCCTCTCTATATATAGCGTGTCGTCTCCCTCGTCTCCCTCGTCTGCACTCTCGAGTCTAACACCAGTACTCATTCCGTCCCTCGATCGGGAGACATATTAAACTCTGCTGTTCGAGAATCATTTTTCTTTGCTAATCAACGAGGTTAATTGTGAGCAATGTCGAAGGCAGCTCGGACGATTGCCGGCGTCTTCTCCGCGAGGTAAGTGCTTAATTCTCACGTACTCTGTTTCGCGCACCTTGGTTTTGGTTTTTTTTTTTCTTCTTCTGTTGTTTAGATCGTGCGTGCTTAAGGTGTTTTTATTCGATAATCTGTTCGCAGTCGGAGATGTTTTTCTTCTGCGGCCGCTGCCGAGACGGCGAATAAGCCGGCGGCGGCGACGGGTTGGCCGGCGATGAGGACCAAACCGGAGGCGGCGGAGAAGAAGACGTACTGGATGAGGGATCCGAAAACAGGGTGCTGGATCCCGGAGAATCAGTTTGGGGAGGTCGATCCGGCCGACTTGAGAGCGATGCTTGTTTTCAACAAAAGAGTTGAGAGTGATGCCGCGGATTGTTGACGTGATGAAAGAAGCATTCGACGACAGAAACTCGGAATGGTGTCTCTAGGATTTGGAAAAATAGTAACTGTTATAAATCACAGATATGTATTGATCAGATAAAAAAAACATTATTCAGTTCAGTGGTTAGATATCAGTTGTTAGTTTCTTACGACATGTTTCCACAGAGTAGTACTCCGACGTTGCTCCTCTTTCTTCCTTCCATGTTCTCCTCACTCCCATGGCCGCCCGAACTCAAACAACTTTGGGGTTAGGGTTTAGGGAAAAGTGGGTTCTTTGGAGTTCGGAAATTGGCATACTTGGTAGTTTCCCGTTGTATGCGGAGCAGCGAGGGACGTACGCGAGATCGGATCGGAATGTTTGAGACTTTGAAGGCGCGTAGGGTTTTGGGTTTTTCTTTTTATTTATTTATTTATAGTGCGCCGTCGAGGGAAAAGCTGAATCGCAATGACTTCGCCCTCTACCAATTCGAAACTCTTATGGGTAGGACTATTATTATATGAATAATGACTCGTGCCCGGTTGGGTGTGCGACTCGGGCGCCGGCACGGTGTGCGAATCATGACTCTTATTATATAGAGCGGACTCTTATTATATAGAGCGGTGTGCGAATCAAGATATCATTTTTCTCTTATATATCACAAAGCAGAGAGAAGCCTGCACGGACACCTGATGCACCCTCGTGTTTCCAAAACTTTTTGTTTTTCAATTAATATATCTTCTTTAGAAGTGCAACTTTAAAAGGCAGATTCTTAATTCACTCAAGTTCTTATATATACACTCAAGTATCATTTTTCGCCAAATACTCAGGCAAAAAATTCTATAATAATACGATATTTTGTGTTCGAATAAATGAGCTTTTGAAACTGGCATCAGATACAAACAAAGATTATTCGAAAAGTATGATTCTTCTAGCTACCATGCAAAGTAACTATATACCGAATCTCTTATATGCAGAGGCCGACTAGATATGAACTCTAACATCCCATCAATCGAATAACAGAAAACACAGATAATATATGACTTCGACAACATAATCCACTTGAAGAAGAAAATTAAAAAAAAAACATCAAACCCAAAATAGTTATTCAAATCGTAATTGGTGGTCCAGGAAAGCGAAAATATTATAGAAAGATAATATTTTATTAAAAAATAAAAAATCTTACAAATTTTATCTCCTAGTTTATCCCTTACTGCTGCAATGTGGATGCCACATCAAGGATATAAACCCATGGCAATAATACTACACAGTAGTCATAACACGGGGCTCGTATTCATGTAGTTAACCATGGTAACTTGTTTTTACAAATCAAAGCTTGGAATATCATGATCTTGTAAAAAAATGCTGATCCCTCCTCTTGCCTAGATTGCAATATGAAAATTCATCAAGGGCATGTTATAAGTATAATTGAATGAGCTCGTCACTGACTACAGATGGGGTTAGCACACCGAGATCGGTAAATAGGAGGGTGAGATACTGGGGAGGGGTGTAATCCCTTGCAGATTTTTCCACTCCAACCTTGGATGGAATAGGGACCCCGAAATCAATAGGGCGTAGTGCCGGAGGCAGGTCTTTCTGGTCTAGAGGGTATAGACGCGCAAACTGCAAATTTTACCAAAAAACAAGACCATATCATGTTAGTAACATGTAAACCTCAACCGTTAAAACTCATAAAAGTATGATAGCGTCCTATTAAACAGTTTTGTTCAGATGCATAGCACAGCTTAAATAAGATGGGAATCACAACAAAAAGAAAATACACCAACTAGCACGAGACAAGGTCGCATGCAATTTGCAAAAAACATGTCATGTAGTGTCACTCAGGAACGTAAAGAGAATTATCACTAATCATTGCATATAACGGGCACCATTCAGAAAATATATCATCTAGCTTGTTTTTCCTTCTTTGCAGAAGCATGCAAAAAGATGCAAAAGGATTTCTTCATGATTACTAGTCAATGATCTGTTTTATGATAACAATCAACTGATATACAATAGTTCTACTGAGAAAATCATTCTCGTCATGGCCGTAAAATCAAGATGTTTTATGATAACAGTTTGGTGAATAAAAATATTTAACACCACAAGTTCAATGATCTGTTCCATAATTAGACTTAAATCTTCACCTCCTTTCACTTCTAAAAATTATAAAAAAAAAAAAAAAAAACATCACTTCCTTACCCTTCTGATCTTTCAGTCATTCGGTTTTATGTCATAGTGGGCTTTCTAGACCCTTTACTCTCTGAATAAAATTTTTTCACCAACACATCCAAACTGTTGCCATGTCTATTATCAATGAATACTTCATACAAATTCTTAATGATGAACAAAAAATATGAAAAGAGAGATACATTGTATGTGCACAGACATAAGCATCTTATTCATTGGTTAATATGAATTTGCCGTACCTTGTAACTTTCTGCAGCAACATAGACAGGCTTGTTCATGCTGTGGGCCACCAATGCAATTTGGTATGTTCCCATCATGTTGATTATACCTCCACTCTCGACCACTCCATCTGCTCCAACGAAAACCATGTCAATTTCATCCATTGTATATGCCACTGCAGAGTCGATGAGAAGCTTCACAGGCACATCAAGTGCTGCCATTTCCTTGGAGAACCGCAAGCCTGTTCGATCAGGTCTTCCCTCTATGTTGCAACAAAAGAAAATGAAAAATGAGCAACCTCAGTGCACCAATACAAAGCAAAAAACCACAAAAAGGACAGGCCAACCTGTGCAACAGACTTTGAAGTTCTTCCGACCTGCTGCCGCTGTCTTCAGTACTTCCAATACAACTCTTGAATAGCCATGAACCAAGATTGTACATCCATCGAATATAAAATCCTGACTAAGCATAGCTATGGTCCTGCGTGCCTAGAAACAAAAATAAATTCACTGATCCAATTAGACATAAAGTTTGCGGCAAAAATGAGGAGAAATAAGCAACCGAAAAACAACGAAAATAACCACAGAGAAGGCAAAAAATACCTTGAGAGATATTTCACCAAATCTCTCTCCTCTTTCTATCAAACGAGCCTTTGCAGCAGAAAGTTCCTCGTGCTCCAGAGCACTAGTTCTGGTAACATAGCGCATGAACAAGTCACAGCCAGCTGACAAAGAAATAGAGGTTGTGTCCCATGACTGAAATATAAAAATTGAAATCAACTATCAGAAAAGTAATTTGGAAGTCAAACATAGAACACAACTTCACCAGTTTGCAGAATGGTAACTAGGAAAATTTCATGAAAAAACCACTGAATATCCGTATTATGGATCACAACGAAAAAAACAAGGAAGATTTGATTGTAAAAACAATCCATTTAACAACCAAATAATTCACGCTAACTACCAAAATTTCATGACATTGGATACACACTATAATGATTAACTGTTTTTGATAGAATGGGAAGACCTTTGAAATTGCAAAGGCATGGAGCTTCACAATTCAAAGGACTACCTGGAAATTCCCTCAGGTAACTGATCTAGGTCCATGCTACCAAATGGTTAGGAAAGTGGGGGTATTTCATATACTTCATCAAGTAGGTAATTGAATTTAAGTAGGAGTATCATCTACTTCATCAAGTAGGTAATTGAATTTCCAAGTAGAGGGCCCCCTTTTGTGTTAGAAAAATCAATGAGTATTTTTTTTCTTTTGAAAATTAAATGAATGAGTATATTAACAGGGAAAATGACCAAAATCAAGGAGGAACTCTTACAGCAAGCTGTTGAAGAGTGACAAGGGAGGAAAGGTGGGGGTGTTTGTGAATCAACCAATCAACCCCTCAGAGCCTTTTATTAACTTTAGAGCATATGCCTTCCTATGATGGTTTACATCAAAGTAAAGCAAATCAGCTCACATAACAATAAAAAATTACATCATAAGATTCCCCGAAATAACATCAACCTAACCAGGGATTATTCAACCTGTTATAAGTAACAGAACAAAAGTAAAAAGATTAAAACATCCATGTTCATCAGCACATAAATTGACATTTTCTTTGAAGGTACAATCTAAAGAAGAAAATAGCGTCATTAAATACATACACTTTTTAAAAATTTTCTTGTCCAAATTTTACTTTTTATGCTTTTTAAAAAAATTTCTAGTCACTCAACGGGGCTTGCTGCATTGAGCGATCTCCAATACTGATTGTATCTTTTTATTTTATTTTTCAAAGAAAAGGTAAGGTGTGCTTTATAAGCGATTGTGTTCATCTATACTCTCCTTTTATGATATTCATTTAACCTCTAATTTTTTCTTGCAACAAAATCTAAAATTATTTTGCCGTTTTCAGAAATAAAAATCTAACCTCATTCAGCTCAAACTTGCAAATTCTTTGTGCCAAACATATTCAAGTCCATTACAAGCACTCCAACGGTCGAACCCCTGTACAATTATGCACATTCATCCTTGAATGAAGCTATCATATAGGATGTCCATTCCATTAGACTAGGTTCTCTTTGTAGATCCATGAACTATTTGTAGTAATTATTCTGCACTATGCCTGATGTATAGAGCCAAAATTATGTTTTATTATTTGCCAAATGCCTGATGTATAGAGCCAAAATTATGTTTTATTATTTGCCAAATGCCTGAAGTATAGGCAGAAGACCATTTTTATGTTAATCATAACCCTTTATCAGTTTGTGCCAAACAATCTAGTAAGAAATTCTTTATCCAAGAAAAGAGGCGATGTGAACAAGACAGCATTCAGAAAATGAATGCAATTCTGAATGATGAAGACCTTTAGTCAGAGTGAAACAAGAATTCTGCACTAAAAGGCATCTTTTGAAAATGAAAATTGTCTGCTTCTATTCGTGACAGAACATTTGGGCTTATTGCTATCAACAATCTTGAGATCATGCCAAGACCAATCTCCATCGGATAAGCATTAAAATACCAATGCAAGAAGTTCATAAATGGAAGAACAAAAACAACATGCATCCAGAAAATGCTTTGTTATTTCCTGGTCTCCTGTGTTAAGAAGTGCGAATGGTCGCGCTGATTCTCTTGCTAACCAAAGGGTGCACCAGCAAATGCTTCTTGTTGTGACACCCTAAGCTTCTCATGTATCAGCCCTTATAGGGCTCACACCAGGTAAATTTTAAACATCAATGAAAAACAACACGCATTCACCATTTTGGGATCAAACCTCGTTAGGACATGTTAACATAAAACAAACTCGAACAGAAAATGAACCAGTGGAATTAAGCAGAAAAAAACTCATCCTCATCAATGCCAAACAAATATTTGTTTTTTTCTATATTGCAAAGAGAAAAGGAATTGAAATTCATCCACTATCCCGCTGTACAAATAACCACTACATGAAATTCATAACCGGCATTTAGGGGATTTGAAGGTTTGACTCCTACCTTCAGGGTATCAGACGCTTTTTTCAGCTCAATCTCGAGCTCCATCATCGTGGTTGCCTCGCTAGAGCGTATAACGGCCGCCAAGGCCATGATCGCAGCAACAGCCTCGGCCAAGTCAGGCATCTTTCTCCAGTAACTGAACTCCTCGATCACACTAATCGCCTTCCCTCCGCCTTCCCCACCGGGTTTCCTGTGCGTTTCAGGCGCCCCACCGAGGGAGGCGGCCTGAGATTGGGCGAGCCAGTCACTCGAGACGACGGCATGGTGCTCCGCCCGGGTCTGGTAGTAGGCGGAGATGTTGGAGGGAGAAGCAGGGTTTTTAGGGTTTTGGAGGGTGTCCGCCATTTGGATGGGAGGCGTCAGCTTCTTCTGGTCATGTTCGAGAGTAGGTTGTTGGCGTCTATCCAGGATGAAGGAAGCAGATCTGGACCACATTTATAGGGTGTCAAAATCGAGGGCGGAGGATGGAGATTCCCGGCGAATTCGCCCCCGCTGGGTTTGCCGGATTCCCGTCAGCTTTTTTGAGCGAAGAAAGGGACTTCCTTTTTTTTCCGTTTGATCCCCTTTTTTCGTACCTTTGCGCTTCTTTTGCTTTCCCCTTTTCCTTGAAACTCAAAATCCAAGTTCCACAATTCCACTCGTAGCGTTCGAGTAATTCCACAAAGCTTGACTGCTGTGTAATGGTTAAGTGTTTAATTAAAAACACTTTTTTGACAGATTCATTAAGGTTTTAGAAGTGATCTACGACAACGTTCTTCTGACTCTATATCTCAAAAGTATTGTATATTTGCTTTTTAGAAATCAATGTTAGAAGTTTTCTTTGAATTATATCCTCGTGGCAAAGACGCCTATTATTTATTGGTGCAATACAATACCATGCAATAAATAAAACCTCGTTTCCTACGTGCCTAAAATGAAGATATCACTACAACTTTGTTCACTTCGCTCTGCATTACAAAACCCATATTACTCACTCCTTAATAACAAATTCAATTCAATTGCCCACAATAGAAAGTTCCCGAAATGCTTATAATAGATACTATTAATATTAAGTTTGGTGAGAACCCATTACCCAAAAGCATCCATGTGATGGTCACATGGCTTATAGAGGTCATATTCTCATTAGATATAGTGTATTGGATATGAATTTGCTAATATCATGTCTCAATTTTGGAAGTGTTAATTCTCGGTGAACACGGTACCCCAACATAGCGGATATATATGCACGATATTTATAAATTTTTTTCCAACAAGAATCAGATTCAACAAATAAGAACCACCAATTCAATGAATTAAACTAGAAAAAAAATAAAAAAATAAAAAAATACCCACCACCAGGCAATTCATGCATCGACACTCTCTTGCAACGAATCACGAAACATGTAACGTAACGAATTACTTTAACATCTAATGTTACACGTCGGAATCACCGGCGACCTCGGGCGCCGGTCGAGCACGGGGCCTTTTAGAGTGTCTGCGACGATGGTTGTGGTGGTGGTGGCTGCCGCCGCCGAACTTGAGTACCCTCCGGCCGGTGTCCTTGAACCGCCGCTGCTCCGACGGGAGGACGACGCACTCCGGCGGAGGGACGGGGTACCTCAAGGTGTCGTAGCAGTAGGAGTAGGTCATGTACTCTTGCCGGAACCTCCGCATGGCCACCCGCCTCTCCGGCTTGATCACGGCGTAGTCCGCGGCGTTGACCTCGGCCGTCTCACCGTCGCAGTCGCCGGAAACACGTTGTTGGATGGGGTCGACCCGGCAGCCGTGGAGGGCGAGTTCGTGGAACTCGGTGACGAATGGGGCGTACTTGTAGTCGACCTTGTACCGGCCGCCGGCGGTGGCCCAGGTGGAGCCGTCCCAGATGGTGGCGTACAGAGACATGGGCTTCGCCGGGTAGTCGCTTCCCATCGCCTCGCTGCGAACGATCTCACGTATTGGAACCTCATCAACGTAGAAGCTGTTCAATATCACTTCATCAAAACAAAAAAATAAACAGCACTCCAACATTAATCCATACTAGTATTACACATTGTTATAATTCCTATATGCTTATTACTATCTCTCTTAGTTATATTGCAAGATTGCATGATCATTAATGAACGTGTATTTATGACAAGTTAATTTGAACTGATATTCATCTCAGTTTGATTATCGAACAACAAAAAGATAGCTGTGATTTGGAGATTACGACTAATGATTAACTAATTAAGCACTGTCATCAACTCCGGCGATAAGGGCGAAGAAACTTCTGAACTGAAGAAGGATGAGCTGTACTCTTATACGTTCAAATTAATGATGAACTCGTAAACAGAAAAAAAGGGAAGATCTAGAAGCTTAAATATTAATACATATTCGGGTTTGGAGCTCTGATTTCTTCTTCGCCATTAATGAATAAGTTTCACCAACGCGGCGAATTGAATAAAACAGTGGGGAGCCTTCACAGCGAAGGCCGCGGAAGAGGAGTACTCAGGAAGAAGCCCATGACGGGAGCGTTAGAATTTGACGCTCCCGTTTCTGCGTTTTAGATGAAACGGAAACTAGTCACGTTTAATTTTAAAAGTTGTGGAGATATTGAAACGGGTGATCGATAATATTTTTGTGAGGAAGAAGCTGCTTACATGATGTTCTTCTCCGTCCAGAGAATGCTGTAGCGATGGAATTCCTGAGAAGGGTCGAACCAGAGAGTGTATCTCTCTTCCCTTCCTCTGCTGGTGCTCCCGTTACCGTATAGATTCGTCTGTAGACGCCATTTTTTGCCTCTTATGTTGCCCAGGAACTCGAAATCCAACTCGTCGTGGGTCTTCTCAAACACGTCTCCGTTTGATGTCTGCGCAAATTCAAAAACAAGGATAATTTTGTCATCAATATTAGGAAGCTGAAAAACTGAAAATGAGACCAGCTGGGAAGAGGAATTATGAACAGAAACCAGTTGTAACAATTAAAAACGCTAGCTGTCATGGAAAAGAATCAGTTTCGCATCGAAATGTGTAAAGCGAAAACTTCAATATTTTTCGCTCGAGCTAGCTAGAGACGATCGATAGAAGAAACCGCGCCCAGTATATCAAGAACTTCATATTGCAAAAAAGACGAACCGAGTTGAAGGATTCTAAGGAAAAAGAAAAAAAGAACAACCGAAACAAGAAAAATTTTCAAAACCCATTCAACTCACGTAGAAGGCGACGACGATCCCGGCTGTGTAATCGGACGGCAGCTTAATGGAAGCGCTGAAGAACCCATGATGGTAATAATCAGACGAAATGAACCCAGACCCTGTAAACCAATCCGAATAATATCCCAGAAATCAATCATCAAACAGAAAAAAAAAAGGAAAGGAAAAAGAAAGAAAGAAATCTTCGGCGAGAATCTCAATTACCTGTGAAACGATCGAGGAGAAGACGAACGGACTTCCCGTCGGAGGCCCTTACGAGGTTCCCGTCGCCAAACAGAGGCAGGTACCCTTCATCGAAACCGATGGTGGAGACATTAAAAGCGAGAGCAGAGGCCGCGAAGAAGGAGAGACAGAAGAGAAGACCAAAGGATGGAAGTAGACGGAGAGAAGGAGCCATTTAAATTTCCGTCTCTTTATGAATATTTCGTTTCCCTCTTTTTCTTTCCTCTGTTAAAGAAGCAGAGTGGAATTATATAGGGCTCGGAAAGGAGAAAACGAGGAGAGAGTAATAAGCGAGAGAGGAAAGAAGGTGGTGAACTGTCTTCCACCCTTGTTTATGCAAGCAAATCATGATTGGGAACGGCCCAACGGCCCCCTTTTTCTCAGAATTGCCCATCCGTCTGAAACGATTTTCCAGGGATTCAAAGGTGAAGTTCCATTTTTTTTTCTTTTCTTTTTACTACTTATATTTGGAACTTTTATTATTCGTTCTCATCCAAATTTTCTCCGCTCTTTTTTTTTTCTAAATGAGAAAAAAATGGAGATGGAAATATGGGACTCCCTGGCTCCTTTCCGTCATTTTTTTATTTTTTATTTTTTATTTCCGATTTTTCCCATATTTTCCTTTAATTAATTCGTTACTTTCCAGGACTATCCTGCTTTTATAAATAGATAGAATTCAAAAAATCTTGTAACGGATATCCCTTCTTCAGGCAAAGCAGAGCCCACTCTGCCAGAGTCTCACCTGTTTCTTCTTCTTCTTCCGGTCCCGAGAATCCTTACACCCGTTTTTTTACCACTGTCACCATTTTTGACAGTCCCAAGCAGAGGATTTGTGGCAGCACTGCAGCAGTAGAATTCCTCTCTGCAATCCGAGATGGGACTCTCCAGGTGCTTCGACGGTGAGTCCTTGGAAACGCCTATTTCGTCTTCATCTGGGATGGGACTACATCATCGGAAAGAAATACGTACAAGTCGTAAAATCCGCCCAGTGCTCACAAGTGTCGTGGGTTGCGATGGTTCCATGGTCGAAATTTTCTACGAACACCTGATAGCAGCTCTGACCTTGTCCACGGTCTCCAAATTGATCAGCTACCAAAACAGAGACCGCGTCTTCCGACTCTTCCCCTGTTTTTCTCAAACAAACTGGACTCTTCCCCTAAACACCTGATGAAGAAGAAGGAGATGAATCCGAGAAGGAATCCACGGCAGCGTAACCACATCCCTGTTAATGTTTGCATCTCAAATCCTGTCAAAGAGGAAGGATCTCTGTTAATCTTTGAACTTCTTCGCATGGGAATCTATAACAGACCGTTCAAAGAAAACTGCTGGCTTCCTAGATAACAATTAGTACTCTGTTCAAAGAAAACTGCTGGCTTCCTAGATAACAATTAGTACTCTGTTCAAAGAAAACTTGGCAATTCCAGCAGAAGAATTCGAATTTCTGATAACAGAGGAAGAATTCCTTTCTGGGGATTGTTTTGCTCCAGATCGCTGATTCTGTCGCAAAGGTTCATCTCTAAATCCCTGCAGCTCTGTGCACAGCAACCTCTGTGATCCTCCGTGGCTACCCAGAGTCCAGACAGGTGATTAATGTAAACCAAGTTGTTAATTTCAAGTTTCTGTACAGTGCTGGGCAATTTCCCGAACTTGACGATGACTTCGTGTACACCCGTGCTCTGCTCCATTAACGACGATTCATCGGAACTTTCCGAATCATAATCCAGAAGACTAAAATCCATTTACAAAAAGGGCACTTCTAAAGATGAATCAGACTTTTGAGGCCTGATCAGCAATGCCTTTGAATCTTTGATATATACACGAATCGGATTTTTTTTTATGTTAGTAAAAATTAATCCAGGGGGATCATTATAATCAGTCCATGCTATCAAATTTCTTCTGAGCCTCAAACTACTGTCACAAAAAAATGATAAAAAAAACATTTTCTTTTATACATTCGCTTTTTCTCATGAAAATATGTTTATGTTGAAAAATAAATGTTTGGACTTCCTTTACAAAGAATCTTGAACAGTACTGCTGGTAATCGCCATCTTCCTTTGCTTTTCAGCGTTTCAATTTCTTCGCTGACTGTAGTACTTCAAAGATCAGTCCTACTTGCTTCGAAAGATGAATTTACATGACTCGGTTTAAGTATAACCTCACATGTTATGATTCATGAGACTGTAAACGACGACGATGGCCATTATAAGTGAATGATCTACGTTGGGCTCTACTGACATGCTGAAGACATCGTCTCCCAATGCAACTCCTGAGCTTGAATGTTTCTGCTTTACCTGTCCAGGCCAAGAAATTATAATTCTGTATCAGATGAGAAGATAAGAAGAAAGCTTCAAAACAGTACCAAGTAATTAAACAGAAAAAGATGGAGAGAACTCACTTCCGCGATTAATTCAGCTCCTTGTGGGTTTACTATCTTGAACCCGGACTTCATCTTTTCAATCCTGTAGTAGCTGCTAATTTGGTTCCGATCCCAGTACCTCACCGTGGCATTACAGGGTGAACCTTTTCTGAAAACCCAACTGGGTCGTTGTTTTACTCTGAAGTAGGATGGGTTCTCCTCAGCCGTCGACGCTGTTGAACCTTCTTCACATGATTTGTAGCCTTCCCAGCATCCCAGCAGGTTGAGTTTCTGCACCATTCGAAGTTTTTATGAGTCAGTACTCTTCTTCTTTCAATTATTTGCAGCAAAGCAGCTGCTATATTGCATATATAGAGAAATCACTCGACTGGATTAATATCAATGAGCTTACTGCAGTTACGTAATATAGATATATATACCTTTCTAACAATGGTAAAGAGAACACGACCTCTAAGATCCATGAGGAAGACTGTGTCACTATGCTTGTGATTATAGTTATCGATACGATAAACGATCTCCCCGTTTGAATCAAAGACCGTGCAGCCGTTGCCATTGAATACAAGAGACCTCATCCAGATAGTGAATGATTCTCTTCCGCAAGTCATGTAGGAAGAAGAAGGAGGAGGAGGAAGAAGAAGAGGTTCCGAATGAACTTTTGGCGCCATTTGAAATTTAGACTGCTCATCAGACCTGCAGACATGGGTATATTATTTATAGTGCTGTACCACTGCCTTGTGGGAAAAAGACAAGCATCTTCCTCTTTGCAGATCATCAATACAACGAAGACATGATATTATGTTTTCACAAATATTTTTTATGCATCAAACACGTTTAAATCGTGAAAACAATGCCTGATATTGCAGCAATATTCCAAGGGAAACATGCAGTACCCCTGCAAGCGCCAGGGTTTGACCTGATCTCAAGTATTTTTCTTGATAAATATGAAACACACCTATCTGCCGCCTCTGAATTATTTCACTAGAATATTTCCAGCATGACATTAGCATTGGATTATTTAAGTATGAAATCGCATCAGATCTTATCTTCTGAATAATTCACTGGTTTTGTGGTTATTTAAAAGGGGGCCAGTCTCATACTGTGGAATCGTGGATAAAGAACAAACTATAAAAGCAAATTAACGTTTTAATCTGCAAGGTACGTTGAGCAGGCCTGCGACCGATGTATAAAAAATGAGTTCGATCAGTTTAGAATTTATGATAGTAATGTGTGAGTAATCACCACAATTGGTTGCTTATCTTATGTATAATAGAAACACTAAATATTATAGCCCATTGTTTATGTCTACCTAGCTTAATATTGTCATATCTTTACTTGGAATTACTGGTTGATGGAGATTGACTTGTGTTCCAAAAAATATTCACTCCTTTATACAACTTTATACTGTTGCAAGTCCCCTTTTTTCTTCTTTGTTGGAAAGAAACTAGGTCCACAGTGACTGCAATGCAAGATCGAGTACTGTAAGGAAGTTTCGACTTGAAAGTTGTGAGAACAAGTAAACCCAGATATGGTTATATATATAATACTTGTATACATACAAGTCAATTTCCTTATCAATGAAACGTGCCACTTATCTTCATATATGAACTATAGGAGTCATATTATTAATTAAAATAATTCCTTAATTTTCTAAAGTGATCCAACACTTTCCAGAAGCATATAAAGAATTTTTTTCTCGTTAATGGTATGTTTATTCTTGGATCATGCATCTCATGATCATAATTAAGCTGAAAGATGCATTCGATATGGAGAAAACAATAATAACAGGGTATACCCCAAGAATTAACCATAATATAGACGACTGTGCTAGAAATATATACGGAATATTATTGCTAAGGAACTAGCTAACTGGAAACAGGATCTTCTTTAATCCGTGTCCAACTGTAAACTACAATATCGAACCTTGTTTCAGTTCAGTTTCAGGATTTTCTGTTCAAAAACTGAAACCAGGCTCTGTTTACAAAACCCCAACAAGCCATGAAAAGATCTGTTTATGCTCCGTAGTGACAGACTAATCTAAATTATATGAGAAATGGGAATACAGGGTTAATTCACATGTTCCGGTTCATTAGACCATATACAACCACCAGTCCCACGACGAGGGAATGATCTGTGTCAGGCTCCACCATTAAACTCAGAACATCAGCTCCCAAAGCAATTCCTGAACTCGAAAGCTTCCGCTTTACCTGTTCATGAATTCACATGGTAACAGAAGTACTTCAGACATTAATAACTTTTAAAGCTGACCCAGAAAAGAGAAGAATGTACAGTAGCCAAAGAAACCATGGAAAGAAAGCTCTGTAAGATTTTTATGTATTGGAAGAGTTTAGCACCTCTGCTATAAGCTCTCCCGTTCGTTTGACTATCTTGCATCCCGACTTTAGTCTTGTAATTCTGTAGCAGCTTCCCGGAGTCTCATTCAGATCCACGGTAACCGAACAGGAAGACTCTCCTCTGAACGTGCAGCAAGTTCTGCTAACTCTAAACCATGGCTTCTCATGGTCATCTTCCACGTTGGAAATAGTACTCGACCCTTTGTAGCCTTCCCAACGCCCAAAGAGACTGAGTTTCTGCATCGAGTACTCAAACAACTGATTGAAACAAGTCCATTAACAAATTAATGATCGTAATTTAAGTTTATATGACAAGATAGTTACCTTCCTGAGTATTGTAAACAGAATATGGCCTCTAGGATCCATCAGATGAACTTTATCATTGCATCTGCGACTGTAGTTATCAACCCTGTAAACGATCTGCCCGTTAGAATCATAGATGGCGCAACCATTGCCGTTGAGTATCAAAGACTTCATCCAGACGGTATATGTTTCTCTTTCTGGAGTCCTACATGAAGAAAGACTCGGCGAGGAAGAGATCAAGACAGCAGCTGCAGTACTAGCAGCAGCAGCAGTAGTAACAGTAGCAGTAGTAGAAGAAGAAGCCTTTGGATGGATTTTTGCCATCATAGATTACACAAATGTGAAGAAGCTAGTGAGGAATATTTGAAGCATACTAAATTTATATGGTCTATCATAATTTTATTTAAAATCAAGTGATACCCCCCCCTTCACTAAAAATCAACTTCAGAACATGCATAATCTAGATTTGATTAATGGTCTATTCTTCTTAGAAGTTTGAACTCATCCAAATAAACCCATTTAATTAAGTTAATTTGCATCAGCAGAACCATGAACTCTGATAACTACACGAACAAGGAGACAGGAAGCTGACTCCTTACTCGCCTCTGGTTTCCGTCAAAGAATTAATCAAGACCCCGATGCAGTCTGCAGGTGATTATTTAGATAATAAAAAACTAGCCTTAATTAGCGGAGCTTAATTAAAATACTCCATGATACCTTATCTCTTCATCACGACTCCTGCAAATGCCATTGGCCATATTCGATCAGTAGAACCAGTCACTGACCGGCGACAAGGAATGGATATATATCTCAAAAACATGAAGCGCTGATGCAGAGTTTCGATAATAATAATAGATCTATGGGAACCATTGCAACTTGACAAAGGGGCCCTTTCATGCATGCATACATGCGGCCAATCGAAGTTAATTCATTCATATATGAAAAAAACTTGTTTTTAGTTAAAAAGAATAATAGAATATGGCTAATCCACTTTTCAGCTTATAGTAACTGCTTTAAGACAATTTTTGTGGGGTTTATGCTATATAAATTAAAGTTGGCATAAACAAATAAATTAATAATTAAGTTCAAATGATGCAATGAAGTGGTTGAACTCGTGATATATCTCATCTAATTAATACCATGCATGACCTAGTGTTTAATGTGCATGAGGGAAGTGTCGCTTGAAACAATATTAGGAAAAGATCTTAATTAGTTAAATATTGTTGAAGAGCCAATCCTAATCCCCACGGCTTTGTTTTAGGAAGGCAAGCTGCTGCAGTCAGCAGAAGCAAAAAGCTACAAGTCGAATTGTTATATCAAAAAAAAAAAAAATTTGTTTGACCACGTTTCTTTAATTTTGTTTTGTTTTAGTAAATACTAAAGAATGTGCGCCAAATGGTATTTTTGCATAAAATGAATTTGAGTGGTGACGTTAAACTCTAAATTTTTTATCAACTACATCGTCACAAGAACAACTGGGCATGTCACGATGTAAAACCTCAGAGTAAAATATGATAGTACTGATATAATTTTCTACAAAAAACCCAATGCAACCAATCTTGAGTGTTTAATTAAATTGAGTCTAACTTAGACCAGGACTGCTGGATTAGATTAAGAATAATGATAGAGGCACAGCGGCTGTGTCCGAGTTGGGTACAGCCGCTCTCACAATGTATTAAAAAATATATTATTGTAATACATTGTGAGAGCGGATTTCGAGAAATATATTATTTTAATTCATTGTGAGAGCGGCTGTGTCCGACTCCGCCCCTGTGCCCCTATTACCACTCTTAGATTAATCCATGAATGCTCCATATTTAGGTCAAATAACACGACTAAAACCCAAAGATATGCAATAAACTATGGTTAAGTGGACAAAAATACCACAAAGCATTATAAAATACGATGTGAATATACTTAGGGAGATATAAAGTTTTTAAATAAAAAAGGTTAAGGTTTGATAAAACACGGTGAAGCTCTGTATAAAGTTTAGAAATTTACAGAACGAAATGGTGGCTCTGGCAGGAGGATATATAATCGGTCGGGTTCGGTTTTGGTTTGGGTTTCCGATTTCGGCTGATCTCTTTTGATGTCTGGTGTGCGTTATTAAGAGAACCCCAAGGGCCCAAACTTACGGTAACCCTAGAACATGGTGAGGCATGAATGGCGCTTACGGGGAGCGATATGGAAGACTTCTCCGCTTCACAAACAGTAGTAGTTTTCGATCCTCCGGTACCTTTGCTCAGGGGACCCGTGCCGGCCGGGCTATCTGATAATCCTGCCGTAGGCCCTTTTGTTCTCGCCTTCCGAGACGATCGTAGTTGGAGATACGCGTTTCAGCAGACGCAATCGAAATTTATCCAACAATGTGAGGTACTATATTCGGTTTACTCAACTTTTGTTAGACCCTTTATGCTTTTGAATGAGATAAGCTCGGTTTAATGAAGAGTAGATATAAACTTGGTTTCATTTCCTGAATTTGGGTGGTTGTGCGTTTTCTATTGTAGTCCTTTCCGCAGTAACCTGCTCCTTTCAACTTTGCGGCAATATTTGAGGGTTGTGGGTTTTCGCGTGGTTAACACATTTGATGATGTTTCGTGTTTTACGTTATTTTCTTTCTTTGAAATGAGTTTATCTCTTGTAATTTCTTTAATCTGAAGTTGGAAAAAAACGATTTTTAATTAATGAATCGTTTCAATGAAGTGAATGATGCCTCATCTGCAGTATTGCTGTCGACCCTTTCATTTTACGGGAAAGAATGACCAGAAATTATTCTGTCTGTATTGCGTGGCATCGTTGAACCTTGGCCTATAAATTATTAGTCATTTGATTTTTGTAGACTTCATGAAATGGTGTAGTTTCTGCAGCCGGCCGAGCTGGTTGGCTCTAGTATTGCCATGCAGTAAGTTAATCGGCTGCACATATTTAATTTGGAGCACAAACCAGCTCATGACTGCAGAGTATAGCAGCCAAGATTGACAGTGCTCTATATCTTATTAAACATGCAGACAGATTTGCTTTTATCCTGCGTCAGTTCTTACAATGATCGTACAGTAGAAGTGTGGAACTTTCGTGCTATTATGTGTACCTGACTTTTTTTCTAGTAAACCCTTTTATCCTATGAAAGGAATTTAAGCTTTATCGCTGTTTTGTCAAGGTTTAGAAAAATATTACTAAGTTTCAAATGGATGATTAGCTGAATTATTGGATATTTTTTTAACACTAATAGGATACTAAATAAATACATTTTCAACAAAGGAAGGAGCTCGTGTAGGGTGTTCAATTAGTGCATCCAATAAATGCAGTCCTCCGTGGTGGAAAACCTTGTTTAGAGTTTCACCGGTGGATTTTGCTGAGAGGGAGAAATGCGAGGAGCGTGAGATGTCAGCCTGCCTTGCAGCTGCTAGAGAGTCATGCATCCAGTTTGCAAAAGATAAATGCATATCACCATTTCGAGAGGCTCGGATTGCACTCACCAGTTCAATGTATCGCGGATGCTTGCCCAAAACTGCCACCGAAGTGACAAATTACAGGGGAGGTGTGCTGCTTGATAATGATTTTGGAGATAAATATTCATAAATGGGAAACACCTCAAAGTTTGATGGAACGACCAAAGAACATCTCAATATAAAACCAGCACAACAGCAAGTGACTGGGTGAGTGTTTCAAACTGAAACATCTGCTCATAAGTCTGAAAGACTGGAGTTTCTGCTAATCTGCAGATGGAAACGCTTCCTCCTGATTGACTGCATTTTTAGTGAAAGATGAGTAGCAGTACATGAATAGGACATTCTGACCTCTGTCTACGGGAAAACAGATTGGGTGTTGGATGTGTCGAGATATGGAACTGCTCAAACTTAAGGTCAGTGATTGTTAGCTACCATCAGAGGCTGTTGAAAAGTGTGGAACCTTCCGGAGCTGCAGATTAGTTGAATTCTTGTGTTTTAGCACCTTTAGTGATAGCTAAATCACCCAAAATCATGTGTATAATTGTATTATATTGAACTAGACTTCCATTTGAAACATTTAATTTGGTTTCGTTTTTGGGTGGGATATATACATGAAAACATGATTTATTTGAAGCAATTATTTGTGAAATGGTAATTGAGAAACAAAGTGGCTATCTGTAAAAGAATGAAAAACAATGGCTATGGCTTGTTTTTCTTATATATTTTTACTTTTTTTATATATTTTTTATTTGGTTTTTTTGTATAAATTTACTGATACGCAAGAGCTGATCTTCTACCCATTCAAGGTTATATGCATAAACCATTGAAATTTAGAACTTGTTTTTCAATTGACTAATCTATTTGTTCATAAATTTGTTAAATAAGCCTGGACAGTAATTATATAATTTTCTTAAACAAAAGGCTCAATTCATGTTTGTCTTATTCATTAGAGTTTCTTTAATTTGTACTGTGCATATGGTGGTGGTGCATTTATGTTTATTGCAGAATTTCAGAAGAACATCAATTTAGGGACCAGTTTTAAGATGTGATACACAATTATGTGCCTTGTGAATATGATCAATTTAGGGTCATGGTACATGATTATGTGCTCAATTAAGGCTCACTTTGGTATGGTATTCCTTAGTTGAAACGATGAGCATAATTTTTAGATACATAATTTGACCGGATCAGCTTGGTTTTCTAAAGTGATTGGTTCGTCTCGTGTGGTTGGACGACTCCCTTTTGTACTGGTGCGAGCCTCCACTGATTCGGGTTGATTCCGGTTGAATATGAGGATGATCTAATCCTACTTGAACTTTTGATGAACCCGATTTGGATCCTAATTTTGTTAGAATATAACATGTAAGGAAATTACATCAACAAGTGGAGCTCTCAAGAGTAACTCATAAAATCTTCTGTAATAGGGTTATAAGATTTTCGTGGAAGAGAATAATATTATTGAGTTCTTTTAAAAACACTCTATTGAAAAACTCAAAAGGTCTTCTATCAAGTAATGCAGCCAAAGTGAAGCCTAATTAGCAGAAAATTATAGGTGAAGATTCAAAAAATTTGACTAAGGCTTCATCGTCCAGGCATTGTCTTCTCTGCGGACTCGCCCATTGTTCTTCCAAAATGCACACGTATTGAAGACATCCATCAAATCAAACCAGGCTGTTACCATTGGAAAGACCCCTAAATCCCCCAATACGCGGTGCAGTACCCCTCGTGCAGTCCGTGCCCTCCACCTTCAATATTCAACAGTGACGGTACAGACCGTGAACCAGTACACCTCTTTGTCTCTCTCTCTCTCTCTCCACTCTTCCTATCCACCTTTCTCGTCCAGACATTTTAACAAACACGTTGTGTGACAGCGTACGGGAAACCAGAACAAGGCCGAGGAAGCTTTGACTCTTGACCGATCGGACATTTGAGTAACGAGTACATCACTCTCTCACCCCAGAGAGAGGTACGACATCGACGAGATCAACCCACCCTCCGAGGAGGTCGGAATATATATCGAGCCCATGGGCGCTGTCGACGAATCTTTGCTGTTTCGACATCGGATGCGGGAGCGGTGAACTTCTTCGGGAAAACCTGCAAGTGGAAATATCAATTCGACACGGCATTAGCTGTTATTAATAAGGATCATTAATAGTCTTAAGTTCTTAACAATAATTTATTCAAACAGATCACTTACATACCAGTTGCAGCAAGATATTAAAATCAGCCGCCATCAATGGAACAAGTTCATCGTGCGCGTGGAGAGATGCGGCGATAAACTATCCCGATTCCTGTCTGCCGTGCATATTTAAATTCCACTTCATTTAATTCCCCAATATCAACAATCAATTACCTTAGGACATCACCAACTCTTCCAGATCACGGACGCCATCGCTCTCTGTTTCTTTCCTTTTATATACATACATTGTGTTGCTGCTCCCCAGCTGCTTCTGCTTCGGACATCTTTGACGACGCGGTTGCCCTTGTAATGGTGTTCCTCTTGGATTTCACTCCGATCTATTAATGGCCTTTCGGCTTCGGCGTCCAAAATTTAAATAATCGAGCCGAAATGTCAAATCTGCAGCTTGATATGCTGACTTTGAAAAAGGCCGTAATTACTAATTATAAAGATTAAGACGTACGCGTAATTAATGATGTACGAGTTAAATTAAATAAGCAGCAACCGGAGCTAATTAAGCGTTATCCAGTTCATTTCATTTCTCTCTATTTCTTTCTTTTTTTGTTTCAAGTCGTACCAATGCCGGGTTCATCCGTGTTTTTATCCGTATTTAGTGGTAATTATTGTTACAATTAAAAGCTGGAGTTGTTTGTCTGGGATCGCGAACGTACGGTGTAGATACGGTTTGATCGATAATACGGATTAGGATCCACGGTGGGGATCGTTTGAAGTGATGTGATATGAAGAGGGGCTGTTATGGGTGTCTCGAGACGTGTGGGAACGGGAGTGATGGAAGGACGATACTACCCTCAAGCTGGCTGGTGCGGAAGGCGTGAGAATTGAGGTCAGTATGGTCATTTGATAATTGGTACATGGGAGCCAGCTGTGGGCGTAGGATAATTGCCTCTGTCCCCGCCATCGATCGGTGCAGCGTACACCGGTCTCGAGATTTTCTTTTTCTTGTTTTATTTAATTTTGATATAGTTTGTAAACATATGTCTAAAAGTCGTAGATCATTTATATTATATATTTGCGTTTGTTTTTAGTGAATTGTTTTTTTTTTTTTTTTAATATTGGTTACAGTGAAGACTGAAGAGACGAAGAGAGGGTGTCCTTCTCTGCCACAGGAAAGGGAAAAAAACGAGGAGAAAAAAGAGAACCAAAACGAACGACTCCTTAAGGTAGAAAAAAAGAAATAAAATCACACGAGTTTCTTTTCCTTCCTTCTTTCTTTTTTTTTTTTTTTTTTTTTCAATTTTAGCATTGTTGGATTAAATTTCCGTGATTCCAATCAACAAACCTTTGGCGAGTTCGTGATAGAATTTCTGGAAAATGCGAGGAATCACAGGTGCCGGTTAATCTCTCTCCCTTTTTCCGGCTATCTTTTCCGAATTTTCTACCACGGCGAAAGGTTCTCGATCGTTGAATAGTCTATTCCAGTGCTTCACGCGCTTCCCATCTCCGCCCACTTCCTTTCTTGATCCTTCTCTCTGTTCAGTACCGTATGCGCCTCACTCTGTCCGTGGGGTAATCTCTATCCGTTGCTTATAAGATCTTGATGCGGTTGTGGATGCGATTGGTTGCTTTTCCAGCCGATTATTGGGGATAATGGTGAAACTTGGGCTCTTTTCGGTCTTTTGAGGAATTTGGTGTTGGAAAGATTGGATTCTGATTGCAGGGTGTGGTTTTTTCATCAAAATTGGGGTCCTTGGAATTTGAATTGTGTTTCGTGGAGATTTATATTTATTACACTTTTGGCATTGAAGTAGATTTTTAATTCAGCTTGGGTTATTTTTTATCCGGAACCGTCGGTAGTCAGTTCTCCGAGAGCATCTTCTCTGGTTGATAGGAAGACGAATTTGGTTTATCTGCTTGGGAATCTCTGCGCGGGCGCGTTATAAGGTGGTTTCAGGTATCATTTGCCTTCACAGAGGCCATATTACCCATTGTTCTGGGTCTCGTATCGGTCTATCTATGCATGAATGAGAGCTATCAGCTGCTTTTGTTAAGAAATATTTTTCTTTTATTCTTTTGTTATGAAGCTAACTTTGGAGCAAGATTTTGGAGAAAATGATTTGAGCTAGTGCTTCTGGCATTGCCATTACGAGCATAAGAACCAGTTGTTTGGAGGTTTTGGATCTAAATTACGATTTGGACTATACTTGGGAACTTGAAGTTGGGGAACCAATAAATGTGTAGGATCCCCATTTAGAAGACCTACTATTCAGTTCCGGGGTTTGTGAAAACTGCTACTTAAAAAAATTTTCCTCTGGCTTCGGTTTCCTGGGATGGAAGAGGGTCAAGGATTGAAACTTGGTATTGGCCAATGATCATTTTTATAAAATGAGTGGACTTGGGAGGGTTTTTGTCGATGGACACCCCCGAGAAGAGGTTCTCAGACTTAGTTGATGTAGTGAAATCCTGGATCCCTCGAAGGTCAGAGCCAGCAAATTTCTCGAGGGACTTTTGGATGCCTGATCATAGCTGTAGGGTTTGTTATGAATGTGACAGTCCATTTAACCTCATCAATCGTAGACACCATTGCCGTCTTTGTGGTCGTGTCTTTTGCGCAAAGTGTACAGCTAACTCAATTCCAGCACCATGTGATGAACCCAAAGGTGGTCGAGAGGAATGGGACCGTGTCAGAGTGTGTAACTATTGTTTCAAGCAATGGCAGCAGGACATACTGGCTTTAGATAATGGCACTCAATTGTCCAGTCCAGGTCTTAGTCCTTCACCTTCTGCTACAAGTTTGGCTAGTACTAAGTCTAGTGTCACCGGTAATAGTTCTAGCACAGTTGGTTCTTCAGTGCCTTATTCAACAGGACCTTATCAACACGTGCAGTTTGGTACCAGCTGTAGTGCGCGTCAATCTTCTCAAATGGAAGTGGGTTCTGAGAAGCAAGACACAGCTACATCGGGAAGGGACACAGATCAAATCACAGATACTGGAGACCCATCTCTTAACCAGTTTGGTTTTTGCATGAACAGGTATGCCACAATTGTCCCTCATTTGCTTTTTCATTCTAATGATTTCTGGATATCCTGGTGAATGTTATGGCAAAATTTGTACTTTTATTCTCAATTTGTTATAGTACATAGTTTGTATTTGTACAACTCCTCCGAGTGATGTGGTGTTTGTATTTTAGATTTTTCAAGGAAGATCATTGCTCCTAATATTGATTTTATATGTGAACTGTGCTCATATGTGTGGTAAAATCCATTCTTATATGCATATATCATATATCTCTTAGTACGTAACTAGTTATTTGGTGAACTTAATTTTTGAAACTTAATCCTTGTTTAGCATCTACTCCGTTCCAGTGTTCTCTACACATGTTAGTATCCAACACATTATCTGTTGACATGTGCAAAATCTTCCAATGTGCTCATTGTTTTTTTCTTAAAATATTATTCGATGAATATTTGATTTTCTGTATTGTTTCAGTAGGAGTGATGATGAAGATGATGAATATGGAGCGTACCGTTCAGATTCTGAGAGTAGGCATTTTCAGCCCTCTGTTGAATACTATGGCCAAGTTGAGTTCGATGACGTCGACAGTAACTATGAATCATGCAAGATTCATTCTACAGTAGAAAATGATCCCAAAGATCTGAGTTCTCCTACACGTGATGGTCCTGAATCTCAAGATTCTCTTACTGTTGAAAGGCTTGAGGAGGAAACAGATGGGCATTATCATGGTGAAGAATGTGATCCTTCGTCTTCTATATATGGAGTTGAAAATGCAGAATCTGAGCCTGTGGATTTTGAGAATAATGGGCTTCTATGGCTTCCTCCTGAGCCAGAAGATGAAGAAGACGATAGAGAAGCTGCTTTATATGATGACGACGATCAAGATGCCCCTAGTGAGTGGAGACAGCTTCGGTCTTCAAACAGTTTTGGTAGTGGGGAGTACCGAAGCAGAGACAAGTCAAGTGACGAGCACCGAAAGGCCATGAAAAGTGTTGTTGAGGGGCACTTCAGGGCATTGGTTGCTCAGCTTTTGCAAGTTGAGAATCTTCCCATTGGTGAGGAGGAAGATAAGGAAAGCTGGTTAGATATAATAACATCATTATCCTGGGAGGCTGCAACCATCCTCAAACCTGACACCAGTATAGGGGGAGGAATGGATCCTGCTGGATATGTGAAGGTTAAATGTATAGCTTGTGGGCGTCGCAGTGAGAGGTATATTCTTCAATTTTTGAAAAATAAAACATTCAAGAAAAAGGAAAAACTAAAATAAAGGCAATGTAAATAAAAGGAAAAACATGGTTTGCCTTTCTCTGACTTCGAAGATTAGAAAAATAGAGCTATATAACTTTTCTTTCAGTTAACACAGTATTCTGATTGTTTTCTCAGTGAAGTAGTGTTTTCTTTTATTTAACACGGTATTCTGATTATTTTCTCAGTGAAGCGGTGAGAGGGGTGGTTTGTAAGAAAAATGTGGCACACAGGCGCATGACTTCAAAAATAAAAAGCCCTCGTATCCTAATCTTGGGAGGGGCTCTTGAATACCAAAGGGTTTCAAATTTGTTATCAAGCTTTGACACCCTATTACAGCAGGTTTGTGCGTAAGGAAAACGAAAATATATAATCTATTATCTTCCAGTTGTTTTGTGCCATATTTTATAAAACTCAATTTTTTTCCTTTTGTAGGAAATGGATCATTTGAAGATGGCAGTTGCAAAGATTGACGCTCAGCACCCAAATGTCCTGTTGGTGGAAAAATCTGTTTCCCGTTTTGCGCAAGAATATCTTCTTGAGAAAGATATATCTCTTGCTTTGAATATTAAAAAACCTCTTTTAGAGCGTATAGCTCGCTGCACAGGGGCACAAATTGTTCCCTCAATTGATCATCTCTCATCACAGAAACTAGGTCTTTGTGAAATGTTCCATGTTGAAAAATATCTTGAAGAGCATGGAAGTGCTGGTCAGGGTGGCAAAAAGTTGGTGAAGACTTTAATGTTTTTTGAAGGCTGTCCCAAGCCTTTGGGTTGCACAGTAAGCTCCTAAAATTTTGCAGGTTCTTGTTTTTCACCTTCGTAGTTATTAATTAATGTTATATATCTGCTTTCAGATTTTGCTAAAAGGAGCAAGTGGTGATGAGCTAAAGAAAGTGAAACATGTGATCCAATATGGAATCTTTGCAGCCTATCATTTGGCTTTAGAGACTTCTTTTCTAGCAGATGAAGGTGCCTCTCTTCCTGAACTACCTTTGAAATCTCCAATAACCGTTGCATTACCAGATAAAACCTCCAGTATTGCTCGGTCAATTACTATTATACCTGGATTTGTCACCCCAAATTCCAAAAAGTCGTTATCTGATTTGGATTCCCAAGAACTTAACCAAGTTGTTCCATCAGACCAACTTGTTGATAATGGAAGGGAACCTGCAAGTTCAGTAACACCAAAGGAGTTGAACTCTCCACTCTCCGAGACCTCTGCTGGCATTATCGAACCTTCTTATTCTGCACCGGATAATGAAAAACAGCTCTGTAATGAAAAGGACGTTTGGGCATCACAACTTACCCAACATATCAACAGAGCTGAACCAGACAATCATCCATTTAATGATTTATCTGCTTATGAATCTGAAGAGAAGGAGATGTTTGGAATAGCTTCTGTTATGAGCACATGTGATCGTTTTGGCCCTGGTCATGAGGTGCCTGAGAAAGGAAGGAATGTAGCTGATTGCCCTGATGCAATTGAAAACTGTCATAGCTCAATGGAGATGGGTGTTCGTCAAAATAATAATCTCAGAGAGGAACATGCATCAGCTAAGGAAGAGTTTCCTCCATCTCCTTCTGATCATCAGAGCATTTTGGTCTCTCTGTCAACTCGCAGTGTGTGGAAAGGAACTGTGTGTGAGCGAGCTCATCGGTTCCGCATCAAATACTATGGCAGCTTTGACAAGCCTTTGGGGAGGTTCTTACGTGATCATCTATTTGATCAGGTTAATCTTTTCTTTTTTACCTTTCAATTACTATTTACTGATGTGGTGAGGCTTTTCTACAATAATTAAAGTTTCCAAGTGAACTGACTGCAGTTGTTTGCTTTTTAATCAGAGCTTCCGATGTCGTTCATGTGACATGCCAACCGAAGCTCATGTTCACTGTTATACACATAGACAAGGTAGCCTCACAATTTCTGTTAAGAAGTTGCCAGAGTTTTTGTTGCCTGGAGAACGTGAAGGAAAGATCTGGATGTGGCATCGGTGCCTAAGGTGCCCTCGTACCCATGGGTTTCCACCAGCAACCCGAAGAATAGCGATGTCAGATGCAGCTTGGGGTTTATCTTTTGGCAAATTTTTGGAGCTCAGCTTCTCAAATCATGCTGCAGCTAGCAGGGTTGCTAGCTGCGGTCATTCTCTGCATCGAGATTGTCTTCGCTTTTATGGGTAATCTCTCTCTCTCTCTCTCATAAACACACATGCACTTCTTCTCATTGTCATTATATCTCTTTTGTGTTACTGATGATGTTGCATGGGCAGTTTCGGGAACATGGTGGCTTGCTTTCGGTATGCATCAATTGATGTCCACGATGTCTACTTGCCACCACATAAACTTGACTTCAACTACCAATTACAGGAGTGGATAAAAAAGGAAGCAAATGAGGTTTTGTTCCACATCATGGACTATATTTTCTCCTGGTTCAAATTTCCTTTCCTGTTATAAGGAAAGGCTAACTCTCTAAAGCTCTATGTCGTTAATTAAGCAGGTTATGGATGGGGCAGAACTTCTCTTTAGTGAAGTACTTAATGCTCTACGCCAAATTGCAGAAAAAAGTTGTGGAGGAAGTGCACCCAACAATGGCTTTAAAGTCTCTGAATCAAGGCGGCACATTGGGGAACTTGAGGCTTTACTTCAGAAGGAGAAGACAGATTTTGAGGTGATAAATCTTTTGCCCTAACACTTTTCTGAGTCTATGTTTGTGGGACAGTGATGTTTGTCCGTCCCTCTTTTGTGAGATTTGCAATGAAGTATCCTGCTGTTCTAATATGCATCATAACATGTCTCTTGCTGACTTTCATAATTAAGCTGAATCATTGGTGAATGCATCTGATATGGTAAACCTGAGATGATGAATGCAATGAGTATCATGTGGTTTGTCCACACACATGGGATTTTGTTATTTGAGGTTTCAGGTTCATATCATTGGTTGGTTTGGACATCTTCATTATGGATTTTAATCATCTGGTTTACTGAAATATGCTGCTGACTCATAGTTCTAAAAGTTCCCACGAGCCACAAGTTTTGTTTAATTGGGTATCTATGATCTGTTGGGCATAGAGTTGCATCTTTTCTGGATACTTTCATCTGTTTGAAGAGATAACATGACTGGATGAGAAAATCTTCATTATATTGCGTTGTTATTTTAGCATCATTTTTGAAAGATGAGACATTTTATGTTTACAAGTTTAAGATGCATATTCATGTATGATGTGGCCTATGGTTTCCTTGAAGTGTTATCCACATATTTTTAAATATTTCACTTTGTTATAGGACTCCCTTAAAAGAGCAACCAAAAAGGAGCCTAAGAAGGGTCAACCAGTAATTGATATTCTTGAGATCAATCGACTTAGGAGGCAACTGCTTTTTCATTCTTATGTGTGGGATCAGCGTCTTATTAGTGCTGCTGTTGTGGAATATGGGCAATGTGAAGAAGATAGTGTCACCTCATTGAAGCTTAAGGAAAAGCCTTGTTCCTTTGAGAAGCTCGTGGACAATGCTCCCAAACCTAGAACAGTTAGTGGTAGTGATGTACCATTGAACCCAAAGATTGATGATTCATCACTCAAAGCGCTCCTTTCTCCACTTAGTTTTCAGGGTGAACTTAATGATCCAGCGCATTTTACTGGGGTGGAAAGTAATGAGCAGCCTGAATTTCTTGATACTGGCGGACCTGTTCGAAGAGCCCTTTCAGAGGGACAGTTTCCTATTATGGCAAATCTATCAGATACCTTGGATGCTGCTTGGACAGGTGAATCCGCTCCAAGCATAAGACCACAAGAAAATGGCTTTGCATCTCCTGATGCTAATTCGCTTGAGGCCTCAACAATGGCTGAATCAACTGCATCGGTGGCTAAGTCAGAAGAGCATCTTATGAATGGAGAAGACAAAAGTCGGCCAGAGGGCACACAAACATTGGGGTCCACTGTAACTACGAAGGCAGCTGACCATGGTGATGACTTTTCAAGCTGGATTGGAACACCTTTTTTGAGTTTCTATCGTTCTTTCAACAATCCTTCTGGATCTGGCATCCCAAAACTTGACTCCCTTAGCAACTATATTCCTCTTTATATCAAATGCTTCAGAGACTTGGAGAATAAAGGGGGTGCACGGCTGCTTCTTCCAGTTGGTGTCAATGACACTGTAATCCCTGTCTATGATGATGAACCAACTAGTATAATATCATATGCTTTGGTTTCTCAAGATTACCAATTACAAATATCAGAGGAAAGAGAGAGACCAAATCGTGTGGAGTCAATGACTTCTTTGCCACTTTATGATTCAGGCAGTTTTCACCCATTTCAGTCTTTTGATGAAATTTCCCACGATTCTCTCAGGAGCTTTGGATCAATAGAAGACAGTCTTTTGTCTATGTCAGGAAGCCGGAGCTCACTAGTACCTGACCCCCTCTTGTACACTAAGTCAATGCATGCAAGAATCTCTTTTCAAGACGATGGTCCACTTGGAAAGGTGAAATATACTGTAACATGTTACTGTTCAAAGAGATTTGATGCTCTGAGAAAGACTTGCTGCCCGTCTGAGCTAGATTTTATAAGATCTTTAAGTCGGTGTCGGAAATGGGGAGCCCAAGGTGGAAAAAGCAATGTGTTTTTTGCAAAGACATCAGATGACAGGTTTATTATTAAACAGGTGACAAAGACAGAACTGGAGTCTTTTATCAAGTTTGCTCCTGAGTATTTCAAATATCTATCAGAGTCAATTGCTTCAGGAAGTCCAACCTGCTTGGCGAAAGTTCTGGGCATATATCAGGTGACGGACCTTCAGATGCATCTCTTTTTCTGTAATTGTTTACTTTTTTATTCTGTCTTTTTATGCAAAAGTGAATGTCATTGACAATCAAGTAGAACTAGAGAATCTAGTTTATATTAAAAAAAGCTTGAGAAAACTGAGGCGATGATGCAATGGACTGTTTAGATTGACATTATGCTTTAAGGAAATTAGGAGGATCCCGTGCTTGTCATGGTTAACTAATAGTCAGTGACGAAGCTAAGGCGTTAAAAATTTTTGTGAAAAGTTTTTTCTCGTGATGCTTTGGATGAGAGTAACAGGAATATATATGGAACAACAACAGAGATATTTTTAGATCAGTCGGATTGGTGACTTTCTGGTATTTTGGAGAAAGTATTTAAACTTTTGTTTCTTTCATGTTCCATGTCACACTGTCTTATGCTGCCTTTGGTGCTTCTTCTTTTCCTGATAAAAGTCTCTCATACTTACTATATGGCTTAGCAATTGAATATCTTCCTTTTATTTGACTGTGTGATTGAAAAGGTCACATCAAAGAACCTGAAAGGAGGAAAAGAATCAAGGATGGATGTCTTAGTCATGGAGAACCTTCTCTTTGGTCGAAGTGTAACTAGGCTATATGATCTCAAAGGGTCGTCTCGATCAAGATATAACCCAGATAGTAGTGGAACCAACAAGGTTCTTCTGGACCAAAATCTGATTGAAGCCATGCCCACTTCTCCAATTTTTGTGGGGAACAAGGCAAAGCGATTGCTGGAGAGAGCTGTGTGGAATGATACCTCATTTCTTGCGGTAAGCTTGGGTTCCTATATGATCCGTTTGATTAGTTTATACTAATGCTACCAAAGTGGCTCATATGGTCTCGTGTTCGTGCATTTTGAGATTGTCATTGCTAATGCTGTTTCTGTGAACTGGGTCTTTTGCAGTCAGTCGACGTGATGGACTACTCGCTGCTGGTTGGAGTTGACGAGGAAAAGCACGAGCTGGTGCTGGGTATCATTGATTTCATGAGGCAGTATACATGGGACAAGCACTTGGAGACATGGGTGAAGGCCTCGGGCATTTTGGGAGGGCCTAAAAATGCTTCTCCAACAGTCATCTCGCCAAAACAGTACAAGAAGCGGTTCAGGAAAGCTATGTCTGCGTATTTTCTCATGGTCCCAGATCAGTGGTCTCCTTCCTCCCTCGTCCCCAGTGGGTCCCAGTCGGACCTCAACACTGAAGAGAACCAGCAGCAGCAGAACCAGTCAGTCGAATAATATTCTGTAGTTATTCCAAGCCATTCTTGTAAATGTCAAGTGTAAGTTGGGAAATCAATATCCCCTTTCTTTATTTTCTTTTTTTGGGTTTTAAATTTATTTATTTTCCATTTTGATATATATTTTTTCCTCCTTTTTTTCATATTTCTAATTTTGTAAGGCAGCCTCATTCATCATGTCCTTTGTTTAGAATTTGTGCATTATTTGTTTAAAGAAAAAGATGCAGAAGAAGGCTGTTCATATGCGCCAGTACAATTTCTTTGTCAAGAAGAGGTATCGTATTATTAAACGACCGCTCCTTTGCAATCTCTGTTCTTTATCTTCTTGTGTCTGATTGTTAAACATATTATTGGCCACACGGTTTCTTCTTTTCGGTAATTCATTCGTGGGGTTTGCTCTTTTCTCTTTCGTGGAACGCGATTACTTGTACTAAACAAGCCAGAAAGTCAGAAACCTTTGAACATCCTTCCATTGACGTTAAGTTTCACGTATCAAAGTCTGAACGAATTTGATACGGCTAAGGATTTCAATGCACAATAGGGTTTCGTAAATTTTTTTATCGAGTACATGATACTACAAAAATAGTGTTTCAGATCAGATATATATATATATATATATATATATATATATATATATATATATATATATATATATATATATATATATATATATATATATATATATATTCGAAGGGCCATCTGTTGGCCTCTCGTCCTGCGGCTCCTGCCCTTCACATACGAGTTGTCTTCTGACTCGTTAGCCACGGCGTTTCGAGGCCCCCAACAGTCGGTGTCTTCTGCTGGCTCCATAGTCTCTAGACTCTCTACCATATTTAAATTAATCTAGACGATTACATTTACTTTCTTCTTCGACTCCGTAACCAGATTAGACTCCTCAACTCCTTCATGGGGATGACTATGTTATTTTATCTTCCACCAGCTCCGCAGTCATTTCACTCTTTAGTTTTTCCTTCCAACCGTAGCTCTGATTAAGTTTGAGGAATAGCGACGCCGAGTGTATTTTCCTGATGGCTTTAAAAAAGGGTACAAATAGTTCAGACCTTTTAGAAACTACAGCGTTTTGTTCTTTCTGAAATAGTTTACTTGTAGTTCAACTGGTAAGAAACTGTAGCGTTTTGTTCTTTCTGAATTAGTTTCATGGTTCCGAATTGCAAGGCGGAAACATTGAAGAACCGCAATAAAGAAGATAAAGGAGACAGACAACAGTGAGAAGACCCATTTATTTGAGCATTAATTCCGAGGAGAATAAGCAGTTTTTTTTGGGCGTAAATTGAGAAACCACTGAAAGATATAAGAGCATCAACACGAACGCTGCAAGGATTCAGCTACCTTTACATGTTCTAACAAGCTCGATTCAGACATTAATGTCCACTATATATACAGACGGTTGAAGAAGCTTCTTAACGCGCTTATGAAGAAGCCGTAAGTTGACTCTGTTAGTAAAGCCCTTTGTAGTCTTCAGGGTGGAAGCCATCTTCGACGCCCACTCCCCATCTGATATAAGGAAATTCTGCTTCTTTCATCATCCGAAGCCGGGCTTCTTTCAGCAGATCGATAATCTCGAGATCTCTGTATGCATACAATTGAATGAATCGGTAGTGCAACAGATGAGATATATTCCTGAATGATTAATCACTGAAGGAGTGCGTGGATGTTCTCCACTCACCTGTTACAGTAGAACTTTGGCTTTGTGGGCTGGTAAAAGCGGGGTCCTTCGTCGTATCCTTCACATATCAACTCTCCCTCTGCGTCTCTGTAACAGAGAATTCCCCTTGAATGATCCTCGAAAACCTGTGAGAATGGTATTTTGATCACTAATCGAAGGATGAAAAGGATTTAAAACAGAGGGAGATTTTTGGGCTACAATACCTTATTGACAGTGAAGGATCTGATCAAGCCAGAGGAAGATTTACTGGGTTGGGTTTGATCCGAATGAAGCATAAACACCCTCCCAGCATATTTCTTGTTGGAAGTGGTGCTTCCTCTGGCAATTGCAACATGAGGGGATGGCAATCTGATCGCCATTAAATTTAGAACAACAGCAGCAAGAGAAAGAAGAAGAGAGAACAAAGAAAGGAAGGCAGAAAGAAAAAGGAATAAATGGGTGGTCGGTATCGTTGGCTTTTCGGATGATTGTTTATAGAAAGGAGCAGCGATGACGCATTGGAAGTGAGCGCTCGAATAAGAAACAACTGAATCGGTGGACAAACGAACCAGGTGAAGCTTTCTCTCTCTCTCTCTCTCTCTCTCATTCTTTACTGTTTCTACAGAAATTGGGTCTTGTCAGTTTTACATTAAAATATTCGATTAAAGGGCCATCGAACCTTATCTTTGCACTGTTTGGGAAGACTTTCTCCTAAGACGACGATAAAAAGTGGGTTTCTACGACTGAAATGCCTTCATATACTTTTTTTTTATGAAAATATCCAGCCTTATGTTGCCTATACTGTTATTTGTTAATCCATCTATTTTGTTACTTTATTTCTCTGTCTCATCTGCTTGTATCGGAAAGCACTATAGATGAGAGTGGAAAACAACAACGAATCGATTAGTCGGAGTTTTATCAGAACTCAGGAAGGTTTCTGCAATTTAAAATTGAAATTATGCAGCTTCTGTACTTGTTATGGAACCAGAATAATGGCATTCAGGTAGACGGTGAGGATGCCGACAGGGAAAACATCCACCATTCGCCGCTGCGGTACTGAAACCCAAAAGAGAATATAACCAAGAGAATAGTTCACTTCTCTCTCTTGATCTCTCTCTCTCCCTTGATCTCTCTCTCTCTCTTGATCTCTCTCTCTCTCTTGATCTCTCTCTCTCTCTCTTGATGTGTGTGTGTGTGTCTCTCTCTCTCTCTCTCTGCTGGCCATGTGGGTGCGTCTACGCTAGGTGCTGAAGTCTTATCAATAGATAGAATAACAATATAGATCTACTCCTTCCAGGTCAATCTGGTGAGTGATAACGTGAAAAACACTGATAACTTGGTGTGAATCGGGCGGGTTTTTCAGTAAAAAAAACAACCAAATGCATCAAAACGGCAAGTTTTCTTTTGTATTTCTTTTTAATCACGTAGCAGCAGATTAACAAGAAGAAGCACCATTGTTCAACCAGCTCGTGTTACAATTGATCCTCCCTTCCACCCCAGAAAAACAGAAAAATGGTCCGTTAAAAGATAAATCTGTCAATCTGTCCCACTAAACAAGTAGAAATGTTTTTCGCGAATCCGTGCATACCCAGCAACGATCTGAAGTAGGCCACGGAGACGTGGGAAAAGGACTGTCTTTCCCTGTCCTGGCTAGCTTCAATTATTGAGAAGCTTCAGATGCTTGTTCAAGAGACGGGGAGTTTCCAGGTGGTCTCGGATTTGATTTTTTGTAGCCCATTCTGCAGGTTTTCTTTTTATTTTTTTTCTTACAACCCAAATTTTCAGAAACCAGTTTCTAATTCAATACGAAACTGAAAAAGGATAAGGGATTCTTTTTCTTGTTGCTCCAATCAAGGCCTTAAACTTGGGATTCTCTTTTGAAAATCGTAGATTGCATTCTAAAGTTGTTTGCTCTTAATCATTCCGATGGTCCACCGCGCATAATTTCTGGGTGCGGAAGAATGGCATAAAATCATGGCTGGTTTGATTCAGGGGTTCGAATTTTTCATGTCACGGTTGCAGGAACTGGGTTGCCAAACGCTTTGACCCCATTCAAATGATCTATATTGAGGACGCAGCCAGGGCAGGTCTGGTGTGAGTACTACTTGTTGGTCAGATTAAATGCCTAAATCGGCCATTTTTGTGACATTGCCACATGACGTTTCTGTCTCCGAATGCCTTTTTTTTCCATCGGAAAAGCTGGAGCAGGCTGAAAATAGCCTGAAACTCATCAGCCTCCTGGTTCACTCTCTTTTTCACTCCTGTTTCACTCTCTTTTTCTCTCCTGTTTCAGTACGTATTTTAGTCTTTGGAGTATAAAAGAAAATGGAGTCGTGCATGAATCGAAGAGAAGGACAGAAATCATCCAAAGAATCACAGAATAGGACAGACAGAGTCTTGCTTTACTTCTGGAGCTTCAGTCCTAGAACTGTGATTCAGCAGAATAGTATATTAAAAATTGACAAGAAGCTTCTCCAGCAAAGATTCAAAGCTTTCTTTTTCGCTTCCTGGTGTTGCAATGAGCAACCCTATTTTTCTCTCCCCTCCTTCCAAAGCTCTTCGTCCTTTGTCTCCTCTCTTTCCATGTTATTCTAAAGTAGCTCGATGATGGCGTGAAAAGAGGGTTAAACCAGTTATCAGTCTGCTGCTTGAGTCAATCATCCGAAAAACTTCTCACCCTTTACCCACAAAAAGCCGAACAAATCGTGGTCTTTTCGGCATTAGCCTGCTCTTGAGCTCCTCTCTCTTCCAATCACCTCCGGTGCTCCCTTCAAAAGTTATTCATGAAATCCAGCAAAGCTTTGCAAAATCTTTTACAAAGGAAAAGATAAGTGGGAGGTCTGTCTCTTTCAACAGTCAAATGTAGTAGTTCTGTTTTGCCCTGTCAACCTTTTCAGTTTCCAAACGGAAGTCATTTTCGGTTTAAAATGATTCAGAGAGGGAGGGTATCCTTCGAATCGAGGGAGCCTACGAGTCCCAAATCGGTCATCTCTTCAAGCCTTACAGGTATGGATGTGAAGAGCCCAAAATGCCTTACGACTTCATCAGTTTTTCCGTCTCAAAATGTAAGAATCTATTCCTCATTTGATAAAAAAAGGCTTTTACATTGTCTCCCCTACGTCTTGTTTCTCTTGTCAGTTTCCTAACCAGTTCGATATTTTATAAACACAGGAATCGCCTTTTGAAGCGAATTCAAGCTTTTACGCCAGCAACGACGGGAACCCATTTGCCGATACTTTTCCCGACCCGCTTTGCAAGCTGAATCTCAAAGAAACTTCAGATTTCGTTAAGGCCTTTCCCATGGCAAGGAACAGCTCTGAGAGCAGAGGACTTGTGGATACCTGTGCTCAGAGGAAGGAAGCCGCCAGTTTTGCTTCAAATAAGAGATTCGAGCAAGCTCCTTCTACTCCTGGGAGGCCTGTCTTTAGCTTTAGTGTTGGAAATCTCTCGAGAAAGGCATTCCCTTCAAAGTGGGACGATGCAGAGAAATGGCTTATTAGCAGTTCGTGTCACGAATCTCCTGCCCATGTGATCAAACAGCCTGAGACGTCGAAGGCGTCCAAACAAAATGACATTTTTCAACGCAGGCGAGATTTGTTCCCTGAGAAATTTGGCGACGAGGAAAAAGTTTCGGGCCTGGTGGCATGTTTTGGTGGGTCTGTGTCCCTGGAAGCCGGTGGAGCTTTTCAGAGGTCTTCATCGGATGTACTTCTAAAAGGTGAATATCTATTCAACTTTCACTCCTCGCTTTCGCGACGCCTTCTACTTCTCTTTCCATCGTCCTCAACTCTGCCTAGAAAGTAAGCGTCTTTGCTGCAGACCTCTTTGCCCTGTCATCGACATTTGGCTCTGATGAAGATCACGTCTCAATTTTTTGGTATTTGGTCTTCAGTCGACATGATGAATACTCAAATTCTTACTCTTTTCATGTCTTCAGTGTTCGATCTTCTCTATCAGTGCCCCTGTTACATAACTACCTCCTTTTTTTCTAAAAAGAGCAAGGATTCTTATCAAGTCTGCGTAGACAAAATTTCAATTGAAACTTACGCTTCACAAGTTTGTCTGAATCTGTTTCGTCGTGTGGAAACGACTGTAGGCAATTCCCTGTTTGATAAAACTATTCTTTGAACAAGTATTTCTTGGTGGAAATGGTTGTCATGTTTTTTACTAACATTTCTAAACCTTTCTTGTGCAATCTTTCTGCAGATAAATTTACAGATAACGTCGAACCCGTTTTCCCCAGAGGCCAATACTCCGAACCAACGCAAGAGGGATTTCTATTCGGAAACTCCGGTTGCGAGACCATGAAAGATGCTTCAACAGAAGTGACTCCCCCGGTCCAGCACAGGGATGTCGGAACTGAGATGACTCCCCTCGGCAGCTCTACCACCTCAAGGTGTCACACTCCATTCAAGAGCTCTTCTCCTGCTAGGCACAACACACCCACTAGCACATCTGGGCCTCTGGTACTCTCTAGATCTAGTATCGATATGGCTGAGCTTCACGGTTGCCACTTCGCGAAGCTAGAGCTTGGTGCTCAATTTGATTCGGTCGTATCCAATTGGAGCTCCAGAGAAGAAGAGGAAGAGGAAGTATCCAAGAGTTTGAGGCATTTTGAGGTGGATGGAGGTCGTAAGAGTGTCACAGAATGCAGAGCTTCTTTATGGGAGGAAGAAGAAAAAAGCAAATCCTGTGTCAGGTGACTTTTACGACGAACGTTTCAACATGTAGATGCTTTCTATTCTTCTTCTGGCTTTATCTTAAGGTATGTTTGCTTTTTGCATTGCATTATATAGATATCAAAGAGAGGAAGCAAAGATTCAAGCTTGGGTGAACCTCCAAACCGCAAAAGCAGAGGCTAAGTCAAGAAAGCTTGAGGTACTTCGTTAGTCTCTGCAATTTTCCACATTCTTTTCCTTGAACCCCCTAAATCCTCGTTTTGATAGGATACCTAGTAGGCCATACCTGATGTTAATTGAGACTTTAACAACCATGATTCACTGCGATCTCTACTTCATTCAGGTGGCAGAAAAAAAAACATGAAATTGTATTTGATTGGTGGTAATCAAGATTTGCAGTGTCTTTAGTTGTAGGTTTGACCTAGGAAAGGCATTGAAGCTCCTTTATCAGTTCCCTGGGCTGTTTCAATACGCTGCAAATAAAAGATCATGAATTTTTTTTCTCATCAAGCGTTTTAATTCCAAAAATATAAGCAGGGAAGCGTGGGAGTTTTGGTATAACAGGGTCTGTAGATTCTGTACCATACTTTCAGTTATCATTTCATGGCCTGTGGCCAGCAACATAGTGGTATTATCGTCCGCTGCAGTCTTCAAACTTTTGCATTAAAGTAATTCACCTCGGGCCCCGTTCCTCCATACTATTTTTCTTTTTCCTTGTTTCTTCATTCTTCCTCCAGTCTGTGCAGTTCTTTCTGATCCGTGAACAGTGAACACATCTCAGTTGAGTCGTGGCTCTTCTGTTTTGTTTCTTTATAGACCCTGTACAAGGGGATAATCTGTTCGCAGAGACGTGACTAGTCAATGGAGATTTACAGTTGCTAGCTTCGAATATGAAAAGGACCACCACACATGCAAACTTTATTTGTCACGTACTCGACCAACTGTTATAGGTCTTCGTGTTAGGGCTTTTATTACAACGTAAATTACATCAGTTTTTTATGTCAAACACATTTCCTTGGGGGTATACTTTTGAGAAATTTTAATCCTTACTGTGACTTGTTAAGTTTTGACAGCTGAGAGTTTTCAGGTAAAGATACAGAAGATGAGAGCAAATTTAGAAGAAAAACTCATGAAAAGGATGGTCATTGTTCATAGAAAGGCCGAGGATTGGAGGGTAGCAGCTCAACTACAACATTCGCAACAAATTCGAAGAGCAGCAGAACAAGCTGAAAAGATGAAAAACCTAACCAGTTCTTATAATACGGATCACAGTTCCTGCGGGTGTTTCCCATGCAACAGTCATCTCTAACAGAAGAAAAAACATTGACCCGTTTGTCCGTTTGTAATTTGGACCTTCGTTAATCCAAGAGCAGAACAACGTCAAATAGCCAAACATTTAGCTTTTGGTTATGGCAGTGACCAAGATGAACGGTTTTTTTATGCATCAAAAGTTGCAGATATCTATTCCCACAACATTCAGTCACGGGCAACCCGGTGGAATTTCGAAAGTTTATCATGGGGAACACGATCTCAGGAGGTAGACCTATCCAGACCCACGTGTCCTTCTCTGCTGTGTGGGAGGGGCAGGTTCATGAAGGAGTGCTACCTCCTAATATTTCTGTAGTCCTTGAACTCTGTCATGTCTGTTCTTCTCAGACAGCTGGAGTTCTGACGTGCATGTCTCATTTTTTACTGTCTCGAGTTTCACAACGTCAAGAGAAAATGTAAGCTTTAAAAAGAGTACTTGGAATATTCTCCTCTGCCTTCGATGCTGTAATTTATTTTCTAACTTGTTTCGAGTCTGCTTTTGCAGATTCCTAATATTATAAATCCTCTTTGCTAATCTTTGTTGCTGAAAGTAGTTGGTGGGGTTTGTCTGATCTGGGTCTCAGAGGAGATGGAAAAAAAAAATACATCTGTCTTGTTGTTGGAGGTGGGGGACGTTGCTCCGCTTTATTTAAACTTCTGGAGCGAAAGACTCCAGTTTCCCCAGGTCATACTTTATGAAATAGGAAAAAACTGTATGGCATCCTTTTGTTGACTCTGCAGTCCGTGTTTCCATAATATACTCGAGGAAGGAGCCCATTGTTAAGTGTTTGTAACAATTGAAGATTGAACCAGAAGCGCACACGCTTGCATCGGTTTTGTAAGCAGTTTTGACTGAAAAGAAGCTAATTTATTATATACATCATGTACCTTTAAGAAAATAGTAGTTGTTTAGACATCATTATTGATGTTCATCGTAATTTTCCTGTTTCGAGCTGGCGTGCTTCCAAATTCGCCTTCAGTCTTCTCGTAGTGTGGTGGTGGCCTTGGGATGCTCACTCTGTATGCATAGATCAGTGTGATTTGGTAACTCGATGCAAGCATAAGAGGTCACTCCTTTCTAATCATTTAACACGGGTAATTTTGTTCGAGGACAAAGGGGATAACAGAGTCCTGGGCTTGGGTTTGTCAGCGGAGTAAAATGTGGGTCTTGTAGAAACAGGGAAACCATAAAATGTGAACATACGGGCCAGTTTTTTTGAGACGAATCTGTTGCTGTTGGGGCCTTGGAATGGAGAGTGAGTAGGCGGCGAAGGGACACGAAGGACACATCCATTCAGAATCAGATGCAGGCATTAAACTTTGAACTGAGAGTGTGCCCCCGCAATTCCTTTTCGAGATTCAGATTGTCAGTGGAACGAACTACTACCATGGCAGACAGACGGAGAGAATTAGATGTTAGAACTTGTTACCGAATCAAAAACATTAATGGGTAAAGAGTGAATACTTAGCAGGCCTCGACTCAATCGACAGAGGGGATCGAAATCGGCGATTCCCGGTTCTTACTTCCGTACCTTAGGGTTCAGGTTCGTCTTCTGTGCATTCTTAAATTCGCTCCCAGAATCCCTAGCTTTGTAATTTTCAGCTACCCAGTCTCCCCCATCGTCAAAGATAAAGAGATGCCATTCTCTGTCTGGTGGTAAGAGAAGTAGGAGATCGATCGGGTCGAAAGGCCGACTTTTTGTTTTTCTGTTCCCAGATTTTTGAAGAGAGGAGGAGAGTCGCACAAAAATGTTCACACTCAAAACCCCAGCGGTTTCAGCTCCACTCCCGCTTTTCAAGACCCATCAAAACCCTAATGCCGCATTCTCTCTACCGGCCGCCAAGACTCGTCGATTGAAGACCTCTCTCCCTCTCGCCACGCCGGCGATCACCGGCGACGCCCAAACGCCAGGCCAGACGCGCGTCGACATCCTTTCTGAGTCCCTGCCCTTCATCCAGAGGTTCCGAGGGAAGACCGTCGTGGTCAAGTACGGCGGCGCGGCCATGAAGTCGCGATCCCTCCAGGCTTCCGTGATTAACGACCTCGTCCTCCTCGCCTGCGTCGGCCTCCGCCCCGTTTTCGTCCACGGCGGCGGCCCGGAGATCAACAGCTGGCTCACCCGCCTCGGCATCCAGCCCCAATTCCTGGACGGCCTCCGCGTCACCGACGCCGCCACCATGGAGATCGTCGAAATGGTCCTCGTCGGCAAGGTGAACAAGACTTTGGTGTCTCTCATCAACAAAGCCGGCGCCACCGCCGTCGGTCTCTCCGGTAAGGACGGGCGCCTCCTCACCGCCCGCCCCTCCGGCAAATCCGCCGGCCTCGGATTCGTCGGCGACGTCGCGCGCGTCGACGCCACCATCCTCAAGCCCCTGATTTCGGCGGGGCATATACCGGTGATTGCCTCCGTGGCGGCGGACGAGGAGGGACAGGCGTTCAACATAAACGCCGACACCGTCGCCGGGGAGTTGGCGGCCGCCCTGGGGGCCGAGAAGCTGATTCTCCTCACGGACGTGCCGGGCATTTTAGAAAACAAGGAGGATCCCAACAGTTTAGTGAAGGATATTAGTATCAGAGGGGTGAAAAAGATGGTCGAGGACGGGAAGGTGGCCGGAGGGATGATCCCCAAGGTGAATTGCTGCGTCAGGTCCCTCGCGCAGGGGGTTAGGACTGCGAGTATCATTGATGGTCGGGTTCCTCATTCTCTCCTCCTCGAGATTATGACAGATGAAGGGGCTGGAACCATGATCGCTGGGTAGAGATTATTTATCGATCGACGTCTTCTGTTTCACAAGTCTTCTCCGAGTGCAAATTGTCATGGTGGAATTCTCAATTTAATAAAGATTCTTAAGTTCTCTTTGCGGTTGACATCTCAATTTAATAAAGATTCTTAAGTTCTCTTTGCGGTTGACATCTCAATTCTCATGCATATATCAATATGTGCGACGAAATTTTTGAAGCCGCAACATACTCAGATTTGGAATCGTCCGAATTACTCTAAGAAGTGTCTGGCACTAAAAAGTGCTGCTTCCATCCGTCTTTAAGGGCGTCATCCAACAGATGTGTTCGAGACTAAACAGTCCGTAGCTTTTAACCAATCATACATATGGATGTGCATGACTCTTAATTTCTAACGTCATTCCAGTAAAGTGGCCATATATGATCTTTAATTAGTGATACTCCTGGTGTACTATTTTATTAACATGTGCTCACAGTCGCTTTCTGGTATCATCCACAAGAGATTTAAAAATGAATTAACTACCAAAAAAAAAAATGGCACGGAAGTACTTGTGATCATCGAACATACAAAACTAGAGTTCTAATAATTCCCGTGACAAAATTGAACGGCCACTTACAAGTTACAATATTGACCCAATGAAACTATTCTTAGGATACTGTAGTCAACAATAAAAAAGACCCACTTTGTTGCAAAAGGAAACTGTCTACAATCAAATACAACACAACAGCTCTACGGACATCACAAGCAAAAACGCAAAACAATTTTTATCTTTTTTTTTTCCTTTATCTTTTTATCTTTTTTATCTTGAGAGAGGATGAGAAAGATCTCTGTTAACTCGTTTACAGAAGGTTATCAAGTCGAGCTTGCAGATCTTGTATGGGCACCATGCCAATGTTCTGAATCTCGTCAGCTGAATATTCTGACTTAAGTAAGGATAGTAACTGCATGTGTGCTTCCACAATATTTGTCCTACAGGCAGTATATCAATTATGTTATAATTGGAAAACAGCATAAACCCACAATTCAGAATAGTAAAGAGAAGTAATATTCAAGTAGCAAATGGAGCTTGTTGCTTGTATGGCGCTAGAGGGTTTTGGTTTTTCAAGCTTACGCATCTGTTCAAGCCAGAAGCCTTTAGAACGAAGGAGACTTAAGGGTTGATGACCTACTTGATGGGTTTGAACAGAATAGTCCGCGTGGTTGGGTTCTGCAAATAGAGCTTCATTTTTGCCACCACGTTTGGTAACTCATGCTGAATGGTTGTAGTAACCTGAAAGAGTTGTAGACAGAGACGTAAAAATCAGTTTCCCACACAAAACTATAACATGCTTAATGCAGTTACATCAACTTTCATTAACACGTATGAAGCCGTGGGTTTCTCAGGTCCATCATGACACCAAGTACAAAAACAAGAGAAAATAGAACAAGAAGAAAAGAAATCTTCAGGACAATGATAGGCATGACGATATTCAGAAAGATTACTTACCATACAAGTACCTGATTATTCTTCACAACACTTCATTTACTAGAGTCCTAAAATTAAAAGTTATAAAAAGAGCTCCAGGATCTAGAGTCAATACTCAAAATATGCAAGGGGTGGGAACTGGAAACTTTTCAGTCGGGAGTGACAGAAAAAATGACTACAAAGAAGCATAAATATAGTTACAATTGTTCAATACCTTCTGAATAAGCTCAGCCACTTTCTCTGGAGTCGCAAATGCCTGATCTCTAAGAGGCTTACTTAGAACTGAGTCCAATTTCTGATCCTGACTACCTGTAGAAAGTTTTCCTCTCACTGCAGATACCTACAGGACATTATGACTTAATGGGTTATGAATCCAAGCTATGATGGAATTGGGGTATTATGGGCATCTAATCAACATCACAAGAGAATTTGGAGACTGGACCAAATTTACAATAAATGCACTCGAACTTTAAAATAAAAACAATAATTGCACCCGCATTCAAATTCAGGCCTGAATAGAATTCAGCAGATAAGAGTAATTACGATTGCGGTTCATGAATTTCTGGAACACCAATTTTTCCTGTTGTTCTGGATTTCTGTTACATTTCTTCAGGAATGGAAATAAAATTCCAGAAATAGAAGAAATTAATTCATTTCCAGTCCATTAATATTTGTTATCTGACGTGAACATCATGAATACTTTTTTTTACTTATTTCAACTTATTCTTAACAATGATAAATCCTCATCCTTTTCACAAAGAGTAATGATTTGCGCACCGGTTGGGTGGGCGAGTCGTGCACCAGCCCTTTCACAAAGAATAAAATAATATATTTCACAGAACACAAGAAATATATTATTTTATTTCTTTGTGAGAGGGCCGGTGCACGACTCGCGCACCCAACCGGTGCGCGAGTCATTATTCTTTCACAAATTGACAACAATACCCACCTTATAGTGCTATCTCAAATAATGAATTTTTCATCTATATCTCATAAAGAAGAAAAGAAAATATCAAAAGCAATTTTGTATTTCAATTTTCACTCTAGATAAAATGTCCTATTCACCCACCTCACTTTTCAATTGTTGTTTTAAAAAAAAAATCCCATCCTATTCTCATGAGAGCAATGACAATTAGAAAGGGTAGTGATAGCCATCATATATAATTACAACAATTTTCTTATGTGTAATTCTTATATTCGTTATTTAAGGTAACCATAATATCCTTTTAGATTTTTTTTTTTAAATATCATGTCAAACAACAAAATGCCATTGCAACTACTAGAGTACAATTCATATTTATCATACAAATTGAAAAAAAAAATTATTATGTGAAACTATGAATATTCGTTCTTAAAATCACACTATTTTCCCTCTTCAAAAAAATACACTAATTTAGAATCAATTATTATATCAATTTCTGTTTCAAAATAAATATTAGATCTATTTATTCTAGAAATGTATTCCCGCTCATGTTCTTTGACTTGCTGGGGTCAAGCCAGAACTGAAAGAGAATGAGACCAATCGGGTGGACTCTTCCCTCCTAGTTCCCTGTGGATCCTCACAAATCGCACAAGTTCAGCCTCTTAAGCCTCTGAACTTGGGGTGATCCTAACCAACCCAAATTTCAACAGGTCCAAATCCAGGTAGCTAACCTGCTCCAACAAAGAAAATCCATGCACTCTAGAACATACTAACCCTCCAAACGGTCAAAAGTACATGTAAGTTCACAAGGAAACCGTAAGTATATAATTCATTTAAAAAGGCCTCCTGCATGGCATTGAGCTTGAGAACCACTCCAGCATAAATTTGTGGGTTTTAAAAGCAACTAAAGCATATATTAATTGATTCGTGTTTTTCTAATACTAATTTAGATGCAAGAGACTACCTTGGTAACAAAGGAAAGCATTGGATCCACAACAAGTTTTGTGACAGACATAATGAACTCTTCACAAGTGACTTTGAGACTTTTCTCTAATTCCTGCAAACAACCAATATTCCAGCCATAGTAATGGATTATAACAATGGCCATATTAATGAGTGCTTCAACAAGGGATCTCTTCTCACAGGTTAAATACCAAACGGGGAAAGTAAATCAACTCCAGGGAAACCTAATCCATCAACCATAATGGCAGTTGAAGCTATCTCGTCAGATCTCAGGCAGGGTAAAGAAGTACCTTTTTTGTATCTATCTGATTTTCCAGTACACGGGGAGAAAGGTTCCTCGCAAGTGATGTTGGTCTTGACCAATCAAATAGAGCTTGACCACGAAGTATACGCCTTAGATGTTCCTGACAGGCAAAACAAATAGGAACAGAGAATATTATTTCTTCTTGTTATAATGTGTTACAACCTCAGTTCTATTTCTTTTTCCAATGGATCACCCATTCTTTCAACGATTTCAGCCATATTGACAAATGTGCAACAACGCATAACTTGCTCTACAAGCCCTCCTTTATCGAAATAAAACTCTCATAAAACAAGGTGGATGCAATAGAAAATGAGTGCACTAACCAGCAAATGGGAGAAATCCAGCTCTTTGTGGGTGACGGAAAATTCAATCTCAAAAGGTGCAATCTGGAAGCACGATTGGTTAGTCAAGTAAAATAATGGCCAACATTCATAAGAAAAATAAGACAATAAATATCAAATCCAGCTCACCTTCTCTCTTAAAACAAGTAGATGCTTGATAAGGAATAACTGTCCATCCATAGGAGAAGAACGTTTTGCAATTAATTTGCTACCTTTCTGAACAAGAAGAGAAATGTACTATTCTTCAGACAACTGTTATCCTTATTTTCTTGATGAGATTATATATAAACTCTACGCAGTCAGCAAAAGAACCTGGATTGACACCGAACAAACTTCTACTGCTTCCTGAAACAGATGAAAGTAAAATAATTAATGGAAACACAGATAATAAAGAAACAAAGGGAGCTGGACAAAATGTCTGAGCTAAACCTGTGCTAAACCAGTAAATACAGCAGGTTCTAAACAACGATAGAGCTTTGACAGACATGATAATGTTTTCTCCAATGGTGGATACCAAGTCTTGAAAACGTCAGAACTTTCTTCTTCCTGCAGATTATTATTAAAAAAAACAAAAAGAAGAAGAAGAAGAAGGAGATGCAAACATCATCATGTCATCAGGATGGCATTTCTAACAACACAATAATGCATCTCACACATAATCTTCCATTAAGATCTAAATGGGAACACTGATCAAACTATAAATCAAAACTTTGATAGTTGTTTCTGAAAGAAAAATGATAACTTACAGAAGTTCCTTCTACTGTCTCAACAGATCGCTCCAGTTTTGCAGGGTAATCAAGGTCTTCGTCAAAAGGAAAGAAGTTTCCAATCTTTCATTATACAAGATAAAGCAGAATTAGCTGCTAGTCGATAAAAAACTAAAGCCTCTACAACAGCGACTAACATATCTCAATCTTCAGGGAAAAAATAGCATAATAAAGAACCTGTGTCACACTACACATTGACTAATTTAACTTGGTAAAGGAAGAACCTATGAACTAATAAGTGATGTGGCACTATAAAAGCCAATCGGTCAATTACCCAGAAAGGTGACCATGTTCGGTTTAAACTGCTTCAACCAGGATCAACCAACTGTTGAACCGGAGTGACATAAATAACATCAATTTATTTTATAAAAAAAAAAGGCACAAAGAAAGGTTGGGGCAGGCTGCAGTTTACTCCACCAGCCTGAAGAAAGGGAAGGGCATGGTTCCCACTCCCTCTCTCTTCTTTGCAACATCTCGACAGGAGCAAAATTTTCCCCCTTTAAAAAAAATAATTTAATACTAGTATTATTATCATGCCAGCCAATGGGCCCTCGTTGAACCATTTTTACCTGATCCAATTACTATTCTGGGTCAGAGACTGGGTCAGGACATATAACATTGATATGGATTATTCAAAAAAAACAAATTTTAAATAAATGAAAAATAAATGAAGAAACTAAATAATGGTAAATCATTGTAGGTATATGAGAACATAGAACTAAACCTCATCTCGAACATAAGTTCTAGCACGGAATGTGAGGCGCTCACACACGTCCGCAAGAATTCTTTGTAAAGTGGGACGTAACCCAGCTAATAACTCACTACGTCTACTGAGTTGTTCTCCCAGGACTTCCACTTTTAGAATATCGACAAGTTCACAAAGAAAATCAAGATTTGCTTCATGAATGAGTTTTGGTCGCAGAGTATCATACAGATAGGTGGACCTACAAAATGAAGACAGTGGTCATAAATTTTTTAACAGTCCAAAACTTAGTGAAGAAAGCATTTTATTTTTGGGACAAAATAATTTTCCCACAATATCAGGAAGCAGAAATCTATCATACATTAACCAGAAGACACCCAGGAAATGAGGAAAGTCTGAAATAAACTCACAGAGGGTCAAGCAAAGGGGACAAATTTGAAACATCTGCAGATGAAGATGGGAAGAAGTGATAGAAGAGTTGATGCTCAAGTTGGCAAACCTGTGAATCAAAATTAATAACTTTCAATATTCATGGTTTGATCTCCAGGATCTAATAAAAAAGAAAAAAACAAAAAAAAAAAAAAAAAAGAAAAAAGAAAAAGTGGTGGGTGATAAACAAAAAGTAACCCAGAAGCATCATCTATATATCTGAATGTTAAAACCACCATATATCATATTTCACCCATATATCATATTTCACCCATATATCATATTTCACCAAATAGATGGGGCATGAGAAACAGCATCCAAAACAACCTCTTTTCAACCTTAAGACAACTCTTTTAATAATAGAACCCTAAATAATTGATGAATAACTGGTTAGAAAGTAATTAAACTTACCTAACATTAAGTGCTTCATTCCTAGCTGATTTGTTTTTTTTTTTTTGAGGAAGACTTATTCCTAGCTGTAACTACATAAGTACAATAATTTTCAAGGGTTGCTAATTCTAAAGTCAAATCAAGTAAACAACTTACAATCAAATTCCAGTGCTAAAAAAGCACACATTATAAAGAGGTTAATACACTGACTACGGTGCAGTGTGCAACACCTAAGGATACCTCCATGGAAGCACCTTCTCTCCAAACCTTTAGCAACTAAAGCAAGCAAACTTTGTAAGAAATGCCTTCGTGAGAGCACAGGGTACCTTGACTTCATGGGAACTAATGCACATAAAAATAAAGTGAGTTTAAATAATGTCCTACTTGCATCAGGTATGCACAGCCAGATCTGGTCAGTGATGGCAGCTCTTCCTTTTTAGCAAACTCAGAGACCCGTTGTTGCACAATACGTTTCACCTAAGAAACATAAACAATTTGAGTGCTAAGGAAACATCTGATTATGTAGAAATGATAGGAAGTTTGGGAAACAGAGTGCAGCTCACTGCTATTCAGATACAGTTTAGCAGAAAGTCAACACTTCTTATTATGGAGGGAATGACAAGAATGAGATCCAAAATCATAATTGCTGACATACTCACCAAAGAGAGTCTTTGTTCACAGTACAATTTGTGGCATTCTGACAAAACTTGGGCATATTCCTTCCTTGGAGATCTACTTTCAATTTCCTCTAGCACAGGCTTCAGCTGAAAAGACAAAAAAAGGCAGGTTTCCCACTTGATACAGTGCTTTGTCAACTTAAGAAGAACCACCATGGGCGTTACCATATAATTTTAATTAATACACATTTTACTATACCTCACCAGCTGCTGCTTTAAAACGAATATAAATCACAGAAGTTTCCACACCCTCCATCACAGCTGCTTTGCTTCCATCATTTCCTCGCATTGCTGCCTGAACCTAATGGAGAGAAAAGAAATCATTGTTTCTTACCAATAAATAAATGCATGTGATTTACTTTTCTGTTAAAACAGTTCCTACAGAAGACATGATCAGCGTACCTGAGCAGAAGCACTCTTCAGAACAGAAAGCACATGAGAGCGGATCATAGCCAATGCTCTAGACTGTTTTATAGGAAAACAGCTGGAATTAATTCTTTGCTGATAATAACAAAAATAACAGATTTTCCTCTCGAAGAAAGGAAAATTTACAGTAACTCATAAGTACTCATTCAACTGAACTTAGAGTTGGCAGACCTCTTGATTACCTGAAGTTGCCGAAATTTAAGCAGATAAACACCCGATTCGGCATATTGTGAGTTGTTTTCAACATACCTAAGCTTGTCAAATGGCAACGAGTTAAAAGGTAACTTTCTTGAAAATTCAACAAGCAACAACATACAACAAAAGAAGCACTTCAACAAGCCAAAGCTGAGGGTTTGGTACTCACGATATGGACTCATCAAGCCTCTTCAACAAAGGGAGAAAATTTCCACTTCCAACACTCATATTTGGAGAAGAAAAATTAGAAGAAACCTACAACAAAGAAAGGAATCAGAAACAATAAATGTAACTGACACAACAAGTATACCTCAGCTGGTCAAAGCGAAAAAAAAAATATTGATCAGCAAAAATTGCACCGATATATGTATATATGTATGGATAATAAATCTACAAATAAAGTGACAAAGCTGTCGTATATTCCCCTATGAATCTTCTTTCATAAGAAGCACGTTTCTGTAAATTGGCACCAAGCAGATCATAGGAAAACCAAAAATTCTGATACACCTAGGCTAAGAAATAACAGTAGGCCACACGTAATCAAAGAAATATCATTCAAATGTTTAAAATATCAAAATAATTTAAAAAGAAAGGCCTCACCAATTGATTATAATATTTTTATAATTTATCAAATATATTGATGAAAATTCTAAGAAGAATTGAGAAACACATAATCATTTGATCTAACGCAGTTTTTTTTTTATCAATTCTCAATACTTTCTAACCGGAGCAGTAACCAAACTGTTGGAAAATGTACAATTAATTCCAAAAAGAGAAAATATATTTGAAAATTCTTATAAATTTAAGGGCATTTATATAACAGACTTGACGCACTAAAAGCCCTTGTATGGGTGGCGTGCAACACACTCCTTGCATGGAGGTATTTGGTAATTTTGAGGTGTCTTAGAAGTCTTACTTCTAGGGATATAAGTTCTTAATTACTATTGGTTGACAGCTTCGTAACTTAGGATATTTAAAATTTCTACACTTATATATACTAGAACCTGTTCACAGCCTTCAAACACTAATACTCTTCATTAAAGTGTCATGCTTTAGTTATCTTTGGATGATACAATAATTATTGCAAGGACCCACTAAATTAAAATTTTCACTTCTGAAATTTGGATTTTAATCACATGACTGGAGAATGATATGAAAGATACCTGATCTTAATTATTTAATAAAACTTATATCAATAAATATATTTAATAAAATAGTAATTTCAATAAATAATAGCGAAAAGATAATAATTTCAATAAAGAATAGCAACAAGATAATAATTTCAATAAAGAATAGCGACAAGATAATGATTTCAATAAAGAATAGCGACTAGATAATATTAGTAATAATAAAGCAAAGAGAAAAAAACCCAGTTACTCGGATTTTTGTTCTTGGCAACGTTCCTAAACCCAGGTTCAACCTGATTCAGCAGGGTGCGAACAGATGTAATATCTTAGTGTATATAATTTCCAAAAAAAATTAGGGGAGAATATCTCCTTTAACCACCATAATTGCAGAACAGAAGTAGAATCCCTGCCCTTTACAGTGAGCATGCGTGCCACACAGGAGAGGGGATATTTTACCCTACAAAATGCATTGACAAAACGTGCAAAGGGAGGCTTCTGCTCCCCATCCTTTTGTTTTTTGTTTTGCTGACAGGGTGGGCGTAAGGAAATCCTCCTATATTGACAAAGACAAAAGGGGAAGGTCAACAAGTACAATTCCTTCAATTAGTACAGAGGAGAGGGCGAGGGCACCACCACCCATTTCACTCCTAAATGAGGAAGGTGCCCTACCTTCTCTATATCAACAAGAGGGAGGTGGGCCTTCCTCCATCAGAGCAAACACATGAAGGGGTTAGGAAGAGCCACCCTGCCTACTAGGGGTGGGCACCAGGTTGGGTTTCATGGGTCAACTTGACCCGAGCCCAAAAAATCATAAATGGGGTGAGATTTTGTCCCTGAGATAGGGGAAGGAGAAGCGTAAAAAAAAAAAAAAAACTCAAAGGGGTCAGCTTCATATTTTGCTAATCCCGATGCAAAACCAAACAAAAAAACCTGACCTGTGGAAAGAAGATCTCAAAGATAATGTATAACCTGATTGAGTTTCTTCACCAGCCACGACCCGACATACGCCACTTCTACTGTGTCCCACAGGTTTCTTCACCGGCCAACGTGTCAGCAAGCTGACCCAATTAAGTTAGCCAATCTAGCAATTAACCATTTAAACCAGCCAAATCGGCATGTTTTCTATTTTACTCTAGTTAGGTTTTCAGGCCTGATAGAGGAGACAGAATCCAGTTGAACCCAATTCAATCGACAGGTCTGATCCGAGTCTGATTTCTTTGGTTTTTGTATCATTTTCCTTCATTTAACAAGAAAATAGGTTCCATAGGAACGCATGGAGGTATATATCTAATATCTGTAGCCTTTTTTGCGTCAAAGTTCTTTGAAATTGACTACACGAAGCCACCTCCCGTAGGAGCTAGTCTTGCCATAATAGCAGATTCTTTGGATTATAAATTTTGGCTTTGCTTTTGCCCCAAAAAATTACAGAGAAATGAGCTTTTGAAATGAGATATTACATATACCAGCATAACTAAAAAGCCTTCCTTTTTTAGGCAGGATTCTTTTTAAAGTGTTTTGCTTTATTGAAAAAAAGAAAGAAAACTTGAGATACAACATAAAAGAGCATTCAGAGTTGCAGATGGATAACCATATATGAGTCAAGTAATAAGTTAACCAAGATAAGAGAGGTTCAAACCTTACATTCTCCAATTCATCAAAATAATTGAGCTTACTTCGAAGAGCATCTGCGAATTCTATCAGCCTTTGCTTTTCAATCAACTGTCAATTGAATAAAGGTAAAAAAAAAACAACGGAAAAAGAAATCAGCTTCCAGGTAGACAGTACAAATAGGGATTAATATTGAAACAAATGCAAAAGATACAACCATGAAAATAATTAAAAGTAAAAATTACATGCGAATTGGCCATTAACTTCTATATAAAACTAATGCAATTCTTTTACTATATTCTGAAGGCATCGGTCAGGTGCCTCCCTCTGACAGGTCATTGAATTTGTCCACAATCCCTCTAATCTTTGAATTCATTTGGCCTTTGAACAAATTTTCGCACTATTTATGAAAGGACATTAAAGAAAGAAGAATCAAAAAGTAAGTTTGCACATACATGTATAATCTCCATAATCTGTAGACAAATAGTTTTTTTATGTATAATCTCCATAAAGCTTCTGCCCACATTGCTCTTTTGAATAAATGATATACATCTCACATCTCAAAGAAAAGCTTGATGCAGGATGTGGACTCCAATAAGGCAGGGTAGTGACAGTGTCATTAACCTGATCCAGCCCACCCATTTCGAGCTGTACTCATATTCGGGTTGACAAGTCAAAAACCCAGAAAATCCAGATAACCGCCTAACTTGGCTGGATTTCACTGTTAAACCACTAACCCAGCGACCCAGAAGATCAAGCAAAACTGTCGGACATAACATCCTTGGGTCGCACGGAATCGAGAGATGAAAAGAGGATAGCAAGGAGAGGAAAGGGACAGGCAAAAGAGAGGAAGGCGTGAGGGAGAGGGAGGAGGCCGTGCAGGGTTTATCCACCCCGTGCACTCTGGAAACAAAGAAGAAGGACCCCCCCAATCCACAGTTTCATGTTTTAATTTTGTTTCAAAAACAAAGACTATGGACATCGTTATGATGTCAATATAAAAAAGGACCGCTGTTATCATTATGATGTCAACACAATTCAACCAGCAGACTGCACCGGTTGAACCTCTTTGACCAGACTTAACCACTTGTCCAATTCACTGAACAGGTCAGGTCTTATAACATTGGGTACAAATCTATCAGCCACAATCTTAACTCTCTCCATATCAAGTTTATGTTTTACTTTTTTCAAAGCAAAGGACTGCTGACATCATTACGATGTCAACACAATTCAACCAGCAGGCTGCACCGGTTGAACTGCTTTGACCAGACTTGACCACTTGTTCAATTCACTGGACAGGTCAGGTCTTATAACATTGGGCACAAATCTATCAGCCACAATTTTAACTCTCTCCATATCTCAAGTTTATGTTTTAATTTTTTTTTCATACATCATTATGATGTCAACACAATTCAACCCGCAGGCTGCAATGGTAGAACTGCTTTGACCAGACTTGACCACTTGTCCAGTTCACTGGACACGTCAGGTCTTATAACATTGGGTAGTAATCTATTTTATCAAAATGTCAGCCACAATTTAACTCCCTCCATATCTCAACCATATGTTTAGTTATGAGAATTCCTTCAAACCATAATGGTTAGACTGATATCCCAACCTAGGAAGGAAAAGTTTCCAATTATTATTCTTAAACTATGTTTCTCCAGTTGAAGGAAAGCAATTTTTTTTTAAAGTTGAAGGAAAATAATTATGCAAAACATCATGTCACACTCATCTGGAGAGTACATGCAAGTCAGTTAACCAGAAATAAATATACGGTTAAAAATCATATGCAGAACACTGGTAAGATATCTGAAACAAGTTAGCAAATGGTATAGGAACTAAATTTATAAGCTTGATGAGAGGCACATAATAAGACTCACAAGCCTGTCACAAGCGTCATGCAAAGTTTTAGTCTTTGTAGCAACTGCCTGATGTTGGAGCTGTAGCTCATTGAATAAATCAAGAGTATTATCCACCTGAAAGAAAAATACATTAGGCCACCTATCTGCAGGAACAACTAACTGATGCCAATTCACACCCGATCTACTAAATTGTAGAAATAAAAATGGACTATTACACAAACAATCAATTGTAATATACCTCATTAAGAATCCCATCACAGGTCTCAATGCGCTCAGTTAATGTATCAACATAGTGCTGATACTTCTCCTCAGTCTGTTGGGTGGAAGACAAGATGCACATGATGAAAATGCTTTCTGAAAACATTTCAAGCTGGGAAGAGAGAACAGAATCTTTACCTCTGATTTCATGGCAGATTCAAGTTCCGTGAACCATTTGTAGAACTGGAATAAAAAATTACAGGACAATCAGAAAGCGCTTATTAAGGAAATACAGATACAGATCTCACACTGCATCAACGTATCGAACTCATTTAGCACAATCAAAAGAATGAGCACATTGAAATCATACTTTCTACTTCTCTGTTTCATTTATATCTTCCACAATGATATTCAATTAACTATTTAAGAGATATTCCATGCACATGTTTCATATCCTCATATAAAAGCTGGAAAGCAAGATTGCAACAATGAGTTAAAAATTTCACGATACGTTAATTTCTAATCATTCTCAAAAAAAGGTAAAAACAACAGTTGCACTTTTTTCATCTACATGGCTTCCACAAGTAACACTCAAATGCATATACAACAGAACTATCACAACTTTTAAAGGTCAAACCTGATGAGTATTGACCAGAACCATTTCTGTAGCCCCCGAAAACTCAAACGTGTCAACTTTTGAGGAGACTGACAAACTATTTTCCTGTCCTGATGCAGGTTCTTGAGCCTGTATGATACAGGAGGTTAAAAAATTTAATAATCACCTTACTAGTTAATAGTGACCACATAAAAAATGTTGAAGAAAGGAACTAAAGCATAGCAAAATAATATATGAGAAGGTCAACTTTGAAATGGTAATCCAAGGAGCATTCATTGAAAAGTAAAGAAACTTCTTCGAAGCATAAAAACTTGAGCACTATGAGTATATAGCATATGATAAATTGCATAGATGTAATACATATTTCATAAGAACTGGCATGCAACAACTCACCAGGTTTGAGGGATAGGGCCTTTCAGCAACTGCATGGGATAGTGCACTGATTGCTGTTTGTTGTTGCTCTGTCAATGGAGCATTCTGTGAATTCAAATTGAAAGAAGAATTTAAAAAAAAATAATGTCAGATAGATGTAAATAAAGCGAACAACGAGTAGCATGCAGAAGAAGGTTAATGACACACAGACAGGAAATGGAATAAACTGCATCTCTTATGCAAAATGATATCTGAATAGAACTTCAAATACCATAGAATGCAAGTAAATTCCAAATTTCAAGGCAAGAACCATAATGAGAGCCATCAATTTTTTGTAAAGTACTTCTTTTGTTACATAATTAGAAAATCAATGCTGCATAGTTTCAAATTATTCCTTTCAAAATGTGATACCTACGTCATGTAGGTCATAGAAAAGGAACGTCGTCATCAATAGGTGACAAAAATCCCTATATTATTAAGCCAACAATCAACAGTCTCCTTCTCCAATTAATTTGGATGAACAACGTCCGTCTCTGAATTTTTAGTGAGCGGAAATAAGAGTTATATCCGCGGGAGAGTTCCAAGCTTTAACGTGCCAATTAGTCGGTACGTAAAAGTAATAGAATTAAATTGCTAACATTAAAATCAGATTTGTTAGCGAAGCATCGTACCATTTGCGCCGGAAGAGACAATTTTGATTTTAAGACGAGTAACGAATTAGGCGATAACTTGCTTACTAAGAACAGATCTGTATCATGCTACGATGAACATTGAATTTCAATTGAACGCAGAGTATTGAAGCTCCAGAATCCAGATCTACATTATCATGACAAGGTAGATAACCGACGAGATGCTCAACAGGGCTGGGTAAATTCATTCAAAATGATAGAGGAAACAAGTGAGAATTAGAAAAATGGTGTAACCTGTTCCCAAGCGGAAGCGAAATTATAGCCTTTGGAAACAGCTCCTGATTTCGGGAGAGTCGCTGAGTTCGCTTTCGTCGCCATCGGAAGAAGCCTCGGTTGCTGGTTCAGAGGATGAAATACCTCATCGACTGAAAGCCGCGGAAGGCACGAATAAGTAATGATCCGTCAGGATCAACTCCATCAGCACCTCCTGTTGAAGAGATTGACTTCTATTACGTACGCCAGGCAGCTTCCGCTCTGTTTTGAGTTTCAACCTGGAAACTGTAATTCTGGAGTTGGACTGGCCTCGAGTGGACTCTTGCAGTCTCGTATTCCTCCTCTTCGGTAATTCCTGCTTGGTCTTTCAGACGAGGAAAGAATCAGCAGAACCAGACTTGGGTTTTGGGCTTGAGTTGGTTCGTCAGGGTCACCCGGTAAGCCCAGCATGTTACAATCGTATACATATTCTCGATGAGTAATGCTATGCGTACCCTCTTTTGGAAATTACCAAGAAGATAGACTTAAATAGATACTGATTCATTTCCCTTTTATTTAATTATATTTTAATTAGTAAAACAAAAAAAACACTTTTTAATAGGAAGCATCACCTGATTAGATATTAGATATTTAGTATCTGGGCCAACTTAGAGAGTTGAGTCACAAATAGAGGGTTGAAACATAATTAGACACCTCCCTGCCAAAAAGAGAGGGAATGGCCTCACTATTTTGTCTTTTCTCCATGCATTTATAAAAGTAGGTGGGCCTCCATAAGAGGTCTCATTTTTTTTCCATTCTATTTATAATGAATAGAGTTCTTACATATCTATTTATTTTTTTCCAACTAACTAATTTAAGGGAAGGGGGTTAGCCCAAAGAGAAAGTGATGTTTTATGGAGAATTTAAAGTAACTTATATTAAATTTTGAGTAAATAAAGACCATGATTTTATTTTTTTATGTTAGATGTGGTAGAGAATTTGGAAGAATTTAAAATTCCACCTATTTAGGGAGTGACAAAAAATTTTACTCAAAGCAACAAATTACAGAGAGACTGAGAATTCAATGTCTCTCCTAAATTTAGAGAGAATCCACGTCATTACGGACTACCATTCCACTAATCCAAATAAGTATTTTTTTTTTTTGAGACATTCATGTCTTGAGACTAATATCCCCATGCACTAACCCCCCAAGTAGTTTCTTGTAAGAATTCAATATAAAACTCACATCTATGTTCAGCTTTTTTGTGAATTGGGGTGACAATAATTTGCATTACATATTTAACTAAGATAAACTTTATATTTGATTGAGAAAGGATATAAAATTCGGGGTTTGAACTTTTAAAGTCATACTCTTATATTCTGATACCCTAGGGCCTAGAGTTAATAACTACTTAAACATGCAATTGGGTGGTGGTCCGTTTCTCTCCATCTGCAGTCATGCACCTAAAACAACAGTGTTTTATTATAATTTTTCTTACAATCCTATACTTCTTTTTTAATAGTACAATACTACAATTTAAGAAAAAATACTTGTATCATAAAATAAAAGTGCTATATAAATAACATTTTTCAAAATAAAGACGCTGTTTTTTAAATCGGATCATTAATGCAATACATACTAGGACAAGAGAATTATGGAACAGCTCCTACGTATACATAATGCAATACATACTAGGACAAGAGAATTATGGAACAGCTCCTACGTATACATATCCCATTGTCGGTTTGAGATTATCAAGAATTAAAAGGTGCAACCCTGGCACCGACGTCCCACCAAAGGTCAAAGAGGAGATAGGTGCAGGACTTTCGGATCCGGGCCCACGTGGGGGAAGTAGAGACTCAGTGTCTACAATGTTAGGGGCCTAGGGCAATCTTAGGGCTTTTTACACCCCATGTAACCATGTGGTTACAAAGGAGGGGCCCGTCCGTGACATGTCGAAAAGTTCTCACAGGTCACACGAAGTCGGGGAAAGAGTATCCCCATATTGATTCGAGAGGTACTCTTTTTTCTCTTTTACCCAGCGACGAGAGCAGTCTAATCGCTCTGGCATGCACCCACCTTCTTCTTCCCCTCTCTTTGCTTTATGGTGGGAGCCATGAATCTCCCCGCACCCAAAGCGTAAAAAGAGATTGGCTGAGGGGTGGCACATCTACAAAGGTCTGGCTCAGTATCAGTAAAGAATGACTGAGAGACGAGACTGAAACTTCCGTAACCATCGATACCAATATCGAGAAAAGATACTTACATGCATCCCTCTTTTTTTCTTTCAGAATTTCAATTGCATTTTACAGAGTTGTATAATCAGAGGACTCGCAATATTACACATAAAAATCGTCGAAACCAGAAGAAAAAGAACATTAACGCAACCAGAGAGAATGAATAACAGTCATACACATGCCTCTATCCTGGGTTCGAAGGCGAAGGCGGACATGAATTCCTTGGACTTCCCGTCCACAAAACACTTGGGCAGCTCTACCCACTCGTTGGAGACCAAATTACACAGCACGTGGCTGCTAAATTCACCCGAATTCACGCAGATAAGCATCTGATCTCCGCATCCCACGCAGTTTATGTCTGCTTTCTTGCCATAAAACTCATGGGACATGGCTGGCGGCATTGCTGCAACTTGATGCCATGATCTCTCCTTCTCTGAGAACTTCCATACCCTGAGGCTCGCACTCTCCAGAAACTCCGACAGCACCACCACCAGCATCTCTCCACCACACTCAACCAAATCTATGGAGTACTCGAAAAAGACGGGTAAGAGTCTAGGGTACTCAGAGAAGCTTCGCCGTGCAAGGTTGCAAGCCACGACGGTACCGGAAAAGCTGAGGAAATATATCACTTCTTCTCCTTCTTTAACAGTCAATACCGATGAGTACTGCTTAGATGGGCTTCTTTGCATGTTAGTGGCAATAACATCTCCCGCTTTGCTGAGGAAATAAACTGTTTCGTCACCGGAAGAATCAGATTCTTGTGAGGCCTTTCGAGATAGAAAGAACTCATCTTCCCACTGGTTTTTGTCCGAATCATAGATTTTGGCAGAGAGGTGAGGGAAATCGCCATAGACCAAGACAAGTCTGTAGGCGGAGCCATTTGTGGAATGCATTGCGATGGCCTGAATTGCCTGACCGGATGGGCAGGCTGATGGAAGCTCCCGGCAAGCACCGGTGACTGGATTGGAGATGACGAAGTTACCAGGGACAGTTCTAAAGCATACTAATCCTCCAGAGGAGGCCACAGGAATAGATTTGGCATGTTGGGTTTGACTGAGAAGGGAAGGATAATTGAGATTCTTCCAGCTATTCTCGGTAGTGTCAAAGACGATCGACTGGTCCAGGTGTGGATCTACCATGAAGAACCAAGGGTCTCGAGTCGGAACTTGAGAGCACGCTAATTTAAAGGTCCGGGAGGTAGCAATGGAACTCCATCTTTTGCACACTGAACGAAGGCGTAAGAAGCTTGATGTGGGTAGCCATGAGAGTACCCCTTCAAGCAAGTCTTGGTTTAGCTCATCCAAAGAGAAGTGATCCACTTCGGCGGCTTTACGCTTTCGTGTACTGGTCGAAGACATGATCTGATCCTGCTTCATAGATGAGTGAGTGAAGAGACCTGAAATACCACAAGAACGGGGGTTAATTTTTAGAAAGGAATCAATTTTATCTAAGCAAACAGAATCGTAGAAAGTAAGAGAATAGTTGGAGATAAGATAAGTTGGTATACAGGAGATAAGGAAAACAGAGGGAAAGAGAAACACTGCTGCACAAAACCCTTTCAAAAAATAAATAAATAACTCAAGAAGATTTTTCAGGGGGAATTTTCAGATCACATTTGGACTGAATTGCTTCTGTCACAGGAAGAAAATAAGGCCATGATCCTTCTAGTAATAAGTTTTAAAAATAAAAGGAATCAACTTCTGCAGACACAAAAGAAGCACTACCACTACCAGAGCAGAAAGAAGATAAGAAAGATGATTCCAATATCCTATAGAGAAGAACAACCTACAGAAACTGGAAACCAGAAAAGAAAATTAGATATCCAAAAAATCCACTCTTGCCCGTCTACCAAGAACACAAAGGCTTCTACAAATCTCGGCAACAATTAAAACCAGCGTAATTCCTCTATCCTATTGCCAGAGTAACAGGAAAATTCAGACACGAAACAAGACGGGTGGATTCTAGATTGTGTACATCACTGATTTTCCAAAAGATACAAAGAGCATTCTCTCGTAATAAGTTTATTAAATAAAAGAAATAAAGAAACCTTTCTAGTTTGGACAGAAGTAATGGGACTGAAAGACCACGGCCAAATCGTTTACCAGCGCAAAATCCAAATAAGGCTATATCTTAATTCCAGTGCATCGTTTGCGCAAGGAAGAGCACCAGAAAATGACAAACGGGAGAAGGGAGTCACGAAGAAAGGGAAAAATACCATTTTCAATCGGACTTTCAGAAGAAGATAAATTCCCACGCCAGCAAAGGAGGACGCTTAAAACAGGGGAAAAACCAAAAACAGACGATTATTCTAGTGTTTGTTCGTTTCCTAGTTTCAAACAGGAAGGGACAGAATATTAGGCGAAAATGTTGACAAATTGGCATCCATACAAGCTCCATAAAACCTAAAGACCTCCCACATAAGAAAACTACAATCCAATATTTTTTTTTTCATTCTTGAAGAGGAAGAAGGCGAAATTAGGGAAAAGACACTGCCCTAAATCTCCAGGTAGTAAAACCAAAAACCATCCCTTCAAACACAAATGTCGAAATGTTCAATAAAAATGTATCACCAGATCAAATTACTCTTGTCAACACGACAATGAATACTGAAGATCCCATATTCGCATAAAAGATAAAAAAACCAAAATCAAAAGAACCAGAGGAAATTATTTCCACCTGATCAAGAAACTAATCCCAACGCCAACAGAAACACAACTACACCTCACTGAAACACCCGACTTCTCCAAACCCGGAAGAACCCCACTAAACCACGAAAACAAGACCATCTACGAGCATCCGCGGCATGGGAGGGGCGAAAAAACAAAAAAGAATCTCCTTTGAACCAACAAACAAGAATTAAGACACAAGAAAAGCGACGAGGAGAAAAAGCACCTTGTAGTCGCAGTTCGCGAGCTCCACCCGATGGTAAGTCCAGACGAAGCACGGTGTTGAAAGTAAAGATGAAATGAGCGTCGTCTTCTTTTGTAATTGCAGTAAGGGAGGGGGGAAGCTTCCTCGCAAGCTCTTTTTGTTCGCGTTGACAGAGAGAGACATATATAGATTTTAGAGGTGGCAAAAGCAAAGATGGTTTGAGAGAGAGGGAGAGAGGAGAGAGAGGGAGAGAGGAGAGAGAGGAGAGAGGAGAGAGGAGAGAGAGGAGAGAGAGAGAGAGAGAGAGAGAGAGAGAGAGAGAGAGAGAGAGAGAGAGAGAGAGAGAGAGAGAGGAGAGAGGAGAGAGAGAGAGAGAGAGAGAGAGAGAGAGAGAGAGAGAGAGAGAGAGAGAGAGAGAGAGAGAGAGAGAGAGAGAGAGAGAGAGAGAGAGAGAGAGAGAGAGAGAGAGAGAGAGAGAGAGAGAGAGAGAGAGAGAGAGAGAGAGGAGAGAGAGAGAGAGAGAGAGAGAGAGAGAGAGAGAGAGAGAGAGAGAGAGGAGAGAGAGAGAGAGAGAGAGAGAGAGAGAGAGAGAGAGAGAGAGAGAGAGAGAGAGAGAGGAGAGAGAGAGAGAGGAGAGAGAGAGAGAGAGAGAGAGAGAGAGAGAGAGAGAGAGAGAGAGAGAGAGAGAGAGAGAGAGAGAGAGAGAGAGAGAGAGAGAGAGAGAGAGAGAGAGAGAGGAGAGAGAGAGAGAGAGGAGAGGAGAGAGAGAGAGAGAGAGAGAGAGAGAGAGAGAGAGAGAGAGAGAGAGAGGAGAGAGAGAGAGAGGAGAGAGGAGAGAGAGAGAGGAGGGAGAGAGGAGAGAGAGGAGAGAGAGGAGAGGAGGAGAGAGAGGAGAGAGAGGGAGAGAGGAGACAGAGGGAGAGGCGAGAGGGAGAGAGGAGAGAGAGAGAGAGAGAGAGAGAGAGGAGAGGAGAGAGGAGAGAGGAGAGAGAGGAGAGAGAGAGAGAGAGAGAGAGAGAGAGAGAGAGAGAGAGGGAGAGAGGAGAGAGGGAGAGAGGGAGAGAGGAGAGAGAGGAGAGAGGAGAGGAGAGAGAGAGAGAGAGAGAGAGAGAGAGAGAGAGAGAGAGAGAGAGGGAGAGAGAGGGAGAGAGAGGGAGAGAGGAGAGAGAGAGAGAGAGAGAGAGAGAGAGCGAAGGGATCGATGAAAAGAAAAAAAGATCATGTGACGGCCCGCTGACACTCTTCTGACGGGTTCGAACCAGACGTTGGCAGCCTCTGCAGCGTATGGGTATCTATATTCCACCAAACAAACATAAAATATTGTCTCGTCTTCTAAAGACTCTCTTAAACAACTGGGGTGCTAAGATGCGCCTAGTCCCGGCCTGAGCTGTATTTCGGCTCAAAAGCTCCAAGTCATGGTCATAAATTATATATATGCGAAAGAGAGAGCATCATTACTATACAGAAAGAAATGTATGCGGGAGAGACCGGGCGCTGGGGATTCCAACTGCTTTTCTTCTTTTTTTTCAGATTATCAACCGAATTTTGACTTGGGCTGCGTTAGCTCCACATTCCGATAAACCAAACTAAAAGCGAATAGCATCAGTTCATCAAAGTCCAAACACTAGCTTTATCTCACTAGTCGCCGGTTACCTACTTACCTCGACGCTCGTCCACACTGAAGACTAAACCCGATCGACTGTTCTGGGTAGAGTTGAAAACCCTAAATTGAGTTTCTCGATTAGGATTCAGGTTCAGCAGAGGAGAAGATTGAAAAGAGACAAGAGAGCCGGGTGGGGTGAGTCACGCACGCGCACTTTAGCAGTTCCAAATACACGATGGAGAAAAAGGGGAAACAAAGAAGGAAAAGGAAGGGGGAGAGAGTTGCAGTGGAACTTCAATGTACATGTCAAAGGGGAGGGGGGGGGGACTCTCCTTGCTTGGGGAAGAGGCAGAGAGGGTAGCTGACCTTGGTAAAGCAAAAGCAACATCGTTGAGGAATCTCTTCTCCGAACCGTCCTCTCCTCTCTCTCTTCTTTTGTCTTTCCTTCCCCCCTTGAATATTTTTTCCTTTCTTTTTCATCACAAGTCAATGCCTCTGGGACTGAGAGATCACAGGCGCGAGGACAAGGGCATTAAAGAAATGTGGTGAAGCGGGAGAAAAGCCGTTAATTACGATCTCTTTTCTTGTGTTGTTTCAGATGGATGCCCCCCCAAATTGCAGAGATCTCGATGCCACCCAATGTCAGTTTCTGCTTTTGCCTAGCTGGATTTCTCCCCTTTCTCGTTTTCTCGGATTTTCCTCCCCTCTATTTTAGTATTATTTTATCCTCCCCATGGGGACCCCGCCCCCCCCACTGTTCCTCCCGCCCCATAATTCCGTCCATGTCCGCTTCGCCGCGGCGGAATCTGAACCACGGTCCACAGACACCACTGGTTCTGACCGCCGAATCTTGGCCCCGGTTGGAGGGAAGGATACAGGAGGGATTTAGATGAGAAGGGAGGGGGGAATCAGTCTCCGTTAAAGGTACACGTGCGTAGCCCAATGCGGATGGTGTGACCGAGGGGAGGTCCCACGAGGGTGGCCCTCGCGAAGGAGGGCGGGAAACACCCGTGCGGGGAATCTGGAAATGTACCGTGTCAAGTTACCGAAACACCCCCCTTCTCCGCGGGACGCAATTCGAGACGACGACGGCCGCGAGGTCGATGCTCTTCGTTTTGGACGCACATCGGCACACGACAATCGACATACGTGCGATGACACGTGTGGAAATTCCTTTGACGGATGATCCTGACCGTCGAGAAAGATGGGCTGACAAAAAAGGTCCCTCGCATTCTGCCTCTTTCTCTTTGTCGACCTTTTACTTTGTGAGGGCGAAACTTCTGCCCGGTTTCTCTTCTCTTATATTGCCAAACCTTTTTGCTTTAAGATCACCACGTATTATTAAAAAAAAAAAAAATCTCACGTGACTTAAATATTCAAATTATCAAACTCATAAAATTTAAAACACGTAGTTTATGATTTTTTGATTATATTTATTTGAGTAATAATGTAATGATTAGTTGATTATTTTCTCATAAATAAATTTCAATGTGACTTGAATAGCATTCCAAGTGTTGTTCAATTATATTAAATTAGAAACTTAACATTTTTTATGATGTTAATGGGTCTGGCTGGATTAACGAAATACATATAATAAGATGACTTGGTATTAGTAATACATTTTGGCTCGACTGAACCCGACTTAACTAGCTAGGTTAAATTTAAACTGGCAAAACTTCCCGATTGATGAACATTTTAATTTTAAACACGCTAGCCATTAGAGTTATAAACCGGGACGATAAAATAAAAATAAATATGGGGTTAAAAATTAAAAAGTAAAATCTCCTGTAGGGAGAGAGGCTCGCGAGAAAAGGGAAAAGGGTTTCCTGGTATACAGGAGACAAGAAGGAAGAAAAGGGAAATAAAGGAGAGGGGGATGACTGATAAATAAAAAAACACACAATAAGGAAAAGGAAAAGGCGGAATTAAGCAAGCCCTGAGTTGAGCCGATTCCATGATGGTCTCCGAGAGGGAGCGTGTGTGCTTTTAAAAGAGAGACGGAGAGGGGGGACGGGGGAAGAAGGGCAACGTTCCCCACACGTGTACCCTACTAATGCACGCTTGCTGCTTTTGCTTTGAGGGCTTTTGGTAGCAAAATGCAAATACTTCTTTTGCTTTTATCATGCTCAATGTGACAATGTCTGCCCCGGCCCATGGATTTTGAAGGCACCTTTAAATAAAAATAATTCTTTGATTGTTGGAAAATATGGCTCCTTACAGCTGCTCTACTAGGTCGTGTCACTGATCATGTGTTCTAAACAAATAGTTATAACCAAAGTCATTAAAAATAGGGTTAGTTGCAGGTTTATTACATTGATTGTGAAATTCGGACGTATGCTTCTTGAATTCAATAAGGACTGTTTTATTCCATCTGACTTAAACTTTTGATTTTGGTTGTAACATGAGTGAATTACCAAAACAAGCGTAAAGCCAATAGATCACTCTCATAAGAGATAATGATATACGATAGCAATAGAGACTAATTTGAAGTTATCTCTAGGCGAGGGTGAAAGGGAGACCCACCGGTAAAGTAGACGATACTAGAGGTTTACATGCAAGCACTTGTCAATTAGATACTAGAGGGATGGTCATGGGTTTGATTCCCCACTACTGCAACCCAAGAAGCGCTCGGCATCCTGGTGGTGGGGTTACTCTTGCTAGGGTTCCCAAGGGGACTAGTTGAGGTGCGTGCAAGTTGCTCGAACATCCTGGCTGTCAAAAGAAAGAAGGATTGAACTCACGGGGAGTTATATACACGGGAATAATATTTTATAACTTAAATTAATAAATGACGAACAAATTTCAGGTAATTAAATGAATGGTTTATGGGTATGCAAAATGAGAACTCGAGCAGGGATAGAAAGACAGGAGACACAATTGGACGGCCTTTCGGCCTACCGTAATAATATTATAAGGTATAAATGGGTGCATAATGGTAGGCATATGGTTAGGCTTGAATTGATCTTTTGCACATTATCAAGGTGCATGATTTTTGATTGACCAACATTCTAAAGACGAATATAGCACCACATCAGCAAGTAATTTAATAATTATATTTAAAAAAATAAACTTAAAACTTTTACTTGGTCTAAGAGGAAATAAGATTGTCACAACACCATTTTTTGATAGAACTTGTCATCTCTCTCCTCCAAAGGTCCTATTTTAATATATTCGATTTAATTATTTATCTCTCACAAATCGCACAAGGGAAAATCATATATGTTAGAAAGGAGGTGAAAGAATTAAATAAATGGAGAATTATTGATACCTTAAAGAATATTGACCCTATTACATCTACTCTAGCTTAGTAATAGTGGAATATTGGCGTTTTAGTAAAGTAATTGTCATTAATAATATTCTTATCATTGTTATTATTGTTGTTACTTGTTATACTTTAACCCTCAATTTTAATAAATAAAAAGTCATATACCAAAATAGGGCTTCAGTTGTGTTGGAGTCTTGGCCAGACTTTGTCCACCGATTCTGGTCGACTCGGACCTGGTCCCGTTGCCTTTGAACTTCTGAACTCTTCAGGTCCACCGTCCACCCAACTTGATGCAGTCAACTCGTGTCGGGTCAAAGTCCTCAAAGTCGTCAGAGACTCAAATCCACGATCACGTGCGAATGGAATCTTCTTGAAGAAGTCTCGTCGGCTCGCAACTACTGACTGAAAATTCGTTGCAGAGTCTTAGGCGCTCTTTTTAAGCCTTTCGAAAGACGCTCTGGCCTCATGCTTCTCAGCCCTTCTCCTTATAAAAGCTCAAAGGTTGAATGAATTTACTGAGCTTATTCCTTTGTTATTAGATTAGTACGGAAGTTACAGCTGATTGAGGATTTGAGGGAGATAAGATATATGAGATAGACTCAAGCTGGTGGCAGAACGTTGAGTTTGGAGCGAAGCAAATTGAACCACGGTTTGTATAATTATTAAGTCAAAATGAATGTCTAATTCAATGTGTTTGCTTTGACTTTGAACGACTAGAATAGTTGCAAGGAATATTGTGATGATGTTGTCACAATAGATAAGTGGTATAGCTTGGAGAGAAACTTGGAGAAAACGTAAAATATGCAACATCCACAATATTTCTGTACTAAGGGAAGCTAAAGCCCTGTATTCTGCTTCACAACTAGAGCGAGCAACCATTTTTTGTTTTTGAGAGATCTAAAAAATTAAGTTGTTGCCCAAATAAACCGCATATCCAGTGGTAGTGCGCTGAGTAATGGGGCATCTAGCCCAATCTGCATCATAGAAGCCACGAAGTGAAAACGAAGAGGGAGAGATGTGCAATCCATGTGTAGGTGTATGCTTTAGATATCTTAAAATGCGCTTTGCTGCCTGTAAATGAAGAACTCTATGTGTTTGCATAAATTGACAGAGAGTGTTGACTAAGTAACATATATCAAGCCGAGTCAGAGTTAAGTACTGAAGGCTGCCAACCAATTGTCATTAAGCTGTTGGATAAGGCAACAAATCACCAAACTCTAAGGAGAGTTTTTCGCTAGAGATGGGGGTGCTGATTGGTTTAGAAGAATCCATACCAAAATTTTTGAGTAACTCAACAGTGTAACGTGTCTGTGAGAGAAACAAGCTACCAGAATTCCACTCAGCTTCAATGCCTAGAAAATATGTTAGATTGCCTAAATCTGTTAAATCAAATCGAGATTTAAGGACCAAGATAAACTGCCGGATAAGTTGAAGAGACGGCCCGGTTATGATAATATCGTCGACATAAATAAGAAATATCAATGTCGTCCCTGGTATAGTTCTGATGAATAAAGAGGAGTCGTGCACCGAATTGTGGAAACCGGATCGGTGCAAAAATTGACCGAGCTTTAAGAACCAGGCACGTAGAGCTTGTTTTAGTCTTGAAGTCGGCAAACATAGTCCGGATGTGTAGAGTCGATGAAGCTTTCTGGTTGGGACATGTATATGACTTCAGATAAATCTCCATGGAGGAAGGCATTTTTTACATCGAGTTGTCGAAGTCGCCAATGCAAGGAGATGGCTATGGATAACACAAGCCGAATAGTAGTAGGACGCACAACAGGAGAAAATGTATCATGAAAATCGCGTCTGGACTGCTGATGGAAGCCTTTGGCCACGAGTCTGGCCTTCTACCTCTCTACGAGCCCGTTTGATTTAAATTTTATTCGATAAACCCACTTGTTGCCAACAATGTTCATATTGGCGGTGTGTGGTGCTAATATCCACGTATTATTTTTGTGAAGCTACTGATTTCATCTGCCATAGCTTTTCTCCAACAGGCATCTCGAGCAGCGATTGTATAAGTTCTGGGCTCTGTAAGAGATAAAGAAATAGTAGTGCTGAGATAGAGCGGCAACGAATAACGCTCGACAAGTAGAATTTTGGGCTTTTTAATCCCGTGCATGCTTCGGGTCTCCATAGAATGTTGGCGGGAGGCAGAGAAGGGTATAGCAGCAAGCTCGAAGGAAATATGTTGAGAGGAAGAGGCTGCAATGCTTGATGCCGTAGGCAAAGGCGCGGAAGAAGGGGTTGTGGATGAGGGCAACAAATCGGACGGAGGTGGAGCCGCGACGAGCACAGGCACGGGAACAAGAGGTTGCAAATGTGGTCGCAGAGATGATTTGCCCTGGAGAATAGACTGAGGTCCCGTGGAGCGGAACAACGCAATAGCAGAGGGCCGAGAGGATGCAACAACGGTGATGTAGAGAGGAGTAGCCGATGCGGGTACTGCCAATTTTGGGAGGGGAGCAATGGATATGCGTTCGGCCGGAATTGAAGCAGCGATGAGAGGGAAAACGGTGGAGGGAGCATCGCGGGGGTGGCGACCTGGCAGGATTTGGGGACGACGGGATAAATACGACATTTTTGGAGGGCGTCGAGTTCTGTGTACTGGGCAAGAGGCGGTGACCTTGAAGCCACGGCGGACGGCCTGGAAGGAGACGACGATGGAGGTGAATAGAAGGCGAAGCTGGGTGAGGCAGAGAAGAGGCAGAGTCGGGCCTTGAATCGTGCATTGAGGGGGCGGGCGGCCGAGGGCTTTGATTTAATTAACTGGAGTTAGGTCCAGTCACACGAGGTGTGGGTGAGGCATGCCGCTGTAAAGTATCTAAAGCCAGGGTGGGCAAAGGCTGATTAATGTGTCAGCAAGTCTAGTGGAATGGAGGGGAACTTCCTGCAAGATAATCATGAGACTGAAGGGTTCCCCGGAAGAGATAGGCTGGGAAACGTGATTTCATTAAAAACAACATGGCGAGAAATAATTAGCCGGAGTGTCGTTCGGTCAAGGCAGCCTTTATGTTGATCACTAAACTGAAGAAAAATACTGCTACAACTTTTGTAGACCAATTTGGCAGGATGAAAAGGGCGTAAACAGGGGAAGCGAAGACAACTAGAAGGGAGAAGATGAGAATAAGTGGGTTGTTGATTAAAAAATCGATAAAAAGGTGTGGAGTTGTGAAGTAAAGGAGAAGGCAATAAGTTTATGCAATGCACTATTGTAAGAAAAACGTATGACAAGTAAGAGGATGGGAGATTGGAGTGAGCCAACATAGTTAAACCGGTTTCGATGACATGACAATGTTTTCGTTTTGCGATGCCGTTTTGTTCGGGAGTTCCAGGACAGGAAAACCGTTGACGAATGCCTTTTGTGCTAAAAAGTGATTTTAAATTAGCACTAATGAATTCACCGCCGCCATCAGTTTGAATACATTGAAGTTTTGTAGAATGTGTATTTTCAAGCAGAGGAATAAAATCTCGAAAAACAGAAAATACATCGGATTTTCTTTTAAGTGGGAATAACCAAACGAATCTTGAAAAATCATCAACTATGAGAAGGTAAAAATGGAAACCAACATAGTGGTAGTTGGTGCAGGACTCCAAACGTCACAATGTAGCATTGCCAGAGGCTTGTTGGTAGGAATTGGGAAGTGCTGAAACGGGAGGAGATGACTTTTGCCCAGTTGACATTCTGTGAAAGGAGGAGAACTGGAAGGAAGACGGACATGCAGGATGGAAGATAAAGTGCGCAGTGCCAATGGAGAGGGATGACCCAGACGGCTGTGCCAAAGTTCAGAGCTGGCTCTATTGGCAGAGAGACATACTTTGGATGGAATGGAAAGAGGATATAGTCCACCTTTACTGAGGTCGTGATGAAGAATCTTGTTGCTCTGTAGATCACGAATAAGATAAGAATTGAGAGAAAACAAAATTGACCAATTGTTAGAGCGACAGAGTTATGAAACTGAAAGAAGTTTCTTTGAAATTTGAGGCACTAATAAAGTAAGACAAGAAGCAGTAGTGCTAGAAGAAAGCGGAATTGGAGTGTAACCAGAATGTGAAATAGAAAGGGGTTACCATTGCTTACCAGGATCGAATCGGTGCCCAAATAAGGGGTCTTACCATTGATATCAACATGATTAGAAGTCAGGCTGTTCCATCCCAAAATGACTAGCCATTTAGGATACCTATTGCCCAACATTATAATCTGATATCATTGTTTAATCTTTGTTAATGTGAGAATTTTTCACACTTTAACACTCTCCCTTCACGTCCAGGTCAGGTTTATACATAACAAGTCTAAGATATGAACAAACTGGATCTCATCTTTTGAATCCCACAAACAGATTGAGCCTCATCTTTTAAATCCCACAAACAAATTGGGTCTCACCCTTTGGAGCCCACAAATAGATTAGGTCTAACCCACAAACAAACCAGGGAGATAACTGAGTTTGACCATATACACAACTTGGCTCTGATACCATATAAAAGTTCAAAGGTTGAAAGAATTTATTAAGCTTATTCCTTTGCTATTTATACACAGTTACAATGAGATTGGCACGGAAGTTACAACTGATTGAGGATTTGAGGGAGATAAGATACAGAAGGATCTTAGAGAGATAAGATACAAATGAGAGGTTAGGATAGGATGAGAACAACTTTTAACACTCCTTCCTCTCTCTGGGTAGCCACGGATCAGTTGCAACACCAAAAAAAGTAGAATGTGGCCGAAGAATAGCCTGAGATAGAAGGGAGGGGGGGGGGGGGGAATCATTCTCCGTAAAAGGTACACGTGTGTAGCGCGATGAGGATGGTGTGACCGAGGGGAAGTCCCATTAGGGTAGCCCTCACTAAGGCGGAATTAAGCAGGCCCCGAGTAGAGCCGCTTCAATGACGGTCTTAGAGGGGAGCATGTGTGCTTTTAAAAGAGAGGCGGAGAGGGGGGACGTAGGCTTTGAGAGATAATGCCGACACCAGGCTATAATGGCAGTAAGAGCAAGGGGGGACAAGGATTCGTCTGCGACGAAGGAAATAAATACCAACTCGCATGGAGTGGAAGCAAACACGTTTTTCCCGGACGCCGCCGACTTAGCTCTTGGTGGCCTTGGTGGTGGTATGTTCCTGAACAAATCACCTGACGAGGACTCATTGGAGGAGGAAATATTCTCCAAATCGCTTGGAGTGTAAGCATGCACGTTTTTCCCGGACGCCGCCGCCACCAACGATTCAGTTCCTGGTGTCCCCGGTGGTGGTATGATTGTGCACGAATCACCTAGCAAGGACTCAGGGGCGGAGGAAATATTCTCCAAATCGCCTGGAGTGTAAGCAGACACGTTTTTCCTGGACGCTGCCGCTGCCGACGATTCAGCTCCTCGTGTCTTCGGTGGTGGTCTGATCCTGAATGAATCACCTGGCTTCTTTCCTTTAAGATAAGACCGATACCAAATTCCAATAGCAGATAGTGCCGTTGCAATTTCCTCGGCGGACAAAGGATCCTTCTTGGACGCGCCGCCGACGACTTTGGCGATTGCGGGAGTTCCACACGGTACTTCGCAGCTGTTGCAGACGACTCCCGAGGTGGCGATGTCAGCGAGAGCTCAGAGATCATCGGACGATTTTCGTTGGCCAAAGTTTATTTGTTGGCTAGAGACGATGACAACTCCGGCAGCAGCGGGAATGTGACTCTGTATTTTGACGTCCACGATGGCGACGACTCAATTGGCGGCGGCGGCAACAACGGTGGCCCGCTTGGCGGTGGCGGCGACGACGGTTGCCCGCTTAGCGGCGGCGATGACAATGTCCGAATGGTGAACCAGATAATGATTGCCAGTACTACGACGATTATCGTAAAGAGTAAATGAATAATGATCTTTAGGAGAGTTTCTAACATTTCCGCCACTCGATCAGCAGCTACTCGATTAGCTGCTTCTCGATCAACTTCACCTTCTTCGGGAGGAGGTTGGTTCTTGGGCGCCATTTCTTTGTATTGAAAAGAAGTAAGGTCTACTACTATTTATAGGAAAGGAGGTCGGCTCTTTTAATCTCATCTCTAGGACGTTAGGGTTGTCCAAAGGGTCGAGCTAAGACATTCTTTTGTTGTGACTAACTAATCGGTGGCTTGACAGTTTCTTCCCCGCGTATGCCGGGTCGACGTTTATCCCCTTAAACCACATGCTCTAACCTCTATCGAAGCTAACCAGTCTTCCAAGGGGGTAATGCATCCAACGTCCGCCACCTGTCCCACGCCCATATTAAAACACTCAGACTCGATCGTAAAGTTTCAGTCGGCGGCGGCGGCGTCCGGGAAGGATCCTTTGTTGGCCGAGGAAATTGCAACGACACAATCTGCTATTGGAATTTGGTGTCGGTCTTATCTTAAAGGAAATAAGCCAGGTGATTTGTTCAGGATCAGACCACCGCCGAAGACACCAGGAGCTGAATTGTCGTCGTCGGCGGCGTCCAGGAAAAATGTGTGTTTACACTCTAGGCGATTTGGAGAATATTTCCTCCACCCCTGAGTCGTTGCCAGGTGATTTGTGCACGATCATACCACCACTGGGGACACCATGTGCTGAATCATCGACGGCAGCAGCGGCGTCTGGGAAAAACGTGTCTACTTCCACTCCAGGCGAGTTGGAGAATATTTTCTCCGTCGCGGACGAATCCTTATCTCGGGAGCAATTGGATATTGTTCTTACTGCCATTATAGCATGGTGTCGACATTATCTCTAAGGAGCCGATTGACTTTTGGCTGACCTCTTTTGATTTTTTTCTTTTACATCATAGTCCGTGCGTTATTACTGTTATTACTTATACTTTTACCCCAAATTTTAATAAGAAAAATGCTAGTTGTTCTTTGCACAGTACCAATCTGGCGTACGTGATGAAATTAGCAATCCAAAACACACTTGTCTAAGGTTTATCCTTTAGAATTTGAGATTTTATAAAATTAAAAATATTTTATTATTTTTAAGTACTGCTAGGTGCAGTTAACATTACTCTTTTAATAAATAAAAAGTCCTATACCAAAATAGGGCTTCAACTATTGGAGGTCTGGCTAGACTTTGTCCACCGAGTCTGGGGGACTCGGATCAGGGTCCGGTTGCCGTTGAACTTCTGAACTCTGCAGGTCCACCGTCCACCAAACTTTAAGCAGTCGACTTGTGTGGGGTCCAAGTCGTATGAGACTCAGACCCATGGCACGTGCGAATGGAATCTTCTTCTAGAGGTGTTGCGGGATCGCAGCTACTGATCGAGAATTCATTGCGAGTTTTGGCGCTCTTTTTTAGCTTTCGAAGGACGCTCTCCTGGTCGTGCTTCTCATCCCCTCTCCTTCCTCTCTCTGGGTAACCATGGATCAGTTGCAACGCCAGAAAAAGCAGAATGTGGCCGAAGAACAGCCAGAGATGGAAGAAATTCAACATGGGCCTTGCCCAGTTGAACAGCTACAGGTAAGCTCAAATAATTTCTCGTTATTGCCCATCTTAACCTTACATTTGGTTTTCTTCATTATCACTCGAAGGGAACCATTCAAATTCTCAGTTTTCATCTCTTTTCATCTTTTCCCTGGTTTCTTGAAAATGGGTTGATTGAGTCTTACAATTTCGGATAAGTATTTTTTCTTTCGTTGGGTTTGCTCGGTTTGCCTTGCTAAGAAAGGAGCTAGCTCGATCTTTTTTTTTTCCTGCTAAAATAAAATATAAGGATAAGCTCGTAGTTTGGTCTCGGTATTGGTTAAATTGGCTTGCTTCGTTATCGCTCTGACTTCTTCAAATCCTTCAAAAATTATGGTGATTTGGGATGCAACAAAAGTGAAATTGTAGAATTTGTTTGAGCACATGGGCTGGTTCAATATTGGAGTCAATGTTCTTTACTGACTTTTTGGAATTTATTTCTTGCCCAGAAAGTAATTATGTGGAATTTGGGTCATTTGATCATTTACAACGGATTCTAGTTATATTCGTTTCTTGTAAATGGTCTTTGGTCTCCTTTTTCAGTTCAATTTGTTTCTGATATCTTTAGATATATTTACCGGATTTTATGAGGTATGATTTTTGTTTTTCTTGTGTGTTATGACGCGTCTTTAATTTCAAAAGGACATAATTATCTTTGTGCCTGAAATGTTTTTGTTTTATGGTTCTTGCGCTATTACACTATCCTCGTATATGTTTGATCAGGGTTTTCTTCTGATGTGAGAAGTAGGGTTATGATTTATTTTGCTTCTTTTAATGGCATGAAAGGTCATATTTTATGTTGTGTTCTGAACACCCTCATAATGATTGTGATATTTGTGATTGAGATTCTTTTGTCATTCCATCAAAGGCATCTGGTATAGCTGCTCTTGATGTGAAAAAGCTCAAAGATGCTGGTTTGTGCACTGTGGAGTCTGTTGCGTATTCGCCCAGGAAGGATCTTTTGCAAATCAAAGGAATTAGTGATGCAAAAGTTGACAAAATTATTGAAGCAGGTATATTTTAACTCTCTCTCTCTCTCTCTCTCTCAACATACACATGTATGTATTTATCTCAAACGCTGCCTTCTGATCTTTTATCATGAATACGTGAAAAGGGGTTTTGACTTAAATTCTTTATTGACAGCTTCAAAACTGGTTCCCTTGGGTTTTACTAGTGCAAGTCAACTCCATGCCCAGAGGCTTGAAATCATTCAGATTAGTTCGGGCTCAAAGGAGCTTGACAAAATATTAGAGGGTAAGTTTCACTGCATAATGGGTTGTGCTTTGCTGTTAAATGACATTTTGAGGTAAAGGTTATAATGATCAAAATGTAATGGACAGGGGGGGTTGAGACAGGATCCATTACTGAAATATATGGAGAATTTCGATCTGGAAAAACACAGTTGTGCCACACGCTCTGTGTCACTTGTCAAGTAACTTTTTTGGTTTATTTAATGATCTTTTTATTTTTTAGAAAGAAACTGTAATAATTTTTCTAATAAATGAAGCTAGAGCAATGTTAAAATTTCTGTTTCTTAGATTTCATGATTCACTTTCACCGCATATCCTGATCTTTCAGCTTCCATTGGATCAAGGAGGTGGTGAGGGAAAAGCTCTATATATTGATGCCGAGGGTACATTTAGGCCACAGAGACTCTTACAGATTGCAGACAGGTATTATACAATATCTTAGATATGCTGTCCCTTTCCATTTGCTAGCCTATGGTGATATTTTTTTACAACATGGTAACTGGCCATATCTTGCAGGTTTGGATTGAATGGAGATGATGTTTTAGAGAATGTTGCTTATGCTAGAGCATATAATACTGATCATCAGTCAAGGCTTTTGTTGGAAGCAGCTTCCATGATGGTTGAAGCTAGGTATGTTTCTTGGAAAGAAAATAAGAAATCAGAAAATTTGCTGTTCTCTTGTTCCATTTTGAAGAAAAATAGAAATGCCTGCATTCAAATTTCTGCATGAATTTGATATTCTTAAGTTCTGAAATATGATAAATGGTCTAATATTTTTCGTCTACACTTGCATTTTCCTTGTATTTTGTTTTTAGGTTAATCTTCAAAACTAATCTTTGGATTGGTATTGCTCCCAATATGCATGAATAGGTTTGCTCTAATGATAGTGGATAGCGCAACGGCTTTGTACAGAACAGATTTTTCTGGTAGAGGAGAACTCTCAGCTAGGCAAATGCATCTTGCCAAGTTCCTAAGGAGCCTGCAGAAATTGGCTGATGAGGCAAGCACTGCATCTTTTGCCAATTTTTTACTTGTGTATGTATTTATTGCTTCTTCTCTCTAATTGAAGTGACATCAAACTTCACTGTTGATAACCTGATTCGGTTAAATCAGGAGAGCTTGAAGGGCCACCATGTTTTGCTTACCCCGAGTCTAAATCTTTTTCTTTCTTCAGCTACAAAAATTATCAGTCCTTCTATTTCTTACCATACGATTTACCCTATTGAGTTGAACATCTCTTTCTTTCAACTCTTTATGAAAATTTCTGCTTTTGGTTTCTAGCAATCATCCTCGTTATAGATGGGGCTTTATGATTTGACAAAAAGAGAGAAATCAGGGAAAAAGATTTATTTAGAATAAGAGCACGACTATCAGAGTCTTATCAGAAACTAGATTGATTAAGCTGCAAAAAATTCTTTTAGCTCCTGTCATAACAACCAGCTGTTGTCTTAAACTCTTCATCTAGCAAACTAGAGATCTTCTAAATCTCAGCAACCTTGTCTTACCGACTATATTTGTAAAGCAACAACTTTTTCTTTCCACTCATGGAAGAGCAACCAGTCGTTGTCTGATTCCCTTCAGCTGGCAACTTTGAAATCTTCTAAATCTTCAACCCTTGTGATGTTCTAACTCTTCCTACAAATATAAACTACAAATGCAGTTTGGTGTTGCAGTAGTGATTACCAATCAAGTTGTTGCCCAAGTTGATGGCTCTGCAATGTTTGCTGGGCCCCAAATCAAGCCAATTGGTGGAAATATCATGGCACATGCCTCTACAACAAGGTTAGTCTCTTTCAGAACCAAAATCTTGTCTTTCCCTCTTGACATTCCCTTTAATCTCTTTTCTTACATTGGGTTTGCTTTATCCAAATCAGGCTTGCTCTCCGCAAAGGAAGAGGCGAAGAGAGAATTTGCAAAGTGATAAGCTCTCCCTGCTTACCTGAAGCTGAAGCACGGTTTCAGATTTCTTCAGAAGGCATTACCGATGCAAAGGACTGATATATCTTTGCAAGCATGCACATCCTTGCATTCCTATTGACATTTTCAGCACAGACACTTGAGATGTCTCAGTTGTAAAATTCATGCAGTTAAGGTGTATAGTTTGATTACAGGAGTGAGAGTGTTGCTATCAGGCACTGTTATACATGTTGTATGATGTGTAGTAATTTGTTTTAAATCTTTTCTGCTTTCAGCATTTAAATTTTGTCTGTAACAGTAGAAAACATTGGCGTTCAATGAGGAGAATTCATATAGGCTAGCTTAATGCAGTGTAGAAACATTTATTTTTCTTGTGTTTTGAAATATATCAAGTAAGATTAGTTTATTCTCACCCTTTGTTGATGGTCTGGATTCTGAACCAGATGTGGTTTGCCTTCTTAGCTGCCAAGAGATAAATATTCGGAAGCTAATGGTACTAAATTCTGATAGTCAAGAGTGAGACGTGTTTGCGCTGCATGACCAAACTAAAATTAAGAACAATGTATTGGCTGAGAAGTCACATAAAATAATTTATAGAAGTTATCAATGAATAGCAGAATTAAATTATGAATATGACAAAAGGGGCTAAAATGCCTACAATGCTTGTTAACAGTGAAGAATGCGAAGCTCATGAAACGTGGATTGGCACCAATATAATGTAGATTTCTTTCTTATTTAAAGAGTGATTGTTTAAAGGCAAAATCTCACATTGTTCTTAGTCACTCCAAGCTGAGTCTTCTGGTCTTAAAAATTGGGTTGGCAGAGCTGGATAAGGGCTATACAAATTCAGTTCCGAATCAGTTGGACTTTGGGTTGGTTGTTGAACAGGATTCTGAGGCTGGGTGAGGACTAAAATCGTTTTAAGACTAAAATGGCCTCAACCCTCTTATTCTTGTATCAGGCTAATCAAGTTGCTCGTCAGAGCTTGGAGTGAAATATGCTGTCTTCATTAATATCACCAATAATCCCCACAAGAACAGTGGCCATTTCGAAAGTGGTGGAGACACCCTGTGTCTTTGACAAGGATCTCACGCCCATATAACAATGAGAAGAGTTTCACAGACCTATGACAAACCATGCACATTCTAGGGTTCTTAATTATCAAAATTCTTCGAAAGGCTGGTGTTGAGATAAGGGAAAAGGCAATGGCCAGTTTCTCACTATGGGTTCCCATATTTGCTTCTTCTTCTCCTACTGTACTCAGAGTACTAAAAATATCTGATCCCGCTGCTTTTATTTTCTTCTCCATGCTTTCTAGCTGGGTGTAGATAGCCCTTGAATTAGGCATTGATTGATCACCATTGAAAAAAGTATACACTCTTTTGTTAACTTCCACCTGGCTACAACCAATATTTTCTGTTATGTTTCTTTTCTTTGGCTTAGACAAAAGCTGTGCCTCATCTGCTCGCCCAACTAAATCATACATGCGTAATAACATATTGTAAAGCACAATGTTTCCTGGTTCCAATTTGATAAGGTTTTCTGCTGCATTGATTGCTAAGCTGACATTGCTATGCATCCTACATGCTGTCAGCATGGCCGCCCAAACATCCAAGTTAGGTTCCAAAGGCATGTTCTCAATAAATTCTGTAGCTTCTTTCAGTCTTCCTGAACGTCCCAATAGCTCAACCATAGAGGTATAGTGCTGCAGACCTGGCAAAATGTGATAATCTTCTCTCATGCTTAAAAAGATTGCCTTCCCCTCATCCACCGTTCTGGCGAGACCATAGGCAGATATTAAAGCAGTAACAGTAGTGTGATTGGGGTTTACTTCTTTTCTCATCCTATAAAAAATGTCTATTGCAGACTGTGGTTGGCCGTGGAGAACATAACCAGAGAGCATTGAGTTCCACGTGATAAAATCCTTAGATGGTGAAGAATCAAAAACATATCGAGCACTCAAGATATCCCCCGATTTAGCATAAGTATCCACTAGTGAATTCACAACTGGGATCTCAGAAAGAAGTCTATTTCGTATGACATAACAGTGAATTTCTTTCACCTTTAGCGCTGCCACAAGATTGGCAAAAGCTGGAATGACACTCAAGATAGTAACTGCATTAGGTCTGATGGAAAAAGATTGCATTTGATCAAACATTGCCAACGCCTTCTTTACCTTTCCATGACGAACTAAGCCTGTGATCAGTGAATTCCATATAGCAATACTCCATTTAATTCCTTCCTGCTCCATACTATGCAAAAGCTCCATAGCTTGATCTTCATCTCCATTCTGCATGTACCCAGAGATCATCACATTCCATGTGACCACATTTCTATGTACCCCCGAATCCTCCATTTTAACAAATAGGTCATGAGCTTTACCAATATATCTGGCTTGCACGTACCCTCCAATCATTGAGTTCCAAGTAAATACGTCCTTTTCTTGGATAATATCAAAGACCTTCTTAGCAGCTTCCAGTTTCCCACATTTTGAATACAGATCAATCAGCGCATTTCCCACAAGCACATTGGTGGTGCCCTCCAACTTAAAAGCCACTGAATGAAGCTCCGTCCCTTTTCTTAAAGCCTTCAAAGAGGCACATGCCGAAATTGCACTAGCTACAGTCATTCCATTGGGTTTAACTCCTTCCAACAACATTGCTCTAAACAATTCCAAAGCCTGATTTTTTCTGTTATTTTGAGCAAAGCCAGAAATCATACTGGTCCACGAGAACACATCAGGAGTAATACCAGACTCTTTCATCTTCTTCATCAATTCTAGAGCAATATGGCAATCTCCTGATTGATTATAAGTACTTATGAGAATATTCCACGTTATTAAACCTGGCTCTTTTCCTTCAATCTTCATTCTCTCAAACAATTCCAAAGCTCTGCGCTGATACCCGCTCTGGGAATACCCTGATATCATAGCATTCCAAGTCACCGAATCCTTTTCAGCCATTTTGTGAAAAACACTTAAAGCAGAATCCAGTTCCTCGCACTTGTTATACATAGCTAGAATAGAATTTCCCACATGCACGGATGAGAATAATCCATACCTGATTGCGAACGAATGTAGAACCTTTCCAGTATCAATTTCTTCCAAGTTTGCACAAGCTTGAACGATCTTGGGGAAGAGAAATGCATCCGGAAGCACGCCGTTTTCCACCATTAAGACGAAGAGTTCTATTACATCTTCCCATTTTTGCTCTCGGGTATAACCCCCGATCATGGCAGACCACGTGAAGAGATTTTTTGGCAACATTTCGTTAAACACATTACGAGCTTCTTGTAAGCTGCCACATTTCGCGTACATGCTTATAAGCTTGGTTACGATAGAAGGGTTCAACTGACGCACAGAACTAATCCTAGCATGGACTCTACGACCATCATGGATAGAATCCAAATCGATGCAAGATTGCAACAAGGAAATATAAATTCTGGAGCTCACCTGACACCCACTTTCAGCGATTGACTCTAGAGCTAATACAGCTTCCTTCAGCTGGCCATTCCGGCATAGTTCAACGAGATGAAAGTCCCAGTCTTTGTCTGATTCATTTGGAGTAACTGTTTGCGTCCTTTTTCTGAAAAATTCTGTGAATTTGATTGATTTTTCAGGTAAAGTAATAGGATTTTCCTGTTTACTGGTCGCAATTGCATGAAGTACAGGTTTCGATGCTCTAGAGGTGGATTTTGGAGTCATAAAGGTTGTAATTCTGATGGATTTTGAAGCAACATCCGTTGTAATTTCTTGCTTGAAGAAATCATGGACTGGGTATCCAGATTTGGAGAAAATGAATGAGCATTCCATAGAGAAAGCAACAGAATTTGGAAAGTACAGAACCCTTGTCCCTCCTTACTAGATCGACTGAAAATGGATAAGGTTTCGGATGGATCTTCTCGCTCGAGTAAACTATGTGACGACTGACGAGTGTCTACATTCGCATGAAGCAACTGGATTCCCATACGAAGGAAGCTGGGACTTGACTCCTCTCTGAGCAGTAGGCCCAACTGCCCCAGAGATGAAACTGTAGTTCATTATCCTCTCTCGAAGATGTGCACCAGCTTCCGACTACCCATGGAAGTTGGAGGCGTAAATTATCGACTAGCTCTGGTGAAGAATGAATGATCTTTATTTTAACTCCGGTTATATGCTTTTCTGGACTTCACCATACTCAGATCATTGTAATTATACGGAAACATCACGATCTTGCAAGCAACTTCTTCAAAGAAAGAAAAAGGAGGGTGCGGCCTGGAACAATCTAAAGAAAGAAATAGGCATTACATGTTCTAAGACCCCACGTGAAGTGGATATGTGGCCCATCAATCTCTCAAATTGGCTAATGAGCTCATTGGGTAGGTAAGGTCCTTATTTAATAAAGCCCATATGCATCTTGGCGATACGAGTGAGTAAGACTTTCACCAAGGTCGGCCCAATAAAAACAAATTCTCGCGTTTTGCACGGTTTAGATTTAGTAGGTTTAAAACCCCTTGCGAAAGGCTGCATTTGGGAAGACCAGTTTCGTTGTTCACAAAGGGGGGTTGCAGTTGCTTCGTCCGCAATTCAGGTAAGAGGAGACTGCATAAATTTTAATCTTGCTTTTGCTTCTTCGTGCCTATTTTCTTCGTCAGATCTGTATATATTGTTTATCCTTTTTGAAAATTGCCCTCGTCGGAGTAGGATTGACTGAGTTTTCGTATCCATTTTCAGCTGATTTTGGTATCAATTAAGTGATCAGGATTTAAGGTTTCAAACGAGTTCACGATGTTTCTTACCAGGTGAGTGCATTTCGTGTTCAGTTTAGGGTTCATTTGCTGTGTACTTCTGTGTGCATTCTTTTTTAACAATCCGTCTCTTATCTGTGCTGAAGGACCGAGTATGATAGAGGTGTTAATACTTTCTCTCCTGAAGGTCGACTTTTTCAAGTCGAGTATGCTATAGAGGCGATCAAGGTTGACTATTCTTATCGTTCACTACGTTCGCTTCGAGCTGTTCTCTTGTGCATTTGGTACTTCTACTAATGTGGTAATTTGATATTTTGCAGTTGGGTTCGACTGCAATCGGTTTGAAGACGAAGGAAGGAGTTGTTCTGGCTGTTGAAAAACGAATCACTTCACCGCTGCTGGTCCGTATTTTTTTATTTCTTTGTCTTAGAATGGAGGCAGACTTACGCCACTTCACCATATGTCCAGTATTCAAGTGTTTATTTTTTCATGAATTACATGTTAAGACTTATCGATTTATGGAATTTTGATTTTGAGTTAAGGTTCGTCATGGAAGTTGATCATAAGTAGGGAGTACGTTTTCATTGTCGACAAATTATGTAGGGTTTAGCTCCCACCAAGATATACCACCAATGCACTTGCTGGTTATATCAAGGAAAATTTACAGTACAATTAAGATTAAGGACATTGAAACTTTTAGTTTCAAGTATGACTTTGAGCTGGTTATATGAAAGCACTTTTAGTGATGCATAAGCAAGCCATATGAACGTGCATCTTTGTTACCAACTAAACTGATGAATGATTGTGCTATGACATCTGGTAATTAGTCAAAATATGTTCTTCATTTCTGCACTTTTCATTCAATATAAGCAGGTTCTTAAAATCAACTCTTATATTTGTTTGCTTCTTGTGTTCCCATTGGCGTCTAGGGTTGATAATGTATTTATGAGTTTTTGGAATGAGTTTTGAACGAAATAATCCGAGGCAACCAATTTGGCCTTTTTAGAAAAGGAAAAAGAAGATTGAATAGGGTTTGATATAGACTAGATATAATATCTTTCGCATGTGAATGAAGTCATGGGCCGGGCTGTTGATGCATACCTCAAGGAATTCCATAGTGAATTAAAAAGTTGTAATCTTGCACGCAGGAGAGTTTTAGAGGCATTTTATTGGAAGGAATGTCCCATTTTTCATTACTGTTGTTTCAGCTTAGTCTTTGTGTGTGCTTCTGAGGTTTTTGACCCTTTGTCTTCTCTGTTGACTTGTTGAGCTTTCTGCACTCTATGAACATGGCACCATTATTGACATCAGGAATGAAGAGATACTTGTCAACTTATGTTTCTCTGTTACAGTCTTCTTTTCATAAAAGTATATTTTATGAACCATGAGGGACACATATCACATCTGAGACATGTCCCCTTATAATTGATGTTACGATGGTGTCTGTTCTAACTGCATTTGCAATCTTTCCTGTTGGATAGGTGATTGATAGAAATTTATGTCAAAAGTTGACACTAGGTTGCTCCTGCTTTTCCAGAGGTGCACTTCATTTGCTTTCTGTGTGGACTGTGGAGATTGAAATTATAAAATGAATTGTTTCACATTTTATTTTCTAAAAGTTGATGTAGTTAGAGAGGGTGGCTGCTCTAATGGGCTTTTAATATATCAAGAGAAAAGAGACTGCTTATTTTTAATGGATAGTATAATTTTGATATAACGTATCTCTCTGATGTGGACTATTAAATCTTGTTCAACTCTGGTCACGCCGTATAGGAGGTTTATAAAGCTTTAATGAGGCTATATCCTGTGAACACGTGTTATGGTATGCTTGCAGTAGAGTCGTTCTTTTATAAAGCCATGCATTTATTAGTTTTGATCTCATCTCCTAGCTTTCCTCTGTCAATTTGGAGAAGACTTGGACCAATATATATCATTGTATCACAGCTAGACGTTGGCCTTGTTGGGCCTAATTTGTTCCCCATTTAAATAATGTTATTCACATCTAAGGTCTTTTACCCATTTGAGTGAGCTTGAATGTGTGTGTTGTGGGTTTTTTTTTGGGGAGGGGGATGTGTAACCTGTGGATTACTACTAAAAAATGCCATTGTGAATGGACCTGGAACCAACTTTAAGATGGTATAAAAACTAGTATCTATAATTTTATCTTCTAACTTTGGACTTTGTTACACTTGTTTTCATTGTAATTCCATGTAACAGTTGATTATTTGCCAACTAAAGGTCTAAATTGAAAACGTACATGTATCTTTGACTTTTATAAAACACATACACTTAACACTTTTTTGTTGTTGGACATCACAACATCATTTGGATTCAAAAAAAAAAAATTCAGCATTGCATTTACTGTCATGGTTACAGATGTATCGCATGCTCCTTTTCATCATGCACATCTGTCATGGTTATTTTGATGCGATGGTGTCATATCATATTAGCAAGGTCATTGGACTTGTCAGAGGCCCTTTTTTTCCATAGCATTACCTTCCTTTATTTAGTCTCGAATAGCAATGGAATCTTTAGAAAAATGATGAAAAAGAATAAAAAAGCAGGAAATTATATAACTTAAAGATTATCTGATGCATCCTACTTCACGGTATAATTTTTCAGTTTTCTTTTATTTGAATGTGTGGAGTGCTCGTTGGCCTTAAGAGTCTGAATTGGTTTTTAGTGATTGAATGTTATTCCCTTTATTGGTTTTTGAAAAACTTTCTGCAGTCCTGATGTAGGAGGGTCTTTTTAGTCACTTCTCATTTGTTTCATTTTTTTTTGTTTCCTTTTTTTTTTTTTCTTCAGGAACCTAGCAGTGTTGAAAAAATTATGGAGATAGATGATCATATTGGGTGTGCTATGAGTGGTCTTATAGCTGATGCTCGGACCTTGGTTGAGCATGCACGTGTTGAAACTCAGGTATTTTTCATGTATATCTTATCTTGTTAGTAGGACAGTGGATATTCTTTGTATTGATCAGTTAATATCTTATCTCTTCTTCTTATCTTTTGTCCTTTTTTTTTTTCAGAATCACAGGTTTTCATACGGTGAGCCGATGACTGTCGAGTCTACTACACAGGCATTATGTGATCTTGCCCTTCGTTTTGGTGAAGGCGATGAAGAATCAATGGTTGTTTTTGTTTCTTGTTGATAAAATTCACTCTGCCTATTGACTAACTCATTTATTGCTTGTGTTTCTTTTTGTTTCGTAACTCATTTTCTCCATGTTATAATTTCATATTTTTCTATCTTAAGTGCTTGATCTGACACGGTGGTAAGAATAGATGATGAAAACCCCATGTTTTTTGTGTAAAGGCCGTTTATGAAAATTCATGGTATCCACGGCAGTGCTTTTTAAGAACCGTGAATCCTGTTTATGAATAGCATTAATTGGAAATCAGAACTATCTTAACTAGCTTGTGGGGATGAGAAGTTGGCTCTAAAACTATCTATGCAATAGCAGATCCATTCTCCACTGCATCACCTAGTGGGTACACAAAAATTGAAATATTGGAGAACCCTTTTTACTAGAACATTGCTCATTCCATTTTTTCCTGCCGGTAAAATGACTGTCATTGTAGCACCAAAAGTGGGTCCACAAAAGCTGACATGTTGAAAAACAATTCTTTGCTAGACCATTGCTAATTCGACTTGTATCAGCCAGTAAATATAAGTTGAAATTTTGATAAAAACTTTTTTGCAAGTGTTGCTAACTTGACTTGTACATGCCTGTAAAAGTTTGTTCGTGTTGTGTACGATCATGTTACAAGGTGGATATTATGTTTTTAAGAGGATTGAAAATTGGAAGGGACTATACCTGGGTTAAGAGTAATAAATGCCAAAGCTCATAGTGTTAAGGCAATATTTTGTTTCTGTGTTAAGGCAATATTTTTTGCAAGTGTTGCATCATTGAAGTTAGGCATTTTAAATGTGAAGGCTCAAGTTGTGTATCTTTCTGTTTGGGACCTTTTGGAAAACATTTCATTGGCATTCGTTAGTGAGAACCAATTATTCTACTAATCTTGGTTGTCTTTTAAAGCAGAAGTAAAATGCTAATTCAATTTTTAATGGGTTGTACTTCTTGATTTCACAGTCTCGACCTTTTGGGGTGTCTCTTCTAATTGCCGGTCATGATGAAAATGGCCCTAGCTTGTAAGTTTTTCTGATTCTCATTGCTTTTAGTTTTAATATTATTCAGTGATATTATTAATTAGCATGACTTGCTTATCAGAGACTATGATAAGGAAAAGTGTTTAGATACTCATTTATCAGAAAGTACATGAAGTGCATTTCTTTTCGGATTCCTAGAGGTTCTTATATATTTTTAAAAAAAATCTTGTGTTCCTGTCAGATACTACACAGATCCATCTGGGACATTCTGGCAGTGCAATGCAAAGGCGATAGGCTCAGGTTCAGAAGGTGCTGATACCTCTTTACAGGAGCAATACAACAAGGTGACTATTTATTGATTCTTTCAAGATCAGAACAAGAAATCATGATTGTTATTGCAGTAGATGTTGAATATTTCTTTTGGTTAGTTTCATATATTTACCTGATTAAAGAAGTCACAGGTGGGACAAATTTGAGTATGATTACTTCTCATGAAATAAAACCCGTTTTTCAGGACCTTACTCTACAAGAAGCTGAAACTATAGCCCTGTCGATCCTAAAGCAAGTCATGGAGGAAAAGGTAAAAGAGTTATTCTGTCTCCTAGAAAAATCAATAAACGTTTTGAATTTGCATAGCAGAACAACTTGGAGTATGAGACATATCATATTTCTCATGGCCTTCTAACACAGGGAAATGTATCATTTGTTACGTTTACAACAATTTCATGCATAACAGTTTTCTTCTGATGCATCCCATTTTATCTCATGATGCGTGTTTGATCTATATGACCAGGTGACACCAAATAATGTTGACATTGCGAAGGTTGCTCCATCTTACCATCTCTATTCTCCGACTGAAGTAGAGGCTGTCATTAGTCGCCTATGATTAGAAGAAGTTACTTATTTTTCTCATCCCCCTTCATACACAGAAGCAATTTGGGCAGAGATATTTTCCTCTTTCTGTTGTGAAGATTTAAGTCCAAAGAATTTATTGTTGTGAAAATTTAGAAAGAGAAGTTACTGAATATGTTATAAATGCAAATAGAAATATTTTTTGGTTGTTATGAATAAAATTTGAGAGTACACAAACTAAGTAAATTTGCATGTTGAACCTATTCAGTGATTCAGCGGAGTCAATTAGGAACATTCTTCAAGTACTTGCGACAAACGGTAATAAGGCCACTTTCTTAGTCCCAAAAGTGATTCATAAAATTTCTACGGGTGACACAAATAATTAATAAATCACATACACCATAAGAGTACAATATGGAAACATGAAAGGATCAGCAGGAAATGAAATCATCAACTACATAACACGTCTGAAGAATAAAAACAGCACGCACACAAAAAAAGAAACAAATTTGGAAGTTAACAAATAAAAACAGTGGTTTGCCTTATCCATATGTATCTGCCGATAAATGCTATCCGTTTTAATAATAAAGGAAATATAAAACAGTGTTAGAAACAAACCACCGTTTCCTCTCTACTCGCCTTTGTTTTCTAACTTATACAGGAAAAGGGTGATAAGATACGAAACCTAAGATACGTGCGGATTTAAAGATATTAATATAGAAATGAATAATATAAAAATTAAATACGGAATTTGAAGTTATTAACATGGAAATAAAAACTATAGAAATTACAATAATACAGAAACCAACTTTGTGACTTATTTTTTTCTTGTTTTTTATTCAGTCCTTTGACAAAAATATTTAGTATGTCTTGTTATTTCTATGTTTTTTTTGTTTATTATAGTTTTATGGCCAAGTGGCCATCATGCTTTCTCTTTCTTCTACATTGATGTTTATTCCGTTACCCTTTGTATTTTTTATGCTTGATAATTCTAAAATTTTATTGGATGAAAATTGGTTATTGCAATTTTATAAATTTTAGCGGTAGACACTTAATTTTGTTGGCCAAATTGGATAAGATTGGATTTAAGCATTCTGGTCAAACTTGTTAAAATTTTAATTTTTTGTTCTTCAATTAATCTAAAAATATATTTTTGTGGTATTCATGATATTGTAATTATGCTACACATGATCATGTTGCAAGTGAAATAGACGGTAATGTTCGGATAATTATTTTGTTTATTTTTTTAAATACTTAAAAAATAAAATATTATGTTTTTATATTAATATTATTAATAAATAATTATAATTTCATATTTTAATAAGTATTTTTAAAGCATCCCTACTTATTACATGTGTTTCTTAGCATATCCATTATACGTATCCGTCCACGATATGTATCCGTATGGCGATACTTTGGGTATCTCTTATAATGTAAACCTTGTCCACTTACCTTCGGGTTTATCCTGTCGCCAGTGACAAGGCGGAAGTGGAGGAAGACATGGCGGCGGAAGAGAAGGCACCGCTGGGAGACGGAGAATCGGAAACAGAGACAGGAGATGGAGAGGAAAAGGACCGATTCAGAGAACCCGCAAGCTTCTTCGCTCTTTCTGCGGCGAATCTCCGCATCGTGGCTAGCTACCCTTTTTAACGATGTCGAAATTCGTATTTGACGTCCCCGAGCCCCGCCACGTCTTTAAACCGCAAACCAGACTTCACATGCGACTTGCGCAAGCCCAGAGTGTCGATTTCAAACCTGTGTCGACGGCTCAAACGAGGATGTAAAAGTCTTCTGAGACGTATCTTCGCGGAAACCGGGAACGGAGACAAATGAAAAAATGGTAAACCGAGAAGGCCTCATGAATCATGATGATTTTTTTAAGTTTTGAGTTTTAATTAATGTTTGAATTTCGTTTACTAGAACCGAATCTCATTACGTAAACGAAGCAGAGAGTCTCTCCCTTGTAAAGCTTAACATGTCAGATTTAAATGGGTCTCCCTTGTAAAGCTTAACATGTCAGATTTAAATGGGTCTCCCTTGTAAAGCTTAACATGTCAGATTTAAATGGGTCTCCCTTGTAAAGCTTAACATGTCAGATTTAAATGGGTGTTTAGTGGAATTAATAGATCGGGTTGGGATGGATTAGAGGGAAAAAAATATAAATTGTCTGGGCTTACAATAAAATAAATTTGGCTGTCTTTGGACTTCATCAAAGGGGCTGGGCTACGTTGGCCAACTATAAGGGCAGCGATTTGTTAATTTAGTTACTTAGGCTGTGTTTAAAAGGTTAATGTCGGGGTATGGAGTTTAGACGGTTAAAAAGATGGGTCTGGGTTTTTTTAGAACGCATGGCTTTAAACAGATCTTCGATGACTTTTAGAACGCGTGGCAGTTGATTGTGATTAACTCAAAACTTTTAGATTTTACAGATATTTTTTAACTAAGTAAGATATAATAGATATTTAACTGCTATTAATTCTAGTAAAAGCAAAAAATGAAAATCATGATTATGCGGATTGATGTGTATTGCCGTAGGAGGTTCCTTTCATTTGGACAACAAAGTCACAAAAGTTGTTAGAGGCCTCTCAGTGCTCCATGATTAGGATGATTCTAACGTCACTTGCCTAGATCCATTAAAATCTTATCTAGACTACAAAGCATAATTTACACGACAGATTAGTAGAAAATATTAACGCGTAGCTAGCCCGCTTTAATGAGATTCATAGACTAACTTAAGGATTCTTTGAACTAAACCCCTTGTAACTATAGATTGAAATGTCTTTCTATCAAAATGATTAGACCTATAGAGCTATAAAAGTTTATTGCTAATTTGGATATACTAATATAATATTTCTCGAGTGTTTGGCAATAATACAAGAAATTAAGCACTACTCCTTTTACTCAGTACTGATAATTTCCTTGATTATGAAACATGCATGCATCTTCACTTTCATTAAAAAAAAATGCATGCATATAGTTTAATTTGAAGATGGTGGTGCTTCAAATCTGGTTCAGTTCGGCTTAATATTATTTTAGGTTCTACCTCAAAAAAATAATTAGGACACGAATCATGATCTTTAGGCTCTAGTGGACTCGGCCTCATGAGTAGGAGGAGACTCTTCATATTGCACGGCAATTCTGACCCCGACCCAGTGGCACTGAGTTGAACGGAACAGTGTGTAACCCGGACGGGTCTCATGCATGATAATGTACAACCCAATTATATTAGACACAATGAAGGCAAGACAAGAATTTGTTCAAACTTACATTTATTCTTCCCACATCTGAGTTGCAGTACTTTGCAATCACTATATACGTACATGTTATGTACAATTGTTAAAAATCGTACGTAATTAAGAAGCCGCAAACTTGACCCCGAACGTTAATTATAACGTTCACGGTCTGGCCCCTACATATATATGCACCCTGGACAAGTACGCATTCATGAGTCCCAAATACGTGGTGGCTCACCATAATCGATCGATCGACACACTAATTATATATAATATATCATACACCCTAGACACCGAGGCCGGAACTGAACTCCACCCCGGTGGACGGCAGCCAGGAGGTGCCGGCGATGAACTCCGCAACCGTAAACGTGGTGGCCTCCGCGACGCTCATCGCCGGGTGCACCCCGGGCCACCTTACCCTGCCCCCCGTCCCCGCACCGGGTCCTGTATTCATGTACTCCCCATAATACAGCGTCTTCGAGCCGGACCCTCCCGCCCATGCGGCCCAACCATCCGGGTGTATAGCGTCGTCCAGGAACGACTGCATCACGACCGTCCTCGCGTACTTCTGCCACGGTCGCCCCAGGAAAGTGGGGTTCTTCCTCTTCAGGGGGGCGAGGTCGGAGGTGGCCTGGACCCTGCATCCCTGGATCGAGATCCCCGTGTTCTGATTCGGGTCGGTTCGACCTTGGGCCGTCACGAAGTTTTTCTGATCGGACCCAGGTTTACGAGAGTATATGTTGCAGTTCTGGAAGACGGCCGCGGAGTTGCCGAAGATGAAGTCCACCGTGCCGTAGATGTCCGTGTCCCTGTAGAACTGCCGGTTCGAGTGCGTGTACAGCGTGTCCTGGTAACCCACGACGGCGCACCGGTAAACCACCGCTTTGTCGGACTTCACCAGAAGCGCCACCGCTTGGTGCTTCCCCGGTCCGGCCGTGTTCTCGATCGTCATGTCTCGGACCATGAACCCGTTGCCGGTCGCAGCTGAAAAATCGAACCCCACAAAAAAAAAAACCACGTGTCTTAGTTTTTATTGTATATTTATCCTCCTTTTTTTGGGGAATTGTTTTATATATATATATGGGATTCCGTTACCTAAGGTCGCAGAGCCGTACGTGGTGGAACCGTCCTGGACGTTTTTATGTCCTGTGATGACCGTTTTACCCTTGCCGTCCCCGACCAGAAGAATATTACTCCCACTCGGAATCTTAATGGTTTCGCTATACGTCCCAGCTGTGACGTGTATTACCGATCTGCCACCACCACTGGCGGTCATAACAGAAGCGAACGCGATCGCGTCAGCTACAGTAGCGTGTGTGCCCGTTCCGTCCTGGGCGACCACGAGCCGGTCTCCCATCTCGTCTGGAGAAGCTTCTAGAAGCTTCCGATCTCCGGCGCTCACCCAAGCCGGAAACCCGTCGCCCCCCGAAAGCAACTTCCGGCCTCCGCCGGTGCTGCTTTCCTTCTTCGTCGTCGTCGACGTCTTAGTACTCGCGCCGCTGGCTTTGTAAAGCGCGAGCGAGTTACTGATGAACTCGGTGAGATTTTTAGCGACGACATCCATCACGTGATCCTTCCCCGTGACGGAATTGACGTTGGTGCCGAGGCCATCGAGACACGTCCCCTGGCTAGTGAGCGCGGCACTGAGCCATGTCCGTATGTCGTCGGGGGTGGGGTACTCTTTGTCTTTGTCTACTTTGTCTGTCGTCATGACGTCCGAGAGCTGTCTAAGGCTGTCGGAAAGTAGTTCGATGCAGTCGTCCATGGCGGTCGGCGACTGGGTCCGGGATTCTTGGGTTAGTTTGCGTGCGAGTTGCTGGGCAGACTCGACTTGGGTCACGGAGAACTGGACGGACAGGTCAAAGAGTTCCCGTGCGGTGTGGGAAGGCGAAGCCGCCATGGAGAGGAGCGCATGCTCGCAAGAGAGTGGATACAGAGTGTTCTCGCATGAAGATGCGATGTTCGCAGCTGTAATACTGGGATTTGGAGAAGAAGGAGAGGATGGAACGGGGCAAAGGGCAAGTAGCAAGCATATTACAAGCCAAACCCGTGATGCCAAAGCATGAGTAATTTGAGCTGAATGATCCATTGGCATCAGTTTCGAGAGTTTGCTTTCGGGAACGAAAAGCACTGATGTTCTCATAGTATCATCAGCTAGAGATGAGATATATGGTGAAGAGGATGAGAGGGATGAAGAGGAAGCGAGAGGGATGAAGAGGAAGCGAGAGGTATGGGGAGTTTATATAGGACAATTTTTTCACATATTCTTACGCATGGGAGCTGGTAAATTAACCCAGAATTATGGATGAAGTACTGATCAGTAAGGAATTAACAACCCGGTCCAGAATATAGGAGAAGACCATATATATTATTATAACTCGGAGATTTACATAGCAAAGTCTTAACTAAAGACTCTAATTAATGTACTTGTTCTCTAACTAATTAGCAAGAAGCGATGGCTATGTGTTGACTGATTAATGACAACCCAACTTCACGAACCAGCTCGATCACCTGGCCTATCCCGGTAGGACCCAATTACGAGTCCTGTCTATCTGCATGAGACGAGGCTCAAAGTATAGTTAAAACTAATTCACTCACGTAATTGCACCAAATATTGGCTACCTAATCTAATATCAGAAGCTTTAAATTGCTACTGTTAAGTAGTCTATAAAGCGAAATATGTATTAAAACTATAACAACGATCGACTATTAATATATATATATATATAGTACGTTTCACAATTGGGAATACGATTTCCCATTTTGTGGTAGTACTCATCGCATTTTTGCAAAGATTCATCATTGTTAGATTTTAAATGAAAAGCTAATTTGTCAAAATCTGCTACATGTACCGTTACTTTCGGCATCCGTCCGGTCAACTTCTGCCTCATTTCATTTTGTTTTCTTTCCACGAAGCTTCCCAGTCAGCTTCATTTGGGACTCTGAATAATAAAACGACTGAATAGAACTGACACGGGAATGCTTCCACTGGATTCTAACTTTAATTATCTTCTTTCCCGGATACCCTAAACCTTTCAGTTTCCTGGGGTCACAGACTTCTTCCACTTTATTCTCACTGTACGAACTTCCAGGAAGAATTTATGCTTGAGCATTTGTGGCCATATGTTCATGACTATCATGCCATTTATCTGTTATTAACTCCCGTCTGCATCCAGCTGGAAGCAATTTCTAAAACTGGGTCATGACCTTCCTCAATATGCTCTTAATGGATACATGGACTCCAGTAATCAGCAGCATTTGTGACCATATATATGTCTCTTCAAGCATCTCACGGAAACTTGTTTGGGTTTATCGTGGATTTGGACCCGATTATACAGTGAAAGAAACGGTGAGGGGACCGCGAGTGAGTACCGGTGGGGTGGTGCCATTCTTGAATGATCAAGAACACAAATTGCCTAGACGGAAACTTTTCCAATATTCCTTGGATAGCTTTTTGGGTGTTCGCCATCCTTTTATGTCCTTTTAACGTACTTGACGAGCTACAACAGGACCGAAGTCAGTGGGAGAGAATCAAATTTATTAAGTCCAGATTCACGAGACACGTATAAAATGAAGAAGCTGCAACTTGGCACTGGACCTCCATCTTATGAGAGGTCACTGATCGAGATGGAGACAGACAAGGACAAGCTCTGGGGAAAGTGTTCATCTTCTTAACTTGGGTTTGATTTTTCTAAGTAACCCTTAAACTAAGAAGCTCGATCGTGTCAACAAGTCATCTAATTTTAGTCACACTAATTGTTTAATTTTTCTACAAAGTATTTAAAACCGAATTGACCATCTAACAGCTACAACCCGCGGGTTCAATGAGTGATTGACTAGCAAGAATATGATATATACTGCTTTAATTAAGTCTAATTAATGATTTAAACCTTCATATGTGACTTTTTAGGCATTCCTATTATTAAGTAATTCAAATATTCTATATAAGACACTCGTACGCGTCATCTAATATTAACGGCTTATATACCGTAGGGGAATCTAAGGGAACGTTTCGTGAAGAGATCAGATCAACTATCTCAAGATTCTAATAATAAATTATTTAAGCAAATAAGAGGAACAGCTTAAATATATCCATACGTGCAAAAAGTTATAGACAACTTTTTGATTAATTAATTAGTTTAGAGGACAGGTGCATGGTTGAAATTGAATTGATCATGAAATTATAAAACGTTGAACCCACCCAGAAACTCTGATAAGATACTGATGACATATCAACAAACCAAACTGGTGCGAGGAGATGAGAACAGTAATTAGACGTTAAGGCAAGACGAATTGAAAGAAGCAGACAGGTGGGTCCTCCCATGCAAGCCATTAATGAAAAGCTGCAGCCTAGAATATTATTGTCGATATTTCATGATATATATCAAGGCTCATCGCACAACAGAGAGCTTGATCTCTAGGGCATCCATGAAATATATTCATTGGCAGGCGCTTAACCCTAGCTATATATCCACCTGATCCATTATTCAAAATTACGCAACGATCGATCAATCCCCATCTGGCCTACACCCTCCAATGAAGCGCGCGCGCGCCTGATAAGTTTGCGATCAGCTGACCCTATTTTCTTGAGTAAACGACGTCCAAGGTAATCACATCAATAGTGCAACGATGAGACCCCATTAAAGAGACGTTTTATTCTGATAATCGATCGATCGATCGATCACATGGAACTACGTACGTTACTTGGGTTAACTGATTTCATTACAGCATCCATCACTTTTAGACCTGCAGATCAAGTGGCCAGTTTCTCTCGATCGAGCTCCCATAATAGAGAGGTTCTGAAAAGATCCACAACAAGAAAACAAGTTCATGGCTGTCCAGTTCTGTCTCTTTTCTTGTCGAGTTTTACTTGTTACTTGGTCGCTTTCCAGTATCGAGTTTACTGGAGGAAACGATTGATTAGTTCAGTTTCATCACCTCAAATTCATCGCCCCATGATCGGAACGACGGATAAACAATCATTAAATGAGCGAGAGACCCTACGCTCAGACCACTCCGGGGAGAGCTAGCGAGCTGAAGATTATTCCCTTTCGGTAGCAATTTGTTTCAGAGCAGTAGTAGTCGTCCCGCCATTATTTTATATATAATGACTGGGGAACGAATCAAAAGCGTTTCTAACATTGAAAGAGACAATTAGCCATACTTTTCACGGACGTGTAAAACGCGCGATGGCTGTGGAGAAGAACAATATAAAGGGAAGGATATTCGGCAGCGTGGATAAATCAATCAACACAGGATCCCGCGTGCATGAAAGGAGAGAGACTGATTGCTCGACATTTAGCAATATCCATTGATCACGCGCTTTACCATTTTCGTTTTTTTCCTTATTCTTCAGTTTTAGTTATCTATTATATCTTCTTTTCTTCGTTCTCTTCGATTACTTTTCTCTGATGATCATCACCTCCATCCATAATGAGTGCAATTAATACGGCGGCTAAACTAACCATAACATATCAGTGGCTACATAGATAGATATATTAAGATCTATAAAATATGGCAATTCGGTCATTTGAATTCGATAGAGTGAAGCATTGGTGTAGGAGTACTTAGTCGGATCAGCAGATCACCCTAATTACTCTGATCTGAACCCATCTAAAAGTTTGTGTCTATCCAAAACTCAAATTATCTGGTTGGGAATCCATGATTGCATAAATAAAATTGTATAAAAACAAAAGGAAGGGCAAGGGGCCAGATTGGACGAGTGGCGGAGGAACGGTGCAAGCGGGGGCTCTCAATCTTTTGTAAAACCTTATATAGGGGTGAGTACTAACGTCCAATAAGGCTAGCAGCTCCATCCCCTTAATTTTTTCTCTTAAAAAAAAAAAACTTTTTCCCTTTCTTGTGATCTAGCCGTCCCAAGAAAATATATATTGTGGGCTCCCCCATTGGATTAGCTATAGAGCACAAATCTCCTTGGATTGATCGGTCTAGGAGATTCCGGAACCCAAATATAAAAGGCAGTGGAAAAAAAAACAAACAGTACTGGTTGAAAAATAATTAAATACCACGGTTGGATATTGACCGGCCTTGTCGTATACTTTTCCGGTTTCCTGGTATTGTTTTCTCGACCACGTTGTTCTTTTCGTAGATGTAGTATGGGTTCAGTTCCTTCAAGAATCTCCTTGATGAGTCAGGAGATTCTAACTCCATTGGGATTGAACCAAATTTAGCAAAAGATAAATTAATGCACCCAACTCTTTTTTCGACGTTGATGTTGATTTGTATGTGGGCGAAAATTGTTAAGCAACTAAAACATTTACTCATAGAATTAACTTTCCAACTTTTCCGACAATTCCTTCATTTCATGAACAACCCATAATTGATTAAGGCCGGCAGCTAATCCTGCTAAAGCTTCTCTTAATTTCATGAATCTTCTTAATTCAGTGGCCAAATCGTTCGTGCGTTGGTTGTGAAGTAATCAACGAAATCTAAATTATCAACTCGTTCGTCATTTAATCTCTCACACGCCCTCTGTAACATCAAATCTTAATCACAAATTAAGGTTAATTTAACCCTGTAGTGCCCTGTATGTTTATATATCGCGGTGTGGCGGTCGTCGTCTTCACCGACAAAATATATACCTTTGAGAAAAGTCGGTGGAGACACAGCAGAAAGTACTTTATTCTTTCATAAGAGTGATAATATTTAACAAGCTTAAATTTTGCTTCTACATTCGTAGACACCACACGCGTTTTGCTGCAGTACTTCCTTCAGGTTCGCTGTGTGTGTATATATACAGTAGCTAGAGAAATAATTAATTAAGGAAGTGATCGAATTTGAATTTCAGCTGAGGCCGGCGTCGAAAGCGATTCCCGTAGAGGGCAACCAAGATCCTCCCTTGATGAAACTTCCCACGGTGAACTGAAGAGCCTCATTGGGTCCTATGACATGATACCCAGGCCACCGAACTCTCCCGGAGGTTCCAGCTCCGGGTCCTTCGTTGAGATACTCTGCAAAATAGAGCGTCTTCAGAGCGAAATTATCGTCCCATTCGATCCATCCCCGGGACGCGATCGCACTATCGATTTTAGACTGCATGACGACGGACCGTGAGTACTGCTTCCAGGGTCTCCCCAGATAGGACTCGACGGAACCGTGCCCGGCGATGACCACCGATTTGTGGACGGAGAAGCCGGTGGACTGGCCGGGGTCCGACCTTCCGTTCGCCAGAATGACGTTGTAGGACCCGGACTGGGGTTTGCGGAGGACGAGGTTGCAGCCCTGGAACACCGCCGCCGCGTTCCCGAAGATGAAGTCGATCGTGCCGTGAACGTCGCATTCTCGGTAGAACTGACGGAGCGCCTGGGCGTAGAGCGTGTCCTGGTACCCCGCGATGCTGCACCTGTAAAAAACCGAACGATCCGAGGAGATCCTCAGGGCTAAAGCTTGCCCACCCCCGGCCCTGCCGTGTTACTGAATCCGATATCTTTTGCAATGAAGTCGTCTCCGGTAACCGCTACAAGTAATAATTAAAAGAAAAACGAATTAGTCACGATCAGCCATAGAAAGAAGCCTCTTTTTTGAAGAAGTACACTTGTCGTTCGAAGGAATATTTGAAATTACTAGTTGAAGTTAATTAGTTGTGGGACTAAATATTACTTGTAAATATACCCATTAATTAAAGTCAGCCCATGAAAGAAAGAAAAGTAAAAAAGAAGGGTCGTTTTGAACCATATTCTTGAGCTCTTACGTACCTACTGTTGCTGTAGCAGGCATGCTAGTACCTTTGGCAGCGTTATCGTCTCCAGTGATTATGGTGGAGTATTTTCCATCGCCTATCAAAGTGATACCATCTTTGTTGATGTGAAGTTTTTCCTTATACGCCCCCGATTTGACATAGATCACGAAACGTCCGGAGCCCGAAGCCGCATTTATGGCTGCAGTTATCGTTTTGTAGTTGCCCGTCCCATCCTGTGCCACGATCGCATTCGCTCTGATCGGTGCGGTGGTACTCTGTAGCAGCTTCCGGTTCTTCCCAGAAACCCACGTCGGGAAGTTCTCGTCGTCGTCGTCGGAGGTCATGTTTCGGCCGGGCGCCGGGTGATTCGATTAACCAGAGCCAGAGCGTTGCTGGCGAGCTTGGAGAGGTTGTTCATCTTGTCGTAGATTACGGTGGAAAGAGGTCCGGGGTGGTTCTCGACGCCGTCTTTGCAGGCGTCTTGGAACGTCATCACTGCGCTCAGCCAGGTTTGGATGTCTTGCTTGTTCTTCCGAGGAGAGCGTTTCAGAGCTACGAGCGATTGGTTGAGCCGTCTGAGTGACATGTCCATAAGCTCGTAACAGTAGTCTCCATATATAAAAACCAAAGAGGAAAAGAAAGTCAATTAAATCAAAAATATTCTGTGAAACGCTAAAGATCATAAATCAAACATGAGATTAACTTGTATACATTAACTATATATCTACTTCTTCTTCATTTGATTAAGTTTCCAATATCTCTTTGAACAGTTTAAAACAAGATATATAATAAAAAATTTACAAATCGGCACGTACGAGCACGTGACAGTTTGCATGCATTTTTTACCCTTTCATGCACGACCAAGCAGTAGCCACGTCATGGGTACTCGATCTTCCTAATTAATCTGGATTAAGTCTAAGCTGCTTCCCAAAAGTAATAGATCCAAAATGGTCTAAAAATAATTAATATTACTCACATCTTGGATTTATAAAACATCTCAGTCGTACGTCGTCGTCCCCAACCCACATACACGACGGTCCCCATATACAAGTTGAGGCCCCACTGGCAATATATAGTCTACCCTCAACACTCACATGAGCAAATATTATATCAAACATGGGTTAGTATTGAAGACATGTAAAGGGCTTGACCTAAGTTTATGGCCTAAACACCTGCTGGAGCATTAAAATTACATGCAATATTTAGAAAACAAACTAGGTAGTATATTGATGTAACTAGATATCTACCTACAGTCCCAGGGTTGACTTGGTTCTCTAACCCATTCTGATCGAGGATGCTTTGATTGGGAAGCTTGCCTGAAATGTGTATCAAGGTTTCGTCTCTAATCTTTTCCACAAGAGCAGAGACAAGGTCCTGATGATGCCCTTGAGCGTGTCCTAAATCTAACAGGGTCTCCATGCACAGGTCGGGGTATCTAGTAAAGCCGCACCGCCTTCGGAGAGACGCTAATTTCACTAGCTCTCCTCCTTCGGCCTGCTGTTCTCCCCCTGCGCAGACCTGGTCTACCTGGAAGAAAACAAGCAGGCAGCAGGAAAAAGCGAAAGCAAGGAATTTGGTTTTCCTTTCGCCATTGTCGACGTCGCCGGTTTGAGAAAGAGAGATTGGAGGGTGAAGTGTGGAGGAGGAGGAAGATGGATGAGAGGAATATATAGGGAGATAAGTGCATGAAATGTTGTGGAAATCAGTACTGCAGGGGGCAACGGTGAGGAATGGTTGTTAGCTGAAAGGTCTTATTCTGTAATGGCGAAGGTGAACATGAGCTCCATGTGGCCGTGTCCCGGAAGTAGAGTTTACATTCCTGGTGGACAATCACATCCATTAATATATGGAACTCGGAGCTCGCCGGTATAATTAGCTAATTATTTACGCCATCGACCACCTCTCATCTACTTGTTCATGCTTATATATGTATATACGTCCAATTTCTATGTCAAATATGCTGTGAATATATAACACACACGAGCAACCATTTAGTGCCTGATCAGATGATCGAATTTATAACGTAATCTTCATTAGTGAAGACCCTTTATACCCCGGTCAAAGAAGCCAAAGAAGCCAAAGAAGCCAAAGAAGAGTGACTCCGCTAGGACTCTTCATTGAACAAAATTGACTCTTTTTTAAATTAGCATGATTTGAAGTTGTGGACAACAAGAGTTTGACAAGAGAGAAAGTTTAATAATTAAAGTCTAGCTAATTGCTGCATAGATGAATTTAAGCATCCAAGTCAACTCGGCAGCTAAATATCATTTTCCTGAGACTTGTCTTCACTTAATTAGTAGGGAACCAATATTTACAGGAAAATTAAGAAACCGAAAAAGCTGTGGACGAGCATAAAAGCTTGACAAGTCAAGTGATGGTGATCAGGAGCCCGGCCAGCTCCACTACTTCCGTCGGTCGGAAACTTTTTCCCCAAAAAGGCGGGTTAATTGTTTCCCTCGTCGATCGGAAAATGACTTGGAGAAAAGAAATATGTGGCTGTGTGATATTCTTCCCATGACACTAATGAAGAGCTAACTAGCTTCTATATTGTGTATATATATATGATTATAGCTAGTTGAGGACAGCTCATGAATGATGGACGATGGGGTAGACGTGCACATATATATGGGACCGCTATAAGCCCCTTTTTGTTATCATTTTGTATAACGACTTATAGTATACTTAATATTTGAACTTATATTACCTATTTGACGACAAAAGATGACCGGAGCACGTCAACTCAAACCTTGCTAAGCTACCTCATAGAGATAATTAATATAAAAGTGTGCTATATATACTTGTCCTTTACTTTGTAAAGATATATAGGCTGATGCTTATCCAAAACAGAAGCACTTTTTGCTAGACACGGGAGCTGCCATCTGGTGCATACATGCCCCCTTCGAGTTTGGAAGAGGCCATCCAGAATTAGAGGTAGATGGAAAGAGACAAGTCATATTAATTGAACATTATTAGACGTAAAACTATACAAGTTCTCATTACTGAAGATAGAACTACAAAGTTTAATTATGATCAAATACGAAAGAGCGCGCCAGCCAGTAGTATCTATTAATTGTACTCGATCACCTTTGATAGTAATTTTGATTATCATATATGTCATTATATATGCAATCGGCCTAAGAGTGTCGGCGGTGAAATATAGAGAGCCCCCAATCAGTTAGTAGATGAGTCTAGCTTGGGCACATCCGTGTACGAAATAGCTAGAGACTAAGTAGTAGTGGTGACACTTGTTGGATTGGACGTACCCATTTGGGCAATTAGTCCCCTGAGGCAACTTCAGTTCACTGATCATCAGCTTTTTCGTCCTTAATGTTTTAAGGGATCAGATCGTGCATGGAGACACCACACCTGCTGCAAACGGAAATTAATAACGAGGGGGCATGCAGTACCGGAATGAGGGACCTGGAAGGAGGAACAAAGGACGCGTCGGTCGACAAGCTGGACGGTACTGGGTACGAATCGATCTCCGCAAAATATTGTAAGAACAAAGCGTGTCCGCAGTGTGCTTTTTCTGTTGGTTAAGGCTCGTACATGTAGATATAGATGTACGCGCGTCGTCTCAGGGCACGTTGAGGAGAAAGGTTGTGTCGGGTGCGTGGCACGTACTGGGGTCCGGGGCAGGGGAAGAGACTATACACAATGTAGAGACTGGTAACGAAGACGCGAGTGGTTAGGTGAGTACTTTTTTTAATATGAAGTGACGGATCGAAACTCGGAGAAGGCTTGGTTCTGATGGTCGAACTCGACGGTTCCAGATCAGGAGCCCAAAAGGCTCTTCTTTCCGTGTCTGTAATCAAGGACTATCCGGACTATCCGCCGTGCTGTAAGTGCAAAGAGAAGCTTTCTAACCCATATTGTTTGAGCTCGAAACAGGGTACGGCGTATCGGAAACCAGAAACATATCGTGGACCCCAGAATCCGATACTTATCAGACATATTAGGGACATATATCGGTTTATATCGGCCAGTATAAGCAGATCACAAGATTACAGGCCTATTTTGACATAAATGTTTCCATAGTATTTATTTATTTATATGCTCAATATGAAATTTTGGATAATCAAATCTCGAATTTTTTTATGAATTTTTAAGTAATTGTTAAGTATATTGTGAATTTGGAAGTCATATATGTACACATATATATATATGCAAAATTTGATGATTATAATAAAAATTGAGAGAGAAATGCAAAACGTACATTACATAGAAGACATTTAAGTTGTGCTTCTCCAGTACCATATGATTATTGGCATAGATAAAAGTATAAGTGAAATGTGTGAGATTGACTCTACATCACCCTTCTAAATTTTCATCTTAAAATTCCTGCCTAAATTTTGATTCACTTCATTTGTTGTGGACAACTCCAAAAAGGATATTGAGTAAAAAAATAAATTTATTGGGGCATTCCGAGAATTGAACTCGGGACCTCTCGCACCCTAAGCGAGAATCATACCACTAGACCAAATGCCCTTCGTGTCCTCAGGAGCCAACGTTTATTATACATATATACTTAATCTAAAACCTAATTAAACAAAAATAGTAATATCTTCGAAATTTATTAATTCAACATACATGTTAGATCTCACAAGGTTTGCATCCCTAAGTCACCAATTGCCAACTCACAGATATGAGTACGCAAAGTTGGGTCAAGTTTCAAGAATTTTATTAAAGATAAAGAAATGTGTAAATATTACCGTTATATAACTTATTCTATAAATATTAAAAAATTAAAATATTAAAATTTATTTTAAAAATTAATTTAAATATGTTTGAAATGAAAATATTATTGATCATTTGATCATGAATAGAAGTATATTTTTTATTTGAGACTTAAAGAGTGAATGAAAGTAGAATAATATAGAGTATCGGGTATGGAGTATCTTTCAATGTATACTTCACAGGCAGAAACCCTAAACGGCTAAACACGAATAGATCTCGCCCTCTAGATATCAATTTTTATGCGCGCGCATAAAGATAAAAGGAAACAACAAAAGAATGAGAGCAGATTCAAAAAGATTAAAAGTTAAAATAGTAAATGTGGCTGCTGGGATTCGAGCCCAGGTCTCCACGGCCACAACGTGGAATTCTTACCACTAAACTACAGCCACAAATTATTACTTTTAAATCTTATCTTTGACAAATTAACTAAAATAAATAAATTCCCATAAACGTATCCATTATGTTATTGTCCTGTTCATATTATGGAAAATCTTTAAAATATGTCTTAATTTTCAATCTGAAACCGGTACTTTTATTTTGTTTATCCAAACCATATACGAAACCGGTATTGAAAACTTAATATTACTTATGAAGATTTGCTCATGGGTTGTGAAAAAATGTTTTGCCAGTTTTGGTTCTTTTTGTTTGGCCCAAAATTATGGGCCATTGGCTGAGAAACTGAATGCTAATAAAGGCCTCCAACTGTCTGTGGGCGCCCTGGGTATGATGAGGAATCGATTGTAAGTAGTACTCTAGTCTTGAACGTGCACCGTTTAAAAACTGAATATGATCAGAAATTAGAGAGAGAGAGAGAGAGAGAGAGAGAGAGAGAGAGAGAGAGAGAGAGAGAGAGAGAGAGAGAGAGAGAGAGAGAGAGAGAGAGAGAGAGAGAGAGAGAGAGAGAGAGAGAGAGAGAGAGAGAGAGAGAGAGAGAGAGAGAGAGAGAGAGAGAGAGAGAGAGAGAGAGTAGACGACCCCAGATTGTACACAAAGATGTAATACATAAATCAATTCACAAGGTAGCTCCGTAGACGACCCCAGATTGTGGCAGCCATTGGGTCCCTTGAATGAAGGGCTCCACAGTGAACCTCCGAGCTTCGTCTTCACTGATAGACGGCTTGTACCCCGCCCATTTCACCCTCTTTTCCAAACCTGAACCGGGTCCGCGATTGCTGTACTCCGCATAGTAGATGGTGTCCGGGGGCGGAGTGTTAGCCAGCCATGGCAGCCAGCCGGAGGGGTCGACGACAGCGTCGATGGCTGACTGCATGACGAGGGTGGTGGAGTAGTCCTTCCAGGGCCTGCCCAGGTAGGTCGGGGCCGTAACATTGCCGTGGGGCGAGATGGTGCAGTCCTGGATGGAGATGCCCGTGTTCTGGTTGGGGTCCACCTTCCCCTGGGCCGTGACGATGTTCTTCTGGCCGGCGCCGGGCTCCCTCGGCTGGATTTTGCAGTACTGGAAGACGACGGCGGCGTTGCCGAAGATGAAGTCGACGGTGCCCCTGACGGTGCACTCCCTGTAGAACTGGCGGTTCGAGTGGGTGTAGAGAGTGTCTTGGTACGCGTCGAAGGTGCACCGGTAGAAGACCGACTGGTCCGAGCTCGATCTGAACGCCACCGCCTGGTGCTTTTCCGGTCCCGCGTCATTCACGAAGGTTATGTCCCGCGCCATGAATCCCTTCCCCGCCACAACTGATCATCAAATTAATTAAACGCGGTCAGTCCCGACTCGTCAGATCGTTGACTCACCGCTGTTTCGGTGACGCGTAGACTCACCACGTAACGTAAGTGGTGTCACGTGGCAGATTCTCGTTTCATGGCACATGGAATCTTATGCCGGACGAGAAAAATCCGGCAAAAGGAATCAACTATCGTCAATGCATTTTTTTTTGTCAAAAACTATTATTAAGTGTGTACGTATAAATTGATGATTCATCAAAGGAATAAAACACATAAATAAAGGACACAAATACTTCTTTATCGAAAGTAGCTAACCTGCCACTTCCCAGAGGTCATGTTCTTCGGACTAAGCACACAGACACCGACTAATTAATTACTTGAATTGGGGATATTGAGTAATTCGTCGCCGGCGGCCCCGGACGCATTTCTCCGACGATGGACCGCACATGCATCTATGAGCATGTCTCGGCTGTCAACGGAACGAAATGGGAGTCCGTCCGTCCGTCCACTGAATCCAAGGCGTAATTAACGCCAAATATTTTCGATCAGTGAGATATTCTAGTAAAGTGGGAAGTGGGGAACATGCAGTAACATCTACTCGAGTTTTGGGCAGGTTTTCCAATATTATATTAAATTCTATGCATTGAATATAAATTTATGAAATAAGTCACGGAGGAAAAATAATACAGTACCTATAATATTTAATGTGTCGCACTCAATTTGGTAATATATACATATATGGTTCACAGAATATAGATTAAAAAAAAGGCTAATTAAGTAGAGAAAACGGGTAAAAAACTAGAAAAGCGCGATTACTTACTAACGGTGCCGGAGTGGAAAGTCGGAGTGCCGTCGACTTTGTTCAGGCTGCCGGAGATGGTCGTGGTGTCCTGTCCGTCTCCCACTAACACGACGTTCCACTTGCTCTTGTCCACCACCACGTTCTCCTTATACGTCCCCGCCTTTATATGAATGACGAACCGGTCCTTGCTCTTCTTCGGCGCAGCCTCCACCGCTGCTTTGACCGTCGTGAAGTTCCCGCTCCCGTCCAGGGCGACCGTCACGTTCGCCTCCGGTGTCTCCTCCTGAAGTAACCGCCGGTCTTTACCGGAAATTAGCCACGTCGGATACTCGGCGCCGCCGCCGCTCAGAAGCTTGCGATGGAGGGAAATGTGGAGCTCCTCCAGAATGGATAAAATCTTCGTCGCGATCGCCAGGCTGTTGCTCGTGAAGCGAGTGGAGTTCTTGACGTGGGATGACATCAGGTTCCGGAACTCGGCGGAGGCTTCGCCGAGTCCGTCCAGGCACGTCTCCTGGTTGGTCAACGCGGCGCTGAGCCACGTCCGGAGATCGCTGAGTTTGGCCTTGGACAGGATCTTCCCGTCGTCGTCGTCGGGACCCGGCTGCATAAACGCCATCGACGAGTTGAGCTGGTCGATCGAGTCCTCGATCAGGCCCTCGCAGTCGTCGAGTGCCTCTCGGACGATCTTCGCGTTGGCTCGGGCTTTCAAAGTCTTGGGCACAGAGGAGATTTTCGTGAGCTCGTCGACGGCGACTTTCATCGAGAGTTTGAAGAGCTTCTCGGGGTCCCCCTTGTCGGAACCCTCCACCGACGAGAGGCTCGAGACGCAGGCGTCCTTGTACTGGGTGACATCGCACACGGCCTTGATCGAGGCTGACGGAGACGTCGAAGTCGATGACCGGTCGGATCTACTCCTCGTTCCGACGACGGCGCCGATGATTATCACGAGGAGAACGACAACGGAGGCGCCGATGATGATGTAACGCTTCCGGGATTTGCGGCGGAAGGCCCGTTGCTGCTCTTCGTTCACCTTGCCGTAGCCCTTGAACGAGTTGATGGAATCCATAATTCGTTTCTGCAGGTAGTGTGTGTATTGCTCGCTGGGAGAGAGCTGAAGATCGAACTAGTAATTAGGCGACTTTTTATATATACTATAAAGAGTGCTAACTGATCAGGTGGACGGCCCCTGGATGGATGGATACCTTCTTCACCTACACGTTAACATCAATTATACTATTCAACATCTGACCAAGTTAAAAGGGAATTAATACAATAATGGTTCCCACTAACCAGAATCCATAGATTACTAGATGCACGAAAGTGGGTAACGAAACAATTGCAATCCTGCACTTTTTCAATTCTATTATTCGTTTTTACTGGTATCTTCATTGTTGTCACCACCAAAGACCACCATATTGATGGCTTGGAGTAGGAAAAAATAATGAAGGTGATCAAATAGGGTCCTGCAGAAGAAATTACAAACAATCTTCCTGCAGACTGCAGATTCTTGGTCGAAGAGAAGCGATTTAGTATTATAGTGAATGTTTCTGGGGGTAGCTATATGTTTTTTCTTTGAGAAAGCCGGTGGGTTTGAAAAGGAGGCCGAACTTCGATACAGACAAGCAGAGTGAATGGGCGACGCAGTGATAAGCATTTGTTGGCAGGGGAGAGCAGTCCAGGGTACAACAGGCGTTCGGTCCTTTGAATAGTTTATGCAGATTAATTAGCCACTGCTTTGGCTAGGGATGTAAACGGGAGCCTAATAAACGGAACAAAATGGAAATAAAATATTATTATCCATTTACCGTTCTACCGTTTACCCGTTCTACCGTTTAATAAACGGACGGAAACGGAAATAGCTCTTCCGAACCCGTTTTACCCGTTTACCGTTTAAGTAAGGGTAATATAGTAAATTTATATATTTACTTAATTTAATAATAAAATATTTATTTTTTATTTCAATAACCTTATTATGTTTTTTTATCACTTATTATAAAATTTTAAAGAGTTGAAAACTTTAGAAAGAATTTAAATATTTTTATATTTTGGCTATTATTAGAAATTAATATATATTGACTTTAACTCATTGTCTCATAAAGTCAATGAGTCATGAAATCATAGTCATACACTCAAATTTTAATAGTCATAAAGGATAGATCATATAAATTCATAATTAACTACATAAGGTAGTATTAGTAATCTAAGATTAAAATATTTTCATTTTTCTTACAAATGTCAAATTTTATACAAATAACAATTATTTTTATAAATATAAACAATTGTCATACAAAAATAAATATATTATAATTTATGATAAAAAATTATACAAAGATAAACATAGTAATTAACAAATACATGAGATAATTTCATCTTATTTCAATAAGCATACATAATTGATAATTGAATTTTGGCCCATAACAAATTAGGATAAACATTCCTTTCAAGACATTTATATCAAGTCATATACTCTAAATTCTTAATAAGTTATAAGGAATATCATTAATTTTAATTACTAGTTACTTACTTCTCTAATTAATTAATATTCTAATTTATCCCTCCCTCTCTAACTCTCTAACTCTCTAATTAATTAATATTCTAAATTTTTTGGTGATTTTAATATTTTTTACTATTTACCCGTTTATTACCCGTTTATTACCCGTTTACCCGGTTTACTCGGCGGGTAATAAACGGGTAATACTTTCACGGAACTAAATGGGTAATACTTTCACGGAACTAAACGGATACGGACGGTAACGGGTAAAGGGTTCAAAAAAATAAACGGTAAACGGAAACCCATTACCCGTACCGTTTATTACCCGTTTACATCCCTAGCTTTGGCCATGGACTTATACAATATTATTTCTACCGTCATTGACCCGTCACAAAATTGAAAGTTCTCAATTAATATTAAATTGGATCTCACTCAAGTTGGAAAATTCTCGGAGGGTTCCTCTGCTCGGGTGTCTCTGCTCTTCAACTTACGAAACGCGGAGAAAATATATAGTTCTGCGTTTAGCTCTACTTGGGTTGTTCGACTAGTTTGGACTTGGCAAAGAATTATTCAGCGCGTCACTCTACTTTGGACATGAGCAGGCAAAGAGAACCCCACCCCCATTGGAAGGGGTGCAAAAGTCATTAATTCGGGGTGTCTTAGGATTCATATGCAACCCGTCATGGATCGTGTTTAAGATGTTGTCATTCTCATCCTCTCATAAAAGAAGGTGCTTAATATTCTGTGTTAAAAAGTAAAAGGGATCGTATACTAACTTTCCTATAATAAGGCCTTATTACCCTTTTGACGAGATTAAAAATCCAATCACACACATAGCATTACTATTTATACATTTTTTCGATCAGAATTTGAACCGCATATCTTAATTCAGATTTCAGACGATAAAATGCAGACAGTTCACCGTCGCAGCCAACTCCTCTGACCAGTCTCTCTATGTTTCGGATGCCAAATACAAGTTTTTCTTCAATAATCGACGCTTTAAAGATTAGAAGACAATTAGAAAATCTTATAATATATTTTGCTTATAATTTGGCATTCTCATCCTTGTAGTACTGTTTGATCTCCCTCCTACCTATTTAAATAAAACCCTACTGTAACCGTTCTTCAATGATTTTTTTTTCTTTGCTGATCTGTTACTTGTTAGCTAGTCAAAGCAATACGTATGTAAATAAAGTCCTAACAGTTTTCTTCATTCTCTGGGATTTGATCAAACCGATTTCATAATTATTATCTGATCTTCTCCCTCCCCGGTTGGAATTTGGTACCCGTTTTGATATCTTTCCTATTTTTTTGTCTTTATCAGATTCCTATTTTTTTGCTATATATTATATACATATCAGCGTTCGTTGCCAACTAAAACTTGCACCATTTATCCATCGATCAGTATAGTACTGATCGAGTAGGTAGATCATCGAGATGATGGAGGAGGAGTTGTTAATTCCCGGATTACCGGACGACATTGCAATGGAGTGCCTGGTTCGAGTCCCTAAATTTCACGCGTATAAGCTTAAGATGGTAAGTAAGCTATGGAAGTCGGCGGAAGCGAACCCTCATTTTGCCCAGCTCCGGCGAAGCCGCCAATTACTATTATCGCGTTCTGATATTGGTAGAAGAATCGTCTCGAAGGGCAGATTTATAGTTGTCTTACAAGAAGACGACGTACAGATCGACGATTATGATATTAATATTGATCATGCGATCCCGCGTACTAGTCGTCCTGATCAGGGGCCTCCCGCTCCATTATCCTCCTCCTCTGATAATGATGATGATAAGATAGAGGAGGCTGGCTCCGGGCGTCGGCCGAGGCGGTGCCGGCTGTTGTTGTACGACTTGGAAATCGAACTGAGGTGGAGGTATGTGTCTCTGGCCGGCAACTTCCCGGCGGCCAGCCTGCCGAATTGCAGCGCAATATCTATGGCCGGAGAAAACCTGGTGGTGATGGGAGACCTTACAGTCACGGTGCCTCGAGAGGAATGGCCCTCGCCCATCTCCGTGTGGGTGTACAACTTTAAAAAAGAGGAGTGGCGAATGGGTGCCCCGATGCCGGGCCCTCGCAGGGTTTCCTTCGCTCACGCTTCGGACGGAGTGAGTACGGTGTTTGTGGCGGGCGGGTGGATTCCGGCGACGGAGGAGAAGCCGAGCTCCGCCATGGCTTACGACGTGCAGAGGGACGAGTGGAGTCCTCTGCCGCCCATGATATGGCCTCGATCCGTTTGCTACGGGAAATTCTCTGCCGATAAATTCTACGTAGCCACTTGGAGGCGTTGTTGCGAAGCCTTCGACTTGGCCACCTTCTCCTGGACCACCTGTGCGCGCGTACCCGACCACGGGTTCCGACACGAAACCAACCACGGTTTCGACTTGCCCAAGTTCAATCACTATTCCTGTGCGTGTCGTGTTTTGCTGCTAACGAGACCCATATTAACGCCCGGCTATTGGTCATCTTCAACTGATCGTGATTGGCATGTTGATGATAGTAGGGCCACCCATCGTTTCGCAATACATACCTACAAAGACCTGGAGCATTCATATAGACCGGAACTGCGCTCCTATTTCGGCAGGTTTACGAGACAAACCGCATGGCTGCCTACCAAATACGACGCCCCTGTTCGTGGTATTTGTTTGACAGAGTTTTTATTCAAAAAATTATGTAATGATTACTTTACCGTACCTTCAAAAGTGAAGAGGTATTCCAGAGATTAGGTAATCGGAGCATGAAGATTAGTTCATGTCAAAGTCATTTTAATAGTGGACTGGAAGTCTATAATAAAGCGACAGCTAAGCATGTAATGGAGATGGTGAAAATCCTCTATCGCCGGGAAATCGTCGCATGCAACCCGGACCTCGACCGTCAAGTTCAGTCGGAGTGGACGTCGGTTTCGCCCAGAATGAAGCTTCTGCAGATTCGCGAGCCGTCGTCGCCGCTCCTCATGAGGACAGGATTCGCACTGATGTGGAGGAAGAGCCTGGCGTCGTTGATCAAGTGGGTTTTGGTGTACAAGTTGCCAGTGATGATGCCGGCGTCCACGAAGCGTTACAGTTTCTATATATATCAACAGCAGAGAAACTATGTATGCATGGAAACAATTGCTCGAAATTAATATTATTTCTATATTAACAGTAGTACCATAATTAACTCAATTAATTCAGACAATCTTCTAATTGCAAGCTATTTCCTTTTAATCGGAATGCTCGTGCGTAATTCCTGCCTAACGCATCCGTTGACAACGGATATATCTGTCTATAAGATTAAATCTTTCTTCGGATGATCTCCACTCATTAGCTAGCTGCATCCTTAGTACAATATGCATGCATGCATCCCTAGCTTCGTAATTTGTCCTTGTTCGTCGTCTTCTCGATCCACCATTGCGACTCGTCATATTAGATTCAATATCATGTTCACCATTTCATCATGAATATCATGCTCGTTGCCGCCTCCGTCCTTCTAATCCACCGGGATTCACCCCGGTCGCCCAACTACAACCCCAACGCCACCCTCTCCGACCTCGCCAATTCAGCTGTGGAGCGCATCAAGGAGCGCGTCCGCCTATTTGCGGAGACTCGCCGGAGATTAGCGTACATTAATATTGGAGCCGCCTCCCTTCCACCCCTCCTCCGTCCCCCCGAAGAAGGTCGACACGCAGGTGCGGGTCAGACCCGGAACTGTCGAGTACCTAATGGAGTTCGAGATCGGTAGCTCGGGTCAATCCATGTACGCGGTGGCCGACACGGCGAGCGAACTCAGCTGGGTGCAGTGCGCCACCTGCATGCCCCACCTGCCACGTGGGGAGGTCCCAATTCCAGCCCCGCGTCTCCCGCACCCGCAATCCCATCCGCTGCTCCGACCCGGTCTGCACTCGCCTCTCCACGTCGTGTGCCAAAGAGAATTACGCCGACGGCACGTTCGCCGACGGCACGTTCGCCGACGGCAAATAGGTAATTATGAAGTACATATATAATTAGTCTGTTCCTTGAGCTCCGTAGACCCGCGGCATAGCGATCTGCAGATCAACCTTATTCTGGATGGTAAGCGGCCGGAAGCTGAGTTCCCACAAGATTAGGATGTGGGCAGAATTGGGTAAAATATATATCACACATTCAACGATAAAGCTCGTTTGTTAGATATAACTAGAGAGTCATTTAATATGCTTAATCTTTCGAGTTATATGTATCTTACAAGCCGATAGAGACCGTGAGCATGATTCTATGTCTGTAGATTGAATTTTTTTCTTTTGTATACTCCATGCACAAACTTTTGATTGAATAAATAAATGCAGATAGATGAGCTAGAGAATTTCTGTTCTGTTTGATGCTCTTAAATCAATTCCCTGAGTCCTAACAGTTTTCCTCAATTCTATGGGATTTGATATTCAAGCCGATATGATGATTATTATTTGATCTTCCGTCTATTAGAAGTGCACCATATTCTCTTATACTTAACTGGAGAGTTCGCTCAACCAGCTGAATCGGATTCCTCGTCCTTCGCCCTCGTCTGAATCGGAGTCCTCGTCCTCGTCCTCGTCCTTGTCTATGGTGTCAGGTGATGAAGGAGATGAGTCCGATCCAGAAATCGCTAAAGAACCCGGTCCCATACTGATTAACATCATCAAGAGTAACTTCCTTCTGTTAGTAGTGCATCATATTGTCGTGTACTCAACCGGGGAGTTCAGTCAACCAGTTGAATCGTTATCCTCGTCATCGTCATTGTCTAAAACGGAGTTTTCGTCCTTGTCCACGACCTCGTCCTCGTCGGCGGTGTCTGGTGATGAAGGAGATAAGCCCAATCCAGAAATCGCCGAAGAACCCGGTCACATACCCATTGACATCATCTAGGGTATCTTCCGTCTGTTAGTAGTGCACCATATTATCCTGTACTTAACCGGAGAGTTCAATCAACCGGCTGAATCTGAGTCCTCGTCCTCATCGGTGGTGTTTGCTGATGAAGGAGATGCGCCCCCGATCCAGAAATCGCTGGAGAACCATGTCCAATACTGATTAACATCATCAAAGTTATCTTCCTTCTGTTAGTAGTGCACCATATTGTCGTGTACTTAACAGGAGAGTTCGTTCAACTCGCTGAATCGAAGTCCTCTTCCTCGTCCTCATTTCAATCAGAGTCATCGTGTTTGTCCTTGTCCTCATCCTCGCCCGCGGTGTGTGGTGATGAAGGAGATGAGACCGATCCAAAAAACGTTGAGATTGCATACTCATTAAAATCATCATGGCACCTATTGTAGAGTTTGCTCAACCCGCCGAATTGAGGCTCACGCCCTCGGATATCTCCGTGTCTCCCGACTCGGAGACTTGCGTCTTAGATATTAATTTTTCCTTGCCTCTGAATTTTCCATGACAGCTAATCTATCGAGGAGGTACCTGCAAGTGAGCCGACTGGAGGAGAGGAGCCGGTCGTATACTATGTGTCGTCGGATACCGAGTGACATATCTTTTCTTCGGTATTTTCCTTACTTTGTTTATTTTCCGTTTCCTCTAAAACATGCACTCATTAACATCATCAAAGGTATCTTTCTTCTGTTAGAAGTGCACCATATTGTCTTATACTTAACTGGAGAGTTCGCTCAACCAGCTGAATTGGAGTCCTCGTCCCTCGCCCTCGTCCCTCGCCTCGTCTGAATCGGAGTCCTCGTCCTCGTCTATGGGCTCAGGTGATGAAGGAGATGAGTCCGATCCAGAAATCGCTAAAGAACCCGGTCCCATATTGATTAACATCATCAAAAGTATTTTCCTACAGTTAGTAGTGCACCAAATTGTCGTGTACTCAACCAGGGAGTTCGGTCAACCAGCTGAATCGTTATCCTCGTCATCGTCCTTGTCTAAAACGGAGTTGTCGTCCTTGTACTCGTCCTCGTCCTCGTCGGCGGTGTCTGGTGATGAAGGAGATGAGCCCAATCCAGAAATCGCTGAAGAACCCGGTTACATACCCATTGACATCATCTAGGGTATCTTCCTTCTGTTAGTAGTGCACCATATTGTCCTATATTTAACCAGAGAGTTCGTTCAACTAGCTGAATCAGAGTCGTCGTCCTCGTCCTCCTCTGAATCGGAGTCCTCATCCTCGACCTCATCGGCAGTGTTTGGTGATGAAGGAGATGAACCCGATCCAGAAATCGCGGAAGAACCTGGTCCCATATTCATTAAATCATCAAGGGTATCTTCCTTCTGTTAGTAGTGCACAATATTATCCTGTAGTTAACCGGAGAGTTCAATCAACCGGCTGTATCTGAGTCCTCGTCCTCGTCCTCGTCCTCTTTCTCGTCCTCGTCGGTGGTGTTTGGTGATGAAGGAGATGAGCTCGATCCAGAAATCGCTGGAGAACCAGGTCCAACAATGATTAACATGATCAAATCTATCTTCCTTCTGTTAGTAGTGCACCATATTGTCCTGTATTTAACCGGAGAGTTCGATCAACCCGCTGAATCGAAGTCCTCTTCATGGTCCTCATTTCAATCAGAGTCATCGTGTTTGTCCTTGTCCTCGTCCTCGCCCGCAGTGTGTGGTGATGAAGGAGATGAGACCGATCCAGAAATCGTTGAGGTTGCATACTCATTAATATCATCATGGCACCTATTGTAGAGTTTGCTCAACCCGCCGAATTGGAGGCAGCGTCAGTCACGCCCTCGGATATCTCCGTGTCTCCCGACACGGAGACTTGCGTCTTAGATATTAATTTTTCCTTGCCTCTGAATTTTCCATGACAGCTAATCTATCGAGGAGGTACCTGCAAGTGAGCCGACTGGAGGAGCGGAGCCGGTCGTATACTATGTGTCGTCGGAAACCGAGTGACATATCTATTCTGCGGTATTTTCCTTACTCTGTTTATTTTCCGTTTCCTCTAAAACATACACTCATTAACATCATCAAAGGTATCTTCCTTCTGTTAGAAGTGCACCATATTGTCCTATACTTAACTGGAGAATTCGCTCAACCAGCTGAATCGGAGTCCTCGTCCCTCGTCCTCGTCTAAATCGGAGTCCTCGTCCTCGTCCTCGTCCTCGTCTATGGCGTCAGGTGATGAAGGAGATGAGCCCGATCCAGAAATCACTAAAGAACCCGGTCCCATACTGATTAACTTCATCAAGAGTATCTTCCTTCTGTTAGTAGTTCACCGTATTGTCCTGTACTCAACCGGGGAGTTCGGTCAACCAGCTGAATCATTATCCTCGTCATCGTCCTTCTCTAAAACGGAGTTGTCCTTTTTGTCCTCATCCTCGTCCTCGTCGGCAGTGTCTGGTGATGAAAGAGATGAGCCCAATCCAGAAATCGCCGAAGAACCCGGTTACATACTCATTAACATCATCTTGGGTATCTTCCTTCTGTTAGTAGTGAACCATATTGTCCTATACTTAACCGGAGAGTTCTCTCAACTAGCTGAATCAGAGTCCTCGTCCTCGTCCTCGTCCTCATCGGCAGTGTTTGGTGATGAAGGAGATGAGCCCGATCCATAAATCGCTGAAGAACCTGGTCCCATATTCATTAAATCATCAAGGGTATCTTCTTTCTGTTAGTAGTGCACCATATTATGACTTAACCGGAGAGTTCAATCAATGAGCTGTATCTCGAGTCCTCGAAATCGGTGGTGTTTGGTGATGAAGGAGAGGAGCTCGATCCAACTGGAGAAATGGTCCAACAACGATTAACATCATCAAATCTATCTTCCTTACGTAAGTAGTGCACCATATTGTCCTGTGTTTAATCGGAGAGTTCGATCAACCCGCTGAATCGAAGTCCTCTTCATCGTCCTCATTTCAATCAGAGTCATCGTGTTTGTCCTTGTCCTCGTCCTCGCCCGCGGTGTGTGGTGATGAAGGAGATGTGACCGATCCAGAAATTGTTGAGGTCGCATACTCATTAATATCATCATGACACCTATTGTAGAGTTTGCTCAACCCGCCGAATTGGAGGCAGCGTCAGTCCTGCCCCCGGATATCTCCGTGTCTCCCGATACGGAGACGTGCGTCTTAGATATTAATTTTTCCTTGCCTCTGAATTTTCCATGACAGCTAATCTATCGAGGAGGTACCTGCAAGTGAGCCGACTGGAGGAGCAGAGCCGGTCGTATACTATGTGTCGTCGGATACCGAGTGACATATCTATTCTGCGGTATTTTTCTTACTCTGTTTATTTTCCGTTTCCTCTAAAACATACACTCATTAACATCATCAAAGGTATCTTCCTTCTGTTAGAAGTGCACCATATTGTCCTATACTTAACTGGAGAATTCGCTCAACCAGCTGAATCGGAGTCCTCGTCCCTCATCCTCGTCTAAATCGGAGTCCTCGTCCTCGTCCTCGTCCTCGTCTATGGCGTCGGGTGATGAAGGAGATGAGCCCGATCCAGAAATCACTAAAGAACCCGGTCCCCTGATAACTTGATTAACTTCATCAAGAGTATCTTCCTTCATTAGTAGTTCACCGTCATTATCCTGTACTCAACCGGGAGTTCGGTCAACCAGCTGAATCATTATCCTCGTCATCGTCCTTCTCTAAAACGGAGTTGTCGTGCACCATATTGTCCCTTGTCCTCGTCCTCTTCCTCGTCCTCGTCTATGGCGTCGGTGATCAAGGAGTGATGAAGGAGATGAGATCCCCAATCCAGAAATCGCCAAAGAACCCGGTCACATACTCATTAACATCATCTTGGGTATCTTCTTCTCGTTAGTAGTGAACCATATTGTCCTATACTTAACCGGAGAGTTCTCTCAACTAGCTGAATCTTTAGTAGAGTCCTCGTCCTCCTCGTCGCCCTGAATCAGAGTCCTCGTCCTCGTCCATCCTCATCGGCGGTGTTTGGTGATGAAGGAGATGAGCCCGATCCATAAATCGCTGAAGAACCTGGTCCCATATTCATTAAATCATCAAGGGTATCTTCTTTCTGTTAGTAGTGCACCATATTATCCTGTACTTAACCGGAGAGTTCAATAAACCGGCTGAATCTGAGTCCTCGTCCTAGTCCTCTTCCTCGTCCTCGTCGGTGGTGTTTGGTGATGAAGGAGATGAGCTCGATCCAGAAATCGCTGGAGAACCAGGTCCAATTATGATTAACATCATCAAATCGATCTTCCTTCTCTTAGTAGTGCACCATATTGTCCTGTATTTAACCGGAGAGTTCGTTCAACCCGCTGAATCGAAGGCCTCTTCATCGTCCTCATTTGAATCAGAGTCATCGTGTTTGTCCTTGTCCTCGTCCTCGCCCGCGGTGTGTGGTGATGAAGGAGATGAGACCGATCCAGAAATCGTTGAGGTCGCATACTCATTAATATCATCATGTCACCTATTGTAGAGTTTGCTCAACCCGCCGAATTGGAGGCAGCGTCAGTCACGCCCTCGGATATCTCCGTGTCTCCCGACTCGGAGACTTGCGTCTTAGATATTAATTTTTCCTTGCCTCTGAATTTTCCATGACAGCTAATCTATCGAGGAGGTACCTGCAAGTGAGCCAACTAGAGGAGCGGAGCCGGTCGTATACTATGTGTCGTCGGATACCGAGTGACATATCTATTCTGTGGTATTTTCCTTCCTTTCTTTATTTTCCGTTTCCTCTAAAACATGCACTCATTAACATCATCAAAGGTATCTTCCTTCTGTTAGAATTGCACCATATTGTCCTATACTTAACTGGAGAGTTCGCTCAACCAGCAGTATCGGAGTCCTCGTCCCTCGTCCTCGTCTAAATCGGAGTCATCGTCCTCATCCTCGTCCTCGTCTATGGCGTCAGGTGATGAAGGAGATGAGCCCGATCTAGAAATCGCTAAAGAACCCGGTCCCATACTGATTAACTTCATCAAGAGTATCTTCCTTCTGTTAGTAGTTCACCGTATTGTGGTGTACTCAACCGGGGAGTTCGGTCAACCAGCTGAATCATTATCCTCGTCATCGTCCTTCTCTAAAACGGAGTTGTCCTTTTTGTCCTCATCCTCGTCCTCGTCGGCAGTGTCTGGTGATGAAGGAGATGAGCCCAATCCAGAAATCGCCAAGAACCCGGTCACATACTCATTAACATCATCTTGGGTATCTTCTTTAGTAGTGAACCATATTGTCCTATACTTAACCGGAGTTCTCCAATATTGTCCTATACTTCGTCCTCATCGGGAGAGTTCAATCAATGAAGGAGCTGAATCCATCTGAGTCCTCGTCCTAGTCCTCTTCCTCATTAGTCCTCGTCGGTGGTGTTTGGTGATGAAGGAGATGAGCTCGATCCAGAAATCGCTGGAGATGAACCAGGTGAGCCAACAATGATTAACATGATCAAATCTATCTTCCATCATCAAATCGATCTTCCTGCACCATATTGTAGTGCATATTGTCCTGTATTTAACCGGAGAGTTCGTTCAACCCGCTGAATCGAAGTCCTCTTCTTCGTCCTCATTTGAATCAGAGTCATCGTGTTTGTCCTTGTCCTCGTCCTCGCCCGCGGTGTGTGGAGATGAAGGAGATGAGACCGATCCAGAAATCGTTGAGGTCGCATACTCATTAATATCATCATGGCACCTATTGTAGAGTTTACTCAACCCGCCGAATTGGAGGCAGCGTCAGTCACGCCCTCGGATATCTCCGTGTCTCCCGACTCGGAGACTAGCGTTTTAGATATTAATTTTTCCTTGCCACTGAATTTTCCATGACAGTTAATCTATCGAGGAGGTACCTGCAAGTGAGCCGACTGGAGGAGCGGAGCCGGTCGTATACTATGTGTCGTCGGATACCGAGTGACATATCTATTCTGTTGTATTTTCCTTCCTTTCTTTATTTTTCGTTTCCTCTAAAACATGCATTCATTAACATCATCAAATGTATCTTCCTTCTGTTAGAAGTGCACCATATTGTCATAAACTTAACTGGAGAGTTCGCTCAACCAGCTGAATCGGAGTCCTCGTCCCTCGTCCTCGTCTAAATTGGAGTCCTCGTCCTCGTCCTCGTCCTCGTCTATGGCGTCAGGTGATGAAGGAGATGAGCCCGATCCAGAAATCGCTTAAGAACCCGATCCCATACTGATTAACATCATCAAGAGTATCTTCCTTCAGTTAGTAGTTCACCGTATTGTCGTGTACTCAACCGGGAGTTCGGTCAACCAGCTGAATCATTATCCACGTCATCGTCCTTCTCTAAAACGGAATTGTCGTCCTTGTCCTCATCCTCGTCCTCATCAGCGGTGTCTGGTGATGAAGGAGATGAGACCAATCCAGAAATCGCCGAAGAACCCGGTCACATACTCATTAACATCATCTTGGGTATCTTCCTTACATTAGTAGTGCACCATATTGTCCTCTACTTAACCGGAGAGTTCGCTCAACTAGCTGAATCAGAGTCCTCGTCCTCGTCCTCGTCCTCATCGGCAGTGTTTGGTGATGAAGGAGATGAGCCCGATCCACAAATCGCTGAAGAACCTGGTCCCATATTCATTAAATAATCAAGGGTATCTTCTTTCTGTTAGTAGTGCACCATATTATCCTGTACTTAACCGAAGAGTTCAATAAACCGGCTAAATCTGAGTCCTCGTCCTAGTCCTCTTCCTCGTCCTCGTCGGTGGTGTTTGGTGATGAAGGAGATGAGCTCAATCCAGAAATCGCTGGAGAACCAGGTCCAATTATGATTAATATCATCAAATCGATCTTCCTTCTCTTAGTAGTGCACCATATTGTCCTGTATTTAACCGGAGAGTTCGTTCAACCCGCTGAATCGAAGGCCTCTTCATCGTCCTCATTTGAATCAGAGTCATCGTGTTTGTCCTTGTCCTCGTCCTCGCCCGCGGTGTGTGGTGATGAAGGAGATGAGACCGATCCTGAAATCGTTGAGGTCGCATACTCATTAATATCATCATGTCACCTATTGTAGAGTTTGCTCAACCCGCCGAATTGGAGGCAGCGTCAGTCACGCCCTCGGATATCTCCGTGTCTCCCGACTCGGAGACTAGCGTGTTAGATATAAATTTTTCCTTGCCACTGAATTTTCCATGACAGTTAATCTATCGAGGAGGTACCTGCAAGTGAGCCGACTGGAGGAGCGGAGCCGGTCGTATACTATGTGTCGTCGGATACCGAGTGACATATCTATTTTGTGGTATTTTCCTTCCTTTCTTTATTTTTCGTTTCCGCTAAAACATGCATTCATTAACATCATCAAATGTATCTTCCTTCTGTTAGAAGTGCACCATATTGTCATAAACTTAACTGGAGAGTTCGCTCAACCAGCTGAATCGGAGTCCTCGTCCCTCGTCCTCGTCTAAATTGGAGTCCTCGTCCTCGTCCTCGTCCTCGTCAATGGCGTCAGGTGATGAAGGAGTTGAGCCCGATCCAGAAATCGCTAAAGAACCCGGTCCCATACTGATTAACTTCATCAAGAGTATCTTCCTTCTGTTAGTAGTTCACCGTATTGTCCTGTACTCAACCGGGGAGTTCGGTCAACCAGCTGAATCATTATCCTCGTCATCGTCCTTCTCTAAAACGGAGTTGTCGTCCTTGTCCTCATCCTCGTCCTCGTCGGCGGTGTCTGGTGATGAAGGAGATGAGCCCAATCCAGAAATCGCCGAAGAACCCGGTCACATACTCATTAACATCATCTTGGGTATCTTCCTTCTGTTAGTAGTGCACCATATTGTCCTATACTTAACCGGAGAGTTCAATCAACCGGCTGAATCTGAGTCCTCTTCCTCGTCCTCGTCTATGGCGTCAGGTGATCAAGGAGATGAGCCCGATCCAGAAATCGCTTAAGAACCCGATCCCATACTGATTAACATCATCAAGAGTATCTTCCTTCAGTTAGTAGTTCACCGTATTGTCGTGTACTCAACCGGGTAGTTCGGTCAACCAGCTGAATCATTATCCACGTCATCGTCCTTCTCTAAAACGGAGTTGTCGTCCTTGTCCTCATCCTCGTCCTCATCGGCGGTGTCTGGTGATGAAGGAGATGAGACCAATCCAGAAATCGCCGAAGAACCCGGTCACATACTCATTAACATCATCTTGGGTATCTTCCTTCTGTTAGTAGTGCACCATATTGTCCTCTACTTAACCGGAGAGTTCGCTCAACTAGCTGAATCAGAGTCCTCGTCCTCGTCCTCGTCCTCATCGGCAGTGTTTGGTGATGAAGGAGATGAGCCCGATCCACAAATCGCTGAAGAACCTGGTCCCATATTCATTAAATCATCAAGGGTATCTTCTTTCTGTTAGTAGTGCACCATATTATCCTGTACTTAACCGAAGAGTTCAATAAACCGGCTGAATCTGAGTCCTCGTCCTAGTCCTCTTCCTCGTCCTCGTCGGTGGTGTTTGGTGATGAAGGAGATGAGCTCGATCCAGAAATCGCTGGAGAACCAGGTCCAATTATGATTAACATCATCAAATCGATCTTCCTTCTCTTAGTAGTGCACCATATTGTCCTGTATTTAACCGGAGAGTTCGTTCAACCCGCTGAATCGAAGGCCTCTTCATCGTCCTCATTTGAATCAGAGTCATCGTGTTTGTCCTTGTCCTCGTCCCCCGCCCATGGTGTGTGGTGATGAAGGAGATGAGACCGATCCTGAAATCGTTGAGGTCGCATACTCATTAATATCATCATGTCACCTATTGTAGAGTTTGCTCAACCTACCGAATTGGAGGCAGCGTCAGTCACGCCCTCGGATATCTCCGTGTCTCCCGACTCGGAGACTTGCGTCTTAGATATTAATTTTTCCTTGCCTCTGAATTTTCCATGACAGCTAATCTATCGAGGAGGTACCTGCAAGTGAGCCGACTGGAGGAGCGGAGCCGGTCGTATACTATGTGTCGTCGGATACCGAGTGACATATCTATTTTGTGGTATTTTCCTTCCTTTCTTTATTTTTCGTTTCCTCTAAAACATGCACTCATTAACATCATCAAAGGTATCTTCCTTCGTTAGAAGTGCACCATATTGTCCTATACTTAACTAGAAGAGTTCGCTCAACCAGCCCCTCAGTCCTCGTCTATGGCGCGTCGGGTGATGAAGGAGATGAGCCCGATCCTCGTAAAGAACCCGGTCCCTCGTCCTCGTAGTATTAGTAGTTATTGTGGTGTTCAACCGGGAGTCCAACCAGCTGAATCCTCGCCATCCCCTCCGGAGTTGTCGTCCTGTCCTCATCCTATGGCGTCAGGTGATGAAGGAGTTGAGCCCGATCCAGAAATCGCTAATGAACCCGGTCCCATACTGATTAACATCATCAAGAGTATCTTCCTACGTTAGTAGTGCACCATATTGTCCTATTAGTAGTTCACCGTATTCGTCGTACTCAACAAGGGGAGTTCGGTCAACCAGCTGAATCATTATCCTTGTCGTTCGTTCACCGTCCTTCTCTAAAACGGAGTTGTCGTCCCCTTGTCCTCATCCTCGTCCCTCATCCTCGTCCTCATCGGCGGTGTGGTGATGAAGGAGATGAGCCCAATCCAGAAATCGCCGAAGAACCCGGTCACATACTCATTAACATCATCTTGGGTATCTTCCTTCTGTTAGTAGTGAACCATATTGTCCTATACTTAATCGGAGAGTTGGCTCAACTAGTTGAATCAGAGTCCTCGTCCTCGTCCTTGTCCTCATCGGCAGTGTTTGGTGATGAAGGAGATGAGCCCGATCCACAAATCGCTGAAGAACCTGGTCCCATATTCATTAAATCATCAAGGGTATCTTCTTTCTGTTAGTAGTGCACCATATTATCCTGTACTTAACCGGAGAGTTCAATCAACCGGCTGAATCTGAGTCCTCGTCCTAGTCCTCTTCCTCGTCCTCGTCGGTGGTGTTTGGTGATGAAGGAGATGAGCTCGATCCAGAAATCGCTGGAGAACCAGGTCCAACAATGATTAACATCATCAAATCGATCTTCCTTCTGTTAGTAGTGCACCATATTGTCCTGTATTTAACCGGAGAGTTCGTTCAACCCACTGAATCGACGTCCTCTTCATCGTCCTCATTTGAATCAGAGTCATCGTGTTTGTCCTTGTCCTCGTCCTCGCCCGCGGTGTGTGGTGATGAAGGAGATGAGACCGATCCAGAAATCGTTGAGGTCGCATACTCATTAATATCATCACGGCACCTATAGTAGAGTTTGCTCAACCCGCCGAATTGGAGGCAGCGTCAGTCACGCCCTCGGATATCTCCGTGTCTCCCGACTCGGAGACTTGCGTCTTAGATATTAATTTTTCCTTGCCTCTGAATTTTCCATGACAGCTAATCTATCGAGGAGGTACCTGCAAGTGAGCCGACTGGAGGAGCGGAGCCGGTCGTATACTATGTGTCGTCGGATACCGAGTGACATATCTATTCTGTGGTATTTTCCTTCCTTTCTTTATTTTCCGTTTCCTCTAAAACATGCACTCATTAACATCATCAAAGGTATCTTCCTTCTGTTAGAAGTGCACCATATTGTCCTATACTTAACTGGAGAGTTCGCTCAACCAGCTGAATCGGAGTCCTCGTCCCTCGTCCTCGTCTAAATCGGAGTCCTCGTCCTCGTCCTCGTCCTCGTCTATGGCGTCAGGTGATGAAGGAGATGAGCCCGATCCAGAAATCGCTAATGAACCCGGTCCCATACTGATTAACATCATCAAGAGTATCTTCCTTCTGTTAGTAGTTCACCGTATTGTCGTGTACTCAACCGGGGAGTTCGGTCAACCAACTGAATCATTATCCTCGTCGTCGTCCTTCTCTAAAACGGAGTTGTCGTCCTTGTCCTCATCCTCGTCCTCGTCGGCGGTGTCTGGTGATGAAGGAGATGAGACCAATCCAGAAATCGCCGAAGAACCCGGTCACATACTCATTAACATCATCTTGGGTATCTTCCTTCTGTTAGTAGTGAACCATATTGTCCTATACTTAATCGGAGAGTTGGCTCAACTAGCTGAATCAGAGTCCTCGTCCCCGTCCTCGTCCTCATCGGCAGTGTTTGGTGATGAAGGAGATGAGCCCGATCCACAAATCGCTGAAGAACCTGGTCCCATATTCATTAAATCATCAAGGGTATCTTCTTTCTGTTAGTAGTGCACCATATTATCCTGTACTTAACCGGAGAGTTCAATCAACCGGCTGAATCTGAGTCCTCGTCCTAGTCCTCTTCCTCGTCCTCGTCGGTGGTGTTTGGTGATGAAGGAGATGAGCTCGATCTAGAAATCGCTGGAGAACCAGGTCCAACAATGATTAACATCATCAAATCTATCTTCCTTCTGTTAGTAGTGCACCATATTGTCCTGTATTTAACCGGAGAGTTCGTTCAACCCGCTGAATAGAAGTCCTCTTCTTCGTCCTCATTTGAATCAGAGTCATCGTGTTTGTCCTTGTCCTCGTCCCGCCGCTGTGTGTGTGGTGATGAAGGAGATGAGACCGATCCAGAAATCGTTGAGGTCGCATACTCATTAATATCATCATGGCACCTATTGTAGAGTTTGCTCAACCCGCCGAATTGGAGGCAGCGTCAGTCACGCCCTCGGATATCTCCGTGTCTCCCGACTCGGAGACTTGCGTCTTAGATATTAATTTTTCCTTGCCTCTGAATTTTCCATGAGAGCTAATCTATCGAGGAGGTACCTGCAAGTGAGCCGACTGGAGGAGCGGAGCCGGTCGTATACTATGTGTCGTCGGATACCGAGTGACATATCTATTCTGTGGTATTTTCCTTCCTTTCTTTATTTTCACTTATCCTGTATTTTCTTTCCCGTTATTTGCACTCGCATCAATATTGTGATAGTTATGTCCTTACCATACGTACGTCTTCCGCTTATTATTCGCTTTCGAAAAGCTTCTGGGTGTTTTAGGCAACCTTTTACCAGTCCTTTCTCGTGTCGGCCTTTGCACTAACAATTATTTGTCATAAGCTGGCTGGAAGCTACGATCACATTCTAGCGCTATACTTATAAAAAAACCGACAACAACATCAATGGATTTCAAACTCATGATTTCTCAAGGATAGAATTAATTTTTGCTACACTTACCCCCTTAACTAGCCCTTCATTTTTTTCCAACATTCGAAAATTGTTTAGAAAAATTTGGAATGTACTTTAACCCTTAATTGGTGCATCGTGGGAGTTGTGAATCTTTTGAAAGGGCTAGCAGGGAATATTGTGTTGGGCTAGTACGCATGCGCGTCTCACGCGAATAAGCATCGGTGGATAAGAGAGAAAGATGTTAAAATATATATGGGTATATGTTTTTCTACCTTGGGAATATGTGACTTTTTTTTTTTTGTAACATAGGTGTATATATACACAGTCGTGATCATTAATACAATCATCCGGTTACTCTAACAACAGAGAGAGGCTTTAACCTGGCTTTTTTTGCTTCCCCTTTTAACTAACTCAACGAGTGGACCTTCGCCAAGCAGCGGGAGCTTGAAATATTCACGGCAGCGGGGGCTTGAAATATTCACGGCAGCGGGGGCTTGAAATATTCACGGCAGCGGGGGCTTGAAATATTCACGGCAGCGGGAGCTTGAAATATTCATGCGATGACTCGTTTGTAGGGATGTAAACGGGAGCCGATTACCCGTTCTACCGTCCGACCGATTAATAAACGGAACAAAACGGAAATAAAATATTATTATCCATTTACCGTTCTACCGTTTACCCGCTCTACCGTTTAATAAACGGACGGAAACGGAAATAGCTCTTCCGAACCCGTTTTACCCGTTTACCGTTTAAGTAAGGGTAATATAGTAAATTTATATATTTACTTAATTTAATAATAAAATATTTATTTTTTATTTCAATAACCTTATTATGTTTTTTATCACTTATTATAAAATTTTAAAGAGTTGAAAACTTTAGAAAGAATTTAAATATTTTTATATTTTGGCTATTATTAGAAATTAATATATATTGACTTTAACTCATTGTCTCATAAAGTCAATGAGTCATGAAATCATAGTCATACACTCAAATTTTAATAGTCATAAAGGATAGATCATATAAATTCATAATTAACTACATAAGGTAGTATTAGTAATCTAAGATTAAAATATTTTCATTTTTCTTACAAATGTCAAATTTTATACAAATAACAATTATTTTTATAAATATAAACAATTGTCATACAAAAATAAATATATTATAATTTATGATAAAAAATTATACAAAGATAAACATAGTAATTAACAAATACATGAGATAATTTCATCTTATTTCAATAAGCATACATAATTGATAATTGAATTTTGGCCCATAACAAATTAGGATAAACATTCCTTTCAAGACATTTATATCAAGTCATATACTCTAAATTCTTAATAAGTTATAAGGAATATCATTAATTTTAATTACTAGTTACTTACTTCTCTAATTAATTAATATTCTAATTTATCCCTCCCTCTCTAACTCTCTAACTCTCTAATTAATTAATATTCTAATTTTTTGGTGATTTTAATATTTTTACTATTTACCCGTTTATTACCCCGTTTATTACCCGTTTACCCGGTTTACCCGGCGGGTAATAAACGGGTAAGACTTTCACGGAACTAAACGGATACGGACGGTAACGGGTAAAGGGTTCAAAAAAATAAACGGTAAACGGAAACCCATTACCCGTACCGTTTATTACCCGTTGACATCCCTACTCGTTTGGTGGGCGAATATTTTATTCACTTAGGGTAGGCGATGCCTGAAGATCCCCTAACGAGTTTTTGGGTTTCTTACATTAAATGAACATGTAAAGTTGGATTAGGGTCAAAGGTTTAACTGAAGCCTACGTATGTCTAATTAAGCACCTATATAAGGCCTTCCGTTCTTTCTTCCATTTAAATTAGAAGGAAACCATAATTGACAATATTGCCTCAAAGTTACAAATTAGAACCACCGCTGTCGATATTTAAGCAAGAGAAATCGTAAACACCGGCCCCACCAATATTATAAACGAGAAACGGTTCTCACTAGTGGGCCATGCGAAAACTAGCCAATTACGTGCCTAGCTCTCAAATCTTACGACGACTCTTACCCCCTTGCGATCCTCCCGACATGCAAAGCACTAACGAAGTTGACCAGAATAATGGTGTAATGCATCCCACGTCCGCAACCTGTCCACCCCCGTCTTCCTTCCTTGTGTCTCTTCTCGCCCCGTATAAATATTTAACAGTACTCCATTCAATACTCAGCTAGATCATAGATCGTTTCAGACAAGGGATCCAAGTTAACGATAGATGGCTGCAAAGACCTTCGCCACCGTCTCCTCTCTCAAAGCCTATGGAAAGGTCAACGAAGCAGACCAATTAGAAGGGATCGACGCTAGCCGGAGAACCAGAAAGAGGGTCCTCATTATAGCCGTCTCCACCGTCGTCCTCGTCGCCGTCGTCGTCGCCGCCGTCCTGGGCACATCTCAACATGGGTCGGGCGGAAAATCCGAGTCCCCCGATACGGGCCCCACCTCGTTGTCGACCTCCATTAAAGCCGTTTGTCAGATAACTCTGTACCCGGACTCTTGCTACGGCAGCCTCTCCGAGTCCATGAAAACGGGGAAAGTGGATCCTCGTTCTCTCTTCCAGTTATCCATGCAAGTTGCCATCGACGCCCTGTTAGAAGCTTTAAAGGAGCTTCAGAAGCTCGGGACCTCCATGGCCGGAGTAATACCGGAGGCCGCTCTCGCCGACTGCCAGCAGCTCCTGGACCTTGCAGTAGATCAAATTAATGGGTCACTCATATCCAGTACTACTACTGCCGACATTTCAGTACCAGAAGCTGTGGATGATCTCAAGACGTGGCTTAGCGCCGCCGGAACTTATCTGGATACCTGCATAGATGGTTTCGGTACTAACACGACTGATCAAGAGTACCAAGCCCATATCACGGAGACGCTGAAGAACTCGACAGAATTCACAAGCAACAGTCTTGCCATTATCACCGGAATCTTTGACGTCCTGGACTCCTTCAAAATGAGAAGGCTGTTGTCGCGGCCTTCCGAAACACCCTACTGGGTCTCTTCCAAAGATCGAAAGCTGCTCCAGAGTTCTTCCGATCCCAGGAAAAACGCAAACGTCGTGGTGGCAAAAGATGGTTCCGGCCAGTACAGGACAATCAAAGCAGCTCTCGAAGCGGTTCCCGACAAGAGCAAAAAAAGGTTCGTGATCTACGTGAAGAAGGGGACGTACAAAGAAAACGTCAGAGTTGAGAAGTCGAAGTGGAACGTCATGATAGTCGGCGACGGTAAGGATGCTACCGTTGTCACCGGCAACAAGAACTTCGTCGACGGAACACCCACCTTCCGAACAGCAACATTCGGTAATTAATTAAGTTTAATTCCCTTACGTTTTTATTATAATTGCTTATTATATATCATGCATGGAAATTATATAATTACATCTAAACTATGCGAGATTTGTTGTCAGCTGTGTTCGGGAAGGGCTTCATTGCTCGTGACATGGGATTCTTCAACACCGCCGGTGCAATCAAGCACCAGGCGGTCGCTCTAATGACGGACTCCGACCAGTCGGTGTACTACCGTTGCCGGGTCGACGCATTTCAGGACTCTCTCTACGTGCACTCCCAGCGCCAGTTCCTTCGCGAGTGCGACGTGTACGGGACCGTGGACTTCATCTTCGGCAACGCCGCCGCCGTACTCCAGAACTGCAACGTCCGGCCGAGGGTCCCAATGCGGGGACAGCAGGATACGATCACGGCCCAAGGGAAGGTGGACCCCAATCAGAACACCGGGATCGTCATCCACAATTGCACCGTCACCCCTTTCGGCAACCTCAGCTCTGTGCGGACCTACCTCGGAAGGCCGTGGAAGCCCTACTCAACGACCGTCTTCATGAGGTCGAAGCTGGATAAGGTCATCGATCCGACGGGGTGGATGCCCTGGACTGGGACTTCGGCGCCTGATTCCATTTTTTACGCCGAGTTTCAGAACTTCGGACCCGGATCGTCCACCAAGAATCGGGTCAAGTGGAAGGGACTGCGAACCAATTTAAACGCCAAACAAGCTCAGAAATTCTCCGTCAAGTCTTTCATTCAGGGCGACGAGTGGGTGTCTAAGGCCGGTGTGAAGTTCACCTCTGGTCTTTAACATATACGCGTGGTTTAATTCATTCATTCGTCTCTTCGATCCATTTATATTACAATGAAATATTTTTTGTTTTCCATTATTTCTAATAATTAATAAAAGTTTTTTTAATTTCGTGAAGATTAATACTAAGTTATTTAAAATGTACTGCTTAATGGTGGATAATGGATATTATAGCACAAAGAAGGACAAATTTTGTAAAAGGGTCCTTTTAAGCATAAAACTGAAATTATCAATATATCACCGATTCATATGATACATTCAAAATAAAAACATAAACTTGAAAATTCTGAAGGGACTTTTTTTTATAATTTTGAATTATTTTTATTATTTAGTTTGAAAAATGATTCGATAGTGGGCAGTTTTGAGTCGCTTGATTATTAGAGAATGCAGGATGAGAGAGAAATAAAAGACAACTTATATTGATTATTTGGTTAAAAAATTGGATAAACTCTACCTAAGTTACCTAGCGGGTCTCTAAGCAACAACACATATCAAATAAGCGTCCAACAAAACCATTGGATTCTTATTAGATATGTATCGAGTTTAATAAAGGATCGTTTTTTAAGTACTGATTTGGATAAACCGGCCCCGAATAGAAAAAAAAAATGGACGGGCTCGCGTCGGCGCGATCGATTGTCATCATCATCATCCAAAGCAATGAATGACCAGCTCTTTTATACAGTCCCCAACAAAACGTACGTGTACCAAGAGCAGCAGCATGGATGAAATTCTCAACCGCCTAAGAATTTAAGTACAGACCCAAATGGACGGGAGTGGTGGTGGGCTTGATCCACGTCTTTCCCTGGATGAAATTCTCCACCGTGTACTGGAGGGCCTCCTTCTTGGTGATGCTGGGCTTGTACCCGGGCCACTTGACACGGGAGGCGACCCCCGCGCCGGGTCCTTTGTTGTGGTACTCGCCGTAGACGAGGGTGTTGAGGGCGAAGTCGCCGTCCCAGGGCATCCAGCCGTCCGGGTGAATGAGGTCCTCGATCGTGGACTCCATGAAAATGGTCCTGGAGTACTCCTTCCAGGGGCGGCCCAGGTAGCTCCGGGTCTTGGTTTTGAGGGAACGAGCTTCTTGTCGGGGACGATGCGGCAGTTGTGGATGACGGTGCCGGTCGGGGAGCGCTTGTCGAGGCGGCCCTGAGCGGTGACGATGTTCTGCTGGTTCTCTAAAGGTTTGCGGACGACGATCATGCAGTTCTGGAAGACGGCGGCGGCGTCGCCGAAGATGAAGTCGACGGTGCCGCAGATGACGCAGCCGCGGTAAACTGGCGGTGGGTCTGGGCGTAGAGGGTGTCTTGGTAACCCTCCATTCTGCAGTTGAGGAAGATGGAGCGGTCCGATTGGACCCGCAGAGCCACCGCCTGGTGCTTGATTGCGCCCGCCGTGTTTCGGAACGCCATGTTTTTCGCCATGAATCCGGCTCCGATGGCCGCTGCGACCATTTAAAATTAATGAAAAACAAAAACATATATGAAGAAGATCAACATATGAAATGAATGTGGCTGCTGGGATTCGAGCCCAGGTCTCTACGGCCACAACGTAGAATTCTAACCACTAAACTACAGCCACTTTATCGGTGTATTCAAAAGTTAAATTAGATTAACTTACCAAAGGTAGCGGTCTGGAATGTCCTTGTGCCATCCACGAAGTTCTTGTTACCGGTAACGATGGTCTTCCTGGACCCGTCTCCATACATGGTGATGTTCTCCATATGTTTATCCACTATGACAGTCTCCTCGTAAATCCCCTCCTTCACGTAAATCACATACCTGTACAAAAGGAGATATATATATAAGATTATATAGAGACCTGGTTGATGGAGAGAGAGAGAGATGCATATATAATTAGAAGGAAGAATGTTATATGATGAGCAATTTTAATAATTTGTTATGTACCTGCCTTTGCGAGTACCCTTGGGAATGCTTGCAAGCGCTTCGTTGATGGTTTTGAAACCCCCACTTCCGTCCTTGGCCACCACCGCGTCGGGTTCGGGATTTCCCTCGGCGGCCTGCTTGAGGACCCTCCGGTCGTCGGCGGTCATCCAATTGGGAAGGTCCGTATTACTACCGTGATAATTGGGCGGTTGCGCCTCCTGATGACCTTCTTCTAATTCCAAGAGACGACGCCGGCGCTCGAATCCCGACACACCGAGCATCTTCATGACGGAAGCAATCTCGTCGACGATGGCGAGCGCGTTGCTGTTCATCTCCTTGGCGGTGACCATCGACTCCTTCATCTTGGACTTGAGCTTCCCGTCCGGGAACCCGTCGACGCACGTGTCCTGATACGTGAGCGACGCGCTCAGCCAGATCTTGAGGTCGTGCGCGATGCCTCTGTCCTCGTGCTTATCGGCGTTGGCGAGGGAGGTCTGGAGGTCGTCCATGGCGTAGCCCAGGAGCTCCTTGCAGTCTTCAAGCGACCCTTGAAGGGCCTTGTCGTTGACCCGGATTTTCTCGGTGCGGTTAATGGCCTTGCGGACTTCCCCCGCGACGACGGAGATGGCGGCCTTGAGGATCTCCCTGGGGTTGGGTTCCTTCTCGCCACGGGAGGTGTAGTTCGAGACGGCCTTGGGGAGGTGGGTCTCGCAGGTTTTCTTGTAGTCGGTGCCGGAGCAGGCCACCTTCACCGCTTTCATCACCGTCGATAAATGGTCGTGGGTCTTGTTCTTGTCCGACGACGACGACTGCTTGACGTCGCCGTCGTCCGAAGGGGTCGACGTCCCGTGTTTGTACTGGTAGCTGAGGGCGTAGATGCCGCAGGCGAGGAGGAGGAGGAGGAAGACGGCGGAGACGGCGCCGATGATGATCCTCTTTCTCAGCTTTTGCTGCCGTTCGGCCCTCCGGCGTTCCGACAGACCGCCGAACTCCTGGAAGGCCATCCTGGGCTGCCTCCCTCTGCCTTACACTGGGGTCAATGCAAGGCAGAGAGAATTAATTGGCGAGCTAATTAGCTAATTAAAGATGGGGGGAGGGGAAGGGAGTGGAGGGAGGAGAAAGAGAATAACAGCTTCGTGGCTTCTGCCTCTCGTTTTAATATAATAGCAGCCAAGGCCGGAGAAATTTAAGGCCTACGTTTGGAGAGTTCGTTGTAGTTCAAATTAGGGAAAGAGGGATATGGACACTAATTCTAACAGCTAATTCCCCTTTTCCCATTGATCCCCCCGAAATTCTTGCTATGTATGTATTTCTTCCCTTCTTTTCCACTCACCCATCTGATATATATTGTACGCACTCCGGAAAACCGAGTCCCGACTTTCGTCTTCCCTTCCCTTGTCAACCCATCCCAGAAATTCACGCTTCATGAGCACGTAGGAATTTGCTTTCGGACATTATTTCCTTCGTCCGTCCGTACGTTGCGTTCATATATATATATATATATATATATATATATATATATATATATATATATATAGCCATGCATATTCTCGAAGTTTTTTATGTATTCTATCGGTATGTGGCTAATAGTAGTGTTTTTAGAACCAAGTTGTTCATGGGTCCATGAGACATCAGCAAAAAATCCATATCTTGAAATATATAGTGTTTTTAGAACCAAGTTGATCGAATTAATAATACTCGTCGTCTCAAGTCTCGACTTAACCCGGTCCTACCAGATATGAATATCATTCCGTCTTCTTACGACTTTTACTCTTCAAACATGAGTTCATGGGTTGCATTACATGAACTGATCGACCGGTTTAAAAGCATATTATAGGCAAATATTTTAATTCTGGTTTACTTAATTACGATTTCTTTGAATCAGCAAGCCTGGTTCGATTTAGATAAAACTAATTTGTAACTTGGAAAATGTATCTGATCGATGATTAATGTGATTATACCCCGTCATCGTAGGGAAACGAGGTGGAATCCAGCCACTCCTCGCCGGTGATGAACTCCGACACCGTGAATTGCAACGCGTCTTCGTAACTCATAACGTGATAACCCGGCCAGGTGACTCGCTGAGTGGTCACCGCACCGGGGCCGCTATTCCCGTACTCTCCATAGTACAACGTGTCCAACCCGGTCCCATTACCGAACCATTCCGACCAGCCGGCCGGGTTTATCAGATCATCGATAAACGACTCGATGTAGACCGTTCGAGAGTAGGGTCTCCACGGGCGGCCCAGGTAGCTCTTCGTCGTCGCGGTGTCGAGGTCGTCGGCGGCCAGGATCGAGCAGTTCTGTATGGAGATGCCCGTCATCTCGTACTCGTCCGTCCGAGACTGAGCGGTGAAGATGTTGCTTTGGCCCGGAAGGGGTCGCCGGGCCACCAGGTTGCAGCCTTGGAAGACGACGGCGGCGTTTCCGAAGATGAAGTCGACGGTGCCGTAGACGTCGCACTCCCGGTAGAATTGCCGAAACGAGTGCACGTACAGGGTGTCCTGGTACCCCACCATGGTGCATTCGTAGAGAGCTGATAGATCGGCGTTCACTCGGAGGGCCACCGCTTGATTTTTCGCCGGACCCGCCGTGTTGTAGATGCTTAGGCCGCGTGCTAAGAAGCCCTCACCGGAGACGGCTGAATTTTGTAGCCAAAAAAAAATGGTTTATTTAACAAAGAAGAACTAAATTATATAATTTCTAATGAACTGTGAAAGAGGAGGATATAAAGAGCTAGGATCTTCCGTTACTTTCTCTATATAGTGAACCCTGTACTTTATCCTTCACAGATTCTGATGAACTGTTTTGGTCATTCAGATATTTGCCATTTACACTCAGTTTCTGGTGGGCAACTGCCATAAATGATGTCATCGACTGACAGCTGCAAGAAGAAGATTAGGTCCACTGGTAGGGACTTTTAGTAATAGACCAAGGTTCTGTGAAGTGGGTTATTGATCTTCCCTCAATTGCAGTTCTATATGATCCAAGAGTCTATTTGATTCTCAAATATGAAGCTTTGAACTAGCTGATATAAAGGAAGAATTCAATGTATATATTTTTCCCAATGGAAGGTTAATGTGATTTGTAATTTGATTCCTTGATTGAAATCGGTAAAAGGGAGATGGGGGAGATGACTATCTCACCTACAGTTGCAGATCTGAAAGTAGTCCAACCATCTCCGACGCTTCTGTTCCCGGTGATCATAGTCGTATCGCTTCCATCGCCCAGCAGAACGATGTTCGTCTTCTGGCTCGGAATCACCACATTTTCATCGTAGAGACCCGCTTTCACGAAGATGATTACCCTGTCTTGACTGTTATCAGGTGCAGATTCGATGGCTTCACCGATGGTAGTGAAATTGCCAGTTCCGTCCTGCGCCACCGTCAGTATCGAGCTGGGGTCATAGTCTTCGCCTGAGCTCAGCAGAATCCTCCTGCTTTTCTTCGATAACCACTTTGGAAATCCCAAAAGCCGTCGGCCCTTCCCGCCGGGGGAGCTCCCTTTCGAAAGAAGCGAGAGGGAATTGCTCACATACTTGTAAGTGTCGGCCATGGAATTGACCAGGGAAGGCTTCATGGGGCCTGTCGCAGAATCTAATCCCTCGAGGCATGTGACCCTGTTGGTGAGCGATGCACTGAGATATGTCTTCACATCGGCCGCGTTTTTTATTCTGTCGATGGATTTCTTCAGCGAAGACAGAGACTTCTGATGGAGTTCTTGACAATCTTGAACGGTCCCCCTCTGTTTTTCGATAATGCCGGAAGACCCGCCAGCTTTCGCGAACAGATCTGTGAGCTTTTGGGTCTCCGAAAGCGCAGTTTTGAGAGATTGGAGAAGGAAATTCAGGATATTTGGGTTGATGCCTATCGAGATGGAGACTTCCAAGGTATCAAAACACGTTTCTGGGTACGGAGCAGATGCGCAGAGAGATTTTACAAGAGAGTTGTTTGCAGCCGGAGATTTCAAAGGCGACGGGCGGGGATGCGAGGTAGGAGAAGGCGCATTTACGGCCAACGTCGCCGTGAGGGAAATGGCAAAGAAGAACAGGAGCTGAAAGTAAGCCATTGATGGAATGGTGGGTGAAGAACTCTGACCGGGTATGTTTAAATACTTGCCCTGGGACTCAACTTGCATGGTTTTCTTCAATCAGTCTGAATTAATTAGGCTAGAGTACAAAACTCTTTGTACAGTCCTATCTTCTTTCTTTAACCGGATAACTTAGGAATCAAGAATTGCTTTTTGGTTTACCCCTGTTCCCATCCCTGTTCCCCAGAGATGAGAAATACCGGGGGCATGCGATTCTACCCAGGGACAATAAAAATCATAATCAAAATGACCTTAAGATTTTTTTTTTCGAGTTATGCAGATAGCAATTGTGGGTGCATTGTTTCGACGATGTGTTCTGGGAAAGTTGTGGCCTTTTTGTCTGGTTTTGATGGAATTTTGTGGCCTCACGAGCAAGATTACAGTGCCCTGTCTTCTTGATATTGGTAAACTCACAGACACTAGTGGACACATAGCGCGTGCTCTTTACGACCAGAAGGGCGATTGACAGCGGAAAGAAAGCAAGTTGTGAATAAGTGATGACTGAACAGTGAGCGTGACTGCATCGCTTGGATTTCAACTTGAGAACTCGAAATTGCAGAAGTTCAGAGTTGCCTATTCTACCCGGTAAAGGTCGACGACGTGCAATTTCATATCCGAAAGCGGCTCTTTGTTCTTTCTGCAGAAAAATGAGTCCTTCCGCGTCTGGCTTTTGTCTCAATCTTTACCCTCTAAGACCCGATCAAGAGATATCAAGTAACTGCAGAAAGGAAAGTGAGGACCCCTAGTTGTTGTCTACCCAGATTACCCGGGGAAGACCACCGACATGGGTAATGGCATGGAAGTGCCTCAGAAGCGACCAAAAAAAGGTGCATTTACCCTGAAAGATGTAAAAAGTAATAACTCCATGGAACATAAGTTCAAACTGCAATTCTGCAAAAGCAGCAGCAAGGACTCATGAATTATGACGGCGAGGAATACGGAGTTCGGCAGTTTAACTTCAGGGGATCATGAGCACCTCTTTCCTATTTGCTGTAAAATATCGCGACACCTCTAATCTACTGTGACGAGGTTATATATGCCCAATGCAGCCCCGGCATATTTAACTCGTTTCGGCAACCGTCCGAGAAGGGGGAAGGGGCTCCATTTTGAAGGCCGACAGAATTGTGGAAGAAGAAAAGATATTCGGAGTAGTTGCAGGTGCATGACCCGTCCATTGTATAAGATCTGAGGCACCTTTTGGATTTCTTTATCTTCTTGGATATTTGTGTAGAAGACAATCAAACGCACAGGAGTTCCATCAGTGCAAACGTTAAATCCTGTCACGAGTCACTGGGATTCCATTCAGTCTGAAATGGAACCCATCTACAGCTAAAAGCGAAGATTTTTTTTTTTTTTTTTTTTTTTTTGGTGTGTGTGGCTTGAATAGTAGGCCATAACATGGCCTCAAGACTCTTTGGCTACGCTGTCGCGCGAACGTGGTCTTAGCCATTTCATGCCGGCTGATGTAGCATTGACCGACAAAGTTTATGTTCAAAGTTCTACGATAAAAAAGACCGGATGCATCATAGTTTTCGCTATATTATGATGTTTTTGGTCACATGTCATTTCATTATTCAGCGCAAGAGGTGATCCGAATTCCGACTCCTCAACGCTATAGATTATAAAACGAGACAAAGAAGGTTACGTAATAATAAATGTAACCATATGCGGCAGTAGTAGTACTGCTTCAGATATTAACCAGTACTACTACCAAGTAGTAACCCGGCGGTCATTTACGTGTGCGACAACAATATATACTTAATAAAAATTCCATGAAATTTGTATTAATAGACTATTAAGAGTCTCAATTAGACGCCAAATTACTCACACGAAAAGCATTCTTTCATTCGTTAATAGTAAATTTGTAGATACAAAGATGAAGATAGTAAAGAGTAACCAACCTATATATATCCGCCAGCCAAAATTTTACCTAGAAGGAAGAAATTACAAGAAGAAAGAAATTTTACTTATAAATCAAGATCCAAACCCCACCACGTGATGGGCAACCAACGGTATGCATCAATTAGCCTGAACGCGGTAACATTGTAGACCTCCCACGGTTGGGTGAGTATGTGATAGGTGGTCCAGTTAACCCGGCCTGTAGTGTTCGACCCCAGTCCAGTGTTCCTGTACTCGGCGTAGTAGACGTCATCCGGGGGCGTGGTTGGGTTCCACTGGCGCCACCCGGCCGGGTCGACGATCTTCGAGAGATACGTCTGCATGAACACGACGGTCGCGAAGGATCCCCAGGGACGGCCCAGGTAGGTCCGGGTCCCGTTGGGCGACCGGCGCAGCGACTCCTCCGCGTCGACCCGGCAGTTCTGGAATGAGAAGCCCGTGGTCTGATTCAGGCTTTTGCGTCCATGGGCCGTAACGGCGTTGTACTGGCCCGGGTTCGGTTTCCGGGCCAGGATGTGGCAGTTTTGGAAGGCGGCCGCCGCGTTCCCGAATATGAAATCGACGGTGCCGAGGACGTAGCAGTCGCGGAACATCTGACGGAGGGAGTGGGCGTAGAGCGTGTCCTGGTACCCTTCGAACCGGCACCGGTAACAGATCGAGAGGTCCGACCGGGACCGGAAGGCCACGGCTTGATGGTTCGACGGACCCGCCCCGTTGTGGAACGTCAAATCGCGACCGATGAACCCCGGTGCATCCACACCTGCGCCACCAACGAACCCCGTTCATCAAAATCGGCACTTTCTTTGCATGATTCACGAAAAATAATCGTATAATTAGTACATGCTTGCTCTCCGTATTTATATAAATAACTTACCAAAGGTGGCCGATTCGTAAGTTGAGAAGCCTCCGACGACGCTCCGGTCACCGGAAATAATTGTTTTCTGCATTCCGTCGCCGATGATCGCCAAATTCCTCTTGCTCCGGTTAATCCTCACTATCTCTTCGTACTTGCCTTCCTTCACGTAAATCACGAACCGCGCGCCATTGGAGTAGGGTACCGACGCATTCACAGCATCCATGACGCTCGTAAAGTTCCCGCTTCCGTCCTTGGCGACCGTGAGGTCGATCTTCAAATCTTTCAAGCTCGACATCAAGAACTTGATGTCCTCCTTCACGAACCACCCGAAAGGTTCGGTCGGAATGGGTCCACCGGCGCCGGCGCCGGCTGCCGATTCGCCGTTCACCATCGACAGAATCGCTTCGAGTTTCTCGATCATCATATTGAGGAAGCCGCGAACAAGGATTTTGGTCTTCTCGTCTTGGGTCTGCTCGAACTCTTCGAGGCACGTCTCTTGATTGGTCATGGCGGCGCTCAGCCACGCGTTGAGATTGGAGCCGTGTTCACGGAGCCGGTTGCGGCCTTGCATGACGGCGTTGAAGACCCAGAGCAGCTCTTCAGCGGTGTGGTCCAAGAGCTGCAGGCAGTCGGCTGCGGCTTTCCTGATGAGTACCCTGCTTTCGTCGTGGCTCCGTTTATGCGCGTTGTGGATAATTTTCATGAAGGTGGTACTGGCGTGGAGGTGGTAGCTCGCCGATCCGATGGCTGAGACGAGCCTTTTTTCGAAACCATGGGCGGCGTTCGCCGATATTGGTGTGTCTGCGTATGGTGAGCCATTTGTTGATGTGATGAACAGGACGAGGAAGATCAGGACTGCGGAACAGAGCGAAGCTCCGAAGCGACCCATCGGGGTTTCGGGGAAGCGAATTCCAGAGAGGAGCCGGAGTAGAGAAGACGAACAGCCCGAGAAGGCATCAAATTAATAAGAGAAGACGAACAGCCCGAGAAGGCATCAAATTAATACTGACCATTAGTACTTAGGAGAAACGTACAGCTCTTGTGTTTCGAACCCTTTAGAACTCTGATAAACAAATGATCCGACTGATATAGGAGGTAGGAGGGGACTGGAGTCTTGAAACGACGGCGGAGGCTTCACTTCCTAATATCTCTCGATTAAATAGGAAACTGACGACAGTCCCGCCTTTTGCATGAACGCGTAATAGGGACGAGCTTCGGACTCTTAGCTGTTGGCATTGAAGTCTTATATATCCCTCGCTTGGACCGGGATATGCTACAACCCAGAATCCGGGTCGCACAATTAATGCGAGAAGAAGGAAAAAACGGGAAAGTGGACTGTCAAGAAGCATATAGCAGTACTGTAAAATAACTCTCTTTGAAAGCATTGATTTAAGGTTGTACCGAATGAAATTAAGCAATGGTTTTCAGCGTTACTATGTGGTTTAGCAGCGCTTCTAAGCATCGTCATTTTGGACTCTGTTCATATCATAATCTGTTTTTTACCCAGACCGCAGCCCGACCCGGGTCTGCCCCTGTTTTTTCGGTCTGCCTTCGTTGAGTTACAGCACTCCATGGAGACCACCACTCAACTGAGCCAACTTATCCACTGGGCCAACTCCGAGTTTTTCTATGGTTGCTAATTGTATTAGACTCTTAGATTAATCTTCATTGTTTGCTTTCAAATCCGATTTTTGCTTATCAAGTCGATCTCACCATAAATGAGGTATTGTTTGAAAAAAAAAAAATTTCTTCTTTCGTATATTAATTTGCATCTATATATAGTACAGAACGAACCAATTATTGTATTGATTCACCAACCACACCCAACAAGTATAGATTTCCATTTACACGGACGTGATAATCAATTGAATTTGGTAGGTGTTAACAGATAGGGTTCTAATGAGGTAGGAGATTTTGGTCCGCAAGGAGATACGCAACGCCCCATTTCCTTTGAAGGTTATACACCATTAGTTTTGTTAGATATTAATCATTATGATGAACCTGATCAAGTTTTTTTTTTTCTTTTTCTAATGAGGTTGCTCAAGCCACGAAACCCAAATCTGGCACTCTTTTGATGTACACTAACTACCTTAAATTCGGGAAAGGCTAGCTGTCCTCAAATTAAGTAGCCAGGCGTCCAACGCTCAAAAGTTTCTTCGCCAACGCAAGGACTCATTTCGACAAATTAGACGATTATGTGTGAAGTTGGATCCCATCTCTTTTAATTAAGATAAGCTTATTTCTCCTACGAATAACATTTTATACCGGTAAAAGTAAGCCGAAGTAATTTCTAATGACATTCAGCCCATAAACAGAATTTTATGCTTTTTTCATATTTTACTGATCTGAAAGAATACATATATATTTCATATACATACAAAAATTAACAACACAAAATTAAAAAATTATCAAATTAAAGTACCGAACATCGACATGTTCGAGCCAATCCGGAAAACCTCACATCACGATCAGATATTTTTGCCACCCTTGGATCAGTTGAGCGGCCATCCCATTATTGATTAACAATTACAGGCCCTCCAATATTTGGTTTTTTTAATTTAATTTACCTCCAAATTAACTATACAGCAAGACCGGCCGTGTACTTCACCCCCGTCGCCGGCAACCAGAGATTGCCGTCGATGAACATCTCGACGGTGAAGTTTCTCGCCTGAGCCGTATCGTTGAGGACGTGGTACCCGGGCCACTTGACTCGGCTGCCCAACCCGGCCCCGGGGCCGTAGTTCATGAACTCGGCATAGTAGAGCGAGTCGAGTGCGAAATCCCCTTGCCACTCCAGCCACCCCTCAGGCCGAATCACGCCGCTCATGTACGACTGCAAGAACACGGTCCGGGAGTAGAGCTTCCACGGCCTGCCCAGGTAGGTCAACGTGGCGTTCTGCGACGCGAGGAGGTCCGAGTCGGCGGAGATGTTACAGAACTGGAGGGCGAACCCGGTGTTCTGCTCCGGCTCTTTCCGGCCCTGTGCGGTCACGGAGTTTTTCTGGTTGGGGAGAGGCTTCCGCGCCTGGATCAGGCAGTTCTGGAACACCACCGCGCCGTTGCCGAAGATGAAGTCGACGGTGCCGGTGATGTGACATTCCCGGTAGAACTGTCGGAGGGAGTGGGCGTAGAGCGTGTCTTGGTACCCGTGGATCCCGCACCGGTAGACGACGGAGAGGTCCGAGTCCGAACGAAGCGCCACCGCCTGGTGCTTCTCCGGCCCGGCCGTGTTCTCGAACGTCATGTCTCGAACGATGAAACCCCTTCCAGAAACAGCTGCAGCAGCACATTAAAGCCCCAAAACACAAAATCAGTCAAAATATAGCAATTTGACAATTATGTCCATCCACATCACATGGACCCGCGATCCACAACAATTTTCGTTAGGTTTATACACTCAAGAATGATCACAGGTTCGAACCGATTAAACATTTGATCTATGTCTAACAAGTAATCCCCAAAACAGAGTAATTTTAGCAAATTTAAGACGACAACGGTCTACCACTGAATAAACCAGCAAAGGCATTGAGTGCCTCGTCTACAATAACGCACCACGTGAAACTGGCACAAGTTGTACCCAGCCTGCACGGCCACGCCCAAAAATCATATAGATAATAACCCATGCATGGCTCGCATTCACCCACAGTGGGACCGTGGTCCAGTGGACCTTCGTCCCCTTTCAAGTTAAAAAATTCCTAAGCAACAAAGGACTGGATTGACTGCAGAAAGATAATTTGGTTCGTATAGAGTTCGTACCGAAAGTGGCCGACCGGAAAGTCGTCCAGCCGTCGATGAAGTTCCGGTTACCGGTGATGACCGTCAGGCCGATGCCGTCCCCAATCATCATCAAGTTCCATTTCTTCTTCTTAATCTCGACGTTCTCTTTGTAAACGCCCTTTTTTATGTAGATAACGAAGCGGCGGGAGCTGTTGTCCGGCGCGGCCTTGACGGCTTCCATGACCGTCGTGAAGTTCCCCGTCCCGTCCTGCGCAACCGTCACGTCCGCCCTCGCTCCCGAGATGGGGGCCTGCAGGAGCTTTCTCTCCCCCGCCGACATCCAGTCAGGGAACCCCATGTCTCTCTGGAGCAACTTCCTCCCACCGCCGGGGAAGAAGTTGGCTCCAGGGATGTCCCGGACCATTTTAAGGACCTGTGAGACGGAGGAAGTAACGGCGGTGAGCCCCCCGGCGACGAGTTGCTTCACGATTCCGTCCGTTCCGTCCGTTCCGTCGAAGCCGTCGAGGCAGGTCTCTTGGTTCCCGAGCGCCGCGCTCAGCCACGCTTTGAGGTCGGATCTCTCCTTCCCGATTCCCGTACCTGAAACAGAGTGGCCACGGCCTGTGAGTATACATTCCCCATTCTTAAAATTCGAATGGACTCGACGTTAATATCGAGCTCACATACCATTAACTTTTTTGTTGGGATATTTGGAGGCCGCGAGGGACCAGGTGAGCTCGTCGGCCGAGAAGTCTAGGAGCTCGGCGCAGTCGTCGAGGGCATTAGAGAGGCGACCCCCGCCGAAGGGCCCGGTGAACCTGGAGATGATGGAGAGCACGCTCTGGATTTCGGAGATGGTCGATTGGATAGTGGAGGAGAAGATGGCCGAAGGCACGGAGAGGCATTCCGATTGGAGATCAGCAACATTACTCGAAGAGAAAACGGGAACTGAAAGGAGGAGAAAGAGGGGGAAAACGGCAAAGAATCGACTGATCTGTCCCATATTTTGGCCAAGTGATCGAACAGGGAGTTCTGCGCGCGAGAATCGAGAGAGAGAGACGGACAGAGTATCGGAATTCCGAACGCCTGAGAAGCGTGTCGGCCCAGGGCCGAGGATAGAGAGAACAGGGTGGAAGAGCAGTACGAGACTTTGTTTCGAGTGCCAATGCTCTGCTCGCCGTGGTTTTTATAGTGACCGATCGTCCATTAAAATTGCCATCTGTTAAGCTTTTAATTTTTTTTTTATCGAATATCGGGAGGTGAAAACAGGAAAAGAAGCTCTGAAAAGCCGTCGGGGGAGCCATATCTGCAGTAATTGTTCACAAGTGCCTTAAAAAGTTAAACCTGTAAAAGTGTAGCTCACACTGTCACTAGCAGAGAAGAAGAAAGAAGATTAATATATAGCGCGTACCACGTCCGTATTTAGTAGAATTACAGTTGCGGGCACTTTCATCATCTTCATTCAAAAGTCAAAACCTCTGCTCAACATATATACTTAGATGTTAAATACCTGGTATATATTCGTACATCCGCCATTTTCAATCTTCATGATATTCTGAAAAATAAGAAACCGACAGCACTTGACAACCATTAATTTCATCACATTTGCGAGCTTCCGCTACTGATCGTATTAAATCTGCTTCGGTGACAAGAGAAGCCTCCCATCACTTTTCAAATCCGGACCAGTACAACTTACCATTAAATTTCAAGGAAAATGTCAAACGATCAAACTGGAGGAGACGCATTAATTTTTAGTACAATCCTATAAGCCAAAAACACAAAATGGGTCGACGAAAAAAAGGGAGATCTGTGACTCTCCCAGGACGATTACAGGAGGGCAGATTTTGATCAAGAAATAAATCAGACATCCGACTCAGCGTGGTCCGACGCTGCTACTCAATTCCGGTTGTCTTGGTCACTTTCGGCAAACAAAAGGATCCTCCGACATGGCGCTTTTGCCGTGTGGGTCCAGTCTCTTTCCCGTTCCTCCCCTCCAGTTTTTGTCTTTATTAACTTAATGCTCCGTTAATTTTCACTGTTTCCACAACTTTTCCTTTCTGTCACGGCGACAGCACCACCATGCAATCTTTGCATAGACTCCAATATTTTCGTGCCTAATGGACTAATAGCGATGGGTATTAAGAGTCACGGTTACGACTTGGCCGTGGTCAGTCTGGCCTGGCCTAAACGTAGCGATTCTCGATTTATTGCGCTTGCAGGCTTCATGTGATGTGTTTCCTCCATACTTGACCCATTAATGGCATTAGCCACCGTTGACCGCCGTCGGCTTCCTCCACCGCCGTGCCGGTTTCGCTAACACGACGTGGGTACAGTGCCCAGAGACGAAGTCCGAGACGAGACTTCAGATAGCGCGGGTATCGGGTAATTAAATTGATCTCGACGAAGCTTCGCCCAAGTTTCTTCTTTCCCGCGTCACTGAACAGGAATAAATTTTTTAGCAGGGGAAGATCCCCATGAAGTAAAAGCGCTGGGCCGACACGACAACACTGTTGATAATCTTTCCGACTGTGGATCGAGCGCTTTAGAGTGGAAAGAGCGACCGGCTTGCGCAAAGCAACGCGATATCAGGAATCGAAACAGTACACGCCGAGACGCGTATACATCACAGTTGAGGTTATACTATATATATATATATATATATTCTCTTTTTCCATCTATGGTGCGTCTCCTTTTCTTCTGGGCCAAAAGACTGTGATGCACACATGCTGCAACATGCATATCTTCCGCTCATTAATTCCAGAGAGTACCTTCTCTCTTAGCTTTATGCTTCGGCATTATCCGTCTACGCGCTTGATTAAAGTCAGCTTCCAAAATCGATGGGCTCTTCTCCTCAAACCATATTCCAACGGTTCATTCAATGACCTGATCTAGGACCACTTTCATTCCCAATCCTTCTCCTTCTTTGTTTAGATTAACAGGGGAGGTGGGTGTGAGCTGTGATATGTGACTGTGAGCAGTCTCTGGGCTTTCGACAAATATAATACAAATTGGCTTTTCTTTTCTCATGGAAAAGTTGATGTTTCCTGCTTTTGATAGTTACCGCTGATACTGCTGATCGCATACTCTGCCCACTTCGGCGCTTTCGTCGAGCTCCTGGTTAACAACCAGACTATGAAGCCGTATCCGAGCAAGAACGAATGAAATTCAGGGTGCTGGGATCAAATATTGAGAGTAGACGTGAGAAGATATAACTGCATCTGACAAGCAATTTATGTCGTTGTGGGTGGTTGGATCGCATTTACTGAATCCCCCATCGTCAATTGATCTTCTCAGCTTTCTGCGAGATTTTTTTTTTCTTTGAGTTACTCTTCTTCTCCCTCGTAAAAACATGTTGTGATCGATAGAGGAAAAATATGGACTTGGAAACGAGCAAACGGTGGTGCGAGAGTCAAATACAGCCTTATCAAATTGGTGAATTCTTGTTCTATTAGTAGGATAGTAACAAACGAAATTAATGAACCAGACGGATACATGTTCGTGATTATAATGAAGCAGCAAGGGCAAAAACTAATTCTTAGTAGTTACATTCATGTCTATTGTAAACCAGCCTGGGCTAAAACTAAATGTAAGCAGTTACGTTCGTGTTCTTAAGAAACCAGTCTGGGCTAAAACTAATTTTCAGTGATTTATATTATTGGATTAAGAAGATAGGATTGCGCACACCTACTCCCCTTAAAAATATAAAAGAATATTTTTTTTATAAAATTATATTTTTTAGAGGATAAACCCTAGGCGTAAATGGTTCAGATTAACAAGTGTGTGAGATAGGTAGTGGCTAAGTGCAACTAGCATTATTCTAACAACTAACTTCAAATAATGAAAATCAAAAGTATTGGCCTGAAAAATAAATGGTCAATTACTATAAATTTATGATTCAATGAAACCAACCGAAAAAAGATATTACAAAGTACAAACAATGAAATCTTCTATAAAAAATAAAAAAGGAGAAAAAAGAGGTGAAAGATACGAACTAGCCAAAATTTACTTAAAGCCATAAGAAAACGAACCACTCGAAGCCATTGATGGGGCTCAATATTGCTGAAAATAGCAATCTATTAAAGTCTTAAGAAACAACAACACCAAACCCAAAAAAAAAATACTGAATAGGTTAGAGTTAGACTGAGGTCTAGAAATAAAAAATAATTAAAAAGAAAAACCAGAGTGAAATAGATTTGGGGAAGAAAAGATTGTAATTGTCAAAGAGAAGTTATTTTGTATCCGAAAAAAAAATGATATCAGTACTTCTTGATTTTACTTCGAGGTTTTACATCCTAATGTGGCTGCATAGTTATTTAAGTACTGATATTATTTTTCTTGATTTTAATATACAAAATGGCAAACTTCCATACTAGTTACTTATGTATTTTTTTATATTATAAATATATCATACCATATATTAGCAAACATATCCTTTCACACCCATCTCTATGTTTTTTTTGGGAAGTTGTTTGGATTTGTAAAATGCTAGTTACACCAATGGGCAAAACGTACCAACCAATAAAAAACAAAGCTGCCAACTATCATTACTCTTTTTGAGTGGTGATAAGGGTACAGCGAATTTTTACTATGGTATCTTGATATATTAGTTCGAGGCTTTACATCTGACATAGCTGTCTTCCTAAGAGTCTAGTTGGCAATCCAGATATGGCTTAAGGTTTAGGATTACCTAAAAAATAAGTAAAAAATTTTTATTTTATATCTTACCTGGACTACCAAGGAGGATGCATGTCAAGCTGTAAAGAGTCACATTACATTAGGCATATCACCACTCCTTTTAAAACGAAGGTAAGAGGACTCTTATACTAACCCGAATTGATTTGTGCCTACGGGGGACCAATATAGATCGTGACTTCCTAGTTCCCCCGAAAAATTTAATTCGCACCAAACGGATACAAACTGAATCGCAAACCGGCCTGCGGCACCAGCCCAGCAAGCGCTATCCACTTGCGAGGAGCAAACTTCCCACGCCGGTCTTAACTGTTCATCTGTATGTCTTTCAATTGGTTTACGTGCTTTTAATATCGCCAGCGTGGTTGATTATAACCGAATCATGCATGAGTCAGCATCTTTATCCCCCTTGCTTACAACTCCACGACACTCCCATTTTAGCGCTCCTTCCCTGCCTCGGTTCTTCCGTCTCTTCCACCTCCGAGTCTGGAAATTCCAAGTGTTTGATTCGACTGGAGTCGCTCGCGATCGGTTATCATGATTTGGAGGCGCTTTCGGCCCTGGGCGGCTTCGGATTCCCTCTGCAGAAGAGTGAAGCCAACTTTCCCCGATCATGGCGCTCCCATCGCTTCAGGTTTTCGGGAACCGCGGGCTCCGACTGGGGCCCTTGTTTCGCCGTTGACGCTGTCCCCCTTTCGCGGTCCCGCGTCGAATGTAATTCCTGCTCGTGTCGACGTGAGTTTCTGCTCGTTTCCAATTCTGTAGTTGGAACTTGGAGGTGCTTAATGGGTTTGTGTCGAAATTACTTAGAGGTCGCTCTGCTTGTGGATTTCCTGTTTCAATCTTCAAATCGGTGTTTTGTTCGAATTATATAAAATTCATTTAACGGCTTGTGTTTACTTAGTCGTTCTTAGGCGAGAAACACTTTATCCTGCCTCTTTCCTCGCTTCTATTAATCTTGTCATAATTGAGATGTCGGTGGTTGGGCTGACATAAATCAGCACGATAAACGCGACCATATGTTCTTCCTTAGCCAGCCTGTGGCACATGTGTTGTTCCTTGTATTGTTTGGCTGTTAACTTCAAAATTAGCATCAGACGGAGGCTCGATCACGTCCATACATGGAATTAGTTTTTACAAGCTGCAGTAACAGCTGCTTTGCACTGCGAAATGCAAGATCATGCTGCTGTACTGCCATTCCAATGTTGTGGGGGTATTACTAGGAATAGTCTATGTTTTGCATCATGTTAAACTTATTTCCCGCTTCATTTCTAATTCGCGTAGCTTAACCTATGATGCTGTCTCAATCAGTTGTTAATGGTAAAAATGTTTTTTTTTTACACTTCTTCATTTTACTTCTTGCCTATTTGTTTTGAAGTATCGTTGGGAAAATCAATTATATGGAAGCACAAATTAAAGGTTCTATAGAGTATAATTTATGGGAACCAACCTGTCTATTCCCTTTCATTCGTGTGTAGATAAATAATCAATGCATGATTCCTAGATCTTGCTTTTCAACTGCAACGTGGATTGATCCTCCCTCTGAGGAGATAGTTGAAGTCCCTTTGGCGCAAACTGGTGAAGGCATAGCTGAGTGCGAGCTGCTTAAATGGTTTGTACAAGAGGTGAGGAAGATTAATACTTTTACTACTCAAGAATTTATCCAATATTCTGTTCTGAAAAAAATGTTTATCCAGTGTTCTGTTGGCTAAAGCTCCGTGATGCAAGCATCCACTTATTTTTATTTTATATGGTGCTTTTCCATTTAAAGGAGTTTTCTGATATTTCAATTTCGTCAGGAAAATGTATGTTCCTCTTTAAGTAAAGGAAGAAAGAAATATGTTTATTTCTTTTGGATTGACAAATATCATTCGTTTGGAATTTTCCTTTCAATTCAATGGCATTAATGCAATAACATAAGCAACCGAGAAGCTAGTATGGCTTACAAAATTCAAGCTTCTCCTATTATACTTTTAGCTTTCCTGGGATACATATTATATTTTGGAGTAGCACATGTAGTCCTTGATATCACTCTTGTAAATTATGATTGATACAGCACAACATGAAATCGCCAATATATTTACATTTTCAACGTAGTAATAGCCTGTCCTTTGTACTAGATTCTGTTGCAAAAAAGTGCATTCTCTCTGAAAGATGGCTTTATCCTTTTTTACTTTTTTTCATGGACATTGTATAAGTATCATTTTTAAAGATGGTTTTAGGGCTTCTTAAATCTCTTTTTCTGGGAATGTTTCTGGGAAGATTCTCAGCTGTGCTAGAGTCTAGTTCACTGCAGGAGAATCTAACCAGAGATAGAAAGATAACATCTAATTTTTTTAGAGTGGACACATAAAAATTAGTTTGAGGAATGTGAGTTGTCTATTGCTGTCTCTCAATGACATGCATAAATGCATGTCAGCATGATCAGGAAGATTAAAATCAGTAGTTATTTTTTTTACAATTTTCAAATAGTACATCCTGATTTTTAACAGAAACATAAAAGCTAGAAGTTAAATGGTTGCACGTTCAGCTAACTGCAGTATTTCTTTTCAGTGATAATTCCTTTGCCTATTTCTTTTAGGGTGATCAAGTGGAAGAGTTTCAACCTCTTTGTGAAGTCCAGAGTGACAAAGCAACTATAGAGATTACGAGTCGATACAAGGGAAAAGTTCACCAGATTCTTCATGTCCCCGGTGACATTGTGAAGGTAGAAATGTTAAATATTCCATATTTTATGCTGTAGATAGGTTGTGGATCACTGGGTTTAGTATGTACACTGTGAATTGTATAACCTTATTGGATTATTGTGAAAAATATCATTGACTGCCTCTGAAAATGATGCTTAAATGACAGCATTGATTGTTGTTTTTAGGTGTCATCTGATTTTTTTTGTTGTTTTGGCAAATCTTATTCGATTTTTTTATTTATTTCTTATTTTATTCACATACCTTTGAAAATATCTAGCTCACTGTTTCTAAATAAAATACTGCTTGCGTTGATTATTATTGTGCATAGGAACTTGTAGTCGGCTTGAATTTCTAGGAAAATGAATTAGAGCATGTTAACATGTGGAAAGCTGGTTTTAATTCGACGCCTAAACAACTAAAATCGAAGTACCTCTCAGCCGAATAGTATTCCCTTTATCTAGATAATGCTTAATTGAAGTGTGATATCTGTTGTCTTTATAATCCTTTATATGTTATTTACAAGATGAAATGGCTCAATTTGTGTCACTGTGCTACCAACCTACTTCTGTCATTATGATGTGATCATTATAAAAATGAAGACTTTCTTTAATTTCAAAGTGCAGGTTGGTGATACAATATTAAAGGTACTTATTGCAGGAAGTGAGTCAACAAGTTCTGATTCTTCAGATGAGTCCTCTTTTGAAAATTGTGAGCAACCTGAACCAAGTCCTCAGAGTTCAGTTCTCAACAATGGTAACATCAGAAGGGTTTTATCTACGCCTCCTGTTCGAGCCCGTGCTAAGCAATATGCTCTAGATATAAATGACATAAAGGGTACAGGTGAAGATGGTAGAGTCTTAATGGAAGATGTGCTGGAGTATGCTGCTAACAGAGGAATTTGTAAAGAACCATCAGGTTTTTCACAAGTTAATCCTGAAGTGCTGGAGATGCAAAGTCTTCTAAAAGATGTTACTGAACGCTGTTATGAGGACAAGACAGTTTTACTTCGGTAAGGCCTCTACTGACATGCTTGAGATAACATCTGGTTATTGTGTGATTTTTCTATGGAGTATGGTAAGTTTCAGATTCAAAATCTTGGAGATAAACCTGGACCATCTGTTTTAGTCTCTGCTTTGCAAGGAACGGGTGGTCGTTGGCATACCTCGAGTCACTCCTTTAAGTTGTTTGGATACTTTGAATCTCCCTGTCTGGTGTCCTAGCTGTCTTACCAATTGATATAGTTGTCTCAGTTCATCAGAGTTGCCACCTTTCAACTGGTGGATCCAGTTGTGCATGTGCTTGTCATCTTAAGCTATGTGTGTTCATCAGAAACCACCGGTTGCTAGGAAACTGCTCGTCTTTGGTTTCATATTGAAAAAATCTGTTAAGTAATTTGCTTACTTTCAAAGTTATGGTCTGGCAGTATTAGCTATAGTAACTCTTTATTTCCTTAAACTTCATTGTGAAACTTATGACAAGGACAATCTAATTTTATGTTCTTACTTTCTTTTTTTTTAGAGGATTTCAGCGTGCAATGGTTAAGTCTATGACAATGGCAGCAAATATTCCACATTTTCATTTTTTGGAAGACATAAACTTTGACAAACTAATGAACCTCAAAGCAGCTTTCAAGCATGAGACGGCAGATGCAGAAGTCAAGATCACATATCTTCCATTTTTAATTAAATCGCTTTCAATGGCTCTGGATAAATATCCAATATTGAATAGTTCTTTTATTGAGTCGTCAAATGAAGTGATCTTTAAAGGTATGTTATGTGAAAGAGCTAATTAATTATGTGTCATTTTTAATTTATTTTGATGGTTTTAACCACTTTTTTTCTTAAGTCTGAGATAGAACTGAAATTGTAATCTAAATTGCTTTTCATGGTAGGGTCCCACAATATTGGAGTTGCCATGGCGACTCCTTATGGTTTGGTTGTACCTAACATTAAAAAAGTTCAATCACTAAACATTTTGGAGGTCAGTGATAGCATCTTCTGTCTCTTCACTTACTCTTCTGCTGTTCTGTTTGTGCTGAGATTTATTATTTTGTCAGATAACGAAGGAACTGGTGAGGTTACAACAAATGGCATCCAATAATAAGCTTAGCTCTGATGATGTTTCTGGGGGAACCATTACTATAAGCAACATTGGAGCAATTGGCGGCAAATTTGGATGTCCTCTTGTCAACTTACCTGAAGTTGCCATTATTGCTCTTGGGCGGATCCAGAAAATTCCACACTTTGGTGATGATGGGATAGTGGTTCCTACTGCCATTGCCAATGTAAGGAAGAAGTAATATGAACTTATTTCCCACATGATTGCATCATTCTTTTGCTATATATGTATGATATTTCCATGTAAATGTAAATGTTTGTGTGCACTGTGGATTGGCACCTCGTAATTCCATGAAGGAATTTGATTTAGTGGCAGGCACTGATGGCAATTACTTAGTGTTTTACTTGTTCATGTTTGTTTGAGGGACTCTTTCACTAGAAAATGTCACTAGCAGTCGTTAAGAATATTTGGTGCATTAAAACACTTCCCAGATATTGCATGATCATGTTTTTCAGTGCAAGATCTGTTTTTAATCAAAAGAAATGAGGGATGTCTTATATGAACCTATATTGGTTAAAGCTGCATGAGTTGGCATCCTCATATTATGCTGTTTTGCTTTCTTGCTGCTTGATGATGCTAGCAGGTGTCTGTTAATTGATTGTATTTTTATGTTATATTTTGGTTGTCAGGTTGTTGTTGGAGCTGATCACAGAATTGTGGATGGAGCCACCGTTGCCAGATTCTGTAATGAATGGAAATGCATGGTCGAAAAGCCTGAACTGCTTTTGTTGCATATGAGATAAATCTGGTCGTCAACGTTGTCCACCTCAGGAGAATCCTACTGATCTACCTTCTGCCAAACTCTCTGCATACACCCAAAAAAATAAATATAATACATCACATTTACTCGGCAAAATCTGCCTAAGAATCATTTGTTGTGTAGTGTACAGAACTGCAAATAAATCTTGTTATAGAAAAAGCAGAATAAAAATAGCCAGTACTGCCATGTCTTTTAACTTGTGCTTGTTTTGCTGCAAATTCAGCAAATATAATAGCATATTAGGTACTGTGGGCTTCAGATATTTATACATCTAGATCTTGCTAAACAGTGGAATTAGTGACCGAGATAGCTAACCCGTTTAATTTGCATCTTTTTGAATGTCCAAGAGGCGGCATTCCAGCAATTATACAAGCAGTTTCGGTATCTAAAGTTTTTCTTTTCCAGAGATTGAGTTTCATTGGGGGTTCTGACTTCCAAATCTATACCCAGGCTGAGTTATAAAGAAAAAGAGCGTTAGCCACCAGGTTTCTAAGGGTGTGATTGGCTAGGCTATTTAGATGAAAGAGTAACTCTTATAGATATAAAAAATGTTTCTGTAGAATTTCTTTTTAGAGAAATTTATCCCATGGTCGTGTGTGACTCAGCTGAGACAACACAGATTACGAGTTAAACGGTTTAAATCAGTGTCAGAGTCAGATTCATGCCCACCGAGTCTCCAATCCGGCGGAAAGAGAGGTAATGACGACTAACTCGGCCGATCCGACTCAGCCAATCCGATGTGGCTGGCTACCCAAAAGACACCGATCCAAGAATCCATACATGTGCTGATCCAACTCTTTCTCGAACAAGAATTGTGTAGGCCTAGAAGGCCCAGTTAAAGGAGGGATGACCACAGAGTGATGTGGTTCGCGATCTACTTTACGGAAAGAAGAGAGGACTAAAACCCTAGCTTATATCTTTCGTCTCCCGTCACTGGCATTGGAAGTAGGAAGCTGGAGGAGTAGCGGCGGAGCCGAGGAGGGAAGCATCACAGTGGACAGCCATGGTAGGATGTATTCGTATGTAGTTTTCAAATGAATCTTCATCGGCTTCACAGGCTTAGACTTAATTATCTCTCCCTCTTTTCCTTAGGGTATCGATTTGGTCGCCGGTGGAAAAAGTAAGAAGACCAAACGGACCGCTCCAAAGTCCGATGATATTTATCTCAAGCTCATCGTTAAGGTTTGTCTCCTGTTGATTTTTCCTCGCTCTGCGTTTCCTTTCCTGTGTCAATGCGTGCTCACATCCGTCGGTTGTTACTTCGTTCAGCTCTACAGGTTTCTCGTCCGGAGGACCGAGAGCAAGTTCAACGCCGTTATTCTGAAGCGTTTGTTCATGAGCAAAGTGAACAAACCTCCGTTGTCCCTTTCCAGATTGATCCGTTTCATGAAGGGCAAGGTGTGAAAACGCCCTTTTTAAAATTTTTTTTTTTTTTGGTTCGCTCGTATATGCTGGTGTTAAGTTTGTTGCGGCTTTGCATATTTAGGAGGACAAGATTGCTGTACTTGTTGGGACAGTGACCGACGATACGAGGGTTTATGAGGTTCCAGCAATCAAAGTGACAGCTTTGAGGTTCACGGAGCGTGCGAGAGCTAGGATTGTTAAGGCCGGTGGTGAATGTTGGACTTTTGACCAGCTGGCTCTGAAGGCACCGCTTGGGCAGAACACGGTATGTTTCAAGATCTCCTTTGTGATGTGAATACCAGATTGCATCTTTGGGTTTTCATTTTCTTGTCTCATTTACGTTCCGTTGTGACTTATAATTTCTCTACTTTTACTTGGTGCGTTTCCAGAATTTCCCGTGAAGCTCGTGACATATATACAAGCTGAATCATTCACGTTTTTTTCGTTTATTGGATTTGGATATGATAAATGTATTGCAACTGAATAGCTCAGTGGGGGTACCAGGTGTCTTTAATTGTTACAATTTCCATTAGTGTTCTTCTTCCATTGTCAGGAAGGAGTAGGGTTCTTGTTGAATGAGGGAAGAATTGCAATTTTTAGAAAGAAAATGCTATGAGACTTCGTGAGGGTAAATTTTTCCATATGAGATTGGACATTTTACCCTAGGCATTCTCCCCTTTTCGAGGTCCTTAACAGTGATCAGTTATCCCATTATTATAACTCTCCTTTCCCATAACAATGACTTTTCGAGGTGCTTAACAGTGATCAGTTAGCCCATTAGTATAACTCTCCATTCCCATAACAATGTCTCTGGGGCCACCAGAATATTGGCTAATGAAACAAAATTTAGTTGAATGTGCTAAAATTTTTGGATATAAGCTTTTATACGAATTCTCTCTATTCCTGATTGCAAGGAATTAGGTTAGTTCATGTTATAAGCCAATTTTTATCTGTATACTCAAATTGGCATGTTGTGCTTGCGGGAAATCATTGTCATGCTGAGACTGGAAATAATATCTGATTTACTTTCGTGCATCATTAGTCTCCATAGTTTCAAATAGTACGGTCATTTGCTACATTAAGTTTTTGAAGAAGATGCGGATATCTAAAACTGACCATGTGGAGGAAATGATATAGCTGTGTCCACGTGAATGGATTACCTGATCTGCTAATGATACAAACTATGTATATTAGAACACTGCATTATCTTTCAGTACCCCCATTATTTGATTCTATGCGGACTGCTGCTTTCTCTACCATTGGCATTTACCTTTTCCTCTTTGATGTGATCAGGTGCTACTTAGAGGTCCAAAGAATTCACGTGAAGCTGTGAAGCACTTCGGTAAGGCTCCTGGTGTGCCTGGCAGCCATACCAAGCCATACGTGAGAGCCAAGGGTAGGAAATTTGAGAGAGCTCGAGGAAGAAGAAACAGCAGGGGCTTCAGAGTTTGAGCTGGCCCTAATTTGCTCTAGAAAGGTGGAGTTTGTAGTCGTGTTAGGAGAGGTCACGACTGATGCTCGCTTTTTAATGTTTTTTGTAGGTCCCTTTTGCATATTCTGAATGAGTTTTAATTTTTCGTGTGGATTCTATAAGTCTGATGCTTAAGATTTTATTCATCCAATGATTTTTAGCTGATCATCTGGAATACACACTGAGGATAATGAGGTACCCTTTGTAATAGCTAAATGAAGGTTTGGGTCGCGTACTGAACGATATTTTGCAAGGTTCTATTGCGGAGTATTTTGGTATGAATATTGTTTTACGGTCGTGGTAGATGCTGCTTTTGCGCGTTTAGTAGAGAAAAACTACTGTGATCATAATGTGCGAGGTTCAGATAATTAGTGCAACCCACTTTCATCTGTCTTTTTGCCTATTTTGATTATGCGTATATTTAAGTAGACAAAAGTATTAAAATTTGTTTCCTGACTTCTTTGAACGAAAATTTGAAAATGCAAGGAGAACGATTAAAGTGTGAAAATAATTAATCAAGAAGAAAATTTCTCTTTTTATTTCACAACGACAGATGAAGTTTGATAAATTTTGGTGCGTATTTGACTATTTGGGTTCAGCCTCGATAACATGTATAACAAGTGGGGGAAAAAGGTTATAATAAAAGCAGCATGTCAAAAAGCTACGATGCGGTGTTTGTTTCTCTGTTAACAGCCACACATTTTCTAGAACTACAAGTCTACAACTGGAAAAACTGTTGTCCATCTCTTTGCATACGGATCTCGAAGATCCACTGTAAGGGATTCAAGTTTGAGTCTTCTAAACGAATTGCTCTACATGCACAGGGAAGTAGAAGATTCGCAGCAGGGACCATAACAACAATAAGAAGTATCACCTGCTAATGATAAACACTAGTGGCTCATGGCCTTCTCTGTCCATGCAATCAAGCTGCCACTACTTGGTATTTACTCTACGTCTTATCTGTACATGCCCCTAAATCATCCTGGAGAAGCTATCACGTAAACAAACACTTTAACGTCAGTTTCTCCTTAGTTGTCACTGTCATTTCATTAGATTCATTCCGCTCATTGAACTTCAGGCGGTTCAAAAACAACGTGCTGCAAAAGTATAACCAGAATAATAATAAGAATGTTTGGAGAGAGCTGATGGGCAAACCTCGTTTTAATATAAAATCTAATTAACGCAGGGAATGCATTGATATAAGAAATATGAGGATTCGTATCTTAAAGGGAGGGTTGGTGTTTGGGATTGGATTTCTTAAAATTCCATTACCTCTAACAGCAATCATAAATAAAGCATAAGAAAGCATAAGACGAAAACGAAAATTGTAGTTGGTGAAAGCATAATCTCTATATTCCGGGAACAACTAATAGTTCAAAGCAACTTTTTTCATATTCTTATAGAATCTATTTCTACTTTTGGCAAAAGGAAACAGAATTCTCCCTATTCCTAAGTTGGGTTCAGGGTATCCTGTCCTTCCCTGTCTTTCCTCCTATATTTTACCCCACCCATTTCTCGTCCTTGTTCTCACTACTGCTAATAATTTTAGAATGAACACAAGAGTTTTAGGTCTTTTTAGGTAAAAAGAATTAAACAATTCCTACAAATTCCTCTACTGAGAGCCAACAAGTAGGCAACCAGAAGGCAGATGAGCCTGGTTCTTTCAGTAAGAATTTCGTATATGGCATAGAACAAAAGGCTAACCTTTATCTGGGTCCTGTTATAGGTGTAAGTAACATGGATCAACCCGTCGCTTGCCTGGATTACTGCAGGATACGAGAATTCCATTGTCCAATTCTTCTCTAGAGTCATTATATCATCCCAAGAATCTCCATCATCTGGAGAGATACCAACTTTAAGCTCTCCCCTGGAAATTGTATTGTAAACAAGTAGAAGGCGGCCATCTTTTAGTTTCACCCCATCGATGCCTGTACACAGTTCCCAGTAAGCCATTACAGAGTTCTCATAGACAGAACAGCACTGGAAAATGTTTAATAATGTATTTTTATCATTCATTGCTCATTGAAGGTTTGAAGGACCTGAATTTGGGTTAGGAAGTTTTGTCAGCTTTGCATAACTCCATGTGAACCCCCCATCATGAGATTCTGACATGCAAACCCTTCCTATTCCTTCAAATGACCTCAGTAAAATGCGCAGAGTGCCATGTGCTGTCTGATAAGGAACTGGTTGAATCACACTGAGAGGTTCATCCTGGATGAATATTGGCCCATATTTTTTCCATGATTGTCCCGAATCTGCTGTAATCTATGTTAAAAGCATGTTTCCCCAGAAAAGGAACATTATATGAATTATCCAGTAAGATATAGGCAGACTTCCAAGAAAATTTGCAGAACTTTAACATGATTTCTAATATTCAAAAGCCATATTGTTGTACCTCCATCCATGCCCCCCAGGAATTCCAACTTTCTACAGACGATCCACAAAGTAGGGTGCCATTTTCCAGCAGGATTGGCTGATAGAAGATGCAAGGGTAAGATCACCAGAGATTTTAACTAGCAACTGCCACATTTATATCACTTCTGTATCTTTTCTCTTTAGTGAATATCACTTCACGTAGTCTTAAAAGAAAAAGTCATCTGTACCTTATTCTTAATTGGACCTAGTATTCCAGGTGGAAGCTGCTCCCTTGCTGACCAAGTCATGCCACCATCAGTTGACCGCTTCATGCATCCACTCCATCTTATAATTTATATATCAATAAAGGCAATTAGTAGCAGTATCCCTCAGAGTAGCGAGCAAAATTTGGTTTCACAGTGTGTAAGTGGAAGGAAAGCTTATGATTTGAAGTAGAAAAGATCAACCCTTTTTTTTTTTTTCTATTAGATGTTAAATCTGCAATATCTTCCAACATTAGTTTTATTGGCACACCATCTCCAACACATCTTGTAGCACACATTTCTAAATCCAAAAAACAAGTTTCTTTGACATCCATCAAGAACATCTATTTATGCAACTGTCATGATATGGCCTCTCGAAGTGCAAGTCAGTGGAATCCAGACAACCCACTGAAAATGAAGATAATAGATAATAGTGGAAACCAATATGTTATTTAATATATAGAGGAACTTTTTAGAGATGATTTATTGTTTAATCTTTACCATTATGAAGTGTAGTAGTTGTTGATAAGTTATTGGAACCATTAAAAGCATCGTAATCTGTCACCGAATTCTTTTGAGGGCGATACTGAAAAACGTACAATCTAAAAGTAGCCCACAAACAAAAATATTCGCAATGAAGAGATGGCTTACTTCTGAACCTCTTGACCAATTTTATAAAAAAGAAGCAACTCATTTGAAGGAAGCCTAAACAAAACTGGGTTCCACATTGCCACGTTTGGTTCTTCATCAACAGCAACAGGAGAGCTCCACAAACCATCCTGAAAATTTCATTGGTATATGAGGTAGAAACCCACCATTAAAAAGATTTCATGGGATGGTTAGTGAACTTCATGAAACAAAAAAGCAGACTGCATCACATGACATCACTGCCAAATGGCTATGGGTGAACCGGAGATGATCCTCCATCACAGCTGGCACTTAGCTTACATCCAAAATTTCCTGGAAATTGGTTAAGAGAAAAGGTCCAACCTAAGGGCAATGGAGTACTGCTTGTGTAAACCAACTAGGGATCTAAACCTAAATCATCTCATGCTTGAGCAGACATGAACATATTCCACCTAGAACTGACTCGAGTCCAAATCAGGCTGAGGTGTCAATCATATGAAATCAGTCCAATACTTCTAATGCTACCATCAAATGGAGGAGACAAATAGTTTTGGATTTTACCATTTGGAATTAGGGAAAAGATACTGTGTTATTATATTTTTTTTGAAATGGATGCCATGCTATTAAATGAAGTTAATACCAAAAGCAGTTAAAGATAACTGAATAACTTCTTGGGTTAGAGTTTTAGACTAGCATATATCACATTTGGCAACCTGGTTTCAAAAGACGCACAAGTATTTAATAACCAGCTACATTGATGTTCATGAAACCAGGGAGGTTTTCTGATTTTTCAGTGTTACGAGAATAGCTTTTTGCTTGTTGAGACGGTTGCAAGCAGTTAAGACGGTACCAAGAAATATCCAGCCTTTGCAGCTTTGAGGATAGCCTCCACAGTAGTCTGAAATATCCAACAACTAGACAAAGATCTAATTAGCTAAGTTTTATGATCTCGATTAAGTAAAACCATTCTTCTCAGCAAACAGGTATGTCATATTGTATGCAACATTGACAGGCAGAGGCAGTGAGCGAGAAAATATTAGGAAAAAATGTCTAAGAGTAAGGAAAAATCAGTTCAACGTAGTCACATGAGTGACATTTCGCAAAAAGACCACATAATTCCTCTATTTCTTGCTGGCAGAAATTCTTCCAGATTATACTGGGCAATGTATAAAAACTCGTAGTATTTTGTACTTACCTTGTATCTCTGTAGCCAAATTTTGACGTCCGGCGACCCCTCCGAAGTACCTCCAAAGTACGCCACTAGAAAATGATCTTTTTCAACCTAAGCAACAAGCCATAGACAACCCAACAAGATAGCATCCTTCCCATAAACAAATACACAAGAATCTGCTAATAATATAATTCATCACATCAGATACTTCCACCTTTAGTGCAAAACCAAAAAACAAAAAAAGGCCTTGCTCACCTCAACTATAGTCGAAGCATGACAGCTATTAAACGGAGCAGAATTCGCCGGAAAGGTGAACTCTTCCACTAGCGGAGAGTTGAGGTAGCCCTTGCTGACGGTTTCCATATCCCTGTATCCAGATTGACCAGATTTCAATAGAAAGGATTCTTTCCTAAACACACGAAGAGATCTGTCATTCAACAGGCAGCAGAAAACATGGTTGATGCGGAATGGGAAAAGAATTCGTTCAAGACAGACATGCTGAGCAGAAAACAACGGGGTTGGTGAAGTAACTGGTTGACCAAATTGAGGCTAGCGGGAGAGAGTAGAGTGCCAGGCTCTGTACAGTGAACTCGCTGGAACCAAAGAGAACCGATAATGAGTGTAAGGAGGCAACAACACCGGACGATTTCCGGACCACCGGGCACCGGCAGCATTCCGGGCTACACTCCTTGATTTTAAGCACAGTTATCGATCGGTTACTACCAGGCGGGCTCCCCCTGTTCAACGTCTCCTCTGTGAATCTTTGATGACGAGGACAAAGACAGAATATAACGCAGACAAGACGTTCTCGCAGTCATTTTCCGACCAGCCGTCGCGTAAATGATTGATGTTATTTTAGCGCCACTAAATGTAGATAACAAGCACTAATCTTTGTATGTTATTGATCTAACTGACGAAATTGCTTTAGACTACCTAGCACAAAAATGTAGGTAACCATTTTCATCTTTTAAAGTTTAAAATTACTATTTTGTTTATAATAATTAGAGCATGATCAATTACTGAAGTTATAAATTACATTTTGTTATTCTATGGAATGAAATGAGAGGCAAAAGTTGTTACTCTACCCATTTACCGATTTAGTATTTAATTAACTTAATGGAACCATAAAAGCTTATTTGATACCCGTTTTAACTGTTAATCAATTAAAGTTAATGAATATGTTTATCCTGATGTATATTTTATTTCCAATAAAGATGATATATGATTCAATTTTTTTTAAAAAAAATTATATCATTTTAATGATTTACTTTTAAGCATCTACATTCTAAGCATACAAATAAGATACATTATTTTATTTATCGTATATTCATTTATTTGAGGGTAGAGCTGCTTTCGGTAAAGTGTTGCACTTGTCAGCTGTACACAATGTTCGTTGGCAGCTCACGGGCAGGACACGAGTACGAGTCCGGCAGCCGAGCCCTTTTATAAAGTTCTATCGGACGTTCACACCGAGTCTGACCGATTTGCCGTAACAGTCCGGACTGTGCGAAGACGAAGGCTGCGATCCTCGTCACACTTATTTTTAGATTTTAAGTAAACAATGGCTGCTGCTCGCTTTCTCCCACTTCTTCCTCTACGGCGCGGCCTGGGCATGGCAACCGCCGCGACCTTCACGTCTGAAAAGCTTCTTACCACGGGAACTAAGATCATTGCTGTTGGTAGAAATTACGCTGCTCATGCCAAAGAACTCGGTAACGCGGTTCCTAAGGTAAATCCCCGGAACAACAAACAGTACTGATCATGCGAATTCAGCTCTTTAAACTATTTACGGAGTTTGTTTGATATGCAAGCTATATAGCACCTACATGACTGCTTTTTTGTTCGACTCGTGCGGGCTTGAGCACCACAATTGCTGTTTATATATGCAGCTCGCCCAAGTGGCGGATATAATATCATTCCCCTTTTCTTAAGCATTATTTCGCATCCCTGATTTGTGAAATGTCTTTGCTTTCACCAATTTTGGGGGATCATTCGAGGTACCCATGCGACGGTTGTGCAAAATATAAGGGTGTTTGTATCCCTGACGTTGTAAGAGTTCTTTGCTTTCACCAATTGCCAGGGATCATTTTTTGAGTTATCTTGTTGATGATTACCAGGGTAATTCGTTTAATAACTAAAAAAAAGGAAGAAAATGGTATTCCAGGTTGATGCTTATGGCACTGATACTCGTTTCGCTCTTCAGGAGCCAGTATTGTTTATGAAGCCGACTTCTTCATATTTGCAAAATGGAGGTACTATTCAAATTCCTCCACCGTTGGAATCACTAGATCACGAAGTGGAGTTGGCTGTCGTTATTGGGAAAAAAGCTCGAGAAGTTGATGAGGCGTACGCGATGGACTACGTTGGAGGTTCAGTCATGTGTTGCACTTTAAAGTTTCAGATTTTTCTTTCCTAGACTTGCCTAATGGCCTTGGCATCCGAATGTACGTTTGCATATCTCCTGCTCTGCTCACGAACCCATATGCAGCTCTCGCTCATATAATTATTTGTCCTAGACTGGACTGCAGCGTCCACGTCTTCAGGCTTGAGAGTTTTGGTTATAACTCCATGTCTTTCAGTAGGTTTATCGCCTGGTATAATATAAATTGCTAAACCCTATGGGTGTAGCCTACATACACTAACTGTAATTACTGACATCGTCAAATAGACTTTCACTGTATTAGTGGCTTCATTTCTTCTCTGTATCTGCAGGTTATGCTCTTGCTTTAGATATGACAGCAAGGGAAATCCAATCTTCTGCTAAGGTTAACATAGATTAATTGTTCTTTTAAAAGAAGATATTGGAACTTCTAGTGACTTTCATTTACTAAAACTGAAAGTATTTGGACTAGATGCTGCATCTGATAGCTGCATTTTATGTTACCCACCAGTCTGCAGGACTTCCTTGGACTGTGGCTAAAGGGCAGGATACATTCACTCCCATCAGTCAATATGTAAGAAATGAAACATGTGCGCCTCTAAATTGGACTCCATTATGAATTCCTCCCTAGAAATGAATATAATTTATGAATTTTTAGCAGCATGTATGCGGTCTCTCTCTGTCACATTTATTAGTTTTTCATGCTTTTCTTATTCTCTCCTCCCAGGTGCCTAAACCTATGGTGGCAGATCCAGATAACCTGGAGTTGTGGTTAAAGGTAACTCTCTGAAGTTATACATGCAAGTGCTTCACCTTTTTGTTGCATTATCACAAAAAAATGGATGGGATCCAGTAGTTCTTGCATGATTACCTTCAGGTAGCACGAATGATCTGTTCTGTTCTATAGGTGGATGATGTTGTCAAACAGAAGGGCTCAACCAAGGATATGATCTTTAAAATACCATATCTTGTAAGCCACATAAGTTCTATCATGACTCTTTTTGAAGGCGATGTTATTCTAACTGGTATGTAATTTTTCTGAGAATTTGTGCATTATTTTACTTTTTCTCTGTCTATGATTCGATTCATTGGTTGAAAATTTTGGTGAAAGAATTTTTTTTAATGTCTGTTAAAAACTGTTTGAAATAGTTTCAGATAGACTAATTATTCTTTGCATACACCACAACTTTTAGTGTCCCCAAAAAGGAAACTTTCAGACTAGCCGTTTTCTGTAAAACCTCTCAGATTAGCTGTTGTGAGTAATTGACATACAAGTTAAATCCAAGGTTTCCAACCTGAAATGGGAACCTACTCAGGTACCTGAAAACCCAGATCAGGTTGCCTAAGTCCAATAAATCTTGTCTAGTCTATATTGTAATGATGCATTCGTTAGCCAATCCTCTATATTTACTTCTACGCACTCAACACTCATTATAGCTATGTGTGAAATTCAGGTATTTTGGATTATTTAACAGAGAATTTTAGTTATTGAATGATGAAAAGAAAATGGTTTTCAGAATAACTGTGATTAAGTTATCTGATGAGCAGGTCGACTTTTAAGTTCAAATGCTATAAGCCACCTTCCACTTTAGGAATTGTAAAATCCTTAATTCTGAAGCTTTGGTTCTTAGCATGGGTATTAAATTCAATTTCAAAACAAGTTATTTAAAAGCGTAAGGTTTGGTTGATCTGCATTTGTGTGCATATTTTTCACAGCTTAAAAGATGAGGATACATTAACTTAATAGGCACTTGTCAAGCCTTGCTTGGGTAACCCCTCTTGATTTATTGGACTGGCCAAGCTTCGTGCTTATAGGTTACAGAGGGAGCTTGATCAAGTTTGTCACTGAACTGGTTGTAATCTAATCATGCTTCATATTTGAAAACAACAGTTTTCCGTGGTTGGCTTGGGAGTCTCAGTTCCCACTAGGTTGATGCACTTAGTTTGGGGTCTATAGTGCATTTGAGTTACATTAAGAGGGTAAACAAAATTTTGAGGCACAGTTCCTATGCCTTTTGCAAAGGAGCATTAGGGATGAAGGAAATATCGGTCATCACCTTGTGTAAGTCATCTTAGTGAAGTTAGATATACAAGGCTTGTACCCGTTTTGCCTAACATAAATCTCTCCTCGAGGCTGCTGTAACTTACTCATACCAAGTCATAAATTTTCTGCTTCAGGTACTCCGCAGGGTGTCGGTCCAGTGAAAGCAGGCCAGAAAATAAGTGCAGGCATTACGGGTTTGATAGACGTCCAATTTGATGTGGAGAAGCGCCAAAAGAAATCAGCCATTCCACAATAAATGCCACTGGTCTATGTGAAATGCAGAGCTGTGATCTTCACGTTTATTTATTAAAGCGTCATGAAGTGACAGAACATCTATTTTCTTTTTTGGCCTGTAAGCAGGTTTGCAGGAACCGTGACATACGCTCTAATTGTTCGTTACTGTATGTGAAAGATCTTTCAAGTGAGTGTAACGGGAGTATACAGTAGAAAGTGCCAAGGTCGCATGTTCTTAGTTTTTAGAACATGAGCATTAATTAGCCGAAATGAGGCACGTGAACTACTTATGGTTTTACTACGAGTGAAGACGTCTACATTAACAGCGATCCTTTCAGGTAATCTTGCTAATATATCTGTTGACATCATGGTATTCCAATCCCAATACATTGGAAAGGCCAACACGAATCAACAATGCAAGTAGCAAATTTATCGTGGTTTGGATGGTCTACCAGGTAACAGTCTAGCTGACTACTAGCTCTGCTGCTCTGCAGAAAATTTCATATATTTGAGTGGAAACTTTAGGTACAAAACGCCCTGTGCGGTGCAAATGACAGCCCTGCCAGTCGGTGTTACATTCCAGAAAAACAGCCAGAGAAGAGAGAAACAACAAAAGCATCTGTTGTCTTGACTGATAATGAACTACTCATAGCTTCTGCTACTACGACACTACACTCAGTGGTAATCTTACAGAGGAAGAGCAAGCCACTAAAGAAATGCAGAAGAACGATTATGATGAGAACTTTTGAATGAAGTCGTGAATGTGCTCATTGATTTCTTCAGGCTTTTCTTGGTTGATGAAATGGCCTACACCTCCCATTAAAACCAAATCTTGCAGAAAGGGCACATCTTTCTTAAAACCTCCCTCACTTATGTATTTCTGTACTCCAGGCATATAATAAGTCTGGTCTTGTTCTCCAATGATAAACTTCACAGGTACTTTAATTTGCGCCCCTGCCCATGGGGCAGTCAATTCCCAATTTCTGCCACACAACACAAAGGGCCGTCAAGGATGAACTGGACAGCTGAAATTCAAGATAATATCGAGAATGCAGGTAGAAGATTCAGATTAAAAAACAGTGACAATTGTTCACTATGTCTAACAGATATGTCCTGCTCTCTTTGGAAGAAAATCAAAGTGTACAACAAATTCCCACGATGAATTGAACATTTATGTATACGAGACAAGAAGACTTTTAGCCTCATGATTGATCAAAGTTTAGTCCTCATGTAAGTGAAGTATTATATCATGTGAGTGAATATAAAATTTAAAAGCCACTCAAATGGAGGATTTTGCCAAAAATAGAGGAAAAGAAAAATTAATAACCCAGCATCTTTAAAAATATATAAAAGAGAAAACCATAAGAGGTAATCATGGAATTTAAATTTACCACATGTAAAGATAAATAAAAACGGAAAGGTTACATACAAGTCCATCGCTCGATAATAGTTGAATCCTCCTGTAAAACCTGTCTTTGCAAACTTGCTTGCATAGTAATTAATGTCCTCCTCAGACACCCAAGAAGGCAGAGCTGGCTCGGTAAGAGAACCAAATCTCCCCTTTGGCAGCATGAAAGGGCGAGGATTTTTAGTTGAAAAAAATATCTTCATACAAGTCGCAGGACTAATGGAAGCAAATTCATCTTCTGCTTCTCCAGGATTCTGGAATGTCGTCAATTATTTGTCAGGCAACATCTTTGATTAGAATTAACCATCATTAACCTGCAAACCTCCTAAAAATGTATCGTCTGCAAAAAACAACCAAAGAAAGCTAGAAAGAGCAATTTTGCAAATTAATATCCTTGATTTTAAGGTAGTGCGAGTCTCTTGTTTTGTTCATTAAGGTGCAACTCTGAGGAATTGATTACTGACCAGAGACCTCATCCTGTCATCAGATCCCCCTGCCAACTACATGGGTTTGGGTATCAGAAAACAGTCTACCAGTCTACCTCAACCATAGCCCCGAGAGTATTTTCTGCAAGTGGAGCTTTTCTGATACAATTCTCAAAAAACAAGGATTGGTAATAGAATTGGTAAAAAACAAAACTCTTCTTCTCCTCTACTGTTCATTTGATCGGCAAATTCCATTGTCTTCCTCATATTTGTTACAAAGCAACTAGTTCTGGTCTATAATTCTAATAGTCTAAAAATACTTGAGAGTATATGGTTTTCATCAACTCTTTTAAGGAATTCTCTGTCAAGGATTATGAAAGGAAGTTTTATAGTCGACGAAAATAAGCCATGGTACATTTGGTATCCTGGAAATCCTGCATTCCAGGTAACAGATCAGCCAAAAATGGAAGGCCTCAAGAGTCCTATTTCAATTACATGGGAAAGACAAGAAAGGTTTCCCGCAGCTAGCAGAAAGCATTCTCTCTCTCAACCAGCATTCCACTTCAATAGCAGCAGTTGTTATTCTTTCCTCCAAAAAACAAGATAAAAACTATTCATTAACTGATGAGTGATTATTTTATTCTGTACTTCAACCAGCTTTTCACTTACAATAGCAAGACTTGTTAGACTATCAAGACAATGATTATAAAAATAAAAATAAAAGACTAATCTATTTAACCGATGAGACATGAGGGCAGTAGGATTCCCCCGGCTGACTAAGGCCTACAAGCAACTATATGCTTTTGCTATTTATTTTCCATTTCTTATATATTGGAGCACCCTTCTCACTGACCAGCCACCGAATGGCGAAGAAACTTGCAAGAATTTGAACAGGAAAAACTACCAGAACAAGCTATTGGACCAAAGGCGAAAAAGTAGGATCTATGTAATCCCCAAGTTGTGGCTTTTTAAGAGCAAAGAAACCTCAGCCTGTACTTCAAAGAAGTGATTCATATTCCATGGTGATCAATGCAGCTCCACGAAGTTGCAGCATGGAGGAGACGCCTCTAAGATGCAGTAATTATACTTCTACCTCGCATTCATCTCATAGGTGAAAATAAACCCAGTAAAAATAACAAGAATCCGATCGAACCGATCCAAGTAAGACATTCTGATCCCCGTTGAAACCCCAAAAAGAAGATTAAAAAGAACCTTATCAGAGGAAGACAGTTATTCAGAATCATTTACCGTGTTGCGCAACCTACACAAAAATTAATCTGGATTGCGACATGTAAGGATAGCAAATCTTATCAAAATAAAAGGGAGAAAGGAATCAGTAAATGAGGAGCACCTGGAACTTGCAAATATAATAATCCTCGCCGTAGACGGCTTTGAAGACTTGGACGGGCTTCAAGGTCGGGTGTCGCGGCCTGTAAACAACACTCATATTAACCAGCGCCTTGACTCTGTCCGGACGAAACTGGCAAAAAGACCAAGCCAAATGGGCGCCCCAATCGTGGCCTACCACGAAGACCTGCTCTAATTCACGGTCACGGATAAGAACCAAAGCAAACGACATCACTTCTAAAGATGTGGACAGAGAGTTTTAAAAGATGGGTAGACCTGTTCCAAGCCGAGGGCGTCGAGAAGTCCAACGAGGTCGCCGACGGTGTGGAAGACGGTGTAGCTGGTATGACAGGGTGGTGCGTCGGTGTCGCCGTAGCCTCGCATGTCGGGGGCGATGCACCGGTAGCCCCGGGCGGCGAGGCCGACCATCTGGTGGCGCCACGAGTACCAGAGCTCCGGAAAGCCGTGGATGAAAAGAATGGCCGGACCTTGGCCCTTCTCCGCTATGTGCATGTTGATGCCATTCACCATTAAAGTCCTATGCTCGATCCCCTCCATCCCCCCCAAACCTCTCTCCTTAGTACGTCCTTCTTCTTCTCTCCACAACTCGCACAGAAAAAACACACTATGCCTCTCTTATAATAATAAATGGAAGAAGGAAAGATGGTATCTTGGTTATTCCATCACCTTTTCTGCTTCAAGTAAAGGGAGGACGTTCCTCGCGATCCTGTCCTATTCGCAGCGTCTGCTCACTAAATTGTTTCTGCTTTTCTCCACAGATAAACTCCCAAGGCCGTCTCTGTCTCTCCCAGACCAGTACTGCATTAACTGACTATATAAATCTCCGAACTCCGGAAACCTCACCAACCCCTGTAAATGCTGATCTTCAGTTGCGTACTTGCGGGACAGGATCCACCGTCAATCAATCAGAGCCACCGCGTGTTCCAATTTGTGGTCACGGACCACCTTCGTTCAATGAAGAACCTGCACTGTTTGACTTTGACCATTTAAAATTTTGAAGTTTTTAACAAGTTTTCATGTTTTCTCCTGCAAAATTGTAGAGTTACATAAGAAAATCAGCCAGGGTGGGTATAAGTTCGGCCGTCGTTTCTTCGAATAATCTTTTTCTCACTCGTAGTGTTAGAATTGATAATTAATATAAGTTGGGCTACCATTAGACCTTTTTATTTATACCTTTGACACAATTTATCATAGTTTATGTAATTTAGAATTACTTGTTTTGAACTATATTGCTAAATTATTTTGATTAGTTAATTGCATTAATGTTATTTGTATATATAGGGTTTAATTGTTTCTTCTGAAAATAATTAATACGTATAAACGACAACTGGTATTTTATATTTTTAATATGTTTTATACAATATTTAGGTACTTTTTATATGTGTTTCTTCGTCCAGAAGTATAGGTTTCTTGAGTTCTGACACTTTGATTATTTCCTAATATAATTATGTCCCGCGTCCTGTCAGTGTCATATCAAAACATCATTTCAAACGTCGCTAAGTTCTCAAGACCAACAAATTACACGTCATTACTCTCCACAACTAGGACTCCATGGCCCAATGGATAAGGCGCTGGTCTACGGAACCAGAGATTCTGGGTTCGATCCCCAGTGGAGTCGTTAATCACGTTTAATATATACACTTTTTATTGCTTTTGGGTTCGACCCCCGGTGGAGTCGTGTTTCGCGTTCATTTATCTACTTTTGCTTTGCTTTTGGGTTCGATCCCCTAGTGGCGTCGTGTTTGTCGTTCGTCTTTTAACTTTTGGAACTGGAGACTCTGGGAGTCTGGGTTCGACCCCCCAGTGAGTGGAGTTGTGTTTCACGTCCATCATCTCAATTTTTTAATATTTTACGCTAAGTAACAATGACAGACACCAAAATATCATATCACAACTTAACATGAATTAATTAGCACCACGAATTTTTAGAACCATTACATCGCATCCCCGTAATGGCTGGTGTACAGTCACCACCTCAGCTTTATTCGTAAGCTCTAGAGAGCGAAATTATTGAAGCAGCTGTGACATATTCCTGCAGGGGAAATCAGAACTTTTTGATGAAGTCGTAGATGTGGGCGTTGATCTCCTCCGGGCGCTCCTGGTTGATCCAGTGAGCGGCTCCCTGGATCACCACCACATCCTCCAGCAACGGAACGTCCTTCTTGAACTGCTCCCCGTGGATGTACTCCTTGGCCCCCGGCATGTGGTAAGTCAGGTCCAGGTCTCCGATCACGAACTTGCTCGGCACTCTCACTTTCACTCCATTCCACACAGCTAACATCTCCCCATTCCTGCGCACAGCGATCGAATATTATTATATATATAACATTTTAGAACATTGAGAAAAAAGTATACTGATCAAGAAGCGATCGAGGGTGTTTTGACGTCCGATCCACTCACGAGTTGATCATCCGGTAGTAATTGATTCCACCGGTGAAACCTCTCTTCTTGTGTTTGTCGGCGTAGTAAGCGACATCGTCTTCAGATACCCAGGACGGCATGGAAATGTCCAGAGCCGGCAAATGGGCCAGGCTGCCCTTTGGTATCATGATTGGACCGGGATTACGATAAGACAGAAAATATTTCATCATAATTGCGGGGTCCACCGTCGACATCTCCGCCTCTATTTCTCCAGGTTCCTACCACACAAATTAAGAAATATAAGCGGATGATCGATGTAGTTGAAAGAGGCAGGGAAAAGAGAGTACCCATGAAGCTGATCCCAGCATCTGTTCTTAATTTCATTTGATTGTGTTTATATATGTCTTTGATTAATGAAATGGTAATAAATTAGCTCGACCGCCTAACATTATTGGGCGTTCGGCAGGCAAGAAGAGAAACCGAATAGGAAGGAAGAGGGTCGGAAATATTAAAATGAAGGGAACCTGGAAACGGCACATGTAGTAGTCGTCGCCGTAGGCTTCACGCAAGCTCTGAATGACATTCCTGGACGGGGTGATGGGGCTGTACGCCACACTCAGATTAACAAGGGCCTTAACCCTATCCGGCCTTAAGAGGCAGAAATACCATGCCATGAAAGCTCCCCAGTCATGTCCTACCACAAAAACCTGCATATTTTTTTTTTCACACATGCATGCATAAACAAATCCATTGTCCAAATCAAATTAAAGATTTCCGCGGTTTTCGTTTTTGACTTTGTTGTTCTTGCTTTAATTTTGCGTACCTTGTCTAGGCCGAGGACATCAAGCAGAGCAACAAAGTCGCCGACGATGTGAAAGACGGTGTAACTGGCGAGGGACGGAGGCGCGTCTGTGTCGCCGTAGCCTCTGAGATCCGGCGCGATGCATCGGTATCCTTTGGCGGCAAGGGCGACGATCTGGTGACGCCACGAGTACCAGAGCTCCGGGAAGCCGTGAAGGAAAAGGATCGCCGGTCCCTCTCCCTTCTCCGCGTAGTGCATGTTTATGCCGTTCACCGAGATCGTGTGATGCTCGACGATGCCTTCCATTTCCCCTGCTTAATTTCTTCGTCCCACAGTAGTACTACTAGAACTGTCGATGGAAACGACGAAGCTCGAGGAGGACTGTAAATCTGTACTGAGCAGTGCTATGGAAACGACGAAGCTCGAGGAGGACTGTAAATCTGTACTGAGCAGTACTATGGAAACGCTTACGACTGTCTCAAGTTAATTTATAGGCATTGATTGAGCAAAGGAAAGGCGTAATCTAGACTGGGACTCGAGCCAGAACAGATGCGCTGTATGTCTATTTTTAACGTAATCGGGAACGAACGAAACCTTCTCCTTTTGAGAATATGGAGCCACACGTCCCTTCGTCCATGAAAAGAACGCGCGCTTAAGTCAAAAATTATAAAAGATTCCCTCAATGTTTTCACCTAATAATACAAATATGAGATTATTATACAGTGAGAAACACCGAGTGTTATCTCGGAGCGTCACACCGAGGGTGACGAAGGATTCTCATATGCATCTCACCTACGTACGAGGCGACTAAAGGTTTCGTTGATGTGGGCGTTTTTTAACATAAAATTGCATTTAAACTTTGAAAAGGAATAGCGTTTAATATTCGTGATCCTCCGCTAATCAACCAATCCATATATAAATCTGCATTCGAGATTTCCAACGAGTAACTAACATACAAACCTCCATATGAGGACCAACAAAGCACAAGGACGACGGATAACCTTATGCAAAGCAGCTCGCAAGTGCCACTAATAAGTTAAACAACTGGTCCAGTCCTGGAGATCGACATGATCTGATTGATCATCATAAACTTCTTAATCATGAAGTCGTTGATGTGGGCGGCGATCTCCTCCGGCCGCTCCTGGTTGATCCAGTGTGCAGCTCCGATCACCACCACATCCTCCAGCATCGATTGTGTTTAGATTTTGTTTCATAAAAAAATTGCTAATGTTATTATAATGTCACAGGATTAATGTAGCAGACTCAACCGGTTGAACCATTTTAATGACCTTAAAAACCTGCCTGACCTGGCTAGGCTTAGGGGTTAAACCCCTAAACGAACAACGCCACGGGTCAGGCGCATAGGTCCGCGATGGCAAGGGGCGTGGGGGAGGAAAGGAGAGGAAGAGGGTGAAGAAGCGAAGAGGGAGAAGAAAAGGGAGGGAGGGAGGGAGAAAGGCAGGGAGAGAAGAGGGAGGGGAGAGGGCAATTCAGATACCCCTCTGACATGGATGAATAACTGTTGGATTGGTTAATAAAATAATAAAGCTAATTGTACCTGTAATGCATATACGTCCGGCGCATAATAATGGGGTTTCAGGGTTTTAGGAATTTAGAGTTTTAGATAAAATTTTAGGGTTTAAAGATTTAGAGTTAAAAAAAAAAAAAAACTGAATGCCAGTTGTGGCATCCACATCAGGAAGTACCCCATAGGGTACCTAGCATTACTCTAACAAAACAAGAGCTATAAATCCACATAAGAGGGGTACCCCGACTGTGTACCCTCCTGGGTGCGCACAGCAGTACTCGTTCCAGAATATGGCTTTTGATTATGAATAATACTAATTGCACGTAGCAAATAAATGGAGTGGGATATGCCGTGGAGGAAGAAATAAATCTTGGATGATAATACTAAGCTTCCTCTCTTTGGAAAGAAGGTCGTGATGGGAAAGACGTAGAGGACTGACCACTTTGAGGACCCGACAGTCGCCCAAATTCTCTCCGGACTCCATTTAAATGTCAAAAAACTATAATAGGCGTATGGTTGTCCCAGAAGGCGCAAACAATAAAGCAAGAAGAGCCAAGTAGAATGACACAACACAACCATACAGACAAGAGAATTAGAAACGTTCTACCCAGAAAGACTAGAGCAATTATGAACTAAAACACAAACTTAATTGGACAACAAAATTTAATTTAGCAGCATAAACTACTGCTATGCGCACTAGAAACTGGACCTTGCAGTTGGAAACCTACAAAACTGTTAAACGGACGATCAACTCAATCCCAGAACAACCCAAAACACTAAGCGAAGAACCAAATACCTTAACTCATCTAGTTACCAAATAACATCCAATGATCTAAAAAGAGTTTAGAGGTTCAGCCCTTCAAAAGGATTTCTCTGCAGTACATGCCCTCTCTGAATACTACAACATTTGCCACCAATAACAAGGCTGTCAGTCAGATGAAGCTACAGAGATCCTAGCACAGAGACTCCAAGTCTTATAGGAGCCAGTTTATGATCCAATCCATTAGAAACAGATACCTCAACATTCAAACACGAAATCAGCTTTATGTGACGAGTTAGGTTTGTCCTATTCTTCTCCAATCACTAACAAAAGAAAGAATCTTCTTCGATACAGTAGCCATTGTGCCTCAAAGCCTTTGATTGAGAATAAAAATCCAGGGTATACATAATATAATATCCACATTCCAAAAATACAGAGAAGGGTTTTCACATTCTTGGCACACAAAGTGAAGATAGTTGCTCGTTTTTCAAGAATAAGAATTTTCTACTTGCAAGTAATGAGACGAGGAAACAGGAATAACAAGAGGCACAAAAGAGAAATGCAACAGTTCTAGAGTATGCATAATGTAAAGTTCTTGCAGGACTTCCACAGTCTCCAAGTAGGAACTCTACCAACTGTTCCATATCGTCAGCTTCTGAAAAATCCGCATACGGAAAAATGTGAGCATTCCTAAACTTCTCCAACATCAACTGACAAATGAGTTGTCTTCGTGTTTAACCCTTGTTTCTTGCAACAACAAGAGCACATTGCAGTTGTCAATAAAAGAGATTTGCTTCAGTTACATTATATCATTTGCAGTTCTTGCTATTCCACAGTTCAAACTTTAGTTGACCCAGCAACACTGGAAGTATGACAGGCTTTTCAAACTTGTACTAGTTAAACACTTCTCCAACAAATTCAAAGAAATAAATAAATGTCAAATCTTCTATTTTTTCAGAACAAAGATGTTTTTATAGTGAGATAAGAGTAAAAAGATTCAATGAGACCTAATGTGCGATAATACTAGTTTGAATTTCATCCAAAAAATCTGGTGAGCCAAGGAAAAATTAATATAAAAACAGCCCCAATAAAGCACCTCTGTTAAATGCTTTCTTAGCATGAAACTATTAGAGAGCCAAATTGATTAAAATCAAGTTCAAATAAATTGTTGCTTCATGCGATTGAATCCTTGACCACCAAACGAACTCTCTAGTAATGCCATTGGATTCCCACCAACAGTCGAAATTTTAGAAAAGAAAAAAGACATTTTCCTTCCCCCGAACCTAACCAGCCATTTAGTACAAAGAGATACACACGCTCAGTACTAGGATCAAGATCTCTTAATTTCAATAGCTTAAAACATGTAATCACTTATAGGTGCAGGTTTCAGACAACAAAGAACACTTCTGCACCAGTTCAACAGAAAGACTGACATAGTCAGCTTGTCGCAAAAGCATCAAAATTGATCCATAAAGGAACATAATAAGGGAAGGAAAAGGAAATTCTACTTAATTCAGATACCCATTTGGTGGATCAAGCGTGCTTCGCCTGAAAGTCCTTCATGAAGGCTACCAACTTCTCGACGCCAGCTAAGGGCATCGCATTGTAGATCGAAGCACGAACACCACCAACCGATCTGTGGCCCTTAAGCTGAACCATTGCTTCTTTCCCTGCTTCTTTAATGAATTCCGCCTCCAAATCTGACTTCTCGAGCGTGAATGGAATATTCATCAATGACCGAACAGATTTCTCAACTGGGCACTTGTAAAACCCACCACTTCCATCAATTGTCTCATAGATAAGGCTAGCCTTCTTCACATTCTTCTTCTCGACCGCTTCTAATCCTCCCTGTTCCAAGAGATCCTCAAAGACCAAACCACACATATATATTGCAAAGCAAGGTGGAGTATTGTAGAGAGACTTGTTGTCCGCATGGATCTTGAAGTCTAACATCACAGGGGTACTGGCCTGTGCATTTCCAATCAGATCTTTGCGGATAATCACGATGGTGACACCTGACGGACCGACGTTCTTCTGAGCTCCGGCGTAGATCACACCGAATTTGGACACGTCCACGGGTTTAGAACAGAAGTTGGACGACATGTCTGCAACTAAAATTTTGTCCTTCCCGTTGGGCACAGGGTAATTTTTAAATTCCACACCATGAATGGTCTCGTTTGCACATATATGAAGATATTTAGCATCTGGGTCTTGTCCAAGCTCGTCGAAAGACGGGATCTTTGTGTACTTACCGGCCTTCCCCGACCAAACGAGATTAGCTTTGCAGAACTTTTGAGCTTCTTTGAATGCCTTATCTCCCCAAGATCCAGTAACCACATAGTCCACGGAATCCTGAGACGTGCATAAGTTTAACGGGATAGCAGCGAATTGCGTGGTAGCCCCGCCCTGCAAGAAAAGGACCTCGTAATCATCCGGCACCTGCAAAAGCGCTCGGAGATCTGCTTCCGCCTTCTGGATCACAGAGAGGAATTCCTTGCCTCTGTGGCTCATCTCCATGATGCTCATTCCCGAGCCACGCCAATTGAAGAGCTCCGACTGAGCCTTGAGGATCACATTCTCGGGAAGCGTCGCAGGCCCGGCAGCGAAGTTAAAGACTCGTTCTTGGGAGGGTTTGGACTGGCTAGGAGGCGAAACGAGGGGTGAAGGGGACACGGCGGTGCAGGCTATGGAAAGAGAAGCGGCCTTCTTCGTCGTAATAACACGTCCGTGAAAGTTTCTATTGGGGGAACGATTCTGGCGTGTGTTCTTGAGGAGGAGAGAGTTGGGGGTGTAGGTTGACGCCGCCATCGCCATGATCGAAGGGGGAGGAAGAAGACACCCGTGAATAAAAAGAACACTAAGATGCGAGAGAGATCTTTCACAGAGTTGGTATATGCCCAAACTTCAATCCCGCAGGGTTTTTATTTTTATAGCTCCGAAACTGACACGTGCATACGTTAGTCGTGACGCTTTAAACTCCCTGTCGTTTTCCATTTCCTACCACACCAGCACACTCATTTTGATTGCCCTTTGGCTACACTGCAAGTCTGCAAATGAAAATGATTCTAGCCCACGAGAAAACGGTCCTCTGGTTGAATCGGTTCAACCGGGTTGAACCAATAGTTGAACCGGTAATGAGTTGTATGTCATTAAATAAAGAAAAATACTAGCTTCACCTATGGCAGCACCTATCCCAAGTACATGTTAATCTAAACCATTAATGCCTAGAGTTTATCCTCTAGAAAATTGAATTTATAATTTTTTCATATTTTTAAGGACTTAAATTAACATGTACGTCAAGTAAGTGCGTCCGCTAGGTGAGTCTAGCATTATTCTTTAAAAGATTCATAACAAGATTCCTATAAGCCTATTACGGATTACCTATATTCAAAAAATAAGTCGAAAAATATAATAACTACTAAAAATGTTAAAAACATAAAAAATAAAATAAAATATTTAAAAATTTAAACTTTAAAATCAGATGTAATTTACTCCTAGAAATAAAATATCCTTCTAAAATACAAAATTATTCTAAAAATATTAAATTTCTTGGAATCCACACATCTAACTTTCTAAATATTTTCACCACCAACTACATTTTTTTCCACATGTTCACCTATATTTACAATCTCCTTATTCTTCTTTTAATCATAATAGCTACAAATATGAAAATAATTAATTAACATATGTAATTGAAAATAAATTACACATGTTTAATTATGAAACATTTATATTATTATACCTTGATCTCCAAGTTGTACTAAAGTTGGTTTCACATTTTTTCAAATTTTATTTTCTACATCATTAAGTATTGGAGGATCTATTTAATTTTATTTTAAATGGTTTGGGCGAACAGTAAGAAGAATCGGCCGGGTCACCCAGTTTTAAAGCAAACCGAACCTCCAAAAGTACCTGTATTGACCCGATTGAACCAACCGAGTCGGTTCGGTTTTAAAACACAGGACTCCAACTACCCAATTTCAAACCTCCAATTTTAAGTAGCGGTGTAAACAGAAGAGAGAAACGAAGAGAGAAAAGGAAGAGGAAGAGAGAACCAGAGAGAGAGAGGAAGAGAGAACCAGAGAGAGAAAGGAAGAGAGAACCAGAGAGAGAAAGGAAGAGAGAACCAGAGAAAGAGAGGAAGAGAGAACCAGAGAAAGAGAGGAAGAGAATCAAAGCGAGAGAGGATCGCGGAAAAAGGGAGAGGAATCGAGGAGGAAGGCGGGTACGGTTTTCATTATGGACACGTTTCGGTCCGCATTCATTTTCAGAAAACATCTTACCTTTTCGTACTTTTCTAAAATTTTTCCTTGATTTCCAACTTTATTTTTGGCTGTGTTGATTATCTTATACAATTAATAAAATATATGTTATACATAATACAATTAAATTCAACGTACTTTTATTCTTAAATGCGATATCTAGGTCACACGAAACTGAAAGTCTAATTTGTTAATCCAACTTACTTTTATCCTAAAATGCAATATCTAATAGGACAAAGCATGATGAATCTTTTAGAATATGCTCTCCTTGGTTTTTTTTTTTTTTTTTTATAACTTTAGTACAAAATCTGTGTATAATATGTTTGCTAGTCTAATGAAAAGAATAATAGTTTCAGACTCATAGGGAGCCTCTCACGTGCTTCTCATATGAAATTCTCCCTATTCTTCTTTATATCCTCATCAATTATACAATAGTGAGTTCTTCATTCCGGGAAATCTATCACTGCTCGCTATTCTTCATCAAACTTCTTCTTCTTACTCTTCTGCAGCTCCTTCGTTGGGAAAACTCTTCTCCTTCTAGCCAAGTCGATCCATTGAAATATCTCGGTATGTAATGTCCTTTTATCTTTTTGCTTTTTTTTTTTCTGGGTTATGGATGAGTCAATAATTATTTAAGATGTATTTGTCTACCAGGTCAGAATATTTGATTTTCATTCGGTTTGTCAATCCGTATATTTCCGTTTGGCAAAGACTTCTCCTTGGCGCTGTGTTTTGCTCTTTCGTGGGTCAATTTTTTGGATTGGGGCAAACCTCGAGTTTTCTATTTTCCACTAATTGTCAAGATTTTTCCTTCGCTACTGGTTTTACTTCAAATGTTGCATATTCCTTCATGTTGTCCACATCTCCTCTTTCTTGTGGTCATATTCTTCAATTGCATTTCTGTGCATTTAATTGTTGTCAAATCTCGAAATGATTGTTGGATTTTCCTTCATTTTTTGTGCTCTGAAAGGTCCAATTCTTAACCGATTGCCGATATGTATCAATGAAACTCAGGAAACTAAACTATGACTTGAGACGAGGGATTAGTAATAGAAATTGGTGACTAAGGCGATCAATGAATCGTAAATAAGGACGAAGTTTGTGGGTAACGAAACCGTTCTAATTTTTTATATCTATTATACTAATTTTTACATTTCCAATACAATTGTTTAATGCATCATGAAATCTTTAAAAATATTGAATGAACAAAAAGTGTTTTATGGATCGTTTAGAACGAGTAAAACTCAGTGACTGGTTCTCACAACAGCATTGACTAGAACATCAACGAAATTCAATAGCGACTAATCTAGACATCAAAAACAGATATTCCATCTGTGTTGGGCTCAGAGTGAATTAGAAACCAAAATCAGACTCTCAATTGTTATCATATCTAGGTTAGTGACTGCACCAGATGGCCAGCAGACTAACATCTCTATTCAGTCAACTATTAAGTATGACCCTTTTTATTCACGCACTCAAATGCATATGCTTTTTATATTGTGTACTTTCTATATTACCAGTAGGGCAGTGATATGTATACTGATATATTATACTGGATTTCAAATTTTATCTTGATAAAATTGGTTGTCAAAATTTAGTCAATATTCTGATGATGTTTTTGTTCTTCAAACTGCTCTCGGGTAGTTTTTGGTTTCCCTCATCATCAAAGTCATTGCCAGATGCTTATCCCAATCATCTGAAGGGGGTAATAGACACACTCTTTGGGTCCAGCTAGCTAACCCATCTTGAACCTCAAATCTAAATGCTATGCGTGTACCACTATTTTACCAGTACGATGGACCATATTGACAATTAGTGAAAGTTATTAATATTTTCAAAAAAAAAAAAGTGAAGGTGGTAATGCAAAACTCTTCCTGGAATTTTCTCTACTAATTAGCTTTCTGACATAGCACATTGGTGATGCAACCCTACTCTTATGTTAAAATAGTTAAATGGCAAAGTTAAAAAAGTCATATACTAGTAATAACACTTAGCTGTCTTATGATGAAGATTTGGTAAAGAAAATGCTAAATATTAAGTTATGTAAAAAGAAAGTAATTTTGTGAAGGAAAATGGAAGACATACCTGAATGAATCATTGAAAAGTTAAAACAAAGTTATTTACTGTGCAAGTGTTGAAAGAATCCATCCTTTGATGGGTTCTATAAGGATCCGTAAAAGATAAACTTTTCATTTCACTTTACAACACAAACAGCTTTTTTACACTTAAATTTTAAGGGCATTATCTTCTCTCTTTCTAGATACAATGCAAGGCAATTTCGAGACAAATGCCAGTTGTCCCACAGACTTGGATAAGGCATCTATCCTCAGTGAAGAATCTGGTTTTCATATTGAGCAGAGAGTCCATGCCCATGATGACATGCGAAGAATTGGCACAGTGAAGTACATTGGTCCTGTCGAAGGTTACTCCGGCATCTGGGTTGGCGTAGATTGGGACAATGGTGAAGGGAAGCATGATGGAATCATTAACGGTGTTCGGTACTTTATAGCTAAGAGCAATAAATCTGGATCATTTGTTCGGCCTCAGAATTTGGCTGGGGGCATCTCACTTCTGGAGGCGCTCAATCTCCGGTACCGTGGAGATTACACCAAGGAAGAAGAAGGCATGTTAGGATGTGAAAGACAACAGTTCTTTTTTTTTTATTGTCATTATTATTATTTTTTTGACTCTACCTATTCATAAACCTTCAGTAATCATTTTGTTTACAGTCTCTTATTCAGTGCAAAATGTTAGTTTTCCTTTAGTGACGATCTTGATCATGATTTTTTTTATTTTTTATTTTTTGTTCACAATTTGTGTTGCAGAAGAGATGTATGTTTTTTCGGCTGGAAAGAAACGAGTCAACATACAACTAGTGGGAAAAAATAAAGTTCAGGAAAAGTTAAGTCGATTTGAAGAATTGCGTGGTGTTTCACTTTCTTACTTAGGTGTCAGCTCAACTGGGCCACAACGCCAGATCAATTCTGTAGTCCCAAGTGAGTTCAATTTTCTTACCTGGACGTGTTCAACTTAAAAAGGGAAATTCATTGTTTAAAAAAAAAGAACCTTAAAAACTGCAAATTTATAATTTCCTATTATCTGCTCTGGATGTATTGTTTTTTTTGAAATGGTGAAACTTTTATTAATAGTAAAACTAGTGATACAATTTTGTTACAACAGTAGTAGTACAAACATAAAAGTACAAGGCCTAGGCCTCCTTTGAGTGCAATGCAGAACTATGCTATCACACAAGATTTGCCATGTTTTTATCTGTTGCATCAATCTGTCGTTTCAGCTTTACGGGTCACAATTTACAAAGAATAATGTTCTTCCAGCTCTGCAGTCTCAAAAATAAATAAATAAAAATAAATAAAAGAAAAGAAAAAGAAATGTTTATGCATCAGCTATTGGTCTGGTATCTGGATTAGCAACAAAAGAAAAAATTGACCATAATTTTGTCAAATGGGCAGTCATCCTCTTTGTTATAGTTACAATATTTTATGTTTACTATTGCAGATCTGAAGGAGCTTGATCTAACAGGAAACTTACTAGCAAAATGGCAAGTAAGTCTTTCTGTGTTAAATTGGTTAGTGTTAAATTGCAAGCATTTTGATACATTTCCGAATAGTAGGAAGTGGGAAAATAGAAATTCCTGTAAGCTGCTTAAAGAATTGTCTTTCAGTGGCAACTATTTTCCTGGTTACTTGCAACTATGGCTGTTTTGTTTGTTCCTGAGTGGTTATGAGGAACTGTACCACACATTGCCAGCAGAAAAGCTTCTTCTGACCACATATTTGTCTTTGCCATATCGCAAGTAAAACTTCTGATGGTTGTTATGCAGACAGGTATCCTTTCACATCAATGTAAACAATATCCTCTGCAATTCTATTGATGTTGAATACTTAGTTCTGAATTTCCTTGTTTGCTTTCCTGAGGGAGGCAAATCATTCATCAAAATTGCAATTCTCTTGTCAGGAAAGTTACTTTTAGGGGCTCGAGTACTCTTTACCATCTATGATTATCAAAATTGCATAATATCCGCAATTGAGCACATTTTTTTGCTTTTGTAAAATTTATGAGCAAAATGAAAATGTGTTAAGTGCTCACTTGAATGGTCATTCCATCAGGATGTGACAGCCATTTGTGAAGAGTTGCCAGCTCTTGAGGTTCTCAATTTAGCCAACAATTGTTTGGAGCATGAGATAACTGAGCTGCCTTTGCTAAAAAATATTCGTATTTTGATTCTCAATGGTTGTGATTTAACGTGGCAACAGGTATGTTTCAGTACCCTCCATCTTGCATATAATCTTATTACAAGTACAGCCTTCTTTATTCTGACTGCTGTTTATCTTCTTGGACAGGTTGAAATACTTGAACGATCACTGCCAGCTGTTGAAGAGTTCCACTTAATGGCAAACAAATTGAAGACAATAAAGGTGTGGGAACAACCATTAGAATCCTTTTTGTATCTTGATTTTTGTGTGCTCCAATTTTCTGCCTAAAAAATTTGTCTTCTTTTACTTCTCAAAAAGTTGTCATGTTTTTTTATACCTCAAAAAAGTTTTCATGTTTTCTTGTTCAAACAATTTGTCATGTTTTCCTCTAAAAAGTGGCTAATGGAAGCTTGAACAACTTAACAGAGTGAACCTTCTTCTGGAGCAGGCACATATGTGCAAGGGTTTGAACACCTACGGCTGCTAAATTTGGAAGGAAACTACATCGAGTCATGGGCTGAAATTGTGAAGCTTTCACAGTTAAAGAGGTAATGTTGTTTGCTCGAGACTGAAGGTTACACTTCTTGTTGCTTTTAATATTAAGATGAAAATGGTGTACTATTGAATTGTTTTTTCAGTCTGGAAGAGCTTCATTTGAACAAGAACAACCTGAAGCATATATATTACCCAGATAGTTTGAGTCAAGAATCAAAAAACTGTTGTGAATTGGAAAAGAAGCACGTCATACCTTTTAAAAATTTGAGATGCCTTCTGCTAGGTAAGACCTAAAATCCCCCATCCCCCCCATCCTCCTCTCTCTCTCTCTCTCTCTCCAACTGGCTACCTTAAGCTCTCTTTAATAATTAATAAACTGCTTTTCATGTGCTTCAGGAGGAAATAATATTGATGACATGAAGTCTGTGGATTCCTTAAATCTTTTCCCCAGCTTGTTGGTAAGCTCGCTGTCTTCAGCTCATGACTATATTGTTTTATATTCTTAAGACTTTTTTCTTTATCGTTTTTATATAATTTGTCATTTATCACATTTTTTGGTAAGTATAATCCTAGATCTCTGATCATTGTGCTGTAGCTTTAATCTTTAGAAATAGTGCTTGATTAACATACAAGAAGAAGATATTGTTTAATCTATGATTTCTAATTTTCGATACTTGCTCTTTAATTTTCTGTGAAGGACATTAGGCTTTCTGACAATCCAATCAGTGATCCTGGAAGAGGGGGGCTACCAAGATTTGTTCTCGTTGCTCGCTTAGGAAAAGTGGAAATACTGAATGGTAGTGAGGTAAACTATGATATGTGATTTTTTAAGTGAAGCTTGTTTATAACTTCTTTTTTTGGTAGCATCTAACGTTGCCCTTTCAGGTTAGTGCCCGTGAGCGGAAGGAATCTGAGATTCGGTGGGTGGTTTATATTTTCCTAATTTATACATGTTATGTCTATATTTAGTTTTTGAAGATGTTGAGTTTCTGTGCACAATCGGCTGCATTTTTTCTCTTTTGTTTCACTGAGAACAATCAATCTACCTGCTGTTTTGCAGGTATGTTCGCTTTGTTATGGCAAAGTTACAATATGATGATCCTGCAGTTGTTAGACAACTTCACCCTCGGTAATCTTCTTCTGTACTCTATTCTAAAGCTTAGTATGACAAAATTAGGTTCTATTTTGGTTCCCCCTTGACATCAGTGACTACTGATATTGCTTATTAGAATAACTTGGGTAAAAATTAAGAACTACGTTTGCAGTTATTAAAAATTTGAATTTGTACTCAAGGTTTTATGAGCTTAAAGAACTTTATGGAATTGAGGATGAGAAGCCCATGACTGCAAGAGCAGGAGGACAGAAAATGGCTTTTGGATTGCTTGGTGGGTATCAACGATCTTCTTGATCTATCAGTACTTTTATCATGGTTTAGGATCCTTTTCTCTTCTGAGATTATATTTATTTTCCAGCTGTGACTCTGAAATGTGTGGGACCGTCTATCGGAGAAAAGGCACCTATGACCAAGAAATTGCCTGCTACCACTACAGTACGGCTTATCAGATGTGAACATTTTTATGATTTCTTTAGATTAGTATACCACTTAAAATTTTGTGAATGTGTTTTAGGTTGGCAAACTAAAAGTCCTCTGTGAAAGCATTTTTAACCTCAAATCTATCAAGCCCAAACTGTTTCTTCAAGAGGAGGTATCACGCTTTTGACCCTATTTTTTTGTGTGATCATAAAAGATGTTTTGTGGTAACATAAGTGTAACTATTATTGTTTTATTACAGGGCTCACCTCTCCCACAATTGCTTGACGATGAAATGCTTTCTTTGATGGAGCTTGGGATAGGGTCTGGATCTACCATTCTGGTGGATGAGAAGAACTAACCATCAAAGAATTGCTTTCAAGATCCAAATATACTTGGAATAGCTGGTTAAACTGCCGAAGCAGAAGTGCCAAAACCCTGCTGAAGCAGAAGTTGTGCCAAAGCCCTGCTGTAGCAGTATGTGGCGAAAACCCTTCAAGCAAAAGTAGTTCACCAATTATGGCAGAAAGTCGTTTGTTGGGTGCGCTAAAGGCTGAATCTTCTGATAGAGGGGCCAACTATATTCTTCGTGTCACAGAGTACCATTGAGGGTGCTGAAAATTTCAGTGCGCGACGCCGCGATGAGTATTACTGGTACAAAAATCATGCACCAGCTGTTATGCGGAGTCCCTCTTCTGTGAGAAACTCTTGCAATTTGTTTGGAACATGAAGCTGAGTGATTTGAGTGGGCGACTCCATGATTGATTCTACCTGTAGTAAATTGTTTTCTTAGTTTGCCTCTTGTGGCAGTCAATGAAATATCACACTTTCTCAAGGAAAAGAGAAAAAAAAAAGAAAAAAAGAGTTTGCTTTGGAGTTGTGTTTGGTTTTATTCAGCCGTTTTACATACTAAAGTCATTGCTATGTTGGATCAATCTGAACCTGCCCTTTCCAACTGAAAATGAGGCTTGGAATATTCTGCATATCGAGCTCGCCCACTGTTTGAGCACGACTCACTTGTCCTACGGACTAAAGCTTCCATTCTCAGTGAAACTGTCGCTTCCACACTGGGCAGCAAGTACATGCCCGTGGTGACTCAACACAAATATTGGCGAAAGACGCAGACAGCAAAAGTAGTAGTAAAACGCGTCCCCTGTACCCATCGCGTCCCGGGCTCTCTGAGTTGAACCACGGTAGTCTCGAGTTCTTGACTCTTTACAGTGAATTGGGTACTTTCTCCTCTCGCTCAGGCCGATACGTGGCTTCCTCTGTATCGAAGCTAATGGCTGTAAGACGCGTGGGAAGGTCATCCCTTTGCTGGCCAAATGTCGTTCCCCGACATCTGACTTACGTATACCGCCAGTCAATTAATAATGATACGAAATGGATTAGATTACTCTGTCTGCCACATTTTGTTTCAGATTTTAGAAAGCACAAGGCTTGATCAAATTACCGTTATTCTCTGATATGTGTTTCTGTTGCTCCCGTTTTCCAATTTTTTCTTCTCCTTTCTGGTTCCTACCGGGTTACAGTTGCTGAGGGAGACGATCAGACCAGAAATGGGTGCTTCTTCGTCGACAAATCATGTCTCGGAGGAGCAGAAAGAGGTGGAGTCGCTGGCAGCCGAGACGGGATCTCTGCCTACGCTAAAGAATGTTTTTTCTAAGCTATGTAACCCAACCACAAATGCTATTCCGGTCGAGTCCCTTCAGGTACGCTTGGAGATTTTATTTAATGTCGAATGATCAATATATACTCCCTTTCCCTCTCGCTGCTGCAATGGATTTTATATTTATTTGTGGTATATTTCAAGTTTCACTTCTATGCTGTCTTTTTTATTCTGTTCATTCCTCGTCTCCGTGCTTGTTCAGTTGCTAGTACGATATGTATAGTCGATTCTTTTCGGTGCTTCACTACACGAACGAAAATTCGCGAGCATGATGTTTGCTTTCCAATTTTTTGCAGGATTGCTTCTCTTTCACCTTCACAAATATTCTTACTGAAGGGACCCCAATGCCGGCATGCTTTCCAGAACTCTTGGTTCATATTGGTTCCACAGTAGTGGACCAGTTCTTCATGTCAAATAAAGGGGGCATCGGTTGGGTTGACTTTTTGCGAGGGTATGTTAGGTGCTGCGGGAATGTATCATCTTCAATTTCTCTGAAGAAATTATACAGGGTTTATGCGGCTGCGTCTGTGAAAGTTGGTTTGCCTCTGGAGCTAGATTTTGAATCGGATGAGCCTGACTCTAAAATAAATGGTTCCTTGTTGCCAAGTGACGTTCTCATGCTTCTTTGGACTGGTTGGATTATGTCAATTACAAAGGTCACTAAGGATGACGCAATCACGCTTCCGGATATAAATAACTTGGTACTGTCTGCTATTCAGTTGTGCAGTGTAGCTGCAACAGACTTAATTGAGGTTTCAAGCACACAAGAGTCTATTCCTGCCTCGAAGCTTCATATGTGGGCTGTCTCAACAGTTCCAGGCCTTGCACACATTTTCAGCCAGTTTATCCATGATAAACTTAAAATATGTGTGGCTTCAGTGGTATAAACCCTCGTTGCTCTGTCCTCTTTGTTTAATTTTCATAATACACAAGATGATTTACTTGATGGAACAGTGGAGATGGTTTTCTTATATGCATGAAATATATTTTACTGTTTCAGTATTGCCTGTACTTGAACAGGACTGGTTCAAGGGCCTGCTGTGTGCACTTCAAATTCTAAATTATCATGATTTCTGTTTAACAAATAAATGAATATATGATAAATAGGTAAATTTCTTAACTTATTTAGCTTTTCTTTCCGGTGATCGCTACTTGAACATTAACCTTGCTCCCTTCTTTTAAAGCAATGTGTTGGTCGGACAGCTAGAATGTTCCTGTTTTTGGAGGTTTAGATGATTGCTGTCATGCAGTTTAACACCGGAAGAGCATCTGTCGTTCTCTTCATTTTCCATTTTAATATTCTTTTATTAATTAAAGAGGTGATTGTGCCAAAATTACTTACAAATTTCTCTATTCTATTCTTTTCTGCAATCTAAACTCTGGTTTAGTAGTCAAAAACAGCTGTATTATCAATTGCTTTTCTTATCTTTTGTATGAAACAGGTTCGACAGCATTTTATAGTCTTATACTGTAGTATGATAATCAATTTCATATTCTCCGTAGCATCAATATAGACCTCTCCGAACTGTATCATGATTCACTTATAATATTTTTAATACCTGTTGATTGTATATTATCAGTTAAGCTCAAGTTTTTGGTTCTGTTCTACTTCTCTGATGTAATTTTTTTTTTATTTCACCATTGACTATGAATAGGACAACGCAGCTCCACCTGCTGCCCCACTTGATCGAACATCCACTGAGGAGACTAGAGAACAAGATACATGCATCTTGACATGTGGAACAGCCTGGGCAATTTCTCTTTCCTTTGGAAGTTGTTTTAAAAGCGAACTATTTCTAAAATCATGCTGTCCAGGGAAACAAATGGAGATGTTTGAGGACCTTCTCTATCGGTATCCCTTAATGTTCATCAGATTATAGCAGTTCTTATTGAGTAAAACAATCACTTCTATGTAATATACTGTAAATTTCTCAAGCTGATTCTTTCTGTTAATTGTAGTGATATTGGAAGACAAGACAATCTAAACACAGTTTTCATTGATACTCCCAAATCTTTATATTCCTTTCTGTGGTTTATAAACGTGAAAGTATAGCCTCATTCCGAGACTCTAGTAGGTAGAATAATAAAATATGCAGAAAGTCTGAATTTCTCCCAGTAGTTCAGAAATGTGCAGAAAGTCTAACATTCGTCCAGTAGTTTAGAAATGTGAAGAAAGTGTCACCTCAATTTAGTTACAAATGTGCAAGGTAATTAAATTTCTAATTTTCTTAAACTCTTCTAAAAAAAAAAAGAAATCTTAAATTCTTTCCTTGTTCTTTGGGTCAAATCCTGCGTCCAATACTAATACAATTTCAACAATTTACTTTTCACTTTGACCTATTCTAGAAACATGATATGCTAGCTTATTTCGCTTAAAAGTTGGAATACTCGATGAAATGGTGTAGTCTGATTTTATTGGTTTATATAATGCAGATCTTCTATTCATGGGAAGGGATTGAATCGATTCTGGTTTGGTGTTGAAGGTTACATGGCACCCTTGTTGATTTTAATATCAGCGAGTTCTGCAGCAACTGATGGTGAAGCTCATGCTGGACAATGGGTCATTGGGATCTCTTCCCAAGGGGGATTTGAGAGCAGAAATAGCTTCTATGGGAGCTCAGGAAATCTGTATGCAATAAAGCCAATTTTCCATGTGTATCCTCCTGCTGGTAAGCATTATACGTGTTGGACCTTTCTTTGCAGCTTTATGCAATATTTAAATTGTCACGGACACCATTTGGTGTACAGGGAAGGAAAAAAATTTTGTATATAGCCACTTGCATGCTGCCGGAAGTGTGTATGAACCACATCCAAAGCCTGTGGGCATTGCTTTTGGAGGTACAGTTGGAAATGAAAGAATTTTTATCGATGAAGATTTCGCCCAAGTTACTATTCGTCATCATGCAGTTGATAAAACTTATCAACCTGGCCCTCTTTTCCCCAATCAGGTGATTGCTGTGCATCAATTTTCTGATTTTTATGTTCTGCTGGCATATGCTTTCTGGCTATGTTTTCTTACAGGGAGCTCTCTTTCAGTGATTGGAGATCTGTTTTCTGTACATTCCCCAAATGGCAGCATACTTGTCCCTGTTTATTCCTTCCCAAGTACTAGGATCTTGTTCTGCGTCTGGGTACTGTATTTATGATGCAAGTACTAGAGAAATTATTTCATACTGCTAACAACCTTAGTCAGCCAAAGGGCATTATCCATTATTTATCGAATTATCGATCCCCGACCGGATGGCTAGTGATGATAGCATAAGTTGTAGTCTTCAGAGGCTCGAGAGGATACAAGAACCCATTAGTTCTTGTTCTTATTTGTTGAACGTGTACAGGGGTTCCTATCTACTGAAGCATCTGTCCTGGAGGTAGAAGTATGGGGCTTAGGTGGGAGAACTGCAAAGAGCCAACAGGATGCATTCAAAAAGAGAGAAAATCTCTTCTCAGAACAGCGACGCAAAGTGAGAAAAGTTTAACATCCTCTACTCTCCCTTCTGCTTCTAAATTTGTAATTGCTCCACGTTGATGTTTCAGGTGGACTTGAAAACTTTCGCCTCCTGGGAAGACTCACCGGAGAAGATGATGATGGACATGATAGGTGATCCCAACAGAATACAGCGAGAGGATCGTTAGAAGCCAGATAGATGCCCACACAGAAACTGTGAAACTGTACTTGTATCTGCAGGTTACATTACACCCACAAGCAAATGTAATAATGCACTTCACCTCTCTTTACAGATCCATTGCAGAAGAGAAATGAATGGGAGTGCAACTTTTTTATACTGAATTGATCCTGCAGTCACGTAGACATACACAAAGGCAGTTTATCTATATATTTATGATTTTCCCTTGGGTGCCTCCATACTTTATAACTTCACAAGATCGATAGAAAAACCATAACTTATGCATAAATTAGAAGGTAAAAAGATCTTAAACTACATCCGTTTTATCTTTTATATTAGTTTTTTTTAGGATTATAACCTTACAATTTGGGGTCTAGTCATAGGATATTTACTCAACTTTGTTCCTATTAATTGATTATACAAAAGAAAAATCTGAGAAAGAATAGCAAATCAGGGTACACAACGTTAATAGATCCATAGAAAGGATGGATGGATGACTACGTGTTAATGGGTCGAGGTTGGATTTAATATTCCTGACTTATGGTAGATTCTACTTCAACCATATATGTTCCTTTTGTCTCTCAGAATATCCATTGTCTCCAAGAAGTTTGGAGGTCTATTAAGTTCACAGTCTATCATCTCTAATTTATTTTAGTTTTTAATTCACCTCATTTGTTATAAGCTAGGTTTTAACAAATTTGCACAAAAATGACAATATTTTTTATACAAAAATGACAATATTTTTTATACAAAAATGACAATATTTTTTATACAAAAATGACAATATTTTTTATACAAAAATGACAATATTTTTTATACAAAAATTTTAAATATTTTTTTTATTTTTTTAAAGGTTTGAATGATAGAAATTAACGACGATATCAACAAAAGCTAATAAGTCACTATGGAATTCTAGGGTTGATTCTATAATCTTGTTAATTTTTATGAATGGTGTTATGCGTGACTTTTTATTATGATGTGATATCCTTATTCGTAGTCTAAATAAGAAATAAAATATTCTATAGAGAAGCCTAAACTGTAGACCTTCTGAATGCCAACTAGGCATAGCCATATCAAGATGTAAAACCTCACCGTAAAATATCTGATATTATTTTTTTAAAATAAAACTCTTTCTAATTTTTATGAGCAAATGAGAAATTTAGAAGAGGGGCCCAGGGGGCCCGAGCGAACCCAGCCATCCACGACCGGCTAGCCGCCGGGCTAAAGAACCCGCTCTCTGTCCTTTTGTGATAAATATAAACTTCGAAACCCTTATATGAAATACTTTAAACCCCACGAACCCAGTTTTTTTAAAAACATAATTATCGTGCGACACCACTATATATTCAATCTCTCAAGTGTGGAAGAGAGGTGCTGGTTCTTTTCTTTCGAGCATTTTCCCTCCTCTTCCCTCTTCCCCCTTCCCACCCGCGACGACAATCCCCCATTTTTTCTTTTCGCTGCAGATCTCCTTTGTTTCGTTCTGTAGCATCTTCTTACTCCATCTTTTTGCATCATTTTCCCTCTTCTATTTCGTACCTTGTGTTCGTCTCGAATCTTTGGCTTCTTCAAGGGCGAGGGCAAGCTTTAACCCTAGGTTCGTTTTGCCTGTTGATTCAGAGGCTCTTGGACGAACACTTACCCTAGCCTCTGATTGAAGTTTCTCGCCTTGAAGATCGGAGGGTCCTGGACCGGGTCGTCAGGGTAAGAAGTGATAAGTTCGTGTTTGTAGTGTATTATTTGGTTACTGCTATCTGGGAGCTTTCAGAAGCCTCAGAGTGTTTTGACATTCGGTTTTGGCTTCAAGAGGCGAAGATTTTACACCGTCCTCTGAGAGCCAGTTAGTCAGTTGTAAGTTTTATTCTAGGCATTTTCTTTGCGTTTTTATGTTTATTTCGAGCAGAAAAAACCCTAATTGTTTTTCTGGAATTATTTTTATTCCTTTCATGGTATTTATTACTGTAGGTTTTTAAAGTGGTTCTTTGGAGAAAAAATCAGTTATCTGTTTCTGATGTTCACGAAATATCTTGTTTCAGCTTCAAAAGTTATTGCATTTCTGCATATTGCACCTTTATGTCGAGTTCCTCTGTGGGAAACGAAATCTGGTGCTTGCTTAAGGCGGTTTACTACCTTCTTTTGTGCTGTTTTCTTCTTTTGAACTATATGGTTTATCGAAACCCTAATCCTATTCCCAATTTTGAGTTCTCTCTTTTTTAAATTACCAAAACGAAATGTTTAAAATCGATGTAGCAACATTTCGGTAGGACTGTCGCTTATTTTTATGTATTCACAAAATATTGTTCCTTGCTCAGTGGCAGTACTTTGTAGGTGGAAAAAGCTTGCCAAAGAAATTTGCTATTGCTTTTGATGTTTTCTGAAATCCTTTCTTTCTCCTTGCAGATCAGGCTCAATTCTGTTGGTGTATGGCTCACTTCTGTTCAGTTAGGATCTTGTAAGTTCCAGCTAGTATGATCGACCACGGAGACCACCGAAATGGTAATGCAAGGCCGCCAGAAAAAAATGCAGGTGGGACAGGCAACACATATACTATTAATCTTGAGACATTCCAGAAGCGCTTAAAATTGTTTTATTCCCACTGGAAGGAACATAAAGTTGATCTATGGGGTAGTGCTGATGCTTTGGCAATTGCTACTCCTCCAGCTTCTGAAGATTTGCGGTATCTGAAATCTTCTGCTTTAAATATTTGGTTGCTTGGTTACGAATTTCCGGAGACGGTTATGGTGTTCATGAGCAAGCAAATCCATTTCTTATGTAGTCAGAAGAAGGCATCTTTACTTGGAACCCTAAAGAAATGCACTAAGGAGGCTGTTGGTGCTGAGGTAATTACTCATGTTAAAACAAAGAGGGATGATGGGACTGCTTTGATGGAAGAGATATTTCAGGCCATCCGTGCACAGTCTCATGTGCACAATGATCCTGTAGTTGGGTACATTGCAAAGGAGGCCCCTGAAGGGAAGCTTTTAGAAACATGGACGGAGAAACTGAAGGGTGCTAAGTTTCAACTGAATGATATAACTAACGGTTTCTCTGAGCTGTTTGCTGTCAAGGATCCAAGTGAACTTACCAATTTGAAGACGGCAGCATGCCTAAGCTCTCATATTATGAAGAATTTTGTGGTCCCAAAGCTTGAGAAGATAATAGATGAGGAGCAGAAGGTGTTCCATTCTACTCTCATGGATGACACAGAGAAGGCTATCCTTGATCCACCAAAGGTCATCCTTGATCCATCAAAGGTCAAAATCAAGCTCAAAGCTGATAATGTTGATATATGCTATCCTCCAATTTTTCAAAGTGGAGGAGAGTTTGATCTCAAGCCAAGTGCGTCCAGCAATGATGAAAATCTCTACTATGACTCGACCAGTATGATCATATGTGCAGTTGGTTCTCGATATAACAGCTACTGCTCAAATGTTGCTAGGACCTTTCTGATAGATGCCAATCCAACGCAAACTAAGGCCTATGGGGTTCTCCTCAAAGCTCAGGAAGCAGCCATTTCTGCATTGAAGCCAGGCAACAAGATCAGTACGGTGTACCAGGCTGCACTTTCAGTGGTGGAGAAGGAAGCCCCTGAACTTACTCCGCATCTAACCAAATCTGCGGGTACTGGGATTGGACTTGAGTTCCGTGAATCTGGGTTGAGCTTGAATGCCAAGAATGATAGAATGTTGAAGGCTGGAATGGTGTTCAATGTGTCCCTGGGTTTCCAAAATCTGCAAGCTGCGACCAAAAATCCCAAAACAGAGAAATTTTCTCTTTTACTGGCTGACACAGTTATTATAGGTGATAAACCAGAAGTTGCAACTTCACTGAGCTCCAAAGCACTTAAGGATGTGGCATATTCATTTAATGAAGAGGAGGAAGAAGAAGAGGCACCAAAGGTTAAGTTGGAGGCAAACAAGAAGGAGATGTTCTTGTCAAAAGCCACATTAAGGTCAGATAACCAGGAGATGTCGAAGGAAGAGCTTCGTAGACAGCACCAGGCAGAACTTGCTCGCCAGAAGAATGAAGAAACTGCTCGAAGACTGGCGGGAGAGAACCCTGCGACTGGGGATGGCCGTGGGGCTGCCAGACCTTCCAGTGATCTGGTTGCTTACAAGAATGTGAATGACATACCACCCGCAAGGGAGTTGATGATACAAGTTGACCAGAAACATGAGGCCATTCTCCTGCCCATCTATGGGAGCATGGTACCTTTCCATGTTGCCATGGTCAAGAGTGTGACAAGCCAGCAGGATAGTAATCGCAATTGTTATATTCGTATAATATTCAATGTTCCTGGGACACCTTTTAATCCCCACGATGCAAATTCACTTAAGCACCAGGGTGCCATATACCTTAAAGAAGTCTCATTCCGTTCAAAAGATACAAGGCACATCAGTGAAGTAGTGCAGTTGATCAAAACTCTGAGACGGCAAGTTGCTTCTAGAGAGTCTGAGAGAGCCGAGAGAGCGACATTGGTGACCCAAGAGAAGCTGCAGCTATCAGGCTCTAAATTTAAGCCCATGAAACTACAAGATTTGTGGATTCGTCCACCTTTTGGTGGTCGAGGAAGAAAATTGCCTGGTACCCTTGAAGCTCATGTGAATGGTTTCCGTTATGGTACTTCAAGACCTGACGAACGTGTTGACATAATGTATGGAAATATCAAGCATGCCTTTTTTCAGCCAGCAGAGAAGGAGATGATAACCGTTTTACATTTCCACCTCCATAATCACATCATGGTGGGAAACAAGAAGACCAAGGATGTTCAGTTTTATGTGGAGGTGATGGATGTTGTCCAGACTTTAGGAGGTAGTAGAAGATCTGCAAATGACCCTGATGAGATAGAAGAAGAGCAGAGGGAGAGGGAAAGGAAGAACAAGATCAATATGGACTTCCAGAATTTTGTTAACAGGGTTAATGATCTATGGGGCCAGCCACAATTCAGGGGACTTGATCTAGAGTTTGATCAGCCTCTAAGGGAGTTGGGCTTCCATGGAGTGCCGAACAAAGCCTCTGTTTTTATTGTCCCAACCTCTACTTGCTTGGTTGAACTTACTGAAGCTCCATTTGTCGTTGTTACGTTGAGCGAGATTGAAATAGTGAATTTGGAAAGAGTGGGGCTGGGGCAGAAAAACTTTGACATGACAATTGTGTTCAAGGACTTCAAGCGAGATGTCCTACGGATAGATTCCATCCCTTCATCTTCTCTTGATGGGATCAAAGAGTGGTTGGATACGACAGATCTCAAGTACTATGAGAGTCGGTTGAATCTGAACTGGCGACCTATCTTGAAACAAATCCTTGAAGATCCGGAGAAGTTTATTGAAGATGGTGGTTGGGAGTTCTTAAATTTGGAAGTCACTGACTCAGAGTCGGAGAACTCGGAAGAGTCAGATAAAGGATATGTGCCATCTGATACAGAGCCTGAGAGCGGATCAGAGGAAGAAGCTTCTGAGAGCGAGTCGCTAGTGGAGTCCGAAGATGACGAAGAGGAGGGTTCTGAAGAAGTTTCGGAAGAGGAAAAGGGAAAGACTTGGGAGGAGTTAGAAAGGGAGGCAAGCAATGCTGATCGGGAGAAGGGTGATGAATCAGATAGTGAAGAGGAAAGGAAGAGAAGGAAGATGAAGGCCTTGGGAAAGGCACGTATGCCTGATCGGAGGGATTCAAGGGCACCTCCTCCTAAGAAGTCAAAGTTCAGGTAATTTTTTGTCGGTATATTACAAAAATCTTCCATTCTGGTTTATCTTTGATCTTGTTCAGAACTGCTCTTCATTAGATGCATGTATTATGTGTCAGAATTTTTTGGTTGATTTCTGATATTTTTGTGACTCGTGCAGGTGATTCCATGGTGGCCAAGTTTTGAAGGGGTATCATTTCCTTGATGCTGAATGAAGGTATGGTGAGGGCTATTGTTGGTCATGTCTTAGTTGTACACATTGGGACCCTTCTTAGCGACCCACAAGAACTGTTACGGATTTTGCAGTACTCTTATGACATGGATTTTTTCGGTGTTCGCTGCTGAAACCACTGAATACGGTCCCATCTTTCTATCAAACAAGTGGTTCTATATATTAAAATCGTATGTGAAGCAATCGGCAGGGTATTGATATATTGTAGCTGTTGTTGGCAGAATAGATTAGTTTTTAGTCTAATCAAAATATCGTGCAGGGAACTTTGCTATATCAATATGTACCTCTTCACCACCAGTATGTTTCGAATGGTAATCCTCTGAAGTTGATAGGGAAAAGAAATTCTGAAGTTGGTAGGGAAAAGAAACAATGTATCCCTGGGTAATTGAGCCCCTTTTACATCAGTCCATCTGTTGTGTTTTGAGTTATAAAATTGTGATCAGATGAGTTAAAATGGCGGAAAGATACCTGCTTATCTTAAACACAGATCTTAATGAGTTAAGTCAACACGATATCCATTTGTTTTAAATGATCTAAGAATCTATTGGTTTCGTTGGATGCAGAACTATGTTCAATTATTCAAAAATTAGAAAACAAAAATATTGATAAAAGCATCAATTAAAAGGGAGCTGCTCCTGGTTGTCGATGGATCAGAACTTCTTAATGAAGTTGTAGATATGGTCGTTGATCTCATCTGCTCTCTCCTGGTTGATCCAGTGAGCTGCTCCTTCGATCACCACGACCTCCTCCAGCGTCGGAACATCTTTCTTGAACAGCTCACCATGAATATATTCTTTAACTCCCGGCATGGAGTAGGTCACATCACGGTCTCCGATAACGAACTTACTGGGCACTTTCACTTGTGCTCCCACCCATACCGCAAGCATCTCCTGGTCCCTGCAAGCCATGGATGGACTAATTAAGCAATATGTAACTAACGCCATGGAAGGGAATAAACGGGTCTGACATCTGATAAGAATTTATCCTCAGAAAATCAAAATCCAAGGTAGGTATCGCATCGTACAGGTTAATCATCCGGTAGTAATTGACTGCTCCTGTGTAACCTGTCTTTCTGTATTTACTGGCGTAGTACTCGATCTCCTCTCCAGATATCCAGGAGGGTTTGGGAATGTCCACATGGAGCAATTGGGCTATGCTGCCCTGTGGTATCAAAAGAGGGCCACCGTCTTTCTTTGCCAGAACATAATTCATCAGGATTGCAGGATCAACAGCGGAAAAGTCGGCTTCAATTTCCCCGGGTGTCTGACCGGACAAATTAAAGCGGGGTTTAATTAGTTTGAGAGAGAAGCATCGAACGAGGACTTTGTATCTTTAATATGGTTAGTTTCCTTCAATCAAACACAAAATATAGGAGAACGAGGGGAGACGAGAGTACCTGGAAACGGCAGACGTAGTGGTTGTCGCCGTAGACTTTTCGCAAACGTTCGACAGGATCGGGGTAGGAGAAGAAGAGGCGATAAGGCACACTGAGATTAACAAGGGCCTTTACCTTGTCCGGCCTGAATAGGCATAATAGCCACGCGATGATCGCTCCCCAGTCGTGTCCGACAAGGAAGACCTGGCCAATTACAAGTTCAATTTCGAAATTATGTCCATTAATATATACAGCAAAAACACGAACATAATTAACTCGTTTTGATTCTTCCTCTGTTTCTAATTACACCTCCTGTTGGCCTAGAGCGTCGATTAGGGCGACGAGGTCGCCGACGATGTGACAGACGGTGTAACTGGCGGGGGAAGGAGGCGCGTCTGTGTCGCCGTAGCCTCTGAGATCCGGCGCGATGCATCGGTATCCCTTGGCGGCGAGGGCGACGATCTGGTGACGCCACGAGTACCAGAGCTCGGGGAAGCCGTGTAGGAAAAGGATCGCCGGTCCCTGATCTCCCTTCTCCGCGTAGTGCATGTTTATGCCGTTCACCGAGACCGTGTGATGCTCGATGCCTTCCATTTCCGCTGCTGAATTACCCGTCCTGCTACCCAGCTATTTGATGGAAACGGCGATTCTCGGAGGCAAAACAAGTGGTTCTCCGGCGGATATCCAGAGTATCCGGACGGGATCCGGTGATTTTCTGCTCACTGATATCGTCACTGGAATTGACTAAAAGCAACGGTTCTTCGTCCTTTTCATTCTGCTTCACATGGGCCACACGATATTCGTCCTTTTCATTCTGCTGCACATGGGCCACACCATAGTCGAGAATCATAACAAAAGATGAAAAATTCATGTTAGTTGAAAGATGGCGTCGCCCGGACTCGAACCGGAGACCTTCAGTGTGTTAGACTGACGTGATAACCAACTACACCACGACACCATATGTCTATTTCCCTCGTAGTTCTTCTATCAATTAAACATCATAAAGACACAAAAGATAATATAATATCTATTTAGTTGAAAGTAACCTTTTAGACATACAGTCCAACTTTATACTGCGTCCTACCCTACCAAAAAGAAGGCCCTCGTTGCGTGTGTATGTCCGGCATAGACAGATATCTAGTAATGCATCTGCCACGTCACTGCGACAGGGCTGCGGACGACGTGTCGGCCATCGGACCACGTCAGCGATCCAAACACACTATGCGAGTTTATCGACGACAGTTTGACATTCAACGCCGACACTTTGACCACAAACGAGACTCTCTGTCCTTTCTTAGAGAAATCAATCTTCGGGGGCTCCACCGTGAGGTTCACTCCCGGGGGTTTCACCACATCCGCCGCGTAGCTCGCCGGACCATCGCCCACGTTCGTCACCGTCCGCCGGACGTCCACTTCGCTCGAATTCTCGTCATCCGACGGCGCAAATTCCACCGATATTGACGGATAGTTGAGATCCGATGGCTTCCCTCGTCTTTTCGAGCAGGCCGCCGGCCTCCGTACGATCGCCCGGATGCTCTTCCGACTGTAATTCGAGCTGCACAAGAAGTCGACGTAGTCCTCCTCGGAGAGGTCGTAGACGAGGCCGGGATCCATGGCCCATTTCGGGTCGACGTGTCCCGACCCGACGTCCCACACCGTCGACGCGTTCCGGGTGCTCTCGTCCTGTAGTGGGTTTCCGGCGTTGTCGTTCACGTACGCGGTGGTCATGAGCGCGGACCGGATAGCCGCCGGAGACCAGTCGGGGTGCGCGCCTTTCAGAAGGGCGGCGACGCCGGAGACGTGAGGGCAGGCCATCGACGTGCCGGACAGGAGGTTGAACTCCGTCCGCCTCGTGTCGGAGGGAAGGGTAGAGGGACCGACCGTACCCGGCCACGCGGCTAAGATGTCGGCGCCGGGGGCCAGCACGTCCGGCTTAATGATGTACATGGATTCCAGGTTCGGGCCCCGAGATGAAAATCCGGCGACTGTCGGCGCCGGCATCACGTTCAGCCGAGTTCCGTGGAAGACGAAAGCCGCCTGCGGGTTCTGGGTGCGAATCAGGTAGGCGTGGAGATCGTATCCGTCCTGCTCTCCGATGGCAACGGCCGGGAGCACGTGCGAGTCCGCCGTCAGTGCGTATCCCGCCGGCGCCGCGTTCTTGAGTATCATGCCGACGCCGCCGGCGTCCTTCACGGCCTCACCTTTCTCCACACGGGAAATCCCGCCGCGTTCGCAGATCACGATCTTGCCCCTCACCAGTTCAGGTTTCAGACTGCCCTTCATGCAAAGCTGACCCCTGAACCTGTCTCCCTCCTGCGTCTCGTTCCACGCGGAATACAGGGGGAAGAACGTTTTGACCGGGAAGTCCCCGTCTCCGTAGACCGAGATTCCGGAAATCACGGTCTCGTCGCCGAGCAAGACGTCCGCCGGGAAGCTCCGATCCATCGTCCCGGCGCCGACGGTCGTTATCCACGGCGAGACGTTCGTCACCGTCATCCTTCCCGGTCCGTCGTTCCCGCCGGAGGCCGACACGAAGACGCCCTTCGACATCGCGCCGAACGCGCCCATCGCGATGGGGTCGGCTTCTAACGGCGCGGGGCTAGCTCCGACGGAGAGCGAGATGACGTCGACGCCGTCCTCCACGGCCTTGTCCATGGCGGCGAGCAGGTCGGAGTCGTGGCAACCCGAGGACCAGCATATCTTGTAAACGGCGAGCCGCGCTCTGGGGGCGACCCCGACGGCGTCGCCGCCGGCGTAACCCTGCAGCGAGACGTTGGTGACCAATCGGCCGGCAGCGGTGGAGGCGGTGTGGGTCCCGTGGCCGTCCGAATCACGAGCCGACCGGAACTCGACGGTGCCGTTGATTTGTCCCCGGGAGGCTTCGTACCCGGAAGTGAAGAACCGAGCTCCGACGAGCTTTCCGTTGCAGTCGGTTTTCTTGAAACCCGGCCCTTCCGTGCACTCGCCCTTCCAGTGAGGCGGAACCGGGCCGAGGTCGCGGTCGTGGAAGCTTCGCCGGTCCGGTTCGATTCCGGAGTCGAGCATCCCGATCACGAGGTTCGACCCGTAGTCGGACTCCCGGAGCAAGTTACCCCCGCCGGCGAGTCCGAGGAATTGAGGTGAGCGAGTGGTGAGGAGACGGTAGACTCGCTCCGGAAACACAGCGAGTACTTCCCGGCGATTGTTGAGCTCTTCTGCTTGGGACGCGGTCAAGCGCGCGGAGAAGCCATTAAAGACGGTCCTGTAAACGTGGAGGAGATCGTCTCCGGGGGGTTTCGGTGGTCCTTCCTCGTCGCCACGCATAGGACTGGAAGCGAGGCTTCTGAGGGTGGAGCTGTACCACTGCTCCACGGAGGAGAAAACGGAGGGTTTCGCGTCGTTCTTGACGCGGACGATGTACGTCCGTATCTCCTCCGGCGTTGCCGCCGACGCCGAGGTAGCGAGTAAAGAAGCGAGAAAGAGAAGAGCCCAGAATGGACCCATTTCGTATTTGGGAGACGGGATTCTGAATATTCTCCGAGCAGAGAGAGACCTCATGATTTATACAAGGGAAGCGGGCGAAGTGGTATAAAGAGTGGAGTAATCTGGGTCGATTGAAATCGGACTCATCATGCGTTACCGGAAATCGAGGGGGTAAGAACACGCGAACAGACATTCTTGTTTGGCTTACTCGTGCTGCTAAAATGGGGATGAAGCCGAAGCAGGGAAGACGAAAGGTTGCACGTGGTTACGATCGGCAGGAAAAGGTGAGGGAGACGACGTGTCCCTCCTGAAGGTTCAGCTGTTGCGCGACTGGCCTTTTTCCAAACTCTACCCGGATCCCGACGAAGGACAAAGATTATTGTCCTGTTGTGGAGTGCGAAGCCGACGAGGTTTGAGAGAGACGGTCGTGGAAGACAGTCGAGCAGAGGAGGCGTTTTCTCTGTAACGCGGCAACGCCTCAGCTTGAGGACGCTGAGCTATCAGCTACTGCGGCACCGTGATGCAGCCTAGGTTAGGGGGTTGAATGGGGTTCGATACGATTTCACATAAAATTTGTTATATCGAATGTTTTATTACATTGTTCATAATCTAAATTTGCTCTGTTTCTCATATGATTTTAATCTAAATTTGCTCTGTTTCTCATGTGATTTTAATCTAAATTTGCTCTGTTTCTCATATGATTTTACGAAATACGACTAATACTTGGATCGGTGGATACAGAAAGGATTCAGAAAATGCTCCGATTTAATCTGATTGAATTGGCGACATGAGTTTCGTTATAATATCACTAGCTTTTAAGGAGAAGTTGGGCCGGGGTAAGGGGCTGAGCTTTCCGATGCCTCCTTGTTTTCTATGAAAACAGAGAGGAAGAGAGACTCCCCATCCGCACTCACACTGTGGCAAGAGACAAACGAATCGACTTTCAAAAATCGAATAAAAAATATAATAAATCGAAGGCATCCGACCGACCGAGCCAGACCCAGTTTTGTAGCAGACTTTTCCGGCATTAAGGCATTAACTTTAAAAATTAAGAATTTTTTAAACATAATTTGGATTTTTCTACCATAAAACTCGATCAAATAAACCTATAGGCAAATCAGCATGCATTGCAGATGACTTCGTTAAGTCTATCTAGTCACGAACGCATGATTATATGTGAATTAACCGGTCCAAGTGTTCATCCAATAATAATAAATGGTTTCCAAAACTCCGTACTAAATTTGACCTAATTCATTCATTTAAAAACCAATATTTGACAGACTATCAATTTATAACAAAAATTGAATGAGAACCAATTCATGAATATGAGCTGAGTGTTTCATTCGACAACCCAAAATTATGGCAACAGTTAACCTTTTACAATTTTTTAAAATTACAAAGGCGAAATATAATGGTTTTTGGAGGCGGATACGCAGAGAAGGCAGGAATCGGATCAAACAGGAGACTAAGAAAATCCCCAAATCAATCCAAGACCCAAATCACGAATCCGTACTATGAAACCATCTGTTACTTCTGGGCTAAATTGACAGGGCATCCTGCAGAAAACCTGCAAGTTTTGCGGAGTTATACACAGCTCCTCCCATAACAATCAGCTTAGCCACGATTCATGTTTCAATTGCGCATACATCAAAACTAATGGTTTGAGGAGGAGAAGAGGAATGGAACTGACGAACTCTGTTACTTCATTCCACAGAGATGAGAGCAACTGAGAGAGTGGGGCAAAACTGACTTAAGCGGTAGTTGAAGGAGAAGAGGTCTGAGAAGATTACCTAACGGATAATTGGGTAAACACTTCAACTTGATTAGCTAAATCGTATTCAAGGTGGAGTTATTTATTTTTCCGATCAGAAATAAAATAATCGGATATACTGGAGAAAATTTACATCGATAATCAAGCTTTTCAGCGCCAACCACTGGAAGAACCCGACCAGGCACTGACTTTGAACAATCGGAAGGGAAAACTTTGAACGAGATTAAAAATCAATCGATCGGAAAATAAAACATTGAGAAAATAAAACCAACAGAGTTCCCTCAGAAGATAAAAGGTACATCCATCAAAGCATTTCAGAATTAGCATGGTACCATGGACATCACGGGGAACACTACAAACACGGAAACTAATGCAAAGCAATACAAAATCTCCTATCGATCGGTAAAAAAAATTCAAGAAAGAAGAAGATAGCTCAGAAGGTTTTGTGAAGCTGTTGTTTTCCCCGACCACAAAGGTCTCATAATGAGCTGGGATTCACAATATCATCATCGCATCATCGCCACAAGGTGTGGCCAAAAGAAACAACAAGAAACAAGATTAACACCCACAAGGATGAAGACATAAAAAGGAATTAGGGATTTTGGGAGTAAAACCGAGACGAAGGAAGCCTGTTGATGGGGCAAACGAAACTACGACGGCAACGAGGAGCCGAGTTGCGGCGCTTTCTGAAAAACGAAACAGGGCAAAATAGATACTTAAATCTCGAAGAGAAAGCGATTAGGGTTTTAAAGGTTGTGAAATGCCCCTGAAGTTGCAAATAATTTTTCCTCATACCTTTTCTCGAATGGCAGGTACCTAGTGCGACACCAAATACACTTCCCAAGTTGTCCTAGTTCCGTGAAGTGGTTAGAGCGGGTGAAATATACTCACAAAAATAATATCAGTACTTTTATGTTTAACTATGTTTTAGATCCTCATGTTGTGTCCTAAATGGCAGATAAGGTTTAAGATTTAGAAAATGATATTAGTATTTTCTGATTTTATTTCAAGATTTTACATCGCATAGTTGGCTGTCTAGGTAGAAAAAAAACTAGGATTTAAGGTTTACCAGGTTGATAATATTTAATTCAAAAACTAAAATTTTGCAGATTTTATAAAGTATTGGAATTAAACCCTAAAACATGGCTCTACGCATATCACGACTCGTGTGCAAAAAAGGTGGACTAATACCATTATCAGTGGGAACTTATATAAAAATCTAAAAACGTGGTGACTCGGATACCTGAAAATTCGAGATGGATAGAGTTGGGACTCAGTCCGACTCGGCCTGTTTTAAAGGTGATAAAGTCATTTGAAGACAGGCCGGGTCTATCCCAAAATTGACTTGAACAATCATGAATCCTAATAAACACAACCGAGTCACCCTCTGAACTTTCGTTAAATCAGAGAGGGAATCTTCTCTCATCACTGGCCACCGCGCCCAACACAAGGAAAAAGACGAGAGTGAGTGGACTGTGGGCACCATCAATGTAATTCCTGTACCTTTCTTCTACCAAACCAGAGAGGGATATTATCAGGGATACTCTCCAGTACACGCATCAATGTCTTCGTCAAGTTGATATCCTTTTCTTCCGAATGCAGTCTCTCTGTCTCTAGCTCCACTCAGAGTTCCTAATGGCCCAAATCCTGCACGTCTGCACCAAGGGCAAAACCACTCCCCGCTAACAACTAATTCGTTTGGATTCTTCTTGCTTACGGGACTCCATTGTTGTCCGACACCGACCTCCCTGATCTACTTTATATAAACAAGCATTCTTCATCTATCCCTTACCGAAACTGGATCGCGTTATAGCTATCCTCGGTGTCTATTGGCTTACATTATTATATCCCAAACACGTTCTCAATCAGTAACTTTTTTTTTCTATCATTTGAGACCAAAAAGGTGAAGAATTACCCAGACCGAATATCTCGTCGTCCCAACTCTGGGAAAGCTCTGGGAAAGCTCTGTAAAGTCTGAGGTGGCTTTATCTGGAAGAGGAGAGAGCACTGAAGTAAATAAACTATTTGGTGGATTTAGTGGTCTTGAAACATATTCTATTAACGTAATCATGAACGCATATGATGATCAAGAGAGGAGTTATCTGTCGTTATGTGTAAGTTTATCGCCGTTCCGCTTCTAATCGCCGTCACCGGTCGCCATTACTAAGAATGAGAAAGCAATCCACGTGGTCACTGCTCTGGTTCTTCTCTAAGCACCCTGGTTCTGTCCCTGAACTGGGTATAATTTAATTGGTTTCCTGTAAGCATATAGTATAAAAATACGGGCCACCTGTGGAGAACCCGAGTGACAGAGAGGGGCTCAGCAGGAAAAAGGCCGGGAAAAGAAACCGGCGGCGGGATGGGGGTTTCGGACGACTCCATCTCACGGAAGCTTTCTGGGATTTTGAATCAGGGAGAGTTCAGAATATCGATCGATCTGGTCGCCGCTGCCAGAAGACATCTCTCCTTCCTTGGAAAGATTGCCGATTCTCCTTGGCTCCATGAACCTTCCACTCTTCTCCACGCGGTGAGAAGGTAATTAATCTTTCTGCCATTTCCGTTTCCTTGTTTTTTAGTTTAGGCAAAGAGACGACCAAGATGAAAATGGGGAAGTTCAGCAGGTACGATGAGTATTGGATGCCTTTGATTTCTGATTTCTCCAAGGGGGATTCCAAATGGTCAATGCTTGTGCCCCCGATCGACGTTCGATGGGTTTGGCACTCTCACTGTCTAAATCCGGTAACGAACGATCTCACTCTCCCCTTCTCCGTCTATCTGCCTCTTTCGGTGTTTTCCCCCAAAAAAATTCCGGCAATAGAGTTATGCAGAGGTGGTTAAGAGTTGTGACTCCCTTTTCAGGCAAGTTACCGGCACTACTGCGTGTCTAAATTCACCAAGATCATAGACAGACCTGCCATTTTCGACGACGAGAATGAAGAGTACGCGGAGATTAGATGCAGAGCGGTCTGGGCGCAGAGGTATCCCTCCGAACCGTTTGACCTTGAACCCGTCGAGGAAAATCCGTCTCCCGCTCCATCAAAAATTTCAGATAAAAATGGCATCCTCGCGGCGGTTTCGAAACACCAAACTTTGTATACTAAGTTCAGAGAACCGTATTATTCTGAAGGCGTCTATCTGATCGCCGCGAAGCACAGATACAAAGGTTTCTTGTACTTGTTGCGGGAAAAAGGAGACGGAACGTCTCGATTCGTTCCGTCCTCTGATATTCAGCTGATGTGGTTAACTCACCAGGTAACGCCGGCGCCTCCCTCTTCCATCCTGCCTTTCCCCTTTTTGCCGTTACCCCTGTTTCAAGCAGAGTAATAAGTCTTTTTAATTTTTGAGTTCGTTTACCATGAAAAGATTCTGTGTTTTGTCTCTGTTCCTTGAGATGCTTCAACAATCAGAGTTTTCCGGCGACATATGCGTCGGACCTCAAAGACATGGAGGCAAATTTTGAGAGTTTAGCCGGCGTATGGGAAGCTGCTAAAGCAGAGGACTTTGGAGTGACGAAGAAGCAATGGGAGGCGACGTTCGATCAGCCTTACGAGAGAGCTGGGGCGATTTTCGATGAACACTTATCCAAACGATCACCCATTTTTGGGGGCCTCTTCGAAGCGGACATTAACAGGAAATATAAATCGCTGGAACCCAGATTCTTGCTCGATGTAAGAAGCAATGCCTCTCCATATGGCACTATCGAGTACTCTGTTTTCTGTGCTCTGTACATTTCGAATAATCTCCACTGATCTGTTTACAAAATTGGCAGGTATGCGTGTTTCTGAAAGGGAAAAGTGATGCAAAGGTCGTGGGGGAAGCCAAAGAGACGTTCCTCCGTCTCCGGACGGTGAGATGCCACAGAGACCTGAAAATAGATAAAAATATCTCCGCTGTATCACCTGACTGTTGGCAAAAGGCCTGGCATCTCTCCTGCGAGTTCGGTACCAGGGGAATCGCCCTGGAGCTTCGTCAACGAGGTGGAGGGTGTTTGAGGAGCAGCAAATTGAAAAAAGTCGTTGTCTTTCTGTGGAACGATTTGTCTCGTGCTCCTTGTCTTACCATGCAACAGGAAGTAGAGCCGGACATGACAGCCGTGACTTCCATCACTCCTCCAGTCCAAGCGCCGTATCTTCTCAAGTGCGTTCCAGACAGGGTAACCGATGATTCGGGTTCCATGATTTCGGATGTTGTATTGAGGATGAACCATTACCGGCCACAGGAGGGACGATGGTTGTCTAGGACTGTCCTTGATCATGCGGGGAGGGAGTGCTTTGTGATCAGGATAAGGTAACGTAATTCGATTTTTTCTATTAATTGCTCATTTGCTCACCTCTGTTCCGTCCGATTCGATGCGAATATCCCTTTATAAGATTAAGATTAAGATTTAAGAAATTGACAGAGTTGGAGGTGGGTTTTGGAGGAGAGGTGCCGAAACCCCAAGAGCGGTTAAATGGGAAGAGAGGATCATAGAAGTCAGGGAAGGCCCTTGGTCCTATGTCGCCGGTTCTATTGGAAGGGTGCCAGGTATGGTTGGCCATGTTTCTACCCTCACATGATGAATTTTATGAGGGTGTGTGTTTTTTTCTTTTGTGGAATTGCATGATTTAGAAATCTCATCCGACCTAATTGCAGAGAAAGTGGTGGGAACAGCAAGACCCAAAGAGGAAGAAGAGAACAAGGAAATCGAGAAAGCAACCTGGTGTCTCTCGACGGGGGACGTGTTTACGATACGTCGAGATGAAAATGGCCTCAGTTTCGACCTCGAGAACGAAAACGACGACGGAGACTCGGTAAGGCTTGCGAACGAAGGTCTAATTTCTTCGAAATTGAACAAGATTGCTTCGACGGTGCAAAATGATCTCCGCTATATATATTTTATGCAGGAGGTGAGGCTACTCCGAGGGAGAAAGTTCCGTTACGAATTGAGTCCGAAGAGCGGCCAGGAGGAAGACGAGGAGGGGTTCCTGACTCTCGTACGGTACAGCGCCGAGAAGCCGAACGGTACCGCCACGGCTCTGTTAAACTGGAGGCTCTTCGTGGTGGAGTTCTCTCCGGAGGAGGATGCGGTGGCGATGCTTCTGATATGCATGGCCATCGTTCGGAGCATATCGGAGTTTGAGAGGCAAGACGTGGGGAGATTATTGGTGAGGAAGAGAGAGACGGAAGCTTTATCGGGAAGGAGAGACTGGGGATCGGTCATCCTTCACCCTTCCTCCTCTCCGGCGACGTCTGCATCATCTTCGGTGCACCTCCACCCCTGGTATTTGAATGCCAAGGAGGTGTTCGCATTGCCCAAATACGATTACACCAGGCCACAGACTTATAATTACTCCCCCGCCGACGGTGGAGACGGGCTGTATAAGAGAGGTATCACGCAACGAACTTAAATTTGTACAAGTAATCAACATTCTTTTGGTGCAAAAATTGCCAAAAACAAAGAGGAATTATTTAAACAAAGTGGTTCGTTTAGTTTTAAGCATGTGAAGAGAGATGGCCCACGTAAGTGTGGGGAGTTGGTGCGTGAATATCCTTGTTGCGTGAAGAACCAGAAATGAACCCGACGAGTTTGGTGGTGCCCCGGCCTCGTAACCAGGGGCGCCTGCGGTATTACAATACGGATCGCTACCCAAACCAGGGGCGGGGCGCACTTGGGTTTTTCTGCGTTGTGGCTCCCCGCCTCCGTCTCTGACATCAGTCTGCGTTATAGCATACACTTTTGTCGTGAATCTTCTTCTTCTTCTTCCGTGATTCTGTTCAGTGTGCCGTGGATGAAACTGTAACTTATATAGTAAACATAGTTATTGTCGTCTATTTGATCAAGTCATTCTCTTCAATATAGTTCGACGATGCCCCCCAATCCAAGGACAAAATTAGTTTCAGAAATCGACGAAATAATAGATCAAATGTCATTACACCAGGGAACAAAAAACACTGATAGACTTGAGAAAGCGCAGCTTTCGAAGACATCAGCATCACAACTGAAACATCAGAGATACCTAAATCTAAATAAAACAAATTAAACTTGCTTAACAATGTACAAATTTGAGCAGAGGGCTAAAACTGGTCTGAATCGCCAGGTTCCCTAGTGCATGCATTTCCACAGCACATCTCCTTCCTCACATGGCCGCGGCAGGAACATCATCGAAGCTCCATAGGTCTCCTCCCACCATGTTTTCATGAAGCCCATTCGGTGCGAATCCTTGCTCCGCCACGCCGCCCATATACGGGATCTGATAAAACTTCATCAACGATTCGTAGGCGGACAGCTCTTCCGAGAGTTTCTGAATCGCGTCCTCCTCTCCTTTGGCGGTTTCCGTCCCGGTAACGACAGCGGAATCTGCGGCGTCGGAGCCGTTCCCTGAAGTTGCATACGGAGAAGAGCCACTAGCCGCCGGAAACGCCGCCGGCTGGGGATAGAAATCGGCAGGGGGAGGAGGAACAGGGTGGGGTCGGAAATTTTGGTGGGTCGTCACACTGTAATACTCATCCCCTGCCGCATTTTGCATGAAGCCATGGGAGGCGTAGAGATGATTGCCGGAATTGCGAGAGGGAAGAGGTAGAGGTACGCGCTTCTCCTCGTCCTCGTTGGGGAAATTCACCTTGGCTTTCTTGCCTCTAATTTTGCGAGCCTCCTTGTCGTAAGCCCTAGCAGCTTCTTCAGCGGTATTGAAGGTACCCAACCAGACTCTAACCCCTTTCCTAGGGTCCCTGATCTCGGCCGCCCATTTCCCCCAGGGACGCTGCCGGATTCCTCGGTAGAGGTTCTTCCTCGCCCTTTTGCAGTTCTTCTGAGCAGCGACATCACCTGATCATCATCCCAAGTTCAAACAAACACATCAGTCAAAAAGAAGAAAACCCACGTCGGCAGGAGAAGCAGGGAAAAAAAAAAAAAAAAAAAAAAAGGAGGTCGAGGACCTTTTCTCCATACCTGAAGCTTCTTTACAGGAAGGCCTTTTGCGGAGCTGGTGTTGGGTGGCGAAGGGGAACAAACTGAAATGGTTGGATTCGTCGGAAGCGGCGTGTCTGGGCCAGATATCGGCAGCGGTGACTCGACGCCCGTCGTTGTCGCGGGTAATGAAGTCGGAGATGATCGCACCGCCACACATTGTGTCGAGGTTATTAGAGACTAAAAAGGTTGGAAACAAGGACGAAAGGTCAAAGGCGAAGAAAAGCGAGAGAAAATACAGAGAGAGAGAGAATCAGAGAGAGCAGAGGGCGAAGACGGATGGATGATAAGAAAGCAGAGGAGTTGATAATGGCGAAGAGGGAGAGAGGGTCGAGGGGGCTTTTGAACCCCCCGGGTGTTAGGTGGGGACAGGCGAGATACAGCCGTATGAGTTTTTGACCCTCGTAGCCATGTGTCACTCATTCGCGAGTCTACTTTGGCGTGGCGCGTGGACCACATCACAATGCGTACGCTCTATGTAACCAACCCTAGTTAAGCCACTAATTACCTTCTCCACCACACAGGTCTCTTCCAGTCGAGACTCGAGAAGCACCACCAGTGTACGGGTAAAAAAGACTTAATGGATAAGAGGAGCGTTATTTGGGGATAACCATCAAATTAAGCACTAGAATAATCAAATTAACGTTGAAGGGCTAGGTGGTGCAGCTGGAGGCGGGGGCTACACTATGTAGCCTAGCCCGCAATACATGACCACATCATTTCAATTTTCGCCGGCACAAAGAACCGTACTACTAAGTTTGATATTGCAACTTGCTATCTACAATATCAAAATCGATATCTTTTGTGGGGTTCATGAACCCGTGAAATTTGCGACATCTACGAGAGGCTGACTTCGCCGACTTATTTCAACTTGTCATCTTCTTGTGTCTTTCGTTAAAGAGAAGAAGTTTGAATTGTGATAGTACAATAAAGTAAGCAGTACACGATGATCAGTCACCGAGCAGTTAGCAGTAGTACATTAATGGTGATTAAATACTAATCGATTCTTTGAAGAGGAAGGTCAAAGTAAGAGATGATAGGAAACGAAACCGGGAAGGCCGCAGTCTGGAAACCGCTCCCCGGAGCACATAGTCTACGTCCGGCCTTTTTTTGAGCGTGGGGGGGGGTCTAGAAGACTTGAATTTGTTGAACTTGGTCCACCTGGTAGTGGCCACTGCCGTCTTCGCCTCGACTCTCCATGTCTCGTACGAGGTAAGTCAGGAACGACAGATCTCAGGAGGAGGCATTGCGTTGGGTCCGAATGATATATCTACGAAATGTGATAAATTTAGTTATTTTAATATTTGGCCAAGAGTGAGTAGTTGATCGCGTGGCCTAATGGATAAGGCGCTCGCCTCCGGAGCGGGAGATTGTGGGTTCAAGTCCCACCGTGATCGTTTTATTGCATATTTTATCATTTTTAAATTCTTTCTCGTAAGCCAGAAACATTTCAGTAAAGATATAATGCTTACATCCTGATTAGATTTGTTTTGCCTAATTGTTTGATGATCTGATGGGTCAAAATATTCTCTTTTCCTGTAATTATTCATTTCCTATTATGTTCCGCCAGTCCCAGCTTCAATTATTTTATTTTGGTGGCCGACATTGAAACACCCTCTTAAGGATATTTACATGATATATGCCATCACCCTCCCAAGTCTTCAACATATATCCAAGTTATTAAAAAGAGATCTGGAAATGTGTCTTTCATCTTTCACCCCAGGAATTTTTTACATGGAATTAATTCTCGTGCATGCACCAAATCTATCCTGATTACTATCAACCTTTGTCTTAAAAAGATAACCCAATTAACTTAAAATTAAAGTCAAAAGTAATTTCTTGGCTGAATCTCAACCCTCCATTGTCGACTCATGTAGCTAGCCATAATATATATAAAGGGTGACTTACGAAACTATTCATTACATGAGCCAATTAGAATGGATCAAGTTGTTATTAGTTGGTCTGGAGAGAAAGAACGAGACTCATAAGTAAAAATCTAAAGGTGAACTCTTGTGTTACATCTGTGAAAATCGACTTCTTTAATTTCCTGGGCTACTGTACAAGTAGGACGGGAAACTTTTCAGTTTCCATTAGCTCAGAGACTGCAGGACTGACAGCGTACTGACATTACGCTGGTAGTGTCGTTTAGAGACTCGGAGCCATCGATCTGCTCGCCGCCCGCCAGCAAGTGTCAAGAAACTTTGAAACTCCCGAACCGTCGTCGACCTTTTTCACCTGAATATTGCAGTTCAGAATTCATGAGAGAAGCCATGGAAGGACGTTCCTCCTCTGAATATGGCAAATTGCGAGAGGGAGAAGAACGTAACTAACGAGGTTGATCTAACTTACGAACTGTTATTTGTGGTTATGAATGTGGCAGGGCGTCTTATTAATTCCAGTGTGCATTTTTGTATCTTAATTTTAACAACAAGATGGACAAAAAGGAAAGGAATTATCATTAATTAACAGCGATTCAGGGTGTTCCATATATGTGCGATCCAAGTTCGTCAGGTAATTTAGCAGAATCAAATTGATAAAGTGAGAGATGGAAGGTTAAAAGAGAAGATCACGAGGGGCGTACAAGAGTTTTACAGTAAGAACACAGATCATATATAGAACAGAAACTACACAAAGCAAACGATGAAATACAAAACACATGGAGATCGACGGAAAAAGTAACGACGAGGGTAGACCATGAGAACGACAATATTACATATATCAGAGGAACAGATGATTCTGGAAGTAGTTGTCCCAGATATTAGCGGACCCAATAACCGGGTCGGCCGATTCGTGCTCTAATCCCAGCAGTGATTCCAAGCTCGAAATGCTCTCTTTAAGGTCCCATTCCATATTGTCCACAGTCGGAAACCAGTCGATCGGCGGCGGCGGCGGCTCCGTCTCTGTTTTTGTCTTGCCGGCAATATCCGACATTATCGCCGGAAAGTGGTCCTCCTCGACCTCCGGCGTCGTGGTGGTTGATCCCACGCAGAGTTTCTTCGCGGCTGGAAGAATTAGAGCAGCAGCTTGGTTGACGGAAGCTTCCGTCGTCTCTGGGAAGTTGAGCTTGGCCTTATCGCCGCGAATCTTCTTGGCCGCCTCGTCGTAAGCTTTCGCCGCCTCTTTGGCGGTGTTGTAAGTCCCGAGCCAGACCCTCACCCCTCGCCGGGGGTCCCGGATTTCGGCGGCCCATTTCCCCCACGGCCTCTGCCGGATCCCTCTGTACAAGTTCTTCCGCGGCTTCTTCTCCTTCGATTTCCCATTCTCCTCGGCTACAGTAAATCGAAAGATCATTATAAAATGTATTCCGAATGCGAATCTCTCGTAGTAATCGATCGCAGGAAGACCCCGATAGTTAGTAGTTAGTTACCTTGGCGAGAATCCCATTTGGCCGGATCGTTGTCGTTGGGCTCGAATCCGAGTTTATAATGGGCGGCCTTCGAATGCTCCGCCGAGCGTTTCTTGGTGTTACTGTTACTTTTGGCGACCCGGGACGCTTTACTGCTCTCGACGTTGCTGGATTCCGCCAGAAGAAGATCGGAGAAAGTATCGAATTCCGACCAGAGATCCTCCGGCGTGAGCTTCCGACCGCGTTTAACGGCGATAAAATCGGAAATAATAGCACCACCACACATCTTTCTTCTCTCTCTCTCGCTCTCTCTTTTTCCTTGGAGGACGCCTCTTTATATGTGTTCTCTCTCTCTCTCAGCTCTCCCTAATTCGTTCGCGTTCGCAGAGACGCAACTCCAATCTCCATCTGCGTCCCCCTTCTTTTATATACGCGGCAGCGAGCGTTACGTACTAAAAGACGAGTGAGGCCACTTGTGTGTGTTCTTTTCGCGCTCCTCGTTCGATAATTACAGAAACGGCCATCGGACTCATACATACATATATATATCGGTTTCGGCTTTTCACCAACCCGGGCTTGCCGCCTCCCCTCCGGGGAGGTGCGAGCCTGGTGTCCACCGCGGAAGCGGCAGCCACGTCACGATACGCGAGTTTCGGAGGGGGTGAAAAACAAAACCGGTACACCACATCACCACGATCGACCCCGGTGGCCAGCTTTGCTCCGACGACTGTACGCGTGGCGCGGACCCATTGGTGAAGTGCCTACATGGCAAAGGCCTCGCGTGGGACCTCCCCCGGGCCCCGGGGTGTTGTTTTTGTAACGTCCCTCCTCCTGGTCCGTCCAATATTTCGCGGACGTCTTGTCTGTGTCTACTGAAGTTTGGAACGTACTGTAATACTCCCTGACCACCCCTGATTTTCTCGAAAATTTCGAAGATACCATTTTATTTCATATTAGAGAAAAATCAATTTATATAGTTACTAAACTGTACTTACTCATTATCTCCATAAAAGTACTGATTAAATAATTGACCCAGAGGTTACACCGGTGATCATTCAATGCATGAATCTCCTCCAATTAGTCATGACAAAGGCTACAGGATTTTATAACAACTCACAAAACCATAATTAAGAACATGATGATCTTTAATAACAGGGCTGTTATATATGCTTCTATGACAATTTAAATTTTTGGACTATAAATTATTTGAAAATTGGACGGGAGTTACTAATTAAGTAATTTCAACTTATAAAGCCAAATTCAGGTGACGTTAACAATCATGAAGAAGAAAAAGAAAAGAAGGGTAGTCATTATCTTGATTGGAGAAAAAAACAAGATAAGTAGAATATATCCAGGCTAGTATAATATTAAAGATCATCAATATTCGGAACTCTTAATGAGAAATTAATTTGAGTAACCTTATCACAGCAGGTTTATCGAACGAAGACTTTCGTCACCGGATCATCATCAGCAGCAGCCGGCCATGGGAACTAGTGCTTGCTCAACGATAATGGTAAACGATAATGAAGAGTTAATTATCTCGAATTTTTGTGATGGGTAGTCGAAGGAAAAAGGAGGCCAAGTTGGGGTATTCATTCATTTTATTAATCTTATGTATCGGGAAAGAAAACAGAGAAGGAATTGAAGTAATTAAAACCGCCGGAGGGGAGAGAGACGAAATAATTAGAAAAGAAAAACAAAAAAAGTGGTGGTGAGGAGGGATTGATTAATGATCAGTTTCAGTTGCGGGGGTTGCATCATCGGGGGTGTCGTCTGGGTTTCCGACAGCGACGACTTTCAGACGGTAGCCTGCGCATTAAGACACTGATCGGTTACACTATTCTGTTTCTCTTTCAAAGGAAAAGAACGGGAGCAGTTTCGATCAGCGGCTCCTTTTTGATTCATGCAGGGGGAGTTAAAGAACGGAGGAAAAAAACAGAATATGGGAACCGACGCTCCCGAGGCTCTGCTGCTGTTGCTTCCGCGCGCGCGCCATTAATTGTAGTCTGTGATCGAATAACGTCCCACAAAAACACACACACACACGCAAAGTACGTACAGCCTACAAACCCTACCTTTTAACTTGAACGTGGTGTGACATGGGAGAGTAATTCAGTACTGTTTATATATCAAGGTTTCGAATATTCTGGTGGTCTCCACACTCTCCCAATGTTACCCAAACCCAATCGGTCTTCAGTACCCTCTTTGCGTACGTCCTTGTGTTGGCCTCCAACGACTCGTGACGTCCCCTTGTCTGTCCCCACTGCATGCACACTCCCCACGTACGTCCCCACGTGATCTGTCTCCACACTCTCCCTACGTCCCCATGGTTGTCTCCAATCTCCCTACATATGTCCTACGTCCCCATGGTTGTCTCCAATCTCCCTACATATATCCCTGGTCTGTCTCCATCCTCTCGAAGCGGTCCCATTTATATCTTTACTCTATCTCACACTATTCATGTTCCTTGCTCCCATTTTTGTCATTAATGTCCTCATGATTCCATTTTCTATTTGTTACCCTAAGATAAATCAATAAAGCAGAAAAAAAGTATATATTGGATTCCAGGCACGCAGAGCAGTACTCTTTGAAACTAGAACTACAAAAAGATCAGTTGATCACAAATTGGGCATGGTGGATCCTTTATTAGCTGGACTTAACTTATATTTAGAGCCGGTCGAACGAGATAACAATTCAAAAGAAGAGTAGAGAATAGTACGAAGTAAAAAAAGAAATTAAGAGAAGCTAATAGAGAATGTAAATATGACTAGTTCTAGTACTTCTTGAAGGGGTTAAAGGGGTATATGTAAGACCCTGTGGTTGGATTGGATTGGATTGGATCGGATCGTAGGGATATTAGATTAGTTATCAATGATATAAAAAGCTCCGGGCAATAGAGCCTCCGACGTGGGTTGGCTCCATGACTGGGGATCAGTTCTATTAGATTAGTTATCAATGATATAGAAACGAAAAGATGAATTAAAATTATTGATTCTAAAATAAAAAAACATCCACGTCGTCTTCCTTCAGCTTTGCTGCTTAGGACGTGGCAACCAACCTCTGGGAACATAAGTGAATCGTGCAACCATGTCATTGGCGGTGTCCTCCACGTCCATTAGGGAATAATATGATCAGAATTCAGAAGTAATACTCAACGCTACCAGCTTATATAAACTCCATTCGTAACCCACTCTCTCCAATATCGATCAGTGCTTGAAGAGTCCTGATCTTCAATATTGCGTAGTCCAGCAGTGTCGTCCTCCTCCTCGATCGGCCTTCAATATGGCTCTTAAGCACTTCATCCTAGGGTGCTCCCTCGTCTTCTTCCTCCTGCTCACGGGCGCCCATGGTACTAGTGGTGACTCCTATTATGGGAGCTCCCCCCAACCAACTTCCACGTCCGATCAGCCTTTTAAGGTGGGATACCAGAAACCCAGATTCCAGCAGCCGAAACCATTCCCTCAGTACGATCAGAAGCCGAAAGCTGATTTTGAGAAGATAAAGCCCCATTTCCAAAAGCCCGAACAGAAGGCTGAGTACGAGAACCCAACTGTACCGAAACCTGCATACGAGAACCCCAAAGTTGATTATCAGAAGGTAAAGCCTGCTTATCAGAAGCCAATCGTTGATCACGGGAAGGTAAAGTCTGTTTACCAGAAGCCGGAAGTTGATTACGAGAGGGTAAAGCACAAGAAATCGAAAGTTGATTACGAGAAGGTGAATCCGGCTTACCAGAAGCCAAAAGTTGATTACGAGAAAGTAAAGCTTGCCTATGATGAGAAGCCAAAAGTTGATTACGAGAAAGTAAAGCTTGCCTATGATGAGAAGCCAAAAGTTGATTACGAGAAAGTAAAGCCTGATTACGAAACGCCAAAGCAGAAGGTCGAGTATGAGAAGCCCACACAAAAGCCTGTTTACGAGAAGCCGACAAAGCCCGATTACGAAAAGGCAAAGCTAAAGGTTGACTATGAGAAGTCCAGCCAGAAGCTTCAGTACGACAAATCCACAGTACCAAAGCTGATTCATGAAAAGCCCGACCAGAAGGCCGAGTACACGAAGCCATCGGTAGTGAAACCAGCTTATGAGAAGCCGAAGGACGTTGAATACAAGAAGATAAAGCCTGCAGATAATGAGAAGGAGAAACCTAATATCGACTCTTACAAGTCCAGCCAGGAGCCCAGCGAAAAAGTTGAAGACAAGAAGCCAAAGCTTGATCAGTACGGTAAGCACTTCGACACGATGGGTTTGCAAGGTCTCGTCTACTGCCGACCATCCGCCGACCATCTCGAGCCGCTTCAAGGTATAACTCTGTCATCTCTCTCTCTCTCTCTCTCTCTCTCTCTCTCTCTCTCTCTCTCTCTCTCTCTCTCAATTTCGATCATGTTCTTGGATTATGATATCTAGGATTTCAGCTTCCTCCGTAATTTCCTTGTATTAATTACCACCATGAATGGATCGTCATAGCTAGCTGGATTAATATTAATATTGTTCTGCAGGAGCTGTTGTGAGGGTGTCTTGTCTCACGAAGAACGAGAACGGGTACGAATCAGCACCCGTGTCATTCCTATGCAATCCGACGAACGAGAAGGGCTACTTCTTCATGACCAAGAAAATCTCCGACCTCGAGAGCACCGGAAAGAAGGTCTGCGAGTGCAAGGCCTTCCTTCAGTCCTCTCCCTCCGACACCTGCAACATCCCCACCGACGTCTACAACGGCGTATCCGGCGCTCCACTCAAGGCCCATCGTTTCCTTCCCCACAACGACATGCAACTCTTCTCCCTCGGCCCTTTCATCTACTCCACCACCAAACCAGAAGCCCCCGCTTCTAAAGGTGGCGCGTACTAGTTCAATTCAAATGCTCCTTCCAAGATGTTGAGATGCAGCTTCTTAATTTTGTTGCAGTTGTGATTTTCATATTTGAATTTTGTGAGTTTCAATTAAGTTTTCAATTTTTTATTAATTATTTAATTGATTAGAAAAGTGTAACTCTTGTTTGATCTATTAATTTTTATTAAAGTTTGAAACCATTGTGGCTAGTAATTATTAGCCTTTGGCCATTTAATAAGAGTTGGGATTTAATATTCTTTTTATTAAGTTTATTTTCAGAAATGTCAATGAATTAAAGTAATCCAAACACCTGGTGGGTGACCAATGTGAAGAAGGAGATCATTGATGGGTAAACAGAATTACCTGTTTCCTTCGAAATGTTACTGGAATCAAACCGGGTTAATTAGTGCATTCACTTCGAGGTGCGAAAAGTACTTTCCTCCACTCGGTTAGCTAGCGTTTGTGATTAAAGGACTTGCCCTACTAAATTAAGCTAATTTAGCTCTAGCTTCATCTTTGGTCGCATGTGGCACCTTTTGCACAGAGGTAATATCAGACCGCGTATCAGAATGGTACATATATATAGACATTTGTGGTATGAGTTTGGTGGGAGACGTTGCCCCAATTGGAGGATTAAACAATATACAATTATGGTCATCATAAAAGTAAACTATGGATCTAGATCGTGCCTTGGGCACCTTGACAACTATATCAGAGCTGTGATCTTCTCTAGCTATTATCATTCCCCCGCAAGGCCAGCAGCATAATTAATTAGGAGAGACTTGAAAACTTGGATAAAAACTTAACTGACACTGTGAAAGACCCTAGGTAAAAAAATCTGCAAATCGATCATGTAGGTACATACTGAACACATTGAGGACCCAATGTGAATCGTTCTTTAGTGAAATGGTAGGCGAGCTGAAAGAAGAAAAATTCGTAATTCTTTGAAAAACTGAAAGATCAATGAGAATTAATGGCTAACGACCTGTATTGTGCTTCTGCGCTAGCGAGCACCAATCATCTGGTCACCCACTCGAACTTGCGTCTAGTTAGACTGCCATAGCAAGATCATCGTTTAGGCTGAATGTTGATACCGTGAAGTGCAATGCCCTTTTGATAAATTAAATAGTGCAAAATTCTCTTGACTGCTCCAATGACCATCCGTAGGAGCCTGTTGGAATCGATGGGCTTGATTGACGACATATTTTTTATTGGTTCTCATGAGAGTGAGGTACTACGAATCCGATGCTCTAACAGTCGCTTTGTACTTTAGCTAGGAGATTACCCTCAAATTTAGATAGTTTGGAGCTCCCACTAGCCGGTTTACAAACTGATTTTACTTCAAATAATTCGAGGCATGCCAACAGATTAATTTGAAGTATACATGGACTTTTCTAGGTGGAATCCAATGTAATAATAATGTCATCAACATATATTAGAGAGTTTGAAAGTTTTACCATCGCTAGAGCAACGAATAATCCCCATGAGACAAGATAGGATATAAGTTGTCGGTACCAACGGCAGCGGCTTTGCTTTATGCCATATAGATATTTGTAAAGCAGACAGTCGGCTTATGGTTCTGATTTATCTACAAAGTGATCAAGGAGCTGCATCATGTAAAACTCATCTTCCAAATCACCTTTAATACTGTAAAATTGGAGATAATGATAGACCATTGGAATAGAATATTTTTTTGCTTTTGACAATTGGAGAAAATGCCAAAACATGTTTTTACAGATCAGAATCGATCAAATCAACAGCTAATTAACCTGGTTTTCCTGAGTCCCTCCAGGAATTGATCAATTCCATTAGATCAATTATTAATGTCGATATTCGAAGAAAAGATATGAAGATCCATTATTGAATGAAGAATAAATAACATCCACGTCTTCATATATATGTGCTACACAGTGACAGCCAGTCTCTGGGAACCAAGTGGTCGTGCTGCCCTGTAATGTGGTCACAACCACTAATGCATATTCTCTGTTTTAAATATGTTTTATATATTTAGAACTGCTCCTCCACGTCCAAGAGGAAGTATCTGAAGCAGTACTCGACACATTACACATATATAAAGTCCATGATCCCTAATCCATCTCTCGAAGAATCTCGCTCCTGGTCATGGCTCTTAAGCACTTCTCTCTAGTGTGCTCCCTCGTCTTCTTCCTCCTGCTCGCAGGTGCTCAGGGTGGTGATTCCTATTATGGGAGCAGTACCACTACTGCCCCGGAAGCAACAGCCGCCGATCAGCCTAAGCCAGAGTACGAGAAGCCGAAGCTCGAGCGCCCGCAGCCTTATTTTGGGGAATTTGTAAAGCCTGATTATCAGAAGCCGGAGCAGAAGGTTGAGAACGAGAAGCCCACACCGAAGCCTGCGGCGTACGAGAAGCATATTAATGTTGATTACGAGAAGCTAAAGCCTGATTACCAAAGGCCTAAGCTTGCTAATGAGAAACCCAAAGTCGATTACGAGAAGCTAAAGCCAGATTACGAAAGGCCTCATGAGAAGCCCAAAGTTGATTACGAGAAGGTAAAGCAGCATGATTACAGTGAGCACTTCGACAAGATGGGTTTGCAAGGTCTCGTCTACTGCCAGCGATCGGCCGGCTACCATCTCGAGCCGCTTAAAGGTAGAACTACTCTGCCATTTCCTTATATATTTGGGTTAATCTTGACTTCTGTTCGTCTTAATCAATGAGTCAAATATAATATATGCGGGATTGCAGGCGCGGTGGTGCGCGTGACATGTCTGACGAAGAACGAGAACGGGTACGAGTCGGCACCCGTGTCGTTCCTATGCAATCCGACGAACGAGAAGGGCTACTTCTTCATGACCAAGAAACTCTCCGACCTGATCATCGAGAGCTCCGGCAAGAAGGTGTGCGAGTGCAAGGCGTTCCTTCACTCCTCTCCCAGCTCCGACGACACCTGCAACACCCCCACCGACGCCCACGACGGGGTCTCCGGCGCTCGTCTCAAGGACCACCGCTTCCTTCCCCACAACGACATGCAGCTCTTCTCCCTCGGCCCTTTCATCTACGCCAGTTCCAAACCAGAAGTTCCCAGTACCGCTCCCAAAGGCGGCGCTTACTAGCTGTACTCCATTTTCAAATCCCGATCGCGTTTCGAACTTGTCCTCTTCAGGGGAATAAATAATCGTCATTCTTTTTTTTTTTGTTCAGTTTATTATTTGTTGATCAACCGGGAGCTGGAATAACTAGTAATTAAAAGAGAGAGAGAGAGAGTGTGCTTGAACATTATTAATAAATAGTTCCTACTTGTGTTATTAATTCAACGGGGTGACTTCAATTAGATCCCCATTACTATGGGAAATATCCGTATAAATTCATCATAATGACTTAATACGCAAAGTCAAAAGGGTGCACCACTGGCCGTGCTTTTTCCAATGGCCCTTGGGGGACATTGAGCGTCACGGATAAGTGGCCGTCGTACAAACTTGTACGCGCATAACGACAAAAGAGGATTGAGGAATCACGGCCGTCGTGGTACCGAAGCTCTACGGTACCACCGTTGGAAGGTAAGAAATAGTCGTAACGTCCTTGGTGGAGAAATAAACGGTCCCTCGCGTCGCCACGCGTACGATTTCGATGTGTCCCACACATGGGTCCACGCCACTATACGTAACGGACCGCGGATAAGTCACGAGATGGGTGAGTGGCGGCGGGGCCCACCAAGAGGGACTAAAAAAGCTCGTACGGTGGATGGAGGTGGAAGCGGAAGATTGTTGTTGGGCGGACGGATTTGTACTTGGGAAGGTACGTGCTTGCGTGGCAGTCACCTCCCTCGATTCCTTCCCGTTTCCCGTTCAAATCTGATGTCCTCTTCAATCCACATCTCCATCAAATTGCGGCAAAAGCTGAGAAGAGAGCCGAGACGGTTCTTACTCGGTGCAGGCCGTTTCCCGAGCAGGCTTTTCTCTAGCTTCTTACTAGTTATTCCCCCTCCTCCTCTTCTTCTTCTTCTTCTTCTTCTCCTCGTCCTCCTTCCTTGGGTTCCGCGTCTTCTTCTAGTCCCGATACCAAAAGTCGCGAGAAGAGGGGGATCTTCTGTTTTTCCGGCAATCGTACGGTCGCCGTCTGTGAATACGAAGCCTGTCTGTCACCGACTGAGGAGAAGGATGCTCCCGGCGAACGAGCCTCCGTTTCTTATTTCCGCACTGGCGACAATAGCGACCGAAGCAGTCCGTCCGTACCTTCTCCTCTACCTTCCGTTCTTATTCTTCCTATTCGTTCCGACTTAAAAGGCCGGAGGAAGTAATTCGACGCGTTTCTCTCTCTTTCTCTCTCTCTCTCTCTCTCTCTCTCTCTCTCTCTCTCTCTCTCTCTCTCGCTCAATGAAAAGATTAAACTTCTCCTCTGTTTCGATCCTCGCCACGCTGAGCGAAGATCTGCTTCTCAATATACTGGACAGGCTCCGCGAAGACGCCGATACGAAGGCTTGGCGCCTCGTCTGCACCGATTTCCTCCGCCTGGAGTCGCTGCATCGCAAATCCATCCGTGTCCTGCGCCACGAGGCTCTCCCCGCACTTTTGCGCCGGTATTCCGCTCTCGACCGCCTCGACCTGTCTGTTTGTCCCCGCGTCGATGATCAGGTTCTCGCGTTGTCGTTTATTCATTCCGGCTGGGCTCGGGGACTGAGATCGCTCCTTCTCTGCCGCGCCACCGCGGTGAGATTTGGCGGCTTGGAGGCCGCGGTTAAGGCCTGCCCCTCCTTGGAGGAGGTCGACGTCTCCTACTGCAGCAGATTTGGGGATCGAGAGGCAGCTGCACTTTCCTGCGCCACTCGTCTCAGAGATCTGAAGCTCGTTAAGTGCTTGGACATCACGGATGTGGGCCTCGCTAAGATTGCCGTTGGCTGCCAGAGGCTGGAGAAGCTCAGTCTCAAATGGTGTCTTGAAATTTCTGATCTAGGTCTTGATCTCCTTTCCAAGAAATGCCACGACTTGAAGTTCCTTGACATATCGTATCTCAAGGTTGTACAGTCTATTTCTTGTGGTCTTCTGATCTGCAAAAATTTCGATTAGATAATGCACGCATATTCGCTACATTATGGAATGGTAAAACTAAAACCTGTTTTTGTTTTTTCTTCTTGTTGTAGATATCGAATAAGTCACTCCAATCCATATCTTCTCTTGGAAAGCTGGAGTCTTTATTAGTGGTCGGATGCTCAAACCTGGACGACGAAGGTATGGATTTTCTGAAGAACGGGAATGCTTCTCTCAAGGTAGGTGATCCTCTTTCTTCTTTATTTGGGATTGAGTTGCTTCCCACGGAGAAAGCGAATATCTGGTTCACTGAAATTGATCACCTCGAGGCTCGAACACTTGTTTCGTGAACATCGCTAGACAGGAATTGCTTTTCGTTTCTATATATGTAGGGTGTCTGCGAAAAGAAAATAGCCGTAATTTGTTGTAATTCCCTTCTCCTTTGGATAATCGGTATACGATACAGCTTCATTGGCTCACCCGTTGTTTGTTTCCTTCGTGCCAGTGCATCGACTTATCAAGGTGCGAAAAGTTGACCTCCAATGGGTTAGTCTCTATGATTAAAAGACACCGACGTCTTCAACAAATCACTGCTCGTCACTCAATTCCCGTGAGTTGAAGGTCTTAATAACCATGACTTATTTTTTTGGCTAAATATGATTGGACCGTTTTATTAAATTTGCAAAAAAATTATTTTTAATTTGAAGGAGTTGTCAGCACTACTTGTTGTAAATCTAAAGGAATTGGTGAACCTGACCGCAATAAGATTGGACGGTCTTCAACTGTCTGCTTCGGTGCTGCAAACATTTGGTCATAACTGCAAAAATTTGGTTGAAATTGGACTAAGCAAGTGCAAGGGTGTGACTGATGAAGGTGTAGGCGCAATTGTGAGCGACAGACTGCAGATCATTGATCTTACTTGCGGCAGTGCTATCACAGATGATGCCATCAGGGCTATTGCCAACACGTGTAAGCAGCTTCGTTCTCTGAGATTGGAGTCCTGCAGTTCTATCACAGAGGCTGGATTTGTTTGGCTTGCAACTTGTTGGGCATCTCTGAAGGAACTAGATCTTACAGATTGTAATGTAAATGACACCGGTAATGTTTTAACCTTTAAAGAAATGCTACTGATTTTCGTGGTTTCCATTGATTGAAATGTTTAAAGGATCATCTCCTTCCAGGGTTGAAATGGTTATCCAAATGTTCTGAACTAGTGGACTTGAAGCTAGGCCTTTGCACCAACATATCTGACGAGGGACTGACTTATATTGGATCCTACTGCAAAAACCTTTGTGAACTTGATTTGTACAGGTGACTTGCGAGATTCTGCGTAGCTCTTCACCTGAAACACTTTTATCTGGCATTTTAAAGTAGTTTAAATATCTCTGTTACATTGCAGGTGCACTGGTATAGGTGATACAGGGTTAGCTTCAGTAGCAAGTGGATGCAAGAGGTTGAGAAAACTAAACATATGTTACTGTAAAGAAATTACAGATGAAGGGTTCATGCGTTTGAGTTTATTAAAAGAGCTCTCTGACTTAGAGATGCGAAATGTTGTGAAAGTCACAGGTAAGGGATTGACTGCAGTTGCCATGGGATGTAGGTGTCTAACCCAATTGGAAATGAAGAGGTGCTACTTAGTAGACGATATGGGCTTTTTGGCACTTGCACAGTATGCGAAAAATCTGAGACAGGTGTTTATTTTAATACAGGTATTTTAAAGTTTTTGCTGAAGCTGAAGTGTAAAATTGGACTGGTTCTCATTGAATGTTTCTCTTATGAGCAGATAAATATGTCATACTGTCCAGTTTCGGACGTTAGTTTGTGCGTGATGCTTGGGAATCTGAGGTGCTTGCAGGATGTGAAAATGGAGCATCTGACCCGAGTGTCTTTGGAAGGTTTCGAGCTTGGGTTGAGAGCAAGCTGTGATAGGCTAAAGAAGGTGAAATTAGTAGCTGGCTTGAAGAAGTTGCTCTCTAGGGAGTTGCTGCAGTTACTCCAGACTCGCGGGTGCATCATAAGGTGGGTCGACAAGCCCTTGGTATGGGTGTGAACAAGATGGGATCCCCTAGTCCTTACTCCTTTAATTTGGGTAGTCGACATTCGGCTTCTACTTTGGAAGTAAAGCGACTGCTTTTCTTTTTGTTCATTTTTTGTTTGTATTTGTGAATGCTGGTTTAGCTTATATTTTTCCAGTGTAATTAATGTGTGGACCCTGCTACCTGATGGGAACTCAGTCCTAATTCTGCAATAAAATATCTTCGTCTACCTCAAGCAACACCCATGATTGACGCCTTCATTTGCCAGAAGAAAAGGAAAAGAAAAAGGATTGGCGTCTTGAACCTCAATCCTCGTGTTGTACATGCCCATGCCCTTCACTTTTTTTTTTTTTTTAAATGCTGTAAGCAAATTCCAAACCATTGGCATAAGCAATTACTTTCATTATAAATGTGCTCTATGTTCGACTTTTCTCCCATACTACAATAGAAGAGAAACTCGGTCAGTTAATGTACAGGTATCAACCACTACGCAGAAATGTCTCTTTGCCCAATTACAACCATAGTTAGAAAATTGATTATCAGTTTGCTATGACGGCTTTGCTGATGAAACTTTGAATTGTAAATCTCAAGTTCAGAATCATTACTTTAGTTAAACTGTCAAAGTAACACCCCGCCAGTGTGTTACCTACTCTCACGGGTAGATTTTCTCCTTCTCATGAATCCTGCGTGTGGTGGCCGGTGAGTCATGAGTCCGCTATGCCGGCTCACCTGCCTTCTTATGGCCTGTGGCTGCGAAGAGCTCGAATTGAAAGAGGTACTCAGCCAAACACGCCCATTCTCATCCCCATTAACTGTGTGATTTATGGCATCCTCGACCTCCATTTCATGTTATTTGGACGTGAAAGCTGACTCCAGAAGCCCAGCTGAATTTGTCCTCGACAGCCCATGTATATTGATGCCTAATCTTCAGAGACACCCAAAAAAGTCCCTGCTTTTAATATGCTACGGTTGTCGTTCTGTTTTCATTTTTCAAACTTCCAGCCCTTTTGTTTCTGTAGACATGTGAAACTCCAGTAACACTAGCGAGGGTAGACGTCTTTCCACTATCAGGGCATGTGTCAGAGCTCAAGAAAGCCACTCATCGTGCTGATAGGAGGCACGCACCGGTCAATTCTCTGAGCTCCCCGTGAAAGCAACTGAACAACACACCGATTTTTTATTTTGTTTTATACGTGCTAGATTGGCCTAGTAGCGTTTTAACCCAATAGACAGTTTATCAGAAAAGAGTATGAGATATGCAGGTGATTGTTAAATACATATTAAGATAATATTCACAGTATATGAGCTGTTAGCTTGTGTGTCAAACATACAAACTACAACATACATGATTTTGCTTTGCTCCAATCCACGTAGAACTCTTGCTCCCTATTAGTAAATGTGAGCTAAGCACAGAAGAGACAGACTCCAAGCATGACTAGTGCAAGCCAACCAATTAAGGAGTTTCTGTTAGACTTAATTAGACTCTCTTAAGAGTTACTGGTAGCTCGAAAATAGGAATGTATCGTATGGAGTCCTAGACCCCATTCGGTATTCAGAGTTTGAATATTACAGAGCAAGTTCAGAGTTTGAGAGAAAAGTCTCCCTCGTTGGTTTTACTTTTAAAATGGGTCAAGGAGGAGGAGAGAGAAGCAAGCAGAAAAGCTTGGTGAGAAAACTAAATCCTTCTGGAGAGATCCTTCTGTTACCGGAAATCTCTGAACGACCCCGCTGATAAAGACCAAAATCTTATATTCTCAGCTGTGATATGACGCCAAAATAACGATTCCTACGAAGTCGACCGGGTCTAACTCTCATCAGATACTCTCCGAAAGAAACAAACTGCACATACAGAATTCTCTGCACCTGCAACTTAAAAAAAAGCTGCACTCTCACACCCTCTACTCTGGAACAGAAGACATGGCGAAAGGGGAGCAAAAGCAGCAGGAAAGGAGGGTACTCAAGCAGGGCGATGGTGGCGCTACAATTGGAGGGCTTCTCGCGGTGGGAGGAGCAATAGCTGCAGCAGCTTTTCTTGGGGCTCTCTGTAAGCACGCAGCTAAAAGGATCAACGGCAAATCTTTGGGAGATTCTCCGAGAGGTGAAGTGTCTGAAGAGTTGAATTGTAAGAACAGGGAAGATGAATCCCGTGGGCTTCGATCTCTTCTTCAAACCTCACCTCCAGCTGTGCCGAAATATCAATTGTATGTTCGTGATTTTTATCTTCATACGTTTCCTCTCATGGGTTGTCTTTGTTTCTCTAATTGGGTTTACTAAATTCGCAGCCAAGCCAGTCATCCTCGCGACGAAGAAGAATCGTCAGGAGTCAATCCCCCGCTTTCGGTTGCTGATGAGTTCGTGATTTCAGAGACTTTGATCACGGTAATTCTGCAATCTTCAGCTTTCTCTGTTTTCTATTGACGCAAGGTCAAAGAACAGCTCTGAGCACGCCGAGTTTTTAAACTTTTCTTTACCTTCGCACAGGAGAAGGAACCGACTTCCAGAGCCAAACAGGAAGGACCAACACCCGTAACCGAAGAGAGGTTTATACTGTCCAGTACTTCCGATAAAGATACGGTCTTTGTTGGGAATGATACTGGCTTCGGAGAGGATGGAGGTGTCGCCGTGGTTGAGGAATTTTCGTTTCCAGTGGTGAACCCTGACAAGGCAAGCCTTGACGGCACTCATGTCGTTTATCAAGAGAAGGAAGATCTTTTTGGGTCTTCATCATTAGTACTGATGCCCCCATCTAAGGGTAAGGAGGTAGAGATTGGGTCTCAAATGATCTCTGAAGAGAAGGATGAATGCAAGGATGGAATAGAAGGTATACCTATGGAATCAGAAATTGAGGGGGGGAGAGACCAGGGGAGTACACTAGCGAGAGACGATTCCCTTATGATATTAAATATTGAGCAAGAGAAAGAAGAAGAGAATTATGACGGAGCAGAGAAGTTCATGGTGGTGGAACCGACCGAAGCAAAAGCTTCAGAGAGTTATCTGGTGGAACCGGAAAAAGAAGAAGCTTACCCTGGAGCAGGGAACAATCAGGGAGAACCAATAAAAGAAGAGGAACCTTATCATGGAGCAGGGGATTATCAGGTGGAACCGAAAGATGAGAAGGATAAAGAGGAACTAGCATTTGATGAAGCAGGTAATTATGAGAAAGACGAGGAGAAAGAAGAAGCAGTCTTTGATGAAGCAGGGAAGGCTCAGGTGGAACCGACAGATGAGAAGGATAAAGAGGAAGAAGCTTTTGATGAAGCTGGTAAATATGAGAAAGATGAGGAGAAAGAAGCAGCAGCCTTTGATGAAGCAGGGAAGGATCAGGTGGAACCGATCGATGAGAAGGATAAAGAGGAAGAAGCATTTGATGAAGCTGGTAATTATGAGAAAGACGAGGAGAAAGAAGCAGCAGCCTTTGATGAAGCAGGGAAGGATCAGGTGGAACCGAACGATGAGAAGGATAAAAAGGAAGAAGCTGGAAATTATGAGAAAGATGAGGAGAAAGAAGCAGCAGCGTTTGATGAACCAGGGAAGGATCAGGTGGATGGAGCAGGGAATTATGAAGTGGAACCCGAAGTTGTGAGGGAGACAGAAGAAGAAGCTTTTGATGGAGCAGAGACATACCTGGTGAAACCGATAAACGAGAAAGAGGAAACAGGCGAAGCTTATTATGGGCCGGGAGATTATGTGGTGGAAACGAATGTCGACGAGGAGAAAGAAGAAGGTTCAGAAACGACTTCGACGCAATCGAACGTTGAGGAGGAGAAGGACGGAGAAGGATCGGATGGCACAGGGGACTCTTCCATGGAATCAAACGCCGAGGTGATTTGGCCAGCTGAATTTATCGAAGGATCACTCCAGAGCAAGACTCTGGGAGATGTAACAAATGAAAAGCAAAGCGAAAGCGCTGATCACGAAGACGTGCAATACGAAGAGAAAGAAGACGACGAAGGAGAAGAAGAAGATGAAGACGAAGACGAAGAAGAAAACAAAGAAGAAGGCGAAGAAGAAGAAGCACGAGATTATTTACGGAAGCAAGCGAAAGAAAACAGTAGCTTCGGAACAGAAGGGAAAGCAATGACGGGAAGGGGCCTCGACTCTGTCACCACCCGAGGCAAAAGCTGGGGGTTCTTGTCACTCTCCGCGGTGGTAGGCTTCTTCCTGATCCTGCTGCTAAGCCATCTCCTCGCCGAGAATTACAATTTCTCTGAGTACTTCACCTCCACGGTCTCCGCCTCCAATCGCTGAGAAACTGTTACTATGAATTTCTGTCAGCATGTTGCATCCCCTATAGATAGACAGCTCTTCCAGATCCCCAACGAGCCTCCCCACTTTTTCTCTCCTTGCTCTGCTGTTTCGACTTATTTCTACCCTTGCCAGAGTGAATAATGGACCGTTACACGACCAGTTCAGTGTTAATTTGCCGCAACTGATATAGATAGGAGAAGTTCCTGGCCTACCATGAAATGTGATCTCGCGCTTTAATGTCGTGTATTCTCCTTGGACAGAACGGAAAGAAGAGCATAAAGGAAAAAAAAAAAAACAAAATCAGCACTTGCATCATCAAGTATTGCTTATTACTCGTCTCATTAAACTGCTAGGGATGATGTTGTTTACTATAACAATATGATTTTGTATAATTTGTCTCTGCTCTCTTTATATACACTCCTCGATTCACAGACGCAGCTGATGACTTATTCTTCCCAGATTTTCACAAATTGACTCCTCAAAAATGTTTGAAGACAGATATATACCCTACTCTCCCGCGGCCAAAATTTACTTGAAACCACATTTTTCAGTCTCTACCGTAGGGGACTAAGCTTGTTGCAAACTCCCGTTTGAAAACACATCTTTAAGCTTGTTGCACCACATCTTAAGGTCTCCAACCCAGGAGACTTAAGCTTGGTGCACACTTCCGTAGTTCCTTGTTCTAACACTCCAGAAGTCCATGGGTGTCAAAAGAGCTTGGCCAGCTACAGCCAACAGACGAGGTCAACACTCCTGGGATCAAATCCACATTGGAGCATGCATTTTCCTGATAAAAGTACATCACATCAGACACGAATTATAACAAGTTTAGAATTGGAACGAATACATTCAGGTCCGTACCAGATTCTCAAGGCTGCTTTCAATGTGAAATAATATCACGCCTATACCCCTTCTCCTGTCAATCTCTGCCTGTAGATTTCAAGCATTATTAGTCATGTGCAACAATTAATTAGTAATCATGACCAAATACATTTTAACACTTCCAAAATGTATGCTCTGCAGCTAAATCGAGAAGTCCTTCGTGTATCACAACATGGAAAGTGGGACAATGGAAGCAATCAAGCGGTGCAATTTGATCACTACACAGAACTGTAGTATTCCCATTCATATGGCTGCAAGGACATATTAGCATGCACCATGTTTGTCCCCCCATATGATTGCTGTAAGTCAGGAACTTATGATATGGAAATGTCACAGCAATTAATTGTATAAAACCCTCGGAGAAGACACATACCACACAAGAACATACACTGATCCCAAATGCAGTCAAAGCAGATGTAACTTCGGCCAGCATGCCTAAGACATTTTAAGCGGTTAGATAAAAAACTTGAATGCAAGAGAGATTTAATTAGTTCTACATAGGTAGGGATGGAGGGTTGACCTTTGCGGTCAATGCATACTACACAAAGCCATTGGATTGAGTGACCTTCAACATTGTGCCAAGAGGCAATCTTCCCAGCTTTCCAGCTTTCCAAACTAGGCAAGACTTCCCTGTACACTGGAAACACTGGAGCGTTGGCCTGGGTCAACTTAGCATATCCGTTTCCTTGTGATAATATCTGACCATTTAATTGCAAGCTCATGCTCTGCAATTTTTTGCTGTGGTTTCCATTGACCTTAGGAGTTCCAATCCCATTTTGTGTATTCAGGATATCTTCTTGACTTCTTTTAGTGCTAGAGAACTCAGCAGCATTCATGAGTATTTTCTCCCAAACCGATTGTTCTTTGGGAAAGACATTTTCTGAAGGATCTACAAGTAATTCATCAGCTACTTTCTCATCCTCAACATCAGCAATAAACTCATTTACTGCATCTGCAGTAATCTCTGCCGCAGAGAGTGCAGCCTGCTCCCTTAAAAACTGGAAGTTTGTGGAGTTTCAATAAGTATTTGATACAAAAAGATAACAGCGGGACAGAGTATATAAACACGAGGACGGGCTTACTTTCATGATCTTATGTCTAGCACAGCGTGTCTTGGCATGCTGAAGCCATTGCTGATGTCTCTGGAAAGCTGATTTATTTGACAATCCCTGGAATGAGTGTAACAGCCGATCACATTGTGAGAGAAGCCATACATAAACGAAGATAACACTTCTTCTTGGTCATATTTAACTTCAAATTGTCACGAAAAAACTATGGTATTGCCAAATAAAAAAAAAATTAACTTCTGCAATCTGTTATTGGAAAATATGCAAGAACGGCATTGACATGTTACATCATGATTCTAGATGTTCTGGTATGACAATCACTGTGAATACCAGCATTCATATTAAGCAAGCAAATATAACTTCAACAGCAAGATTCTTTCATTAGTCGGTAATTGTCTTGTACTAAATGGGTGCCATAACAGTAAATACTAATGAAGAACAGATTAACAACAAGAGACACAGTTAAGAGATGGATTTCACATGTTTATAATGTCAGAAACGCATCATATCTGCATATACGGTACAAAAGCCATAAGGTTGCTTTAATACAAAGCAACAACTGCAACATCCCCTAGTCAGAACAAATATCATGTTTGGAACTCGACTGGTACACATTGTCATATGTCAAAATAGTTTCATATTTTTATAATATCTGTAATTCAGTATACGTCCTAGGATCCATTCACGCTTTGACTGCTTCTCTCATTGTCGGCAAGTATAGTTTGGCAACTCTCAAAGGGTTATTCTTGGTTTCTAGAAAGCCTTACACCAGAATTTGAACAATCACACTTTGTTTTAGCGGCAGGATGCTCTTGCTATATTCACCATGTTTAGGGTCTGCACTTTAGTTAGTTCACCTAGAAGCCATTCCCAGTATTGTTAACACAGCCTTTATAATAAGAAACAGGTAACCACCACATCTCTATAAAATCTAATAAAAGAGAGAAAATTAAGGGAATGTATAGATTGAGATATAAACTAACATTATACGTAATTATCTCCACAACTTCAGCATTGGAAAGTACATGCATTGGAGAAACAAGATTGCCATTGACCTGCAAACAGGACAAAAATCAACTTCATCCATGAGAGATAATACAATTAGATATTAATTGGCAGAACTGCAGCTTCAAGACACAGCAGGTCAATCAACCATCAGTTACAACAATTCCATAGAAACTGCAGATTGTTCATACCTTTGCAGCCACCATTTTGTTGCCAATCTCAGTGTGTATAAGATATGCATAATCAATCACTGTGGCTCCCTTCGGTAGGTTTTTTATCTGCATAAAAGAGAAACAACATTGATTACATGGTATAGTCAGTGTTAACCATGACATAGTACACTTATCTTTTTCTCCTAAATCTTACCTCCCCTTTAGGTGTAAATACAAAGACACGACTCCCCAAAAGATCTCTCATGATTGTATCAACAAATTCCCTCGAACTCATGTTTCCAACAAACTCCTCTTGCCATTCTCTGATAGCATTAAGCCAACCAATCTACAGATGGAAAAACAAGAGATTCGTATTCTAGTATGAAATTCAAATAGATGATTCATCGAGTGAATGATAAATTACAATAACGCCATTACAAAACTACGATCAAAACAATCATGCTGCCTACCCTCAAGGCAATATCTGCATTGTTCATACAAGCTGTTTTCCCTCTCGAGTTTCTGCCATTGGATGAAGAATGTTCCAGCAGACCAGAAACACATCCTCTGCCACTGTAATGGGCAGCAATACCTCTTTCTGCTATCAGATCCATCTCCTCTGTCCTTATCTGAGAAAAGTAAAATAAACACCACAGCTTTTTTATCAGAAATCCAGTCTTTCTCAGAACCTCAAACAGTGACAACATCTCCCCTGAACCTCCCAAACATAAAAGACCGAAGAATTAACAATCAACGAATAATGGGCTAGACGAAATTACCTGAACCTCCAGCCTAAACATGCTCTCATATAGAAATGGTATCGCTGTAGTGTGTAGACTTTGATAGCCATTAGGTTTGGGGGTTGCAATATAGTCCTTCATCTGTCAGAAGATCAACTAGAACATGTTATTCTAAACTGAAGAGAAATAAGAAAGAAAGCTTATGATAACAAAGGTAAAAAAAATGAAACATGTAAGTTCACTCTTAAGAAGGGAACAGCTAATGTCTCTGGTGCACACCAGACTGCCAGAAATGCAAATGAAAGACCATCATCAAGCTGGTATTATTTTTTCTTATGGCATCTAAACTAAAAAACTTTATGCAATTTATATATCCTTTCACTGAATGTGAACTAATTCTAATATAGCGCCCTAATGTCGCTCACAGCATCTCTAGCTAATGCCAACAGTTACAATTATGCAGTTTAATATCACGATGCCATTATGACGTCATAAGAATAGTAGATCACAAAGAGAATACAAATCACAATGGCTCAACCCTACATCATAATAACATGCTGATAATGACAATGATGACTAAATAGTTCTCATGCAGCTGACTACTTTTCTAAACACAATGTAGCTCACAAGAACACAGATAATTCTCCAATATCTAGGAATTAGTGATGCTAAAGTCAACAGAAGCAACCTTTACGATCACTGCAATCAGCATCAAATGAGCTGAGGCTTCACTTTTTTTTCTCATCAAATATATCAGCTAAAGTAGAAGTGCTGTTAAAGATGATACAAAAACATGCAAATTCTTCCTCCAGGTGATCCCCTTTAGAACTCGAGATCTTCTTTACTAAATGGTAGAAAACGTAAGGAAGGGGACTTGCAGATTCCAAGTGTGATTAGAACTTTCTCATGATTATTTTGCTTGGAGTTAAATGTTTTAAATGTTTCCCAACTGAAAGCCAAACTCAAAAGTAATGAGTAAATGTTTATAAGAATCTAATTCCAACCCTTGATAAAATATTGTTTTATGAGGTGGCTTTTGCGCATTGCAACTATTTGAGAACACAGTAGGAAGTTAAACTGACTAGCAGAGGCCTAATATTAAAATCAGTTGTACTGGATGTCCAGTATAAATTCAGTATCGTTGAATCCAACCATACAGCTGTCTCACCAAAAAATTCCCATAAAGAAAAATATGAACAACAATGCTTCAGAATACAAAACGTTTGATTTATATCTTCAATGGTAAAGCTAACAGAAGTATCTATTTCTTACAGTTCGAGGAATAGGAGTCCAGATTCCATGGACAAGGCCAAGCACATGGTAGCATATCTACAGAAGAATCAAAAAAATGGTTAGGATCTCATTCTGGATATATTTTAACTAAAGTTTGAACAGGAGTCACCTGCTGAGCACTACATAGAGGCCCAACCCCAAGACAAGGTTTTGGCTTTATGATGATGCGAAGCTGCTACACAAAAGGAGCAGTGTTTATGAACTTAATAAACAGATGAAGTACGAAAAACACACTAATGTCAACTCAGCAGATTGTTAAGGACAAACCTGAGCAATTTGGTTCACCTCATTTATTGAAATTTGGGATTTCAGCATTGCTCTGTAGATACTGCAATAGCAAAACTAGTCAGCATATAAAGGAAAAAGATGGTTCCTATTCTAGAATCACAGACACTGATAGCCAAATTCAAATGCAACTATCCTTATATAAAGCCTACTTCAAGTAATTTTCAGAATCTATTGAATGGAAGAGAAAGGAAATAGGAGCCCACGATCATTTTAAAGTTAGCAAAACCTGAAACAGCATTAAAAGTTCAGGGATACAGAGCTTAAAGAACCCAAAACTGTCACCCAATCTACGGAAGTTGAAAGAGCTCGAAAGACTAGAAGTTACCATCCAACATTGTCTGTGCAGGAAGGCCCCTTTTCCTCTTTCCCCTATGGAGCAAGAGGAGCAAATACTAAATGTGAAGACACTCACCCAACTTTTTAAGTTATGTGGCAGAATAACAATTGACAAAGTCAGGATTTATGGGGATAAATTTCAGAAAGTCTTTTAAAGCCTAAATGCAAAAGGACAGCTGCACCATTGTAATTCTGCAATCCTCTTACTTGGGGATATCCCTCTTTCATGTGAGGATGACTAGACTCTATGATAGTCCATCCTGGGCAAATGTCAAAAGAGATTAGATTCCTGGAAAGGTCAATCATTATCTCAAGCTGGCAGAGTAAATCTAATCAAAGACCCTAGTTGGAATTCCAAATTGCTAACTTATTGCTGCTGCCCTGTTCATCAAACAAGCTAAGAAGTAGGAAGCACTACAAAGGACCCTAGTTGGAATTCCAAATTGCTAACTTATTGCTGCTGCCCTGTTCATCAAACAAGCTAAGAAGTAGGAAGCACTACAAAGGAAGTTTCTCTAGTGTAGAACTTTAAATCACTACAAATACTCCTCGGTGATTGAAGCCAAGTCAGTAAAACAAAGCAAGGAAGCTTGGTTATCAGAAAACTAAACGCATTATTCCTTGCCAGCTAAGTGGGTTACGCGTTTTACTATGAACAAGAAGCACTAGGGGAAACTTCTGGAAGGAAAATATGGCAGACTAACTACCAAAAAACTGCTCCACTGCCTCATCAGTGTGGAAAGCAACTCCAATGGAGAATAAACCTTCCCAAGGCTCCTCTTTGGACAGAAACCAGCACATAACAGTTTGTCAATTTAGGACTATCAAATAGTTCCTGGAACATAAATTTTTATTTTAGGAGTATTGATATAATTTTTAAAGTTTTCCATTGGGTTTCTAAAATTTCATGGTTTATTATTTGTAGAGTATTTCTGTTATTTTGATGTAAACCACACTCACAATTTGGTCGATTCCTTATCCAAACTAGGTGACAAAGAGGAAGAAAGCAGCAACCACATTACAATACACTGTAGCTTCAGCAGATCCTTCTAGAGTATTATCGTACAGAAGTTTGACATCCTATTTGTATGTCAAGCTCTTTCAGGCAGCATCTTCAGCCATGCTACACCTTGACACCTCCCACTAAGCTTTCAACCATGAAATCATTAACTATTTAATTTCCAATAAACATAATAAATAAAACTTAAATTACCAAGTTCAGTATCTAAAAAGTTTGAAATTAGTGTGAAAGCACCACGAAAACTCACCTATAAGGTTCCTTAAACACTGAGCGCACTTCTGTTTGCAATGTCAAAAGGTCAAGAAATTGATCCTCCTCAAGTTTTTGTGTCAAAATTCTTTTGGCCTGCAAAGAAAAAATATCTCAGAAAAAAGCGAATATTACTACAGCCCACAACTATTAACAAGAGATATACTGCACACTAATAGGTTAACTCCCTTGAAAATTTCAATTTCCACTTACCCAGGATTTAAAATTGATAGTAAATAAAGAGGATTACCTCCAACAATTCCTTCTCGTGCTCTTTATATAGGGAAACCACTCTTCTTTTGACCTCAGCATAGCCATGGGCATTTGTGTACATGAAGGATAAATTTTCAAGTTCTGACTGAAATGGATTAAAAACAGCATTATAATAGATTGATAACATGAGCATGTGGCACATACAAGGCGACACTTAAGTGACAAAGATGCACAGGCAAGCAGATAAGGTGACATTGTTTGATTGAGATCTAACAAATGAGCATTTAATAAGGATAAGTTCACAATTGTAGCTTAGATGGTGGTCCAGTGAACTAACATATAAGCAAACAACTTTATGAACATTTTCTGAGCCTATGTAACGATCGAAAAATGTTAACATATCTGGCCATACCTTGATTTGGTACATACCAAGTAGCTTTGCCAAAGGAGCAAAGACCTGCAATGTCTCCAGTGCAATGCTTGACTGCAGACAATAAGTCACGTAAAAAGGCTTATCATTGAGCAAAAACATATTTAAGTCCACAGAGGTGCATCTGTGAGTCTGACATTATGCAGGAACAGATCTTACCTGTTTATGCGGAGGCATATGAGCAAGTGTTCGCATATTATGTAACCTGTCAGCCAGTTTGACTATGATAACACGAACCTGAAATAAGCCAGGGTTTCATTTGGAAATAACATTAAATCATACACCTTTCCAAAAGGCACAAAAAGTTACAGTTAAGAAGCTGACAAATTTATAGCAGAGAAAGAGAACCTCTTCAGTCATCGCCAGAAACATTTGTCGCAAATCATCAGCTTTAACATCTTGCCCTGAATCTTTTGCATCTTTGCATTGCAGCTTCCCCAACTTGGACACCTGAAAGAGTAAGGCAGAAAATTATAATGAACCTGACAAAGATGTATCTTCTACTGGACCACACTAAAAAAGAATAAATAGATGATAAGCACCTTTGTTTCTCCCTCCACAATGTGGCGCACAGTGCTCCCAAATTCCTTTTCAATTCTTTCAAAAGTAACAAGATTTGTATCTTCAACTGTATCATGCAATAACCCAGCCGCAATCGACTCCCAATCCAATTCCTAGTAACACAAGCGTAAATTACCAAATCGAAAGAATTTCACATGTTTAGTCGCAATTGCATTTAATTCTTATACTCAAACCATTTTTAAAAATATAATAGCATTTTAAATAAATAAACCATGATGGAAATTCTACTAACAAGTTCTCCAAGAATTCGTGCGACTTCAACTGGATGTATAATGAAGGGTTCTCCACTTCGTCTTTTCTGTCCATCATGCGCCTCAAAGGCTACCTGAACAGTCCAGATACTTAAACAATCAGCCACATAGACTAAGAGTCAGAATGTATAGTGCAGTGAGGAACAGAAGATACCTTCAAAGCTTTATTTACTAAATTCAATTGTCCAGGTGGAAGATATGAGATAATTGGTTTTAGATCCTACACAAATGTCAAGAAAGGAGAGAATGAAAGATTACAAACATAAGATTGGTAGTAAAAGTACGGATAATGTTGACTTCCAAAAAAAAATAAAGTAGATCATAGATTCTGAAAGAGTTCACAAACCTCCCATAATGTCTCAGGTGAAATCTTGTCAGAAATTTCTGAAGAACATGAAGAAGAACAGCACAGCTTCCGTTCTTTACAATTGAAAGAGCAAGACTGAGCTTTAAGGATTCTACTAGGCATGAGAGTTTCCACCACTTCTGAGAAGATGCAGTCACTAACGTATGGATCTTCACATTTCCAACCAGACTAGAAAAAGTCGTTCGGCATTGATACCAAAACAAAAAGTAAATAAACCACCTCAATCAATTAAAATAATTAAAATACAAGTGAAAGACAAAATCAAGAAATGAATATTTAAATGAAAACAAAAACGAAAGAAAGAACAAAATGATAATAGAAAGGAAGATGAGTAATGAAAATTATATATATATATATATATATATATATATATATATCTTAATATCTGTACTCATGCAGTGCTAAAATGAGAAAGAATTAAGATCTACAGTTTACCTGGTTGACTCGTCAATGCTTATTAATTTTTTGAAAATGCTAACTATGGCGGTAGTATAATAATCAATGCTAATTAATTATGGTGATAATATAATTATGGGAAAATGTCAATCAAGTATGCAATAAGTTATTGTGCAGCTACCTGACACTGACAAAAAAAGAAACTGCATAAAAGGAAAAAGAGAATGGAAAATCTAACTTGTAGGAGAAATGAACCCAAGGCTATGTAACATTATTGAACCTCAGAAAAAATAGTACGATTCCCACTTTATGAGACAAGCATAGATCCTAACTCTAGTGCAATATATCCGCGAGCCCGAGCACAATAAAATCACCGTGGTTACTTCCGCGATCACTCTTCTCAATTCTCTTACAAATGATGCCATAATGCACCATGCATAATGCTGAGAGAACTGACTATGAAGAATTTAAGTTTTATGCGCTTGTAGGGAGCAACGATGCAGAAATAGTTCTTCATGAAAGGATACACATCTGACTGTATTAAATATAAGTCTTTACAACTGTCCAGAAACTACAATGGACCCAAGATTTTGAATGAACAGTTCATCTCTAAAATTCATATTTAAGCACCACTTCTTCCTTTCCTTTGGTGATTTATGGCAGGAAAGGAAAATACATTTAAAAACTGGTACAGAACACAATTTGAAGCATTTTCTAGAAAAGAAGCTTCTCAAAGGAACTTTCAAGAATAAATGCCCGAGACCACAACTGTGATACCCATATGAAATGAATCACTCATTCTCCATAACAACACGTTGCAATTCCCAGAGGAAACGCATCACCTATTCTCCGTAAAACGCGTCGATCGATACCGCCAATACTTCACAATGGCCTCCAAGCAACAACACAAAAATCCTAATTAAAGCTCCATAAAACACGTCGCAATCCCAAGAGGAAACGCACCACCTATACTCCGTGAAACACTCCAGTTACTGTCGCTGGATAGTCATCAGGTTACTTACACCATGAACATCATAAAAATGGTGATTCCAGAGTTTCATCTAAAGGTTTAGCTAAAGGAACACAGCAGTATGGGGCTTACTTTTGCTAGGACAAGGGAACCCAATTGAGTGGGTCAAAACATATCCAAGATAACAAAGAAAACAAGCAGCTCCCCTGGGGACCCATTTCCACCCACTTCCTAAAGACAATAAAATAGATGAAACGACCACAGGCTCTTCTAGACTTGCTTCTTTCATATAAATCATATCATAAAATGAAACGATAATAATAACTGAATTCACTGAAAAAATAGCTAGCAGCAAAAATTGAAAAAGACTATTCATAATGGATGCAGGAGTATCAGAAATGAGTTAGACATTACTTAGGAACTTACAGTTTTAGGATGATGCTTTCTGCGGCCACGGTTGGGCCTCACGTCTTGGAAGGAGCTTTGAGATTGTGTCGTGCTGGCAAGAAAGCCTGTCAACACTCTTGGAGCTTTCCACGCGCAGGAGAGAGAGTTACACTCGAATCGTCCAGTACCGTCCCCTTTTGAAAGCTTACAGAGGTTCACACATTCCACAGAAACTGCATGCGCCATGACAATTACATACGACTGAGAAGCCAAACAGCAAAGTAAAAGAAATGGGCATAAAGATAACACTTATCAATTCCTTTCTTTCTTCCAAATGATTCAACGAAAAGCACCCACCCGACATGGACGGCGTCGAAGCCATCCTTGAGACAATATAAAAAATCGCATCGACTGAGAAGGACACGGAATGCTGCGGTCGCGTACAATTGATCGAAATTCGCAAACCTGAAAGGAGGAAATCGAGAAATGCGTAGCTCTGATCCCCTATACAAATGTCAGTGAAAGAGGTAAGGATCAAAAAAGCGTTTGTCCGCCTCAAACACCGTGTGATAAACCTTCCCTTCTCGGTAAGATAAGCAATAGGAAGAATCCTGCAGTAGAGAACGAAGGAAGCGGCGCATATGAAGTCAAGTTGCAGGAAATCCAGAAACTCGAGAAGATAACGAGAGCGGAGGGGAGAACGAGAGAAAGAGAAGGCCACACAAGCACCGTACTGAAGAGATATTTGTAGGCAGAAATATTTTTTCGTGTGGTGGTTTAAAATACTTTGTTCGGCCACGACGAATACGAAACGGCGAACCCATCTTTGGGTCCCTCGCTGTGGCTAATTTGTCCTTGCCTTTTCAAATAATTACGTCCAGCTTTCTTCCTGACTCACGTATATTCCACCCAGGTGTTCAACTTTCTATCGCTTTTTAACATTGACTATTTTGTTCTTTCTTCCATTGTAAGAAATAAAAAGAAAAAATTGAGTGAGAGAACCATGGTTAGAAATTTATCTACATATTAACTTTAATATTTTAATTAATTATTGACACCAAATTTATCTGTTAATCATAAAATAACGTATCAAAATATCTATAAAAAAAACTTGAGAGGTAGATATGTAAATTTATTGCTTTTTTAAATATAAAAGGCAATTTAACCTAGGGATATCTTTTCTTTACACGGAATTAATGCAAATAGGAATCAATATCAAAAAGGAATTCAAAGTACCGACAATAAATTATAGATAAATATGATGTTCTTTTAGATTTTTATCGTACTAAGAATGATGATTCAAACTTAAATGGTTTTATTCCAGTTTCTCACGCGTCAAAGATTCTTCATCACCTTTCAAAGCCGTGAATTAGCTAGACTCTCTACTCTCTATTGGGTTTAGAATAGAAGTTCAACCAAATCCAAAGAAGAGGAGACCACCGTGTCCATGAGAAGCGAAACATCACATAAATGACATAAATTTAGTCCAGATAAGAGATAAAGTTGGATTTCTCTTCCTATTATATGGGTAAACTTTAAATCCTAAACCTTATGAGGACAACCACATGATGATGTAAAGTCTCATAGTTAATATGCAGGTACTGATAATTTTTCTTCAATATGAAGCCCCATGTTACCAAATAATTAAGCAGTTTCCAACCACCAACTCTCAACCTCCAAGTGGACTATCAATATCAGTCTGCTTACTCAGGCGGCCAACTTATATATGGGATTAATATATGGGGCTGCATGGAAATGCCATTGTGGCTTTATTGTCGACAATACGAAGCCAAACGATCACAGCAGGATTTTTTTTGTGAAACGTAACCAATATGGGACTAAAATGAACCTAGTTGGTTATCTTCTCTGTTGTTAAATTTGTGCAATAGATACGAGGCAGACCAAGCATGCTTGTCCAAGGGGCTGAAGAATCAAACCCTGTTCAGATAGGAACGACAGTAACCTATCATCTGTTTCAATAGAATGGTTATTCCTTTAAACCTGAACAAACTACTGAAACCTTCTCATAAAGCGCGCCTGTAACATGTTTGGCACCAGAAGATAATTTCGGTGGTCGGTAAAACTAATGTATTTTTCTAAGCACATACATGTTGATTCACATGTAGGAAAATCAAAGCTCTTGAACCCTCGTAACTCCAGTCCTTAATAAAGTGTTTCTCAAGTTTGTATATTTAATTTATCCTAGTCTGATAGAATGATACACATTTTACCAAAAGCAGAATCATGTCTACACACAGTTCCGCTGTGGAGAATGGCATGCATAAAAGACACCATCAGACTAGCTAAATTTAAGTCAGTCAATTCTAAAATATCGGACAAGAGATTAGTGTATTTGTATGATTCAGCAAACATAAGACCATTGGCAGCATAAACAGCTTATGTGACAAACTTGCATAACAGCTCAATCTGTCAGCATATATATGTAGGCACAAATAACAACATAGGCGCTTTCACAAAGAAATAGTAAACTGTTTGTTCCTATGTGGAATACGTACAAGATATGATGTTTCAAAATGAAAGGCTGAAGTGATACCCCATGGAATGCAACCTACTTGTTTGAATCTACCACCATGCTGAAGTCATTCAAGTAGTTCACCTTCACAGTAGCCAAAAGCTAGAAAGGTTCATCGCCACAATTACCAGAGGCAGCCCCATCTAGTTCACAAGTTAGGAGGAAGTCGTTATTCAAGCAGTCCACTCAATGCTCCAGCACTCCATCCAACCAAAAATACTTCTACTTTTAAAGTTAACACTAAGGCAACACCAGAAGGTCCCTGCCCAATGCCGCCTGTAACAGTTTTGTTGTCAATTCTGACATAAATCCTAAGCCAGAGCTATAGAAGGCAAAAGACGAAAAGTATAACAAAAGAGTGCAGATCACAACATCAGCACGGAGTGAGTGTACCGGCCTTCAGGGGACATTGTATTTGGATTTGGGGTCCTTGGTATCATCAAGTAGCACCATATAAAAACTAGGAACACAAAGCTAGGGTACTGGTAAAGAATAACTCTCACTCCAAGTCGGGCCACGGTTTCCTTGATGATGCCTCCTGAAGCATCCATTCTGCTCCGCAGCTAATTTTTCAGTCAAACATCTCTCATCACACTTTCTATTTTTCCCTCTTTCTCCTTCTTCGACTTTACTCATCCCACACATCACCGTGAGCAATGACCAAGGTATTCTCAAATAAAATGCAAAGCATGATCATACATATATCCCACCAATGCAATTCCAATACAAACCCCTTTCTGGAAACCCCAGATAAGGCTGATATTACCAATAATAATGGCATTTCATCTGACCAAGAAAAGAAAAAAAAAAAAAGTTGCATGTGTATTTCTGTAAATAGAATCAACTACACAAGATAAACCACTAATAGTAGTTCACATTACACAAAGCAGAAAACAAAAGCTTCAATCCGGTTGTTGCGAACCATGCTCATCATTTTAAGGCATTGAAAGAATTGCACACTGTACTAAAAAGAATTAAATGCTCAAGTTTTATAAAAAACTACAACTAATTACATTGCTTTTATATGTTCTAGTGTAAAGTCTGCAGTAACAACAAGTAAACTCTATTGTAAGGGGAATATTTAGCACAACACTTTCAAGAAGATTGCCTTTACACAAAAGTGTCTGGTAGAAGCATAGCATCTTTTAAAATACAGTATATGCTGCCAAAAATGGGAAACAAGCGCATTCACTCTGATCATGTCCAAAGAGGAACTCAAACTGAAGAACCAAATGCAACTACTTCATTATTCAGCCAATTTGATTAACCGGTGAATAGTTCCCTTTGCAAGCCTGTTGCTGGGATCAATCTTCAGAACTGCCCGCAAATCCTCAGCACCTAGTTTGTACTTCTCAGAGCTCTCATAAAGCAAAGCGCGTTGCAGTAGCACCGAGACATTCTGACCGTCACTCTCCAGTACCTGTCAGATAAAATACGAATTACTACATAAAGTCAAGAATGCAATAAAACAACAGTTGCACAAAAATATTCCAAATTGTCACCTTTGTGCAATCAGCAATGGCCTTCTTATATTCTCCAACTTCTTTATAACAAGAAGATCTACAGGATAGAACCTCGAAGTTGGCATCTATGTCACCGGATTTTTCTAAAAGTACGGTTGCCCAAGAAAGCCACTTAATAGCATCGGCGAACTGACCCTGTTTGTAGTAGTCCATGCCTTTAGTTTTTGCAGTCATACCCGTGACACCGGCAGGAGGTGGTGGGAGGCCTTCAAGTTCGGTGGTCCCACCAGAATCGTGACCTCCAAACTCTGAATCCAATCCCCAGTCATCAGCCCCGGTAAACTCCTGGCTTGCATTTTGGTTGCTTGAAGGAGCAGGAGCGGCTGATGAAGAAGAAGAAGGAAAGAACATATCAAACGGATCTGCACTTGTGGTTGGGGGTGCCTGAGCTTGAGAAGAAAGTCCTCCAATGTCATTTATATCGGAGAATGTGCTTGAATTGGGAGACGTGAAATTATTAACGGGAGGCGACGGGTTCGAATGGTACGTGGCTACCCCACCAACAGGTTTTGAAGCATCCTGGTAAGCTCCGAAGGATTTTTCAGAGGTACTACCAGTTTTATTCACCGGCGACGGGGATGGCTTGGATCCAAAATCCACCAGAGATCCGAAAGGATCTTTTTTGGAATTTATCGGGGCCGATCCTGTTTTCAATGGCGGACCCCCAAGATTAGCACCACCCGTCAAACCTGCCGAAGCAAAATGCCCTGTATTATCAGCAGGTTTGCCCCAAATATTGTTCTGCACAGAGTAATTGCCGGCCTTAGGGAGAGAACCCGCCATACGCCCCATGGCGAATGTATTTGGCCGCGGGGGATCGGAAGCCCCAGCAGTCTTGGGAGGGGCGGTAGGGCCGGCACTCTTGAGAGGGGCGGAAGGGCCAGCAGTCTTGAGAGGGGCATTCGCGTTCTTAGACTGCCCGAGAGCCGTACCAAGGAGATCGCCGAACAGATTAGGATTCGATTCGGAGACACTGAGGCGAACACTGTGAGAAGACGGGGCGGTGGAAGACCAGCTCTTGCCGAGGATGTCGCCGACCATGGAAGTCGAATTGGAGAGTGAAGAAGATCTAGGCGCTAGGGAGGGAGACGGCTGATGGGTCCACGAGGGTTTGGTCTGGTTCCAGGAGGACGAAGACGAGACGGGCCTCGACACCGGCGGCTGCGGTTGAGAAGGAAACGAATAGGTAGGCGTCTGTTGGACATTCCTCTGACCGTTGAGTGGAGTGGTGGAGGATCGAGAATTGGAGGTGAGGCCGAAGTCGAACTGAAAATTGTCGAAGGACGTCACGCCCGCCTTGGGATTACTGGATCTCGAATTGGAATTCATGGCGAAGGGCGCAGAGGAGGAGGAGGAGGAGGAGACGTGCAAGGGGGTAAATGAAGAAGAAGGAAGAAAGAACAGAACAGAAGAGAGAAGAAGGGACGATCAAGATGCGAGACAAGACAACTACTTGGTTGCGCTAACACGACGCCACCTAGCTCGGTTTTAATTTTGCTTTTTTAAACAAAAATATATATTATTAATATTTCTATAGAATTTTTATTTTTTTTAATTCAAGAAGGTAAAAAACCGAGAAGATCGAATCCTGACCGCAAATCGAAGTTGAACAAGCTTTTTGTTTTTTATTAGGTCACCGCGATTTTTTAAACAAAAATATATATTATTAATATCAAATGATTCCCTAAATAACAATTAATGAGTCGTGATTTTATTAGTGAGTGATGAACAGCTAAAAAAGGCGACGTTACGGCAAAGAAGGATGATTAGTCGCGCGATGTCGGCGGGATGTTCCGGTCGCGGAGTTTGGACAACCGTTAGCATATCTAAAATATAAATGCCTTACTCACCGAATGAGTGGGCTTGTATATATACCTAATGTATGTGTGGACACAAGGTACGCACACAGTGTACATAATTTTAAAAGGTATATACTTAAAAATGTGTGTATATGACATATATAATGCCTTGAAGGAATTACAAAAACTTGAGGTGTATAAACGGAAACCCATTGGGTTCCCTTCAGGTAACCCATTAACTAACAGGTTCAATATCAAATGGGTTTTGCACCCATTGGCAGTCCTAGTCCTAGGTGTCCGGGAGAACATTTATAAAGCGATATCAATGGCTAGCCGGTTCAAGTCTCCCGGGGTACAGTTCCCCACTGGAACAAAGACATTGAGCTAATCCTCAAGATGAAACTAATTGTGCCTTCAATTCTGTCAGGAAGTTAAATGGGGACTGAAGGAAACATTTCAAATGCATACTGTAATTATTGATGTTTATAGGGTCAATCCGTGACAAAGCACAAGATACCCCAGACCACAGCAGTCTTACAAGGTCTACACCGGTCTACATTCATCTGAACACCCCAATATACTGGTCGCTGACATCCTCCCCACTCATTTGCTTTCACAACATTGGGCTGCCCAGCAGCAGAAGGCTTAGTTACTACTAGAAACAAAGAGAAGGATTGGAAAAGTCTACAAAACAAACACGACTGTGTGTTTTAAGACCTTCGACTCAGAAATTCCTGATTGCTTCAAACAACGAGTAAGAGTATCCTGAGCTACTGAGCAAACGAGCCAAGAAGTGGCTTTACATTTACTTCTGAAAAAAGCCAAAAAAATCGTCAGAATACTTGCTATAACATCTGAAACTCGTGTAAAATCTATCTAAATCTTTAAATGCTCGATTGGCACACTATTAAAGGAATTGACGCAAGTTCAAGATTGCAATGAGTCTGACATTATTATTGATCAAATATTTTAATGTCAAACTAGCCAGTAAAAAGAGGACAAAATTCATTGACACTTCGATTATTATCTTTCAACAAAATCTTTTTTTTTTTTTTTTAACAAAAGAGCCTATTACTATCCATCAGTATGGCATGTGAATAGTTCTTCAATAATTACTCACAAAGTGTTCTATAAATTTTAGTGTCTATCATAGAGATAATATGCTTACACTGATTAATCCTGTCTGCCCAGAGGGGACGTCCCTGGGGAACCACTTGTCTGTTCATTGGTCAAGTTGTTTCTCCGGACAGGTTCTCTTCTTTCAACCTGCATTGTCTCACGCCGTCTATCATACCGTGGACGAGGCCTGTTCTTAGTTTGCTGTCTCCCATTAAAATAGAACTGTGGTCTATGGATTACTTTTCCATCAACAAAAAGATCCCCTGATATGCCACAAAGTAAAAAAAGACAGAGAGAAGGCAACCGAATTGCTTAAACATACTTGAGGTCCATAACAATGTGATGCAAATTCTTTCACTTAAATTAACATAAAACCAACCTCCATAGTCCTTGTTGGGCACGTCGAGATAAGAATCAGGTAACACCCAGAGAACCCCCGGTTGCTCTGTCCAAGCAAAAATTGACTTAGTACCCAGTAAAGGGGAAGTATAACAGCTTCAAGGGTGGTACTACAAGTTTAAAAAGCAGCCACAATTAAACGTACTAGTATTTCTGATCAATAATAAAAAAAATAAAAAAAGGTACTAGTATTGACAAAATCTGAAAGAGGTTATAGTAGAGATAGTTGCAGTTTAGGCACTGGGAGACAAATAGAATGCACGAAGGAGAAAAAAAATGAACAATGTTAAGGGCAATTCAAGTCCAAACCTTTAACTTTGTAAGAAAGTTCCTCGGAAATCAGCGCGCCGAAACCAGTATATGTAGTGGTGCAAACCGAGTAAATCTTCTTCTTCGCCTCCTCCTCGCTGGAATTCCCAAAACAGTATACGCTCAAAATGTCACCGGGTGAGAAAGAAAAATTGAAAAATGATGAAAAAGAAGAACGTGAATAAAAATAAAAATACCTTTCTAAGACTGCTGTAAGAGTCCTGACATAGCTGGAAATCATTTCGTCTTCAGAGGGTTTAGGGTTTTCCGGAAATTCCATGATGATGAGCCAGTGCTCGTAATCACATCCATCGAGGAGGATAGTTTCCTTGGGAGGGCGGTTGCTCCAGTTCGGAGATGGGTCATTGAGAGGGGAGTAGCTGGAGCCGGAAGTAGTCTTGGACCGCGTAGGGATGTTGATCCACTGGCAAGCGACTCGGGAGGTCTCCACGGCAGCAAATGTACAACGCGAAGAGGATGGTAGGGAACATTTGGGAGAATTGAGAGCTCTGTTAAGAAGCAACACGATACTTCGTCTGGTTGCGAGCGCCATGACCAGGCTACTTCTTCGTCTCTTTGCTTTCTTCACCACTCCCGCTCGCCGCCGGCAAACAAATATCACTTGGGACTCGAACGATCATACGAAAAGGTAATGAAACTCAAAGTGGGCTTTCTCTACCTCCTCCAGTGAACAAGATGAATATAGGCCATCCTGGGCCAATCTTTTGGATTTGCCCTCGCCCCCTCTCCTCTTAATTGTATACAACCCATTATTAAAAGCTTCATTGATATAGATTAAATATATAGTTCACAGATCAGGTAATTAAATGATTCGATTCTACAGAGAATTATCAATAAAGGATGAATAAAAATCGGTAAATGAAATTTAATTTGTGATAAGTAGATGGTTATAATTTGTGCAAAAAGTTTCGTACTTTTTGTTTTTTCGTGCTTAGTAAGTTGTAATCCTTATACAGTAATAAGTGAATTTGTTGAGTCTTCTTCAATAGATAATATGAATTAAAGGAATAATGTTAGAAATTAGCTGGGCCACTTCTGTTTTAAATTAACTATTAAATGTAGTTGTAAGGGTTGAATTTTATTTTTTTCATCGATAAAAGAAATGAAAAAATACCATGATGAAATGCTAGATGCACTATTTTAGGAAAGACGAGTTCAATAAGGATATATAGGAAGTGGTGATACGAGCACTTTGAAATATTAATGCAAGGGTTTATATCATGATGTGGGGTTGTTGCAGTTTAAGTAAGAGGTAAATTTGGAGGTAAAATGGGCAAAAGTTTTTTTTTATAAAATTTTATTTTTCTATTCTATTGGTAAACTATAAACCCTAGACTTTCTCTGGCATGGACCGCCAACTTAGTTGCCATGCCACAATGTAAAACCTCAAAGTAAAATAAGGGGGTACTGATATTATATTTCATATAGGAAATATAAATATTAAGCTTCACTGGTGTCTTTAATATCGACTTAAGAATACTGATTAATGATCAATTGAGAAAAATAAAAGAGTAAGTTGACCTTGACCTTTATCAGATAGAAGGCCCCTCTACCCGTCCAATTTATATGCATGATTTGTATCCATGGAAAACATGAGAATATATGACAAAAGTGAGGAGTTCTTTTCAGAGTTGAACTCGTAATGACGTGATAATTTCTACAAAATGTACAGTTTCTAAAGAAAGAGAACAAGAAAAGAATAGTCGATATTACAGAATTCCGAAAACTTGGCTGGAGGCGTCTCTACCCATGCTGTCTTCCTAGGATGGAGATGAGTCCGGAACGGATGACCTTTCTCCTCTGAGAATAGAAACCACCTATATACGATAATATGTAAAGGAAAAGAGAAAGAAAACTCAAATTATCTGTGATCTCCAGCAGACTCAGCTACGATGTTTATGAAATTAGAATGAGATCAGTAGAATTAGGGGTAGCTTACCTGCGACATACTGAGTCGAGGGAGTGATCTAGTTTTTGTGCACTGAGTAGCTGCAGATATCACCCTGTACGTCTCGTACGTGTCGAGCTCTTCCATGTCGTGGTCCAATAACTCATGGTTTGCACCTTGTAGAAGCAGCGGTCTCGCCTACAATATCGTAATGTTACTTTATTAAGTCGATTTTCAAAGACAAGATGATCATGCTGTTTATATATAAGATCATCAACACTTTAATTCTCTTCAAATTACGTGATCACTTGATTAAAAAAAATTTATTTTTCAAGAGATTTAGATTTCTTTCTTCAAATTTGACGAGATCGATGATAATAAAGTGTGGGTGGAATATTTTGCTCACCCAGTCGACCAATTGACGGTCATCCTCTGGCAAGGGTCTCCGGCAGAAGAGTCTTAAGAGAAGCACTCCGAAGGAGAACACGTCTGCTTTCATCAGGGCCAGGGATTCCATCTCCAAATTACTCGTCGTCTCCCCTCCATACAATCTATATATTATTCCTCAAACATATCGAACTTATCAATTTAATCGTCATATGTATATGATCCCTTGAAATATCGATAATAAGGAACATTTATAATATATATTGCTGACCTACGGCCGTTACTAGGAGTAGAGCATGGGATCCCCTTCGTTCCTTCAACCTTGGGATATTCCTGAAGCCATCTTGCTCGCCCAAATCCAGATATCTGAGCATGCCAATTATGCAAAACCCAAAATGAGAAGAAGAAGGTGATGACGAATTAAGCAACACCGAGCATGGATCAATATATCATGAATATATACCATAGGCTGGAAGTCACGACCCAGAAAGATGTTGCACGCCCGCAAATCACCATGAATTACGGGTCCTCCGGGACATTCTTCGTGCATGTACTGAATCCCCAGGCCGACTCCAATAGCTATCTTCATCCTCTCCGAGCAAGTCAGTCCCGAGGATCTCCCCTTCACTCCTGCAGTTTCCAAAAGTGCTTCACATGTGATGTCGTCATATATTTATATGCGGGAAAGATCTAGAGAAGCTACCCATATGAAGAGGGAGAGAGAATATTATTGAGGCAGCGTGAGCCTTACGAGAGAGGTACTGGTCCAGAGTCCCTAATAATATCCCTTCAGGATACAAGTAGACGAGGGCAGAGAAGCTGGAGCCGTCGTGGAAGCCAATGGGAGACAATATACATTTGTGAAACATGCACCGGGAGACCCTCTTCTCAGCTTCAAGGTCATAATTACCAGCAGCCGAGAATCGTTTTACGAGAAGGGGTAACTCGGACGGGTAGTACTGGGGAAGAAAGCCCTTGAACACGTCGACGCGTTCGTGGCTACAAACCAGACGGCCAACCAGGAACTCGTCCGTCATGGCTCCGATATCCTCAGAGCTCAGCTCCAACGGAAGTTTGATGAGCTGGAGAGGGTCCAATCGATTGGAAACGCCGCCGCATGAGGCTGTTTCCGGCGGAGCGCCTCTTTCAGCCACGGCGGGGCTGCAATAGTACTGATGATCAATATCTTCGTCGTCGTTCTGGCTGGATAAAACGGAGGTCCAGGACTGGAACGATGAAGATGCTGGAGTGCCGGGGCAATGAAACTCGGCTTCGCCGTTGTCGTCGACGGAGACTAGTTGGCATTTTTGGCAGCCGAGCCGGAGCCATTCGTCGTCCACCAAGCATCTGAAATTTGGAGTAGTATGTTAATGGCGTCGTCATTGAATAATATTGTCTTTTCATGATGTGCTCATGAGAGGAGGAGGCCCCAGTAGTACTGTTTCGTCCCAGCTTGCATCCGAATTCTTGAAAGGATCGAAACGTTAAAGCACATGGATTTATCTTTCACGAGCGCGCTGCAGATAATTCGAACTGGAATACAGAGAAAGAGGAGGAGAGAATATCTGGTTTGGTAAATGAAGGATATGTGAGGAAATCCAAGGGGATTTGGCAATGAGAACCATGCACTCATGATTAATTAGTGCAATATCAATTCTATTATTAATTATCCTGCCAATGACCTTCGATATTAAGACGAACACAAAAAAATTACTCTCTTTTTGTCAACTATATATCAGAGTCGTGGCACATCTCCATGTTTGAGCCTTTGTTCTTAATTAGTCCATGCTGAAAAGGACAAGAATATGATCCAATCGGTGCAATCAGCGGTGGAAACAATGAGAAACAAATAAACTTTTAGATTAGGTTGGCGTGTATAGCTAACCGCTTAGTTGGTTAATTTTTATAAAGAAATTAAGAAATGCATAAACATGGCAGTAATTCGATTAGAACCGCTCTAGAATTGAGTGTTGCATTTAAAAATCAACAAGGTCATCATGAAATGGTCGATCATGGAAACAAATCATCGCCAAGGACAAATAGGAGTAAAAACTCAATGAATTAAGGAACTTATAAATAACTCAATATACAGCAGAAACGGTCGATCATACATATAAGTATATAACTAGCGAGGGAAGGAAGAGATCATCACCTATCCATGATGATTAATGTGGGTTTGAAACAAGTAGCCTCAGAAGCCACTGCCGCCTTTGGGTACGGCCCAGCAAAAATTTTAACCTCGAAATTTACCTGCAGCCAAGATCTTTCTTACATAAGATCAGTACTGCATATATACATCTATTAATCTTGTCATGATATGAACGCTCAATATTTTTGAACTTTTTTCTAGTAAAGTAAAAAATTATCTGTACGACAAGAAGGGCATTAGTAGTACTGCTCAAGATGAGTTAGCAGTGGTAATTATAATATCAAATGAAGTACTGCACGCATATATGTTCAATTTCATAGAATACTTTCATGACCAGCTGCGCGCATGCATGTAACTGATCATCAGACTTACTCTGAGATTCTTGCAGTTATCGTAGAAAGGCCTGAGGATCTTCAGATAGGTCTGCCTTTGGTGGGCAATCTGGTCTTGAAGAAATTTTATGTAACCTTGTCCCTCACACGGTGAAGCTGCATAATATTGTTGCTGGTCCCCGAAACAGCAAAACGGCCAGGTATCAGCTATGAAGGTGGGATTGAGCAGGACGAGAACGAGGAGGTCGTCGTTGAGTAACGGCCGGCGGGAGCTGCGAAAGAGCCACGTTAGTGAGGAAACAGCCTTCTTGCGCCCATCCAGCACCGCAATTACGCTCTCCCTCCTCTCTAATTTCTTGCCCATGGCTGGCGCCTTCTTCTTAATTCTTCGCCTCCCGCCCTTCCTTCTTCCTATTGGCTTGGCAGCCTATAAATTAAACCCTAGCTAGCCTTTCTTTTTGGCTTCTCCTATTATATATTTATATGTATACATGGAACTGCATGGGTCATGAAAACCAACGCGCGACAAGCATCGTTCTCACCGTAGAGTTCGTCACCTTGTGCTCGAGTTGCCGCATTCACGACAAGTACAGCCACCTCATGAAAACAGGGAACGCATAATTGATCTGGTAATTTCTCTTACGCCATTGAAACATGTGCAGCTAGCAAGCAGAATCCAAGATATATTTTACGTCGAAAGGCAAGAAGACGTACGAGCTGTGAATTAATGAAGTGATATATCTATCCGGCCCCTCGAACCAGGCGAGCGAGATCGGGTCGCGATTTCCGTTCAGAACAGTGACTGCTTCCATCGCACAAGAAACAGAAGAGACAACAACGTCGAATAAATTGTTATATTCCTAGGTTCTAGCTAAACTAGCCAGAATATTCACTTTTAGTCCCCGCATGGCATTGGCTGTGTCGCCCTTATCTAGATAAACCCATGCACTAATAACAATTAATTGTTATATATGTCTGGTTGAGACCAACCGATAAGGGCAACGTACGTATATATTGAAAAGAAAAGTATTTGATGATGACCATGCAGTTCCTAGCTACCAAAGGAGTAAATGAACCTCTGCAGTCTACATGGAGCCACTAAGATTAGTTTAAGCTTAAGAGAAACAGAGAATATCGAAGGAGAATGATCTGAAAACGGGAAAATTATAAATTAGCACATCATGTTTTGAGTTAAACTAATAACTAGTTTATAAATTAGAAAATGAACGTACATCTTATTTGAATGCTTCGAACAGTTTAGATTTCAAAGTTTAGATAAGAATTAAAAAGTTAAAATATAACATTCAAAAATAAAAATCTTAAACTACGATTAAGAGTATTTTTTAAATTGATTTTTGACTGATGTAAATATTATTCTTTAAGATTGAAGATAAATATGGAGCTAGTGAATTAAGCAACCTTTTGACTTCATCAATTCCTAGTTTCGGTAAAAGGCTCCCTCGAAAAATCATGACATTAATTAATTGGATCAGCTTGCTACGGTTTGCCCTTTAGAAAGCATTGATCAGTGTGAGCCTTGTCGTCTAATCAAGTATTAATTTAGTGTGATATTCTTTGGTATATATATATATTACTCGGGATATAGGTTTCCCTATTTAAAATAGATCTTAGACCTAATTTCATAAGCATAGTATTACAGCAGGCCGTAATGGGTTATAGTGAAAATCGAATAGTACTATGGTAGTTTATTAGTTAGAGACTAGATTACCCAACTTGGCGAGTCATTAACCGTGAATCGAAAGTCACTCTAAATAAACCAAGAAGCTACACATCTGGAAAATTCATCTAAGAATAATATATATAGGAAGTCCCAATATTCAATCTAACCAGCTGTTATATAAATGTGATCCTTGCAGTAAGCCAATTTCATTCAAAGAACAATTCATTGCCTCTAAGATTTGAGCGGGTATTTGAGACAAGCCTCATTTTCCTCTCTAATTTGTACATCACTGTCATTTTGACATATACGTACAATAAGTTCCCATTTTCTTAAGAGAGAATTGGAAAATACAGAACCTACCAAATCTGGTACTTGTTCAAACTAATTACTTCGATATTGGTGAATTATTCATTGCTCCGAAGTCTGAATGACTTAAAATTAACTCATACGGGAACAAGTTTATAACGACATGAACGAGACATAGAAGTTGCAGGATTACATGATGCTTCACCGATTGTATAAACAGTGAGCTGCTATTAGAGACGAAGAGCCGAGGGAAATGCACGGTAGAGAGCTTGTTGTTTGTGTTTAGATTAATAGTTTTGGATTCATGGTGCCAGAAGTTGTGGCCTGGGCGTGCTGGGACATGGCTGCCGTGGGTTGTGGTGTTCCTTGGTAATTCAGATTGATGTCGATAAACTTCATGTTCTTGCAAGGCACTTGACTGCTGCAAATGAGATTCACGGCGAGCTTGGTGAAGGAAGACCCCTTGATGTTCTTGTATGTGATATCGCTCAGTGCAACTGCCGACGGCTGCATTTATATATATTTATGAGGTCAAGAAGAAGAAGAAGAAGAAGAAGAAGAAGAAGAAGAAGAAGAAGAAGAAGAAGAAGAAGAGGAGGAGGAGGAGGAGAAAACAAATCAGAAGTGTTACGTACATATTCACGTACTATACGATTGCGAAATTTCAATTAATAGTTTGATCAATTCGTTTGATGAGGACTTTAATTTACAGACCTGGTCTGAGCAGTGACTGGAGGCGCAGTATTTCTGGTCAATGATGATAGGGAAGGAGACATCGTCCATGATGATATCCTCGAAGGTGATGTTCTTAGCAACGAGGGAAGGAGACCCAGGCCATGTCTTGATCCTGACGCCATTTGTAGTGCCCTTGAGTGTGCAGTTCTTCACATGTACGCCGTTTACAGGTTCCTCCTCTTTGTACTTGCCAAGGCTCCCAACGCTGTGCATGCAAATTATGATCGATTAGCTAATTTATATAGAGATCTAGACGGCGGAATATTGGACAGGATATATATATATATATATATATATATACACACACACACACACACACATATATATATATATATGAGAATTAAGGAGGAAGAGACAGTTGTTAATTAATTATTAATTACCTGATGCCATGGCCAGGTCCGCAGGTGATGTTAGTAATGTCAATGAAATTGTTCCCGTCGCCGAGGGAGATACAGTCGTCTCCGACTCCGATGACGGAATGGCTGACCGTGACGTAGGAACAGTCGCTGATGTGTATACCGTCGGTGTTGGGGCTGTCCTCGGGAGCTGTGATAGTGATGCCGTCGAGAGTGAAGAATTTGCTTCTGTTGATTCTCATATGGAAGCCCTTGCTGTCCTTGAACTTAATCCCGCTGATTTGCCCCGTGGTACACGAGATCACCTTCAGAGACTGTTCGTTTTTAAAAAAAAAAACTGTATCAATTAATGCATGCATGGGTCATAAGTAGTGCTCGATCGATCTGTAATAATGAGTACTAGTGCACTTACAGAAGCCATGAGCTTGCCGTTATCAGATGTCCAGGCTTCAACAGCGCCTTGGCCGTCGATGGTCCCTCCGCCGGAAATGACGAGCCCATGCAATGAGCGGAATGTGATCCATGCACTAGTTGGGAACTTGTCCACGGCAGCGGGAGCCTTAAGGGTGCCCCTCACCTCCACCGATGGTGACCCCATGTTGTAGCACGGCCCCTCGAAGGTGATTGCACCCAATAGAAAATTCCCTGCCGGAACGAGAAGGGTGCTATTCCCTTTGAACGCACACGCCTCAGTCCACGCTTGCATGAAAGCCTGCATAAATTATATACATATATGTGCATGCATGGTCCAAAATATCCATAAGATCAGAATATCATTTGACATTATAAACAATATTGGAGCTAGAAGAGGCTTATATATATATATATATATATATATATATATATATATATAGGGATCACCCAAATTTAATTACAATATTTTCCACACGTACGATATAGATCGATCTAAAAACTCTTCAATTGGATATATACCAACCCACTATAAACATTAATATCGGAAAATTAATAAACGAATTAATCTATCGCATTTTGGGTCAATATTTGTAATCTTCTATATTCGATTACAGTTAATTTGATCAGAAGAATTGAATTAGCTAATTAATTAACCCATTAATATCGAAAAAGAAAAGAACAAAACTCACCTTTACGTTATCTGTTTGACCATCGGCCTTGGCTCCATACTTGGTGACATCGAAAATGCCGCTCCCCGGCTGAGCCTTCGTCAAAGGGACTCCATTAGCTACAAACACGATTAAACCCAGAAGGTAAATGCAGGCTTTCAAGCTGTTTCGCCGGTGAGACATTTTTTTAATTCTTTTTCTTCGATCTTTTTCTATTTTTTTGGCTTTTTTAAAAAGGAAAAAAAAACGGGTAGATCAAGGAACAGGATTGTGCTCTCCAGCCCTTCAGAGAATCGTATGAAGGTAGAAAGGTGGAGGGGCGGGAGACTGCATCTAAGTCCTGAATCCTGAGGTACCCGGAGAGAGGATGAGCCTATATATGTGAATGAACTGCAATTTAGTCTCCGCCAGTTTAGGAGGTTTGTTCGAGCCTTTACTTGGCCTTTCTTCTCTTTCCTTTTTATTACCGGTTCAACGGCAAGTGTGGAACGACAACTTTCTTTTAATATATGCACCTACGTACTAATTGATTCAGGAGTACTTTGATCCATTTATTCCTTCTGGTCCTAATTTCTTCTGCCTCTTCTTCTTCTTCGGATTGTACGGTAAAATCTGCCCCTGATTCATGGGCTTTTATTTTTCGCTTTGAACCTTTTATTCCTTAAAAATTAAGTTGCGCTAGTTTAATGCCTTGGCTAAAAATAGAAGAGTTATGGCGTTGTATTTTTTTTTTATAACAGTCACCTTCGCTGGCGGTTAATTAATTAGTTAACCGGAAGCTCATTAATTAGAATTATTTGCATTCTTTAATTCCCATTTTAGCTGCATCCTCTCTTTTAGTACTCTTCTTTTATTAATTACTATCTCATGGAACTCATTTCAACAACAGTGGATTCCTGTAGAAACTTAATTATGAGACATGAATTTATGTTAATTCGGAACCCCTTATTCTGATAAATAATCACAGAGCTCGGTAGACAATTCACATGCATGTGTATATAATATAGGCATCAATTTATTATTATACATACAATTAGTGAGGGCCAGGATGGGAGGCCCCTTAAGATCGAATAGCATCTTGACATCCAAGCACCTCTTTCTACTGCCAATATAAAGTGGAAAGAAGTGTTTCTTTTTTCCTGAAAATCATGACTTTTCTTTGTAGAGTGTTAAATTAAACTCTGCTTTTACATGTAATTGGTATTTCCTCATATTTAACAAAAACTGTTTTTAATTTCCGTGAAATTAAAGCAGCGTTGTGATCCAGGACGGCTACGTACGGATCTACATCCGGCAGGGCAAGCTTCTGTTGATGTACTGCTGCCCTGTGTCAGGTTTTTTAATAGCTTGTCGTCTGCACTTCTCCAGTTACTTCCCATAGGATAGAAATTTAAGAGAGAAACGAAAAGAATATAGATGCTATACGAAACATTATTATGATCATGTAAACTAATTAAACAGACGAAACTATATAACAACCATATATTACTGCTGCAAGTTGACCATGCATAGACAGAAGCTACTTTCTTGGAGACTTTATAAAAAGTCACCAGAAGAGCAAGACGTAAACAACTTACGTACAACCTGCAACGACTCGCTTAGTACGGGAAGGAAAATTACAGGGACGTAGACGCTATATATGTACAAAATATTATTTAGAACCATGATCAGGACATGAGCAGGTCTTACAGCATCTGCCGGGTACAAGCAGCTTAATGTTAGAGCCGGACATAGGAACGGGACACAGTCTCCTGGGAGTAGTAAGAGGCATGAACGAACCTCCTGACGGGGAATACGTGCACCGCCGCCTTGACGGGCGGCTCCACCACAGCCTCAGTACTTGGAATGTGCACCATTTTGCAGGCATATTGAGCTTGATGGGGAGTAGTTAATTTCGTCGAAGCAGCTGAACTGCTCCTTTTCTTCCTACGGAACTCATCAACGAGGTCGAATCCCTCTTTCCCTATTTTCATGAGATGGTCGGGCTGAGAGGCCATCGTGAAGGACTGAAGGTACTGGGGGTTTTTCAAAGAGGAATATGGTTTGAATTGGGTTGCACGAGGAAGAAGGGACACGGTCTCCTCCTTATATAGATGAGTTCCCAACCCACTTGTGATGGAGCAAGTAGTACAAGTGGCAATGGATCATGTTGGCCCACTCTCGGTACTGATTCATGCATATCATAACCGATCTCCAACTGACTTGGATGATATATATAATGAAGTTTAGAACATCAATTAATCAAGAGATCAATTAGTACACTGTATATATGTATCTTCTTCGTTTTGATCTGGTAAGACTATATATCTCAATTGAATTATAAGATGATTAGGCCATATCCTGTCAATTAAGTTGAAGCTACATGCATGTATCATAAACTAATTCCTAACGTGGATTTAGGATAGACAGGAGGTGGAGTTTGGGGTGATCAGATTCTGCCTTTCTTCAGTGTGAAGTTGCTGATCAGTCTGGTCATCGATCGGAATATTGGTATACATATGGTCAGATAGACGGGTTTAGTCTTAATCCCTAAGGCAATAGATTCAGGTAAAAGTTGCGGTAGAATTCTATATATTCCTGTGCGTGGCCTGCATATTTGAAGAGCTGGGGAGAAGGATTGAACAGAATATGTTCCTTTTTATTTATACATGTAACATTGGCGACTTTATATATATCCCGTACGTGGCCCCATCATCGATTCGTCCCCTGTCCAGCATAAAGATGAAAAATCAATGTATCTCTCCCTTCAAAAGATGAAAGCATGCATTAATGGTGTGTTTCACGGTAGAGATGGATAAAATTAAGATAATTAAGACGTCCCAAAAGCGCGATTCCTCTAAGGCTGAATCAACTGAACTTAATTTGTATGATATAATATATTTCTGGTTGAATGATATTAAAAACATTAATGATCAGCCCACTTTTTTATACAAATTTTTAGGCTATATATACCAATCTGAAAACTGTATCTAAATCCATTAAAAATCAATTTAAAAAAAAGGAAAACTAGTATATGGCTAATCAGAAGAGTTGTTAACGGTAGAGAAGGTATGATGTAGGTTGGTCGCAGCCTTGTAGTGTACAGTGAACCTGCAGTACTGAAGGCTACTCTCCAACAGACGGAACTTATAATTAATTGATTTTCTGGAAGTCTGGAACCCCTGTAAAGATCAGATGAATGGTTCAAAAGCGGTTCAGCATTGCATATGTGTTGGAGCTAGCTCCATTATTATTGAATATATATATATATTGATGGAAAACATTAATGGATGAAAGAAAATACATGTTCCTGGTCTACGTACGAGCGCTTTTTTCTTTTATTTTGATTCTGTCTTGAACGTCGATCAACAGAAGAGAAGATTAACGTTCTTACGTCATACTGATGACGATCATCTGTTGACGTACCCAAGATTTCAATCCCTTCTACAGCATATGTGAAAGATCTCTTCTGCAGCGTATACGTGGCTCTTGATCTCAGTACCGGATCAAATCTTGAATTACAAGTTTCTCTTTTCTTTGCGAAGATATCAACTGGGTTAACAGAAGAAGCATCACATGAAGCTAGTGGTACCAGATATTCGCAACCTGTATGTACGTGGAAAGTTTATTCACCCGAAGCTTTGGTACGATATGATCAATTCTTAATTGGAATATTCCACCTATCTCTATCTGCTGCTTACTTTCTCAAGAAGCTTAGGAATACGATGATCATATTATTCTTATATATGTTACTTTCCCAAAGCTTGTTAATTAAGATAAGAAAAATAATTTCAGTACTTTGTCCACTGGGCAGTCCAGATAAGGTCTAGCCTTATCACCACTCTTAGCAAAAAAATTTCACAAATCACTGGCATGTAGGGCTAGCCTGAACTATAAGAGGTATAAGGACCCTCACTCTACACAAAAACTCGCAGTCCTAGGGAAAGAAGATAAAAAGTTGAACATATCGCGCCGTCTGTGGGAATCGAACCCACGACCACATGGTTAAAAGCCATGCGCTCTACCAGCTGAGCTAAGACGGCAATACGAGGAGATTGGATTAGTAAACCTATTACAACAATATTAATGTTTGCTTCCACAATAAGACTTCATTAAAGCCCAGATTTTAATTTCACTATATTATCTTGTTATTCAACTGCATGAGTCTAGCCCAGATATTAATTTCACTATATATTCTTGTTATTCAACTGCACTAGGCTAATGCCTTTTTGAAAGCGACCAAGTCACTCTATATCATCCTCTCTTTCGTTTCATTTCAGCTAGGTGTAATATTAAATCTCGGCGCACACAGCGTGTGTACTCACACTCTCACATGAAATAAAATAATATTTTGTATGCATAAAAACCGAGGTGCATTATTTTATTCCATGTGAGTGTATGTGCGCGTGACTCGGGCACACGCTTTGTGCGCCAAACATTATTCTTAATCACCCATATTGATCTACATGCCTTGGAATTAGTTGACGCAATCCAACTTGAATTTTTTGGACCAGGGTTAATTAGATCCTGTTAAAACGTTTTTAAGCCAATAATCCGGTCGACCTTATAAACATTGAGAAAAAGTAACTAGAGTACTATGTGATTTGACTCGGCTTGATTGCTGATTAATTGAGAGTATGAGATCAGGCCAAAAACTAAGCATCACATAACACATATATTACACAGCATGTGGCATTCGGATCAAGTATCAAACACTACATGACTTACTGACATACCACAATTAGTCTCCAAAACCCTAGACATGCACCCTAGCTAACTAATAAAAGTAAAATGTACAAATTCATACAGCATCATATTCATTTACAGTACTACCAAGATAACTGACGACGCATATACATGTAACATCAATTTCTTAGTATCAGAAAGGCCTTCGAGGGCGGAGATCTACGTAGAGAAGTCCGCCGTGCTTCTTGGCCACCTTCCTACAGTCGATTCCTTCCTTTGGAGGAGGCGGCGGAGGTGGTCCAGCTTGAGCTTGAGGCCGGACTACCCTCCTCGTTCCGTAAACCTCATCGATGATCTTAAACGTTTCCCTCCCTATCTTCTCAAGCTTCGCCGACGGTGCCATATTGTATTTCTCTCCCTTCCGGCCTAATTGTCTCTTTCCGAAGCTTAATGTTGCAGATCACACTTGGTAGAGGCACGTATTTATATGCGAGGTGGGGGGTGCCATCCCTTTGATTTACTCTAGAATTTCAGATAAGCTTCCGTATCTTGTATTATCTATATAGTTTAATTAGAATAATAAAATATCAGACACCCCTCTATATATATATTCTGAAGCCCCTTCTGATCTCCGTGTTCCGCGATGCAGTTTAATTATGAAAAGCTTAGAGAATGATGCTCTGAATTAAAAAAATAAAAATGCGAATGAACTGTCCTCCGATGATGGCTGTAGCTTTGGTCTGGATTCCCGGATCAGGAAAGTGCAGGGAAAGCTTCTTCCGGCAGGGTCCCGAGAATTGTCGGTCTGGTCTACCAAGAATCCTGATCTTCCCCTTTTACAAAAAGTTTCAGATATTTCTGTTACTTTGTATGAGAAATCAATTCTCTCCAATCCTCCAAGGGGGACTCAGGAAATAATTGAGGATCTCGAATCTAGACCGACTAGGCGACCTAGGGCTGCCAAACACGCCAGGAATGGATAGAGACTTTGATAAATAAAAAAACTGAGCTTCGGGAGATTTGATAAATTAAAAAATTGGGCTTAAGATCTCAATCATTTCTAACTTTTGGTGGCAGATATTACCTATAGCATCTCAATCATTGCTAACTTCTGTCATCAACTATGTTGCTAACCCCTTTAGTATAACACCGAGAGAAGTGTGAAGGTGAAGAAAACTTGGATTTAGTAACAATAACCTACAATAAGCATCATTTTGTTGCTAAAAGCTAATTTATGTAATAAAAAAACTACTATTACTAACGAATTATTAAAATGTACATTAAAATTTATAGTGATATTAACAAAGAAACTTATATTTCTTTGCTAAAAATAACATTAATAACTGACTTGTGTTTGTTATGATCATTATTCAACTTTTATTATTAAAATTTATTTAAACTAATAAAATAGTAGAATATAAAACGAAAAATTATAAATAGCTCTAGCATTTAACAGAGGCTTCAAACTCCATTAATGATATGAATCCTGGACAGCAGTTGCTTCCACATTTCCGCTTCTCCAAATGAATCGTCACTAAATAAGCTCATTCAGAACAAAGGCAGGAATGCAGAGAAAAAACTTGCTGAACATCTGCTGCTAGTTGCTCGTGAAAGATGACCCCGGAAAAGAACAACATAAAGTAGCTTAGGTTTCAGCTTCATCATCTGATAGTAGGCAGTCTGCTAACTTCTCCCTTAGATGGTCGCAAAACAAAACTACAGTTTCATGACAAGTTCAAAGTAGTGCAACTTTTGCACATGAGAAGCAATAAATTTGAAACCGGGTTTGGGCTTGGCACAGAACCTCTCAAGATATCAGCACTCGGACGAGAATTAAGAACGACAACGACATTTTAGAAGTAAATGGTAGACCAGGAAACAAGAATAAAAATGAGAGGGCCGAGAGTAGGACATCAGGATACGATGAACTTAGCTATATAAGCTGTAAGTGGAGTTGACCAGTTCAGCATCAGAAACCCCCAAAGATATGAAGTCTTGAAGGAGAATCACAAATCAGAAACAAGAAGTAAAAAGGAAATGTGTAGTTAACAGTTGACTTCCTAAAAGGATCAAACAAATGCTCCATCGCCAATTCTGATAAATCTAAGTTTCTAACCATTCCTTAAATTGCTTATGAAATCATATAGGAGAATTGAAGTGGCCAAGTAAAGGCAGACTGTACTTCAGAAATGTTGTTTTACGAGTTTCTAAATATGGGACATTTACAGTAAGAAAAATTACAGTATGACTGAATATATGCTAACGTTAGGGGCTTTATGGTCAAATCTGTAATGGCTCTAAGTTAATGTAGACAAGGAGAAAAGTCTACTTTTTCGCACAAATATCTCTCTTCCATTTTGATGTACACCATCTACCTCTCTATCTCTAAAGAAGATCCTTTCCCCTCACTAGTAAATGCAGCAGAGCTCACATTTTTTTTTTCAAATGGAATAATTGGGTGTTTTGAATTGCTGCCACACTTTTCTCCTCTCTTCAGGTAAAGATTCCCCGATCCTAAAATGTTTTTGTCTGGATTCTCACCATTTTCAATTGCAACACTATGATTAGCTTGGGTCTGTTTTTTAAGAAAACATACTTGTACAAAGAAGAAACCTAAATAAAAACATTATGAGGGTCCTTTTAGATAGAGTCTCCCTACCAGAGAATACTAGGGGGCGAATTGACCCAAGCTGAGCCTAACTCTATGTAGGTTGGGGCTAACAAACTCCAGTTCAAGCTTAGGTTTGTACAAATTTTTAGAATACGAGCTTAAACCCAAGCTGGCAAAAGTCATTTGCAGGGTGTGGTATACCAGCTTCCACTTTTAAGGACAAAATAAGGGAAAACAATAGAAAGGAAGAAATAAAAAGAACAAGTTAAGTAGTAAATACGAAATTAAAAGAAAAGCAACAAAGGAAAAAGAGGGAAAAAAGAGGAGTAAGGAGAAAGAGGAAAAAGAGAAGAACAAGAAGAGATAAAAGAGGAGATGATGAGAGAAGATGGGCAAGAGAGAGAGTGATAGAGAGAGAAGATGGAGAGGGATGAAGACAAAAAGGAGAAACGATTGTCACCTTAGCTCATATAGGGACGAAGAGTGGATGATTCAAACTCAAGAGCAACAGATAAAGAAGACAGAAAAGAGGAAATGAATGAAAAGAAGAGATATGGTTGTGAGCGTGGAGTCGATAAACAGTACCATTTCTTGAGGAGAAAAATAAGAGTATTTAAAACAATACCCTCTTTTCAAAGTGATGTTCTCTTTCAAAACAGAAAAATAATACTTAAGAGTAGAACTTTGTACGAAGCGAAGAATATCACTTAACTAGGAAAACTCAAGCTGTACTATTGTAGAAAAATAATGAAACCAAGTATAAAAACAGAACGTTCCCTTTCACCAAGCCGGCTCATGAGCCATCGAGTCGAACTTGATAAAACTTAAGTTTGGCTTATGCAAAAGAGCTTGCTACCATTTCAAAATTGGTTCATGCTTGTTTTAAAATAAGCCGCAATGAGCCTGTGCCATTTGCAAACAGGTACCTTTTTTTTATTTTAACCCTACCACAAATAAACACTTTTTGTTTTTTTCTCAAATGCCAGGTTCAATTGATTTTAGAAAGGATACAAATTCTGTTTTGTAATGATAGAAACAGAACAAAAAAAAGAGGCATCAAGCACTTCCAACACCAAAAGAGGATGAATCATTAGAATTTCAGAACAAGAGATTCACTTCACGAGAGGGATCGCCAGAGATGAAGCCTCTAAAGGAATCACTGACAACTAGTTTTTGACTCATCACAATACCTAATGGAAGGCTGCCAACCTTATTTTCACTGAAGATTTGCCATTGCCCCATGGCAAGTGGTTTATGCAACCAGTAGTTAATCTAATTAGTGTTACACCCATATTTTGGTTTACTAAAAAGCTCACTAAATGAAACGGATAACAAAGATGGTGAGAGCAGCAATAGTAGCTCAAGAAGCTTATGAGAAAGGAAATAAAAAAAAGAAGAAAAAAGAGAAGTAAATGACAAGGAAACAACGAGCACAAAAGGAAAGAAAACGACACAAAAATAAAACAGTGGTTTTAATTGTTTTTAAGTCTATGGAACATTGCAGCTTCATAACTTACTATTACAATATTCCTTTCATTTCTCATATCAAAGAGGAGTAGAAATATCACTGTTCCATCAAATTGCAAGTTGTTCTTATGTTCAAAATAACAATGTGGACATAAAACGGAAGAGATTAGTGCAAAGATTGCCATATCAATGCTTTTGTCTTCAATACATAAAAGGTGCATGTCATTAATCCCCAAGACGAAACACCAGCAGCAACATCAACTAGGAGGGGGAGTGACATCAATGTTTAGACAGATGAAAGAACACCATCTACTAAAATTCGGCGAGTAAAGTGGAGCTACCAAGTTGCATTCTTTACAGAAATCATAACAAACCATAAAAGTTTGATTTTACTCATAATTCAAATGCAAATCATCATGGTCATCTTTTAGTGTATAACATTTGCTCTGGGAAAAATGATAACTGAGATAAAGAACATATTATCATCATCCATGGAGTAGCACAAAAACACATAACTCATACATAAGACAGAAAACATACTGCGAAAATCTATGTATCAGCAGCATCAGACCCTTTAATCCCAAAGGGATCATGCGTAGGTCCCACATCCTGCCCAATGTGGCGCTGCACCAGTTTCTGTAGATCAGCCATAACCTTGTGCTCACGCTTTGATTTCTCTTCATAATTAAACATAGCCAAAGCACGCTTATCCTCTGCACTGTAAACCTGGTTTTCTTTACGGATACGAATTGCATTCATCCTCTGATGCCTACTTCCACTCATGACATAACCAAGACTCTCAAATTTCTGAATCTCTTCTGCTGATAGACCAACCTCTCCTCTTCGAGGAATACGCTTCCCTTGTTGCACATACTGGGCAATTGCATCTCCCTCTCCTGGTCGAAGCGCACCACCATAACTGATATGTCCCTCCGCCCTTGGCAGAGGCACAGGGCCAACAAATGGTTCATTTTCTAAGGAAGGTTTCTTTTGCAATTCAATAATTTCTTTCAACTTGATAGCCTCAGTGTCGATTTCGGGTATCTTAATCTCGTCTGCTATCGCATGAAGTTTCACATCAGCATCTGATCTCTCATGCTCATTCATTTTTTTCTTGCTACCAGTTGACTGTTTTCTTTTCTTTGTTTTTCCATAATCCGATGATTCGCTAGATGAATAGTCTGAGCTTTCCGTCCCCGTGCTCGAGCTTTTGTCTGAGCTTCTTCCCCTCCTGTACCTCTTCCTACCTCGTTTACTGCTCCTAGTATCTCGGCTGCTCTTTTTTCGCTGCCTTCTTTTAGAGCCTTTCTTCTGCTTCGTATCATCTTCTTCACTTGAACTTTCCGAAGAGCTGTACTCCTCATCTGAACCACTGCTGCTAACTGATCGCCTTGAACGCGAAGATGTTTTCTTCTTTCGCCTGATTGTTCTCCCTTTCTTCGTTTTCCTGGGTGGAGTACGGTCAGCCTCAGATTCAGATTGAGATCTCGATGGTTCACTTGACAAACTCCTATCTGAATCCGATGCAGAAAGGCTATCTCTAGAATTACTCTTTTTTTCTCTATCGGACGCTAAATCTATATCTTCTTTCTCATCATCAGAGGGACCGAACGACCCGCGTTCATCGTGCGGAGGGCTTGGAGTTACGTTCCAAATACAATTCTTCAGACTTTTTCTCAATTTCTGGCGTTTGAGCCGGCGGTATTCTTCGTAATTCAGCCCTTTCAGTTCCTCGTCATCTTCTGAATCCGAATGTCGTCCGCCATTCCTGTCAAGATATGGAGCCCTACCATCATCTCTGCTATCATTGTGGCGACGCCGTGTTTCATACATAGGGCTTCTTCTAGGGCTTCTCCTAGGGCTTCTCCTAGGGCTTCCTCTGGGGCTTCTCCTAGGGCTTCCTCTGGGGCTTCTTCTAGGGCTTCCTCTGGGGCTTCTTCTAGGACTTGAGAATCCATCATCATAGTCTCGGCTGCGGTTAAGCTCCATGGAGTGATTTCTGTAACCATTCCGACGACGACGATTGTCTTCAGCATCAGAGGATGAGTAACGAGGAGAAGAGCCCTTACCTCTTTCGGGAGTACGAGAACCGTTTCGATAGTCGGGGCGTCGGTCTCCAGCAGGGTACTCTACCCTCGACGCCAGCCGCGACCTCCGATATTCACCATTTTCGAATCCCCTTTCTTCCCCTCCCATGATCGCGAAGGGGAAAAGGCGTGAGCCAGCGGACGACACAAAATATATATGCCCATCGTGGCTTTTATCCATTGCACTTAGCCAATGCACCTATCTCACGTAATTGTTAATTTAAACGAGTTTATCCTTGAGAAAATAAGATTTTATAAAAAAAAATTTATATTCTAGCATTACTCTTTATCAATTTCCTCATAAAAAATCTAAAATTCTTTCTAAATTTTATTTTAAAATATTAAAAATCAGTTAATCTAAATTTATTTGAGTCCACCCCCACTAAATGACAACAAAAAAAATTAAAAACCTTATGACATACATCTTCATTTTTGTTAAAAAACATATGTTATAACAAATAAGATATAATAGCCATTCAAAAACTATATAAATGTTTGTATGTTATATGATTTTATATATGACCTCTAAAAACATTGTTCACAAGGGATAGTTTAATCTTTGTGTTTCGAAAATTATAGTTTTTCTCTTATCAAATAATAAATTGTCTTGACAAGTTCATCTAAACTATAATCTGTAATAAATTTTCAATCAATTTTCATCTGATTTTTAAATAAACAATAATATCAGTACTTTTGTATTTTACTTTGAGGTTTTACATAGTGGTAAATAGTTTGAGGCCCAAGTAAGAGGAAATTTAGGGTTTAGGGTTTACCCATTGTATAGAAAAAAAATTTAAAATAAAAATAAAATCTTGCCTATTTTATCTCCAAATTTATCTCTTGCATAGACTGCTACGTAAACGCCACATTAGGATATTCAAGTAATACTTTGCAGTACTTGTATCACTACTTTAGTTTTATATAATTATATTCTTAAGAGTGGTGATATATTTACTGCCAAATAAAATTCACAGTAAAATATGGTAGAACTGAAATCATTTTTCTGTTTTTAACTATGACTTCAAATTATTTCAAGCTTTTATGTAAAGAACCGCACATGTGTTTATTGAACAGAGTAATAATTTAATGGAAGTCGAATAAATATTATCAAGGGTGGAATTGTTAGAATTCTTTTTCATGGAGTTAATAGAAAGAGAAGTTCATAAATGAGTTATTTTAAAATAAAAAAAGAAAAATGATATCAGTACTTTGACGTTTTACTGTGAAGTTTTAAATCCTGATGTGGCAGTCCTCCTGACAACATTCCAGATAAGGCCTAGGGTTTAAGCTTCTACCTGAACTACCAACAAGGATGCTATGTCATATTGTAAAAACTCACAGTAAAATGTCACAGTATTTACATTACTACTCATAAAAAAATTGCTAAAGGTTTTCAGATTTTTTAATGTTAAATAAAAACCATGCAGACTCATTGTAGTGTTTTTTTAAAGAAAAATGATATGAGCGGCTGTGTAGTTGGGTAGTCTAGGTAAGAGAAAATATAGGGTTTAGGGTCTACTAGAATAGGTAGATGATATTTTATTAAAAAAATAAAATCTTCCAAGTTTTATCTCCAAGTTTATCTCTTACCTAGATTGTAACGTGGACCCCATGAGAATTCTTGAAAGTAAAAAACCGGAGTACTTATATCACCCCTTTTTGAAACGTTTTCAAAGTTTTATAACATATCTATATAAAGAAAAATGATATCAATATTTCCTTCGAGTTTTACATGATGACTTGGCTGCATAATTGGTGTTTAAGCTAGATAATATTTTATCAGAAAAAAAAATTTTTAGATTTTTTCTCTGAATTTATCTATTTCCGAGTTTATCGTGGGCACCACAATAGGATGTAAAGTCTTAGAAATAAAAAGCCATAAAACTTATATCACGCTTCAAAATCAAATCATAATTAATAGAAGAAAAATGATATGAGTATTTTCTGATTGAGATTTTAAATCCTGACGTCTGCATAGTTAGCGGTCTAGGAGAAAATCTAGAATTTAGAGTTTACTCATAGGTTGATAATATTTTATTAAAAAAATAAAAAACTCGCAGATTTTATCTTGGAAGCAAAAATAAGAGAACACTTTGACTATGCAAGTAGAACATGTTCATGTTCGATGCATCCATTTAGGGTTTACATACGAAGAATTATTCCAAAGGGATTTGGTCGACAAAGCTGGGCATTGAGTTCGGTTTTAGGGAACTACGGTTCGACAATTGACGAAATAGAAAACCGCGGCGATGGGGATGAAATTCTTTGAGCTTAGCTATGTGAGCTTCTTTGAGCTTATTTTTTTGAGACTGAGCTAATTGCTTCTTAAAATGGAGCTTGAGTCTGCTTCTCGAGCTCGAGATTTCTTCTTTGAGCTCAAGCTTGTTTCTTTGAGCTTGACAGCCTTGGACATGCATAATCAAACTGATTGATAAGCTGTGATCATCAAAACTTATTTCTACGACGTCGTCACTCCTCGGAAGTGGTTGAAAATCTATGTGGGTTTAGGTCTAAATCCCTAGGAGGGATTAAACTTGAACAACAGTGCCCAATAATTTAAACAATCTCAAGTTCGCATTAGCAGTTTCCATTCCCGTGCTATCTTGAAGAAAAGCTGCCTTCTTTTTTCATGTCCAGCTCTCATTTAATCGATTCGATTCATTCGTCTTGTTACATGCTCTGTTTCTCGCGTTCATGCCGATCAGTGATGTTTTTCTGGATAACATAAAAAAAATGTCAGTGATGGGATAGACATTACAACCGCCACCGTCAGCGGCAGATCCATCATCCATGTCCTTATCCGCCATCAGCTGTTGAATGGATGATCATTGGCTAGAGATAAAAATGGGAATGGATGATCATTGGGTAGAGATAAAAATGGGAATGGATGATCATTGGCTAGAGATAAAAATGGGAATGGATGATCATTGGCTAGAGATAAAAATGGGAATGGATGATGTCTTTCAGATAATCCCATTGCGCCGCTGCAAGTGGACTGTCGAGGAAAGCAGAGGGCGTTAAAGCCCTCCCCTGACAGCGACTATGGAAACTCCGGTTTCTTTCCGGCACGCCCACGTATGTCTTCTTATGGGGAGTTTCCGCAGCCGCCCCCAGGATGTGGCAGAACGGTATTGTTTGTTTCATTATCGCAAATGCCCATCTTGGAAGAGAACGAGACAGGGTCGGGTCCCCAGCTATGGTGGTGGAAGGCTTTCCAAGTTTCAATGCATCACGACAGTTCAGAGTTCAATGGCAATCTCATCTTTGAGATAAACTAATTGCTACAACCATTCCGACTTTTGCAAACATCGATCGTCTGGAATGTGACCCGGCACGGCTACTCTTCGCGATACGTGGTTTTCAAGGAAAAGCTGAAGGAAGCATCTTCCAGAAAGGAGTTTTTGATAAGAAAGTATCTTTGTAAGATCGTGGGAGTATTCGAACCAGACTGAATACAATAAACGTCTTATCCTGCTCTTAGTCGTAATTACATGTACAATCCTGAATCGATCACAAAAACGCGGCGGCCGCCTAGTCGCCAACAGATAGGAGCTCTGCTCTGGCTGGCAGGTGTCACGGTGTTATATGGCTTTTTCGTCCTTGCCCGCCACTGCCGATTACCGAAGCGACGGTTCTTTATTTCCTATGCTCTCTTCCCCTCACCCCTGCCTACGCTTCCTCTTCTGTTGGATTCACTCTATTGTCTGCTGAAAACATGCCTACACTCTCTCGCCTTCCCAGCCTTAGAGAACGAGTTGAGGACACGCTCGACGCTCACCGCAACGACCTTGTCGCTCTTCTTTCCAGGTTTAATCTTGTTGCCCCAACTCTTGCATGGGGGGATGCTTTTCCGTTTATCTTCAATTCTGATACTGATAGACTCGGATGGCAATTGTGTTTGAGGAGTTTATTCACTCTAGTCCCTCTTCCTTTGTAGATATGTTGGTCAAGGTAAAGGGATTTTACAACCTCATCATCTCATCGACGAGCTCACGAGCGTTATTGGAGAAGACGAAGGGCGGAAAAAGATCCTTGAGGAATTTGGCGCAGTAATTAAATCGGCGCAGGTAAGCGGATATGGCCTTCTACTTTATTCCTCACATACGATTAAAAATGACCCTTGCCACTTTTGAACTTTTGTTTATTTAGTCTATTCATGACTGGTGTTTAGGAAGCTATAGTTCTGCCTCCATTTGTGGCAATAGCTGTACGTCCGAGGCCAGGAGTATGGGAATATGTTCGGGTTAATGTTTATGAACTCAGTGTCGAGCAGTTGACTGTGTCTGAGTACTTAAAGTTCAAAGAAGAGCTCGTCGATGGGCGGTAATTCTCTTTCTTGTTTCACTCTCTACTTCTTGTTCTGTTTTTCAATCTTCTTTTTGCCGATCAATTTGCTTAATAGGTTTCGTCATGTTTGTCTGTATCAGTTCTAATGATGAGTTCGTGCTTGAGCTCGATTTTGAACCTTTCAATGCAACATTTCCTCGCCCAACCCGCTCCTCGTCTATCGGGAACGGGGTCCAGTTCCTCAACCGACACCTTTCTTCAATGCTCTTTCGTAACAGAGACTGTCTGGATCCCTTACTGGAGTTCCTTCGTGCGCACAAATACAAAGGGCACGTAAGTCTTTATCGTCAAATATCTGTCTGCCATTCGTCAAGTAATTGATTTTTCATGTGGTAGCATATGTTCTTCAGAAAAAGGTCTTGTTCAGTTGTTCAAAGTGCGCCTGAATTTAATCTTCTTTGCACATTGCAGGGGATGATGTTGAATGACCGCGTACAAAGCATATCAAAGCTTCAATCTTCCTTAGTTAAAGCTGAGGAACATTTATCGAAGCTCCCACCGGCAACACCATATTCTGATTTTGAATATTTGTAAGGAAATATTCAATTATCTGACTGTAACTAGCTAACCCTATAATTCATGCGTGAATGGTTCTTTTTTTCGTTTCCATTGTTTATTTTGTTATTCAATGCTTGATAGTAGGAATATTTCAGTAAGATGTCTTGGACATATCATGTACGCAGGTTTCAAGAATTGGGGTTAGAGAGAGGTTGGGGTGATACTGCTGGACATGTTACGGAGATGATTCATCTTCTTTTGGATATACTTCAAGCTCCAGACCCATCTACTCTGGAGGCATTTTTGGGGAGGATGCCAATGGTCTTCAATGTTGTGATTGTTTCTCCACATGGATACTTTGGTCAAGCTAATGTGTTGGGTTTGCCTGATACTGGTGGCCAGGTATTACTTTGTCCCAGTTCTGTTGAAATACTATAAATATAGCTAGGATTTGTGTTTTTAATATGGTCATTATGGTCAATTCCATGCTTAAATATATCTCTAGAAATATGGATTTCCTATTAATTATTTGCTTATGGATATGGAACAAAAAAATTTCAATGTCATTAAGCTCTTTCCTTTTAAATTTTACTTGTTATTAAGATGATACCATGCTTCTTTTTTCCACTTTCTTTCTCTTTAGTAAGAAAAGTAATACTCTTTCATGGGGATTCCATTTTCTGTTTTCAGCCTCGAAAGGAGGAAAACAAATTTTCTGATTGATGTAATTTGACTGACCTAATAGTCAAGTGTAACCCCTTGTTAATTTTCTAGACAGCTTTTCTTGTGTACTGATTATGAATGACTTTGGGACTGAATCTAGATCTCAGCCAATTATTGAATGAGGTATTTGACGTTGTAATAGGACCTACTCAACAGGAGGACTGCCAAATTTAAAATTTTACAGCTTTGAAAATTTTGGCAAGTCCACATTACTGCATTGCAATGGAATTTACTCTCTTTCTTAAGGTATGGGATACAAGTTCACATTAGCGTAAAGGTAGGATACTTACAAGAAGTTCATCACCATCTTTTTTGATTTTTTCATCAAAGGGACAGGGGACCTTAACTAGAGTCAGACAGATTTCTCGAATTAATGCAACAAAAAACTGTTTCCACTAGGTGACTCACATTGTTTTGACACCAAATTCAGTATAGGCTTTCTCCAAATCTTAAAGGCAAATACATTAGTGTCTCCACTGTTTGTGATAATTTTGATCACATTTATGAAGGGGAATTCTGCCCTTGGATTAATCACTTCAAACGTCTTACTAGAGCTTGGTAGCAATGTGCAGGTTGTATATATTTTGGATCAGGTCCGTGCCTTAGAGAATGAGATGCTTCTGAGGATCAAGAAGCAAGGACTTAGTGTTACTCCAAGAATTCTAGTGGTAAGTTTTCTTAATATATAATTTATATTACTGTGTGGGCCGACAGATGTCAATTTGTACTTCATAAGCTTCCAGACCTGTCCCTTTGATGAAAGTGTCAGGGAGCAACTTCACTTTCATTGTGTGAGTTACAAGCATCAAGTTATGCACCCATCTTACATAAAATTTGTTAATGCAAGGTGACTAGGTTGATACCAGATGCAAAAGGAACAACCTGCAATCAGCGGCTAGAAAGAATCAGTGGGACCCAGCACACACATATATTGCGGATTCCATTTAGGTCTGAAAAAGGAATTCTACGCAAATGGATCTCAAGGTTTGATGTGTGGCCTTATTTGGAGACTTTTGCCAAGGTAAAATTGGTCAGAATGCCAACTCCTGGATCTACTGTTTCTCAGGTGTCTAAAATCTCCTTAATAATTTTATTTTTTTATTAGGATGCAGCAAATGAAATTGCTGCCGAGTTGCAGGGAACTCCTGATTTGATAATTGGGAATTATAGTGATGGAAATCTTGTTGCATCTCTGTTGGCATATAAATCAGGAATTACACAGGTTTGTTCTAATCCAAATGCATTTATTTTTTAAGCCTACCCTACAATTCGTATCAACAGCTTGTTCACTTTTATTTTTACTTCTACTTTTAATTTTTATCTTAGTTTTTTTTAATTTCATTAATTAATTAATTTATTTATTTTGCTTCAGTGCACTATTGCTCATGCTTTGGAGAAGACAAAGTATCCTGACTCTGATTTGTATTGGAGAAGTTTGGAGGAAAAATATCACTTCTCTTGTCAATTCACAGCAGATGTTATTGCTATGAACAACACAGATTTTATAATCACAAGCACTTATCAAGAGATTGCTGGAAGGTAATACAGCATTTATACCGGGCTCAGTTAAAGTCTGTCATCTGTGCAGTAATCTCGTTGTCAATTTTCATTCTTTTCTGCACAGCTGCTGTCAACACTACTTATTTTTGTTTTATGGTTAAATATAAAAGAATTTGCGACTGCCCACTGAAAGTAAACCATTTTTTAATTATAGATAATGAACTGAAGCTCATATAATCCTTTTGTTTCAGCAAAAATACAATTGGACAGTACGAGAGCCACACCGCTTTCACTCTTCCTGGACTCTATAGAGTTGTTCATGGAATTGATGTTTTTGATCCCAAGTTCAATATTGTTTCACCTGGAGCAGATATGACGATCTACTTTCCCTTCTCAGAGAAGGAGAAGAGACTTACTTCCCTTCATGGCTCTATTGAAAACCTTCTGTTTGATCCTGAGCAGAATGATGAACACCTGTGAGTACTTTAGGGCCTTTATAATATTAAGTTATCCTGCCTTCTGTGTCTTTTTCTGATAAAAATGGTATTGCAATGAGATGTGAATTTGACCAATGGAAGCAATAAAAACATTGTACTGCAGAGGTCATCTAACCGACCAGTCAAAACCTATTGTCTTCTCCATGGCAAGACTCGATCGGGTAAAAAACATCACAGGTCTGGTTGAATGGTATGGTAAGTGCGGTCGATTAAGGGAGCTGGTAAACCTAGTGGTGGTTGCCGGTTACAATAATGTAAAGAATTCACAAGACAGAGAAGAAATTGAAGAAATAGAAAAGATGCATTACCTTATGAAAGAATACAAATTGGATGGCCAGTTTCGGTGGGTATCAGCACAGACAAATCGTGCCCGTAATGGTGAACTCTACCGCTACATAGCCGATACTAGAGGTGCTTTTGTGCAGGTACAGCTCATTTAGCACGTATATCACCATGTTATTTCTTACTAGGATAAGTGCTTCATTTTGTTCTTATACTGTTCCTTGCAGCCTGCTCTGTATGAGGCCTTCGGATTGACGGTTGTGGAGGCTATGACCTGTGGTCTCCCAACATTTGCAACTTGTCATGGTGGTCCAGCTGAGATTATTGAACATGGTATATCTGGATTTCATGTTGACCCATACCATCCTGATCAGGCAGCAAATGTTTTGGTTGGATTTTTTGAACAATGCAAGGTTGACCCAACCTACTGGGATCAGATATCATCTCTAGGCTTACAACGCATCCATGAGAGGTCCTTTTATGCTATTCCTTGAATCACTTACTTCCCATTTGGTGGTTTGATGTGTGTCTGATTTAGTCTTTTGGCTTTTAAAGGTACACTTGGAAGATATACTCAGAACGTTTACTTACATTGGCCGGGGTTTATAGCTTCTGGAAACACGTTTCAAAACTTGAAAGGCGAGAGACTCGGCGATATCTTGAGATGTTCTACATTCTCAAGTTCCGTGATCTGGTGAGTCTGTAACGCTTGCATGAAAAGTTAAATGTTTTCTGGAACTAAAAGAGTCCTGTATCTGATCTCTCGTCTCTAAATGTGCTGAATCTTGTGTTTCTTGTCCAGGTGAAAACTGTCCCCCTTGCGGTAGACGAGTGACAGTGGACACTGCTTAAATGGTCCAGGGGACGGTGAAAGTGAATATAAATAAATAAAAGTCTTAAGAGGCCTCTCTCCTAATTTGTATCCATGAATAGAGGTTGTGAAGTAAGTTGTTGAACACTGGATGAGATTGTGAAGTTGTTGAACACTTCGTGATGTAAAGTAAGATACTTAAGCCATATGAATAAGCTTATAAAGGGGAGGATGGCCATTGGGCCTTCACCACTTCCTTTGATGAAGTGCAAAAATATCCACGTAGATTTATAATGACCAGATTCATCCAAATACCCGTGTTTATTAAGATTTTTTATGTAGCATTGCTAGCGAAATAGGTAAATGATATAGGATGATAGAGTAGAGCCATGGGTTTACCAAGTCACAGATGGCGAGATAGGTAGTTTTGACAGTTATCTAACTTATCTTGGTTAAAAGGAAACATGATTCCAATTTCCAACATTAGAAAGTATTGCAGCTTTTCGCGGTCAGTTTTTGGGTGGTTTGGAAGTATAAAATACCAATACATCAACGTAATTCATAAGACGTTCTCATTAAAATAAACTTTTTATGTAACTCTTACGGAAACCGGTTCGAATAGCTTGCGTGAAGTCACTTTCTGCCAGGATGGTCGTAACTCCTATACATTGCAGTCTTGACGACGTGCCATGAGTATCGTGAGTTTCGGGAGTCCCTTGTGTTCTCCGATTGAAGGACGGTTCTTGGATGAATCTTCCGCCTGTCCAGCTCTGATATATTCAATTCAGGTAGGAGGAGTTGAGAGGTCATCGTTATCGGTGCTCCCTGCGATAAGATATGGCAATTCGCACAGACGAGATGGTGGATCGCCTTCGACCGGCTCATGGACTAGACGAGGATGCTTTGCTTCGGTACGCCCGGGATAATGTCCCTGGCTTCCCTCTATCCCCTGTCAAGCTCAACGTTTCACAAGTTAGTTTTTTTTTTTTTTCATTCTGGGTTGCAGATTGTGTTCAACTTTACTAGCTATAGTAGCAAGCGTCGCTCGCAGTCGAGCTGATTCTGCCTTTCGTACAGTTTGGACACGGACAATCAAATCCCACTTTCCTTCTTCAAGTATATTCTGGAGTTTCCGTTCAACGCTATGTTTTAAGGAAAAAGCCTGCGGGGCATCTGCTGGAATCAGCTCATGCCATTGAAAGGGAATTTCAGGTGATAATTTTACTCACTCTCCCTCCGGTGTTTTATAACGGAAATAGGTTACTTTTTCTATAAAACGTCCTTCTTTATTCTTGTTTCGTTTTACAAATTTTAGTGGCTGAAGTTCCGAGACAAGAAATAATAAAGCACAACTTTATGAAACTATGGAACTGCTAAAAATTGAAAGGACTTGTTCGGTACAGGTCTATCTTGTATATTTCAGCCGGATGGGAGAACAATTCCGACTGATAACCATATGAAATTTTATAATACTTATCCATGTGGGACTACTGCTACCAATAAAACCAATAACAATAGATGTTTTGCTGCATCAAATCTTCAAGTGATGCCAAGTTTCAACCACAATAATTGTTCCTAGTGATTCTTAACCGTCTTCTTCCCATGCAGAATTTCTCAGAATAATGGCAGGTTCTTGTTATTCTGTGTCTTTTGACATCAGTTAAAATCTATATTAGTATTTTTTTAATTTCTTATTATTTTAAGATAGCCGTTATTACCAACTTGGAACCCAACTGTCTTATTGCTTTCAAACTTCTCTGTTGCAGGTGCTTGAGGCCCTCGGTCTTCATACCGAGGTCCCTATTCCAAAGGTGTTTTCGCTCTGTACCGATGTTAGTGTCATTGGAACTGCTTTCTACATAATGGAATTTCTTGAAGGTCGGATATTTATAGATCCTAAATTACCGGTGAGATGCAATCCTAACGTTTTTCTCTTTGTTGGGCTGTAATTAAGACATTTGAGTGGTTTTATCTGCTCTAGCTTATGGCTTGTGTTCTTATGACAGGAATAGTTTTAGATTTGATATCTGTTTGAAACTAGCAGAGCGCTAAATTGTTATTAATCTGGTCAGGGACTTACCTCTGGTCAGCGAAGAAATATATATATTGCAACTGCCAAAGCATTGGCATCTTTACATAAAGTTGATCCAGATGCTATTGGGCTAAAAACATTTGGACGGCGGGATAACTACTGCAAGAGACAGGTCAGTAAATTTTCTTTAATGAGTGCTGATTCTAAGAGTGGTTGGTACTTCTTTTGGATCACAAGGTGACTCTATTATGTGCACGGACCATATTGCAGGAAGAACTAACCTTTTCTTTTTCACTAACAATGGAAAAGATTGCCATCTTTCTTTCTATTATTACATACTTGTGATAGGCTCTAATATCATTGGTGGTGGAGTTTGTATCTTCAGGTAGAGAGATGGGCAAAGCAATATCTTGCTTCCACTAGCGATGGCAAGCCATTTCGAAATCCAAAGATGTTAGAGTTGGTTGATTGGTTACGTCAGCATGTTCCTCTTCAGGATTCATCAAAATCAGCAGGAACTGGTCTTGTTCATGGTGATTTCCGGATTGATAACCTGGTGTTTCATCCCTCTGAGGTCTCATACTTGGATCCTTCTTGAAATCTTACTGCATCATGAGAGCACTAGGTCAATTAATTATAGGAAAGAACACTTTTTGTTTAAGACCATCAATGTCTATGAAATGCATAACGTAATATAATTGATACATCTCAAGTGTCAAACTGTACCATTTCTCTACCTTTCTCTTTACCTGCATGAGATACTAGGCTTGTCTCACTTGCTTTGCTGTTACAAGATTAGGAAGCATGTGCCTGATCTGCAACTGGATAAGATTTAATCTATCATCATTGTCAATTAAAGAGCAAAATGATTGCATTAGGAGATATTATAGAAAAGAAAAGAATAGAAGAAACCAAATACTAGATGTAAAAGATCTACAAAGTAGTCTTTGCTGCTATGCGAGCCTCATATTTGCTTTTGTTTCTTGCTGCAGGATCGGGTGATTGGTATTCTTGACTGGGAACTATCCACTCTGGGGAACCAAATGTGCGATGTTGCCTATAGTTGTTTGGTACTTATCAACTTGCTAGCAAGGTTCTTCCTCATTGAGTGGTTGTTTTGGGACCAATCCTGTGTTTGAATTTAGTGAACATCAAGGACATTTCAAAATCTACATTCTTATTCCTGGCTAAACAATATTTGAGGTCTTTTCGGCATGAGAGACTTACTATCTCTGAAATAATACCCTAGACTTGTTTTATTATATTTTTTATTTTTTGTCAAATTTAGCCTTTTCTATTTTGTTGTTTGAATTTGGACAAATTGGTTTAAATGAGATTTTTCTTCCAATTTTGCCGTTTGAATTTAGCCTTTTTTATTTCTTTTCTGGCAGCCTTACATTATGGAAATGAAGTATGGTGATGAACAGTCATACAATGGGTTTGAGATTACTGGCATTCCTGAAGGCATTCCTTCACAGGCTGAACTTTTGGCAGAATACTGCATTGCCACGGTAAGTTTCTTTGGTGATTTTTTTCGCTGCATGAGCTTGAAGCTTCTTCTCACCCCCATTGAAGCTCCAGAACATCAAAAGAAAATAAAATTGAATGTTTCTTCAAATTTTTTATTCCTTGATGTTTTCAAAAATTCTAATTTGTTCATATGTGGAGGTATCGCCATCTTAATTGAATTATTGGATTGCAGGGGAAGCCATGGCCTGCTGCAGACTGGAAATTTTATATTGCATTTTCCATGTTTCGTGGGGCATCTATTATGGCAGGGATTTATAACAGATGGATTATGGTATGTCAGATGTTGATCACTTTTATGTTGTTAGGTTTGGATTTATTTGATGAAGGTTTGAATGTTCTCACATGTATTTGCAACTTTCTCTATGTTTGTGTTATTTCATTATCATACAGGGAAATGCTTCAGGAGGTCAGCGAGCTCAGTATGGCGAAAAGTTGGCCAATACTTTTATTGATTTTGCTTGGGGATTTATTAATCAGAAGTCTGTGCTTCCTGACCAACCTCCATCTAGTAAGTGCTCTTGTTTGTCTGGTGCTATGATTATGCCAATAACCAGCATATAAGTTGTTATTAATCATGCTTACAATTGTGGCTTTGGTTTTCTCCTATAACTTACTGGCAATGTGTACTGCCAAGGTCCTTCAGTAGCAAGAGACTATTCTAACAAGTTTCAAGAAGAGAACGATGATCTCAAAGTTGCAAGAGGGAGATTTTTGCCTAGTTCGCAGGTGCTGGAGTTGAGATATAAGTTGCAGAAATTTATAAAAGATCATATATACCCTATGGAAACTGAATTCAGTAAAAGAGCCCTTTCTACCATGCGTTGGACTGTCCATCCTGAGGAAGAGCATTTAAAAGAACTGGCAAAGAGAGAAGGATTGTGGAACTTGTGGCTACCTGTAAGTCCTTTCTAGTAACACACAACATTTTTCTCTTTTTAATGTTAATTACTGCCAACTCCCGTGAGAAAGGCCTCTATACTCTCAACTCTGGAATCCTGATAATTTAACTGACTCTCACTCCTGATGTCAGATTTGGTTTTCTCTTCCTCCTCTCTAGTTTTCTAAGTTAAAATGGGCAACACTACCTGAAAAGAATTTACAACATATTATTATTTTCACTGTGGCGTCCACTGTTCCCCCTTCCACATCCTCCCCTCCCCCTCAACACACTCACACACAGCGAGTTATTGGATGTGTAGGGGATGTCTTGCTCCCCTTCTTTGTCTGTGTGAAGTGAAGGGGGCACTACACTGGCTTTCCCCCTGTGGTAGGGGTGGTAGGAGGGGTGTGGAGCCGTCTTCCCACATTTGATGATGAAGTGGTTGGTGTCTCACTATCTCCCTGACCAACCGCCACCAACCCTCCCCCGTTCTCTTCCCACACAGCCCTCCACTCACACACGCATGCACACACACTGAAACGTCCATTGTAGATTGAATCGGGAAGGGGGCAGCAGAATGCCTACTTCCCCGTTTCCCAGAAATTAAGTGGACTTCAGATCCTGCACTTCCTCCAGTTTTGATGTGGAAGTGGTAACAAGTAGGAGTTTGCTCTTCTTCCTCCCACTGATCAATGGAGAGGCCTCACCACTTCCTCCACTTTCAGCCTCTCACCAGAGTTTTTTAAAACTCTAGCCTTATGGGTCTTTCCTAGAGACACTAAAGAATGTTAGACCATAAAGAAAGCAAGTGTGATTAGGGGAGTAAGAGGAATTTAAAATTAACTCGTCACTGTTTATAACTATGTCTGAGTAGAGTTTCATTTTCTAATCTTACTTTAAATTGATATGAAGTAATTTTACTTGGAACATGCATATCTACACATTTTCTGAAATTATTTGTATGGCATATGACTTTTTGTACAGTCTGATAGTGCTACAAGAGCAAAAAAGCTGCTTTTTGATGGGGTGGACTTTGATTCTCAAGGGAAGTGGAATAATCGCTTATTGGGTGCGGGATTATCAAACCTTGAGTATGGATATCTTTGTGAGGTTATGGGACGTTCTTTGTGGGCCCCACAGGTTTTTAATTGTGGCGCACCTGATACTGGAAATATGGAGGTATACAACCAGAACACAAAATTTAAAATCCTAGTGGAATGATTTAAAGCTCATGCTTTGTCAGCTGTTTGCTCTCTTCTAGATATGCTGCAATTAAATAAAATACTTATTCTTTTGTTCTCAATGTTTGTTATTGCATCATGACTGCATTTACGTAATATATATACTTAATTTATTTTCATCACAATAGTATGCTATAGGTGATAAATTTTTCTGCTCCATATCTAATTTTGTCTTGATGGAAGGGGTCTTTTCTATCAATTACATGTTAGGGAAATTTCTTAAGAGTGCTCTTGGTCTCACAATGCTTCTCTATATTAATTAGCATGCGGTACTGTTAAGAGACGGGTATTTTCGTAATTATACATTAGTGCTCCTATTTTTATGTTTCTTGTTCAAGCTACATAGTGGCATACTTGTAATTTTGTTGTTCTGCTGCCTATATTAATGAACTTAGAGCATGAGTCAATTGCAGACTTAACGACTCCTTCTCTTCATTGTCTCCTTCAAAGTCTCTCTCCCTCACACTTCTTCATCTCTCCCGCTAAAGTTCACAGGTATAATGTTCTTGTGTCCGAGGTGGTCCCTTGCTTTTTGTTGGAGGTTCGCTAAGGCCCACTCTAAAATAACCAGATGAAGTTAGGTTTCTTCTTGTGTGGCAAAAACTTCGTAATCATAGATCATATGGGACTATTGTGATAACTCCTATATGAGGATTATTTGGTTGGAAGTGTGTAGGAACTTTTTTGTTGAAAGTGAGTGAAGGTCGCTGTTGACCTTCTGTATTACTCCTTTATGTGGATAATTTAGGGTGGAAGCTAATGTTTTCGGGCCATGATCTGTTCAAAAGAAAAATTATGTTTGGGTCTGTCCTAACTATGCATGTAATAAGTACAAATATTAGTACAATAATTATGTTACCTAGATGTATATTGTATGAGATTATTCTTATGTCTTCCAAACTAGCTTTTTTCCTCGTTTTGTGCTTTCGTCTTTTCCGGTGTTTCAGTTACTGGTTGTCATGTGTAAAAACTAGTCGACTTGCTTGTGCTAATGCAAGCAACTGTTCACAATTTCATGCAGAATAGGTTAAATTTAATTATATTGTCAGTATTTTGTAGTTAGAGCAAACTAGTTAGCATAATTCTGCTCATATGACCTCATGTTTTATTCTATCCCATTTCAGGTCTTGTTGAGATATGGAACTAAAGAGCAACAACAACTGTGGCTTATTCCCTTGCTTGAGGGAAATATTCGTTCTGGCTTTGCTATGACAGAACCAAATGTCGCATCCTCTGATGCGACCAATATTGAATGCTCAATTATGAGGTATGTCATGGTAAACTACATCAGATGCATCTTTGTAATCTTATTCAGCTTGGTTCTGTAAACTTTTTTAACTAATGTCATATGTTAATTTAGTTAGCAAACCTTTTCCAGAGGTAGGTGGTTTGGATGAAATTAGTCTATTTATCATAAGTTATGGGTGAAAACATGCAAAAGGCTCTAAGAGGTTTTACAGCTTTTTAAACCTGAACAAATAATTCCGCAGAATAATACTTATTTCTAAGTGAATCGGTTGTCTATAATTTAGCATGTGTTAAAAAGGTAAAAAGACAGAAATGTGGACAAGAAAGGAATTGTATGATCTAGTTGTTTAGTTCTTCTAACGTTGTGAGGAAAATAATAATTCTCTTTGAACGCATCAGATCTGGACAACCCGTCGGGTCTTGGGTCAGACTTTTAATGTGGCATTTGGCCACATTTATTAAAAGTGATCTTCCTGGAAATGCATACTGTGAACCTCTGTGCATGATAAGAAAAGCAAATGCTGTTTGGGTATGACCAATTTACTAGTTCTTTTCTCAGGAACAAAGTGTGAGGACTTGGGGTCAAGTCTTACTAGGGGCAAGAGGTTATGTGCATGCATAATCAAACATAAAAAATTTTATGTAATTCTTCAGCTTGGGTTACAGCTGTCTGCTTTTGTCTACGTAACAAGCTTGGGAATTAGTGAAAGTTGAAGAAAATGAGAAACTAACAGTGCCCTTCATGGAAACTACTTTAAAACGGAAATTTTCATTGAAAAAAGAAAATATGGAACTGGATTACTAAATAATAATACCAATGTTAGGGAAAGAACGGACTCATTTAAGCTATAAAGGACAGGGTACAGAGTGCATTGGAAAAAAAACTTATTAATGGTAGAAGACAGTAAAATTCTGAAAAAAATTAAGAGATGAGAAGAAGAGAGGAAAGAGGATAAACAGCCATAAGTTTATGGCGGTGTCTTCTGGGGTTGAAAGATTGAACCCAAACATTTTATTAATCACTTAAGAGACATGTGAATGGTTAAATGCCCTTCCCTAACCTCATATTTTCTAGATGACTTTTCCAGAATCTGAGTTGTATCTTCCCGACTGTATCCATATAACTGACATCTGATAATTGATCAATTTGAGCCTTGAAAATCAGAAATTACCAAACAGAGAGTGCAACTATAATTGTTTCCCTTCTTTCTTGGCGCATGTAGTGACTTCTTAAAATAGAAACAATCTCAGCAACTTCAGAAACCCATGCTTTGCTTTAAAATTTTATCACAATGATTGAGATTTTATCGCTCGTGTTAAAAGTATTTAATAAGGAATCATGGCAGAAGGGTATTTTGGTCTTTAAAAAGAAAATGGTTCCAGTAAGGCAGAGGAATGGGGAAGAATGACAAGCATTGTTGTTTCTGTAATGCTAGTTCAACTTAATAATTGTTTTGCAAGCCATATATTACAATATTAACCTGATGCAGAGATGGGGATTCATATATTATCAATGGTACAAAGTGGTGGACCAGTGGAGCTATGGATCCCAGGTGCCGACTATTGATAGTAATGGTGAGTCTATTTGTATAATTTCCTATTGCATATACAGAATAATGTGCATGTTTCTTAAGAGGCAAAATTAGAGTACTTTTTTAAAGATGCTCCTCTCATATAGCAGAGAAATGACTAAACGTTATGCAGGGAAAAACGGATTTTAATGCCCCTTTACATAGACAACAATCTATGATTTTGGTGGATATAAAGACTCCAGGCGTGCATATCAAGAGACCATTGTTGGTATTTGGTTTTGATGATGCACCTCATGGTCATGCAGAAGTATCATTTGATAATGTCAGGGTACCAGTCACCAATATTCTACTTGGAGAAGGACGTGGGTTTGAGATCGCTCAGGTTTCTTTTGTTGTTTTATGTTATCTCTTTTTTCTTCCTTCTACTTTTATCATTTTTTGAAAAACTGACTTTACATTCATAAACCTGCCATTGAACTTCTGCAGGGCCGGCTGGGACCCGGGCGGTTGCATCACTGCATGAGAACCATAGGTGCGGCAGAACGTGCTATGCAGTTGATGGTGCAAAGGGCTCTTAGTAGAAAAGTATTTGGAAAGTCGATTGCAGAACAAGGTTCATTTCTGTCAAATCTCGCTGAGGTACTCTTTGTTTTTACAATCCCTTCTTTTAATATGGATATTGTACATCTTTACAGTTCCTTTGTGCATATTTTTGGTGAGAAGTAAAAATGGTAGATGATTTATTTGATTGAAGAGTGGAATAAGTCATAATAAAGTCTTTTGTGATCATGATACAGACAATTTGGTCAGGGCTCATGTTGTTTATTTTGTATTTATTGAGATCTTGAATGTTACTAGTACCAAACATACTTTAATGGAAAGCAAAGAAGTACCAAACATAGTGGTGTTAGCATATGCGATTCAATTGCACTGAATTCAAGAGAACCCTCAACAAGCTCATTTGGGACCGCTTTGAAATTTTTGTAGATTGTTATACTAATTCATTCTTTATAATAAATGGCTCCAAGTCCATCTGGGTCCTGATGCTTTTAATAAGAAGTAAATTACCCATTTGTAGAAGAAGAAAGTCATTCCGGATAAGTACATTGTATAAAAAAATAAAGAAAAGGAAGAATTAGTCTAAAATATAGTTGTTACCATTTTTTGGAAGCGATTGTTTCAGAACATTCCTGTTTTGGTAATTTCAGGTAGTTCAGCATATTTCATTTTTTGTTATTTTCTTAGTCTGTCTACAGTCTCAATTAGGTGAGTTTTCTTCAGTAAAGTCGATTTTTTTTAATAGTAAATTCTGGAGAGTCTCGAGAATAAGAAATTCATTGTTAGCAGTTTGTAGATCAATTTACTACTGCATACGGAACTCACTTTCAAGTAATAGTTGGATGCATACTCTAATGAAATTTCTAGTATGGTGATATAAATATATTTTGGCAAGTTTTGGGATGTTTCAGTTTATAAATAGGTCAATCTGCTCTTAACTGAACAAATTTTGAAGACAAATACGAGTTTCTTTTTGATTGGTAGTACTGCTCGTTAGTAAACTACTACCGAAAATCTATGTTATCCCTTAAAAGTTGATAACGAGAAATATCCTTGAGTGCGGAAGATGGAAGTAGGGTAATCCATTTTTCAGCCCTATCCATCAATTTTGTTTCTTGCAATGTTACTGTTCAAAGTCTCCCGAGTGAAATTATGGTTATAGATAAAGATCCAGGTACTTTAGCTGGAGTTGGATGCCCTGTGCTTCATTAATATTGCTCTAGTTGGATTGAGTTTCCTTGACCTTGTGGAAAAGCTATCCATTGTTAAGCAGGACCCAACCTGAAGCTAATCTGTTTACAATTACTCAAGGACTTCTGTATATTTAGCTTAGTTATTTTCTACAAAAACGAGAAGATATGGATGCTTTTATTGTCGTTGATGATGATCCGGTCATTTATCTTGCTAACAGTTTTGGATACTCTGCAGTGTCGGATTGAACTAGAGAGAACAAGACTGCTTGTTCTGGAAGCAGCCGACCAGCTTGACCGGCTAGGAAACAAAGAGGCACGGGGAATCATAGCAATGGCGAAGGTAATGGAGACCCAAAAGAGGGAACCGGTAGACTTTCTATGTCACTCGTATAGCACTCGAAGGTTATGTTTAATTCCTTGGTCTGTAAACAGGTCGCAGCTCCAAATATGGCACTGAAGGTGATTGACACAGCAATGCAAGTCCATGGAGCTGCGGGTTTGTCATCCGACACAGTTCTAGCACACCTCTGGGCTGCGGCACGCACTCTGAGAATTGCAGATGGGCCAGATGAAGTTCATCTGGGGACAATTGCCAAGTTGGAACTGAAGCGAGCTAAGCTCTAATTGTGATGGAACGTCTGAACAAGGAAAGCAGTAAAATAAATCACTTGTTCAGAGTGGAGGAACTGGACAAAAGTACGCTGCCATTGGTGCTCGCCTCGAAAGACAGGTTGTAGAGTACCTTTTTCTACCTTGCCTTAAGAGGATCTGAGCACCGGAATAACCAAGTGACAGCTACTGGGACATTAATGGAGGTCCCCTCTTCTCATTCCTAGTGTTCTGATACAGTTAATAATAAATTATATATCAGTTGTATGGGTACGGAGGAATAAAAGATTTAAACCCGAAAATAACTTTTATCGTGTTCAAACAATGACCAATGTGTTGTGCTCATGTATAAAATGTTTTCTGGCTAAAATTTCCTGTCTGAGATCCGTCTCTGTTGCATCTTACATGTTTAACTAAACCTGCAGCGTAGCTTAGTTTTTGAGCTTAAAAAGGCCAGAAATCCAGCCAACCCTCCAAATAATGACGCAGTAAAGAGCGAATAGCACAAAACTAGCTTAGTTTTTCAGACTCTTTTAATGGCGAAAGTTCCTCCAATCCTGCTCTTTTCATCCGAGAGAAACAGGGACTGCATACCCACTGGGCATGGTCCGATGTGGTCAGCGTCGAGTTTCACCAGAACTTTCTGTTACTGAATTCCAACCAACCATCATCACTGGATTCGCAGTTCCTCCCTCGTTTTAAAACTAAGACGGCTTAGCAAAAGCGTTGTAACTTGTAACTGAACCTGACGAGGATAAGTCTCCGTCGAGGTCGGTCTCCGACTCGAAGTGCACAATGAAGACAGCGATTGGCGCTGGTGCGGAATGCAGATAGTGTCCAACTGATATTTTCAATCACACTCACACTGACAGACACGGGTTGACTGCCCAGGCTCCCTGCTTATCTTTTGTAACCGCTATTAATTCCTTGCTGACCCAACTAGTAAATCTGGTTGAAGTTTCTTCATGCCGGGAACGTGGGGCGTTTTTCCGCGTTTTTTTTTGTTGCAGACTCTTCGTGTTTCCGCAATTACTCCAAATTAGCTTGGGCGTCCTCCTTCACTTATCGAGTTCTCTGATCGTTGCTTTTCCCCTCCTACGGCTTCGTACGTTTAATGGATGTTCAGGAGATGGAAGACGGTGCGCTGCAAAATTCTGCAGAAACAACAAAGCAAGGAGAGGTTACGGCGGGAAGGTCGTGCAAGGATGTGTGGAATGCCGTCGTTTGGCACGGTGGTTCTGTTTACGATGCCTGGCTCAATGCTGTTGCTGCTCAGGTGCTTCCTTCTTTCCGTTCTATTTTCGTTGGTCGAGCCTGTACCCTTTTTTTTTGGGTTTAAGGGGATCCTCGTCTGCGTTTATGCTTTGATCGTAAAGCTGGAGAAGTTGTTTCATTTGTGGGTTTCTATGAATTTAGTATCCCATGGCATCTATTTTCAGTTCATATGGATGGACTACAGATTTAGTACTCTGATTCTGAAAGGACTTTGCTTCAGAATTGCATAGCTTCTTATTAACCTGAAAACTAATTTGATTATGGCGATATCGTTGTTCTGTCAAAAGAAAAAGATTTTGATGATGGAGATATATTCTGATTCTTCATTTTCAGGTCGGGTCGCTGATCCTCACCCTGCCATACACTTTTGCTCAAATGGGATACAGGCTTGGGGTGTCTTCCCAGCTGCTATACGGAGCATTCGGGTGCTGGACGGTCTATATTCTGAGCCTTTTTTATGCAGAGGCTTCTCGCAGAACCAGAACTGCTGGTATCATTCATGAAAGACATGTCCTCCAGGTATATGCCTCTTCTCTCTGTGGATCCAACCACTTTTTTTAAAAAAAAAAAAAACTATTTTCTCGGCTAGCCCTAAGGAACTAATACTTTGCCTACCCATTGTTCTTGCATTACTTTTTGGCTCCAATCTCGCCATTCGAGCTTGGTTCTGTACAGAGTAAAGTTACTTCCCCCCAGTACACCTTGACAGGAATGACAGATGAAAATAACAACTCAATTTCGTCTGATATTTCATTCAGCAGGAAACATTTTGTATAGGGGTTGAAATGAATAAATCCAACGTCCCGTGAACCTACTCTTCGATTAAAGAAAAGAAAGATGCTCTGGGTCCGTCCCTGTCAGTGATCAGCTTAAACTGCGGAAATTGAAATTTCATCCATACTTTAGTTAAAAACAGTAAAAACAGGAAACATGTATCTTCATCGGTTTGTTTTGAAGTTCCTGAAACTACAGGCAACTGTTGAGTTCAGCAATTAAAGTTGCTTTATTACTTCTCTCAGTATCATGAAGTTCTCAGCATAGTTGCCGGGAAAACCATTGGCAAAGTTGTTCTGGCATTTAACATGACAGCTCTGACATTTGCCTGCGTGTTGCAGCTCATAGCCTGTTCCAGGTAATTCACAGAAAAAATTAAATCCTGCAAATGTTTTAATATATACCATAGCATAAGATGCAAGTCTATAATCAATTTACCAAGTCGTTTACATATCTGCACAGCCATATTTACTACATGAACTCGAACTGGAACAAGAGGGAATGGCTGTACCTGTTCGGTGTTCTGGCTCTCCCAATCGTGCTCTTGCCTTCAGTTCACAATTTCCGTCTCGCCTCTCTTCTTGGAATCGCTACAACCTCCATTACTTCAGCCTATATGACGATCGCGGCAATCAAGCACGGTGAGGTAATCCCCTAGCACTCCCTAAAGATCCTCTGCTCCTCGTCACACATAGCCGTTAATGTTTTGATGTTTGTACTCACTCTTACTAAATGCCACGTTGGACAAGTGAGCCATCAAGGACCCAAGAACATGGTGGAATTCTTTACGGGTTCAACAAACATTCTGTTCTCGTTCGGAAGCCATGGACTCTGCATGTGAGTTGCTCCCGTTCTTGTTTATGTCTCCTAATTGCTACTGTAGTACTACTCTCTTTGAAGGTCGTTATCCGCCAAAATTGAATCAAATTGCTTTGATGGTCTGGTGGCAGAGAATTAATGGAAGCCATGTGGAGACCTCAAAAGTACAAATACGTTTACGTTTACGCCGTACTATACACCTACCTACTAACCATACCGGATTCTGTCTCGGTTTATTGGGCATACGGGGACATCCTCTTGCACCGCTCCAACGCATTTGCGGTGTTACCACCTTCCAAGGCCAAAAACGTCTGCATAATCGCCATGATCCTCCATCAGGTTATCTTCTAACTATTTCGCTGCAAAATCGGGGGATCGATTGAGCTGAGCCTTACCATCAGCTTAACGGGGTGTTTTGCAGTATGTGGCGTTTTTGCTGAACGTGAACCCCATATTTCTGGCGTGGGAGAAACTCGTGGGAGTTCACCTGAGCGAGAGATTTCTGCTGAAAGCCGCGGCGAGGATTCCGGTGGTGCTGGTTATCTGGTTTCTGGCTCTGGCCATTCCCTTCTTCGGACCCATTAATTCCATCATGGGTGCCTTCCTCATCTCCTTCTCCGTTTACATCATACCGAGTGTCGCCTTCATGAGGGCTTATTCGAGGAAACAAATACTGTCGCCGGTAAGCAACTTCGAATCACATCCGCTGCGTCTTAATGTTGCTATCAATTACGAGAAGATGAATTGACGGATGGAACTTTATTCCGGTGTGTGTGTGTGGGGAAACTAACAGGTCATACCGGAGAGTGCCATGTTTGGGCACTCAGCGTACTGGATCAGTGGCTTCGTGGCCGTGTGGGTATTCGTGTTCGGATTCGGGTTCGGAGGATGGGCGAGCGGAACCATGTTCATCAGGCAAATCCAGTCGTTCGGGTTTTTCGACAAATGCTACCAGTGCCCCCCCAAATCCAAAGCACACTGATTCCTCATCTAAATTCAAAACTAAGCAGGGAAAAAAGTAATACAACTGGCGGAGACGTTAACTATAAAACTGTAAATGTGAACGGGGAGAGAAGAAAAGGTAGTGGGATTCTGGGGAATGCTTTCCATTTATCGTCCTTTCTTCCGTCTCCTCCCTTTCGTCCTATCTGGAGAAGTCTCGTCGAGTCAAATCAGTAGTCGCTGCCGCGGCTTGAAGTCCGGGAAATGCAGCTTTTAATTCTCCAGTCCCGACTCCTGACACACACAACCTATCGAATCCCAGCTCCCCCTACCCGCATCGTCTGTCTTTTCGTGATTTTTAACGTAACTCGGTGAGGAAAAAGCCGCCGTCGACGATCTAACTACGACGGACGAACCTAGAAACCCGTTAAGGAACAGGAGGAATACGAGTTCCCACAAATGACAGGGAAGTCAAACCTTTCCCGGGAGCGCTTGTGTTTGATCGTGTTTTCATTATTCCGATCGAGATACGCAGACATGGCCTTCTTTAGGCGGGAAGAGGCGCATCAGACGAGGTAACAATCATTCTCTGAGAACGTGTAATAATGCACAAAATATATTTATAAGACTCTAAAAAATACAAGCTTATACCCTACTACACATGTGACACTTTTCCTTTTTAGACACCCACGCCGATAAAAGGACCGGAGTGCAGGAGGGCCCGCAAGCTTTGCTCTCTGCCGGGCCACTGGCCACTTTGGTTACACTTACACACAAGCAAAAAGAGGAAACGAGAAAAAAAAGAGTCAAAAATAACCCACATGGGATTGGGACCCACTACCTTTGATTGGGACCCACTATAAGGGCTTGGGATCCCTTACATGGGATTGGGACCTACTACGACGACAAACCAAAGTTAAAAGCAGGAAAACTTAAAACTTGGAAAATAGAGAAAAGAAGAAAAAGCTCAGAGCTGGCCAAAGGAATGAGCAAGATAAGCCAGCGTCCCCACCAGGGGCGCATTCATGTAAGTGGACGGCTCCGATTGCTCGTAGTCGGACCTCTGGTCCGGGAACTGGTCGTGGAGATTGGGTCCCCCCACGACGGCTCCGACGTGAACGTTGGGATTGGGCGACTCCGACTGCATGAAGCTGAAGCCGGCGGAGCATTGGATCTTGGCAGCGTGCGCCGCCTTGGACGGCAGCGACGCCCCCCGGTGGTGTATCCTCTCCGGAAATCTCGCGCCGTACCCCACCATGTAAGACATCTTCAACGGGTTGTCCCCCAGCAGGTAGTCCACCTGCAGAAATCTCTCTGATTATTTCGGCACTCGACTTTGTATAAAGAAGATGAATCCCCTTTTTTTAAACGAAGTGGGAAATGTGTTCAAATGTTTTTTACCTGTCTCTTAGCTATGGACCGGAGTCTTTTGGGGGTGATGGTGGTCCCGCCGCAAATGACCACCTTCCGGGCAGAGGTCAGGTACTTGGCGTAGGTGACCAGAAGGAAGGATGTGGATGTCACATACTGCATGTTGCTGTCACTCATCTTGAACAAGAGCCCACCTGCTCAATCACAACCCCCAATCGTCGATTCAAAAACCCTAATCCGCATCGATATATCCGTTACAGGTGAGAGAAAGTGAGAGTGAGAGAAGAAAACAGTAATAAAGTGAACCTGGCGTGTACTGGGTCTGGGAAAACGAGGCGCCGGGGATTAGAGAACATATGTAGTTATCAGCGTGACCTTTGTAGTCATGGAGAGACCTCAAGTTTTGCACTAAAAACGCCTGAAGATGATAACAAAACCGAGAGTTTCAGCGCTTCAGGGTTCTTGATTCGGCCGGACGAAGCCAGAGAAGACAAAAAAAGTGTTCTTTTTCCCATTTGCGTACCTTTGAGAGGAGGATTCTTGCTCCAACGTGCTTGTTGTCCCACCCGAATGTGTTGTCAGATTCATCCGCTCCGAGCGTTTGACCATTGGCCTGAATGTAGTTCAGGTATGTAGGGTTCTTGGTGGCTTTGAGCAGCCATGCAGCTCCCCATAGCAGCTCGTCCTTTAATGAAAGAAAAAAGGGGAGATTAATGCGAGATATGGAACGTCCAGGTTAGGCGGAAGGGACGTCTATGGAGAAGCTTGAAAGACAAAAATAAATCAATAACGGCAGGGAGACGCGCAACTGAAATGAGACCTGATAACCAGAGTAGGAGCAGTAGAAGGGGCACACAAATGCCTTCAGGCCATTACTGTAGTCTCCCCTGTACTTGTCAGCAAAGGCAAAAACCTGCAACCATGTGAATGACGGGATTAAATCCAGCATGTGATGTGGGTTCCAACTTCAAACCCAGGAATGTTGCCCCACTTTAATCGACGACCATACCCTAATAGCTCTGTTCCGAAGAAGCCTGGAGTAGGAGGGGTCGGTTCTCCTGAAGACCAGAGAAGCAGCTGCGAGAGCAGCTGCTGTCTCCGCGGCAACATCAGAACCGGGGTTGTTGGCGTCGATCTTGTAAACACTTCTGGGAGTGTCCATGTCTTCCGGCCTCTCCCAACATGAGTGATCCTTGTTCGCATCCCCCACCTGCGTCAGAACACATTGTCCTCTGTTTATTTTGCTCATCTCCCGTCTCATAAGAGTAAGAAGAGAAATTAAAAAATCTTATAACCGTTCCTTGAATGCCCACTACAAAATGGCCAAAAATTAAGTAAAATTTAACAACCTTTGGTTTTCTTTTTTTTCTCCTTTCAAATAAAATTAGTTTGACCCATTTCGTGAAGAAACAGAGGAAATGGCAGAAGATCATTGAAAGAACTCAACCTGCACGTATATGGTGTTGGGATGAGCAGTGGCCTTGAGGAGGTAATCAGTCGCCCAACGAATAGCCTCCCTAGCGTTCCCCAGCTCCCCTTTCATCAATCCACCGAACTCTATCACACTCCACGAAAGCATAGTCGTCGTAAAAGCCATGGGGAATCCGAACTTCACATTGTCCCCGGCGTCATAGTATCCTCCAACCAAATCAACCTACATTGACCACAGAAGCAACATAAACTACTTGAGCACACAAGAAAAAAGCAGCAAAGCCCACCATTGTCCCACAGTAAAACAAACGGGAAACAGAGGATTTCTCACATGCATGTCCGAGCCGTCAGAGAGGCCCGAATCTCCCCTCCATTTGACCCTCTGGTTAGGCGGGAGCCGGCCGGACCTCTGCCCTTCGAAGAACAAGATGGACTTGGTAAGGGCGTCTCTGTAATTATGATATGCGACATGAGAGTGATGAGACTTGTGAAAGGACGCAGAGGCGCCGGAGAGGAAGAAGAGAGCAAAAAGGAAGACGAAGAGACGCCAGGGGAAGGCGGAGAAGGGAGGCATGGGTACGCTATACGGGATCCGGAGAGCTTAAGACCAACGAACCCAACTAACGACCCGACCCAACTGCAAGCTTCTGCAAAAGAAGGGAAGAGTGCCCTCCATTTATAGAGACAAGCAACCTCTGCAACGCTGCAACTTCCGCTTTCGTGATTATTAGCGCTTTTTTCTATGACACATTAGAGAAGGCAACACAAACACAAACACCTTCCCGAAGTGTAAGTGTGTAACAACACTAAACAACCAACCCTACCATCGTCTCCAGAACTGAGTCATCTGACACGGCGACGATTCGACCCGGGAGTCTCTCGAGTAGCTATTCGGAATTCACTGGAGGCTTAAAAGGCTGCACCACGTGTCAGTACTGCAGCACCGCGTTTCTCGTTTCCGCTCGAGACGATCTCAACCATTGATTGATCTGCGTCGGATGGTATAATTGTCTGCCCCGTGTAGTCTAACTCTCGACCCGGTTTTATGTTGGAATTTGTTTTTACTTATTTACCCTTTGCCTCAATAAATATTAAAACTAACGAGACCCAGTCTAACGTTCGTTTCGGGGTAAACGACCTCTTTGGCCGTTTCCGTAACGGAGGCCGAAATGAGACCAAACAAATTCTTAACCTCCAAACCTGCTCTGAATGTAAGCGTGTTCCGACAATATTGCGGGGCATTGGGTGCACGATATGTGTTCCTCAGTGAGCACCCATCTACTCCTCCCATTCTTTCTCATACTGCCTTGTCTCTTTCTTTCAACATCTTATCCCTCATCCTCCATGGATATGGGGAGGTGGGGAGTTAGACGTCGCTGAAACTCATTCAATTCCCCATCTACTGCTCCGGGTGTGTGAGTAATACTCCCCTAGGATTTCACATGAACCGAACATGGGTTATTTTAATGAGAAAGATCGCAACAATTGACAAAAGTAAGATAATATTTCATATGCCCAAGTTCGATTTCAATGATGATCCTAACACCGAATTTCGTTATCTCTAATTCTTAATCTACAGCGGTGATGCACAGTTCTACTGAGAGTGCTGCGAAGGCGAGATAGACTATCATCTATCGAGTACAGATGGCTTCCTCAACTCCTTTTTAGCTTTCAGACTCTACAAGTATCTCTGCCCCAGATAATAAGAAACGGGAAAGTCTAGGTGGGCTGCTGGAAGTATGAACTTTATACGACAATGAAGAAAAGGCCAAAGCTGCTGCAGGCTTGCAGCCATTCAGAGTAGGACGCATGTATAATTAAGGTGGAGTTCTGGATGAGGTGGGCGACGTTGCTTTGTACCCTGAGGCTGAGGATCATCGTGGCGTTCAATAATGAAGGACAGATTCCTGTAACTGAACATGGGCGACGCAGAAGCCCTCGCTGGAACTCATGTGCCGGAGTCCCAACATCGTGGACGGAGCTTAAAAAGTCGAATGTCCGTACATTATACAGAAGCTTAGATAAGGGCAATAACCAACCCATAAGGCTCCCCGCACCCACTACCATTTATCTCACTTCTTCTTCTATAAGTGTTTTCGGTTCGCATAAAATGGGAGCCTCGGAAAAAGTAAGGTAGCAATAAACTTGGGAGTAAATGAGTACTTGCCCGATGGAGTAGGCAACTTGGCAGGCGTCGGAGTCAAAAAGGGAGACGCGCCGACTGTAAATCTGTACTTTTATAATATTCTGAATCACAGAACCCCAGCCTAACAGACGAAGCTTTTCGCTTATCTTATCTATGGGCGTAGCTTAAATCGAAAACTTTTTCCGGCGCCTGGTTTTAAAATTACAGACGATAACGAATAAGAATTGAGAGGAGTGTCACATCACATCAACTTAAAAAAAGAGGGAACGAGCTCTTCTTTCGTAGCTAAGACAAATAAGAAAGAGACCGTGATGACTTTTGAGAGGAAGAAGAGCGAAGAAACAGAGGGCAGAAGGAAGAACGAGAATCAAGGGCAGCATATAGAGAATCCGAGGAGGACGTGCGATTTCCTTGAAGATTGGATGTTAATGGCCGAAGAATAAAAGCAGGGTCTGTCAGTAGTCCGCAAGAGAATGTGAAATGGGAGACATGTGCCCGCCTGAAATCACGCACATGCAAAAGCCCACGCAGTGCTGCCGGCTCTACGGCGCAGGCTCGCTGCAGACGCAAACGTCTCATGCTTTCCCCCCTAAATTTTCACTTCGCCATTGTACCCTTTCCTGCTAAAAGAGGACTGCGAGGAGGACGACGACAACATTCATAACGTGTAGCGAGCGTTGATTCGTCGTCTTCATGCTTAATCAGAGAGCTGCAGGAGCTGCAGACGGGATCACCGAATAGCCCGTGATTTTCGGCTTAATAAAGTAATCCTAAGTTTTGACCAGGGTAACCCTGTATCGACCGAGATAAGCATGAGTTTAAAAGTATTAATATCATAAGTATGAATATTGTTTTAGTGAATGAGTTTAAAAGCATTAATTTTGAGTAAATGTTAATTACATGTGTAAAAATGAGTGTTACTTTAGTGAGTACATTAATGATTAATTTTTAGGATATGTTCAGTGAAACAATTTATAAAAAAATTGAAGTTATTTTGTATTTTTAATATCAGTAGTGTTGTTTTTAACAGATTAATATTTAATAAGAGCATGATTTTTTTATTGGTCATAAACTTATATAAGGAATAATATGAATGTAAATTATATTGAATTATTTGGAGTAAAATTGGTAGGGGCGCGCGAACGCGGACCCCCCTGTCACAAATTATGACGTCCACTCTCCCACTTGGGGAGAAGGTAAGCCAGCTCTCCTCCGTAAGTGCAATGGAGGCAGCAGCCTTAGGACATCGGCCTTCTTGATCACCGATAAACCCCGTCCAGGTAAGTATGTTATGCGCTCCATACCTCTTCCAATTTATAGGAATCTTACCACATATACCTCTCCTCCCTTGTCTATGTGGGATTAAAAGGTTCGTTCAGATTTATAGTTATTTATTTCATACACTCATCGAGGGTTATGAAATATTATTTTTACCCAAGTCCACTACAATATAAAAGCCTTAACCAATTCAACTTTTAAAATAAGAATTATTAGTATAAGACATTTCGTAGATTCTAAAAACCTAATAATGATATTGAAAAAATAATGTCTTGTAACACAAACATATTTCAACATTTATTCATGTTAACAGTGTCCATGCTTTTTATAACTTATATGAAAATTAATACTTTCATCATTTTTAATCCATTTCAACAATGAGTCGCGTTTAATTCCAATAAACTGGGTTGAAGATGAGGTCACTAAAAAAAGTCTTTAATCGAAACAAATCTTGTTTAAGACGAGGCCACCTTCAACCGTGTGCTACAACAATCTGGGCCTTGGTTCAATTTCATAGATTGCATAAAGGTGGAAGTGATACATATCGACATGGGCCAAACAATATTAGGACATATAGGCCAAACAATATATCGGCACTATTGCCACTTGCTCTCGGGACACTTTCAATATTAATTACTACGGCAATGGATCATCCTCTTGCTTCAACTTGAGTGCAGGCTCCCTAACTTTCGCAATTTCATCATTTTGTCGGTAATCATCCTCTTCGTGGAAACCGTTGACAGTAGTCTCTATCGGTAGAGTCAAAATATTGCAGCATAAATCAAATCGCCGCTGCGTGAGTTAGTAAAAACGGGAATGATTGCAGCTAGGTTCGGGATCAAAATTCCTTTGATCGCAATCATCTATTTGCATGTGCAATTTTCATTGAAATTTGGTAATAGTATTATATTAAGAAAAATACTAGCTGCACTTATGTTAATTGAACCAAGGGTTTATCCTTTAGATTTGGGATTTTAAAAAATATTTATTTATATTTTTAAGGGTTTTGATTAGCATGTAAATGGTATAAGTACTGTACATATGTGCAGCTAGCATTACTATTATACTAATAGATATGGTAATTATTTACGTGGAATTTTGAAGAAGAAACGCTAGGGGTATTGGGGGGCAATGAGATTTTGAAGTTACCTGGGGAATTTAAAGTTTGAAAATTCAAATTTCCACCTAGAGAGTAAAATTACATGGTTTGACTTCAAGGTCTCTCCTTGACGTTCTAACCACTTAAATAACACAAATATTAAAAATGTAATTTACACCACTACAAAAGTGTAGGGTTTTAATTCTCAATTAAAGAGTGAAATTACACAGGCCGAGACGTTAAAGTCTCTCCTACATTTAAGAAGAATCTGATGTCCCAACTACTTAATATACCCTAACACTTAAAAAGTTAGTTAACCCGGCTAGAAATGCTAGGGTTCATTAAAAAAAAAAGTGGCTCTATCTTCCTTAATTATTTAGTAACTAAGTTTAAGTTAACCCGGCTAGAAATGCTAGGGTTCATTAAAAAAAAAGTGGCTCTATCTTCCTTAATTATTTAGTAACTAAGTTTATAAGCAAGTTAAAAGTTAGACCTAGCTAGTTATGATAGTTGAATTGATCATCAAGTAAAAACATTTACACACAGGTTTTATTATCTGATTCAGATATTTATTGGCTTCACCTATATAGGATAGGACACAAGTACTTTTGGGTGGAATAGTAAGTAGAAAATTTTAGCTGGGTTCAATCAAATCGAGTCAAGATTGTCATCCTACCCACGAAAAGAGATAAGAGAGAAAAGGTTCTTCCGGAGGTGAAAATGAATGGAAAGAGAATTAGAAAGAAGAATAATAAGAGACAGAAGAAAAACAAACACTGGACTAAGGGAATTGTTCTGTCCTGTGGGGCTAAGGAACGAGGCCTTGCACGGTTGCACCCCTCCCCCTCCATCTCTGTAATTCTGAGAGGAACTTAGGCCTTTCCCATTTTCTCCACTATTCACATCGACCCCTTCGGGTAACATGGATTTTAAAAATCGATTCAATGACATGTTCGTAGCATCAATGCACATTATTTTAAGAGGCAACCCATCCGGTTTGGACCAGATCCTTCTTAGAATTATGTTTTTAAATCAGTGAATTCAAGAGATGGGAGATGTTAGAAAACAATTTTTGGAACTCATCAACTGGGATATGGAACTCACGACTCTCTCCGACTCCGAAAAAAAATGTAAATAAATATTTTTAAATGACATAGAGCTACATAACAAGCAACATAAGTGGTCACCGCCACTCCAGATCTCAAAACTTCACTGTGTTATTCGCCCATGGTAACTTTTGATGCCATTGATGAGTAACCCTTTTCTCCGTTCCTTCGTCCTCTCCCTGTCACGCTCAGACCTTCAATGCTTCCTACTGCTTTCCTCGGTTGAAGAACTGACCCCACGTTTAAACTTCAATTTGCAGTGCCAACGAGCGAGCGTGAGGCCTCTGAGTTTTTACTAAAACCAGAGCATAAATGATGAGTGCCAAAAGCAATTAGCTACTGAGCTCCTTCTCAATACTAACACTGTTTCTAATGTGATATTCGTTACACGTTCGGGCTCCTTATATAAATGAGTTGGGATCCAGCTCTCAACATTTTCTCGTCTCTCTCTTCCGTCTCCACCGACCGGGGCGACATGATGTCCAGCTCCCGGAGAAGAACCCACATTATACTTCCGGCGGTCGGGCTCACTGCCCTGCTCTTCATCTTCTCACTCTTCTCTCAGACCCAAGACGGCTTTCACCATTACAAGCCGCTTCACATACACAGTCACCTAGTCCAATTGGCCAAATCCACTTGCCAAGGTACATTGTATCATGACCTCTGCGTTTCCACTCTCTCTTCCTTCCCCGACCTCCACTCCAAATCTGTCCCCCAAATGATCGCCTCTGCTCTCAACCAAACCGTCGGAGTCGTCGAGCAGTCGGCGTCCAACTGCAGCGGCATCAAGCACAATCTCCCCAGACTCAGCGTCCGGCAACGGAGAGCCCTCGATGACTGCCTCCTCCTACTCGACGACACCGTCGCCCAGCTCGAGCTCTGCATCTCCGACCTCTCCCCCAAATCCGCCTCCAAGCGCTTCCACGACCTGCAAACCCTACTCAGCGCAAGCATCACTAACCAAGACACGTGTCTCGACGGCCTCTCCTACGGCCGCGACCGCCAGGTCTGGACGTAATTAATTCCTTCTCTCTCTCTCTCTCTCTCTCTCTCTCTCTCTCTCTCTCTCTCTCTCTCTCTCTCTCTCTCTCTCTCTCTCTCTCTCTCTCTCTCTCTCTCTCTCTCTCTCTCTCTCTCTCTCTCTTCTCAAATTAAATTTTTATACCAACTCCTCGTGAAATGGGGTTCCATGTGGGTTACAACACTACACGTGATTCTTCATTTTTACTCAAAAATATACATAAACTATTGTGCTGCGGTCCTCGAACACATGAATTACACAGGTGAGAAAGCTGATTAACGCCAGACTCGAACACATAAAGAAAATGGTTAGTAACTCCTTAGCGATGCTCAAGAAGATACCAGCTAGCAACGCAACGAAGCCGAGGAGGAGTAACAGAGTCGTCTTCCCGGAGTACGGGAAGATGGTTAATGGGGTTCCGTCGTGGGTGTCCAAAAGAGACAGAAGACTCGCACAGACGAGTGTGAACCGAACCAGAATCGACCTGGTCGTGGCCAAAGATGGTACGGGGAATTACACGACGATCACTGAAGCGGTGGAGGCAGCCCCCAATAATACGAATCAGAGGTTCGTGATCCACATTAAAGCCGGGCTCTATCTCGAATACGTTAATGTTGCGAAGAATAAGAGAAATTTGATGTTCGTCGGGGACGGAATTCAGAAAACCATCATCAAGGGTAACAGAAACGTCGTCGATGGCTGGACCACTTTCCGATCTGCCACCGTCGGTGAGTTTATTTATTTTTTCTTTATTTCTCAGAAATTATTTACCCCTTAAAAATCCAATCCGGATTACCCCATTTGGATTACATCAACAATATTGAGCTCATGCATGATTGAGCCGGTTTTGCTTCCTTCCATTTGAATTAATTCTGCAGCCGTGGCGGGCAACGGCTTCCTAATGCGGGACATCACTGTGGAGAATTCGGCCGGACCCGATAAACACCAAGCCGTGGCGTTTCGCAGCAGCGCCGACTTCTCCGCCTGTTTCCGCTGCCGATTCGTGGGGTACCAAGACACCCTGTACGTGCATTCCCTCCGCCAATTCTACCGGGACTGCGAAGTTTACGGCACGATCGATTACGTCTTCGGCGATGCTTCTGTTGTCTTCCAAAACTGTAATTTTTTCTCTCGAAAGCCAAACCCAAACCAGAGGAACATCGTCACCGCACAGGGTAGGGAAGACCCAAACCAGAACACGGGGATGTCCATCCAAAACTGTAAGATTGCAGCAGCAGAGGATCTCATACCTGTCAAGTCGTCGTTCCAGACGTACCTCGGTAGGCCATGGAAGCAATATTCGCGAACGGTTATTATGCGCACTTACATTGAAGATGTGATTCATCCGGCTGGGTGGTTGGAGTGGTCGGGGGATTTTGCTCTGAGCACGCTTTACTACGGGGAGTACATGAATCGGGGGCCAGGCGCCAATACCACGAACAGGGTGGTGTGGCCTGGTTATAGAGTGATCAATAACTCTGTTGAGGCTGATCAATTCAATGTGGAGCCGTTTATCCAAGCAAGCGAATGGCTGACATTAACATCCATTCCCGTGAACTACACCTTTTCCCAGTCTCTAGTATGAAAGCCAGATTTGTAGTTCCTTAATTCCCTGCAAGAGGCGTCACGTCGTCTCATGTGATGTTGATCTAATGTTGACAAATGCAATATGCTAGATTGCCTAGTTAACAGTAACGAATGAACAATCAGAGATCAATTGTATGTATCTGAAAATCCCACTGACGAGAGTGCCTTCGTTTTTTCTTCTGGTGTCGATTTCACACGAAGTCCGTCATCCACGATATATGGGGGGGCCTATGGACGAAGTCTGTACTGTATGGAATTTATTTTCCGATGCCCTTTTTTCTTCACTACGATACTGGAGGCGTGCATAATGGGCCTGTCACAAAATAGAAGTCATTGTTGGGGCCAATGCATTTCTCTATATTACCACTCCCGTTCTGTACTCCAATTATATCTTCGTCACGGTCCTTGTAAAGAATCCCCTCCATTTCTATTGGACCTATATAGCTCATGAATCGACTAACATTACTTCCATTTTGGCTACTTTTAGGGAAAAGGAAAGAAAAAAAAACTCTCTCAATTACTGTCTTATATATCTTTCAATCTCAATATGATATAAATTATCAAGTCAATTGGGAAGACATTGTGACTACTTCTTTTCCTCCCTCCAGGTCTCCCAAATCTGTAGTTGCAAAGTACAAGGGCCCTGTGCCCCCTCTCTATTTTTTTTTTCCCATTTCCGATGCTAAAATCATTATGATCATATTAACTAATGCAATTACCACGTTTCCGCCCACGAGTCGACCCATTCGACCATTTTGATTCGACCCAACTTCTTAATTTCCAAAGCTGCAGGGCTCGTGTCTTATAATAATGGTTTCTAATAAGCAGTACGTAGGACATGAACTTAAATATCATCTTCAATATTCTCTAGCTACCATATGCGAATCTATGGATTGTTTTTTAGCACGGGGAGATTTTTATGCTGTCCTAGCTAGGAGTGATGTGAATGTGAAGATATTAATCCTGGAATCTCAATCTCGCAAGGAAGGGATACATATAGCAGTAGAGCATAAAGGCATGTCCTTCCTTGTAAGATGGATAATACCAGATTCGATCGAGAACGAGTGAACGACCCTTCATTGGCTTTAAAAGAACCTCATCGTGATCTTCTTAGTTCTTCCAAAATTTCTTCCCACTGAACCACGCGTAATTAGCCAGGCCATGGCTGTCTACCATCAATATCCATTATTCATTTGCATTCTGCTTTTACTACCCAACTCCGATGCTTTCCCAGCTGGTCCTTCTGAAAATGAAGACTTAACCTATGTTCTAAAGCTGATGGAAGGGGCTTGCTTCAACGTACATAATCAAAGCGCTTGCCTCTCCAATCTCCAGTCTGAATGCGAAAAGAAGGGCAACAAGACCTCCATTTCGGTGCTCAGCGCCACTGTTAAGGCGACAATGGACGAGGTCCAAAGAGCCATCGACTTGGTGACGAAGATCTCGGCGCTATCGACCGACCGTCGCGAACAAATCGCCATCAGCGACTGCAGAGAGCTTTTGGAGTACTCCATGGACGAACTCGGCATGTCGATGTCTGAAATGGAGAAGATCAGATCAGGTGGGCGTCACTCTCATCAGAAGGGCAACCTGAATGCATGGCTGAGCGCGGCCCTGAGCAACCAAGATACGTGTCTGGAGGGATTCGAAGGCACAAACGGTCACGTGAAGAGATCAATACAGGGCAGCCTCAAACAAGTAACTCAGCTTGTGAGTAACGTCTTGGCCATGTTCAAGAGCATTCACAGCGTGCCAGCCAGACCGCCCAGGAATACTACTACTACTACGACAAGCAGTCGGAGAGGCACCGAGTTCCCGAAATGGGTTTCGGAAGATGAGCGGGAGCTGGTGCAGGCGTCTCCTGAATCCATGCACGTCGACGCTGTGGTGGCGCTCGATGGGAGTGGAAGATATCGGTCCATCGTGGAAGCTATATACAATGCACCGAGCCACAGCACCAAGAGGTACGTAATCTATGTGAAGAAGGGAGAGTACAAGGAGAACGTGGAGTTGAAGAAGAAGAAATCGTACATAATGTTAGTAGGTGACGGCATGGGCAAAACCATTATCACCGGCAACCGGAATTTCCTTCAGGGTTGGACTACTTTCCGGACAGCCACTTTTGGTAAGTATCTATCTCTAATTGCTAATTCTCTTCATCAATAATTTTCAGGTAGAAATAGATCAATTATTATCTTCCTCGTTCGCAGCGGTGTCTGGGATGGGATTCATAGCTAGGGACATTACATTCCGAAATACGGCGGGACCGATGAGCCGTCAAGCAGTGGCACTCCGAGTCGACTCAGACCGCTCGGCCTTCTTCCGCTGCAGCATGGAGGGGTACCAGGACACACTATATGCCCACTCACTCAGGCAATTCTACCGCGAATGCAGCGTCTATGGGACTATAGACTTCATCTTTGGCAACGGTGCAGCCGTCCTTCAAAACTGCAAGATTTTCACCAGAGATCCCTTGCCTTACCAGAAAACCACGATTACTGCCCAAGGAAGGAAGGACCCCAATCAGGGCACCGGGTTCTCCATACAGAATAGCTACGTTTATGCTTCCCATCCTACCTACTTGGGAAGGCCATGGAAGCAGTATTCGAGAACAGTTTTTTTGCAGACCTACCTGAATGAGCAGATAATGCCGCAGGGATGGCTTGAGTGGTATGGGAATTTCGCTCTCGACACGCTTTATTACGGGGAGTACATGAACTACGGACCCGGCGCGGGTCTGCAAGGGCGGGTTAGGTGGCCTGGTTATCGTGTGATGAAGGACGCGTCTCAGGCGAGTCTTTTCACGGTGGCTCGGTTCATTGACGGCCAATCATGGTTGCCCGCGACTGGAGTTAGTTTCACTGCAGGTCTGGCCAGATAGGTCGTTCGTGGAAACATGCATCAATCACGATTCTTTATGGCCATATGAAATAGCAAGTATGGCCTTAGTGTTAATTAAGACTATGCTAAAGATGATTAAGAAATAAATCTAATTAATTGACCCACTAGGTAGTTTCTGACTCCCAAATCAGAACATGGGTATGATCAGGATCTAATGACGGTTCAATAGTCAGCATTGAGTGACAGATCACGAATATTCTACACTTCCCATCGTTTTCTTCTCTGTAGCCCCGTCATTTACCTGGCTTAATCCTTGTTGGAATTCATTCAAGTAGTCAGAAAACACTCCTCTGCGGCAAAGAGTCTCAAATTGTTTAAGGTATATTTATTAAATTAATGTCAAGTGCTAAGCGCGTCTCAATGAAACCAATTTGGCAGCGTATTTTTGACTTCTATGACACGAGATTAGCTATCCTGCATGTCCTCCGCTCAGATGGAACGATAAAACAAAGTAGAAGAAGACATAAGAAGGAAGAAGAGAGCCCCAGGAAGCTTCTCGCGGATCACTCGTCAGGGAGCTCATATATATTATAAACGCGTACTTGATTTTCTTCTTTTGTCTCCCTCTCCTCCCCAATTGACTTTGTGACGCCGATGCTGGTCAATAGATCGATATGAATATAATTAATCCCTAATCAGACAGAGTACTACAGATTACTCTTTCGTAAGCTGATTGTTAGCAGGAAACAAGACAATTAACGATTTATAAAAATACTCAATGCGAACAGTACTACCCAGAGAAAGAAAGTTAGGCACGAGGGAAAGAAGAATGTGAATGCATCAACGCGCGGCATTGCTTACGACTTTCAACGATTGTCTGCTGATAATGGAGTCGGTAGGCCAAGACCGCCCTTTTATTTATTTATAAGGAGTTGGAATTAGTTCCAGAAGTTAATGCACCTACCTTTGCGTCCTTGCTTCCCTCTACGTTTCTTTGGCTTACCAGAGCAGACTGATGACCACTGTAACTAATCTGTGTGTAAAACACTGAAACAATTCAGCTGACTAGTCTCATGAATAGAAGTATATAAATAGGACTTTCCACAGAGGCCATTTACGGCACAATCCCAATCATCTGAACGACTTTCAAGGTTTTGGTTAAATCGATCCCTTGAATTCAACTGATCATCTGTTTCGATATATATCGGAGTGGCGGGACAAAGCAGTATTATGTTTGTAATGAACGGATCTAGGAAATGGAAGAGTAATTTCACTCTAATGTTCAATTGAAGGCGATTGATGGCATCAAGTATATGCATGGTGAGGATCCCCAGTAAGATCTTCACGGTGAAAAGGCCGTACTGGTAGACGGATGCTTTTTAATTAAGGTTGAAAAATCATTGGTTTTGCACTCGGATTATATTAGTGGGCGTTTTACAAAGAAGGCGTACTGATATAATTATCTAAAGAATAATTTTAATTTCACGAATTCTTTACTTGATTTGCGTGGGTCCATGCTCAAATGGACTAGATCAGGCTTGATCCGGTGCTCTTCACAATCTGCCCAAAAAGCAAAACCAGGTTTGTCTTCTTGGAGTTTGTCTCAGGGTCTGGCTAGACTCCAGATCATGATGTGCGATCACGTCGGTTGTGCTAAAATATGTATATAAAGGAATAGAGGAGCTGCTGAGCTGCAGCTTAAATCAAGATATGTATATGTATATATATTACCTGACACAGGGTAGGACGCTTGCATGAGCCTTTTATTTTTCCTAAATTTGATAGGGAGGATAAGCACACAGACATTCATTGATTGTGGCGGTTGCTGATGATTTCTCAGTTATCTTTCAATATTCCATGTTTTTCTGTTTATGTGATGATTAGGTTAATCCATTTTGTATGAACGTGGCGGGCGTGACTACTTATTCAAGACCCCCGGCCTCTTCCAAACATGTTATGCAGGCAATGAATCAGCTCGGATTATATCAGGAAAAACGCTTCGTTTTTCTGTTTTTTATTTCTCTGGATCATGGTTGGTAATTGAATATTCCTCCCTTCTAATTCTAATGAACGAACACGCCGAGAACCTTCCTCTGATCCTCTTCGCCCAGATGTGGAAGCTGCCCCGCCTCTCAGAATCGATCAAACTGGGATTGATTCACCCGTCTGTTACCCAAATAGTTGCACCGACGTGGGTATTAATAATTACAGTGCAGTTTTATCGATTTCTAAGAGGAACGACTACTTTTTAAGTCACCAGAAAAAAACGGAATTCTTTCATTATACGTTTAAAAAATCCAGTAAGTCATCTCCCCGGAGCCAGTGCAATTCGAGTAACAAAGTCATTGCAGGGAAGGAGGAAGAACTACTTTTCACGTCAAATGCAGAAAGCCAGTGTGTTCGATCGACAACAGTTTCACGGGGGTACGTACCACCGTCATTAATTCAACCTTACCCCGGCAACTGGTCAGGGACGACTTTAAGTCTCCTAGGGAGTTCTTCTGGTTGAAGGTATATATATCCAGTCTAATCCTTACTTTCCGATTCGGGCATAGAAGATAAGAAACGATTTACGGTGTCGAGGACTTTAATCGGAATGTCCAGTTAGGCTACCTCACACTTTTACTCCATAGAAATAGACAAGTTGGCTTTGACAGCCATGAAGCTGTCGATTCAAGTGCAGATCTACGCGCTTTGCGAAGTCGCACCTGTTGACGTCAAAATGAAATTAAAGCTGACTAATATTTTAGGCACCCCCAGTACTTATTATATATACAGAGGTAATTTAAACCCATAGAGCAAGCTCGTCTTCAACCAAGAGCAAACCATGGCTGCTTCCATGTCATGTTCGTTTCTGTATGTCGTTCTCTCTGTTGTCACGTTCCTTCTCTGCTCCGCTCTTTCTCCTTCTGTAGCAGCTGACGTAGTTCCATATACTCCGGTGACCCCGGGTGCGGCTTGCAGCTTCAGCCCTTATCCTGGCTTCTGCAAATCCATTCTACCTAACACTTCCTCCAATATGAATCTTTTCGATTACGGCCGCTTGAGCATCAAGAGGTCATTGTCCATGACCAAGAAGTTCTCCGACCTGGTCGACAAGTACCTCCAACGCCGCTCTTCCTATTCCGTAGCCACCGTCCGAGCCCTGGACGATTGCCGGCTTTTAACAGACCTTAACATGGATTACCTCTCATCCACCTTCGGGACCCTGAAGAATTCCACGACGAGCCTCGTCACGGTGGAGGCCGACGAGGTGCAGACCCTGCTCAGCGCCATCGTCACCAACCAGCAGACGTGCATGGACGGCCTTCAGGCCACCTCATCAGCGGTCAATGTCGAAAACGGTCTCGCCACCCCGCTGTTCAACGGCACTCGCCTGTACCGAGTCTCGCTCGCGCTCGTGACTCGCGCTTGGATCCCCAAGAAGAAGAAGCGAGCTCCGCGGGCCCACAAAAGGGAGCGGGTGCTCTTCTCCGGCGTGGAAGTCGTCAGAAGGGGTCGTCTGAATCTGAGGATGTCCGACAAGAACCGCCGGACCTTCGAGTCGGCGGCTATGGGGCGTAAGCTTCTGCAGTCAACCGACAGTATTTTGGTCAGCGACGTGGTGGTTGTGAACCAAGACGGGACCGGTGACTTCACCGCCATTAATGACGCCATTGGAGCCGCTCCAAACAACACGAATGCTGACGATGGGTACTACCTCATTCTCGTAAAAGCCGGGGTGTACCAAGAGTACGTCTCCATTGCCAAGAACAAAAAGAACTTGATGATGATCGGCGACGGCGTCAACGACACTATCATCACCGGAAACCGAAGCGTCGTCGACGGTTGGACTACTTTCAACTCTGCAACTTTCGGTGAGCACGCAGTACCACTCTCGATTCTTTATTTCACTCCAACACTAGTTAAGGATTAATAGTCCATATACATAAAACACAGTAGTACTAGTACTTCACATTATGCATGATAAAAAAAACCTCAACCTAATCGGAAATTTTATATTGAAATTAAACTTTTTTTTTTTTACGATCCACTTGCAGCTGTGGTGGGTCAAGGCTTCGTGGGGATGAATTTTACGATCCAGAACACGGCGGGGGCGATCAAGCACCAGGCAGTCGCACTTCGAAGCGGAGCCGATTTTTCCTCCTTCTTTGGGTGCAGGTTCGAGGGGTACCAAGACACACTGTACACTCATTCTCTCAGGCAATTCTACAGGGAATGTGACATCTACGGCACGGTGGACTTCATCTTCGGCAACGCGGCCGTACTTTTCCAGAGCTGCAACATCTACGCGAGACTACCCATGCAAAATCAATTCAACGCAGTGACGGCCCAGGGAAGAACAGACCCGAATCAGAACACGGGAACATCGATCCATAACTGTACCATAACTGCTGCGCCGGATTTGGCTTCCAATAACGGTACGGCCATAAAATCGTACCTGGGTCGGCCATGGAAGGAGTACTCGCGAACTGTTGTGATGCAGTCCTTTATAGACAGTTTGATAGATCCTGCGGGATGGAGGGAATGGTCCGGGGACTTCGCCCTCAGCACGCTCTATTACGCCGAGTTCAACAACACGGGGCCCGGATCGGATACGAGTAGGAGAGTTACATGGTCAGGATACCACAGCGCCATTAATGCATCGGACGCCGGCAATTTCACCGTTTCTAACTTCTTGACCGGAGACGCCTGGATTCCTCCCACGGGAGTCCCTTACACCCCTGGTTTCGTCGTCTGAGGAATTTATTTTCTTCGTCTGCTTCTTCTCATCATATATAATTTGTTATTTTTATTTTTTCTGCAGGTAAAATAAGATGTATGGTCAAAGTTATGCAAAACCTGCAAAGATAATTAATTAGGTCTCCTCATCTCCCATTTGCAATCAAACCTGGCAGTGATACTAGATTATTGCTGAACCATAAACAGAGATATGACAAAAGGGTCTTAGGAAATATTTTTTTTTAAATTAATACCAAAAAATATGAAACTTTTTATATTAAGAACCCGTGGCTCCGCCGTACACGTGCTCATAGTCATCGACTCTAATTAGATGATGGAGATGAGCTCCTTAACTGGGACCTACTCACTCATTCTCGCCAATTGAACCTGTAAACTATGCTCCTTAAGTCACTCACACATGAAATTAAAACATTAACTGCTATATTTTCCAAAAAAAAGTAAATTAAACCTATTAATTATTTTCCGTACAACCTCTTATCATTTGATTAACCCGCTCCCCTACATACACATTTCAAAATACCTATTATCTATGTGGTAAAGAAAGTACACCTAAGTGACTAAGTCAATACGAGAAAGCTTAGGTACTGCATCCAGTATTTATTTTAAATTGAAACATGACTTGAAAATTCTTTTTTTTTATAATTTTTTAAAAATTGCTTGCGTTGTTTAATACATCTATCAAATTTATTTTTAAAATTTAAATAATACATTATTGTAGATACTACAAGGATGATTATATTTTTATAAACAAAGTAACATTTAACTCACTAAAATTGACAGTTCTTGCAGAGTGTCAATACTGATATATATATATATATATATATAATACGATCTACACTTTTACTTTTCTTTTCAAACACAATAAAAAGATAAATCCTTTGATCTTTATTTCTTATAATTTGCTCTCTCTCTCTCTCTCTCTCTCTCTCTCTCTCTCTCTCTCTCTCTCTCTCTCCCTCTCTCTCTCTAATGACTTATACAATATGAGATTAAAACATATACTTCCCTTTCAAAACGATCATGTAAAGTACTTTGCTTCCCTTGAATCAGTAGAGAACCTGGAATTAGAGAAACCTGTTTACTTTGTCGTTTTCAGCCATTTCATGAATTAAATTGGTCATATCAAAACAGGGTTTTCGCGAAGATATATATACCGAATGCGGAGGAATCGGTTTCGGCAACAAATTCACGAAATGGAGCAGCTGTAATATCCTCTCGGTTTAATTTTGACAGAGTTTCTTAAGTTAGGAGGAGATCGAACTAAAAATAGAGCAACAGGACGACGGTTGAATCGATCTCCGGACTCTCCTCCGCTTTTGGCCACAAAAAAAAAAAAAAAACAAAAAACATCCCGATCGACAGCTAACTGCAACTGCATGCATTGGTTTTCCTGGTTTCTCGCCTTCCCTGTTCAGGTTTCCCAAGTCTGAGCTTCGTGTATATATATACGAGAACAGTGGATTCACCCTTCAAACAGAGGAAATCTATTTCTTCTACAGCTCTCTTGCCTTTTAATTACTAAAGGCCGAGAGAGGTCTAGAAGATATAGTATCTGTTTAACCCCCACCCCCACCCCCTCCCTCAACAACAAAAAAAAAACAGAGAGAAAAAAAAGAAAAAAATATCAAAGACAATATTAGAAAATGGGAGGTGGGTATCGCGATGAAAATGAAGGAGGTGGTGGTGGGAGTAAGAAGTCAATAATCATTGCGAGTGTCGCCTCGCTGGTGCTGGTGGCCATGGTGGTCGCGGTCGCGTTCGGTCACAACAACATCCAGAGTACCTCCAAGGCCAGCAAAGCCAGCAACGGCGGCGGGGAGATGCACGCGTCGGTGAAGGCCGTCAAGGCGTTTTGTGAACCTACCGATTTCAAGGAAACCTGCGAGAGCAGCCTCGGCAAGGCCGCCGGGAACACCACCGATCCTAAAGAGCTGGTGAAGAAGGCTTTCCAGGTGACCATCGCCAAGGTGAAACAGGTGTTGAAGAACTCCACGCTCCTCAAACAGGCGCAGAAGGATCCCATGACCAAGAAGGCCCTCGCCGACTGCGAGGAGCTCATGGGTTACTCCATCGACGACCTCAAGACCTCCCTCGGTCAGATCGGCACCTTCGATTTGTCTACCCTCGACGAGGCGGTGGAGGACGTGAAGATGTGGCTCAGCGCTAGCGTCACGTACCAGGACACGTGCGTCGACGGCTTTGATGGTGTTAATAGCGAGGTGGGCCAGAAGATGAAGAGGCTCATGAAAGGTGCGTCTCAGCTTACCAGAAACATGCTCGCCATTGTCACCGAGATCTCGTCGGTCATCTCCGACTTGGACCTCAAGTCACTGCTCCACCGGCGCCTTCTCGAGGCCGGCGACGTGCCAGACTGGGTCTCCGACTCGGGACGGAGACTCCTGAGCACCGCCTCCTTCCACCCCGACGTGGTGGTCGCCAAGGACGGGTCGGGAGATTTCAAGACCATCAACGCCGCCGTCGCTAAGGTTCCGCTCAAGAGCAAAAAGCCATTCGTCATCTATATCAAGCAAGGCGTGTACAAGGAACAGGTGGTCATCGACAAGCACATGTGGAACGTGGTGATGATCGGAGACGGACCGGATAAGACCAGGATCACCGGCAACCTCAACTTCATCGACGGAACTCCCACGTTCAAGACTGCCACCGTCGGTACGTACGTATGATTATATTGTTGTACGTATATAATAGATCATTAATCTTCTCACAATATTGCATGCAGGTTTAATATATTACATGATCTTATAATTCAGAAATATTACGTTGGCATTAATACGATGAAAAATGTCATAATTAATTAAATATATTCCTCCATGCGCGCAGCTGCAATTGGGGAGGGGTTCATGGCCAAGAACATTGGATTTGAGAACAGTGCTGGACCACATAAGCACCAAGCCGTGGCTCTCCGAGTGCAATCAGAAAAATCCGTCTTCTACCAGTGCCGCATGGATGCTTACCAAGACACTCTCTACTTCCACACGAAACGCCAGTTCTACCGTGACTGCACCATCTCGGGCACGGTCGACTTCATGTTCGGAAATGCTGCAGTGGTGTTCCAGAACTGCATTCTCATGGTGAGGAAGCCGCTCGAGAACCAGCAGAACATCATCACGGCCCAAGGAAGGAAGGACAGGAGGGAACCCACGGCTCTGATCATCCAGAATGCCACGATTTTGGCGGAGCCCGAGTTCGCTGCTTTCACCAAGAAGATTCCCACCTACCTCGGTCGCCCATGGAAGGAATACTCCCGGACTTTCTACATGCAATCGGATTTGGGCAACTTCGTGCACCCCGACGGATGGTTGCCCTGGGAAGGAGACTTCGCCCTCAAGACCTGCTTCTACGCCGAATACGATAACAGAGGGCCAGCCGCCGTAAAGACACACAGAGTCAAGTGGCGCGGAATCAAGACCCTTACCCCGGAACGGGCTAAGCTCTTCACCGTTGAGAAATTCCTCGGCGGTCATCACTGGATCCCCAAGTCTGGGGTGCCCTTCACTCCAGGCCTGTACAAATCCGTGTAAATTAATTCAGGATATCTCTTCGCGCCATTATCTAAGTATAAACACCAGCACTTTGTTCACCTTAATTTGATTATTAATTTCTGTTTTCACACTTTATTTCCATCTCCCTCATGCATGTGTGTGAGTTTGGAAATACCAGTAAAAATGTGAAGGATCTCAGGCTTCCGGAGGCAATTTTATAAGAGTCTCAGTTTCTCGTCTCTTGATATTTGCCTTTCCTGCAGAAAACTTGCGTCAATTTTTTGGAACCATGATTGAATTTGGGTCTCTTGATCATTTGTGATTTCTTAGACAGCTTTTACTCTATCTCCTCTTTTTAGAAAGAATTAATATCTCAAATTTCTAGTTAAAATCTCATTTATTCAATAAATTAAACAATCTCGTCTCTAGCTTAACCAGTGTTTTTAAAACCGAACCGAACCGGTCGGTTCGATCCGGTTTAACCGGAATCGGAGCTTTAGACGGTTCGGTTAGTTTAAAAGTCGGTGAAAGTGTAAAACCGGATGACCCTAATGGTCTGACCGCTGAACCGTTGAACCGGCGGAATCGATTCGACTGGCCTAGTTACCGTTATCCCAAACCATAGGTTTAGAAAGTAAAATCTTAAAATCAGAGAACGACTGTCGGGAATCGGGATAGGGAAACGGCTTCTCTCATCTTCCCCAACTCCACTCAACGAGACTTCAGGAAGTATCAAGCCACTCGACGCCACCTCTCGTCTTCCCCGACTTCTCCGTTGGAGTAATATTCAACTTCTTGAAACAGGGTGGACTATCGAACCAAAATACGGATTTGCAAGGGCTTTCACGAACGAAAGAGGTAAGTTTTCTTGATTTTGTTTGGATTTTTGTTTGAATCTATTCTATAAAATGCAAGATTTTAGTTCATGTTTCGAAAATTTATTTTCTGTTAGTTTTTACCCAAAACACTATTTTGGGTTCTGCACTGTGCTCTGCTTCTTGTAGCCAAGGGCCATGATTTTTTGTATAGCTTTGTCGTTATAGCTCCATGAAAGATCATTAGGAAGAGATTTTCTTTTTTTGGATTTTTTTATCAGGTTGTAGTTCAGGCTGATGCGGAATTCAAGTGGTTATCCGGCTTCACAAGAGTTGCTTATATGCTGAACTAGAAAATTTGTGTCTATCCTGGTTATGGGAGAAAGCCAAGAGAGATTTACTTTGACATCCATTTTGTAGAAATCTTTAATCTTTGCCTGAGTTTTCATTGATGGATTCCCATAATTGTTGTAGTTACAAGTCACCAAACCGGGTTGAACCCGATTGAACGGTTCAGTCAAAATCAAATATGTTACCGGTTCGGTTCATACGAATTTCATGAAAATTTCATTATTGTCAACGTCGGGCGTTTTTCACTCTTGCGCCGACCTTCGTTCGTGTTCTGTTCTCCTAAACTTTCCCTCCTTCCTCTAGGCCTCTACTCGAATCGACACTCCGGCAGATTTTTCGCGGCGACTCCCAGTTGACTTGCGTCAATTCCGGCTAAGCTTTGCCGATTCTCTTCCTTCTGCAACGATTCCAAGCATCATTTGAAGCCCCTTCTGGCCTTGCGTTTACTGCCGACTGCCTGTTTCCACTCGCGGCGGGATTCGTCCACTCCCAGCTACTAGCGTCTAATCTCGGGCACCAAGCGCATACCTCCGGCCACCTGAGCGTCCCTAAGTGGTTTTCCCCCCCTTAAGCTGCCCCTTTCCTTTCACATATCGACGTTGTTCTTTCTCTTGTGAAGTTAGTGGTAGCAATTACTCTTATAATCTTTTTCCATCTTTTATTTGTTTAATTACTCTGGTAAGTATATGGAAGGATTTTTTAGGTTATTTATTTATTTGTGGGGGGAGGGTATAAACTTTCAAATTAATGTTATTACAAGAGCATAATATACGCTAATAGTCACAAGAGCAAAGTAATCCCTTAAATCAGGGAATCTACATCAGAAAGTCTACAGTCATCCCATCTATCCATGTTCCTCTTTTGCTAGGGTATGTTGGGGTTTTGTATTATATTGTGTAGAGGATTTTCTGGTTAGATATGTTTTAGAAAAGTTATACAGTGCCTGCTTGTCAAGTGTGAGGGCAGGGGTACTAGATGGTTGGGAAGGATGTTTAGGAGCATGGTTGGCTGACTTCGCTGGTCGGAGGTGATTTGGTCAGTTGACTATAATTCTCTCGATTGTCCTGTTCAAGTTGGGGATAGACTCGTTCTTTTGTGAATGGCTTTATCTCCTCCAATCCGGGGCAAGTTCGAGTGAGTTTGGTGACAGACTCGGACTGACTTGGTCAACTTTATTCAGATTTTTGGGTATATGACTCGGGGCCCAAGTCGAAGTTGTAATATGCTTAATATCGGACAAGATACTTTTGTGATTAATTTACAGGTCCGTGGGTTTGTCCTTCTATGAATGAAGAAGAGAGGTCATCAACTTTTTTTAATGCTTTTCAATACATTACAGTTTTTAAAATTTTTAAAATCGTACTCTTGATGCATTTTTAGTTGAATATTGCTGTTTTTAAGCAGATTTTTGTTGCATATTGCAATTTTGATGCTTAATTATGTTTTGTGCTGTATGTGTAAGCTTTATTTTAATTTGAATGGTTGCAAATTGGCATACGTCTCTTTGGCACATATGCATACTTTCCCTTTTGGGCACTACTCTGTTTTTCTCTCTTTATTGAAATTTCACTATTTAAACTACCAAGGAAAAATAATTTTCTTTTTTTATTAAGTTTTTATTTATTTTTTACTAAATTAGTTCCATTTATCAGGAATTTTATATCTTAGTTTGTAGTTCTAAGAATTTTGGTTATTGTGGATGCAGAGTACATCACATCAAGAACAGTACTTGGCTGTGAAATTCTGTCTCCTTGAAAACACTGATGGCGGACTTCGAAGAAGATAAAACATTCAAGGGCTTGGGTCTTTGTGACCCACTTGTTGAAGCCTGTGAAAGCCTAGGATGGAAGGCTCCATCTAAAATTCAAGTAGAAGCCATTCCTCATGCGCTAGAAGGTCTGATCTAGCAATCTTCTCCTCTTTTTCTATAGTCTTATTGAATTTATCATGCAATGACCACCAATACGTTTTTGTCTGAAATTATTAAAATGAGCTGAATATTTCAGGAAAAGATCTTATTGGGCTTGCACAGACTGGCTCGGGTAAGACTGGTGCCTTTGCACTGCCGATTCTTCAAGCACTTTTGGAGAAGCCTCAGGCATTCTTTGCATGTGTGCTTTCACCAACAAGGTGTTATTATCTCCTCAATTTCTTTAATCAACTAGTTCCCCCACATCTACACCAATTTTTCTGACCTCATTTTCATTCTGCTTCAGGGAGCTGGCCATTCAAATAGCTGAACAATTTGAAGCTCTAGGGTCCAGCATTAATGCAAAATGTGCTGTTGTGAGTGTTTGAGTGTTCTTCTGTTTTAGTTTTCATTTAAAACGTCAGAAGCATGATAACTCCTCCTTCTCCTCCTCCTCCTCCTCCCCCTCTTCCTTATCTTGCTTTTTATAATTGGGAGCAATAATGGTGACTCCTTATCAATATTGTTATCTTACTTGTTATGTTTGGGAGCAATAATGGTGAATCCTTCTAAATTTTGGAAATGATACGGTGAGGCCACATGTTTTTTTATGAAATTCCGAAGATATGGATGTAATACGTCATCCAAAGCTGTGTCATAGACGAAATTTCGAAGAGAAGATTTCTCACAACTACAGCTATTGAAAACCAAGTACAATAAGATGAATGGTCAGGATGAAGTCACTTGCTCTACTGGTATTTTCTTTGTGAGCTGCTCCATAATCCACAAGCCCAGAAGGAGGCACGCTCATCCAGCTTGTTGTCGAAGTTACCCGTGCCCAAGAAAGTGCAGCACTTTGTGTGGACAGCAGCACAATTCCAAATTTTAACCTGCGATCAGTTAATTAAAAGAGGGCAACCTATCATTGGCAAGCTATGCAGAGAAGAGGAGGAGACATGTAGCCTTTTCTTGGTCCTTTGTAAATTCAGCCAGGCCATTTTGGTGTGCAATCTCTGGGAGACACAGCATAAGCTTACCAAGGACCTCGGCAACTTCCTAAAGCAATGGTGATCCAGTCCACTCCCATTATGTGCCCTATGGAAATTGCCACTGCAGCTGTCTTCTGATACATTTTGCTGTAAAGAAATTCAAAGACTTTTGCACCGTTGTGGGAGGAGTAATAGAGATATGCATGCAAAGTATCATATTATGGGCTGGCAGCACTCAGTACCTTCCCCTCTTCCCAAATCTATCATTCGTAAGCACTGGAGCAGGGTATTACAGTTCATATCTCATAAGCCAACTGTGATGGTAGCATGGAAGCCCCCTCCGGTGGGTGGATCTCTTGTTTTTTATGGTATCAATACAAATGTTTTGGTTCCCAACTCCTCAATCTCTAGTGGAGATTGTTCAAAGTGCATGTTTTCACAGTCATCCCTTTATTCTCCACCTTCCTTTTTTGCACCACCCTTTTCTCACGTTGTTGTACCTTTGGTTGTCACCACCGCCAGGTTAAGATTGTTTTTGTCTTGAGTTGCCTAAGGAGACATTCCATGCCCACATCCCTGTCTCCTCTCGTTTTTTTGCCTCCATGTTGCCATTGCACTTTGTTTCAACTGCACTTAAATTCTTATTTATTTAACTTTGTTGATTATGAACATTTGAACTTAAATGCAGCTAGTTGGAGGTGTAGAGCATGTAGCACAGCAAAAGGCTCTTGAAAAGCGACCTCATATTGTGGTAAACGTTCAGAACTTCACTGTTTAACTTCAGTACTATCTTTATCTTGGATGAATGTGTTGTAATTTAGAGATTTTTCTCTGTGAAAGCTTGCTTTTTGCTTCTGAAAGTTTTACTCATTACAATATGCTTTGGTTAGATATTCATGTTTTTCTGTTGGTTTCTTTTTCAGGTTGCCACTCCAGGACGGCTCTTGGACCACCTCTCTAACACTAAGCGTTTCAGCCTGCAGTCTTTGAAGTTCTTGGTATGAGGTTTTGTGAAGTAAAAGTTTCCTGTAATTAAGTCAAGGATCTGAATGAACAAATTTCAGTATTTACAGATACTGCTATGATGATGCTTTTGTCTCCCCCTGCAGTGCCACCAAGTTGTGTGTCCAACCTCCTCTACTCTGATTTACTCGGTCGTGCTTTTTATTTTTTTTTATTTTTTTAACTTTGAAAGAATAAAATGACATCAGGTGATGTTATCCTGGATCGAGCAGCTGTTAAATTTTGTTGACATGACTTTAACTGGACCCAGTCTACTTGCACATTGGTGACTGGATTGATTTTATGAAATTTTTGGGCATATGTTTCTCCTTTTGTTTGAAAAAAAATGTTTCTTTCTTGTCTGCCATGCTGCAGGTATATCGTTTTTGTTTTGTTTTCCTCAATTCATTCTCCTAGCATAAAGGGCTATATACCTTGAAAGGATTTTTCTTGGTTCACATGACCGTAAGAGAGTGAATCTTTTGAAAGTGAATATTGATTGAGAAGTATTCTTGTCCTAGTTTTGCTCCTTATGCCTGTTTAGTAGCACATAACTTTCATAGCTTTAAGTTCACCATATCCCTCCTTGCACACATGAATATATTGCTCAGTTGTTTATAATTCTTTTTCCATGCTTGTAAAATTGCAGGTCTTGGATGAGGCTGACAGGCTATTAAACATGGACTTCGAGAAAGAGATTGACAAAATTTTGGAGGTTATCCCCCGGGAGCGGAAAACATACTTATTCTCTGCTACTATGACCAAAAAGGTAAGTATCTTGTGTCATAGCTGATGACTGTTGGGTTTTAATTCTGATGTATAAACAATACAATTTTTTTATTAAATCCTAGGGTTTGTGCTGCATTAAGTCTTAGTTTCTGTGCTGCACTGAATCCTAGTTGCTGAGCTCCCAGTTTCAAAGTTGTTCCAACCACGAAGCATTGTAGGATTTGATATATGTAGTGATTTTCTCTACAGAACTTGAGAATACATGAAGCTCATAATGGTTTTAAAAGTATATTGTTAACCAAGAAGGATGATGAGGATTAGTTGACCCTAGCTTTGTTGTCATCACTGTGGAGAAACTGATCTGGTCAAGATACTGTATATTACTTCTGCCAAAAACGATATGGGAACCTACTATTAGATTAAATTATGATAGTGGATGGTTCATTTTTTCATAACCTTTGAGTATAGGAGAGGTCTTTAGCCTTTAAAGAATTACAGGAAAGATGCTGAACAAATAGTACTTCTGATGTTGCAGGTGAGCAAGCTTCAGCGTGCATGCCTCAAGAACCCTGTGAAGGTAGATCTTGAATAAATTTTTATTTTCCTTAGCGTGTGTTGTATATCTCTAAGAAGGTGCTGTATCCTTTGGCATTTTCCGAAACTTCCAGCTTGAAGCATCTACAAAATATTCAACTGTCGGCACCCTGAAGCAGCAGTTTAAGTTGGTCCCAGCTAAACATAAGGTTATTTTTCCCTCATACTTAATGTTTTCTCTCATCAGCTTCCACTTTGATGATGATATCATTACTAATATATGCTTATCCAGGATTGCTATCTTGTATATGTTCTTAGCGAGATGTCTGGGAGTACATCGATGGTCTTCACCCGTACCTGTGAAGCAACAAGATTACTGTCACTAATACTTCGGCAGCTTGGATTGAATGCCATTCCTATAAGCGGTCAAATGTCTCAGGTATTAGTTGTTTGATTTTTTTTTTTTTTTTTGTATTTTTCGCTGCTTGGGTTTGAATTTTTTCACTGGTGATAACTTTTATTCAACTTGAGAAAGTCAATGATGCAACATAGTGTACGGTAGTGGTGTTACAACGTGCAAATACATTGGGAAAGAAATACTGAGTTGCTCAAGCATTCTACTAGATTGGGGTTCTTCTGCAAGCTTGTTAGCTAAGGAATTGGCTGACCTGGGTATTTTAACCCATGCAATCTGCCATCGCATTGTAGTGTGCGAAATTTCATCAACAATTTACTTCAGCTTCCATGGGGCAGCAGTAGCTTTGCTTTGCCAACTGATTGCGAGTGCTAAAGTCTCCTTAAGACCTGAAGTGGGCTTCTGAATTGCCTGCTGAATGGATTCCAGCTAAAAGGGCAGCTGCCTCTGCCTCATTTGATGTGCTGTCTCTAAGGTTGTTTCCAATCTCTGTTGAATAGATTTCTACTTGCCCTGAGTGAGCCGATGGTCCGTCAGTTGCTGTCTCTAAGGATGTTTCTAATCCCTGCTGTTTTGCATCAGATGATTTCCAATTAAAATAAGTATATATGAAGAAGGACACCTCATGTGGTCCATTGGGGGAATTTGATGCACAGCTGTTTGGATCCTGGTTTATGGACCTGGATAAAGCAGGTGGCATCAACACGAATGTCTAGATCTGGTTTTGGGGGCACCAACCTTTCAGATCTTGATTAACCTATGCCTTAGTTGCATAACAAAAACATAGCTGTGAAATTAGACATCGATACTAAAAAAACCTTCTGACTATGTGAAAAAAAACTGTATTGTTTTTTACGGAAACTGATAATAGTAGGTATATAAATTTGTTGAAGTCCTACCTACTCTGATTTGTAGGATACTTTTAACTTGGTGTTTCCTGTCGATTCTGTCAATTATAACAGGAAGACGTCCAACTACAATTACCTATGGATCCTGGGTTTGCTTAACCATGATAACGAAAGCATGAATATGCAATTTTTCTTGTAATAGATAATCTTTGTTCAGATTTTACTAAGCAAGAAATAACTACTGAGGGATAATCCCTTGGCAGCATTCACACTAACGTTCCCCTCATAAGTGTAGCATTGACAAGAGAAACCTTTTCCGACTGGTGCACTTACTAAGCTGAGGTTATACATGCCTGAACCATCTTTAAAATAACTGTTTTATTTTTCATTATTTCACACCTAGTCATTCGCTTACTGGCGGTTAGTATTAGGTGCTACAGTGATGTGGCACTAATAATTAAGGATTTGGTATGTTCCATTTACATTGTTTTGTTCCTGTTCAGGCAAAGAGACTAGGTGCCTTAAATAAATTCAAAGCTGGGGAATGCAACATTCTTATCTGCACTGATGTTGCTAGCAGGGGGCTAGATATTCCTTCTGTGGATATGGTCATCAATTATGACATACCTAGTAATTCTAAGGTTGGTTTATCAGTTGCAACTCTTTACCTTCTGGATACTTGGCAATCTTTCTTTGGTTCCTCTTGAAATATTCAAATTGAGTTGTGACTGTAGAAAATAGCCACAATTGGAAGCTTGGAGGCTCATGCAAGTCGTCAATCTCTCTTGTTTTCTTATAAATATTAAAATTCAGTTTTGAGTCTAAGAATAGCAAAAACTAAGCTTAGGGGCTCATACTCGTTCTTTACTGTATTTCTCACACTTTGATGCAGGATTATATTCATCGGGTGGGTAGGACTGCGCGTGCTGGACGTTCTGGTGTGGCCATTTCATTAGTGAACCAATATGAGGTGGAGTGGTTCATTTTGATAGAGAAGCTGATTGGTATAGAAATCTCTCGAGTTGTTGAGTGTGTGCCTTAGCTAAATGTTAAGAACGTAATTAATTCTTTTTCTGCTTCTGTTGAATGAGGCTGCAGAGAAAAAATTACCTGAATTTCCATGCCAGGAAGAGGAGGTTCTATTGATGTTGGAAAGTGTTAATGAAGCCAAAAGAAAAGCTCTTGTGGTATGGTAATCGCTCTAAATGACTCAATTTTCCCTTTTATAGATGTGTATATTAAAAAGGATATCTTCATAAATTTGTAGAAAATGAAGGAAGGCTCTGAGTTTAAGAGAAGAAGAGGTGAAGATGATGGAGAGAACGAAATTGAAGGACTGCTAACACGGAAGTCTGGAAATAAATTCAAGAAGTCAAAGAAAAGATAGTGTTTGGAATCTATATGCAACAGGTACCCAAATCTATTTTGGGTACTTCCGTTTCTGGTTACTACTGGACTCGGCAATTTTGTAGCTTGTTGAGTAGCTTGCTGCTGTCGATTTTGAACCCCCACAATTTGTATGTGTGAATAGGTGAATGTGACTGGAAAATCTCATTATCTGACAGAACGAAATTTGGACACTGCTTAACCCAGTCTTATCAAGACAATTTAACGAAATTTGGACATTGCAGATTGTATAATTTGTTGGATACCCTTCTTTAATGTCTTCATTACATATGCCCGGTATAAAGCAAACAAGGTTGGCAGTCCAATTATTTATTTTTATCATCAAAATTTAAATTGAATATTTTTACTATTCCAATTTTTATTATTTTATGCTTTTCGTTTGATATTAATTGAAAATTTTTTTATCATATCAACTTTTTAAGTTTAAATGGTAAAATTTAGATATTGTTTCAAGTATAGTGCACTGAATGAAAATTTTAAAAATCGAATTGATTTTTTCAAAGAAAGAAAAACGTGGGTGATAAAACTTGGCTAATTTCAGTAATGTGAGTTTTTAATCCTAATGTCACAATCTTGCTGGCAGCCTAGTTTGTAGTCTTCTTAAGGTCTAGGATTTAGGATTACTTATAGAATAGGAAGATAATTCTAGGATGCTATGTCATGTAATAAACCCTCATAGTAAAATTTAACAATATTTTGAAAGATGAAGAAATGGACTACACCCAAAATTTTCAAATTTGATAGTACAGTTTCAGCTGCCGTTGGAGGAAGCTATGCTTGGGTTATATAAATATATTCATATGAACAAGTAAAAACACGGGTGATTGTCGATCTGTGACCTCTCTATTGATTCATCCTTCTTTCGAATCTTTAAACCAGACATGAGATCCAACAACCACATGAACCAACGTCCCCTGCATCACTCTGAGCAAATCAGAATGCAGAAAGAAAGAACAAAACGATGGATGACAGAACAAAAACAGAAAATGCTGTGCTCAGCTCAAAAAAAAACATCTAAACTACATACTCACCATGATTCCGTATAGAAGAAACAGTAAAGAGCGCACTGAGATAGAAAAATCGGAAGAGATAGAGCTTGACTGCAGAGAAAAATCGGAAGAGATAGAGCTTGACTGCAAAGAAAAATCGGAAGAGATAGAGCTTGACTGCAGAGAAAAATCGGAAGAGAGAGCTTGACTGCAGAGAAAAATCGGAAGAGATGACTGCAGAGAAAAATTGGAAGAGATGACTGCAAAGAAAAATCGGAAGAGAGAAAAGTTTGAAGAAAGCAGAGGTTTGGACGTGAAGAAGAAAGAAGCTCCAGGCAGCAGTTGTTCGATTTTTCCATTCCCTTTTTTCTCATATTATTCGTTGGTAAGCATTTTTGTCATTTCTCTTTCAAACTCTCTTTTCGGAAAAAAAAAAACAACCTTCTGTGATTCCCACGAAGCAAAACCCCATTTGCCTCGCTCACTATACGTTGTACTTCTCATTCATAAAGTGATTGGTTCCCGATTGCATCCCTTCTTTCGCTTTGTATAAGTTTCAGCGACCTCCACCTCACTACCTCCCCATATCCATGGAGGATGAGTGGAAAAGACGTTGAAAGAATGAGACAAGGCGGGAGCTGATAACGAGCGTAGCAATATTGCTCCATGAGACCACCGATGGAGAGGGGGGAAGAATGGGAAAAGGAGATGGGTGCTCCGTTGTTTGGATGATCATGGAGGTTTGGGAGCTCAAGAACTCTTCCCTTACATTCAAAGCAGGTTTGGGAGCTCAAGAACTCTTACCTTACATTCAAAGCAGCTTTGGGAGCTAAAGAACTCCAGCCTTACATTCAAAGCAGGTTTGGGAGCTCAAGAATTTGTTTCGTCTCTTTCGGACTCCGTTTTCCCGGAGACGAACGTTAGACTGGGGTTTCGTTATTTTGAGTATTTGGTGAAGACAAAGGGTAAATAAGTAAACACGAGCGATTAATTACCCGTCTCGTGTGGGTGGTCTCAGAGGATAACATGTCATATCATAGATTGAGCCACCGATATCAGTAGCACAGAGACATATATATAACGGTGCTCACTACTGATATCTCATAGAGAGAGGGAGAAACACAAATATTATCTCTATACTATCAAAACTTACAGTTTTGCCATCCTTAGTGATAATGGTGTCATCCGAACCACTACTGCTTTAGATTTCTCTGACATCTCCATCGATCCGTCCTTCTTCTGAATCTTAAATCCAGACATGAGATCCAACAACCAAATGAACTGCGCCCCCTGCATCACTCCGAGCAAATCAGAATGCAGAAAGAAATAACGAAACCATAGATGACGGAACGAAAACAGAAAATGTTGTGCTAAGCTCAAAATAAATATCTAAACTACGTACTCACCATGATTCCGTATAAAAGAAACACTAAAGAGCGCTTCAAGATAGAAAAATCAAGTGAGATAGAGCTTCCGGAAGAGAGGACAAAGTCTGAAGAAAAACGAGGTTTGGACGTGATGAAGAAAGAAGTTCCTGGGAGCAGTTGTTCTTGAAGTTCGACAGAAGAAAAATACACTATTTACCCTTCTCTTGTCCGTTTCTCGTCGTCTCGTTCGTAAGCGTTTTCGTCATTTCTCTTTCAAACTCTTTTTTTCGGACAAAAAACAAGCTTTTGTACGTAAGTATTTATTTCGTCTCTTTCCGGGCTCCGTTTTCCCAGAGACGAACGTTAGACTGGGGTTTCATTATTTTCAGAATTTGATGAAGACAAAGGGTAAATAAGTAAAAAGATTCCCAACATAAAGCCATGTTGAGAAAACACAGGAGATTAATTGCCCGTCTCGTGTGGGTGGTCTCAGAGGATATAATGTCATATCAAAGATTGAGCCACCGATATCAGTAGCACAGAGACATATATATAACGGTGCTCGCTACTAATATCTCAAAAAGAGAGGGAAAAAGGGAGAAATACAAATATTATCTCTATACTATCGAAACTTACAGTTTTGCCATCCTTAGTGATAATGGTGGCATCCGAACAAATACTGCTTTGGATTTCTCTGACCTCTCCAACGATCCGTCCTTCTTTCGAATCTCTAATCCAGACGTGAGATCCAACAACCACATGAATTGCGTCCCCTGCATCACTCCGAGCAAATCAGAATGCAGAAAAAAATAACGAAACCATAGATGACGGAACCAAAACAGAAAATGTTGTGCTCAGCTCAAAATAAATATCTAAACTACGTACTCACCATGATTTCGTATAGAAGAAACACTAAAGTGCGCTCCGAGAGACTAAAATCAAGTGAAATAGAGCTTGCGGAAGAGAGGATAACGTCTGAAGAAAAACGAGGTTTGGACGAGAAGAAGAAAGAAGCTGTTCTTGAAGTTGGGCGGAAGAAAAATACCAAATTTACCCACCTCTTTTTCGTTTCACACGCGTTTCGTCAGAATCGCTGTTTTCATCACTTCTCTTTCAAACTCCTTTTTCCGGACAAAAAACAACCTTCTGTACATTGTACTTCTCATGCATAAAGTGATTGGTTCCCGATTGCAACCTTTCTTTCGATTTGTATTAGTTTCTGGATCTCCACCTCGCCACCTCACCATATCCAAAGAGGTTGAGTGGATAAGATGTTGAAATAAAGAGACAAGGCATGGATGTGATAGCGAGCGTTGAAATATTGCTCTTTGAGACCACAATGGAGAGAAGGGGAAAGAATGGGAGGAGGAGAAGGGTGATCCGTCGTTCGGATGATGACGGAGGAACACATATCGTGCGCCACAATTCACGCAATATTGTCGTTACCACAACTGTTATGCCTTTCATACAAAGCAGGTTTGGGAGCTCAAAAATTTGTTTCGTCTCTTTCCGGACACCGTTTTCCAGGAGACGATCATCAGACTGGTGTTTTGTAATTTTGACTATTTGGTGAAGACAAAGGGTAAATAAGTAAAAAAGATTCCCAACATCAAGCCGGGTTGAGAAAACACAGGCGATTAATTGCCCGTCTCGCGTTGGTGGTCTCAAAGGATATCATGTCATATCCTAGATTGAGCCACCGATATCAGTAGCACAGAGACATATATATAACGGTGCTCGCTACTGATATCTCATAGAGAGAGGGAAAAAGGGAGAAATACAAACATTATCTCAATGCTATTGAAACTTAAAGTTTTGCCATCCTTAGTGATAATGGTGGCTTCCGAACAAATACTGCTTTGGATTTCTCTGACCTCTCCAACGATCCATCCTTCTTTCGAATCTCTAATCCAGACGTGAGATCCAACAACCACATGAACTGCGTCCCCTGCATCACTCCGAGCAAATCAGAATGCAGAAAAAAATTACGAAACCTTAGATGACGGAACCAAAACAGGAAATGTTGTGCTCAGCTCAAAATAAATATCTAAACTACGTACTCACCATGATTTCGTATAGAAGAAACACTAAAGTGCGCTCCGAGAGACTAAAATCAAGTGAAATAGAGCTTGCGGAAGAGAGGATAGCGTCTGAAGAAAAAGAGGTTTGGACGTGAAGAAGAAAGAAGTTGTTCTTGAAGTTGGGCGGAAGAAAAATACCAAATTTACCCACCTCTTTTTCGTTTCACGCCGTTTTCGTTCGTAACTGTTTTCATCACTTCTCTTTCAAACTCCTTTTCCCGGACAAAAAACAACCTTCCGTACATTGTACTTCTCATGCATAAAGTGATTGGTTCCCGATTGCAACCTTTCTTTCGCTTTGTATTAGTTTCTGGACCTCCATCTCGCCACCTCACCATATCCAAAGAGGTTGAGTGGATAAGATGTTGAAATAAAGAGACAAGGCATGGATGTGATAGCGAGCGTTGCAATATTGCTCTTTGAGACCACAATGGGGTGAAGGGGAAAGAATGGGAGGAGGAGATGGGTGTTCCGTCATTCGGATGATGACGGAGGAACACATATCGTGCGCCACAATTCACGCAATATTGTCGTTACCACAACTTTTATGCCTTTCATTCAAAGCAGGTTTGGGAGCTCAAAAATTTGTTTCGTCTCTTTCCGGGCACCGTTTTCCCGGAGACGATCATCAGACTGGTGTTTTGTAATTTTGACTATTTGGTGAAGACAAAGGGTAAATAAGTAAAAAAGATTCCCAACATCAAGCCGGGTTGAGAAAACACGGGCGATTAATTGCCCGTCTCGTATGGGTGGTCTCAAAGGATATCATGTCATATCATAGCTGCTCGCTACTGATATCTCATAGAGAGAGGCAAAAAGGGAGAAACACAAATATTATCTCTATACTATCGAAACTTACAGTTTTGCCATCCTTAGTGATAATGGTGGCTTCCGAACAAATACTGCTTTGGATTTCTCTGACCCTCCATCGATCCGTCCTTCTTTCGAATCTCTAATCCAGACGTGAGATCCAACAACCACATGAACTGCGTCCCCTGCATCACTCCGACCAAATCAGAATGCAGAAAGAAATAATGAAACCATAGATGACGGAACCAAAACAGAAAATGTTGTGCTCACCTCAAAATAAATATCTAAACTACGTATTCACCATGATTTCGTATAGAAGAAACACTAAAGAGCGCTCCGAGAGACTAAAATCAAGTGAAATAGAGCTTGCGGAAGAGAGGATAACGTCTGAAGAAAAACGAGGTTTGGACGTGAAGAAGAAAGAAGTTGTTCTTGAAGTTCGGTAGAAGAAAAATACCAAATTTACCCACCTCTTTTTCGTTTTACATCGTTTTCGTTCGTATGTGTTTTTGTCACTTCTTTTTCAAACTCTTTTTTCTGGACAAAAAACAACCTTCTGTACATTGTACTTCTCATGCATAAAGTGATTGGTTCCCGATTGCAACCCTTCTTTCGCTTTGTATGAGTTTCAGGACCTCCACCTCGCCACCTCACCGTATCCAAAGAGGTTGAGTGGATAAGATGTTGAAATAAAGAGACAAGGCATGGATGTGATTGAGAGAGTTGCAATATTGCTCCCTGAGACCACAATGGAGAGAAGGGGAAAAAATGGGAGGAGGAGAAGGGTGATCCGTCATTCGGATGATGACGGAGGAACACATATCGTGCGCCACAATTCACGCAATATTGTCGTTACCTCAACTGTTATGCCTTTCATACAAAGCAGGTTTGGGAGCTCAAAAATTTGTTTCGTCTCTTTCCGGGCACTGTTTTCCCGGAGATGATCATCAGGCTGGTGTTTTGTAATTTTGACTATTTGGTGAAGACAAAGGGTAAATAAGTAAAAAAGATTCCCAACATCAAACCGGGTTGAGAAAACACGGGCGATTAATTGCCTGTCTCGTGTGGGTGGTCTCAGAGGATATCATGTCAAATCGTAGATTGAGCCACCAATATCAGTAGCATAGAGACATATATATAACGGTGCTCGCTACTGATATCTCATATAGAGAGGGAAAAAGGAGAAATACAAATATTATCTCTTTACTATCGAAACTTACCGTTTTGCCATCCTTAGTGATAATGGTGTCATCCGAACCAGTACTGCTTTGGATTTCTTTGACCTCTCCATCGATCTGTCCTTCTTTTGAATCTTTAATCCAGACGTGAGATCCAACATCCACATGAATTGCGTCCCCTGCATCACTCCGAGCAAATCAGAATGATGAAAGAAATAACGAAACCATGGATGATGGACCCAAAACATAAAATTTTGACCTCAGCTCAAAATAAATATCTAAACTACGTACTCAACATGATTTCGTATAGAAGAAACACTAAAGTGCGCTCCGAGAGACTAAAATCAAGTGAAATAGAGCTTGCGGAAGAGAGGATAACGTCTGAAGAAAAACGAGGTTTGGACGTGAAGAAGAAAGAAGTTGTTTTTGAAGATCGGCGGAAGAAAAATACCAAATTTACCTGAACTCTTATGCCTTTCATTCAAAGCAAGTTTGGGAGCTCAAAAATTCGTTTCGTTTTTTTGTGGTTTTCGTTACTGGAAACGATCAAAAGCGGTCGTTTTTCCGGAATGTCAGACTGGGGACGGTCTTTATGACTATTTGATGGAGGCAAAGGGTTAATAAGTAAAAAAAATTCCAACAAAAAGCCGGGTCAAGAGTTAGACTACACATGGCAGACAGTTATACCATCCGACGAAGACCTATCAATGGTTGAGATCGTCGCGAGCGGAAACGAGAAACGCGGTGCTGCAGTACTGATACGCGGTGCAGCCTTTTAAGCCTCGGCAGTGAATTCCAAATAGCGACTCGAGAGAATCCCGTGTCGAATCGTCGCCGTGTCAAATGACTCAGCTCTGGAGACAATGGTAGGGTTGTCTTATTTTACAATTCGAGGGGTGTTTGTGTTTCCCTTTACTAATGTGTCAAAGAAAGAAGCGCAAATAATCACGAAAGCGGAAGTTGCAGCGTTGCAGAGGTTGCAGAGGTTGCTTGTCTCTATAAATGGAGGGCCCTCTTCAATTGGGTCGGGTCGTTAGTGTTGGGAATTAGGACGCTACTAATTCTGCCCAAGATCAATGGGACCCACGAAATACCATATGCTACAGAGAAAAATAATAGACGCCCCAAAATAAGATACTGAAATTTAACGTGGTTCGGCCAATTGCCTATATCCACGAACCCACACCAAGAGGAGTACAAAATACTACACTGTATTTTGTGCCTACGCAGAGGCTTGAAACACTCAACTCAAACTTCTTCTGCTCTCATGTATCTCTCTGGGCTGTGTTGTTTTTCAGAAGAAGCCGAAGGATCCTATTTATAGGAGGTTTTCTTCAGTCGGCCGCCCGCCATATTCGGCGCCCGTCACTTTGTGCCCCCCTTTATGAATTAATGAGACACCCCTTAAGATTTCATAAAGGGGGTTTCATATTTTAAATAAGTGGGTGGGAATCCCACTTATTATAGTGGGGCCCACCCACTATATTTATCTCCATCTTTAACAATCTCCCACTTGGAGACAAATACAACAATCTTCAGTATAGTGGAATCTGGTGTAGGCATCTTCTTATGTCTTCTTTGTAAAGACCAAGCTGGCCGAGCACAACTCGGTTTCTCTTTGGCTACTGTCTTGGTCATCATGTCGGCTGGGTTTTTCGTACCTTGAATTTTTTCAAGTTTCAACACTCCATCCTCCAAGAGTGATCTGATGAAATGATATTGGAGTCCAATATGTTCCGTCCTCGAATGAAATGCAGAATTCTTTGCAAGATGTATTGGACTCTGACTATCACTATGCAAAATATTCTTCTCCTGGTCGCAACCCAATTCTGCTAATAAACCTTGTAACCATATCATTTCTTTGCTAACTTCAGTTACTGCCATGTACTCTGCTTCTGTAGTTGATAACACAACAATTTTCTATATCTGCGAAATCCAACTAACTGCAGTAGCACCAATTGTAAAGACAGAAACGGTAGTACTCCTCCTGCGATCTACCTCGCCAGCAAAATCTGCGTCTACGAAACCTCGTAGTGTTACGTTGCCTCGTCGAAAACATAAGCATTTTTCAGTAGTTCCCCGTAGATATCTCAAAATCCACTTTACTGCTTCCCAATGCTGCTTTCCAGGATTTGCCATAAATCTGCTCACAACTCCCCTTCGCATGAGCAATATCTCGGTCTCGTGCAAACCATGGCATACATCAAACTTCCAATGGTTGAGGCGTATGGAATTTTAGCCATGAAGTGTTTCTCCTCCTCGGTCTTAGGAGACTGGTCCTTTGACAAACGGAAGTGATTTGCTAATGGTGTGCTGACAGGTTTTGCAAAGTGCTCATCTTGAACCTTTGAAGAACTTGATTAATATACTTGGTGTGACAAGCGCAAAACACCATTTTGCTTGTCTCGACAAATTCTCATCCCTAGAATTTGCTTTGCTTCACCTAAGTCCTTCATTTCGAATTTCGCCGATAATTGCTTTTTCAACTTCTTAATCTCGTCCATGTCCGATCCGGCTACTAACATGTCATTGACATAAAGTAGCAAAATGATATAGCTGGACTCGAGTCGTCTGAAGTAACAACAATGGTCAGCATTACACCTCGTGTAGCCATTGTTCTGCATAAATCCGTCAAACTTCTTGTACCACTGTCTTGGGCTTGCTTTAAGTCGTACAAGCTCTTCTTCAATTTGCACACCAGTTTCTCTTTTCCTTTCACTGAGAAACCTTCTGGTTGCTCCATATATATTTCATCCTCTAAGTCACCATGGAGGAAGGCAGTTTTAACATCTAATTGCTCCAAGTGCAAGCCCTCTGCTGCAACAATGCTCAACACTGATCGGATTTTGTCAGCTTCACAACTGGCGAAAAAATATCTGTATAGTCAATTCATTCTTTCTGTTGGAAACCTTTGACTACCAATCTCGCCTTGTATCTCTTTGAACCATCATGTTCATGTTTTATTCTATACACCCATTTATTGTGGAGTGTTTTCTTCCCTTTCGGCAACACAGCTAGCTCCCACGTCTGGCTTGAGATAAGAGACTTTATCTCGTCTTTCATACTAAGCTCCCACTTGACAGAATCTCCCACCTGACATGCCTCGTCATAGCATTCAGGTTCACCAGTGTCAGTCAATAACATGTAATTTATGTATTTCTTGTTTGGAACATGTGGTCGGCTTGACCTTCTTAGAATAGGGGTCGAAGCAGGAGGTTGTGGTGAATTAACCTCTGTGACTGGCTCATCTGCCTGCAAACTCTCATCTGTTTGCTTCGACGTATGACTATCATCCGGAATAACATATGTTGGATCATCGCGTGTTGTGTCGTTGGACTGCATTGCATTTCTGTCCTTGTACATCACCCTTTCACTGAATATGACATCCCAACTTCTAATGACCTTTTTTGTTTTGGTCATCCCAAAAGCGGTATCCGAACTCATCTCCACCATATCAAATGAAAGTACACTTTAGTGATTTGGAGTCTAACTTACTCCTGGCATTATCACTAATGTGTACATATGCGACACAAACGAATACTTTCAAATGAGAAAGTATCACTTCCTTTCCACTCCAAACTTCTTCCGGTATCCCGTACTCCAATGGTACCGACGGTCCATGATTAATTAAGTACGCCGCCGTGTTGACAGCTTCTGCCCAAAATTGTTTTGGCAGGCCTGCTTGTATCCTCATACTTCTGGCTCTTTCTGTCAACGTTCTGTTCATGCGTTCTGGCTTTTCTTTAAGCGGCTTGTATAGATCCTTCTGGTACAAGTAGTCCTCCATTTGCATTTTCCAAAATTCAAAATTTTTGCCATCGAATTTGTCAATTTTGGAAATTTTCTCCTATGTGGCCATCGTTCCCACTCAAACGCAAAGAACATAATTTTCTCAAAAAAAAAAACTTTTTCTGATGTGGAAGATCAGCCTATGCTGCAACCACAGAGCATACTAAGAATTTCAAGAGAAATTACGGACCTTGCTCTGATACCAGTTGTTGGGAATTAGGACGCTACTAATTCCGCCCAAGATCAGTGGGACCCACGAAATACCATATGCTACAGAGAAAAAAATAATAGACGCCCCAAAATAAGACACTGAAATTTAACGTGGTTCGGCCAATTGCCTACATCCACAGACCCACACCAAGAAATATTTCACTATCTCAAAGAAAGAGGAGTACAAAATACTACACTGTATTTTGTGCCTACGCAGAGGCTTCAAACACTCAACTCAAACTTCTTCTGCTCTCGTGTATCTCTCTGGGCTGTGTTGTTTTTCAGAAGAAGCCAAAATATCCTATTTATAGGAGGTTTTCTTCAGTCGGCCGCCCGCCATATTCGGCGCCCGTCACTTTGTGCCCCCCTTTATGAATTAATGAGACACCCCTTAAGATTTCATAAAGGGGGTTTCATATTTTAAATAAGTGGGTGGGAATCCACTTAGGGATGTAAACGGGTAATAAACGGTACGAGTAATGGGTTTCCGTTTACCGTTTATTTTTTTGAACCCTTTCCCGTTACCGTTCGTACCCATTTAGTTCTGTGAAATTTTATTCCGTTTATTTCCCATCGGAAAACCAGGTAATCGGGTAATAAACGGGTAATAAACAGGTAATAAATGGGTAAATAATAAAAAATATAAAAAATATAAAAAAAAGGAAAAACTAAACGGAATAGAAAACCTAAGAGAAAATAGTAGAGAAAAATAGAATACCTAAGAGAAAAAAAATATAAAAGTGGCAAAGTAAAATCCAACGAAAAAAGAAAAACAAACCGAATAAAGAGAGAAGAATATAACCCAAAACCAAAAAGAGAAGAGAAAGAATGAGACGAACAGAGGAAGAAGAGAATCAAATACCTCGCATAGCTCGTGATAAGACTAGGAGCTTCCTCGTATGCCTCGGGCGAGAGAGAACTCTGGGGAGAGAGAGCTCTTTCTATTTGCAGACTCGTCGAAATCGTCTTCCACGAAATCTGTTTGCAGATTGAGTTTTAGACTTTAGGTATGAGGGATATGGGACTTTGGTTTTTGAACAATGGATCCCGAGAAGTGAGAATGAGGGGGAGAGAAAGGCAAAGTGGGTCCTAAGGATAATAATTAAAGTCTACATAGTCTATATTGTTTAATAATATATTAGTAAGAGAATAATATAATAAGGTTATAAGTTTGTAATAACGAGAAAGAGAAAAGGGGAAGTACGAAAGTGGGTCCATAGGATAATAACTACATAGAATAATATAATAGGGTTGTAAGTTTGTAAGTTTGTAATTTGTAATTTGTAAGTTATATGTTATAACTAATAGCTTATTGTTTGTCACAATGTTACTTGTATTAAATTATTAATGTTATGCTATAATGGCAATAATTGTATAAAAAATTTAGGGTATAACTAAATAATATCTAAATAGACAAAAAATCAATTAGGAAAAATCTAAAATCTAAATAGCATAATTACATGCAGAGCAATGAGTCAATGACAAGGGACTAGAGAGCGAGGGAAAACCAAAATTAAAATATTAATTAATTAGAGAAGGAAGTAACTAGTAATTAAAATCGATGATATTCCTTATAACTTATTAAGAATTTAGGGTATATGACCTAATATGTTATTGGCCAAAAAATTTGAATTATGTAAGCTAATTGAAAAAATATGAAATCATCTCGTGTATTTGTTAATTACTATGTTTATCTTTATATAATTTTTATTATGAATTATAATATGTTTCTTTTTGTATGACAATTGTTTACATTTATAAAAATAATTGTCATTTGTATACAATCTGACATTCGTAAGAAAAATAAATTTTTTTTTAATCTTAGATTACTAATACTACCTTATTTAGTTAAATATGAATTTACAATATATGATCTATCCTTTATAACTGTGAGTCTATGACTATAACTCTATGACTTTATGAGACCATGAGTTAAAGTCAATATATATTGACTTCTAATAATTACCAAAATATATAAATATATTCAAATTCTCTCTAAACTTTTTAACTCTACAAATTTTTATAATAAGTAATAAAAAATATAATAAGGTTATTTATATTAAAAATAAATTTTTTATAATTAAACTAAGTAAATATATAAATTTACTATATTACCCTTACTTAAACGGTAAACATGTAAAACAGGTTCGAAAGAGCTATTTCAATTTCCGTCCATTTATTAAACGGTAGAGCGGGTAAACGGTAGAGCGGTAAACGGATAATATTATTTTATTTCCGTTTTGTTCCGTTTATTAATCGGGCAGACAGTAGCGGACGGTAGAGCGGATAATCGACTCCCATTTACATCCCTAATCCCACTTATTATAGTGGGCCCACCCACTATATTTATCTCCATCTTTAAGAGTTAGTTGGGGTCGTTGGTCTCGAGCTCTCCGGATCCCGAATAGCGTACCCATGCCTCCCTTCTCCGCCTTCCCCCGGCGTCTCTTCGTCTTCCTTTTTGCTCTCTTCTTCCTCTCCGGCTCCTTTGCGTCCTTTCACAAGTCTCATCACCCTCATGTCGCATATCATAATTACAGAGACGCCCTTACCAAGTCTTTCTTGTTCTTCGAAGGGCAGAGGTTCGGCAGGCTCCCGCCTAACCAGGGGGTCAAATGGAGGGGAGATTCGGACCTCTCTACGGCTCGGACATGCATGTGAGAAATCCTCTGTTTCCCGTTTGTTTTACTGTGGGACAGTGGTGGGTTTTGCTGGTTTTTCTTGGGTGCTCAAGTAGTTTATGTTGCTTCTGTGGTCAATGTAGGTTGATTTGGTTGGAGGATACTATGACGCCGGGGATAATGTGAAGTTCGGGTTCCCCATGGCTTTTACGACGACTATGCTTTCGTGGAGTGTGATAGAGTTCGGTGGATTGATGAAAGGGGAGCTGGGGAACGCTAGGGAGGCTATTCGTTGGGCGACTGATTACCTTCTCAAGGCCACTGCTCATCCCAACACCATATACGTGCAGGTTGAGTTCTTTCGCTGCTCTTCTGCCATTTCCTCCTCTGTTTCTTCCCGAAATAGGTCAAACTAATTTTAGTAAAAGGAGAAAAAAAACGAAAGGCAGTTAAATTTTACTTAATTTTTGGCCATTTTGAAGTGGGCAGTCAAGGAACGGTTATAAGATTTTCTAATATCTCTTCTTACTCTTATGAGACTGGGTTCTCTTATGAGACGGGAGAGGAGCTAAATAAACAGAGGACAATGTGTTCTGACGGGGATGCGAACAAGGATCACTCATGTTGGGAGAGACCGGAAGACATGGACACTAGCTCCCAGAAGTGTTTACAAGATCGACGCCAACAACCCCGGTTCTGATGTTGCCGCGGAGACAGCAGCAGCTCTTGCAGCTGCTTCTCTGGTCTTCAGGAAAACCGACCCCTCCTATTCCAGGCTTCTTCGGAACAGCACTATTAGGGTATGGTCGTAGATTAAAGTGGGGCAGCATTCCTGGGTTTGAAGTTGGAACCCACATCACATGCTGGATTTAATCCCGTCATTCACATGGTTGCAGGTTTTTGCCTTTGCTGACAAGTACAGGGGAGACTACAGTAATGGCCTGAAGGCATTTGTGTGCCCCTTCTTCTGCTCCTACTCTGGTTATCAGGTCTCATTTCAGTTGCACGTCTCCCTGCCGTTATTGATTTATTTTTCTCTTTTAAGCTTCTCCAAAGACGTCCCTTCCGCCTAACCTGGACGTTCCATATCTCGCATTAATCTCCCCGTTTTTATTTCATTAAAGGACGAGCTGCTATGGGAGCTGCATGGCTGCTCTGAGCTACCAAGAACCCTACCTACCTGAACTACATTCAGGCCAACGGTCAAACGCTCGGAGCCGATGATTCTGACAACACATTCGGGTAGGACAACAAGCACGTTGGAGCAAGAATCCTCCTCTCAAAGGTACGCAAATGGGAAAAAAACAACACATTTTTTGTCTTCGGACGGAGTGGCGAAGGGGAGCCCCATGCCGGGACGACCCCGGGTTTTGTTCGCTCATGCTTCGGACGGAGTGAGGACGGTTTTTGTGGTAGGTGCTCAGGTCCGCCATGGCTTACGATGTGGAGAGGGACGAGTGGAGCGCTCTACCGCCCATGAGTACATGAGATTTTGATTTATATATCTGTGGGACATTCTTTGACGATAAATTCTACGTAGTCGGGGAGGGTTACTAAGAAGCCTTCGAATTCACCACCTTCGGATCAGCCAGGCGGAGCCAGATCCCGACCACGAACTCAAATATGAATACTACATCAGTTTTAGGCCGGATTTCGACGAGCATGTTCAATATTCACTTCTCAGGTGCCTGTGGCAGCTCATAATAACCCAGCGGGGGGTTAATTAATTTGTGGATGGTGTATTGTTTTTATAGCTTCCTCTGAAAAATAACCGAACATTTCTGTTTAGTTTTAATTTTCTAAGCGAACCATTGTTACTGTCCAATCTAATTACAAGTTTATATATGTTTAGAATTGCATTAAGTACTACTACTAAACTTCTTATGCTTTTTAGGTTGTCCTAATCAGTAACCAAATGAGTGTTTACAATTGAGACTAAATTGATTTGTATCATTGTTTTGTATGTCTTCTTTGAATCTATTGATAAATGTGAATTCAAAGGTGGACTAGCAGATTGAACAAAATTGGTATTAATTAGTGGAGATTTTTGAACACCACCTATGATGGAAATGTCCCGATGCATCGCAATAATCTCGGGCTAGATATGTAGGGCACTTCATTTGAAGCTATCACTGTCTAAGTTGAGGAATCTCGCGTTACCAAGACAAAACATAATATTCCGTACTGACAAAGTCAATCAACATAGAAACAGAAGCAGCAGCTTACCTATTGGCAACCACACCAAGTTGTAGACACCTTACACTTTGATCTGGGTAACTACAATATGCAGAATCAAACCGATATCTTGTTCTCAAAAGTCAAATAAATTACAAAAAGTACTAATCAAAGAAAAAGTTTTAGCAAATCTACCACCTTTACTTGAAGCTGTCCCTGTCTAAGTTAAGGAATCTCGCTTTAATTACCAAGAAACAAAAATAACATTCTCTCTTCTGACAAAGTCAATCACCATGGAAACAGAAGCAGATTACCTATTGGCAACCATATATACCTTGATCTGAATAACTACAAGATCATGCTTGTTGTCATAAACATTACAAAAAACGATAGACCCCTGTAATTCAATAAGTAAAAACAAACCAATATTATGTTCTCAAAAGTCAAATAAACTAAAGTACTAATCAAATAAGAAGTCCTAGCAAATCTGCCACCTTTGAAGCTGTAATCAAAACAGAAACTCTATGAGGAAGTTTATCATTTTTTTTAACAATGCGAAAATACCAATGACGCGATCAAGGAACTTCGACCTCTTTAGAATAGTTTGGCCACTTCCATGGTCTCCTATTTAAGACAACCATCTCTGTATCATATGATATTCTGAATCTCTTTCTTTCTTGTAACTGGAAATTTTTCATCTAATACAGCCACAAAATGGTTAATTCAGCCTCACTTGGTTGGAGTATTGAAATTTGGAAGAAGATAAATCTCCACTAACAGCATTTTGGTTCTTTATGACCAGCCGGTTTGGTTCAAGTTTTATAACACAGGTTAATCTACTCCAGAGAAATAAATAAAGATGGGGAAGTCCTCCCATTTCATTTAAAACAAAATCTTCTCTTCTTTCAATTTGTTATTGGCTGTGATGCTTAAAGGTGTCACAAGGCCTGGAGTCTGGATGTGGAAATATATACTTTGAGATCTTCAAAATATACTGTTCAAATGAATATACAACTTCGACCTGTACAGCAACCTCTTAAAGAACCATATCCAGATGGTTTCGTCCCCTTTAATCAGTAATTCATGCAAGAAAAAGAGTTAGGGCAGTCTCTTTAGGAACTGCATCAAGATGCTTTTGTTCCCTTTTACCAGTAATCCATGCAAGAACAAGAGCCTTCTCTGAAATTGTGGAACCGCTTGCTGTCCCTAACTAGTATATCTCTCTCATAGATCTTTGACAACAATTTTGATACATCATGGCAACTTCCACAAACTCGAAGGTTCTTCACTATCCGAAGTGATGTCCCAGCTGCTGTAGACACCAAACCAAAAGCTATTGCCAATCTCTCGCTATGATACGAAAGTTGAACCTCCTTATCCTCTTCACTTATATCATACAAAATCTCCTTGGTGTCTACGAAGAGACCAGCCATCTTCAATCTCCTATCCATTTCTTCCAACTTGTTGTATATCTCAACAGTTTGAGGATGTCTTTTATCTCCTGCCACAAACTCATGCACCAAACCAGCTATCTCAATTGAACTACAACCTGCCCGGGACCTCACTCTTCTCTCCAACATGAGGGATCTCACTTTCCTTGCATCATTCCACCTCCCAACGGAAGCATATATGTTTGACAAGAGCACATATCGTCCTGCATGATCAGGCTCAAATTCTATAAGTTTCTCTCCAACGCGACTTCCAAGCGAAGTGTCTCTGTGCACCCTACAGCCTCCCAAAAGGGCACCCCAAACACACGGATCAGGTTCCATTGGCATGCCTTGGATTAGCTTCTTGGCTTCTCCAAGAAGCCCAGCACGTGAGAAAAGATCAACCATGCAGGCATAATGCTCCAGTTTAGGACTAACAAAGAAAATTTCACTCATTGCTGCAAAAAATAATTTGCCTTCAGTTACCATACCACCGTGACTGAAAGCACTCAAAAGCCCGAGAAATGTAACCTCATCTGGCCTGGATCCAGCTTTTAGCATCTTGGAGAAAAGACTCAATGCTCCTTTTCCATTTCCATACATAGCGAAGCCCCCTATCAATGCATTCCAAGTAAAGATGTTCTTCCAATTGATGGCTTCGAAAACCTTCAGGGAGTCCTTCAAAGCACCGCATTTAGCATACATATCCACCAAAGAAGTGCCAAGCGTTGGACTTAATTGTTGCCCATGCTTTCTTTCAACATACAAGTGAACCCATCTGCCTGAATCTAAAGCACCCAGATGGGCGCAAGCTGAGAGAACACTCACCAAGACACTTTCATTTGCTTCCACACCCTTATTTAGCATCTCTTGGAACATTCTTAGTCCATCTGAAAAGTGGTGCTTCTGGACATACCCTGCAAGCAGAGCACTCCAGGTGATAACATCTTTATCAGGGATGTCACAAAAAATTTGTCCTGCTGTTTCAAGGTCACCGAGTTTACAATAACCATTGATCAAAGATGTCCAGATCACAGTATTTTTCATAGGAATTTCCTCGAACACCTTCGTCGCGTTGAACATGTCTTCGAAACACGCATACATATGTAGCAAGGAAGCTTGAACAAACTGATCGTAACAAAAACCCATCTTGAAAATATGGTTATGGAGTTGGATTCCTTCCGAAACCGCAAGAAGATATGCACAAGCACCTACTAGTGAAGGGAAGGTAAAAACATTCGGCTTCCTTTCTTCTTGTAACATTCTATTGTACAGTGCCATTGCAGTATATCCTAGACTCGATCTGGAGCATAATTGAATAATTAAATTGAAGTGAAACGGGAGGGGGGACTTTATTTGACTGAATACTAACAATGCATGATCTATGCAGGATGACTGCAACAATTTCGAAATGATTCGGGTGTCATCTGACAATCCGCTCGTAATGGTTTGAGCGTGTATTTCGTTGATACGAGAAGTCTCCTTTGGAAAATTCTGCAGCAGATGAACAAGTACAGGAGGTAAGGTTTGAGAATGGAGCCTTTTCGGCTGGATGAAAAGACAGAATGATCTTCTGGGTAGCCATGAAACTCGATAACTCGCGGGAAGTCGACGAGGTTGAACGAAATAACGCATGAGTGAGAATGGAGGCTTTTCGGCATGATGAAGAGACCCATTTTTGGGGAAGCTTTCCGGCGGGACTTCTTTAAGTTATTAATTTAAACAGTGCGTTTCAATCAAAAAGGAGTCAGGATGGCCGAGTGGTCTAAGGCGCCAGACTCAAGTTCTGGTCTTCGAAAGAGGGCGTGGGTTCAAATCCCACTTCTGACAAATTACATTCTTTTTTCTATAATTTATCTTCGTCTTCCAGCAGTTATGATATAAATCCGCATTTCATAACAATCACTTTCAAATGAACTTTTAACCTGCAAATATTAGTGCTGTACGATAAGATTGGAAGGAAACTCATCCAACTGTCTTAGTAGTCATTTCCAAAGAACAATAATTTGAAAACTGATTCATATGTATTATGCGCGCTTTTTAATGACACATGATGATGGCTCAGTATTTTAATCGACATTATAGGAGATAGTTTTGATCAAGCATGCATGGTTCCACATTATCTTTTTGAGGAAATAATGCAATTTTATTTAATACGAAACCAACCAAGCCTTAAAAAATACAACATCAAGGAAACTCTCTTTCACCTAGTTGGTCCTACTGTATGGCATTTGAAAAGTTCAGATACCAGTATTTTACGTTTTAGTAGCCCCAATAAGAAACAGTATGCCAGGAAAAGCTTGGATAAGAGTTTCTGGAAACTCGGAAATCATAACGCCACTAATGTGACACTGAGAAACAAACAAAAAATATCCTATTTCCCTTAATAGCTTGTACTGTGCTTTTTCAGGAGAAAACAAGAGATAATTAAAGAGTTCTTAATGCCATAAGTAATCTGCCTGCTCTCAAAATTCAAAATCTTTGACAGAAATACTGCGACTAAACAAAAAATTGCCGTTTAATGTTTTTATCCTTTACAATACGAAACGTTAGAGCTCCATCTGACACAGACTAAAGCCATCGAATAATCCCATGTTGAAGTATAAATGCCTTCGGCAAATTACACGAGAAGAGACAATGTCTACCAAATGTCCATGAACTATACGAATGCGCAGGCTATTGTGATCAATTTCAGTAATCCTTCCAGGAAAAGCAAACAAATTGTCGATAAACTATACGGATATTGTGATCAATTCTATCATAAAAAAAATAAATTAAGTACCCTGAGAAAAGCAAACAAAAAAGCAGCTCCCCAGACCGTAAAATCATGAATACAGATGTCAGACCGTATATACCGCCAGAAATTAGTAGAATTATGAGATGGGAAACTCGCGTGGTGAGTCATGAATAATGAAGTATCTCCTACTTCACTCTCGTTCGGAGATCATAATCGCTGCCACGAGGTAATGCTATGAATCTGTAGACCAAGTTTTTGAGATGGGTGGTCCATCTTGGGTGGTGAACTTGCCCCAATTAATATTATTCAACCCACCTAGTTATTGACAGGAGTAATGCTAAGCGTACATTACTGTTTGCATATATTTTTGGGTACACCCTCCACTTCTACAGTAAGGGGTGTGCGTAGGTATACCTAAAATATACGCATAGCATTATTCTTTTGAGAGTCAAACAGAACCATATAAACTCGGGATAAGTCCCAGTTCTCTAACCCTAAATTATTCGGCCGAGTCACTTTGTTATATGGGTTGACGAGGTCCGTATATGTGCTGCCCAAGGGATCCGCTGAGTTGAAACGACCCGACTGATTCGACTTAAAGTTTCGGGACCCCTAGTTGGCTCCCTAATTAAAAAAGGTGTACTTTCAGTCTCCCCGCTTGCTCTCTCCATTTGACCTTTGAGCTCCGATTTATAACACTCCTCCAGGGGAACAGGGTGCGTCGCCGATCTCTTCCAGTTCCAACGTCAGCTGTACGTGAGTCAACTAATACTTGTCTCTCTCTCAGTGTAATTGTAATCATTGTAATCGTTGTAATCAATCACCTGGGCGAGAACAGATCCTTCCTACTTTTTTACGTTGTACTAGTCAACTAATTGCAAACTCGCAGTGATGGGAGCTATAGCTCTTTCTTTCTGTGTAATGTATTGTAAAACATATCCAAGCGGCTGCCTATCCGAGCACAATCACAAAATACATGTTAAATGACATGCTAGGACTCTGGAGAACGGATCCAACGATCCCTTTTGTTCCAAGTCTCTAGTGGCCAAATCACTTGCGAAGGGGTGGTTGATATGGTCATCAGCTTTTCTTCTTTTTCTTCTTTTAAGGCAAAATATATTGTAGTAATCTTGACATTGGTTGGTGAGAGATAGATCAAACGAGGGAACAGTGAGCATTACTATTTTCTCAGTCTGCTTAAATCTGAACTTCTACAGCTTGTAATTTTCATCTTGTTTGCATTTTTAATGTTAATACGCACCACTTACCTACTCATGCACTCAATCGCTATTCAATCACATCTAACTATCTAAGGTTTCCTGTTTATGCCTACCATTTTAGTCTGACATTTAATGGAATTGTGCTCGATAAATTACAAATTGTCCTAATTATAGTATACTGTTCCCTGTGCTCTTGAACTTGGAACCCTGTGCTGGTACTAGAACCATTTTTTCACATCAAAGTTTTCGTCAACGTAATAGAAATTGTGACATTCCTGGTAGGTCATGAGAAACAGCAAAGGGCTTGGATATGTGAAGATAGCTCCAAATGTGGCTGATGCATTAACACGTGGGGATCCTGTTGTAGCTTTGGAGTCTACCATCATATCACATGGTATTGCACTTTGAAATTGCTGGATGACTTGATCATAATCTAAATATTTCATTTGCATCATTACTTGCATTACATATATGATGCCATTCTAGGTCTTATTGAAGTTATCAATTTCCATATATGTGGTTAGGTCTGAAAAATGAATGTTTTGGCAGCTTTCCATGGGGATCTTAAAATATTTTTTGGCTAGGTAGTCCACATTCTCTTTGAATTGCCGTATTTTCAGTTACAATCCAAGGTAAAAGTTTAATTTACAAGGGTCTCAAGTGAAAGACGGGGCCCTGTTTGACAACCAGGCCTTTGCGCAGAATTGGCATCATATTTGTTTCATCGAGTTTGTTCTCATATTGGTGATGTAACAATGTCCCTTTTCTGTTTCTTCAACAAATAATGATAAAGTTCGTGATCATATGACCGGGCCTTTTTTTTAGCCTGAAATTGAAAAAATATGCATAAAAGAAAATAAAGGTAGAATAGTCTGCTTTATTTGTATTACTCCTTTTGCAATGTGTCTACAAGCTTGGTTAGTTTCATTTTGTTGACCACAAGTATTGTTGATATATCATTAGTGGATTTTTGTAGGAAATATTCTTTGCCTGTTCTTATCAGTTGATTATCTTTTGTGATGAAAAATGGGCATTGCATTTCTGCTATTTTTAGAGGAGAAGACCCAGGGTACTTATATTTTTGGATTTGCTTTGAAACCTATACAACAAAGCCTCTAGAAGAAGGTTAATTGGACTTTAGTCATCTTCCTTCTTTTTTTTCCAGATTCTCTATCAAAATTAAGTTATTTGGAAAGAAATACTCCTCACTGCCAAAGTTCCACGGATGCATAGTATCATAGCATATTAATTTTTGTTGATGGGAAGGTGCTTAAGGCTTATGTTGTAATATAGAATAGCCACTGAGTCGCCGTGCTGGAAATCAGGGAAAAAAAAAAAAGTTAAACCTTATGAGGGAATCAGCATAATCTTATGCCCTTCACACTCAGTTACTAAATTGTGTTTGTGAGTGATATTATAACCTAGGTGATAGTGGGACAAATGATTATTGATAGAAAGGAATGATGGCATATTACGGCGAACATATATTGGGCATGGAACTGAATATCTATTGCATATTGGGTCACAGAATATAGACTTTGGGCTAATGACCAAGATGAATGTTAATGGAGGGTTTAATGAAGAAATTTTGCTTGATGTATCCCGACTCGAGAAGTTTGTTAGTGAGCAATCATTTTCTTCCTCTTTGAACTTCAGAAAATAAAATGACCCAGTGTTTAATTTCGGTTGCGAACATATAGTGTTACATCTTGAAAAATCTGTTGATGTAATGTTTGCAGTAAAGAAGAGTAAGTTACCTCTCTTTGTTAGGAAGCTGCAGGTTTTCAAGGCATCATTTCCAGTAACCAAAGTCTTGCTTATAAGAGAATGAACGTTACCGTGTATTTGCAATATCCTCTAGGTTAGGGGATTGAATCTCGGACATGGATGCGCCATGACTCAGTCAAATTCACTCATTTATCCACCACCATTGGTGATTAGGTTCTTCAGTTTTATTTTGGGGTGAGTTACCTCTAACTGGGCCTGGATCTAGCTGAGTCCAAGGGCTGACATCACCCAATCTAGGCTGACCAACCTGAGCTTTGACAAACCTGAACGTGTCAACTGAATATTGATTGTGAAGTTTGAGGACATGTTTGAGCATCCAATTTGTAAATTATTAACAAGTAGAAAAATTAACTGCATGACTAAACGGAAATTATAACACATTGGGGTATTTATTGAACTAGATTTTTAATTTCTCCAATTAATGACATCTTTGTGAAAAATCATGAAGTCCATCAATTAGAAAATGTGTTCCCTTTTATGGTAATTTAATGTAAAATAAATTTGCTAAAGGTATATATTTTTTTTGAAAGTTTTTGCTAAAGGTATTTATTAATCTCTACGTTTCTTGGAAGTAATTAAACATGATGCATTATTAATGTGTAACATCCATGTGAAGACTTTCTTGTATTTCGGTAATGAGTCTCTAACAAAAGAAGACTTTTTTCCTATGTTGATTATAGGTATGCCATATCCACAAAACTTGGAGTGTGCAAAGGAGGTTGAGTCAATTATAAGGAAGACTGGGGCAGTGCCTGCAACAATAGCCATCTTGAATGGCATTCCATGCATAGGTATCGTATTCATTTTTAACTAATTTTGTGGTTCTCACTGATGTCCTTTGCATGAGGATTATTTAGATTCAAAAATAATTTAAAAAGTTTAGCTAAAAATACTTTGAGGTGGTAAATTAATTTAAAATTGGTATTTTGCTTTTTCTTGCACTGCTGGACATGCTGCTCTCTGTCTTGACGTTAGTTGCAGAATCCATCCTTTAATCTGTTTTAAAACTATTCATGAACTGCAATACAATGGAAGCTTTTAAAGTTGAGTACTGTGGAATGTATTATATCTTTCTCCGTGTCTGTATCGTATGGTAACTGGTCGTCCACTAGCATTTGTCTGGCTTCTCTTACAGATCCAATCTGAAACTGGAATCTGGTAATGAATGGACCTGATTTGCTTATTAACAGTCTATCATTTTTCGTAAATCTTCACGATCTTTTTGTACCATGGGATTTGTTATATCGACTTATCTCTTTTGCAGGTTTAAATAATGAGGAGCTGGAAAGGCTAGCTCTTCTAGGGAAAAATTCTCGGAAGACAGCACGTAGGGACATTCCGGCTGTTGTGAGTGCTCTCTCTCACATATATAGATAGATAGATAGATATGTTATACAGATGGAGCTTCTTCAATTTGACCAGAGTTTTAGCTAATGGAAAATGTTTCAAGTATAAATATGTTTTTTTAGGTATCTAGGATTATCTTGGTCTTTGTTGCTATATTTCATTTTATTATTTCAAAAAGAGTATTCTACATGTAACATGGATGTTATCTCGAACATCTTTTATTATTTAATAAATCATACTATTTTTGCTCCTGTTTCTTTAATTTCTACAGAAACTAATCAAGTTGGTATAATTTGCTTTTGCTTTCTTGATGCTAGCAATATTTTTGTGTGACAGATTGCTATGAAAGGAAATGGTGCAACAACTGTTTCTGCAACCATGTTTTTTGCTTCAAAGGTCTCTCTCTCTCTCTCTCTCTCTCTCTCTCTCTCTCTCTCTCTATATATATATATATATATATATATATATATATATATATTAACTGCTGACATATCTGGTAAGTTAGAAGTGTTAGAACGTGGTCTTTATATGTTCCTACAATACACATGCTATGAGGCCCTTAAGTGTCTATTAGTGAATAGAAGCAAGTTTTTGAGAAGGAATAAGGGAAAAACTTATTCCATTTTCCCTTTTGTTTCCTTTCTGTTGATCTACTTTGTTTCACAATTTATTTTTCAGGCAGGCATTTCGGTGTTTGTTACTGGGGGGATTGGTGGAGTACATAGACATGGGGAACAGAGTAAGTCGTAGTTCTTTCTTTCGTGGAAACATTGATATCTTTAGTTCCATTTTGCAATCAATCAGCGTAAATGGTCAAAAGTTGCTTGTTTTATATTTTGATACCTGTGCTTTTTTTTTTGTGGCAGTTGATGTTTATGATGGGTTCAACCCTATCCCAAAATGACTTGACAAAGTTAGCAGCCTTGTGACTTTGATACTTTTAACTGATTTCAGGCAAGCTACAATAGCATTGGTATTCAAAATGTAGGCCTAAGTATAGAGATTGGGCTTGAAATGTGGATGGCATAAACACTATGATAACTTTTAGGTCCAATAAATGCATTGCAGTGGTGATATTTTTTAGGCTGATGTCCATATCAAAATGATTAGCCGAAGTTAGAAATCTTTTTTTCTCAACTAAGAACCACATAGTTGTTAGTTTTTTCACCCATTTGGGACTATTTCAACTGATGATCCGTCTAATTTTTGACATATTTCTAAGTCAAAACTTAAAATGTAGTGATGAAGAAGTTGATCAAATCTAATGATGAAGAAGTTGATGAAGGGCGTGAAAATTGTGTTATTGAGTGGAATTAAACTATACGTTTGACGGTGAGCATCTAGGGCATAGGTCAAAGGGTGAAGACCTTGGAGAAAAATGATTTGGAAGCTTTGAAAGGTCCCAAGGCCAGGGCATTAGATAAAGAAAGAAAGAATTAACTACAGAAACATTTCAATCTATAAATTTTCTTGGCTTAACATGATAGAACTTTGAATTCAAATTTCAATTGCATTAGACGCGTAGTGTTTTCTCTTTAGATGCAAGGCGTCATGACATAAAGTGTGTGAATAAAGGTCAGCATGGAGTAAGTACCGATGACTGCAAATTCAGTGGCCGACAAGTTAGTAAAAGTTGTATCTAATGACTCCATATCCATCGGACCAGCCTAAATGTGTTAGCTATCTTTGAAGGTGATGTACTCTATATTGTAACCAATGTTATAAGACCCGACTGGGCATTGACCCAGGTGGACAGAAGAACGGAGGATGCACAGCCCTCCCCCCATTGAAGGCTGGTGAAGGTAAGGTCCAGCCTTTCACCAGAAGGGTCCAGGCTCCACACCAGAGGGAAGGCTGATAGCCCTTTCCCTGGCCGCAGGTGGGGTAAGATGTCCAACTGCCCACCTCCCCCCCACCTCTCAGCAAAGGCGGGGAGAGTGGTAGATCCCTCCGCCCCCTCCCCATTCCCCTTTCTTCTTCCTCTTCCTCTTCTGTTCTTCTTTCTCTTCTGACCCCTTCTTCCATTCCCGATATCCTCATCCCTAGTTCACTCCCTCCCGGTCCAGTTTCCCTCTTCCACGGTTCATGGTGACCTTCTGGGTCACATGGTTTAGTGGTTTAACTGCTAAACCCAGCCGGGCCAAGCAGTTTTATCTTCTTCTTCTTGGTCTTTGTGTCTAACCCAATAACCTACCCAAGTCCGAGCCAAAGTGCTTCAACCGTGCGGGATGATCCAACTTGTACAATAGAGATTGTTGCATATGTTGTACTTTGTGCTCTTTCACAAGCATGAATGAAAGTTATCGCCATCTTGGAATAGCGTGTTTGAATAAAGGCATCACTTGAAGTTTGTGATAGACGCATAACCTGAAGTTTCTAGGAAAGGCATCTAATTGGACAACTCGACCTTGGACTAGAAAAACTCAATTCAAGTTATTCTACTAGGTTGTCAATCACTCTATAACCAGTGTGGCCAAGTGGCACGGTTATTGTTTTTTTAGGAGTGCTTTTCGTTTAAGATTTACATCTCCCTTATTTCTAATGATGCTGGACGTGGCTCCATTGATGAAGTGGATTCCCATGATTATGCATGCGAGTTTCTATTTATTTGTAAATGAACATGCCAATTGGAGCTAAGTTTGACTGGAGTAAAATGGTTCAGCCAGTGAAAACCATATTTCCAAAATGTTTTGTCCATGATCTATTTGATAAAAAACTTTGTAAGTTCAAGACAAAGTCTTTCATACTACTTTATTTTTATTTCTTCTTGCAAATCCTCAACTGTCTGAATCCATCTATCTCATAGAAAGTGAGTTGAACGGAGACAAAAATGTTTGGTCCGACCACATTGCTCCTTTTGCCTGGCTGCTGTCGGTGTCTTACTAGTTGAACTTTTATTCTATAATTGTCAATTTTCAAGTTACCATTTTTCAGCAAAAGAGTCTAATATCTGCAAAATATATGGAGTTCATGTCTGCAACAGATTTTTCTAGGAGCAGCAGTTCATTTTTTCAGTTATCTTAGTATAAACTTTTTTGCTGTGCAGCATTGGACATATCTTCTGATCTCACTGAACTTGGGAAGACTCCTGTTGCAGTCATATCCGCGGGAGTCAAGTCAATCTTGGATATTCCAAGAACCCTTGAGTATATGGTCCTTATGACTTCAATTTTTTGGATATATATTACATAAGCATACACATTACGCTGGAACACCTGCTGAGACCTAACGTTGAGACAGGAAGCTAGAAAACGCCTGCTTTCACGTTTCAAATTCTTTTTGATTTTGAAATTTTGTTTCCCAAAGTATTCAAAAAGTAAAATTTACATGAATAATAAATATTCGAGTTCTTTTGCCAAAAATGCAGTTGCTTTCTTTAGGTTGTGTCAAGTTGTTAAGGGGTGCTTTGATTGGCAGAGACTACATTCCAGTCATAGATTGATCGTGTAGAACATGGCTCTTTCGTTTATTTATAATCCAACCCTTAAAGCTGAGGTGCTTTGATTGGCATTTCAATGAAAGTTTTGGTATGATATGTAGTCCTGGATAATAGGTTTCACTTCAAAAGAAGTGGTATAGAGTTCCATTGGCTCAATGATTTGGCTTTCAAAAATGACATGGGATTGCAAAATGGTAGGTATGGTTGTGAAGCTCTTTGTGGAGTATCACCTCTACAAAACATATTTACCAGTTCAACTTTTGCCTATACAATTTATAATATCGTTTCAGTCTCCTTACAATTATTTTGGAGTTAGCTCTATCCATTTTTTTGACTTTTTTCCTACCATTTTCCTCGAAATAAGTGATTTACTTTTAAGAAACTGCAGTGGTCAAGAAAGGCTACTCATTGAATTTCACAAATGTTTTATGATTATTTTGTTGTGGTCGCTGCAAAAAAACTTGTATTTGCCACAAAATCAGCGTACATCTGAAAGCCTCGAGTTCAACTCTCTTTGATGTGCAGGAAACTCAAGGAGTGACAGTTGCTGCATACAAGACACGTGAATTTCCAGCTTTCTTCACAGAGTCAAGTGGGTGTGAGGTGCTAATTTATTGGAAATACGGCCATTTGATTATTTATCTCTTGGCACTAGGAGGGCCATATACATTATTTGAATGAAAGTCTAGAAAATTTAGTTATCTAATCCTTCCCATTTTGCTGCCCGTTTTAACTGAATGTTTGGTGTTCAAACACAATTCCAGGCCCCATGTGTTATAAATTCACCTGAGGATGGTGCGCTACTCATTGGTAAATTGGATAACCAGTTCCATTTTACTTCCCTTTAGTGATAGCTAATACATATTATATTAGTTATTTTTGGTATCCAGATGCAAACCTGAAGCAAGAACTTGGTAGTGGTATTCTCATTGCAGTCCCTATTCCCAAAGAATATTCTGCGTCAGGAAATTTGATAGAAGCTGCAATCCAAACAGCCCTTAAGGAAGCAAGGTATCTACCTTTTTCTCTCTTGATCCATTCATCACTTTTTCCTTTACTCCTATGTCGTTTTGTACTTGATTTCTCTACATTCTATAAGACTTAATATCTATTTTCAGAGAGAAGAATATATCTGGCAACGCAGCAACTCCTTTCTTGCTTGCAAGAGTGAATGAACTCACAAAAGGAGCTTCACTTGCAGCTAGTATCCTATTGCTATCTATTCTTGTGTCCACTTACAACTGAATTGTCAGAAGTTTTTGTTCATTAGCAACCTCACTGGAATCTTTCTTCAGTGTCTGCTCATAGATTGTTGTTTGTTTTCCGTGGGTTGATATATTTTACTCCTAAGCTGCATACAGATATCGCCCTTGTAAAGAACAATGCTGCAATCGGCTCCAAAATCGCCGTTGCACTTGCAAAAATCAGAAAAGGTCGAAAGGCACCTTGTTTATAGTCAACCCATTTTGACAGCTTTCATTTTATTTCTTATCATGCCAGTCTCCTATTCCTGTTAATTTTGTTTACATCTTGCAGTTCATCTTCAGTCTGCCCTTTAGTGCAAGAAATATGCCACTATATTCGCAGCCACATGAGTTCACATCCACGTGATATGCCGGCAAAGAGGAATTTTTGGTTTTTACTCTGGAGGAATCGACATAAACTAGGAAGATAATTCGAATCCCATAGTTTGGCATTTGAGATATTAAGTACTGTTGAAACTCTTTGCTCAGTTGAAGGCAAAAGACAAATTCCCATAGTTTGACATTGAGATACCAGTACTCTTGTAACCCTTTTCTCGGTAGAAGGCAGTGGTTTAATACCTTGTTGATCATCAAGAGGGGAAGTTGATTTTTAATTGACGTGGTTGCATCATGTTTCTATAAAGAGCCGTGATATAAGTATTGTTGTTTTTTACTTTCAAAACTTTACATTCTTATGTGGTGTCCACTTGTAGTTCAGAAGAAATACACTAGGAGATAAAATCTGCAAGATTTTATTTTTTTTAATAAAATATTATCTACCTATTTTATGGGTAAATTCTAAATCCTAAATTTGTCACAGTAAAACCTCTAAATAAAATTAGAAAGTACTGATATCGTTTTATTTTAGGAGGTATGTAAAAAAAATTGAGATATTTTTCCTTTTTAAATTATAAACTAAACATTTGAAACAATTGACAAGTTTTCTTTTTAGAAACATTAATTATTTTGAGAATAATATAAAAACTATGATGGATAAAAGATAAGCATATATATATATATATATATATATATATAAGACAAATATGGTTGACTAAGAAATAAATTTTAATTAAACTAAATCTTGATGGCAAAAATGAAAAATAGGTTTAGCTGACTTTAGCTGGACCTAAATTCACACTCGTTTTCTCTAAATTAAGATGATGATATATTTGTCCTCTAGAATTTGAATACATCAAATTTGCAAACATTCATCAAGACATATAAATACAGTATCTAACTTTAATAAAGAAAATATAATATCTAATACACAATGTTTTTTATAAGTAATTGTTTACAATTTAAAAATAAAAAAATAATATAAATAAATAATTTTTATTTTCTCTTACCTGAAATGCCAACTAGGACACCACGTCAAAAACTCACCGGACACATATCACCACTTTTATTAACCGATCCTATTTCACCACTTTTATTAACCGATCCTATTTCACCACTTTTATTAACCGATCCTATTTCACCACACAAATTTGGTCGCGACGGAGTCGTGACTTGTGAGGGTCAAGGTGCAGAGCTTCGTAAGGAGGGTTAGCCCTATCATCTTGTTTTACGAAGGGCAAAGAAGCCAAGAAGCAGCTGAAATCTCCGATGGCGCCGTCTTCCTCCTCGTCTCTCTCCTCTTCCTCTGATTCTTCTTCATCTACATCTTCACGTTTGGATCGCCGCCGTAGACGCAGGGAGAAAGACACCCTGAAGATCCGAAAGAAGCACCGGAAAACATCTAAGCGGAGGCGAAGACACCGTACTTCCGACGTTTCATCTTCTTCCTCGAGTGACTATTACAGGTATTTATGCCCAGATACTGGAGTCTTTTCATGTTCTATAATCATCGTCAGCTAACTCTCTTTGCCGTTTCTTTATTATGCCTTCAATTTACACGGACACTTCGAGTCCTGTTGTCTGCTTTTTTTCCCGGATTTCTGTAGTGACCTTGGTTATGTGACATGGAACTCCATTAAGCTCGGGAAGTTTTTGATCATTTTCTTTCATTACATTTGGTCGGAGGTTATGCTTTTGGCAATTGCGGTACCGGAGTCTCTTTGTTGTTCTCTCAAAGCAAATCTAGCCAAGGCATTGAGCCTGATTTATTTTAGAACGGCTGTATCGATTTAATTTATTCTCTTCATTTACTTAAGACGCAGGTAAGGCTTCTAATGTCATCTGGTCTTCTGTGTTTCTCCATTAGTGATAGCCCGTCCGATGCCGATCATCACGCGTCTAGCTATCCCAGAAAACACAAGCGAAGTGGCAAGTCAAAGAAGGTAGGCCATGCCGGTTCCGTTTTAGTTGTTCTATTCTTTTTCTTCTTCTTTTTCCTTCATATTTTAAATCCGGTACTGTTTTTCCCTTTTTGTTTTTGGCTCATGTCATCCCAGGAAAGGAGTCAAAGCAAGAGCCATGGGAGCAAACACCACAAGCACAAGGTTAAAGAGGTAAGCTTCTACTTCTTTGCCTGTTCTAGAACTTATTTTCTTATCTTGCACGTACAGTTGCTTCTTTCCTGTATAATAATTAGCAAGTATTCTGGGATCCTTATTATTTTTTTTTTGAGAAAAATAAGAAATTGGATTCATTGTATGAGCCCAAAAAGGGTAAGTACTACTAGGGAGGCATAGCCCAGTTACAAAATATAAATAAAATAACAAGGAAAGCCTGTAGGTGGTACCACAGGCTACTCTTATAATTTATGATTACAATCATATCGTTTTCTCTAAAAAAATATGGAAATACCCAGACAAACTCTTTTGTTAGATATCTGTTATCTTACGAGGTGCTTATATAATTTGCTGCCTGTTTTTTTGGTTTGGCTCTTTGAAATTGGAGCTGGTGTCTGTGACCTGGAAATGTCGCTTCATTGACTTTCTGGCTATTGTTTCTCTGCTGCGGGTGTCTATTGGCTATGGGAGCTAACATGTAGAAGGAGCAAAGAGAAAGGAGCAGCAGTCCTGTGCAGCTGTCTAAGGTTCTTTAAATAGAATACTTATAATCTAGTTTTTCTATCTTCTTGTTCTACAGCTAACTGTTTCATTATTCTTTCAGTTCCTAGGTCGACATAAAGAAGATGGAGTGCGTCGAAGTGCTGTGTCTGGTAAAAAGGTATGAACGTGAAACTATACTGTACAACCTAAGAGTCATATGGGTCAAGATTTGGATTGTGACCTTCTATTTCTTGCTTAGATTCTCTTGAAGCTTGAGAAGACCAAGGAGGACAAGCTGGCAGAAAATAACCGGAATGAGTTGCTGAAATTTTTGAATGCCAGTTATGATTAAAATGTTTGGGTGCTTGGTCCTGGCCATAGACGTGGAATGAGACACAGAACCCTTTTAATTGAATGGGGTCCTGGAATCCAACAGACTGTGCATGATGTTTGGGGTCTGTTGTTGAAGTTGTACATTTACTTTGCTTTTTCTCTATTTTTTTTTGTGGACATCAACCAACTTTGTCATTTAAAAAAATTTTGTATAAAACATTTCCTTCTTAATATATTTCTCTTATGATAATTTGAATTTGTGTATCTTAGATTACTGATTCCACTCGTCTTATTTTCTGTTATGTTATATACGTGACTATTGTGGAGCCTACCGTTTTTGCAAACAATACTGATGTTGATGATGACAGAATAGTCCCATATTGCAGAATTCAAAGCATGTCGAATAGTAGTGGTTCAAACTTGTGTTCCAAGTAGAACATTACAAGTTGCTTTGTAAATATAGAGTGAAATTTTCCTTGTTGTTTTGAGATTGTTTTTTGTGTGGCTTTGTTCTTTGTTGAATGTCAAATCTCTAAGATGTGGACTTCTTGTGTTTTATGTTTTTTTTTTTGGAGTTTTCATGCGTTTTAACAGACAAAGGCATGCATTTCCATGTAGTTTTTTCCTTATTGTACAGTTCCATCATGCAGCTGCTTCTACCATTTATTTATGTTCCTGATTATACTGGATTGTGAGTTACATTTCTCTTTTGGAATATTCATTTGAACAATAGTGCGAGCTGTCTGACTCGTCTGACTTCGGTTAGCAACTTGGCATCATCCTTGTTGACCTTTGTTCTGTGTATTATAGCAACGGTCTGCATTATGGATGTGCCTCAGTGGGTTAAATTTTGTTTTGTTGTAGACTGTATTTTTATTCAATATGCTACTGCTGGGTGGTCGCATACTAGTGTACAGATATTTTAAGAAGGATGTTACATTACAGTCCATAATTGTTGTAATTATGAACTTCAACGCTTAATGGACAAGTCAAGCAAGAGTATGGCATTATAAAGATTTTCTACGGATATAACTGGTTATTTATTCATATAATATAAGATTGAAGATTTTTTTGGTTCTTCAATGTGTTCAAGGTTTATGGAGGATTAGACTCGAAAGATAAGAGGATATCTTCAATGCTAATTCTACTGAAGGAGAAAAAAAATCTGATTTTTCTGGTGGCATAAAGTCTTGTGTGATTACTGGGAGGGGCACTTATGGCAAAGAAAATCTGATTTTGCTCATGATTTGATTCTCATTAATGGTAAGGATGATTGTGATGAGGTATCTATTCTTGGTTGTGGCACTAAGTGATATAGAACTCGAGAAATTGAATGAGGTCACAGTTCTGTTGCTGTACATTTACGTGGATTTCCCCCTAATTTTTCCGTGAGCATGTTTACCTTCAACCAATTTTATAATCATGTATTTCATCCATGAAAATTTTGTTTTAGACATTTCCGAAGTTGATGTATCTTCTTGTAGTTTGAATTGATATCTTCTTCAATGCCGCAGAGCTTATTGTTGTCGCGAGATTGATGTTCCAACGTGTCTCGTGGGAGAAACATTTTGCTTTTACTTCTCACTCAAGCATTTCTGCTCTATTAATGGTTATATAATAATCTATAATTTACTGTACTTTAAAGAAGTTATCTCATTTAACTCTTATTCCTTTATTTAACAGATTGTAGAATGAATAGCCGGATAATAGATGGAATAATAAGAAATAACTTATAAATTCATAGTAAGTACATAATATATAAATAATGTATATGAGCGTTGAGAAATAATCTCAGAATAAAATTGATAAGAAATTATTATTTAATTCTTAATAATTTGTACTGTGAGTTATGTTTAAAACAAACACAGTCTAGTCTTTAAGTTAATGGGTAAATTGGATACGGAACAAGAGTTTCTGTTTTAATTGTACTTATAGAAATCCTAATCCCTAATTAGTGCTTTTAACTTTTTACAAATTGCTAGCTGACCAACGATTAGATGAAGTTGGGATAACAAATGAGGTCCACAGACCACACGTGCCCACAAACGTACACAAAGGCCTCACGTGTCACAAACACACGCAAGCGCCTTATAAACGGCTCTGGATAAAAGCCCGGCAGACCGCGAGCGGGAAACCGGTGACACAAAATTTGAAGGGCGGCCTCAGGCTCTCACTCACTACCTTCTTCCAAGTCCCATCTCAGCAACACTAACCGAAGTTGAAAATAAGCATTTTTGTCTACGAATCCTGTTCAGGAGGGTCCTGAACTCATCTCCGAATTTCGTTGTTCACATTTTCAGATATTTAATCTTCTTATTTTTCAAGGGATAGCCTCAGAAATCTAGGGTTTTGGGCTCTCAGAAGTTTAGAAGGGTATGGGCAGTTCGCATTCGCCTCATTAATATGAACGACAAAGGAGAAGGAGGCGAAAGCGGTTCCAAATTTCAGTTCCTGCAGCCGAATCGCGATCTCGAGTCGAACTGGGAAGTTGACCTTGCCAAGAAGCTCGAAGATTACCTCTTAAAGATTTGCTCTGGAGAAATCACCAGTGAAGAAGATGGGAATTTATCTATTAATTTCGCTGAAGGTTAACTTTGTCTTTCTTCTCCTTTTTGCTTTCTCCTCCTTCCTTCCTGTGGTCTCCCTTTCCATAAAAAGGGTTTTTCTAGTATAACTTTCGGTGTATGCAGCTGCCCTTCTTATCCAAGGATCCATTCAAGTGTATAGTAGAAAGGTCGAATATTTATATTCGTTGGTTCTACACACCCTGGAGTTCATATCGCAGAAGAGGTAGTAGTTTAACTCTTTTGTGCTGTATCCTCAAATTTCTTTTAAGCTCAAGCTGGTAAAGATTGCATACTTGTGATTCTTCCCTTTTTCGTTGGCCGTGACAGGTTGGCACTTATCTCTCATATACATTTCATAATTGTGCATTTTTCGAAGTTTTAGTTGCTCTTTAGTTTGTGTACGCGGTTGTAGTGCAGAAAAGAGGAAGAAGAAGATTCTGCTTTTCTTTGTGTCCAGTTTTCTTTCGTTTCTAAGTTATTTTTGATGCACCTTCTGATGCCCCAGGAAACTCATTTTATATTAGTCGATTGTGTGTTCTGTTTTCCAAATTACAATATGCTATGGTTATTCTGGTTTTGGGTTGTGTAGAATGATACATGGAGATGGAGACTTAACTTCTTGTTTGGGACCTTGGAAGTGTCTCTTCATTGGCGGGGTTGAGCGGGTCCCTTGGCGACATTAAACCAGCTTTCTTTACAAATTTGTGTGGATTAAAATGCAATTTCTGCTGGAAAATTAACTCGCTTGATCTGTTTGTTATTTAATTTGGATGTGAGCCTTCTGATACGTGTTTTTTTTTTTTTTGAAAGTTGGTGAGCCTTCTGATTTTAAATTGTACAACTGATGGGTCTGGTTGGTTTGAGTAAGATTGATTTTTAAGTATTATGATGCATTTAACTACTAAAAGTTCCCTGCTTAACTGTTTCATGGAGTTTGTTTGTTTGGAAAACTAACCAGCATTAGGATTTTCATGTTACCGCATATCAGAATCTAACGTGGGATGTTGTTTAAGATAAATGATGGCAATGCTTTTGAGAAATGTTTTTGTTTTTGGCTTTGGGTGGTAGTTTGTTGACATGACATTGGTTCTAGATTTATTTAGCTCTGTTGCAGCATTTTTTTTCATTCTGTTCCTCAACTGTTGATATTTTTCGCTTTTTTATTTTTTGTTTTCTTTTTTAATTTGCATGAACAGGCAGGATAAGCAGGAGAACAACTCAAGTCAGCAGAATGAAGGAGAGGCTTTTGCATTTGGTGATGAGGAGAATGAGGAATTCTTAGGTTTAGATGAAGTGCTGGTGGAGGCTAAGAATAGCTTGGACGAGGGATCTGATGAAGAAGATGTAGCAAATCATTTCACGAAAGCCCCAGCCAATATGCTTGTGATGGAAGGAGATTGTTTGGATTCTGGTGGTGATGCCGGAGAATTAGATTCATATTTGGTACTATAGGTTTTGGTCGTTTTTTTTATTCTTGAAATGTTACTCCTTTCATGTATAGATTCATTGATTTGATGGCACCAAAGGAATTACTGAATTTTCTAGTGTTTGATTGCAGTTAGCCAGCAACAATCTTTATGAAGATTTTGTCCTGCTGGACCCTTCTGACGCAGGAGCTGTTTATAACTTTATTCAAGGGAGTCGTAGTGCGGGGCAGAACACTGGTGTAGAGGGTAGTTCAGTGAGGTTGAGAACTCATAGAAGTTCCATGTTATCTCCAGTTGGACGATCTGGGGGATCAGCACATAGATCAGGCAATGGAAAGAGGCCTGAGGATATCGTAAAACAAACTCCGGGGATTAATATAGGCTTTGAAACCAACAACAACAATTTTTGCTCTGAATCTCAGGAAGACTTTTCAAGAGGTAATCAACACCTTGAAAGAGAACCTGATGGTGATTATGCAGAGGTAAGGGATGATTCGGATGATGATGAAGACGATCCATGGAAGCCTTTAAATCCTCATGAATGTGGAAATTTAAAAGTTAAACCATTTAAAAAAGGTCAGTTACTCTTCTATGCCTCTGTTTCTGCCCTCTGCCTTGTTGTTTACTTCATTCTTTAAATTAGGCCGATTCGATTAATTTTTTCATGCAGGAAAACTCCATAAGCGCAGGATAAGTTCTATATGGCAGAAAGATATAACCTTGCAGTTTCCTCTAGCAAGATTGGATGGTCCTAAATGCCCTGAATTTGCAGAGATGCCGAAATTACGACCTGGCAATCTTGACAAACCACTAAATTCTCAATCTTCTCCACTCTATGAAAAAGTGTGTTTAAATGTTTCTTTTATTTTTAATATGTAATTATTTATTAAGTTCATTTAATAATAGGAGTTTCTTGTTGCAGTTGAGAAGCTCCCTTGTTTTGGGGGAAACTAGAACTGGTGCTGATTTTAATGGCTTTAAAGGTGGCAATGAGAACACGTGTGAAAATGATCTCCCTGATTTTGAGCATGATGATGTTGGCTTCCAGGATCATGTGTACATGGATGATGAAGTACCTCTACCCACTGAAAAGGTTTGTGTATAAATTTGGGATTATATTTTCAGTGGTACATTCTGAATGTAATTCCTTAAATGAAGTTGCCCATCAGGGACACTAACATAAAACATTGGCAATTATGCAGCAAAATGACGATAATTTTGATACCAATGAAGCTTTTGAGCCAGAAGAACCATGTTCTCAAGCAAGTCTTGAAGATCTTTGCCGCTCACATTTGGTATGATGATTTCCATTGTTATTTTAAGCTGATAAGTATTCTTTTGTAAATGTTTCATTATTTGTTTGGACTCTTTAGATCATTTTTCGAAACACTTTCCATTATTATTTGTTTTTATATCTTTCAACACGTTTCCGCATTTTGTGGGAGGATAATTTGGTCTTTTGTTAATTTGTGTTTGGGGCCTCATTGTCAGGGGTCATTAAAGGATATTATGTGTCTTAGTTGTAAAGGGTGGCAGATCCAGGATATATCTGTCATTTTTGTGGAAATTTTTCTAAATTGAATAGAATTTAGTTTTGAGTGGGCATTCAAACATTCAGCTTCCAATGAAATTTTTCTCGTGTTTTCTTGTGTTTTATCGTTCAACTTTGAAATTCGAGTATTCTTTCTTTGATTGAGACATCACCTTGGTATATCATTCATGCTGTAAAAAGAGTTTTTTAGATTGCTTGACTTGAAGTAAGTGTTATAGGTGGTTTAGCATCGTGGACATTGATTGTTTGGTCTCTCTTGGGTCATGAATGGATTACATTAGAAACATTGTCATATATGTAGCTTAAGCAGCCTTATTCCTTTTTTTTGTTTTTTTTAATTTATAATAGCTAAGAAAAGAAAGATGATAATAGAAATGGCTGAATCAGATAGGAAGGGATGAGCTGAAAACATTTTGTTGCAGTGCCACCACTTACCTTCTTGGCCTTTGTGCTAGTTCGTTTGCTTTTGGGAACATGATGCCCACTGAACATCATGATACAATAAATACCTTCAGTTTCATAAAAATGCTCCAAATGACAGTCTAGATGGGTCTTACGCCTTGATATCCAAGAAATTTTCATGGCTGAGTTGCCTTCTATAAGTAGCAAAGAATAGAACCTAGGGCATATCGTATGAGCACCTTAAGAAGTGCCCTGAGCTGTATAATAGTACTGTCACAATGGCTGAGCTGTACATATAATACAAGAACTGCCCTGCTGGGATCTTTTACCACCACCAATTGCCTATTGGCTGTTGTTGAATATGAGCTTTTGGTAATTCCTTGGAGGAGGCTACCATGAAACTGGCCACATTTTGCTTTGTAGGGCTAGGCAAATGACTAGTCTCCAATTTCCATGAATGGCTAAATTATTAATGTGTGGTTTGTTTTGTTTTGCTAAGCCCAAAAAGAATGGTCTGCAGTTTCATTTCAGTGGTTCCTCCTAATGAAGTGGCTTTGCCTCAAAAAATTCTCTCTGTTTCCCTCAATGGTGGGAAATCAAGTAAGGGAAAATGTGATCAACTGACTCAAGCTAGGGCACACATAACTTGCAGTTTGAGTCCTTTAAATATTGTTCTCTTGGAGAGTTAGCCAAGAGTGAGGTTTTGCCTTTTAGATGCATCAAAGGAAATCTTTGACATTTGGCAGAGTTGGGAGTTTCCAATAGTTGCCTTAGGGGGAGGTGAGCATTGGTCGAGGTTTTAGACTAAAACATAGTAAGAATCATTGTAAACATCAAAAGTTGGGTAAAGGTCGGTTAGAGATAGGTTAAAACTAGATTCCTACCTTAGACTACTACTTGAAACCCAACCCTGAATAAACCCAGGAGGAGGTTGAAAAATCAACCCTGTCACAACCACAATCTTCTTTGTCATGAACCCTTTCTTTTGAGCACCAATTTTTTTTTTTTTTGCTTGATTTGTCTCTTTGTTCTTTACAACCCATTTGATAAAAAAGCTCAAGAGTTGTCTTTCTATAGTTTTCAGTTATTGTACACCTCTTTTTGAATTGAAACTGATGCTTACAATTTTATCTTCATTCAACTTGATGCATTTAGTGCATATCTATAATATACTCGATACATTTAGTGCATATCTTTAATATACTTGAAGCATTTAGTGAATTGGATCTGAATGGCTCGGATCACCACAAAGACATTGGAATCCCCAGTGGGGATGAAATGGAGCAAGGCTATTAGATGTAGTGATGGACTCAAGCTTCTACCGTTATGCTTGGAGGAATAGATTGACTTTAGCTACTGACAGCCTTGGCAAGAAGCAGGCTTCTAATGGGAGCTTGACCACGGCTTTGGCTTGGAAGTTGTTCGTGTCTGGTGCCTTTAAAGGTTGTGAAGCATCAGATTGGAGGAAGCAGACAGAATCCATGTGCTTGAGATGGTGCCTTCAAAGGTTGTGAAGCATCAGATTGGAGGAAGCAGACAGAATCCATGTGCTTGAGATGGTGCCTTTAAAGGTTGTGGCAGGGTTAGGGAACCCGACTAGTTGCCCACCCAAGTAAACACTTTTCAAGAGTCTCCTTTTATTCAAACCATGGAGTCTCTGCCCCCTTCTATTATGTATTTAGTAATTTAGGAGGGAGATTGTTACGATTCAAATTCGTACTGCAAGGATGAAGAGAAATTAGGGTTTGGAGGGGGGGAAGAAAGGGGAAGAAGTAGAGCATTAGAGAAGAAGAAGACCAGGATGAAACATTATTTTTAAGTTTTGGAATTGTAGTCTCTGCTTTAGCCATGTAAAATGTAGGATTTTGGTATTATTCAAAAACCTTTCCTCTTTTGCACAAGTTCACTATAAACTTTATTGGTAAGCAGGATGCACTCCTTGCGAACATTGGTGAAACTGAGAAGCAAACAGAATTGGCTGCTCGGGTTTTGACGTGGAAGCAAGGAATTGAGCAAGCAATGGAAGAACAAGTAAAGTTATTCACTAATTTTTAGATGATTAATGGTGTATCTTTTCTTTTTATGTATTTTATGTTGCATGCGGTCTTATTTTTTTCCACAGGATTCACATCCTCCTTTTGACATTCATGAATATGGTGAGCGAGTCCTGGAGAAATTATCTTTACACAATGATAGTGGTGGTGTCATGTCTTTTAGGGATATTGTTTGTGGACAAGCAGATTATGATGTTGCAAGGACTTTCTCCGCCCTTCTGCAGCTGGTAATACCTTCATAACTAGTGTTCAATGAATCCTGTTGCTTCCTCTTTTCGATGTTTCATAAGGACCGTCTTTGTGGCCCATAAGATTTGGAACTCAAGGCTAATCTTTGTTCGTGGCCTTGAATCTTTCAGCTTTGGAGCACATTAAGAATAGACTAGCTTTTATAGACCTTTGTATGTTTGGCGTTTCCAGGTGAACAACAGAACAGTTGACATCAGGAGAGGGGATTCTGATGCAGCATCTGTTTGTTATACAGCTGAACATCCTTTCTCAGTGCAGATACTTGGCCCCAGCAAACAAGGAGTAGTGGAGATGCGCTCTGCCAAAAAGAGGATGAAATCACCAGTAAAGAGAAGTAACTTGCACAGAAATGCAGTGGAAAAACTTCCCACTGTCAGTTTGTTGTTATCTACTTCACCAGGAAAATCTTCAAAACAACCTAAAGGAAGCATATCTGTAAAGCTAGGAAAGGGCAGTTCAATCAGGTGTACGCCTGAAGGTAAAAGGAGGCGAAGATCTTGTGTGGTTGAACCCGGTTGAGCTACAATCTCGACTGCTCTGTTTGTAACCGTCTACGTCAGGTTAGGTTCGAGCATCTCGAATGTCTATGTTTTGGTTCTTCGAGTTGCCTTGTGTATCATACCACTCTCATAGTAATTTTCATTCTACTCACCACTTAAGTTAATGTCCATTGTAATGTAATCTAGGTGAAATCCTTAGGCTTAGCTGTATTTAGTGTACTACTATTGTAGGTGTACCAACTGCTTACAAATCCAGTGTTCAGTTATTGATGAAAATGAATCATTGTATCATGTATAAATAAAAAGCCTCTGTATCATCTTCTTGCTGTCCAAGATAATATGTGCCTCGATTGCAACTGAAAATGCGAACTGTTGTGTAAGTTATTTGCTTGATTAGAAATCAGATACTTGGTTCTCACAGAATCAGTGACGATGGTAAGTTGTCTAAGTAGTCATTCTTTGTGTTTCTAGAGGAATATTTCTTAAAAATAGTCCTTGAAAAAAAAATATATTTCAAGCACATTTCCTTTTACTGCCTATAATTTAATAATAGTAATTAAGAAAAGATTTCCAGACTTGCATTTGCACTACGTACGTGTACAGCTACAAAATTAACGTCGCACACAAGGTCGTTAATCACCATTAAAAAACTAGATCTGTTCATGTTCATGATAGCCGTATCATTACAATTAAACCCATAATCAGCAGTAACAGTAAGAGGGCCGTACAGACTAATGGAGAAAATTAAAATCAAGGCCCTTAATTAAAATCTTGAGGTACGGGACCGGAGCTCCGGCGATGTTTAATTCTCTTATCCGTCCAAGGCGTCGGTAATATCCAAGACCATATGGCAGAGCCTCTCGAACTGCTTGCCCTGCTCCGTTATGGTCGACGCGTAACCCGCCTGCTGCAGGAACCCGGCCTCGCACGACTGCGCGTCGGCGACGGCGGCGTTGACCCAGGCCTTGACGTCGGCGAAGCCCTTGGAATCGAGAGCGGCGACGGAGTCGTCGATCTGGTCGACAGCGTCGATGTAACGCTCGGAGCAGTCGGAGTAGCACTGGATGAGGAATGGGTCCTGGGAGGTCCGGGCCATGTCGGTGACTTTGGTGGCGAGGTCGGCGGCGTAGGCGGTGGTGGCCCTCAGCGCGATCGTCAGGAGGCCCTTGAGATCCGCGGAGTTGCTGGTGGGGTCGGACGCCAGGGTGGAGACGCAGAGCTCGTACTCCGACGTTTTGTTGCAAGTGAATTGGATGAACCCGGCGCCGGCCTCCGACCCCGTAGCGACGACGAACAGGTACTGCCCTTGAAAGCATATCATCATGGCGATGGAGACGAGAGGGAGGAGGAGCAAGTAAGAAGACGGGTAAGACATGTTGTTTTTAATTTGCAGGGTGCGCGCTCGGCTTCTTAATTAGTTTCTCTCTTCTCTCGATCTGCAAGGCTTGCCGTCCCGTACAGATATCCGGCGAGCGTGGAAATTCTTTATAGGCGAACAAGGCCGGGAACGAATTGATCGAATGGGGTAAGTAGTGCATGCAGAGATGAGAAATCAGTCTGGAAAGCGTTACGACGTTAATGTCGTTGCAGTTTGCGTTAGAGAGAGAGGAGTGTCGTCGTAGGGTTAGCCGGTGGAGAGCGAATTGCGTGGGATGTCGGACGCGATGAAGACGGAGGACCATTCTTTGACACAGAGCGAGCTGCTGTCCTCTTCTCGTTTTAGCTTCTAATTCAGTTCCACCTCATCCGTGTTTTTTGTTAATTTTAACTGTGGAACACTCTAATCGGGCCGGAGACCGAGTCTCGCTAGTTCGTACCAGCCTCGTGTCTAAAGCCATTATTATTTTGTTTTAATTTCTAGCCTTTAGACATTTATAGTCATTTTAATACACATGAGTATTATATATATAGGACACAATTTTGAACATTTTTTTGATTTTTTCCCCGTTCAGCTTGTTTAATGCAGTACATGACTCCCAATATATGTTAAAAGAAAAAACTTGAATTTGTCAAGAATTAAATCAGTACATGGACCAGGAAATCAAATTTTTGTCCACATTCATGAAATTAATTTATTCATTTCAGAAGGGACTGTAAATTATTGGGCGAGTACGTACTAGTGATCATCAGTGGAGAAGTTGTATAAGCTCTGAAGAAATGAGACATAACCCTTCTATAATATCGTTAGCATCACCTAGTGGAGACGACGACCGCCGGTCCGGCTGCTCTGCCAAAGCCTGTTCGCACATGGAAGCATCGAACACGCAAGAGGAAAGCTGAAACCGGGCGAGAACGTAGCTTTGCGAATCAAACGCTTGCAGAGAATCCCCAACCATGTTAACGATGTTGGCGTATCGTCTGGCGCACTCTGTGAGTTCCGTCGCCGTGACGTCGTCGGAAGTTTCGTTAAGGAGTTGCAGAACGTGAAGGCTGACGCCGTTTCCCTTGGCCAATGCCAGCTCGATTGAGATCCTCGCAAGGCCGTGATGATCGACCGCAAAGCTCCGGGCGTCGGATTCGAGCCAGCGGACGCAGAGATCGAAATGGGTCGTCCCTTCGCAGGCCTTTTTAATCGTAATTACCCCCGCGTCGTACTCGTTCTTCGGTGCTGTAGAGACGGCGGAGGCCGAGGATGGGAAAGGGTACTGGGACTGGAAGAGGACTGTGAGAAGAAGAAGCCATTTGATCATGAGGGAAAAAGCAATCGCCATTTCGTTCCGAACGTGACCGTTCGGAGTCCCGGAGTACCCCCTTTTAAAAGGTAGGAGCGTTGGGGTTCTTAATCTCTTTCATGACCGAGGGGATTATCAATGCGATTGTAGCTGCTCTCAACTTTAATTATTTTCTCCGCTGCATTAAACACAGGACGATCGGCGACGGCGCATTCTTTCTAGATTAATTTGCTACATTCCTTGTATAAAAGCTTTTCTTATTTAAATTCTTTTACTTTTAGCAGGCCTTTCAGTTGATAACTTGATACTCTTAAAGCAAAACCCTTCCCCGAAAGATGGGCACGATTCAGCATTCATGTCGCTGTCCTTTCACCCCCAAGAACAGTGAGTGTTTATGCTACTGGCCGCCTCTTTTATTAATCAAAACTATTAGGAAACTCCGAAGATTGTGAAAGATAGTGATTTGATTTCTGTATTTATTTAGATTTATTATTATAGGTGTAAATTGATTGTACTTAATTAGCATACTTAGGTTGATCAGGAATGGGGAAAATATGTAGTTAAAGTACAATCAATTTACGCCTAAAACAATAAATCTAAATATGTACAGCAATCAAATCACTATCTTTTGAAATCTTCCTATTGATCTTTCAAGTTTTCCAGATGGTATTTTTTTGTGGATTTTATTTTATATTTTGATTTTACAAAGCAAAAATTGGGTAGTTAGTTGTTCACCAACAGGGATTTCGAATTTCATTACCCTGGCACTTAATGAATTTTGAAGGACTTTGTTGGCAGAGATAAAGCAGCTGGTTTTGTTCGACAAATCATTTTAATCATTTTAATCATTTTAGTAAAGAAAAATAACCCCTTGAATTTAAATTTCTATGTTTTCACGATGTTGCATGGTTTTACCTGTTGGACGACCATAATTAGGCAACGTTTGGCAACGCTCTTTGATAAAGGACTTTTTCAAATTAACTCTTTAAAAGAGTTCTCTAAGAAAAAAAAACTCTTTAATAAAATAGATGACGTTTGGCAACGATTTACAAAATCAGCTCTAGTAGATTTTGTAAGGGTAAAGTTGGAAATACATTGCCAAACACTGCCTAAAAAATATGCCCGACTGACTCCACACGAGACGTTTTCGTCTCTTTGGAAGAATCTTATTTTTTGGCTCTTCCGAAGCGACGGAATTTGACTCCATCGAAGCGAACTTCACGATGGAGGAGGTGTATCCAAACATAAATTCTAGGTGCGGAGCCGCTTTTCCATCCAATAAGTGGCTTCAACGGCCCAAGAAGCGATGCCAAACGGGTCCTTAGCTTCAACCGCTTGAACTCTTGATGTATCACGTTTCTGCATGGTTTTTCTAGGTCAAAGTATTGAATTTCATGAATTGACATAGTGAAGTTGAAAGGAGGTACTTTAAGTGGCCTAGCTCTATTTTGAGAGTGTCTACTTCATGTATTTCCTGATTTTATTTTCAGGTTTTACATTGTGACATGGTTGCATAGATGGCGGTTTAGATAAGAGAAAATTTAGGGTTTAGGGTTTGCCCATAGAATAGGTAAATAATATTTTATTAAAAAATAAATTTTACATATTTTATCTCCTGAGTTTATCAACGCCACACATGAGGATGTACAATATTGGAGGTAAAAAGCTATAGTACTTATATCACTACTCTTAATCAGTAAAAGGTATTGGGACTGAATGAGGGGTGTGAGAAGAAGCCATTTGAATGGGAGGATAAAAGCAAACGCCATTTCGTTTCGAACATAACCGTTCCGAGTCCCAGAGTACCCCCTTTTATAAGGTAGGAGCGTTGGGGTTCTTAATTAATCAATTAATTGATTAACCTTTTCCATGACAGTGGTGATTAATTATGAAATTATCAATGCGATTCTAGCTACTCTCAACTTTAATTATTTTCTCCAGGTCGATCGACGATGGCGCAATGTTTCTAGATTAATTTGCTATATTCCTTGTATAAAAGCTTTTCTTATTCGAATAGTTTTGAATTTAGTAGGCCGTTCAGTTGATACTCTTGCAAAACCCCAATCCCGAAAATACGAAGAACTGGGTACCCGTTTATTATCGTAAGATCTAAGTAAACCCATTGGAGGAGGGAAATTCGTTTCCGAATTCAACAAAAAGGCGGAAGGGCCAATTGGGCCCATTAACACATAGATGTGAAGCTCTTCTTCTTTTTCCATGATAGAAATATAACCCTTTTAAGGCTTTTTTTTTTAAAAAAAAACATGAATCAATATATAACTAGCCACGAGAAATTTCATTCAAAGACTGGTAAATTTGTTGTAGAAAAAATTTAATGTTAAAGATAATAATTTATAAATGTTTGTGTCACTCAGGACTCAGGCGACAGAGATAGGATCGGATTTGTCTTAATCTTTGGATACACGAACTCATCTGAGGATGAGTTGATATCTAGATGGATAGTTAGCCGTAATATATAATAAGGTGATATTCATTAGGATTCTACCCGAGAGAGAAACTGTCGTGATCGATTAAAGACTCTGAGTCCTCCCATCTTCTGCTTCCCCTTCATTGGTTTTGAAGAGTTCTTCCTGTAGTTATTGATCAGAATAAATCGTAAACTGTGGCAATTCGAATATTCATCGATCCTTAGCCATTTAACACATCCTCTCAATCCCATCTCCTATAAATAGCCCCCGTGCCTTCCATCCATTTCATCCTCAATCAGTTGTTTTTGAGATCAATCCAGATTACTATCTAGCTAGCTAGTTAATTAATTTCTCGTGCTTAATATCAGCTACATTATCAAGGAGGAAGATGGCCGTGAAGGTGGGTGTCGCCCTTTTTATGATCGCTTTGCTGATCACTTCGGGAACAGCAGCTCGCGTGCCGGCGGCAGCAGTGCAGGAAGCCGATCAATCGCCACCGGCAAATATGGGGGAGGGTTTGGCTTGCCTGGGTCCCATACTGAGCCTTATTCCCTGCGTGGACTTCCTCCTGGGACAGCACCCCAATCCCTCCCCTGCCTGCTGTATTGATCTCACCATCTTCTCTAATTTGAGCCCACACTGCATCTGCTTGCTCACTGATGGTGGCCTTTCCAACTTCGGCCTCAGCCTGCCCAAAGCCAAGGATCTTCCTCAAGCATGCAACCTCAACGCTCCTAAATGCAATTAATTAATTGGTAAGCCGTTTCTGTTTCTTATTTTGCTTCCTTTGCTTAATTTTTTTCGGTTGGTTTTACTTTTCAAGAGCTTGTGTACTATACTAACGTTAGTACTAATGTACTGATCTGATTTCCAGGTTATAAAGAAGGTCGAGTCTTTGATTCACCTGGGCTATCAAACATGCATGCATGTGGACCCTTACGTTGTTTCGCTACCCTACTGCTGTTCTAGAGAAGATAGATTAGTTTGTTTTACCAATTAAAGTATTTATTTTGTTTTCTATAGATTAACTAGGTTCATGATTTACAAAGACTTGTGATACAGAAGGAAGGAAAATATAGAATTCAATAGTAAATTCATTTTGTCTTTTTTACTTTCCAATCCCCTCATTTTCATTTTTCTCTACTTTACAATGAGCAGTTTATTTCTTCATTCATTGGCTAAATATATCTGGGACATTTTTATGAGCTCGACTTATAATGATTAATACCGTACGTTGGCTAATTGGCTCTAACTAATTTCCATACGCTACCTAATTCGCTGTTAAATTGGTTATGTGATTAATTTCCACCACCAAAAAAAAAAAAAACAAAAACAAAAGGCTCCTGCAGAGCAAAGAGTTCTTATTTACGCTATATACGTATGTACAAACCAAAGACTAGCCCTAAAAGGTTTGATGGCAATTTGTTCTACTGGGTTTGTCGAGCTTGGTGCAGAACCCTGGAATGGGGCCAGTTAGGAACGCCCTCCTCCGCCCTCTCTCTGAAAATCGCCTCTCCTCTTTTTAGCGCTTCTTCAGCCGAATCCATCTGCTCCTCCTTCCACCCAACCACATCGTAGTTAATACCATCACCATCATCGTCATCATGAAGGTTCCCATCCGTCGCTTGCGTAATGGGCTTCCTCGTCTCCGCCACCTCAATCTCCGAAATGGGTGACGGCCTCCGGTCTTTGAAGTACTCGCGATAGTCATCTTCGGGCTCTGTTGTCTCTGTTCTTCTTCGGTGGCAGGGGCGTTTCTGCTGGAACAGAGGGTCGACATGGGAATTCCCCGCCGCAGTGTTCTCGATTTTGGGGGAAGATGAGTACGGGGTGGTTGGACGGGGCAACGTGGGTTGTTCCTCTTCCATGGTCGTCGTCTTCAGAGGATCTTTTTCCGCCGTATTCGCCCTCGCCGCCTGCTCCAACTCCTCGTCCTGTACAGTTAATATTCCCGGCGACGAAGATAAGAAACAAATTAGTATACAAATTAAGAGAAGAAGATAAAAAATCAAGAGCAGGATAATGATGTAGTGATTAATTATGGTGGGATCGTGAGAATGGATCGCCGGGTAGCCGGGTCCTACTCTGTTCCCTGTGCTTGCTGCACGCACCATTAATGGATAGACTTGTTTCCGGATTACAGAGAGAGACCTGCCGGAAGTACTTCCGGCTGAAACTATTCTCCACTGCATCTCAAACAGATCGGAGGTGTGAGATTTTCAGTTGCCGCCGATCAGTATTCACCGCCCCGGATATCATCTTGTTCCACCCCGATCGACAACTTCCTCAATTTATTATATTTCTCTCTAGTTTCAAAGGCTTAGACACGTGTTACAAAAAGATGAAGTGGCTTATGCTATAATATGCCACGTGGTTTCTATTCTCGGAAGCTTTACGAAGCGTCAGGAAGGATGGTGATGACCTGTGAGAGAGTAGGACCAGAAACAGGAGGTGAAAAACCCTTTTAGCCCCCATATATATATATATATATATATATATATTATTCTCCAGTACTATAATTACTATTTAGATGGGTTCCGCTCTTCAAAGTTTAAGATGCTATGGTTTTTATATTGGTAACTATGTGACACATATTGACATGATATAAGTGGCGCGTTCACAATTGATCATAATTCGTTGTTGGAAATATCATGAACTAATCCATCTTTGAATACTTTTCTACATATTAAATGACGGTTAATCTAAAAAATGATCATGCAATACAAATCTTTTACCGAGAATTTAGACAGTACTCCAACTACGTACCTATATATAGATCTCACCATGGTACAGTTGACTATCTTGCAAGGAATAATACCGTCCGCCACTAAAGCTCTGTGTTTTCTCCATAAATATATCCAATGCAGTACTATTACGTACGTGAGTGATTTTTGGTACGCGCGAAGCAGAAGAAATCGGTCCCAAACGATTGTATAATGGAAGGAAATCCAGCACTTAAGAAGAAATCGACGGATGCATGATAAATACCTTTCTTAATTTGTCAGCTTTGTCCAAAACTCACGCCATGGTTCACAGCGCACGGCAAGATATAAACAGATTCTAACAGCTCAAAACAAAAGCAGTAACAATATATATTAATCTTCGGTGTATTTGGATTCTCAATCACCAAAACATGGCAAAGTTGAGTTCCTCCGTCGGTTTTGCACTTCTCTGCTTCCTCCTCGTTTCCCACTTCGCTCTTCACGAATGTATGAACTTAGTAGTATTCTTCTTCTTTTTTTTAATTCCCTTATCCATCGCCTCAGTTTTTGTTGATGTACAATTGATTTGATTTCACCCGTTTATTAATGTTGGTTGCATGCAGGTACTGCAGTACTACCGAATGCTGAAGCAAAGAAGGGAAAAGGATTCTGCCGTGAGACATCTGATCACAAATGGGAGTGCGTGCTGCTGATCAGCTCTTTTCGTTTCAACACCTTAGAAGAGTGCCTCCAGAAATGTTTTCTTCCTCGCTAGTGGTGATTGTAATTTGTCATCTTTGGGAGTACCGAATAAAAAATTAATGCTGTCTCATGTTTAAGAGGGTCATGATGTACCAAACATTCAAATGAAATAAAATTAATTTTATTTTATATTGATCTCTTGAGTTTCCGGTTCTATTTTTTCTTTTTCTTCATTAATATTACCCACTCGTGCATTCCATATGAGTAGCAGTTACGGTCTGCACTAATCAACTGATCTAAATCGATCAGTAATAATATATAGGTGGCAAGTGTATCAATTGATCTGAAACTTACTTGGTGATCTTAACATTTATTTAGCAATTATATAGTACTACTAGAAAAATAAACTCCCTGGTTTTATTTTTCAGCTATAACCCAGGCCAATTTAATTTATAGCAAATTTGTATTACCAATATTTGAAGATATAAATATTCAAAAGGCTTTAATCTTTCAGCACAGAAAGAACTCAGTTAAGTTCTCATTTCAAAGGCAGATATCCAGTACTGGCCATTGGCCTCCCCCATACATACTCAAATGCAATCCACGTACGTTCATTCATGTTTTTTCAAATACCTATATATCAGGAAATGCAAGCGTTTATGACTGGTATTCTGCCATGACAATATTTCTTGAGCTTCCTTTTTCATAACGTTGACCCAATTGAATGTAGAGAAGGAATTAATCCAGACTTTACAAATTTGAAAAGTTTTTAGATATTAAGGGCACAGGATCCACTGGGTTGTACAGGCTGATCCGTCAAATTTTGACCATTTTGTTTAATATTATAAATTGGCTAAGGAGAGGCTAGGCTGTTTTTTAGACGATGTGATCATCAACTCAATAAATTTGTTACAGGGATATAACTGAAATGAAAGGAAAGAAGAAAATTTGCAATAAAAGGTAAATTAATTAACCAGAGAATAACGTACGTTGACTCTTAATAAGTGGTGTAACTATTTATAGTTAAAAGATGCTGCTTACGGTCAATTAGGAGGCATCTGGCAGAAGATTTCTCGAGAGATTATCATGAATCCAAAACTTTTAATGCAATTTATGGTTGAAATCTTTTGTATTAAATGAGTTCCACAACTAGTACCCCTATTTAAACTAGTGCAGATTCGAACAACTAGATCTCTCAAATTTTTATCGATCAAACAACAGATATTTGTAATTCCAGTGAGTCTAATTTTTTCAGACGCGCCATGGCTAACATGAGCACCACCCTTCGCTTTGTTCTTCTCTCCTGCCTTCTCGCTTCCTTCTTTGCAGTCCACGAATGTATGAAAGAATTCATCAAATTCTCTTTTTTCTTTCTCTTCGCTGGTATTAATTAATGCTTCTGTTCTCATGACTCCAGAGTTTTATTAATTTGTTCATTTTCGTGGAACAGGTACTGCAAGGCTCACTGCTGAGCCTGCGCCATTTTACCAGCATTATTGCAAGGAGACCCCTGATCACAAATGGTCGTGCTTGTTCAGCGGTGCTATTTTCAAGACTTTTAAGGAGTGCCTTGTTCTTTGCGTGGCTCATTAATAGTGGCTGGTGGTGGGAAGCGTGATCAGATGATCCGAATGTAACATACAATAATGTTTACTTTATGTGTGGGTGCACCAAAATGCTTAGTACTCGTTCTATGATAATTTAATCCTTAAATGGATGTGTTCAGATTGATTTTTGCCTTTCAATTCATTTTTCCCTGCATTTATCAGCTATATATATCTGCGATTCGATCCAGTACTAGATGACTCAGCACATGCAGAACTTCTCAGATAGCATCCCGACCGTGTGTTCAATGTATAGGTGGGACGAATTGTATTTAATCCTGGTAAAAGGGACCGTGAAAGGCGCGCGGTTTGGTTTCAAAAAGCAAAGCGAAAAGGAAATCAGAAACGAAATGAAACCACAGGCTTTGAAGGGGCATTACGATTAAGAATCTCTAGAAAATTCTGAATTACTTGCATCTTTTTCCTTACAAAAAGCAAAGCAATGGTGGGATTGTATCAGATATAAACGTCCTTGGTCTCTGCTGTTCCTGTAAGGAATGCTTGAGATTACGATTGCCATTTTTCCATACTCATAAATCTCTTAATTGGGAAATCTTCTTGGAGTATTAAGATTTTAAGATTGTGGTTATATATTTATATATATATATATATGCAGAGAAGGGCAAAACAGATGATAGTACTAGTGACAAGTGAGCAGGATATTTTATTATCAAAATTTCATGTTAGGAAAGGCAAAACATATATGAAATAAGCATGCACTTTGTGCATCCCCCCCTCACGCGCCACGCTAGAAATATTTTAAGAGTAATGCTATATATATGCGCTTTATTGTGCATGCACTTTGTGCACTTTCCCTTCACTATAGCAGTGGGACATTAAAATATTCCTTGTGTCCGTGAAGGGAGAAGTGCACAAAGTGCATGCACAGTTTAGTGCATATAATATTTTTCATATTTTAATATCCCACAACTAGAGTGAGGGGGAAGTGCACAAAGTGCATGCACTATAACATGCATGCATATAGTTGTAGGCAATTAAGTTCAACCCATGGAGAATGATCTCCTCTAAGAACACTTCTGCCATTCAACATGGTACAACACGGATTGGTTAGTTTTCGAGGTCTTTATGTGGTAAGCTCCAGCTCTCCATTATGTGAGAAACTGAGTTTCATGATACTCCCACATGCTGGAGTCCAGCGTATATTGGTCCGGTTGGCAGCCAACTTCTAGTGGCCAAACATGAGGCAATTTATAGAATCATATATAGCTTCTTGCCTCCTTTACCAACAAATCAAGTACTCCACACAAGTGCCAGCAGGACTATTACAACCTTTGCCCATTTCAGTAGTGTGGGAAAATGTAACAATGGATTTTGTGGCTGGTCTACCCCCTTCTAAAGGCTTAACCGTCATTATGGTAGTAGTAGATCACTGATCCAAATCAGCACACTTTGGAGCAATACTTACAGATTTTTTTGTTGCCAAGGTAGCAGATCTTTTCTTTTCATGGATATAGTGGCGAGGCATCATAGGTTTCCCCGTTAAATAGTATCAGACTGAGATCCAATATTTATGAGTTCATTTTGGTACAAGTTGTTTGAACTTAGTGGTACAACTCTATAAATGAGCAGTGCTAACCAGCAACAAACAGATTGACAATCTGAAGTGGTGAATCACGGCTTAGGGCAATATCTTCATGCCTTCACTCAAGAAAAGCCAACTACCTGGGTTTCCTTGCTTGGGCCGAATTTCATTATATCACGAGTCCTCAAGATGTCCCCATTTCAGGCTCTTTGAGTGGAATCCAACTTGGGGCTCTACTTCAATCCAAGCATTGGATGAAGCACTCATAGTTTGTGACAAACTCCTTTGCACACCCAAGAGAAACTAATTAGTTGTTCAACACCGAATGACTTTGAAGGCGAATGCTTACCGCTGAGAACTTCAATTTGAGGTAGGGGATCTGATGCTTGTCCGTCTACAACCCTATAGGCAGATTTCGGTTGCTCACAAGCGCAACGTACCACAAACTCACGAAAAGGTTTTACAGGTATTTTCCATTAACAACTAAAGTTGGTCTAGTTGCCTATAGAATTGGATTACCAGAAGGAAGTCACATACATCCAGTTTTCCATGTTTCAGCTCTCAAAACCTTTATTGGTACTGCTACTAATTTATCTAGGGACCTGCCCCAAACAGCAAGAGCAACAAACCAGTTGAAACACCGCTGGCCATTTATGCCACTGGGACCATTCTATCCAAAGGCAAACCTCAACCTCAAGTGCTAGTCCAGTGCCCGCTTGAGGAGACTTCTTGGGAGTCCTTTGACAACTTACGTGCTGCTTATCCATCACTTCACCTTGAGGACAAGGTGATTTTCAAAGAGGGAAGGATTGATACGACTATTGCTAAACAAGGAGACACTTCGAGGATTCTTCAGGGCACGAAGGAAACAACAGAAGATAATCTTATAGAAGAAGAGGAAGTTGTTGGAGAAGAAGATACAAGAGCCCAATGTAGGCATCCTTCCAGAAAGTCCAAGTGGTTGGAACACTATATAATCTAAGGGACAATTGTTTACAATAAATCTAGACGTTACAAATTTGAAAAGTTTTTAGAAGGTTTTTACTTCAAACACTTTACATCCTGACGTGGTGTGTTGCAGTTTAGTAAGAGATATGAGATAAAATCTGAAGGATTTTAGTTTTTTAATAAAATATTATCAACTTATTCTATGGGTAAACCATAAACCCTAGATTTTCTCCTACCTAGACCGCCAACTATGCAGCCATGTCAAGATGTAAAACCTTGAGGTAAAATCAGGAAGTACTAATATCATTTTAGAGATCAAGGACATAGGATCCTCTGGGACATTGCATACGCTGACCAAGTCTAATTTTGACAATTTTGTTTAATATTATGAATTGGCTAATGAGAAGCTAGGCTGTTTTTGACAATGCACGTGATCATCGACTCAATAAATTTATTATAGTGATATAACTGAAAGCCATTTCGGACGTCTAAAAATTTGTTACAGCGATATAGCCAAATAACTGAAATGAAAAGAAAGATAAAAATTTGCAATAAAAGGTAAATTAATTAACCGGATGATAACTTACGTTGACGCTTAATTAGTGGTGTAACTATTTATAGTTAAAAGATGCTGCTCACGGTTAATTAGGAGGCATCCGGCAGAAGATTTTTCGAGAGATAATCATGAATCCAAAAATCTTAATGGCAATTTATAGTTGAAATCTTTTGCTTTAAATACGTTCTGGTCGGGTATTGCCACGACGAGTACCCCTGTTTCAACTAGTGCAGATTCGAACACTAGATCGCTCAAATTATCGATCAAACAACAGAGAACTATAATTCCAGTGAGTCTAATTTTTTCAGACGCGCTCTAATATGGCTAACATGAGCATCACCCTTCGCTTAGTTCTTCTCTCTTGCCTTCTAGCTTCCTTCTTCGCAGTCCACGAATGTACGTATGAAGGAATTCATAGAATTCTCCCTTTTTCTTTCTCTTCGCTGGCACTCTTAATTAATGCTTCTGTACTCATGACTCCAGAGTTTTATTAATTTGTTCATTTTCATGGCACAGGTACTGCAGGGCTCACTGCTGAGGATTATTGCAGGGAGACCCCTGATCACAAATGGTCGTGCATGTTCAACGGTGGTATTTTCAAGACTTTTGAGGAGTGCATACTTCTTTGCAAGGCTAGTTAATGGTAGTTTGTGGTCGGAAGCGCGATCAGATGATTAACATACAATAATGTTTACTGTATGTGTGGGTGCACCGTCACTCAGAGAAATAAAATGCTTAGTACTCATTCTTTGATAATTTAATCCTTAAATGGATGTGTTCCGATTGACTTTTATGTTTCTTTTTTCCATTCATTGATCAGCTATATCTGCTATTCGATCTAGTACGTAGTTGCAGAACGTCTCAGGAACGCACGTGGATGGCTTAGGTGGTTTCTTCTCACACTCTTCATCCAGTTCCAGAACCCTTTTCCTTCAGTAGAATTATTAAAATTAAGAGCGGTGATATAAGTATTGTGGCTTTTTACTTCCAATATTTTACATTCTGATGTGGCATTGACAAACTCGGAGATAAAATCTGTAAAGTTTATTTTTTAATAAAATATTATTTACCTATTCTATGGGTAAACCTAAAACCCTAGATTTTCTCTTATCTAGACCGCCATCTATGCAGTCACGTCACAATGCAAAACCTGAAAGTAAAATCAGGAAGTACATGAACTGGACACTCTCAAAATAGTGCTAGGCCACTTAAAGTACCTCCTTTAGACTTCACTATGTCAATCCATGAAATTCAATACTTCGACCTAAAAAAATCATCCAAAAACGTGATGCATCAGGAGTTCAAGCAGTTGAAGCTAATTATGGTCAAAACCATGCAACACCGTGAAACCCTAGAAATTCAAATTCAAGGGGTTATTTTTCTTTTCTAAAGTGATTAAAAAGATTTGTCGAACAAAACCAGCTTTATCTCTACCAACGAAGTCCTTCAAAATTCATTAAGTGCCAGGGTAATGAAATTCGAAATCCTTGTCGGTGAACAACAAACTACCTAGTTTTTGCTTCGTGAAATCAAAATATATTAAAATACAAAAAACAAATACCATTGATCACGTCTGGAAAACTTGAAAGATCAACGGGAAGATTGCGAAAGATAGTTATTTGATTGTTGTACATATTTAGATTTATTGTTTTAGGCGTAAATTGATTGTACTTAACTACATATTTTTCCCATTTCTGATCAACCTAAGTATGTTAATTAAGTACAATCAATTTACACCTATAATTATAAATCCAAATATATACGGCAATCAAATCACTATCTTTCACAATCTTAGGAGTTTCCTAATTGTTTTGATTAATAAAAAAGGCGGCCAATAGAGTAAACGCTCACTGTTCTTGGGGGGGTGAAAGGACATCGACATGAATGCTGAATCATGCCCATCCTCCGGGGATGGGTTTTGCTTGAAGAGTATCAACTGAAAGGCCTGCTAAAAGCAAAACAATTTAAATAAGAAAAGGTTTTATACAAGGAATGTACCAAACTAATTACACCGTCGCCGATTGCCCTGTGTTTTGTGGTTTTATGTTTTTATTATCCCAAAAGAATAAACGAATGTTATATATATATATATATATATATATATATATATATATATATGAATATGGATTAGGTCGGATTTAGATTTTTGGACGGAAGAGATAAATGTAGAGACCAAGCTCAAATGTGGAAGAGCCTGATCATATATTCCTACCGTTGCGTGAGTTAAAATTTCTCTATTTTTATATTTTTTTCAGTTTTTTGATTCACGTGCTAAATATTAGGTACTTCGATGTTGTATATTGAATCATAGTTTCAGGGGATATATATTACTGGTGTTTATAACTTTATAGTCACTTTAACTGTCATAATTAATTTACTTGAAACAGTAGTTTCGTTCAACTTCCTAGTTGTGTGTATATATATACTTTTATTAAAAAAATTATATTTTAGTTCTAATGGGGCATTGATCGGATCGTCCTGTATTTAAATCATCCTTTTAGCCGGCAATTTCGTTTATCAATCCCAACATTGGGCCTATCTGTCAAATAATATTCAATGAGGCTGAATGGAAGTACTGATATCATTTTTACTCTAATAATATTGTGCAGTCCAACCATATGATACTTGTTGAACGGATAAATTTATTTTCTCGATTACTTAAATAGTTACTTCATCTAAATTCCATCTTAAGAATTCTTTGTATTTATCTTTCAACCAAGCAACGATTTATTAATTTGCAATTAATAAAATAAAAATGGCACGTAGAATATATATACACATGATTGATTTTCCTTTTAGAAATCTAAAATCTGGCACTGATGGACTGCGTATGTGATGGCTTTAATCTTTCTGCACCGAGAGAACCCAGTTAAAGTTCTCAATTCATAGGCAGACATCCAGTACGCCATTGGCCTCCTATACATACTCAAATGCAAGCTACGTCCCTTGACGCACGTTTTTTTCAGATACCATTCAGTAAATGTGTGTGTTTACGAATGGTATTCTGCCATGATAGTATCTCTCGAGCTTCCTTTTTCATAACGTTGACGCAATTGAAAAGTTTTTAATCCAGACGAAACAAATTTGAAAAGTTTTTAGAGATTAAGGACATAGGATCCACTGGGTTGTACAGGCCGATCCAGCTAATTTTGATGATTTTGTTTAATATTATAAATTGGCTAAGGAGAAGCTAGGCTGTTTTTTCATAATGTGATTATCAACTCAATAAATTTGTCACACTGATATAACTGAAAGCTATTTCGGTCGTCCAAAAATTTGTTACAGCGATATAGTCATATTACCAAAATGAAAAGAAAGAAATTTTTTTTCAATAAAAGGTAAATTAATTAACCAGAGGATAACGTAGGTTGAATCCAAAACTTTTAATGGCAATTTATGGTTGAAATCTTTGGCATAAAATACGTTCTGGTCGGGTATTGCCACGACGAGTACCCCTATTTAAATTAGTGCAGATTCGAACAACTAGATCTCTCAAATTATCGATCAAACAACAGAGAACTGTAATTCCAGTGAGTCAAAATTTTTCAGACGCGCTCTGATATGGCTAACATGAGCACCACCCTTCCCTTTGTTCTTCTCTCTTGCCTTCTCGCTTCCTTCTTCGCAGTCCACATGCACATATGTAAGCATGAAGGAATTCATCGAATTCTCCATTTTCTTCCTCTTCGCTGGTACTCTTAATTAATGCTTCTATACTCATGACTCCAGAGTTTTATTAATTTGTTCATTTTCATGGCACAGGTACTGCAAGGCTCACTGCTGAGCCTGCGCCATTTATCGAGGATTATTGCAGGGAGACCCCTGATCACAAATGGTCGTGCGTGTTCAACGGTAGTATTTTCAAGACTTTTCAGGAGTGCCACGTTCTTTGCACGGCTCATTAATGGTGGTTTGTGGTCCGAAGCGTGATCAGATGATTAGAATGTAACATATATACGATAATATTGTTTACTGTATGTGTGGGTGCACCATCGCTCCGAGAAATAAAATACTAATTAGTACTCATTCATTGATAATTTAGTCCTTAAATGGATGTGTTCAGATTGATTTTTGTGTTTCTTATTTCCCTTCTTTGATCCGCTATATATATCTGCTATTCGATCCAGTACTAGTTGACTCTGAACATGCAGAACTTCTCAGACACGTACGGCATCCATCCCTTGTGTTCAATGTATTGGTGAGACGAATTGTATTTAATCCTGGTAAAAGGGACCGTGAAAGGCGCGCGGTTTAGTTTCAACATGTTCATAGTGCGGTTTAGTTTCAACAAGTCGATAGCCCTACGAAAGGGAAATCAGAAACGAAATGAAACCACAGGCTTTGTAGGGGCATTACGTTTAAGAATCTCTAGAAAATTCTGAATTACTTGCATCTTTTCCTTGCAAAAGCTACGCAGTGGTGGGATTGTATCAGATATCAACGTCCTTGGTCGCTTGAGATTACGATTGCCATTTTTCCATACTCATAAATCTCTTCATTGGGAAATCTTCTTGGAATATTAAGTTTTTAAGATTGTGTTTATATATATATATATATATATATATATATATAAACAGATGGTAGTGACGAGTGAGCAGGATATTTTATTATCAAAATTTCATGTAATGAAAGGCAATTGAGTTCAGCCCATGCAGATTGATCTCCCGTAAGAACGAACTCCAGGGAATTGAAATTTCCTTTCATTTTGTCAATTGAAGTGAATGAAAAATTCTGCAGAAGATTCTCTCGACATTTTATTTAGAGTCACTGGGTCAATCGCCTTGGCTAAGTTGATTGCATCCATATCTTTGGCCCTTCTCTGCTGCCTCTGCCTCTCCTGCTATCTTCTCAACCAACGTAAGAACGATATCTTCTTTTTATCTCTGTTTCTTCAGGTCTTCCTCAATAGCTCGGTTCATTAATTGACTTGTTTTCGTTATTGATCTCGGGTCTGTCAAATATTCAATGAGGCCGAATGGAAGTGCTGAGAATATTGTGCAGTCCAACCATATGATATATACTAGTTGAACTGATGAATTTATTTTCTCAATTCTTTCAATAGTTACTTCATCTAAATTCCATCTTAAGAATTCTTTGTATTTATCTTTCAACCAAGCAGTGATTTATTAATTTGCAACTAATAAAATAAAAATAGCATGTAAAATATATATACGCATGATATATTTTCCTTTTAGACGGTCCCAATTGAAATCTAAAATCTGGCTCTGATGGACTGCGTATGTGTTGGCTTAAATCTTTCAGCACCAAGAAAGCCCATGTACTTAAATTAAGTTGTCATTTCGAAGGGAGATATGAGGCCAGGCAATTGGCCTCCTATACATACTCAAAAGCAAACTCCGTACGTTCATGCACGGTTTTTCAGATACCTATCAGTAAAGGCTAGCGTTTATGAATGGTATTCTGCCATGACAATATTACTCGAGCTTCCTTTTTCATAACGTTGACCCATTAATTGAATGTAGAGAGGAATTAATCCAGACCTTACAAATTTGAAAAATTTTTAGAGATCAAGGACATAGGATCCTCTGGGACGGTGCATAGGCTGATCCAGTTTAATTTTGACGATTTTGTTTAATATTATGAATTGGCTAATGAGAAGCTAGGCTGTTTTTGACAATGAGATCATCAACTCAATAAATTTATTACAGTGATATAACTGAAAGCTATTTCGGACGTCTAAAAATTTGGTACAGCGATATAGTCATATAACTGAAATGAAAAAACAAGAAAATTTGCAATAAAAGGTAAATCAATTAACCAGATGATAACGCACGTTGACGCTTAATTAGTGGTGTAACTATTTATAGTTAAAAGATGCGTTAATTAGGAGGCATGTCGCAGAAGATTTCTCGAGAGATAATCACGAATCCAAAACTTTTAATGGCAATTTATGGTTGAAATCTTTTGCATTAAATGCGCTCTGGTCGGGTATTGCCATGACGAGTACCCCTATTTTTAGTAGAAGGTGGAGCTTAACATCTTCAAAATTCAGCAATACTCTTCTGTCTTTCAATTCTCGGTCGCAATCGCCATGGCGAAGTTGATCGCATCCGTCTCTTTTGCCCTTCTCTGCTATCTCTGCCTCTCCTTCTTTCTTCTGCACGAGTGTAAGAACGTGAATTTCTTTTAATTTTATCTAAGTTTCTTGTGGTCTTCCTCAATATCTATGTTCATTAATTGATATTTTTCCTTTATTAATTGATCTCAGGCCGCGCTGCTGCTGCAATGGCGGAGGAGATCATTGAAACAGCAGCAGTGAACCCCATTGAAGCATTTTGCAAGAAGACGCCCGACAACCAATGGCTGTGCGACTTTGCTGGTGTTTTTTATAAGACCAAAGAAGAGTGCCTTAAGTTCTGTATTAATCGCTAATTAAAGGGTACTGCATATACCCTGCACATTCAAATTTCCCTAGCCGTCTGCCGCTAATTAATAAAAGCATTTTACTCTGCAGTTGATGAAAAGCATTCCCGTCTCTATATCCTTTGAACTGCTTCATAGAAGCATCGTCTAATGTGGATGGTAATAGAGGGGAAACCCCAGCCCCTTACAAACAAATTAAGTAGAAGTATATATAGAGGCCATTAAGGTTTGTACATGTATACTGTGAATATGTCCTCTTTGGTCTGCTGGAAGTTTTTTGTAGTGGAAATTTATCATATAAGCGAAACAAATTAGCCAACTGCACGAATCATTAATTGTCGTGCCCATAAAAAAGTCTACTTAGATATGCATAAATCAACTGCTCATTGTAAAGTAGAGGAAATTAAAAATGAGGGGATTAGAAAGTAAAAACTACAAAATGAAGTTACTATTGAATTCTATATTTTCCTTCTGAATCACAAGTCTTTGTAAATAATGAGCCTAGCTAATCTATGGAAAACAAAATAAATACTGTAATTGGTAAAACAAACTAATCTATCTTCTCAAGAACAGCAGTTGGGTACAGTCCACATGCATGCAAGTTTGATAGCCCAGGTGAATCAAAGACTCGACCTTCTTTATAACCTGGAAATCAGATCAGTACATTAGTACTAACGTTAGTATAGTACACAAGCTCTTGAAAAGTAAAACCAACCGAAAAAAAATTAAGCAAAGGGAGCAAAATAAGAAACAGAGACGGCTTACCAATTAATTAATTGCATTTAGGAGCGTTGAGGTTGCATGCTTGAGGAAGATCCTTGGCTTTGGGCAGGCTGAGGCCGAAGTTGGAAAGGCCACCATCAGTGAGCAAGCAGATGCAGTGTGGGCTCAAATTAGAGAAGATGGTGAGATCAATGCAGCAGGCAGGGGAGGGATTGGGGTGCTGTCCCAGGAGGAAGTCCACGCAGGGAATAAGGCTCAGTATGGGACCCAGACAGGCCAGACCCTCCCCCATATTTGCCGGTGGGGATTGATCGGCTTCCTGCACTGCTGCCGCCGGCACGCGAGCTGCTGTTCCCGAAGTGATCAGCAAAGCGATCATAAAAAGGGCGACACCCACCTTCACGGCCATCTTCCTCCTTGACAATGTAGCTGATATTAAGCACGAGAAATTAATTAACTAGCTAGCTAGATAGTAATCTGGATTGATCTCAAAAACAACTGATCGAGGATGAAATGGATGGAAGGCACGGGGTCTATTTATAGGAGATGGGATTCAGAGGATGTGTTAAATGGCTAAGGATCGATGAATATTCGAATTGCCACAGTTTACGATTTATTCTGATCAATAACTACAGGAAGAACTCTTCAAAACCAATGAAGGGGAAGCAGAAGATGGGAGGACTCAGAGTCTTTAATCGATCACGACAGTTTCTCTCTCAGGTAGAATCCTAATGAATATCACCTTATTATATATTACGGCTAACTATCCATCTAGATATCAACTCATCCTCAGATGAGTTCGTGTATCCAAAGATTAAGACAAATCCGATCCTAACTCTGTCGCCTGAGTCCTGAGTGACACAAACATTTATAAATTATTATCTTTAACATTAAATTTTTTCTACAACAAATTTACCAGTCTTTGAATGAAATTTCTCGTGGCAAGTTATATATTGATTCAATTTTTTTTAAAAAAAAAAGCCTTAAAAGGGTTATATTTCTATCATGGAAAAAGAAGAAGAGCTTCACATCTGTGTTAATGGGCCCAACTGGCCCTTCTGCCTTTTTGTTGAATTGGTAAACGAATTTCCCTCCTCCAATGGGTTTACTTAGATCTTACGATAATAAACGGGTACCCAGTATTTTGGGAAAGGGTTTTGCAAGAGTATAACTCAAAGGCCTACTAAAAGCAAAAATATTTGAATAAGAAAAGCTTTTATACAAGGAATGTCGCAAATTAATCTAAAAACATTGCGTCGCCAATCGACCTGTGTTTAATGCAGTGGAGAAAGTAATTAAAGTTGAGAGTAGCTGGAATCGCATTGATAATTTGATAATCACGACTGTCATGAAAGTGGTTAATCAATTAATTGATTAATTAAGAACCCCAACGCTCCTACCTTTTAAAACGAGGTACTCTAAGACTCCGAACGGTCATGTTCGGAACGAAATAGCGTTTGCTTTTTCCCTCCCATTCAAATGGCTTCTTCTCGCACTCGTTCCCTTTCTCTTCAGTAGAATTATTAAAACTAAGAGCGGTGATATGAGTACTGTGGCTTTTTAGTTCCAATATTTTACATCTTGTGGCGTTGACAAACTCGGAGATAAGGACATAGGATATACAGGGTTGTACTGGCCGATCCAATCTAATTTTGATGATTTTGTTTAATATTATAAATTGGCGAAGGAGAAGCTAGGCTGTTTTTGAAAATGTGATTATCAACTGAATAAATTTGTTACAGTGCTATAACTGAAAGCTATTTCGGTCGTCCAAAAATTTGTTACAGCGATATAGTCATATAACTGAAATAAAAAAAAGAAAATCATTCGCAATAAAGGGTAAATTAATTAACCAGGGGATAACGTAGGTTGAATCCAATACTTTTAATGGCAATTTATGGTTGAAATCTTTTGCATAAAATGCGTTCTGGTCGGGTATTGCCACGACGAGTACCCCTATTTAAATTAGTGCAGATTCGAACAACTATATCTCTCAAATTATCGATCAAACAACCGATCTCTGTAATTCCAGTGAGTCTAATTTTTTCAAACGCGCCTCATGGCTAACATGAGCACCACCCTTCGCTTTGTTCTTCTCTCCTGCCTTCTCGCTTCCTTCTTTGCAGTCCATGAATGTATGAAGGAATTCATCAAATTCTCCCTTTTCTTTCTCTTTTAATGCTTCCATTCTCAGGATTCCAGAGTTTTATTAATTTGTACATTTTCATGGCACAGGTACTGCAATGCTCACTGCTGAGGATTATTGCAAGGAGACCCCTGATCACAAATGGTCGTGCGTGTTCAGCGGTGGTATTTTCAAGACTTTTGAGGAGTGCGTCCTTCTTTGCAAGGCAAGTTAATAGTAGTTTGTGGTCGGAAGCGCGATCAGATGATTAACATACAATAATGTTTACTGTATGTGTGGGTGCACCATCACTCAGAGAACTAAAATGCTTAGTACTCATTCTATGATAATTTAAACCTTAAATGGATGTGTTCAGATTGATTTTTATGTTTCTTTTTTCCCTTCATTGGATCTGCTATATCTGCTATTCGATCTAGTACGTAGTTGAAGAACGTCTCAGACACGGCATCCTGCCCTTGTGATCAATGTATTGGAGGGACGAATTGTATTGTATTTAGGAGTAATGAAATGCGCACTCCGCTGTGCACATCTTATCCACATCCGTACATTTATGGCACCTCATTTCTTACAACCAAGCAATGATTTATTAATTTGCAACTTGTAAAATAAAAATAGCATGTAGAACATCTATAAACATGATTGATTTTCATTTTAGATGGTCCCAATGGAAATCTATATCTGGCACTGTTGGACTGCGTGTGTGATGGCTATTCGGGACCCAAAACATTCATTGAGCCACCCATAAACCATTCCATGATGTTATTACACATGTGTTCATTAAAATCGAGTATCCTTTTGTAGAAAACTTTGACGAGGAACTCACTCTGGCTTTCATGATCGTGGGTAAAGTACCTTTTCTGCTATGCTCTTCTTTATTTAGTGAATGAGAAACAATGTCAACCTCTCTCACTTAGGGATATTGAACAGGTCGGATATTGAACAGCGTAGCAGAAAGTCCGAAACTTAAAGTCGAATACTTAAGCGAATCAGTGTTCTATCGTCAGTCCTGACGAGCAAGAGCCATCTCGTGAGGCTGTGACAGAGGAATCCTAGAATTAAAGCGGAGTTGTTTTCGAATTAAATAACGCTTTCAACGTTTAAAACAGTCAATCCGTCAGAACTTTTCAGATGGAGGAATTCACGCTTCGGCTCACCCGAAGGAACTTTCTTAAAGGTTTAAAACCAACACGACGCAGAGAAGCACACGGGATCGTATCCCTCTGGTCGGACGCGGGGTAGAAGAGTGGCAGTGGAAGCGGCGGTTCGCATTCTTTCATGTTCTAAGGCAATTTACCGTTTGTGAGTCATTCGGAAAAAACGAGGTAGTTTTTTATCAGTAGATTTGGAAGGAGCAATGGAGAAAATTGGAGGTAAAAAATAACAGAGAAAACGGGAATGGAGATATACCCATTTCAGATCTTTAAGTACCGAGAGTATTACAAAACGCTTCTGTTGCTTGTCCTTGGCCATCGGCTTCTAAATAAGCAAGGGCAAGACGAGACGCCGGAAGACCCAGAAATGGATTACAAAAAACGGGCACCGAAACATGAAAGAAAAGGTTCCGAACAACAAACAGAGCCACCAAAATGGTGTTTGCTCTCAGGTAACCAAGTAGATAGGCATGGAGGAGGTGGAAATCCTCTGGCTGTCCACATTGAGCTCTCTGAGGTTGAGATACGGGAGGTCGAAATCCCCCTTTTGAGTGGGGTAAAGCGTACCGGCGAGAGGGCCGGAGGTGGGCCTGCTGGTCCGACACGGGGTGCTGAGGCCGCTCTCCAGCGAGTAAATGGGTCCAGAAATGGCTCGATGCGAGTACTGATCAATCGCTCGTCTCCTCGCAAGCGTCGGCCTTTCCTCGTTTCTCTTCCATTTCCAGAAGTGGAGAGCGTTTCTCCACCATTTCCGCTTCTTGCTCTTCTTGGACTCCTCCTTGGAGATGGGCTTTTGCAGCTTGAAATGGAGGGCATCGACGGATCTGCTCTCCCTCTTGTGCCTCCTCGCTTCTTCCAGAACCTGGAAACAAACGACTGTAAACGTAAAAACCAGTAAATCGAAAAGGAGAAATGCACAAGGGTAGACGGGAAAAGAAAAGGGAGGGGGTACCTGAAAGTAGTCCATCTGTGGGTCGAAACCGTAGTCGCTGAAATGCTGCGGCTCTGGCATCGGAAATATCGGAGATTTGATCGACATTGCCGGCCGCTACCACGCTAACTCTTTTCCCTCTCGCCTTTCCCCTTTCTCTCTTCTCCTTTCCCCCTCCGATTTAAGCAGTCGTTTCACTCGCGAAAACAGAGAGAACGCAGAGAAAGAAAAGTTCCGAACAGAAAAAAAGAAACAGAGAAGCAGCACTCTCTCTCTCTCTCTCTCTTTCAGGCTGGAGTAATTCGTAGTGGGAGCGTTTAATTCTGAGCCAGTGGTGGTAGCCCACGAAGTCCAGATTACCAATTCGCCCTCCCGATCTAGTTGTCTCTGTCTCTCCTATAACGGGAGTCTTGGAGTCTTCGACCCAACCGAAGCTACGAACCGTTGCTTCAGTGTCTTAAAATTTTTTTTGGCTTATATCAGAACGTTTTCCGGTGTCTTGGGCACTGGACTGCGCACTACGACACCCTCATCGGGGGGTCATGACTCATGAGAGGTCGTCATCCCCTCTCAAATGGCAGGCCTGCGGCTCAAATTCAATCCAAATTGGTCTCTGTTCCGCGAAAACGATAGTGGGTCTGGCTCTTAAAACTGGGAAATTGAACCTCTCCCCCAAATCCCAATCCATATTACTTTACACAGTGATAAAAGAAAACCTGAATTGACCGACGTTATGAATTGAAGGCGGTATAAAATCGGCGTTATAAAGTCGGGATGCTGCTCTGGGTCGCCTCAGAGAAGGGAAGGGACTAGGGAGAGAAGGAAGCACATGGAGTGTCCGTCGGTGGAGTAAAAGTAATCAAGTGAAAGACGCTCCCACGCTCCATAATTAGACCCTCAACGTGGTGTGTCCACGCGCCGTTCTGAATATTTTTTACCCAGAGAAGTGGGAGCCCCATCGCCGTGGATCGCCATGGGTTGTCGTAGCTCCGCCGCTGCGTCTATGAGAAATGACATTAGACAGGTTCAAATTAGATGGAGCTACGGACGGCATTGAATGCGCGCTGGGCCTTCCCGTGGTTTCCAAGCTTGGTCAAAGATTTGGTGCATTGATATTTGCATGGTTTTACTCGGGGTTGGATCTCTATGGAACTTTGGCTCCTGGCTCCTGAATCATGTATTATCCCAAGAAAAATTTTCTATGCTTCACCAAATTCCGCATTGACTACATAAGAATGTGATATGAGTGGGTAAATTATGTAATTTCTGCATTTCTCCGTTACACAATACAGTTGAAGCATTGACTATTTGATAATTTTAGCATGTAATGACTTAAAGGTCTTTGAGTGAGTTATATACATAATAGTTGCAATTTAAAATTTCAGAGATTTTTTCAGACAGCTAAAAATGTAGACACATCTGAGACTGAAAGCCCAGTAGCCCCAGCAATCGTTCCGGGGTCACCTGAATGGACTCAAATTTGTAAGAGGTGTGTCATGTCAGACTTTTAGACATAAAAGTTCGTTCTCCCCCCTCCCTTCCCTCTTCTTTTTGTTTCCCTGTGTTCGCTCCCCTTCCGATCGAAATGGTTGTTGGGCCGGTCCGCTTCTATAACACTTCCTATAATAGGGCAATTTTTCGAGCTCATACATTGTTCACTTATGCTAAATTTTTTTATATTACTCATTATTGTCAATTAGAATTTAAAGTAAGAAAAAGAGAAAATTCCTATCATAATTGGGTAAATTTGATGTTTACTAGTCGAGAGTCTGAAACTATATTTTTCTAATAAAAGGACCCTCTGATTTTATAAGTCAATGTCTTTTTTATAAGAGTGGCCACATGTATACAATGACTTTTACTGAGTTTTTACAGCGTCCTCATAGGCAGTCCTATAAAAGATAAAATATAAACTTTTTACTTATTTTATAGAAAACCTTAAACCCTAAATTACCAACTAGACTGCCAAGAAGACAACTACATCAGAGAAAACCTCTCATGTAAAAGTATTGATATTATTTTTCTTTGAAAAATGATTTCAATACTTTAATATTTTATTGTGAGGTTTTATATCGTGGCAGTCCTCTTGGTAGCCTAGTTGGCATTCAAGATAAGGTTTACAGTTTAAGTTTCCCTATAAAATTCATAAATAATTTCTATTTTATTTTTTTACTGAGGACTACCAACGAGGATGCCACGTCATACTTTAAAAACTCATAGTAAAAGGTCACAATAAGCGCATCACCACTTTTTTTCTTTTTATAATTTCAGTTATTCTTTCGCTTTGTGCACGCATGGCGCAAGTGTGATGCATACTCATGGGAGAACGTGGATGTGAAAAAAAAAAATAGGCAATCCAGGTAAAAGATAAAATAGGAATTATTTTTCTATTCTAAAGCCTGAACCTTATAACTTACCCAATGCCAAACACTTCAGGAGTAAAATCTTACTTTAAAATGTCAAATTATTAATATCATTTTTCAAAAAAAAAAAAATCTCTTAATCCATGTTACCGAGCCCGAAAAGGTTAACAAAATGCGTGTCACACAGTGATTTCTAATTTGTATTTCACGTCACATCTCCATATCAACTCATCAACCACAAAAACTACGTCCGATTAGTTAGCTCCAATGACTCGTATTCGGTCATCGTTTCCATCATTGACCGACCCCCGAACGAACCCTCTCAAGTCTCAACCAAACCTCACTTGTTCAAAAGTTTCGTACTGAATTCGTAGCATCTTCTTGCTAATAGCACCGCCGCCTTCCTCGAGGGGTTAGTGACTAATAAATTATTCAACAAATCCCATAACAAACGGCGATGGTCCACTCGTACACACCACTTTCAATGTCCCGATTTCAGCGTGACACGGGAAAAAAATTAGACAAAAAAAAAGAAAAACTCGAGAAAGATAACAAGGAGGGAACGTTCCTCTCACCCGCGCAGCTTTTGTCGCGGCGCGTACTTCCCAGTCAAAGCGTCAAAACAGTGGGGTTGTCTTCCCTCGAGACTCTCCGACTCACGCCGCACGACTCACGAGTCGAGCGTGGACATTGCCGTCCTTCCGTGGAAGAAAAACTAAAACAATACTCGGAAAAGTCAGCAACGGCGTTCTTCTTCTGCTGCTACGCTCTTTATTCTTCTTCTTCCTTCTCGTTACCTTCGCGTTTCTCACAGTCAGTCTGCGATTACGTGTGGGAGGGAGATTGAAGAGAGAGACAAGTACGTCGTCCGTCCAAGTTAAAGCCTTTTATTTATGTCGTTGTCGCCGACTCCCGATCGGGACGCAAGTAAGGAACCTGGAAACGCCATCAATTGACTTGACGAGGAGTGGGAGCGAGTGGGAGCGAGTGGGGACTCGAGGTACCAACCAAACCCAATATCTCTGAAGCTTCCTTCCCCTGCTCATACCTTTTCTCCACAATAAAAACCTACCTTCTTCTTCACTTTGCAGAGCATCTCATCTCCTTCTCATCTCCTTCTCGGTCTCGATGGACGACCTCAACATCGACGCCCACGGCCGGAGCTACACGCACGACGCGTCTAACTATGAGCTCAGCGGGAAGATCATGGTCAGTGCTATCATCGTCCTCTTCACCGTCCTCCTCTTCATCCTCTGTTTGCACGTCTACGCCAGGTGTTTTCTCCTCCGCCGCCGCCGGGAATATTCTCTTCGTCGCCGCCGGAGAGCCCGGTTCGTGTTCGTCGCCGAGGGTTCCCCTTTTGTCCATTCCCAGGGCCTCGACGCCTCTGTCCTCCGCTCCCTCCCTTCCTTCGTCTACTCTCCCGACACCCATAAAGAACCGCTAGAGTGCGCCGTCTGTTTGTCCGAGTTCCAGGAGAAGGAGAAGGGGAGATGCCTCCCCAAATGTAACCACAGTTTCCACATCGAGTGTATCGATATGTGGTTTCACTCTCACTCCACTTGCCCTCTTTGCAGAGCCGCCATTAACTTGGAAGCCCAGCAAGAAATTGCAATTACCATCGAAGGTGAGGCCGATTCGAATCAGACGGCCTCGAATTCCGGCTTCTGTGAATCGTGCCGCCATCTGGACGAAACGGCTCCTTCCTCCTCCTCCTCCTCCTCCTCCTCCTCCTCTTCGTCCTTGACTTCCGATTCGGCCCATTCCTCTGTCGATCCCTCTTCCTCAAAGACGAAGCCACAGGGTTTTAACGGCATAAGGTTGGAGGTCCCCAAGAGAAGAAGCGAAAGCTTCACCAATCTGGAATTGGAGCTGAGTCTGGTTTCGCCTGGCGGCCAGGGTCTCAAATCGCCTGGTGGTCGGATTCTTTCGCTGAAGAGGATCCTGAATAGAGAGATGAGATTTTCCCCGACCGCGCTCTCTTGCGCTTCTGGACCCGGAATCGATCTCGAACGAGGAGGAGAAGAGCAAGGAGTTCAGCCTCAGAGGTGAAGCGCGAAGTCGGCGGTAAATTCCCTCCGGGAGTCGATTAGCGGAAAGCAGGCGGGCAGCGACGGGATTCCGGAGGCCAGCCGCCTTCTGCGACCCATAGAATCTCAACCGCCGTTCAATTAATGCTAATGTAAAGACGAGACAATAAATCTTCGTATTGATTCATTTTTTATTTTTACCGGGACTTGTATATTGAATGAAATGAATGTCACGTGAAAAGTTGATCGATTTTCTCTGTCACCTTGGCTCAAACAACTGCCTCGTGGTCCATGTCCTTAAATTCTATAAGTTCATAACTTACACGTATATAAAAAGAGTATATTAAATTTGTATTTTCTGGCATATGGAGGCCCACAAGTATGTGTAAACGGAGCTTATCAAGTCACGTAAATGCTTAACTGCAAAAAGTTCAATATACATTATTATTGCTTTGACTTCTAAGTGATTATTGTAATTCACTATAAATGGATTTGCTACCAAAACCAATCAATGTATGAACCACCCGCTCTACGGTACTCAATCGTCACCGAGTCACGGCCCACTCGTTTGGAAGTGCTTCGTCTCACAGTCGTCTGGTTCACTCGTTACCTGACAAAATGCGGATCATCAGGACTCTGCTTTTCTCTCTACGCGCGGCAGGCGTAGGGAGTGGAGTACCCTTCTCGGCTGCCGTTGCGTGTACATTGTCGCCGTCTTTTTGAAAACCAAAGAGAAAAAGGCAGAAGCCTGGTCCCCAAATCAGTCCGCTCCATGGCACTGCCTCACCACCTCCCAAAAGAAGCAGCAGCAATCATCACTCCCCTTGATCCCATTAACTATACCCAAGTAATCTCCCAAGTCCCTCGCGTTTACCTTTCCTTTCTTCTTCTTCCTACATTGTGTCATGGATGATCCGCACTTGGTTTAGTTTTAAATTCCTCTTTTGTGATTCACTTAGGAAGTCGAAGAAGAGAAGGGTATTTCTGTGCGTAATGGGAATTCTTCTGCAAATGAGATACCTCCGCCGCCCCGGGTTCCTCCTCCCGTAGGCGAAATAGTTAAAAGATACGATCCGGATTTTGTAAATCTTGAACGCGAACCGACGATTACCTCTATTTTGCTTGTTTCAGATCTTCTATCTTTTCGGAGACGTGACGACCGGACCGGCCTATAGATTTGCTGAATGGTTGGAGTCTGTCCGTAAACGCAGGGGGATGTTTCGCTCCTCTGGATTTCCCAATCGGCCTCCCAAAATAGAGTCTGTAGCATCGAGATCTCTCTCATTGGAACTGCAAAGGTCTGGGTGTTTCAATCATTTACACTTGTTGGTTTTAAATCTTACTGCCCCTTAATACTCATCAGATTCGAATGCTCGTTGTTTTCCCGTCAGATGGGTTGGTATCATCAAGTAAGTCTCCTAGAGTGTATATTCCCTTTTGCAGTGCAAGAGAACCAAATTCTGATTCGTGCAGCGCATCATCTTCAGAGCAGACTTCGGAAATAAGTTTGTGGGAAAGGCTCGGCAGATCCGCCATGGTAGACATTGAGTCAAATGAGTTCTCGTGGTGCAGACTCTCGTCTTTACACCATACTGAACATAGTAGTAGCACGGAGCAAAGTGAGGATGAAATGAATAAAGCACTCGAGGTACATGTTACAAAATACTCTTTTCCTAATGTCTCCTTAATCTGTGTAGGTTGTCTCCTAGATTTCTGTTGGTTGTCTCCGATAAGTAACTATACCAAGTTAATTATGGGCATTGGTATTCAATGTCAGGAAAACTGATTTTATTATTCAGTGTATCTTTTTTTTTTTAAAAAAAAATGACTACGCAGGCACACAACCCCTTGGCTTAATTGTCTAAGATCCATTTACCCCTTCCGACAGAGTAAAGATTTATTGCAGATAGAATACATGTCTTTTCTGAGTGCACAATATGTTCTTTTGACCAAAGTTCTGTTCTGTTGGATGGATGCAGGTGACTGTAAATTCTGGAAAGGGTTGTATTCTTTGCCTTGTTTAATAGGTCCGAGAATGGTGATCCTTTGCAAAAGGAAGCTGCAGCAGTAGTAAAAGTATCCTCATCACGGATGGCCACTCAATCGGAGCGTCTGGGATATGAACTTGCCAAGTGGCTAGGCGTCAGAACACCACAGGCGAGTCTTGTTCAAGTATTGAAGTTGGATTTATTTTCTTTTTATGGGGACAGACCTGAGGTAATCCTGGTATTAGACCTCAGCGTGATTTGTCAGGGCCAATCTTATTGCTCCTAGCCTTTCAAGTCAACCAAGATTAAATTTGTTTCTTGTCATACTGGTCAATTTAGAACTTGACCAAGGCAGACATGTCATCTTTACTTGGTCACTTGGTTTAGTGAGAGTTCCAGAGTCAGTCTGAACAATGATGGGGTTTTTGAGGGAAGGCTCTGTGCCATCTGGCTTGTTCTCTCTAGCTTACGCATAGTCCGCTGTCTTCCTCTCCGACCTCCTTGTCTTGTTTTGATCTCCTTCAAATGCTTAATAATAGTTTCTAAGGAAAATTGGACAGTGGTTTTGTTTGGGAATGATGTGATTGGAACTATTTAAATAATAAAGCCACTTATTCAGTTGGGTGGGTGAATGAATTAACAGATCAATCTGACCTGCTGATCATGGACATTTCAGGCTAGAGTGATACATAATTCTAGCTCTGAATGGCAAGACATCAAGGAAGCGGTAGAAAAGGCAAGAGAAGTTGCGGTGTCAGAAGGAGATGAAGTTGGTGAATTGACTTGTTCAGAGCTATTGGAAGCCCTTGAAATGAGCCGATGCCTGCTTCTGATGAAGTGAACTTCTATCTTCTACTGAACAACTTCATATTTTATCAACTCAAGTTACATTTTAAGAAGGATGAATTATTTTCTGCAGCTATGTTCATGGTTCACCCCTTGCAGAAACTCCTAAGGCCTTTGACACAAAAGAAGCTGCAGAAAGAACTGCTTCATCCCTTGGTCGTATTTTGCTGCTTGACCTTGTTATCAGGAATGAAGATCGACTCCCCTGTCGTCAGCTTGGTTGGCGGGGCAACTCAGCCAATCTACTATTTGCAGATAATGCCGATCCTGCACATATATATTCCTTGGAGGAAGCTTTTGATTCTTCATTGCGAAGTTTCCGTCCTCGAGTAATTCAATCTCTTCGGAAGGAAAGGAGATGCATATCAGTCGATAGCAAATTAGGGACCTCCAGTGCTGATACAATATCTCAGAGCACCAATTTGTTCATGCATTCTCCGAAAGGATCCCATTTTAGCATTGAGAATCGGTCATCGAATGAATTGAAATCTAGTGTTTCTCATATTGTGGCAATTGATTCTGGAGTTCCTCGACGCCCCCCTGCTGGAAAACGCAATAGCGACCAGACCAATTTTCCCAAGTTGGTTGAGCTTCTTATCAATAGCTTAGAATACTCAGCTAACCTCCTATATGAATTTAGTGGAGGGAAGATGGGTTCTCCTGAGACGGAAGAGGCTGCACTATCACCTGACACTGCTGCCATAGTCAATGAATTCCGAGCAGGATTTCGCGGGGCTCTCAGAGACTTACAAGGATTTCACTTGTTCCTACTCACAGTTTACCAAAAACTTGATAGTCTTTTACGATCATTTATAGCTATAACTAGTAAGAGCTCTTCAGGAGATTTTGAGAAAGAAGGAAGTGGGAATGAATCAGCTGGACTTGGAATAAGTTACACCTCCCCTGTTGGCAAGGAACATGCAGAAGCATGTGAAGCTGAGGTGAGTAAAGCAGGTTTTAAGGCATCTTTTTCATGCAGAGAAAGCCTTGAGTCTGCTTCGCCACTTTCCCGTGAGCATTGGTGTGGAAAACATTCTAAAGGAGGAGGGGATCCTAGGAGCTTGCGCTTGACAATGAAGCTACGGGACTTCAACAAATATGCCAAGGTTTATATATTCTTAGCTATTGCAGATATCAAAACAACTGTTTCCCTGATACTTAGCATAGTAACTCTTTCTTTCAGGTGGATGCGGAGTTGGCTAGAGATTTGGATCAGTGGAATGAGATGCTAAGAACAGATGCAGTTAGACTTTGCCAGGAAAACAACTTTAATACTGGATTCTTTGAAGGGAATGATAATAATAGCGTAGTTGACGCTTATGAACTGAAGGTAATTCTGGCGAACTTATTGGTGGCTATCTATTTAGGCCTGCTAAAGTTAAATTTTTCCCATATTTACAGGTTAGACTTGAGCACATTCTTGAAAGGATCACCTTGATATCTGATGCTGCGAATATGGAAAGACCCTCAATGATTACGGGTAACCTGTTTATAGGTGGGGCCCTTGCTGCAAGATCTGTGCACACCCTGCAGTACTTGGGAATCACCCATATACTCTGCCTTTGCTCAAATGAAATTGGACAGTCAGATTCACAATTTCCTGATCTTTTTGTGTATAAAAACTTCTCGGTGAGGATTTTGTTTTTCTGCTGGTTGAGGTTTTTAAACGCTCTTTACTGTCAAAACAGTGGCTGCTTCTGTTTCTTAACAAAGTGTCAACTTTTGGCTCTCATGTAGATATATGATCATGAGGATGCAAGAATCAGCAGCTTGTTTGGTGAAGCCTCTGATTTTATTGGAGATGTTGAGCGGCTGGGCAAGAAAGTACTTGTCCACTGCTTTGAAGGGAAAAGCCGAAGTGCAACTGTCGTTCTTGCATATTTAATGTTGAAAGAGTTAGAGCCTATTCAGTACTTGTGGATATGTATCTAGGACTAGGAGAGAATGTTATTCTGACGCTCTGATGCCTTTCTTCTTCTTCTTCTTCTTCTTCTTGTTTTGTGTAACTTAGGAACTACACACTTCTGGAGGCTTGGAACACTCTAAAAAAGGTACATCGCCGTGCTCAGCCCAATGATGGTTTTGCAAGGTGCCTGTTAGACCTGGACAAGAAACTCCATGGAAAGGCTTCCATGGAGTGGCAGCAGCGAAGACCATCTATTAAGGTATGTCCCCTATGTGGGAAAAATGCCGGTTTGAGTACTAGTTCTCTTAATCTGCACTTGCAAAAATCACACAGGAAGATTTCATCAGGGAGCATGGATAGTGCGATGACAATGGAGATAAAGAAGGCTTTATCTGCCCTCAAGATCAGCCGCAGCAAATAGTATTAGCCCCATCCAGAAAGTCTCTCTTTCAATTATGGATGGATTTGATCAGTGAGGTTGGCATGTTGTATCTATGCATGCACATGTTATTGTTGTAAAGAAACTAACCAAAAAATTGTAGCAAGTCACCAAGAACAATGGGCCAGTTTCTTTAAAATATACTATTAGTCTTGTAAAGTATATTTGGTTGAAACTTTCGACTGCATATAGCTTTGATCTGAGTTCAGTGCTTCTTCAATTTGTTATTTATTTGACGACTGCTACGGAAGCATGGAGTTAGCTGTTTTATTTTTAAGACCTGCAACAAGGCAGTAGTTCTGGGATCAACTGAGAGTCCTTTCTCTGTATTTGAAGATGCCTTCAGCATGCGCTGCTGGAGCAACGGAGAACGCCGGCCGATCTAGTTAATGCCCCAACATTTCTGGCGTCCCCAACTACAAATGCTTGTTGACGGTTATAACCAGGCCTAGCAACGCGTCGACCACCTGTTTGCAAAAATTGGGCTCCATTGAGGAAGATGTCCGTTACTGATTTCCAGTTCCACCCTTTCCCGTCACCTTCTCGCCATGTTACCTGTATTTTTAGTTTACTCGAAGATGAATCAAACCTCTCAATTCTCAAAAGAAAAAGAAATTGAGAAATTGGATAGATAAGATACCTCTTTCTTGCCGGAATTCGGAGCTACAAAAAGGTTCGACTGGCTTTTGATTCTGGGATTCATGCTTCCTCCGATGGCGTACGATCCCCAGCCTTGGTAGAAATTGTTCGCAACGTGAGCGTACCCATGTCTAACCCTGCAAGCCATGGCGACAGGGAAGGTCTCAGCTAAAGAAAAATGAATTGTCTGCAAATTGGAAGAAGACGAGTGCAGATGAGTACTCGACCTGGGTATGCGTTGATTAACGTTGGGACCAAAATGGTTGAAGAGGATAGACACTTTCATCCTCTTGTCCAGCACGAACTGGTCCTCATGCCCAAGAAGCATGACCTTGTCATGGTTCATAAACCTGTTGTTTGAGATGGTGACGTCCGTGGATCCCCGGGTGACATCGAGAAGCCCGTCGTGGCATTTGTACAGAGAATTATGATCAATCCAAACCTTAGATGATCCGATGAGTGTAATGGCGTCTCCGTCCAGTGCCCCCATGTTTATCACCCCCTTGGAACTCAAAACAGGGCCCGGAATTGGCTTTTGACAATGGTGAATGTGAAGGCCGTGGATGATTACATTACTCACCTGAATATTTCACAGTAGAAAATCCAAAAACCCAAAACATAAGTTTCTCTCTGTATACCTGAACTCCGAACAGAGCAATTGCGTAACAGAGACCAAATTACCTCGTAGAGCACCAAGCAAGAGCCGTGGGCGATCTGGACGTTCGCCCCGCGCCCGTCGATGACCGTGAAACTGCTGACCAGGAGGGGTTTCTGAAGCTTTATCAGCATGTTCTTTCGGAACGAGATCCAAACCTTCCCTCGAATCGAAGTCGCACCGAAACGCAATGTTCCGGGTCGGGGATTTACCGGATCGTCGCCGGGGTCCGTCACGACGTAATGCCTCGTCCCTCTGCCGACGTTGTTCATCATCTTCCCGGCGTAACCCACCGAGCACGTTGCCAATCGTTCCCGATTTCTGATCCAGTTCCGGTCTCTCCTCCAGCACCGGTCGATCACGTTCATCTCGGAGGCCCTGGTGGCCTCAATCGACGTCCCTGACAGCAGAAAAAGGAGAGAGAAAGCTAATAGCAAAGCAGAACCTGCGGAAGGAGCCATGGCTTACCTTGAAACTGTAGCTCTGAATGAGGAAGTGATGGGAGTAACGAATGAATTTATAACTGAGTCTGGTCGGCAAAACAGTTACGAAGGTTTCGAGAGGGATCGTTTGAGAGTTTCGGACGCGTAGAGCTTGAAATTTCAGTCCGGCTTCGGAATTTCTGGGTTTTAATGGCGAGTTCTTGCGACTTGAGAGAGATTAATAAGAGAGCGAGAAGCAGAGATATGAGAAGTATCAATTAGATGTTCATTTATGTGATTTCAGTTTCAGAAGTTTTTGCGTTAAAATTTGGATTACGAAAGGCGGGAACTGTTTTAATTTTCTCTTTTTTTTTAATGCCCTTGGTTTGTTATAATAAGATATAGGTGTTAGGAGATGAAGATTGAAAATTTTCAAAATATGTAAGACTATATTTGGTATTTTATACGTATTCGAATCCTTTTGAAAGAGGTAACGGCAAGACCGGACTGTGATTTTATGAGTCTAAGTTTCTGAGTCGGAGAGCCGATCAAAAAAGAGAAGAGGCCACGCAGGTTTTCGCTCGAGAACTACGATGATATTATTCAAAATCCGCGACAGCGTTATGAACTTTCTCGCTGGAAGCTGAACGAGGTGATCAGCCTTCTCTGCTTTACTACTACATTTCGTTGACACAAGAGTTCAGAATTTACTTTATTGTGCCTCTATTTGAAGTCCTATATGTGATTTGATCATTTTACCGACAATGTCTGTTGCACGTTCCAGATAATCTCGACCCGCGGCTTCTTCAATTGTGGAAACATAAGAAGGTGAAATTGAAGACAGTTATATCGGCCATCAGCTGGATGCTTTGTGATTTTTCTTTTTCTTAGTTGATTTTAGACTTCTGTGTGTAATTATTTCAGACGGAGATACTAAAGGCGTTGGGCTCGAGTGTTCTGATGCATTCACGGCGATCTACACTGAATGACTGTATCTCTTCTGAAGCCTTCCTATCGATTGAGGAGGTGAAAGAAGATTTAGTAACTCCTGGAGTGGCTGAAATGCGAAGTTCGGAGTTTCAAAATCGTAAGATTGGCAGCCGGAAAGCCTGCGATGTCTGGTCATGATTTGCAGACAATCTGCGTGTCCTCCGTTCCGGTCAATGCGGCTTGCAACCGGAGCAAAAGAAGACGAGAACGTCGAGAACTAAGAAAATTGTGCCCATCCTTGCCAGCGGTCTAGTTCTAGCGATTTCGCAGCTGGTGAAGGACAACTTGAGTGCTGGTGCCTAATGACTACATCACTCTGCAGCTCAGTTCTCCCACTTCTTGGTCGACAATACTTGAAATGGACGAAATCAGGATCCAAGGGAGGAAGGTTGTAAGATCGCAGATCATTCATTATTCGTCAATTTCGTTCACAAACTACTTTTTAGGTATTTTCCGTTCTTAAGTCATTGTTCAATTTCGTTCGTCAATTGTTTCGGTGGAAGAAAGTTAACCCCATATCTCTTACAGAACCGATTTTCTATTGCTGATTTACAGTGAATTTTTTCGGAAATGCTTCTGTTCTGATTCTGACATGGACTTCTATTCTGATTCTGACATGGACTACCTTCTCCTTTAACGCCAAGATTCTGAAATTAACTATTAACTTTATCATAATTGTTTCTTTGTGTGGAGGCTACATACCTGCCGTGACAGACAACTCCTATGGAAAAAGATGGATAAACAAGAGAAATCGATAAGTTTCAACTGTTATTCTTTAATCTCAGGAAGTTGAGGACCCCGATTCCGAACTGTAGGGTGCGGATCTCACCGTGGAATCATCATATAGGAAGGTCTCCAACGTACTCCCCCCTGTATATCGTGCTCTGTAGTCGAGCTCAAGACTCACAGCTAGCACCAGAGAATCCGTCTTGAATTGTACGTAAGAGAATAGAAACTCCAGGTTCGTATTGTTTCCACAGGAAACACCCTTTCATTACGACCTAATGCAATTGGTGACCTGGCAGCGCCTGAGTAATTTTCAGGCACGCGGGTACCTTCTAATATAAAGGGTAAGGGTCACGAATGGCGTCATAGAACCCGATGTTCAATACATGTATAAGGCATGCTACGCTGCTGCATACAATCTAGCTGAAGGGAAGCAAGTTTACCACTTTGTTTACAAATGGTAAAGTTGCTCCCATTCAACTAGACTGGGTGTATTTGCCTTAGTTTACCACTTTGTTTACAAATGGTAAAGTTGCTCCCATTCAACTAGACTGGGTGTATTAGCCTTACTCTAAGAGTAATTTATAGATTCCCAAAGGGTGTAGTACTAATAACTCTTAACAATGTGGGACTAGTAACTCTTCTATAACTCTCTCTCTTCATTCAATTATTCTATGTACTGAACTTTCAATGACAAATTATCCAGAATGGACCCTACGCCCATTAGTCATTTGTAATACAACTTAATCTCTTTGATTAGAGCAGCCAACAAAAAAAAAGAAGTATAAATTGATCTTTGATAAAATAAATAAACCTAACAAGGGTTCCCAAATGTTATTCTAACCATATGACATTTTAATTTTGTTTTAATAAAAAATTAAAGCAACATTGTTATCACGATTCTGGATTATTTTGTTAAGGTATGTTACGAAAGAGATGGCGCACCTGCCCGCACACTAACTGGTTGAGCATAACGGGATCCAAAGCTTAAGCCATACGGACACGAAAGAGACCCTTCGTCCCCTTATGAACCGTCCGAGAGGAAAGGGGAGGGAGGGGACCCCGTCAAAGAAGGAAAATGCAAATTAATGCCTGCCCAAAAATTTCCTAGTTCCGAAACCGGACCGTTGCAAACGGGAGTGGCAGAGGACTCAGGCGCAGAGCCATTTGATTTTGAGTACCGAGCACTGAACACGCTGATGAATCTTTTGGGGCTTTGGTTCCTTTCACGTGTTATCACAGTCAAGCGGTTTGGCTCCGCTTAGTTAAGGCGCCCAAATATGGATGCCCTTAATTAGAGTGGGGTGTCCTATATTTAAATTTCCAAAAAATTTGAACTGCTAGCGTTGGAGAACACCTCAGTTCAAAGCCAGGACTTGTGAGACAGACTGACCCACAACCATAGAGCTAGGTAGTGGAAAGTTCCATTACATCTTCCAAACTTGATTTTGGAAAGCCCTAAAGAACTTGAAAAACGCAATGAACAGAGGAAAGCAAACGACCCCATTGAGCTCACTTTGAAGAAGGGTACATCTCATACGTTCAACACGGAGGATTTCTTTGCATGATTTCATCTTTTTTAAACATCTAAAACAAGCTAAGCTTACTAGTGTCTTACAAGGTTAAGTTGATTTCGTCTTCTACTCATCAGTAAACGGACAGTGGAAACAGTAAGGTAGCTGAAGATGAAGGGGATTGTGGCGGCGGCAGCGGTGGTAATTGTGGTGGCGGCGAAGGCCAGAGCTGAGCATTCTTGACCCTTGATATGCTTGTTAGCACCCCTAACGGCGTGACGTCCCCGGTCACCGTCACCTTCTTCGCTTGAAAATCGATGTTGAAAGATTTCACTCCTGTAAAACATCGTAGATAGCGTGTAACTGAGTTAAAATGAATAAATCGTGTGATAAAAAAAAAAGCATTGATAGCCAGGGACAAAATCCAAATCTCTCATTGGAACTTCCGAGCTTTGTCGTCTATCTCTCTATAGTTTAATCTGATGAGTATGTTATTTAAAAAAAAAACTGAGAGAATGCTCTCATGTGTAATCAGTCAACCAGTTCTTTTTCAAATGATCAGGCCGGTAATCCTCTGAAGAGTATTTAAATTTGATACATGGGTCGCTGTAAAATTAATGAGACCATGTGCCACTGAAGGCATATAGCTTAGATTGGAAGAAGCTCTAAGCTCCAGTGGCTCTTGTCTGTGAAAATAAGTTCGAGATGAGCAGAAAATCAAACTTAAGCTAATTTATAGAAGAGAATCAAAATATGGAGACTTGAAAATTAAGCATCCTCCACTGTTCTTACCTTCCATTCTGGAGATATGTTTCCTGACTTTCATTTCACAGCCCTTGCAGTGTAGAGACACCCTTAAGACCACAACCTGCAAAATGATATCTCTGCATGATCAGCAACTAAATCCCAGACAGGCAGAAACAAAGAGTTGTTATAACAGGAGAAAGGGGAAAGAGAGACAGAGAGAGACAGAGAGATAGAGAGAGAGAGGGGGGGAGGGAGATGGAGGACCTGTTCACGTTGCCTTGGGGGAGAAGCAGGCTTGAAGACTTCAGATGCTTCCGCTTTCTTCTTGATGGGTCGAGGGAGTACCAGTCCTTGCTGGACTGGGACCAAAGCAGAAACAGGGTCGAAATCGGAGAACCCATCGAGGTAAGAATCCTCTTCGAGGAGATATCTGGAGGAGCCCGGAGAGGTGATCAGGTCCTCCTTCTTGGCGGAGCTCTTTTTGTTCTTGGGTCGGTGGGGTCTCGTCGTCTTCGAGCTGTTTGGCTGCGAAGAAGAAGCTAAAGAAGAAGAAGAGGACGAAGAAGAAGAAGCACGAGAGGAGGAAAAAGAAGAAGCGGCAGCAGAGGCAGGACGGACAGGGGGTTTCAACGACCTCCGGCTGTCAATGAGGCGCGGTGTGTGGCGATCGAGAACCCGGCTGCTACTCCTCACCATCGACTTCTGATCCATACTCACGCATATGGCCGTCGACGCCGGAGACGCACAAAAGAGATCGATCCTTTTCATCCTTTCTTCTTCAGAGAAAACAGAGGAGAGGAGAGTAGTACTTACCGGCTAACGTTCCTCTGAGAATTAGAGACAGAGAGAGAGGGGGAGAGACAAAGTGGAGGAGAAGTACAGACAGCGAGACAGCACAAAAGAGAAGGAACTTCCTTATGAAGTTGGCTCTTCTGCTTTTAAGGACAGTTCCACAGAGACTGAAAAAAGATAAAAGCAGCAGGGAGCTGGAGATAGGAGAGGCCCCCTCTGGCCCTCCCAGAATTAAATAACAAACTGAATATGAATCAGATAAAATGACAACCCAATTAACCATTTTATCTACTCATAAAGCCATAAACCCCTCTCTCTTTTCCTTTTCCCATCACTGTACCATAATTAAGACCCCCACCAGGCATCACCCAACTTTTGTACAACTAGATTGTGACCATAGTACTTTTACTTACAACTCAACAATATCCATTTAATCATCTAATCTGTTTCTATTTCACATTTATCTTAATCAAACCCAAATTAAAACCCATGGATTTATTGATAGGTTTTCTGACATTAAATGAGGATGTACTCGTACAGTATAAATATGACTAAAAATGGGTCCCCACATGTGTCTCAATCCGTGGTACTCCTCTCTGGTCTCCACCCACATGAAAATTAATGAAGAAGCTGGATGGTTTAGTAATAATTTCCTTATCTATGCCTTGGCCAGAAGCTATTAATGAATTGGTTCTTGTTTTGAAATAGTGTATGATTGTCTTAACAAATTGTGATTGAGAGAAACTTCAGTAATTTTTTTAGATCTTATTACACTGCTCTAAATGGAAATAAATGGAAACAAATGGAAACAACCTGATACCACTTTCATCTTCAAGGCGGCATTTCCATCCCGAGGTTGCATAATGAACACAATTTATGGTTTGCACTTATTTTCCGTTCAATTGTCACATTGATATACTGGTTGAACATATAAATTATTAAGTATATATACTGAAATTCGTATAACCATTTTAATTAATCAGTTTAATAACTTTTGCAAAAGCAATAGAAGAACAGAATGGAAATTTAAAAACGATGTAGTATTGTGAAGGTTCTAAAGAAGATTTACGTGTTGAGAGTGAGTTTTGGAGTTGATTAATTGGAAAGATTTATGATTTAGATTCTGAAAAAGATTTAGCATTTCTTATTTTGTTATTTAAATGTTGAAAGAGTTTGGTAACCTGTCATTATATAGTGATACTAAATTGAAAGTTGTGCTTAGATTGCTTTCAAGTCGTGAGTTTTTCCAGGCATTTTGTCACTCGTATTAAAAAGAAGTCTAGGGGTTGAAATTAGAACAATTCAATCCAACATTACAGTAACCATAAACGCTCTTATATATCAATCAAGAAACTATATAAACCCACTTTTAATACACGTCTTGGTATCTAAACCCACGGAGTCTATAAACAACTTTATCCTTTAGTTTGGCTAAAGTAAGATGAAAAGAATTCCAAGTTGTTGACTTGCAAACCCATACGATGTACATAGTTTTCAAAGTGCTAAAAAGGTTTAATTCCCTAAATTAATAAACATTTGATTAAACTTAGAAGATGATTGTGTTATTATTAACACCATCTCTACCTTCTTCTCCAGGCCGGCCGGTGGAGTTATTATATATAGCAGGGGAGGACAAGTGGGAAAGGTTGCACACCATGGGGCACCATCATTAGGGTGCACGATGCACATAGTTGGTGGGGCCTCTTCTTTTATGAGGCCTGCGTTCCTATGGGCCATGGCCAGCCTGCATGCGCCAGTGTCGGTGCAGACGACGGAGGATTTCTGCTCTGCTCGGATTAGTGTAGATTGATAAAACTAATGGGTTTCTTATCTCCATAAAATAAAATGCCGATTTCAAAAGTAAACTAAACTGTGGTCTAAATAGTTGAAGTTTTATTGTTTTAAAAACGCCAATTTGGAATAGAAAAGTAATTTGAGCGTATGTGCCTACTGTTGTTAATTATCAGTCGCTTTCGTGGCATCTTTTGAGCAAGTAATTGGAAAACTAAGGTCAGGTTTGGACTAATAATAGTGAGAACAGAAGGGATAGTTTTTTCTGAGTGAGTAATTGAGTGGGTGGAGTTTGAATCAAGTACATATATGTTATGACATATAATATAACAATGTAGATTATACTGATTCGTGGGGTATCGCTGCATCCTGGCTGCCGGGTAATATTCCATTTGCAGTTATCTTGACATTCGATTGAACGTCAGAGTTTCTGAGTTTTGAAGGACATCGGTACTGACTAGGTTTGAACTTACAGAGTTGGAAGACCAGGCCCAGTTCTTGGCCTCCATTATTGTCTGTTGAAGACGAACTAACTTGTAAGAGAAAAAAGGGTATTATGCACGCGATTGGTAGAGCAAAAAAAAATCCAAATCTTATTCGAGAATGGCGTTGCTTCACAGACTTCTTTCTTGCTGTTTCTGGAACGAAGACACGTACAACACGGAACATTCCAGCAGCATAAAGTTTCCCCCGACCACACACTGTTGTTTCTCCCGACCACACACTGTTGTTTCTTTCCGTTTTGGCACAGGTCAATAATCCCCGGCGAGCACTAGGAGATATTTCCTGCACCTAAATGCAGATCCCTGTGAGAATTTTTCTTGATGAAGGCGACATGAACCCACTTTGTGAATTTCTTTTCCTGCTCCACCACGGCTTGGATAGAATCCGATGCGTTTCATCACTTTCTTCATCTTTTCATCCTTACCCATTTTGCTCTGGCATCTTCCATCATAGTCTTCACCCGATTTCTACTCTTTTTTCTCTCTATACATCGTTCTCATCTTCTTTCTGAACCTTCCCTTTTGCTGTATCTTATTGCCTGAATCAATCCGCATTAACCTTCCTGCAATTCATTACTGATTATTATAACAAGATTGACGGGTTCCCAGCAACCCATTTTTCTCCCTCACGCTTTCAAAGAGCCTCGAGTACTTTTTAGTTAGCGAACGAGTGCTTTAGACATTCAAGTATATCCCCAGCTCTTTCCTCCCCGATTCCTTTTTATCTTCTTCTTTTCTCAGCCTGCACTACCGATTGCTTTGATTTTAAACTTCGAAGTAGTATCTTTAATTCATTCAAGGGTAGGTGATCGGCTGCTGCGGCATTCAAACAGGGGGCGGAAATTGTGAAATAGTTTTGGTGAAAAGCACTACACAGTCAAAAAGACGAGAACTCTATTCTGACATTTAGTCGCAGAAAGTAGGGAATTATTAAGGATGATGGGAAAATCATTCTGGGACGTGGCGTCCAATTATTTGGAAAGAAACACAAAGGGTCCCCATGGCGGCGGATTGTTAGCGCTTCCTGCTTTTTATCTTTTGAGACAAGTTTGGTATTATTTGCTCGTGATTGCGAGAGTGTGACGGCGACGGAGAAGAAGCAGAGGAAGGAAGAGAAAGGGGGAAAAAGGTGCGCGCAAATCGAGCAGACAGGATTGGGAGCCATCGTGTGGGGGTTTCCGGCTGAAGACCCGTGTTGTCCGGTTGAAATGCAGAAAGAACAAGAATTCCTTGTTCTTGGGGTCTAATCCGATCCCGATTTGAAGAAGATTGGGCAGTGACTTTCAGATTTTTAATCCATGGAGACGAGTAAAGTTAGATTTGCTGACGAGACTGATGTCTCGTGATGGTGGATGGCATTACTCGTTAAGCATGGGTGGCTATTTTAATCTTGTTTATTTTTGCTTTTTTACTTTTAATGATGATTAAGAATTATATATTTATCAAGAGCGGGGATACCATTAATAAGTTACCGGGTCGGCTGTAAAAACCTCAGAGTAAATTATAGTAGAACTGAAATTATTTTTATTTGAATGAAAAAATATAATTTTTGTGTGGATTGTGAATTTATTAAAAAAAATGATTTTAATACTGTCATATTTTATTGTGAGTTTTTACTTGGTGTTCTCGGCATTGGCTGTCCAAATTAGGTCTAACGTTTAGACTTAGCTAGGAAGATAGTTCCTATTTTATCTCTAATTTGGACACCTAAGACACATATCACCATTATTTTATAAAATATATGGAAGAAAATTATTATACATCCAATTATTCTATATGTTTTATTATATAAGTAGTGTATATAGTGTAACTATGTAAATTTACTGACTTTATATCTGAAACCTTGAATTAAAAATAATATTTTATACCTACACAGGAAAACTATGTGAATATTATAAAATATATACGGTATAAGTAATTAAATTTTGTTAATAATTGAAAATTTTTTATCTCTTCTATTGGACAAATGACATATTCCAGGAAAGTGATTAGTAGTAAACTTCACAATAAAGGCCCATTTATTTACCCATCTTTCCAAATTTGGATTTACACAAAACCAATTCCTAAGACGGTTGAAGCTAAAGCGATAGCCCAAAAGATGAAAAACATCCCTCCTGGCCCAGAGGAATATGTTTCCACACGATCGCATCAGTAGCCCATCCAGCACCTTCGGGATCTCAGAAGTTCGTTAGTGAATCCAAATTCCAAACTGATTCACTGGCATATTGCAACTAAGTACACATGAATAATAGTATTGATGTCAACAAAGTGATCAAATGTCTCAATTCGAACCAGTATGCTAAATATTTAGCATTAAATGATCGTAGCAAGATTGTAATCTACTTCTGAATACAGCATTTACATGATCGTAGAAGGTTCAAGGCTGCTTGACAACCACATAAGCCTATCAACTTGCCTCTATTAATCAATTTGTCTCTAACTAAAGCAAGAGCTTAATTGAAATTTCATTGGAATGTCATTCTGGGGATTAGGCGCATTTTCTGGAGATTAGGAGCATCAGTTGTTCTGAGGAGTAGGCGCATCAGGAATAGATGTCATCCCAAAGCGGCCCAGTGCCAGGAACTCTTAAAATCTTTATATTATTTAAGTGCTAATCATTCAAAAATTTGCAAGGCCAAGCAAACCTAATAATTCCTTGTGCCATTCTAAACACTATGTCAGGATTGAATAATCCAACCCCACAAGGGAAACTCACAACCCATCCACAAATGCATCCAAAATTCTCTGTCCGCTACCACATAAACGATGAATAATAGATGTTATAACATAGAAAAAACCGATGTCTGAAATACTTTAGAAACTGCTAGGTAAGAAAAACACTACAAAGATAGATCACTCAAAACTGCTGTTTGGTACATTGAGATTTCACTTCTTCGATTTTTTGGCTCCACTGCAGCAGAAAAAAGAAAAAGTCAGTCAGCTACACTAGCAAGAATCAAGGAAATTGAAATTTCAGAAATTCAAAGACAAATGAATAATTCTTACTCTGATTTTTGCGGTTGAGCAGCGGCAGGAACAGGAGCAGCTCGCTCTACTGGTCCCTACAATATCCATAACAATATAGTCAAGAAACACGTAAAGAAATATGAATTGGAGGAAGCAATCAAGGAGAAGATGTTGAGAATGAAGTGCAAGAAGCCTTCTTCTACGCTTAAAAATGGCTGTCACAAGCACAATCCTAATAACGGATGTCATACCATCACTAACAAAAAAATTCAGTTTTGTGACATTAATAGAGCAGATTATAAGGTTTTCTGAGTTTTGCAGTAGTTATAACTAACTCTAACTTTATCCTGCAAACGTTATTTGATCCAATACAAGTCTGTTTAGTAGTCTTTGACTCTTTTCCATTATATAAACGTATATAATATAGCTGAGTAAAAGGACAACCAGCAGAGAGGAAAATGTGACATGCGAACTAACAAGTAATTCGGTGCATGGAATAGAGAAAGGAAAGGGGTAAAAACAAAGTGAAATAGTTTCAATGCAAAAATAAAAGAAGAATCAGCCCTTCATCTAATAGAAGAATGCAAACAGAGAGGCAAGTCAACTACAAATCAATAGAGTTTTTTTTATTACCTGATAGCGTGACAGACCAGTTTAAGAAAAAGGCATTATGATAATGCCTAGTTCTTTGAGCCAAAACAAAACAGTCCTAATGACTACCATACAATTCAACTATCAAGTGAAATTATCCATAGAATAAAGTTAAGAAAGAGATGATCACAACATTCATCAAGATAAAACATGAGAAGTCGTTAATGTAATAGAGGGAGTAGTAAAAAAACGTTCCTAAAATAACCATCATAAAAATAGAAAGATTTAACTCACCTGAGCGAAACGTTCCTCCCTCCTAGCAATTTTTCTCTCTCTGCTTGCCTTGCTCTTCGCCCTCCTGGCTTCATACTGATCAGAGAGTGTCTTTTCTCTTGCTTTTTCTGCTTTTGACTTATGAATACTCTCCATCAGCACCCTTTTGTTCTTAAAAACATTACCCTTCACTTTCATGTACATATCATGGTACATATGCTTGTCGATCTTCTTAGATTCCCGATACTTGCGAAGCAACCTTCTTAAAACTCGCATTCTTCTCATCCAGAGGATCTTAGTAGGCAACCTGGCCTCTCTGGTACCCTTACGTTTACCTGCAACATTTCAAAACGTATGTAGATTAATATATTTATAATTTTGCAATAGCTATACCTTTTCACACACAGAAAGCACAAGAATACCGTAGCCAGAGTGTCGCCCCTTCCTCTTTGCTTCCGCAGCTCGACGAGCCCGAGACCTGGAGTGAATCTTCGTGGGTTTCTTGATAATGAAACCATCCTTGACCAGCTTCCTAACATTTTGCCCTGCACTCAGACGAAAAGAATTATTAAAAAACGAAGACGCCAATTAATGCTCGATATTGCGAATGTATAGCAAGGCATCCAAAGGTAACCAAAAAAACTCCCCCGTGGAGGAACCACTAGCATAAAGAGGCTACTGTCGATAAGCGCAAATAAATCACACCGGAAGGCAGAACTTGGTAGTAAAAAAGTGCGTTCTTAAGTAGGTCATCTTAATAAAATAAAGCGCCAATAGGATCTCCTTTTCCCATTTTCGCGATATCCTCACAGTTTCAGCTCCTTCCCATCCGCTATGGGAGATAGAGTACCTATACTTACGAACCCATCTTCCAGGTAAAATGTGTGTAGGCTCGCTTCCTCTTTCACAAATGCAGATAACCAGCTAGAGCACATCGCATAGAAGTACCAGATGAAAAGGAAAAAGCTAAAATAATTACGAGTTAAAATATAACGAAAATGAATTTGGTAAAATGGTAACCCAACAAGAAAACAAAAACCCATTAAAACATTTAAAACGGAGGCAATCGAGAAACATCAAAAAACACACAGCGCAATACACTACAATCAATAGAATACTAGCCGAAAAATAGAGATTAATCAGAGCAAATATGTTACTTGAGTTGGCCATGGAGATTTCGCTAGCCTCATTGGGGTCCAGCCAAACTTTCCCCTTCCCACACTTGAGAACGCTCGCGGCAAGCCGCTTCTGCAGCTTCAACGACACCATCTTCCGCTTGCTCTCCGATCTCGGCCTCCTTCGGGAAACCTGCGCGGAAGGATGAAAGACGACTTTATATCCGAAAACTAGAGGCGCCCAAGGAAGCTAGGGTTTAGTGGCATTTTAGATAAAAAGGCAAAATTCTATAGGATAATTTCGTCAACAAACCATTTCGACGTATGGATCGGCCTGTATTTCCTTGAGCCCAGGAGTGTAATTATGGGTACGAAGCCCACAGCCCTTTCTGGCGTGGGCTTCTTGTTCCATCTACACTTTCTAAATGAACGATCAAGATGGGACAAGGCCACTTATTGGGCCCCTTATGAACTTCTGGTTTGTTTAATCTTGAGATTCTGAATTAACGTTCACGATGTGGCGAAATCAGTTGGTGGGGCCCTGAAATGACACGTATTGACGTATTAAAATCCATGTGTCTCTCTTGGGGGTTTGACATCGTGCGAGAATTGGTTTCTTTCTTTCTGCCTCGTGCTTACCGTTCTCCGACGTCGACCTTGCTCTCGGCTTCTCCGTATCTCCACGAGGGCGGCTTCTTCGCTCGTCGATAAATTTGTCTACAGTCGTGAATTTTATTTCTAGGTCTAGTTCTGAAACATGGAGGTGTCTTTGATCGGTGATGCGGTTTCCCTCGCTGAAGCCGCGACTCGGGGTCTAGGGTTTGCAGGATCTGTCCTCTGTCGCCATTCTTTCGCCGCAAGTTATTGCCTTCCCGTATCTCATCAAATCTGTTCATCGCCGGAGGCCTTCTCGGCGTCTAAAATTTTAGCAATTTGCGCCGGATTTTTGCCCGTCGACGCAGTTTCTCCCCCGACGGTCAAATTCAATTCCATCAGAGCACCGCGTCGGGTGGTCGCCCGAAGATCCCGGCGGACGAGGCGTAAGCCTCTCGCCGGAGAGTCGGGGGACGGTGAGGAATTTGGAGGTTTTTTCGGGGACGGGGACGATGGTCCCTTTGGTGGCGGGGGCGGCGGTAAGGGATGGAATCACGATCGCGACGGAGGATCAGACGGCGAGGAAGAGTCCTCTTCGCGCGATCCGGCCTTTGATTTCGTCTACGAGGTGCTCTGTTGGATTGCGTTGTCGAATTGCGTGCACTTTGCATATAAGAAATTCGTTCGAAATTTCGCTGATGACATTGGTCATTCCTCCAGGGAGAAGGTTCCTGTGCCATTGATCTGCTGACTTGGCAATAATACGCCTCGATTGTTACTCTGATTTTTCAGTTTATTTCATGGCTGTTTGATATGAATCTGTATATATAAATTATCAATGTATATGAATTTGTATATAAATTATAAAGGCTACTGTCATCCTCTTCTTTCTTTAGATTTCTAATATGAATTCCCGAATTCCTTTTTCCGGTCCTTTCAATTTGTAAGTCCCAAATTTTTTAACTTACCCCTTGAAATTCGTTTCCTTTATGCACAGCTTTATGATTGAAGCAAGCAGTTTATTTGTTGCATTCGGTCGTTTTCTTTCCTTTTAATAATCGTCAAAGTAAATTTGCTTTCACCAAATCGTGATGAATAAGGTATGGTGACCATTTTGATGCACATTTAGATAATATTTGCAGTAGAATTCTCATTCCTCTCTTGTATGTCCCATTTTTCTACCCTTAAAGGTTCTGCTTTTGTTGCAGAGTAGTGTTCTATGCAAGGCTCTGTCCTTTCTTGCTTTAGTTAATAATTGTGGTACGATTCTCGTTCCCCAGCATTATCTTGGATTCTTTGACCATCGAGGTTTTGGTTTAGTTGCTTAGGGTTTTGTGCAGAGTGATCCTGTTGTTTTTTTCTTAAAATTTTCGAAAACTGTGCAACTCTGTTTGAAGATTGGGTCCAGATACGTGTGATAAAAAATGAAGCATAAAGCTTGTATTGGAAGAGCGTAAAGTATGAGAAGTAGATCGATGGAAATAGTATGTGAACAAATTCATGCTTGTGTTAACAAAGTGTCATCTATGTTCATCAATTAGAAACTGGGATCCTGATACCCGTGTCAGTGGGGTTTTCTATGATCAAGTTCAGGCCGAGTTGTGCTCTGCTCAGCTTCTAGCTGAAGTTGTCTTTGGTTCTCGATAGTCTTGTAGTTCGTGGAGAAAATGGCAGTAGAAAGCTGGGCTCGTCTCCAATTCGCATACTCGTTACATGATTCCATGATCTGATCCATCTTCATAAAGACTGCCCCGTCTCGCTCCCCCTCGACCTTGACCAGCCATTACCCGCACTATCCGATCCATCCTGCCCCAGTCCGTCATCTAGACAATTAGCAGTTAAAAGAAATAAACAACAAGGGATACGTTTGTTAGTCCGACAGATTACAATGCAAATGAAAAGTCTGCTCGCTGATTGATCTCGATGGAGCCAAACCTTTGTCGCAGCAGTACACGTAAATGGAAGGTTGTCCATGGAACTTTCTGGTGCACAGCTGGATGATCTGAAAGATAAAAACTGAATCAGTACACGAGATTTGAACTGCATGAATCCCCCTCAAACAAAAGCAGAAAGCTCATTTAGCAGATGAAATTTGCAGGAAACAACACTCCGACCCAATCATCCTCGGAGGCATTAAAGTACCGCAGGTCGACTGTCACACCCAGTGAACATTCTCCTGAGAGAAGCTTCAATGGCCGATTGATCTTTGTGAATTAAAATTTTAGAAGGAGACTGCTCGGCAGGACGCAGAGAGTTGGCCTTGGATGCAATCAAGTAGAAGCAGCAGCAGAAGAAGAAGATATTGAGGCATATGAAATTTTTCACCACTGAAACTGAAACCATTTCAGAAGATCAATGTTATCCAATTTCTCGATGCTCAGCAGAGAGGGAAGAAGAAGAAGCCTGCTCTGATAAATAAAACATTTGAAGATATACCAGACAGTAACCGAAAGGTCGGTCGATTGAATCTCCTCTCCCTCCAACCCATCAGCAACCAAAACCCTACACCGTTCTCGCCTGGATTATCATGATGCATAAATCAACAGGGATTGACCTTGACTGGCATCCTGGAAAATGGGAATTGGGATATGCAGAAATAGTTAATTTTCAGGAAAAATACATTGAATGAGATCGAGCAGGAACTCGAAGGATATAGATAAAATTGTCCTGCTTGTAAAACAGGATGATGAAAATCAAATAAAAAATTACCTGTATGGATGCTTTCCTTCACAAGTACCAACCTCAACAACTCCCCCCACCACCACCACCACCACCTAGTTTTTCCTTTTCTCCTTGTGTTTTCTTCCATCTTCCATTCTCCTCATCTTTCCGAATACCACATCCCCAGCCCTCTTAAAATATGCAACAATTCTTAAATGGATCCAGCCACCAAAAACAAGTGGGAAGAATCTAACCTGTCACAACCAGCCACCTCATCCCAGTATCTTATGAGATGTATTTCTTTTATTCAACACTGACGAAAAAAGATCTCATTTTCTTTGCAGAGAAAAGTTAGCTCCTTTCTTGGTCCACCCCGACCTCCAGCATAAAGGATAGCACTTTCATGTGAACATTCCAAGCCCATACAAGCCCACAGCGAGAACAAAGCAGTTTTCGGGGTTCTATAAAAAGGCAAATGAACTGTGCACTCCTTGACATCATCAGAGCCCTCAAATAGATTCATATCCAAAAAAACATTCTCAACTAGCTGTTCTACACGCATTTGGACCCACAATCTATCCTTGCTACAAACATTGTGCAAAATAATCCGGAATGGTATACCTGTGGGAAATCCTGAAACAAAGGGAAGAGGATTCTCTGAATCATTTCCCAAAACATACAGCTCTGCTCGCCTGAATTTGAATCTTCCTGAAAGCATAATTTGCTCAAGGGAGAATAGTTCAATTAACTCACATGGAAAAAAGGGGTAGTAATTTTTGTGATCACTCACATCACGAAGTGCCTTCCGTACTTCTTTCACAAAGGTAGAGGGTTTAAAATCCCCATCTTCACAAGAGAATGGCACTTGAGACATCATAGAGACTATTCTCTTCAATATCAATTCACTCATTGTCTGAGGGTTTGACAATCTCAAAGCAAAAGTAAGCAACATAAGCTCAGTGATATGAAAGTCCTCTTCTTTGCTCAACCCAAATAAGCTGTATCTTAGATTGAAAAGATTTCTCTCCAAAACTTTCAGTGAAAGATCTAACAACCCTGCATTCTCCCGTTGAGACATTCTTGGATTGACATACTCCCAAACTCGCGTGAGCAATTTAATTACTTTTATATACTTAGAGGCAAAGACTAAAACTTCATTACACTCATCACAGGTCACAGTCACCATAGCAACCGTTTGCTTACAATTCCTGAAAAAAAAATCAAAAATAAAAATAAATATATGCAGAAAGGAAATTCCCTCAGGAAGATGAAAACAAAGCACACGAGGACATCACTGGAACCTTAAAATCTTATGGGCTTCAACTACACATTTTGATTTTATCAAAGGCCAGGTTTGAGCAACTGCTGCCAAAGTATGGTTTATTGTAGATAATGCTTCTTCTTTCTGAAAAGTAAATTTTCCCTCATACTCTTCAAATGGAGCCAACATAAGTCTTTGATTCAATAAATCATTTCCTACTTTGTTCAGAAAAGAGATGGAACTGTCATGGCTGAACAAGTTGATGAAGCTGGGCTTACGATGCATGACATTTCTCATGAAGGGTGACATATTTCCTACCAAAAGAAGAGGATAAGAAAATGCTTTTGTTGGGATACAGGACTCAATTTGTTCATAAGCAATGTCCGCAGCTAGGCCTAACACAAATAATATGGTCACTTGGGCTTTGTCTAGGACTAACTCTTCTTTGCTGGAGTGTTCCATCTGAAAACCATGATGCAATGAAAAATACAAAATAACAGTTAGTGCCTTATATCAGAAAGATGCTTAATCATTAATAACAATAAGAAATAAAAAAAGGCAAGAGTTTTTTTTACTATTATACAGACAATCACGACAAAGATTCTGACACTATTAACCCAGATAAGGAGACAGGTGTTTTCTCCCTAATATAGAGCTGGTATCCAGGCATCTTCCAAAAGATACCCAAAAATGTGCTCAAAGGAAAAATCATATCGAGTAAGATACAAAGTAGAAAAGATTTCCACTGTCTCCAAGTAAATTGAAGGAATTTAGAATTCTCCTATATTCTCTTAAGAGAAACTTATGTCTCAGATTATACTTCGCTGTTAGATTATCAAAATGTTTTGCTAACCTCAATTTCTTTGTTCACTAACCCTCATAAGGATCAGTACGAGTTAGTGATCCCTCTTGTTGAATCTGATCCCTTTTTTTTTGCAAAATGAAGGCATCCTTTGCTAGGGTTTTCTTCTGCTTTTTGTTCTTTTTTCTCTTTAATTCTAAACATGTATCCGGTTTAGTTTCAGACAATAAAACTGGTAATACTTGTATTACTGTTTTGCTTCTAAAGCCTCTTGCAATTAACTCTAGAGGATCGAATTTGTGATTTAATTTTCAAAAAAATGCAACAAAAAATCAATCTGGTTTGTTTTATCATGCAATTAACGCTAGAGCTACTTTGTTATAATAGGAAAAATATCGTTGTCTGCACTCCATCCCCCTAATCATCTAAAACTTAATTCTGATGACAGTTCCAGCGACATCCATGAAAGACATACTTATGCTACTTTATTTAGAACTGGGGACTCCATCCCTCCGGATAATCTAAAAGTTGATCAGAATTCTGATGGTAGTTCCAGTGACAACCATGAAGGACATACTTTGCTACTTATTCTTTTCTGGCAAAAGCAGAACTTGAAGCTTTGGCGTCCTTGCTTATTGAACAGATACTGATACCCTCTCGGGCATTTTGTTAAGACAGTCCTCCAAATTCTGGATTGGCTTGTCCCACTCAATGTTACATATTACATACCAGCACATGAACTGGTTAGAAAATTCATGAGTTTGGTTCTCTGGAAAGTAAGGAGTTTCGCTCCGACTTGTCGTCTCTAAGGCTTCTCTTCTATAGTGTCTATAGGATGATTCATCCTTTCATTTTTTATCTTTTTTATTTTTTGTTTTACACTTTGGAAACATAGCTAGGACTTTTTGTTTAATCTCTTCTTATCTTCATTTAATTAAATATCATCAACATTCGAAAGGAAAAAAAGAATGTGGACAACATTGCAAAATTGGTAACAGCAATAGTATTAAAGTTTATAAAAATTAGAACACAGCACCAGGTCAAATATGTTTCAGATACAAATAACTAAAAAATGTAGAATATCATAAATAATTCAGCAGAGATAGGATAACCAACCTCTTCAGCATACTCTTTCACGATAATAGCAGAAAATTTCTCATGGTTTTTACCCATAGAAAATAAAACAGAAAGTATTGCGGCTCTATCCTGGTACCAACAGAAAATTACAATAACCCAAAAGAAACATTAGAAGCATTCTGGAGGAAGTACATTCAACCACACACTAGCACAGAAGAAAATTGCTAAAAAATAATTTTGATATATACAGGTTGCATTTGGCACAGCTCTTTGGAGCTCAAAAAGATCTTTTAATTAAGGAATCACAGCTATTAAAAGGTATATATAGTTAGCTTCGTCTTGAAAAGTTTCATCTTCCAAGAAGGATAAAACTACCTCTTTGGTGAAGCCACAAAATGAAGCTTCTCCCAAGGAGGGTGTTTTCCTTTTTGAAATAGCATACATTATTACTCATTTCACAAATAAGTATCATAGTCAATGATGATTTCTATGTATATGTCATATGAATTTTTAACTTAGAAATTCATCTGAGACATAGGTCCATACTAGGTAGAAACCACTAAAAAATGATAAACATAGAGAGCTACCTAAAATAGGTCAAAGAACATACTCATACTCCATAATCTTGCCTCTAGATAAGTTATGCAATATATTATATAAAATTTATTGCAAAATTTATTGCAAAATTAAGCTAAGCTAACGAAATTTACGTATTTACCTCTTAACCATTACAACTAAATGGTAAGTCCATAATTTAACTTTGAAAGTCATGATTTGAACATCACAGGAAGATGGAGTCATAGAACCAGGGAGCAGAAGAATGTGGAGAAGTGGAAGGATTTACAGTAGTCATGAGCAGAAAAAAAGAGAATAGTGACAGACATTGAACAGGAAAAGATGTGGGCAAAAAAAGTTGGGAAGGTGGAGAGGGACTATCCTCCTTGTATACTCCTTTGGTTATTGTGTGACGCAGGCAGAGCACGTGACACACCTTCAGGGCCTCAGATTGTATACTCAACACTTTCTCTATTCTGCTCATTGCAGAGCGAAACTTGATAATGATTATATCTTGAGGCTCCAGACACAGGGCGCCTCCATCCCTTGAGAAACAGATGGTCAACAGATATACATGCTAGAGAGGGGGGGTAACATGTCGGTATCTCGCTCTCTAGCTTCTTCGCAGAGCTGCCCTAGATCCTCCCGACTAGTTTTTGTGCTATATTTGCCTTTATTGTATTTGGCCATGCCCTTCCTTGTTGTACTTCCCCTTTTAGGCCGTTTTCAAAGGGGAAGTATTTTAAAGTTTACCAAAAGAGAGAAAGAGTATGCTTTTCAAAGTATTTCATACTCTCTAGGAGTAACTGAGAAGGTTATCCACTCAATCTTGTCTTGTGTGCATCCATTTCAGCTCTTTTACTCTTATCCAGGGTATGTCAAACATTCAAATTGGTGTGATTACATTCATTTTTGGGTTATTAGTCATGACTCCCATGGTTTTTTATTTTCAACCCCTCTGGGTACTCCAGGCTCTATTTTGATGGGAGTTCATTTGATGCCCAAAGAATTCAATTGGTGGCGTAATACAAGATCATTAAAACAAAAGAAGTCTGCATATTCAGGTCCTATTGGTTTTGAGATCTGGAAGCTGAAACATGTGCTATTCACAAAGAATTCAAACTTTCACACAGTTTTTTCCTCGACTTTTTTTATTGAAGGGGACACATTTACTGCTATCTCATGGTGCAATGGAGATTCCACTCCATCGTGGCTGCTTCAATATTATTTTGAGGAGACTTTCAGTCTTGTTCCACTTTATTTGTCATGTGATTTATGTTGAATAATCAGCTAATGTAATCTCGAATTTATTAGTTATGAAGCTACAACAAAGCCGGATATGGTTATTGGGGACTGCCTTCTTTTTAAGGCCTAAGCCTCTTTTCATAAAAAAATAATCATTCAAAAAAAATAAAATAAGTCATGCACGTGTAACTAAACCTTATACATGACATTTTTTATGTACAGTACTTGTAGTTAACCAAATCTCCCCTCTTAAATAGATCATTACTGAGAAGAACTCTTCAAGAAAAGCATTCTAAAGAAGCTCTCAATGAAAGAGGGGTGCCAAACACATCCTTGGATAAAGAAACACACCCTCGATGAACCAAATAATAAAAAATGGACAAGAATACAAAACAACATAATGAATGACAAACCTGAGGGTACATTTCCAAACTACAGCGGAGACCAGCAATTGTAGTTTTAAATACCTCCACGTCTGCCCACTTAATGACACAAAGAAGTTTTCTTGCTGCAGATCTGATATAGGAATCTTTCTCTATAAGGACACTTAAAAGCTGCAAAAATCATAAACTAGAGAATAAGAACTTCAGTTCTTGGTCAACCGTGGACAAGCAAAACCATTTACTCAAGTTCAACCATGCCAGGGTCATGTGAAATGAGCAATTCTGATCAACAATATAGACGGGGACTCTAAAAAAGAGCTCCCACCTCTGCTATAGTAGTCTCACATTGGCCTAAGGAGCAGAGTGCATAGGTTGTTGTTTACAGACCACAAAGTCAACTTTAACAATTTCTCTACTGTGGCCATGCAAGATTTAAAATTGAATAGGACACTAACAGATAGTTATTGCACATATGTGGGTTACGCTTTAAGTGAAAAACAAATTGTGGTAAAAAATTTTGGTGTTGAAGCGACACAAAATATCATAACTTTTGTAAGTCAATATGGATGATGTCCTTGGTTATTGAATTGGGCCTTCTAGTACAAGTTGATTATAATAGATTGGGGCAATGAAACTAAAAATTCATTGAAACTAACCGAAGTTTGATGAAATAAGCCAACTCACAAATATTATTGAGGACAAATTTACTGAAGCAATGAATACATGGAAATTTCATAGTTCTTGGAACAACTTGATGTTGTTTTGACATATATGGCCCAAATTGAGATTTTGCCAATGCTTTTAATTTTAGTTTAAAGTCCACTCAATTGACAATTTTTGTCAGAGAACTTAAGATGGGTTTAAAGAGTTCTGTAATATCACTATGAAGGGAACGAAATTGTGGGGTTCAACACTTTATTGAATAAATATACAGAATTCGAAAATAATCCAACCTTGCCTTTCGAAACGCAAAACATCAGTCCTCTAAACTCAGTTTCTTTTGATTGTTTACAAATTTTACATCTTCATCATTCTTTATGTCTCCATTCTCTCTTGATTTTCTATTGTTTCTTCTTTGTTACCAAACAATTGGAACGGTGTTTATGTGCAAAGAGAGCAGAATTTCATGAAAACTATGTACAGTAGCACATATAAGAAGAATAAACAAAGGTCCAAACTGTACCATATGGATATGCAGCTCCTGCAGGTTAAGATCGATAACTGAAGCAATAAAGAACAATGTCTCTAAAGTTTGTAAGCGGATGATCACTGTATCATCATTCAATAAATCCACCAAAAAGTTTGAAGCCTCAGCAGCAAACCGAATAGAGAAGGTGGCAACTTTTCCCAAGGATTCACAAGCAGCTCTTCGAACCTGATAAAATGTAAACAATGACTAGTGAGTCTATTTTAATGCAACAATAGTTCAAAAAAATTTATACTTTTGTAATATCCAAATTTCATTATATGTCAATAACTTTTTGAGAATTGCTCCAGCCACTTCTAAGATGTTTATTATGTATTAGCAAATTTCAAATATTCCAGATATTCTTGAGACAACCTGAAAAAGTTATCAAAAAGTAGGAAGCCAATAATGTAAGAGGTATATTCCCAAGGATAGATGATTTCAAAAAAGACCGACAATAAGAGAGGAAAGTGTAAAGGTACCTCATAAAATTCATCCTCGAGACCATGGATGAATGCACCAGCAGCACTTGAGACCAAGGATAAATACTCATTTTGAGTGCAGTGAGTCAGAAGTTTGCTCTCATTTCGGCTTCCTAAGACTTTTTTAGACAGTGTCTGTAATAGTACATCCTCTGATACAAGCTGGATTCCCCCTAGGGCACAGAAAGCTTCAATTCTGACCTCCACATTCATATCTTTTCCCATTGAACAAAGCTAATACAATTTAACAAGAAAAAGTCAGGAAGGTGAGATTTAGCAAGTCTTATAGTTAAGTTAAGATGACAGAATTCATGCCTCTACTCAACGTTCATCCAGTTCCATAAGGAGGTCTTAGATATAAATGAATAAATGTGTATATATGCATGCACGCACAAAACACAATTTACCAGAATCAGCAAATATTTTATTGATGAAAAAAATTAGCCATTACATATAGCGTTACATAGAGTACAAGAGTTAAATAGCATTAGATGTAAGGCTATAGAAAGCTACATTAGAGGCAAAGTGGACTCTGAAATAACATGTGCTCTGCTGGCTCCTTCTTTTGCTAATGTATCTGCCACTAGTTGGCAGACCTTGGTTCATTGGACCATTCAATCTGCAATCCACTTTTAAAGGCAGAGAGCTCATCAAATACTGACCATTAGTGCCATGTGGGAGTGGATAATCCTCTTGCCATCTAATTGCTAAATCCGTATCATCTTTAATTATCAATGGTCTATTTGAGTACTTCAGAAAAACTTAACTCCCACTAACAACACCCTTGCTTCGACCTCATTAGAGGTACAACAACCAATTGGCCAAGCGGAAGCTATAATGGTATGACTAGCATCATCTTCTAATACCCTTCCAATACCAGCCATCGTTGGGTTGCCCGAAGAAAAGCCATCCGCATTCAGTTTCACCCCTCCAAGGGGGAAGCCTCCACTCTTCCATTGCAGAGTGTCGAGGGGCACTGAAGTGGATGATTTTGGTCCACTGATTTCCAATCACTACCGAAGAAAAGGGTGGCAGCCTTCTCTGTATTGCAGACCACAACAATATGTTTTAAATTAATTTTTTCTACCGCTCCTCTAAATGAGGAAGAGGAGTTGTCAAAGGCGTGTCCATTGCTTTCTTGCCATATTTGCCATGGAATTGCAGCCAATGCTGCTGTCCACAATGCCTTTCCCACAGCTGGAAGAGGCAGTACTATCCTTGCTGCATGAACTGCTCAAAAGTTTGAGGCGAACACATTAAATTTCTGCACAACCAACTGATATATGTCATCATATGAAAGTTATTTAGATGCAGAATAGGACAGCTGATAAACCAACTGATTCCTTGGCTAATAATGAAGTGCCTCAGATGGCATCTTGTTCTTGGGAAGTACTTTCATATTACTTTTTTATTTTCCTTTGCTTGTATTAATCAATTTGTCAAACCCCTGTCACCTTGATGACTTTTCTCTTTTAAAAATACTGTCCAGTCTATGAATTATAACCAAGAGTCACCAGCGAGATGAAATCATATTTTCTGCACTTTTTCTTGACTTCATGCATAGATGGCACAATAGAGCGAATAACAAATCAGAACACCTAACAACTGTGCATAGAGGTATACTCAAGATTTAAGGATAACAAACATGTGATGTTATGCATAAAAACCAAAAAAAAAAAAAAGAAATTACACGCTGAATAGTTATAATCATTGCAATCCAAATTCATTGTTTTAGTAATCCTATCAAAATCATTGGCTTTGTCAAAAAATATTTGTAGTGCTGGACAAAGGCTACAAATTTCCCTTCCAGCAGGCAAAGAAGAGGTACTCGATATCTTCTCTCTAGATTTCAATGTCTACTAGTTGGCCACCAGTCAAAGTTTTGACAGACGAAAATTAAAATTAGAAGAGAAGGAAAGGGCATACGACCAGAGAGAAATACCCGAATAAACACTTCGTCTCGTTTCAGTTGATTCCTTTCGTCACCTGAAGATGGTAACTTTTGCCCATACTCGCTAATCTGTATTCACACAATCAAGCTATTGAACTCTTATCTCCTGGAAGAAAATAAAACTACCGAAGTGAGCCTCTTACCACTTGAACAGCAGCAGACCTAACAACTGAGTCTGAATCCAGTAAGAGCTCCACAGCGCGATCATAAAAGCAAGATGACTGCGGGTACCCAGCACGAATCAGAGAAACCATACCCTCGAGAGCAGATTTTCTTATATACGGGTATGTATCTCTGGTATATGATAGGAATACGAAGTGCAACAAATGGCCCGAATTCGAGTTTGAAAGTGCGCGTAATTTAAGCAAATTGAGGATTCGCAGACGGTAGGAGGGTTTTTCAGCAGATACAAGAAACATAATGAGATCCTTTTCGGAGAGAGAAGTTAATGTGGGAGGTTGGATATCGGGGGCGGTTGTACATGCCAAAACCTGGTCCTCTTCCATAGAGTGCTCTTCTACCGTATTCTCTCCTTCTTCCATAGAGTGCTCTTTCGCATTTGCAAGTGGAACTTGGGAGGGTTTCTCTTCTCTGATATTCTAACGGTAGAATTCCGGGCCTTCCGCTCGCGAGTCGTGACTGTGTGCAGAGCCAAAGTATTGGTAGTACCATTTTCCTCTGCAGCTAATAGGAATATAAACGGGTAATAAACGAAACCGGTTGGCAATTCCGATTACCAGATTCTATTCCGTTTTCGTTCGGTTCCGATTGTTTCCGAGTTATTATGTTTCCTTTTATTACCCGATTTTCCGACAGATAATCGGGTAATAATCGGATAATAATATCGCTTAGGAAGTAATACCATTTTTCATGTTTATCTTCTTGAACGTGTCTCTCACCGCTGTGACACCTGGACTCCAGCATGGAATCCACGTACGAGCGTACCGGTGGGACCGTGGGAGGTACTTTCTAAATCATTTTATTCTAAAAATATACCAGTCACAGAGTCACATATCACAATGTCTCACAATACCATAGGTAATTTTCACAAAGACTGCCCAGTTTATCAATCGGTTAATGCATAAGCAGCAAAACGAGCTGGTGTAAGAACTGTCCGTTATTAATATGATTCTATGTAGTAGTAACAAATATATAAAATACAAAGTATGGTTTAAAAGCTAATGGCTCTCTTATTTTAGACACGAATTTTCGAAACAAATAAATTAAACCTAGCAAAATTGGCAGGCGAGACCTTATTCTGATGTCGGACAGTCGAACTCGTCGTAGAAACTTCGTAGCTTCAAACCATCAAATCACTGATAATAACATAGGCAACATCAGCGAGCTGGACCACAACACGATTCCTGCGCGTTAATGGGGAGAGAACGTTGGCCTTTCTGAACCCAGTCTCGCATTCCGTAACATTGCCTGTAACATGCGTAAGCCTGCTCAAAACGGGTCCAAACGGATCGTAATTCTTGGACTCCCTTACGGCCGCTTTCAGATCTCGGACGGCGAACTTGTAGTTCTCGTAGCACGCGGCCAGGCAGGCTTTTGCGGCGGGGTTCGTGGCCTGGTGAAGCAGAAGGTAAACGTAATTGCGAGCATCGGTCGCGTTGTTCCGGACTATGCTCACCACGGCTGGACCCATCTTGTTGATACACACTCGTGAGGCTCGTGGGTCGGCCTTGAGCGAGGACACGCACAGGTCGACGTGTTGGGAATCCTCGCAGACTTCTCCGATCAGTGGCTCACCTGGGGGAGGATGGCATTCGGCCGCTTCGGATTTTTCGATGGAGATGAGGAGAATGAATTGAAGAAGAAGAAGAAGAAGCAAATTTGGTCGAGGGTGATCAAACGCCATTCTGTAACTCTGTTTATCGTCTCCGATGACGAGTGATATTTGCTTCTGGAGTGTATATATAGAATAGGTAAAGGGGTTGTTTTTTCTGAGATGGATCCCTGTGTTTTGAAGGATTGGTTTGCAGCAGCCACCCAGTTCTTAATTAACGTGGGGGTGCGTTTGGCTCACGTTTGAATTAGGTGGATTCATTCCCTTCGTCTGGAATTTAAGTTAACTTTAGAGTGCATTTAGCGACTGTTTGGGCCATAAGAAAGAGGCGCAGACGACCTCACCAGGAAAATAAAACTTCACGCGGACTATCCAAGTTCCCGTATATATATCCAGATTTCTGTCGGCCGGTGACATAATTTGTCCAGAAGGCAGATCAGTGTCTGTCAAATATTCGATTTTGAAAACTTGGCGTGTAACAGATTCAAGGATCACCTAAAGATAATCAATCAAAACAGCGACCTGGTCGTCTATCTTTAAAAAAAATCACATCACGAGCTAACAATGTGTAGTTAACGGAGAACAGAGCAGATCTACAACAACTTCTTTCGATTTTTATTCTTTCCGCTCAAGAAAAACAAAACAAAAACAAGTGAAAACCCACCGAAGCATATTCAGCGAGGACATATCGTGAAATATAAACAAGTCCCGTCTCAGAGCCTTAAACCATCATATCACCGACAATTACGAACCCGTTATCCGCAAGTTTAGTGATCATCTCGTTCCTCTTTGTCAATGGCGATTTCAGGCCTCTGTGTTTCTTGAATACCTCCTCGCACTCCTCAGCCTTGGTTTTAGCCACACTCAGAGCGTCCTCGACGGGCTCAAACTCCAACTCATCCAAACTGTCGGACGCCTTCTTAAGGCTATCGATCATGTCCTTGTAGTTCTTTTGGCAGCTCTTAAGGCATTCTTTCATTGTCGGGTCCTCTGTTTTGTTGAGCAGATGTTTGATGTAGTGACGGGTGTCTGTGGCATTAGCCACCACCACCCTGACAATGACACCACCCAGATCTTTGTAATAGACTTTGGTGCTCTGGGGGTCGGTCAGGAAAGACGAGACGCAGAGGTCGGGGTCGTCCGTGTCGCTGCAAGTTTCGTGGATCAATTTCATACCAGTTTCAGGACCTGCTTGTACTGCAAGGAAAAGCTGGGCGGTGCACAGCAGCAAGGGGATTAGGAGAATCGCTGGGCTGATCGCCATGCTTTCCCTTCCTTCTTCGATATGCTTCAATCTGGATCCAGTTTGTGATCTGAAATCAATGCGTTTCTCCGAGAAACGTCACCTACATATATAGGCTTGTACAAATATATCAGGTGTGGTTGAGCGGATTCCTCTCCGGCCCCCTATTTTAATGGCTTCAATATTAACAGGCATCATCCAGATTTTGCAATAACCATGGTTATTATTAGCAGGCTAAAATTAGTCCATTCTAAAAATTGGAAACTGAGATCATAAAACAGCTTGAAAGAAAAGATGCTTTCTTGGAATTAAATATATAGAAAAACAAAAAACTTCAGTTGTTCGCAGTTTAAACGAGGGGTACTCGTGGGAAGTCTTCCTCGACTTCCGCCGGCGGCGTCCCCGCCCTGAACTAGCGGAATCGGCCATCGCTCATCTCAGGAACTCCGACATCGAGGTCCTTCAGGGCCTTTCGGCCGCCGAGTTCGGCTTCGTCTTCCCCCCTGACCTCCGCGCGATCCTCTCCACTGAAGAAATATGCGGAGTCACGAAACCAAACAGGGAACTAACATATCCGGGAAAGAGAAATTGAAGAACTTGGGGAATTAAAACTCGGGGAACAGAAATACGTACAATATTAAGAATTAACATACCAGCTCTATGATTTTCAAATGTCATGGGCCAAGCTGGTTTTAACAACGGGAACGAAGAATGTAAAGAACAAGGAGGCGACCTGACAATTATATGAGTGCCGGGAACGTGACGCCGAAGACCCGGTTCCATCTTTCCGAAGACCGCCATCAGTACTGATGGTAAATAATATCTTCCAAAAGATGGAAGCGGAGACTTCAGCGCTATATTCCCCTCAAGCTTATATGCGTGATTTGCATTTTCATGGCTGCAGCTAGCGCGGCCCCTTACCCTCGACTACTCTACTCTCACATATACAGCTTGGAAGGAACGCCTGCGAGCTCCAGATATATATACTTGTAGAACCAAACCCTGCACATGGTGCTTCTCTTCCGAAGTAGAAAAAGTTGAAAACAAAGTGTAACCGACTTTTGTTACTGCCTCGGTGTAAGCAACCTGACGGATGAACATTTTGGGGCATGGTTTAAGTATTGTGTCACTCTCAGTGCTGCCGACCATCCCCGTTTGAGGATGAAAATTTATAAATAGCACAAGAATCCGATTCCTGTACATGCATGTAATTAATATGCGTGCTCTCATGTCCAACCATGCGCAACACCCAGGCATGCAGCAGAAAGTGGAGATATATAGAAGGGAGAAATGGCTTCGGTCATGTAAGATTCGTCGACGACCCTGATGCTCTTCTACAACGTACGTATATTCAGCTCCGAGGCCCAGAAACTTCTTCAGCCGCCACATGACCTGCGGGTATAGAACCGTTGCAGGGTGACTCCGTCGCCGAATCGAAGGCAGTGGCGAACCGGTTCTCCGGCAACGGGGGACTCCTCCGGATCTTTGAATATTCCGGCCTCGATCAATATCAAAAGTAAAACTTCTAAACTCCCGAAAAAGGTGAGAAGAAGAAGGAGAAAATGATGAAGAAACGGCTTCATTAAAATTCGGAATTGAAAAAAATAATGACAATTGATTTCACTACAGTCCCACTGAAGCTTTTTACCGTCGCTATTTATTATACGAAGGATCGGGGACGCAGCGCTAGCTAGCTATCCAGATTCTAGCAGATAATTTGAACGATTAGCATGAATATGTCATTTAATCAGCGTGTTATAGAATTCTTAACTAATCACAATATCATAAAAGTAATTATATAACAGATTTATCAATAAGCATGACCAAATTGAGATACGAAGCCTGCTTAATTAGATCAGAGAGACGTCGATCGAATTGTATACATACATATATACGAAGACGTTTCAAATTAAATGATTTAAACGGAGTCCTGGAAAATAAAAATGGAGCCATGCATGAAGATCATTATCTGGTAAATTCGATTTGAGCGTAAGAAAATATAATTGGGACGATCATCCTCTACAACAGTGAAGAAATATACAGGGTCATGATGAACAAACAGGGAATTTAACATATCCGGGAAAGAGAAATAGAAGAACTTGTGGAATTAAATTCAATTTGATCGTAAGAAATATAATTGGGACGATCATCCTCTACAACAGTGATCTCCGCGGCGGACCTAAACTCGGTGATCTCTTCTTCATCATCAAGCTCATGTACCACATCCTGAACATCAGAGCTCAAGGGACCTCCATCGCGATCGGAATCCGCGGCCTCACGAAGCGGCCACGTGAACGAAGGCTTCTCAGGGGGCGGCAGCAGAGGAGCCGCTTCGCCGCTGAGAATTTGCACGATCAGCCTCATGGAAGGTCGTTTCTCCGGGTCCGGATCGCAGCAACACAGTCCCAAACCCAGGACGCACTCAATCTCTTCTTTATTAATAATCTGATATTCCGCGCGCAATCGGGCGTCCGCGGCGTCCGCGACTTTGTGTTGTTGATGAAGATGCCAAACCCAGTTAAGCAGATCGTTGTGGAAGACGCCGCGCCGACTTTTGGGTTTTCGGCCGCAGGCAACCTCCAGCACGAAAACTCCGAACCCGTAAACGTCCGTCTCGGCCGTCGCCCTCCCCGTCATACCAAACTCCGGTGCTATATAACCCGGCGTTCCGGCGATGACGTCCGTGAGATAGTGAGTTTCGCCGAGTCGTATAGTTCGGGCGAGTCCGAAGTCTCCTAACCGAGCGTTGTAGTCCGAGTCGATCATCACGTTACTGGCTTTCACGTCTCTGTGTAAGATCCGTCCGTGACATCCTTCGTGAAGATAACAAAGAGCAGAAGCCACCCCGCGAATTATCTCAATCCGTTTCTTCCAGCTCAACTCGATCCTTTTTTTCTCGGCGTGAATATTATCATTATCTTCTGATATTCTACCATATTTGTATAGGAGCTTGTCTAAGCTTCCGTTGGGCATGAACTCGTACACGAGGAGGAGCTCCCGCCTTTCGTAGCACCACCCGATGAGTTTCACCAGGTTCTTGTGACTGAGTCGGCCGATCGTCGTCACCTCCGCCACGAATTCCTGTTGCCCTTGACGCGATTCTTCCGATACTCGCTTCACGGCGACTACCTCGCCCGTCTCCTTCAAGCATCCCTTGTAAACTGTCCCGAATCCTCCTCGCCCGAGCTTGTTCTCGGGGCTGAAATTCATGGTGGCGGATCGGAGGTCCCTGAGCCGGAACTCGCGAGGACCTCTCGTCGACAGCTCTAGTACCAATTGCAGCTCGGGGCTTGGGCGGCCTCGCCTTTTGAGCTCCTCTCTTATTCTTTTTCTTCTCCAGTACCACAGACCAACACCACCACCGATAAACAACGCGGCCAGCAGAGTAGTACAGCCCAGCAAAATCCATAAGAGTCGTCGCCCTTTTTGGCCCTTGTCTTCTTCTCCTGTAGTGAAGTTCCACGACATTACGTAGTTGAGTTGGACGAGCTGGTTCCCAGTGGAACCAGAGAAACCCACGTAAACGTCCTCGTCGAGATACTCCGATAAGTCGACGACCAACGGAGAAACGACGGGACGTTTAATTGGATTCCTGTCCTCGTGAACATAGACGGTCAATCGTCTTTCAGTACCATTGTACCGGATATCAACGAATTTGTTGGAATCACCGGAAAGATTGACATTATACTCACTAAGAGAAACTTGGGTCAGGGGAACCATGCCTCGAACATTCACAGAGACGTGATTGTCGTCCAAATCACTGTCGTAGCTTTTGTGGGTATCGAATTCAATCGCAACTACTTTAGGCGACGACGAGCCATTTGATTCCTTGTTTGTAATCCCGAGCCACTGTCCTTGGCTATTTGCCGGAAGCTCGGGACTGTTTGTGAGTATGAAAGCCATGCCTTCGGCAACCGGCTCATTCTTCACGACGTTCTTGATCATCAACTCGAAGGTCGTGTTGAAGGAGGAGACGACTACTGATCGACCAGCTTTTCTCCAGAGTTTGAAGGTTTCTTTGTACATGGCCCTTCCGCTCCGGTTCTCCATTGGATCTCTGTTGGAATCTGTCGTGATTTGCAAAGCCGAAATTCGGGATGAATTAATATCGGCACGCGGCCTAGAATTGAAGAAGCTCGAATCGCCAGAAAATTGGAAATTTTCGGCATCGGAGGACTCTGGCCCAAAAGTAATATTCAGGCCATTGATCACTTGGGACTTGGTGGCAATTGCTACAAGGGTGATCACCGGAAGAAGAATACGGCGGAAAGAAAACGAAGAGCAGTAGTACTGCTGAAGTAACTGATCTAGAAATATCATCGTGATAATCGATCTGACCAAAATTGTTCCTCGATCGCACAACGTATAACGTTCAGGGGAACTTAAGCCTCAAATGTGGACGAGACCAGGCAGTATGCTCGCTTCATTTATCGAAATATACATCAATATTACCGGCCCAATCAAGCTAGGACATCAAGGCGGCTAGAAGCTGGTCAATAACGAAATTTCGCGGCTATGTCGCTTGAACCAGACTTTTGTAACGACGGCAATAATGTTTTCTTTTTTAACCAATCAAAGCTTTATACTCCTTGCGCCTTGCAGGAGTCAATAGTTCGGTATGTTTACTTTTCCCATTGAACAGCTAGTCATCCGCGGTCATGAACAGTTGATTGACAAGTACGTATTTAATTTGTTAATAAGCGCGCGGAGCAGTTTCTGTGCATCTTCTCTTTTTTATTTTGTCTTCTAGACTGCGGAAAAACTAAAGGGGCCGGGAAGAAGAGAGAGAGCGTCAAAGTCAACACTCGTGAGCATTCGTTCATGCATGTCGTGTAATACGAAATGTTCCTAGAAATTCCTTTCCTCCATTAATATATTCCACGACTGGACCAGCCAACCTCGTTTTAAAAATTTTGCAGATAAATTGATAGGAATTTTCAAGTGTTGAAATTTTGCTCAAAAGAGGACATTATTGATACTTCTGCGGGTTTACCTTATTATGATGATATAATAAGGTTAAACCCGAACCAAATAAAAGGACAAATTCCACGTTGGAATATGTTTGATTGATGAATGATGGGCCGTGGATTGACGGCGACACGGATAAGTATAACTATTCTATATAATTGCGTATAACTATAGAATAATAAAAAATGTTTATAAATTTAATATCAATAGTAATATTAAAAAGTATCCACCCAACTTCTAGTGAACTTCCATGACATAACTGTGAAGCTGTAAAGGTGAATAAATTGACAGCATGATGTGTATATAAGCTCCAAAGTCAATACTACCGATCCAATTTAATCTTATTTTAACCTTTCTAAATAATGTTGAGAAAAAGGGTTTGACAAGTCTTACTTATGTTAAAAACCTGATCTTCCTCCACGAAGATGTGCTCCTTAGGTAGATATTATTATAGTACTACTTGCTCTGTTGATTGATTCATACAAGAGCAATTATCGACCTCTCTCTAGTTATTTACTGTTTTTCTTTCTACTAATTCTAGTGTTGACAAGTTATTGATAAAGTATAATATATATTTGAAGCACACTTTAGGAACAAATATTACACTATGAAATACTTGCCTAGCATTCAAAAGAATTTAAGATATGGATTTTTTTAGTCAATTAGAGTTTAAATTAGGGTTTGAGAAAAATTACCCTTCTAATTTGATTGTTTGAATTGAACGTCGTTTGTACTATAACTATGACTTGACGTTGTAGCTCATATTTGGTCATGCTTATGTAATAATATATTACGTAGTATCATCGTCATAAGAATTTTAAACTTAAATTTGATATGCAAATATAATATAATTAGAAACAACAGATAAGATATTAAAAATTTCTCTTAAAATATTAGTTTGTCCGTAGGCTAACCCCTCATTTGAGACTCTTAACGCTGTTGCTATAATGATTAACCGTCTTCCGTTAGCCGTTAATTGCAATTCATGCCACAGCTCCGAAGCATAGAATCCTCTAGCTTCGACGCCTTATCTCGCAGGACGAGGAGGTACCGGTTACTGGTATCTGTCCCTCTTTGAATTTATTTTTATATTACAGAACCAGGAAGCTGGGGTTTCGTCATTTTGTTTTGTTTAATTCCGACGCCATTTTTCTCTGATTGTTGACAAATGGATGATTTTCCCTACTACTTACAACGGGATTAAAAGTCAGCATCCGGAAATTATTACCATCTTCTTCTGTAGGTCTCTCTTTTACTCCTCCCTGTTCAGTAGGTTTTTCTTTTTTTCTTTTTTTTTCTTCTTTCTTTTGGTGATAAGTTATTTCGTATGTTTCATTTCATATTTGAATTGAGCGACTTTGAAATTTAAAATTATGCTGGAATTTTTGCAACTCTCTGTTAATGATTTACTCTGGCTTGTATTCTGCAATATGGCCCTATAAATTTGGCAGATCAAATTTTCTGCTTTAAAGATTCGGAGATGCAATTCAAGGATTAAAAATCAGGCGCAATTGCTGCCGGTGATACCATATCCCGTATTCGACGATCTGCTCTTCCTTCTAATATCTCCCGCTATGTATATTATTACTTCGGCAAACCGATTTTTAAAATCATAAACAAATTTTCCAGCTTCTCTTTATCAAATCTGTAACAGATTGTTATGACATTCGACGAATTGGATATCCTTTCTGAGCAAACACTAATCGTGTATTGAATGCCTGTAATCATGACATTTGACATGGGCAAACTCTGTTGGGCGAGGTCTGAATTGTGGACATACCTTATTCTAATACAGCTGCTCCTTTGCATTGCAGTGAACCCACATTCTTGCTGACTTCTGTTAACAAGTGAAGGAAGTCCTCTTTTTGAGCATATAAGATGATATCCACATTGAGCATACTTTCCTCTTCTACGCAATCTTCTTTTCATCATCAATTCGTCACCTCGTCTCCATTATCTTCCAGAGCAAGAGCCCATGAAAAGCCTACATTTTTTGGATCTACAACAAAAGTCCTGGTCCATCAACCAATTCTGACTACTTCGTTGTCTCGTTATTTGTTCATACCATCCATTTCAGGCATTTGGAATGCTTTAACAGGAGGTAGTTCATCTCAAGATGCCCTACTTGCCATCAGACGCGGAATGGAGCTGTTTAGGCAGGTATAGTTTGTTTTGTGAGGCCTTTTTCTTTAAATTTTATATTATCTAACAACATAGGTCTGTTTTCTTTTTTTTCCATATTTTGGTAGTTTACTGTAGTTGTTGAACTTGCAAATTGCAACCACGACTGCATAGAAGCCTCATAAGTGGGCTTGATAATTTGAGATTTTTTGACAGGGCGATGTTCAAGGGTCGTTGTTGGAATTTGATAAAGCAATTGAGTTGGATCCTCGTCAGAAGGCATGTATGTATATGAGTTGGTATCTTATTAAAAGTATTATTTTTGTGCTGTATAAAATTGTCTCTCAAACAATTACTGTCAGATCTTTGGCAGAGGGGATTGTCACTCTATTATGTAAATAGGTAGTGCCTTAAACCGATTTTCATTTCTTCATTCATGACAGAAAAATGTAAGCACTACGCAGCCTGAAGAGTAAACAGATTGCATTTGGTCTCACAGATTTGAAGAAGGAGCGGAGCAATTTCGTATTGATGTTTCACAGAATCCAAATGATACTGAGGAGTCAATATGGTGCTTTTTATGCGAAGCTCAATTGTATGGAGTTGATGAAGCACGGAGACGATTCCTGGAGGCAAGCTTAAGGAATATGAATTTTTATGCTTTTTATTTCTTGGTCTATGGGCTCATCAAGTGGCATCTGCTGCATTAACCACTATACCTTGTTCCTGATAATAATTGTTTGCTGGTACTACTTTGACCTTCCTCCCGTGTATATGCATCTATATATCTTTATAACTATATTTTGCTGCAGGTTGGTCAAGATCCACGACCTGTCATGAGTGAAGCCTATAAGCTGTTCAGAGACGGGGGAGATCCTAACCTGGTGGGGAAATAGTCTATGCATTGAAGAATTTAATTTTGGAAGGAGGTCATTGATGATAAGTCTGGTTTCCTTTAGGTTTACTTTATGCAAATTCATTATAAAAGAACTTCATTTTTGAAAACTATGTCAGAATGATAATATCCCAGGTTCCTTTGCTTTTACCAGTTTGAATTATTGAATCTAATTCTGACATAAAATACATGTCTCTCCAACTCATGGGTTTATGACTCGAGGCATGAAATAGAAATTGTTGCTATTCATTCCAATTTTAACATCAATTACTCTTATCTCCAGCTTTTGAAGTTATATACTTCTAACTTTTTGGATTTTTATGCTTCAGTTATAATGATGCAGACAACTAAAAGATTTTTCTGATTTGGACAGCTTGTTTCTGCATTTTTGAACGGGCGAGATAATGAATATTTCTATGCCTCTCTCTATGCTGGTCTTTATCATGAAGCGCAGGTTTGTTGTGGACCTTTGTGTTTCTTGTTGACATCTGACTTGGAGAGTTAAATTAATAATTTAACAGGAAAAAGCCATTATCTGATAATTCAACTGCAATGCTTCAGCTAATTTGATCCATTAGGGATGGCAACTATCAAACAATTATCTTTATCAGTCTTGTTGCCAGTTGCTGGAAATCTATAGGAAAAATAATTCTTCAGTTCTAAATCTTTAGTTTGTTAGCACTGTTTGCCTGTTTTTTTTTGCAGAATAATTCCGATGCTTCCAAGTTCCATATGATTGCAGCATGTCAGTCTCCATATGGACAGAGGTAGTTTCGATAGCAAACAAGTTATCTTCAATTCTTGAAGCCATCATAGACTTAATCTGGATTGTCTGATTGATCTTTGTTTGGTAGATCCCGTGACTATATGGCTTCTCTCGCCAAGGTTCACTGTCTTTGCAGAAACTGGAGTATCATGTAATGCGCTGACACTAGCAGGGGCTATTAGCTAATGTAATGTTGGAAAAATATGTGTGTTAAAAAGAATCCTGTCAGTTAGACCTGACCTTCATCTACATTTCAGTGAAACACTTTGACTCTTGCATTCAATTTCCATCGAGGGGAAAACTATCCGCCACCTTTTTCATTTTCCCTCCCTCACATGCCTTCCAGTTGATCTGGTGAATATATGGCTTCTCTTGCCAAGGCACGGTGTTTGCAGAAAAGGGAGTGTTATTCAACATGTTGACACTAGCAGAGGTTGTTAGGTAATATATTGTTCTATCAGATGTGTATTAAATAGCATCACATCAATTAGTCAGAGATGACCTCCTGTAGCATTCATGTCCTATCAAGGGGAAAACTATAAACAACTTTTTCCACTCCTCATGTCTTATTATGCTTTTCTGAGTATATTAATATCTCCATTTCTGGGCCTTTCCTGTGGAAGAGACGTGAGACACTATTCTTGTCCCGTCCTGAAATTGTTCAGCTATCGTGGCGAGATTCTGAGGAGGGCTAACACCCACATATTGTACCAACCAACAAAACCATAGACCGAGAGAGGTCTCTGGGCATATCATAAGTTTCTGCCTTTGTGGTGACTAGGCTACATAATTCGCTGCTTCCTTGTTGACAATCAGATGATTAGGTTCTGTACGCAGCAGCAATTGCGTTATTAAAATATAGAGCTTCTAGAAACTAAAACTAAACTACTTAACTGCCACACATCTCATTTTAGGAAAGAAAAGTCATTGGTTGCTGGCCTTGCGTTTTATTAAATGGCCGGTTTTCTGATGGGAAGATGCTTTTCCAACTTGGCATCATTCCTTGAGTATGAACAAAACTATTACTTGGATTGGATTTATACAATAATCTGTCAGTGCCAAAATACCCATCAGTGGCAAATCCCATTCAATTGTGAAAACCAATTGTCTGCCTGTGGACTGATGGGGAACTGAGATTGAATTTCAGGCTCGCTTCACTCATCAAACTATTGTGCAAGTGAAAGTGAAACAAAGGCATAAGTAAGCCTCCCTGCCCCACTCTTGGGCCTCTTGGCTGACATGCCGTAGCGTGGCACTAGAACGAAATGTTCTCATAAGGCCGGCAGCTAGCCTCTTCTGGTTTTCGAGGAAGGAGAAGCTAAAAACTCAGGCGAAACGAGTAATTGACCTGTAAGAGCATTTCTTTGTTGACTATAGCTTAAAAAAAGCATTTCAGCAAACATGTGGGCGGTCAGAGGCGGAGCGAGATCGAAAGACAAGTCTCGGAGTGTCCTACGCCAGACATCTAGAGGCTCCGCATTATACGATACTCATGCCACGGCGCGTAGTTAGTGATGGGCCCCTTTGGGGGAGGAGAGGAGATCTGTAAAGTGAATCCAAACAACCCCCGATGTTTACTCGTATTTCACTGTTTCTGAAGAAGCAACCGAGTCCTTCACGTATCTCTGATGAAAAAGTTAGTAACCAAAAAAGACTTGGAATATAAATCATCATTTGCGAGGCCGTCGCAGAAGACGTTTGAAGAGAGCGAATCAACTTCCCGAGGTCGGTTCTAGACGGTGAGCCACGAAAAGCCTGCGCACGGGGGAACAGGAGGAGGAGGACTCTCATTCTCGTCTCGATTCAAAAATGGAAGCACGGATATCTTACGTCTCTTTTAAGTTTTAATCCGCCCGTGAGACGAGTGGAAAGGAAAGGACATGCCAAGCCGCGTAGCCCGTTACTGGTACCATATTTCGCCCGACAATTCCGGATCAGAAAGGCAGGCGCTCTGTCGATTTGAGGGCAAGCGTTATAATGTCACTCGAGGCTTCAGAGCAATTCTTCCCGGGGCAATTGCCACGCTACGTTCAGATGCAGTCGGAGCAGACTTTATCGTCTAGTCATTCCTTCCGCCAGGGGCCGGAATCTGCTTGGATTTTTGAAGAATTGCCCAAAGCTACAATTGTATCCGTATCTCGCCCCGATGCAAGCGATATCACCCCTGTGCTCCTCACTTATACTATCGAAATTCGATACAAACAGGCACGTTGATCTTGTGAATATTCAACTTTGTTTACTTTTCTGTAACTTTTTACGCATGACATTATTTGGATATCGTTGTCATCCTTTGTATTACAAACTAAGGACGGAGGGTACCATCTGAATAGCCTACTATGCACAGTTGGAAACGATTCAATAGTGCCGGTGATTACTCTTGATTCATTATCAATAATTTTTTACCCCATATCGAGTTCTAACCATGAAATTGAAAATTTGACTCTTTGATCAGTCTACTCCTCCCCAATTAGCTAGCTGATCTATTAAGGAGATGTAATTCAATTTTTGAATTTCGACCAATTTAACATGGCTCACTAACAACGAACTATTATCTTCGCGCTTCCTCCATCTAACTGAATATAAATTTATTAGTTAACTGCTAATTAACTTGCATGGCCAGTTATCTGCATATATGAAAAGGTTTAATTAATTGGAGTATGGAAGGCTGGTATGTGTTAATTTATTTGCAGGAGTGGTCTTGTCGCGTGCATCTTAACAGGCTTTGCATGAAAGACTATTTGCTGTTAATGCAACTATTTAGCACTGTTACCAGGTCCTGCTGTATGTGGGTTAGGACATTGTGGAGTTTGTATTATTTGTTCACTGATAGACGGACAGAATTTACTTCTTAAAAAAATAAGCTTACAGTTTTCACAATATCTCATAAAAATCAGAACAAGTAGTAGTTGAATCATAGGGGAGATGATTCAACACACACTTTCCGCCAGTTTTCTATTTGTCATACATGAGTACGACATCATCTCAAGCATTGAATGAATCCAAAACTAATATGAGTTATTAAGAATATACCCTTCATGTAATAAGAAGAATCTACTTTTTGTGCAGCATCTTGTTTGCTAATTTCCTCCTAATGAGATTCACTCTGAGAAAGCGATTGGAAAGAAGGAACAATCGGTTTTTTGAGATAGGACTAATTTGTCATGAACTGTTAAGCATTGAATGAAGTATGAACCTTTTGTTGTCCAATAGCTACTTTACTTGCTTGTCATTAGGAGACTCTCTTAAGAGGTAGAAAAGAGATTCTTTGAGTAGAGTAGAATGCAACTAGTTACTGCTAGCAGTTTTTAAAAGGTACAAGAAATACAAATCTTCCATATCTTGGGTTGTTCCATGAGTGAAGGTCATGTGCTTTAGATTAATGAAGAAGAAAAACAGGCAGTATGCTTAGACTGGTAAATAATGTTGTTATATATCTCAAGTTGTAATGTTTGTCTGCATAAACTATTCTTCAGAAAGTCTCAGAAGGATCCTGTGAGATCACCAACTTCATATCCTCTTTCATTTGTGAAACATGATTTTTGTAAGCCACTCATCAGTTTTGTCTGAATGAATGGTATTATAATAAGTTTCGATATTTTTTTTGTAGCCTTTCGAATTTCTTTCAGTTGATTGATGTTTACCGGTGAGTAACTGAATTTTATAATGTATTGAATTTCGTTTGCTCCAGTTTAAATGGAGATTAATCAAGAATGCTGCTCAAGTGTTTTATCTTCATTTTCAACTAAAGAAACGGGCAATTATTGAGGAATTCCAGGAGAAACAGGAGCAGGTATTCTCTTTATTGTATTGGTTCATTCACACATTTCTGTGTACATATTGTTTTAATGCATCATCACTCTTTTCTCTTAATATTAAAGGTTAAAGAATGGCTCCAAAACATTGGAATTGGGGAGCATACACCAGTCGTGCAGGATGATGATGATCCCGATGAAGATGCTATGCCTATGCATCATGAAGACAGCTTTTCAGCTAAAAACAGGTGATACATCATGTTTCTTAGTTTTTTAACTCCTTTGTTCAGTTATCTCTTTTTTATATGATCTTTTATCCACTTCCTCTTCGAACAAGAAAAAATGGTCAGATGCTGTCTGTGCTTCATGCTGCTAAAATATATTTGTTATTCCTCAGTTGCACAGGTTGCTAGGATACTGCAGTGAACATTTTTCTTGAAAAGGAAAACAAAAAAAGAAGTGTTTCTACTCATTGTGATTTGTATTATCTGTGCAGAGATGTTCCATCAAGTGCTGCTTTGCCTATCATCCGACCACAGCTTGGAAGACAGCATTCTATCTCAGACAGAGCAAAAGTGGCAATGCAGGGGTACTTAAATCATTTTCTAGGGAACATGGATATTGTGAACTCTCGTGAGGTACACTTTTCATTTGGGTGTACTGTTTTATGTTGCAGAAACTAATAGATCTTGCTGAAAATCTGACTAAATACTTTAATTTTGGCACTCTGAATTTGTCTCATCTTTGTTCTTCTGAATTTGTCAACAAAAAATCTTTTTCTTTTGGAAAACATAATATTTACTGTTTTTAATTTATCACGCGTCAGTGTGTTTTAGTTGTATTTATCTTGTGTTCTTTCTTCCCTTTCTTTCTTAAAGTTGTAAAACTTTGTTTTTAAATTATTTTTCTTGTAGGTTTCTTGCTTAAAGCCACATTCTCACTCTGTCGAGCTGTTATGTTGTCCTCCTTGTATATGAATAGAGAGGGTCTTAGGTTGAAGTCCGAGATCTAGTTGCTTTTGCTATATCATAGTGTTCTGATTGGAGTAGAGACACCACATCATGGCATGTTTCGTCAGGGTTGTGTACTACTTTACTTCAAGTGATCCTTGTTGTTTATCTTTTTTTCTTTACCATACGTGGATGTTGTTGGGGCATGTCACGATTAAGATGATCGTAATACCGAGGTGTACTGTTTTTGTAAGACAGGAGTGGCTGGTACATTTTTTGAAAAAAAAAAAACTGGTACTTTGTATCATGGTAGCAATACAAGAGGAGCTCTTTTCTGATCACAAGCATTTTATGTTATCAGGCTTGCTAGGTCTATCTATTACACTAACTTATAATGGTGAAGATCGCAGTATGAAGGGACTGATTTGGATCAAATATGATCCAATTTTTAATGCTTAATGTTTGGGAGATTGGTAGTTTTCTGAAAGATAGTCTTTATCAGGGAAGAACCTCAAGAAGTAGACATATGGAACAGTACTCTTTTGTGTTTGAGGTTTGGATTACAAAAATCTTATTGTCTGTCTTTTGGAAGTGCCACCTGTAGATGCATTAATTACTGACAGATCCTTTGTATTATGGAATATGAGTTCTGATAAGCTTTATTGAGCAGATAGTGGATTAATGTAGCTCTTTGTTCTAGACGTTTGTGCAATTTTTTTTATATTTATTTTTTATTTTTTATTTATTTGAATGGCCTTTATGAAAACTATGTTTCATAGGTAGGAAGTTAATTATAGTCAGTGGATCCACTAGTTCCCACTTGTTTCATTTTGTTCATTCAGCTCCATTTTCCCATTTGTCTGCATTAACTGCTTGCTCAACAAGAGTCACCTTCTTGTCCATTGTCTTTATTTTCCAATTTGGTGATGCTTAACTCTTTTCATGTTTCTTTCAATTATTGAGGTGGAAGGTTACTACCCTAACTTTGTGCATATGTCCAGGTTTGCAAGTTTTTGGAAGTTTCCAAATTATCTTTCTCGCCTGAGTATGGACCTAAGTTGAAAGAGGACTATGTTATGGTGAAGCATCTTCCAAAAATTTTAAAAAAGGAAGATGATCAGAAATGTTGCTCATGCTCATGGTTCAATTGCTGCAATAACAGTTGGCAAAAGGTAATGTTCCTGGCACTTAATGAAGACCTTTAGAGGAACTGTAATGAGAAATTTTTTTATCTGAATTTTCGTTCTTTTGGTTAGATTGTCCACTAAACAAGCGTAGCATATGTGATGCAAGATGCATAAAAATTTTATTTGAATTAAGGTAGAATTAGGGTATTTTATTTGAGTTGAGTGTGAATTGGGAAATCTCTTTAGTTTAGTATTTTATTCAGTCTTATATTAGATTACAAACTCTTTATTAGGTTATGTACTTAGCCAATAAATAGGCTATGGTTTATGAATGTTGTTACGTTTTGATGATTAATTGAAGTATTCTGGTCTATCTTCCTCTTGTTTCTTCTTCTTTCTCCCCTTTCTTCCTCTTTCTCTCTATTACTTCTCTTTCTTCAACTTCTATTCTCTCTGCCCTTCTCCCGTCCTACATCAATATGATTATTAATTTGTGTCAAATGGCTAAACTGCATACCGTTTTACAGGTCTGGGCTGTATTAAAACCTGGATTCTTGGCCTTGCTTGAAGATCCCTCTGATACCAAGCTTTTAGACATAATTGTCTTTGATGTATTGCCAGCTTCAGATGGAAATGGAGATGGTCGGGTGTCTCTAGCAAAAGAGATAAAGGAGAGAAATCCTTTACGTTATGGATTTGTAGTGAGACATTTTATGAATCCTTTTTATTTACTCTAATCAACTGTCTTAAACTAATAATTTATTTTTTTGAAGATGATGACTAATATTTTTTTTGAATCAGCTTAAACTACTGAACTGATCAACTTCTAATTTTTGAAGGTTTCATGTGGAAGCCGCACAATGAAGATTAGAGCAAAAAGTAGTGCCAAAGTCAGGGACTGGGTTGCGGCAATTAATGATGCAGGCTTGAGGCCTCCTGAGGGGTGGTGCCATCCCCATAGATTTGGTTCATTTGCTCCACCAAGGGGTTTAACTGATGATGGTAGTCAGGCTCAGTGGTTCGTGGATGGGCAGGCGGCTTTTGATGCAATTGCTTCATCCATTGAAGAAGCAAAATCAGAGGTGTTAAATGCCTGCTCTTTTTACAGTTTTTTTTTTAAAATTTTTAAAGAACAGCTCTTTCAGCTTTAAATGCTTCATGTATGGTTGTCAATACGGTGATATGTGAGACGGTTGAAGCTCCTTGCAGATATTCATAACTGATTGGTGGTTGTGCCCAGAACTTTATCTGCGGCGACCTTTTCTTTCCAATGGGTCCTCTCGACTTGATGCACTGCTGGAAGCAAAAGCAAAACAAGGAGTTCAGGTACTATTATCACAGTTCATTGTAGATGAGTTTCACCATTAATATAAAATCCGTGTTTTCATTGTCATATATTCAAATTCTGGTGTCTAGGCTGCTATGGGTACTTCGTGAAGCTTTCATACTCTAACCAGATGCTACAACAATTCTTCCTTGTTGATACACCCTAACTTTTTAGTTGATATCATTCATGCGAACTTGTAATATATTGGGTATAGTGGATGCTAGTGGATTCATGCTAGTTGATTGCTGAAGCTTGTAAGATAATATCTGTGGAAGTCGCATTGCAGTTTGTTTAGTTAATCCTTGTCCTGACAGCGTCAGAAACAGAGAGAGGGAGGGAGGGAGGGAAAGGGCACTTTGTGTTTATGATGCTTGTTATTTTCTTGACCAGAATAAATTGTTTCTTAGAATTGTAATAAGATTTAGAATACCTTACTTCCCTTTTTGACCTTAACTAATGAATGACTGTTTACAGATATACATACTTCTTTACAAAGAAGTTGCTCTTGCTTTGAAAATCAATAGCATGTATAGTAAGCGCAAACTTCTTAGCATTCATGAGAATGTTAGAGTCCTGCGTTATCCAGACCATTTTTCATCTGGAGTATATCTATGGTAAGCCATGTAAAAACATGTTTTGGATTGATAGAAAGCTATTTAATCTCTGTTAATCTTCAGTCATTTAACCTGCTGCAGATCTGAAGAAATTTTCTGCTATAATGTAGGTCCCACCATGAAAAAATTGTAATTATTGATTACCGTGTTTGTTATATTGGAGGACTGGATTTATGTTTTGGCCGCTATGACACCCCTGAACACAAAGTTGGTGACTACCCACCACGAATATGGCCTGGAAAGGACTATTACAATCCTAGGTAAGCTCACATGCTACTTTCTTGACAAAAACAATGTCAGTTGCTGCTGTAATGTTTCTGATTGCATTTTAATTCTACTAACAGAGAATCAGAACCTAACTCCTGGGAAGATACAATGAAAGATGAATTAGATCGTGGAAAATATCCTCGTATGCCATGGCATGATGTTCATTGTGCTCTGTGGGGACCACCCTGCCGTGATGTTGCAAGACACTTTGTTCAGCGCTGGAACTATGCCAAGGTTTTGATTTTGAAAGTTGGCTTTGCTTTAATAAAAGACCGATTTTAAATTTCTAGTGGACTGACAAGGTTGTGTTCATCCCAGAGAAACAAAGCTCCAAATGAACAAACAATTCCTCTACTTATGCCTCAACATCACATGGTTATCCCACACTATAGGGGTAAAAGCAGAGATTTGGATATTGGAAGAAAAGCGGAAGAAAAAGGTCAAGGGAACATCAAAAGGCAGGACTCTTCCTCCCGATCATCTTTTCAGGACGTCCCGTTACTTTTACCTCAGGAAACAGATACGCTTGACCTCACAAGCGGGCATCATAAGCCAAATGGTGTAGAGACAAGCCGCAGTGTCATGGATCATCCAAGCAAAATCCCTTTTCCTTTTCGAAAATCCAAAGTGGAACCTATTATTCCTGACATGCAGCTGAAAGGATTCGTCGATGATCTCGATTCCCCACAACAGAATAAGGAAAAAGTCTTCGATATGTTGACACCAACAGTCCCAGAACAACTGGACAAAGAGTGGTGGGAAAATCAAGAAAGAGGGAATCAAGTCGTTGCTGCGGATGAAGTGGGACAAGTTGGCCCTTGCACTCCTTGCCGTTGCCAGGTGAGGAAGTAACTTTTTATAGAAGAGTTTGTCATTATTTAGTTTGCCTTTCTGTTCTTTCATCTGAAACTGTCTAATTTTGCTTCTTTTATCATTCCCTTTATATTACTCTTCTACAGGTTATTAGGAGTGTGGGACAATGGTCTGCTGGAACGGGCCAAACAGAAGATAGCATTCACAGTGCTTACTGTTCGCTGATTGAAAAAGCTGAGCACTTTGTTTACATTGAGGTAACAAACAATAGTTTCTTTTATGTTCAGTGTAAGTGTTTGTTCTGTTTCTTGTGTCTCTTTTTGTTTGTTGATATTGCTCCCACTTCTTATCTTTTTACTTTATGAATATATAATAAAAAACAAAGGTAAGCAGTTATTAAGGGAAAGTGATGCATTTCAAAAACAATTAAGGGAAAGTGATGAATGGAGACTTCAGCTGTTGACTTTGATGTTTCAGCATCCAGTCTTAATTTGTTTCCTTGGCAATATCACTTTATTAAACAAGGAGATTAACCATCGTTGTATTTCTATTATCTTGAAATCTTCCCTTCAAGGTGCAAATCTCATATCATTGTGTTAGCTTGAAACCATTAGAAATAGTGAAACACGTCCTAGAACTTCTGTCACTAGATAAAAGATGAATTTGAACAACAAGTACTGATAAAATCAGAGGTGGGTGCCTTCTTATTAGGTCCCTTATTGGCAGTCTTAATAGTTAACACCAATTGGCTGTGGTACGTTTGACGTTATGTATCATGTATCATAGCATCACCTACAGAATCAGAGACATATTGGGCATCACGGAAGTTATGTTACTGATACACATCTTTGGATACAATTTAAAGTTGGCAACATGATAATATTTTCTCCTGTTTATGAAGAGCAAAATTTTACAGTAATTCTCTTTCCAATAACATATTAGGTTTGTAAGGCGACCACCCTCTGAGCTCAGTGAGACTAAACCTAGGAAATCAAACAATTCAGGCAAATACAGGGAAGCAGTGAATTTATTTCTCCAAATAATGTGAAGATTAAGATAAAAGAAAGTACATTAGGTGAATGTCGTGGCTTAGATTTAGAATCAAGATTTTGGAGTTCCCGCTGTTAACAAAATGCTGAGGTTTTGTTCTCACCAAATATAGAGAAATCAGCTCTCTTCTATCATTTACCAAAGGCCTTATCCTGATGAGTTTTAATATCAGAGGGTCTCTTTTTAAAACTAATCACTAGCAGTCACTTTAGTGTTCAATTTTCAACCCCCTACTTCCAATTTCTCTCAGCCCCTGGTTTTAAATTTGTATTTCTCTCAACCTTATTGTCTTGCTTTTTATGCAGAAAAGACAAGTACCATAATATGTCAAATATTTGTTTGAAGTTCGCTGTGGTTTCACCAAATTTTCCTTGCATTTGTAAAGGAGATGGGAACCACCCTCCACCTCTATCAACAGCAGCCAGTGAGAGATCCACTCATGCCCTCTTGCCAAGCAGAGAGCAACAGTATGTGGCAAAGAAATTTATCTTGCCCCTGAGAGACTCACTGGTTTATGAGTTGAAGTAAAGAATTAGTGGATCAGTTGAACTGAAGTTTCATTAACAATCCAACTTAACAGTTGAAGCCTATCGTTCATTTCCCCTCTCAGTCTTCCTCTAATTTATTTTCGGTTTCTCTGTCTATATAGTGCTTCTCTCTCTAGTAGTATTCGTCTCCACCTGCCAAAGCTGGTGTAGTATGCTTCTAGGACTTCATGTTCAACTTTTGTGGTATGCATGTCTCGCATTTGATGCTATCTTCAATTTGACTGCCCGACATTTTATATGTTACCATCCTAAATCTCCCTCTGATACAAACATTGGGAGAATGAATATAATTCCCATGCTGTTTGAGGATCACTATTATTACATTTACAAACAAGTGAATGAATCGGTATTTTCCTTCTATTAACCCGTTGAACACCCTAAAGAGTTGAATGAACTCCTCTAAGAATGCAAAGGTTCTTATTATCAATTGTTGAATGGTAGTACATGGTGCATTTTACATGCGATTACATTTGTTGAAGATGGAAACTGCTCATCTTATATTTCTTGCCTGCACTTCCTAGTGCTTCTGGGGATTGCTTGCCCCTGATGACAGCCATTTGTCACAAAAATGAAATGTGATTAGACATGTTTACCTCTTTCTTATCATGCTTGTCAGATTGTATTTACTTCTTTCCTATGTTTTATTTTGGTTTCAAAGATATAAGAAACATTTGGAATGTATGCTAAGACAATTTGTTACTTGATATCCAGAATCAATTCTTTATATCAGGCCTATCTGGAGATGAGGTTGTGCGTAACCGTGTCTTGGAAGCATTGTATAGTCGGATTAATCGAGCTGAAAGAGAAAAAAGATGTTTCAGAGTTATTATTGTCATACCACTTTTACCTGGATTTCAGGTACACCTACTACTATGTTTTCGTGCTGTTTCACATGGAATATTTAGGTACTTAACATTTGAACATACAGGGAGGTTTAGATGATGGTGGGGCTGCATCTGTGAGAGCTATCATGCATTGGCAGTATCGAACTATTTGTAGAGGATCACACTCCATATTGCAGAATCTCTATGATATGATTGGTCCCAAAGCACATGACTTTATCTCATTTTATGGCCTCAGATCATATGGTCGTCTCTGCGATGGTGGTCCTGTGACTACTAGTCAGGTTAGGGGATTCAAGATCTTATAACTTTGTGAGCTTTTTCCTCTAACATGGATAGTTTTCACTAATTTTTTCAGTTTTTGTATGCTCAGGTGTATGTGCATAGCAAAGTGATGATAGTTGATGACCGTGTGGCCTTGATTGGATCGGCTAACATAAATGATAGAAGTCTTTTGGGATCGAGAGATTCTGAGGTAAGCTTTACTGTTCTTATTTGGAAAAATTGTACTATTATCTTTTCCCGACTCTCTTGAAGTTAACCAAAAATTTTCTTCTGGTCTGGTTTGAGTATACTATCTGACCAACCTAATAGTCGGAAATTTATCTTTTTTTTTTAAATTCACAATAATTGATTGATAGGCTATATCTTCATGGGCAGCAAGTTGCAATGTTACTCTACAAAGTTAGTAAAAGATGGAAGAGATTGGAGAAAAATTTGTAACTTGATCTTAAAAAATTGAAGTATTAAAATTTGAAATCAATTGTGTCCTCAAAAAAAAAACAAAAAATCAAGGATTTGTAAACTAATTGGAATCACCTGAACTCACTGCAGTTCACTTGCAGCATTTATCTAGAGGCGGTCAATGAATGCCATGTTTTTTAGGGGTTCTGTATTTCAGGTTCTAGCTGGTATTTGGATGTGTTATTTCATGCAAGGCACCAAAAAAGAGCAGTATTACTCTTTTATTCTTCGCAGCGTGATGTTTTTCCATTAAATGTACTTGGTCTGCTTTTTCCATTACATGATTTCTGTTAAAGAGATCTTCTTTTTATTTTATTTTTTTTTCTGCAGATTGGCGTACTGATTGAAGACAAAGACTTTCTGGATTCATCCATGGGTGGAAAGCCATGGAAGGCAGGAAAATTTGCTTTTAGTCTCCGTATCTCCTTATGGTCAGAACATCTTGGCCTTTATCCTGGACAGGTTGGTGTAGAATTTTTATTGTCCCTCCATGTGACCTCTGTATTCCCTGATGGCACAGTTTCAGCTTGGCAAGATAGTACTTCGACGAGGATATAGCCCTTTATAATTATTAATTAGCTATATTTGTTCCAGGGTTGCTGTTTAAGTAGCTTTGAATTCTTACAGAAACTATTGCTTAGTTTTGGATAAATCCTTTTCTTTTTATGTGAAACTAAGAGTATCTCAACTTTTTTATTCGTGTAGGTTGTTCAAATAAGTGATCCTATAGATGATAGTACATACAAAAACATTTGGATGGCAACTGCAAAGGTTGGACAAATTCTGCCTCATGAAGTGTTGGATTAATCTGATCTAATGTGTTTATTAGGTTAATTCCAATTATCTGACCCGGTCATCCTTTCTGAATTTCATGTGCAGACTAATACAATGATCTACCAGGATGTCTTTGCTTGCATTCCGAATGATCTTATTCACACAAGGTAATATGCCTTCTTAAGTTTTTGGTCTTCTCTCCTTAAAAATCTACTCTAGAGTCTATAATTGCTAGTTATATTTCCTTTACAGAACGGCTATCAGACAAAACATGTCCTATTGGAAAGAGAAAATAGGCCACACGACAATTGATTTGGGTATAGCTCCAGATAGGCTGGAATCCTATCAGAATGGGGTGATCAGAGTGACAGATCCAATGGAGAGATTAGAGTCTATTCGAGGTCATCTTGTGTCATTTCCCCTGGATTTCATGTGTCAAGAAGATCTGAGACCAGTATTCAATGAAAGCGAGTATTATGCATCACCCCAGGTATTCCATTAGCATAATGATCAACAGTTTGTCAACATCTTTCTAACGTCAAAATTAATTATTTGCCAAATTCGTTTGGTGCGTCGCCACGGATACAATCTGTAATATTTGAGAGGATAGAAGACGGTGCACAAATGCTTCAAACCGGTACCAAAGTGAATGGGTTAGTTCTTCTCAAAAAGCTAAATTGTCTGTTGTATATTTGATTATCATGTAATTTAGATAATCATATCTCGTCCAATATTTTTGCAAATTCTTATACCTGCCTTCTGCTTTTTATCATGTGTGGCGGGTGACATGTACTCTGATATTTAAATTAAGAGACATGTTTCTGCACTAAAAGAGGATGTATATTTCTTATTGTAAAGAAGTACATTTATTATTGCAAAGAAATCCAATTAGTGGGTTAGTTCTTTCTTCTCGCTTATTTCAGTTAAAATACTCGATATTGGTCGATGTTCATGTCAACGAGAATTTCCATCACCATGTCAATTGGAAATTACAGAAATTGGTATCATGTTAGTAATAGAATGAATTCATAACACACTAATTACAACTACAGTACCAGTGGAAATCTCTTTTCTTTGGAAAATAAGTGTGTTGAATGTCTCAATTCATCTGTTCTCCAAACGTAATTTAGAATTTTAAGCTGTCTGTGCCAACATCGACAGAATCAACGACCAATAAGAAAGTCTTTCCAAAATCAAGTAACATGACGGGAATCCCTTCAGTTGGATTATGGTTCATGCCTAACAAATTTTAGTCATTTTATATTTGAATAAACAAATTCTAGCCCAGCTTATAATGCCTCTAACAGGGAAATTGTACCATCAGAAACTCAGATAGGAGTTCCTAATCGAATTTTAAAATATAAATGTAATACATTTCACGGAATAAACCCCCGTAGGGATCAGAGCCAATCTCATTAAAGATTTAAAAGTAACCTGCCTATGAATTGGAGCCAATCTCCTTAAAGATTTAAAATAACCTACTCTTTTCCTTTGATTTACTAAAAAAATATTCTGAATTTAATGTATGTAATTTATAATATATTGTTCTGAGTTGTATCCAGTCCACACATGCGACTAGATGTAGATTCACCTTAATTATGGGGGTGTGATCTACACAATCATTGAGGTGTATCGTTCAATATTTTTCCAAGAGATCTACATCAAATAATTCTAAATTTTGATACGTAAGAAAAGAATCATACCAGTTATATTCATGTATTAATAATTTAATTATATGGTAAAATATATATTCGGGTAAATAATTAAAAAGAATAATTAGAAATACATGTAACTTTATAAAATCTAAAATGTATAAAAAGTTATAAATTTTAAATATACAATGAAGCTTAAACAAGGTTGCTTCAGCACCGCCAGCCTTCTGAAGTTTCAGAAAGAAAACACGATTTACAGGAGAGGGAAGCAGTCCCAGAATTCGGGCGAGGAAGAAGAGGCCAGTGAGAGCTGTCCCAGAAAGTGGCAATTACATCTAGTCATTTATAAACATCTGGCAGACTGCAGAGTAATAAAGGCCATATATTTTGGTCGCGTGGTCAGATAATCTGCGTCTCCTCGTCTGCCACAGTAGCAGAGCATGTGACACCACATCTCCATGGGATCTTCTGTGGGGACTCTCGCGGCGGTGGCCGTGCAACGACGGACGTCCTTCCCATCCCCCCTTCTGCTGCCCTGCAGCCGGCTCACGCCATGTGCCATGTATTTTTCACGCCACAAACAGTCCTTCCTTCTCTCTTTCTCCATCTCTACAGTTCCTCATGACACGATTCGGTGGGTGGCTGCCCTAACTTTCCCCCATCTAAAACTTTCCCTCTGCCGACATCCGAGTCCCCGGCCGAGTCTTCTCGTGACAAGGCTCAGTTGGGGTCGTCGTCTTCGTCGTCGTCTTCATCATGGTTGTCCTTGTCGCTTTAGGTAGAATTCCCCCACATTGTCTTTAATTTCGATTACCCATCTGCATCCTTTATTCCAAACAACCACCGACTGACTCCCAAGCTTTGACTCATCCCCCCTTCAATCTCACTCAATCGTCCCCATCCATTATTATGTCCCCGAATATATTTCTTCCCAAAGTCATTAATTCGCTTCATTTCATCGCCAATCATTTCTTTTTTTTTCTTCTCGCTCCGCATGCCCCGCCATTCACAATCATGCATATTCTTCTTCCACTCGGAAACCCTCAAAACCCATCGACGACGGAGGAAGACGACGACCCCCCTTTTGTCACGGATCGCTTTGTTTTCTTTTCATTTCGATATTTTATTACCCCCGATGCCCCCTTCGTGAACGATATTATATTGTTTAGGTGAATTTAAGGTGCAGAGGCCGCCACATGGGCCTTCCCCTCTATTGTCCTCGTATCCAATAACCTCCTTGATAACCTCGCCGGATTTGGTTAATCTTTTAATTAATCCATCCACCGCTGTCTAGTTTAGTTTTAATTATTTTTTTGCCCTGAAACCGGTGGCCCAGAGTTTGAACATTTTCGTGGTGGCACGTATTCGTTTGACGGGTTGTTAATTGGTTTTGTTAATGATGATTAATTAGTATATCCGTATGATTAAGAGCTACTTAAAAACGTTTGTGTGACGAGAACTGTTGGTAGTGACGGCGTCTAAGTTTCTAACTATTAAGTTGTTAATCTGAATTAATGTGGAGGCCGCAGCTGTATTCGACTAACGACTTTTTATGAAAGTTCATCCGATGGTCCGAATTGCACTGACGGTGCGGGCCCATCTGGACCCACGGCGATGGGATGCTGTGGGTGCGGCCTAATTATTTTTCGTTGCTGTCGGGCTGCAATTATCTGTTGGGATCGAGGGTATTAATGTCATTCAAGAATATGACTAGTCAGAGAAGTGATGACAGAGTAGAGGGGGGGAGGAGGACGTCTTCTTGTGTGCTTGTTGGGAAAAGCTGTTCGTGCCTTGTTACAGTGCTTTTCCGTGCAGACGGACTTTTAAGATTTCAGGGGGACTGGGTTTTTGTGATCGCGAATCTGTAGATTTGGATAGAAGGAGAGGCATGGAGTGTCAGGGAATTCGGCTTTTAAAGCACTTCACTAGTAGTGCATTTCGCCGGGATTCAGTTGGGAGTCTTCACGGACATGTTGAAATCCGGCAACAGCTCCCAATTCTGGCCATGAAGCTTTGAGTCCTGCAGGGGAAAAAGGTAAAATTTAAGATCCCTGTGGAGTTCTCTTTTGCAGTTTAGCACTTTTTGGTGTGTGTGTGTTACCTGCTGTTATTCTGCAGCGAGCATCGTTTGAATATGCATTCAACTCTAATGGATTCTTTGTTTTTTCCTTAAAGATTGGTTCTGTGGCTGTTGGAAAGGAGAATCTCATGTTGGAAGTCCATGTAAGTGTGGAAGCAACCGTTTCGCTTTTTATGTCAACAATTGTTTTTGTTCTTTATCTCGAATGCCGTTTATTCTCTGACTGGCCTCGCTTTTGTCTTGTTAAGTTACGATCGGACTTCACTGGAAACTTGCGGTACCTCAGAGCTCATCGGAAACGTCGTGCGCTCTGAATTCCTACTATTGGATCGGAACTTGGTTTCAGAAATAGGAAAATGAGACACTTCTCGTCGTTGTTCAATGGGCTGGCTAAGTCGATATCTGGAGGGAGAAGGAAGAACTACTCAGGTGAGCTTGGAAGGGAGGATGCGGACGCAATGGCCAGGGACGCGAAGAAGAAAGATATGATACTCTGTTCTTCAGGCTGTGTTAACGATACAAGCTCCAACTGTTTTGCATCAACTTTCACGAAAAGAGGAGAGAAAGGCGTGAATCAGGATTGCTTTCTCGTTTGGCAGGTTGTCTTCTCTCTGATTCGGCGTTTTCCTTTTCTCTCAGCAACTTTACTATGGCTTGTTTATGTCATTCTTGCGAAGTTTGATGATGATTCTGACTTCTGGTTTAATAATCGTTACATTTAGTTAGTTTATACGAAAATTGTTGATATTGAGATTTTTTAATCTTTGTCGCATGAACATGTATTCGAATTTGACGATTTCCAAGTTTCGATGATGAGAACGATTTCTAGTTTTGACAAAAAAAGGTAAATTTCGACTGTAGCAGCGTAGAAGTTTTTTCCCCAATCTTGAATGGCTACGTTGCTATCGCCCTCTATGCTGTTTATGCATATCAAAGTATACGGTTTAACAACAGGACAGAAGGCAGGGAGTGTTTCATTGGCTGCGGCAGAAACTAAGTTGGCTGATGATATTCTCGAAATTTTTATTTTTTTATCGTTTTATTTTTTAATTATGAAATCATTAATATTCTCTTCCCAAGCCAAATTTGGCAAACATTCTGGTTTTATACACGACGTGGCGCTCTGTGTTTCTCGAGGGGATGTGATCTTGCGGATGTTTATTGCTTTTCTCAATCTCCTTTAACTTTTCGCTAGAAAAATATTTATTCTTCTCAATCTGATGATAGGAATTTGGCTGCCAAGAGGACATGATGTTTTGTGGTATCTTTGATGGGCATGGTCCATGGGGTCACTTTGTTGCCAAACGAGTTAGACAGTCTCTTCCTGCATCGCTCCTCTGCAATTGGCAAGAGACTCTTTCCTTAGCTTCCATCACTTCTGATTTAGAGTTAGACAAAGAGAAGAATGTGGATCGGTTTGACATTTGGAAGCAATCCTATGTTAGAAGCTGTGCTGCTGTTGACAGAGAGCTGGAGCTGCGGTCTGATCTTGATGCCATCCACAGCGGGACCACTGCTTTAACTATTGTCAAACAGGTAGTGAAGAAAGCTATGGGTAACTTTGTATTTTCAGTCTGCCTTCCATTGTTGTGACCTCTTCATGAATTATATTTCCTACTAAAAAATTAGGTAGCCACATGAAAACACACTGGTGATGTTTGTCTTTCTGGTAGAGTGACTATAGCATTTGCTGGGCAGTACCCGAGTTGAATAATACGAGGCTTCTGAAACGAACCAAGAAGTCTTCCCTTTCCCAACATATGTTATCCTTTACTGCAAGGAGAACCTCAAGGAGAACTTCACACTTGCTAGAGGCTAGAAACTGAATAATGCATAATAGTAAACGTGATATCCAGTCCATCCTAACAGGATAGAAGATATATCCATTATGGCTTTTGCCCTTGTATGCTTTAATGGATATTGGAAAGACCGTTATAGAAAGGACTCTTGTTGTCGCTAGGAAGAGATAACAGCAAGACTAAACGCTACAAGGGAAGCATGAGTTGTACTGAGTATGTTGCCCAATCGGGTTAAATTGCTGTTTAGAAATATCAAACTTTAAAGTTCCTGCTCTAAGCTCTGGTGACTGGTGAATTAAAAGTCCCTGTAAGGGCTTTAGCTGCAGGCAATGGAGGATCCTTTTTGCAGTGCCTCCGGATGAATGTAGGACTGAGACTAAGCAAGTTTTTAATGGTGACGATCCATTCTGGAAATATTTCTCTTTTTTTGTCTTTTTGCCTGGTGAATTGTGATATGAATGCTGCGTCAGCAACTTTGATAAGAGTTAGGAGGTTCAGTTGCTCACATCATCCATAACAAAATAATGTTTGTAGTTTTAGATTTGCTGGCAGAAGCTTGAAATACTTTTCTTCTTTTGCTAGGATGATCTTGTTGTCATAGCAAATGTTGGCGATTCTCGTGCTGTATTGGCAACCACATCCGAGGATGGAAGCTTGGTTCCAGTTCAGCTAACTGTAGACTTTAAACCCGGTTTGCCTCGTATGTCTCTCTTAAATATTGTGACTTTTCTCTGTTGAGTGACATTGTAGAGAATACTGATGTCAAGTGTGTGAAATCTCACAAATCTGTTTGACAATCTCAGAAGAGGCGGAACGCATAACCCAGTGCAAGGGTCGTATTTTCTGTTTAGAAGATGAACCCGGCGTGCATAGGATCTGGTTGCCAGACGGGGAAACACCAGGATTGGCCATGTCGAGAGCCTTCGGGGACTACTGTGTCAAGGATTTTGGTCTTATTTCCATGCCGGAAGTGACACAGCGAAATATCACCCCCAAAGACCAATTTATTGTGCTGGCAACAGATGGGGTACGTACAGATTTCACGACAATGAATAACACATGATCAAAACGTGGTAATCTTAGCCCGAGACGATACCTTTTTCTTTAGCTTTTCCATCTTTTCGTTTGCAGGTATGGGATGTTATCTCAAATCAGGAAGCAGTGGAAATAGTAGCTTCCACTAGAGACAGAGGAAAAGCAGCAAAACGGTTGGTGGAATGCGCAGTTCGTGCTTGGGGACGTAAGAGACGAGGAATTGCAGTAGATGACTGCTCAGCTATATGCCTCTTCTTCAATTCTTCTCCGCCATCTTAGTAGCTTCCCTAATCACCAGAAAACAAAAGGCAAAGTGAAATCCCTCTAATTGCTTTCACGCGCCTCTGGTTTGTGGCTGATAATCTTGTTTATATCAAATATATATCCCAACCACAGGAAAGGCTTCCCCAATCAGCGCGTTAGTACATCTTTCTAGTCTTTATCATCAAATCAAATTAATCCTACGTTAGCCAACCCATCGTTGTTGTCACTTCTCACAGAGGTTTCCACTTTTAAAAGTAAAATTATGAGAGAAATAAGGTGCGGATGAAAACACGTCAGCCACTAAACTAAATCAAAGGGTTACCGAATATTTAACCAATTGCTAATGCCAAATGTGTTACTATCTTAATTCTTATTATTCTATACTGTTTCGTACGTTTTAAATCATCACCATTGATTTTGTTGACCCGAAGCTTTTTAACCTAATATATTCGTAAATAAATGGAGAATTGTTTCTTTTGTAGTATAACCAGGTCCAACCGTCAATATCTACGGCCTCCTTCAGTGATGTTCTGATCCCTTGTCCTTCCCATCTAAACCGATTGAGTGTGATGTGAGTGGTGTCCCGTGTCGACTTGTTTGTTGTGCTCATTTCTTCTTTTCCCGGTACTGTTCTATTATAACTATTTTTAATGTTGAAGCACTTGCAGGGGATTCTCGACGCGGGTGTCCATGTTGACGACAAGAATGACCTAAATCCTTCCTATCAAAGACACAAAATCAGGCATTTGTAACAGAGAGGCGACTTCTCCTGTGCTTTTTCGTTGTTTTTTCAGAAACAAAAATTGATTTTTTTGTTTACGCACTGCCACTGTCTGGAAACTCTCGCAGGTGATACCTAGGAAGTGCTATGCGTAAATCCTCGTTATCTTCCGGTCCAGTATAAATAAAAAATAAGAAATAAAACTTATCTTCAGTGAGTTCACTTGTGAATGCCGTGCAGTTACGGCGTATGCCGAAAATCCTCTTCGATTTTTCCGTTTGGGGCGTTTATCATTTGTTGTTTTGTCTTCCAGGTGTTTGCTCGATTCCGCTGCTTATCTTTCGACCAGCTATCATTGTCCTTGACGACATTAACATGGTTAGCATGAACTCTTCTCTCCACTCATGCTACATCAAACAACTCGTGCCTCCTAAACGCCTGTCGAGATTTGCTTACTCTGCCCACTCTTCACCGTCATGGTTTTCTTTCAGTCCGCATTGTAGGTATCGCCGCCGAGTCTCCCGCATCAGGGCTATCGATGCCGCGCAGCCCTATGATTATGAAGCCCATATCCACAACCAATTTGAGAGAAGCACAAAGCTCAAAATTGCCATTGTCGGATTTGGCAATTTCGGGCAGTTCCTTGCGAGGACCTTTGTCAAGCAAGGCCATATTGTTCTGGCTTTCTCTCGAACAGATCACTCGGCAACTGCCACCGAAATGGGTGTTTCCTTCTTTAACGACCCCGATGATCTCTGCGAAGAGCACCCCGAGGTAATCCTTCTCTCCACTTCGATAACATCCACTGAATCTGTTCTAAAATCTTTGCCCCTTCAACGGTTAAAGAGAAACACTCTTTTTGTCGACGTCCTCTCGGTGAAAGAATTCGCCAAGAAGGTTTTCCTCAAGCTACTGCCTCAAGAATTTGACATTCTCTGCACTCACCCAATGTTTGGACCAGAAAGTGGAAAAGATGGGTGGCGGGGACTCACATTTGTCTATGAGAAGGTGAGAATTGGGAGTGAAGAATCCAGGATTAGTAGGTGCGACAGGTATTTGCAGATTTTCGAACAAGAAGGATGTAATATGAAGGAAATGACTTGTGAGGAGCATGATAGGTATGCTGCTGGCTCCCAATTCATAACCCACACAGTGGGCAGGATGCTGGGGAAATTGGGTTTGCAATCAACCCCCATCAATACTAAGGGGTATGAGTCACTTCTGAAATTGGTGGAGAACACTCAGGGGGATAGCTACGATCTCTATTACGGATTGTTTCTATATAATTTAAATGCAATAGAAGAGCTTGAGAGACTTGAAATGGCATTTGAAGCTGTGAAAAAACAGCTCTTTGGCCAGCTACACGATGTGTTGAGGCAACAACTGTTTGATTCTGAAGACAAATAGAGCACAACAGGAATGGGCTACACATCCATCGAGGTGTGCACAGGGCCTAACAGTACTATCTTCTTTGTTTTATTTGGTTTATTCATTTGGAGTGATTCTGCCTTGACCTCCAATTTGGTGGCAGCACCTTCTGTAATTCATTTCATATGGCATAATTGTCTGCTCAACTGTTTAGTTTTGAAGCATGTAACTTTTTTTTTTTTTTTTGAAAGAGATTTTGTGAGCAATTTCACACCTTAGTGATGGGGATGCATTTATTTGTTTTAAATATATGTAGAAATACCTTTTTTTATTATAGAAGAATGAAGATACTGAATGCAATATCTTCTCTTTCACAATAGTATTGAGATGATGTATGCAAAAGTGGTTGTGGTGGGAGCCTAATCATTGTGCTAAAATAATTTGGATCAAGTTCCGGTTCAATTTGAGCTGCAGTGTTCAACTCCAATCTGGCTCTAGTATCAGCACTGTTGACTCTACTTTGACAAATGAATCGGACTTCAGTCCCAACTTTCACATTGGATCTACTAAGTTTATTTCCATAATGTAGGTGCATCATGAAATTATGTGGCAAAAATAATCTATTCAAGCCATAAACTAAGTGCACTGCTTAAAACTTCATGGGTTTGTTGAATAATTGACTTTGCATTTTTTTGAAAACCAGTGTTTTTTTCTAATGAGAAAGACGCTGTTTTGAGTGGAGAAGCCATGCTTTTTAGCACTGACTTCATATTGTTTTGGATGTCTATAATCCACTAACACTATCCAGCTTCTTTAGATTTGGGCGTGAAGTCCAAATAATGGATTGCCTTTTTAAAACCGAACATGCCAACCTAATTGATTCATCGAAGCGGCCCTGATTTTGTTTCAACCCGTTACACCAACTGGTGAAATCTTATTATATCATTATATTTCTTATGGTTGAAGCCTTTACAAGTGAGTTTGTATAAACAAGAGAATGTATAAATAATAAGTAACGCTAATTGCACTACGTAAATGTTAATTTAAGCTCTTAAAATATAATTTTTTTTATTTTATAAAATTATATGTTCTTAAGGATAAACCTTAGATATCAATGGTTTAAATTATTAACATATAAGTAGAATAATTAATGTGTATAGGTGCAGCTATTATTTTTCATAAATAATTTATTTTATTTATATATATTTAAAGAACAACAGTTATAATAAAAGAATAATGGTAGCTATACCTATATCTATCGCACCTATCCGGTGTACATGCTAATCTAAGTTATTAAAAAAAGAATTTTATAAAAAATATATAATTTTTTATATTTTTAAGAGCGTAGATTAACTTGTACGTTGGATACGTGCGTCCACTAATTACGTCTAGAATTATTCATAATAATATTGTTAAAAAAATTATAACAAATTTAAAGAAATTGAATCATGGTTTTGAGAAAAATCGAACAAATAGGCATAATGATAATATATCGGATCGTTGAGCGAAAACCGAGTGGGTACAAGATGTAATATCTTGTTAAAACAGGGGCTTTGGGTGAGCAAAAAGCCAGCCACCGCCACGGGGTCTCCGACCCTCGCACGTTTCAGCATACAGAACCCTAGTTCGCTTCTATATATACTTGCTTTGAAGTAACACTTCTCCATTACGGAGGGAGGATGCCCTCTACTCCTCGCGTCAGCCATTCTCTGTAGGTTCAAATCTTCTTTAGGTTTGTTCGACTCTTCTGCTTTTCTCTTTTCTTTCGTAAGTGTTTTTCCTCACTTGTAAGGGTTTCTCAGTGATGTCAATTTGATGACGAGTCTGATTGAAAATCCATTCTCTCAACCCTGATGTCAACTGAGGCATTTGTCTGAGAGGAACTCTTACATGTAAACAATTTGAGGATTCCGTCGTGTTTTTGTATTATTCGACTCCAAAGTCGTAAGTACCTTGAAATCTCCATGTTTGGCGATTTAGCGCAGAGTCATCCCTCAGAATGTCTGATGATACTTCTGAATCACCTCGCGTCCCTCGTTTTTGGTTTGCTACAGAATATTCACTTGTTGGACTTTCTGCCGAAATTATTTGGGAGCTTCCTGCTGAGTTTTTATTGATTCGCCTACTTGGAGTTTTTTCTTTTCTTCTCTGCTGTTTCCATGTCAATGAGAAAGGAGGAGGAACTTGCCTTGCCCTACATTTATATTGATGTCGAGGACGTATTTTCTTTTTGATGGATGTGTGAGGCGAAGCGGTCCTTTTGGCAGTTAAGTTCCTTAACAAGTTATGTAACTCTTAGACAAGGTTTTAAATCAGATACAAGTTAATATTTATCTACATAAAGAATCCAATTGTAATTACGACTCTTTAACACGGATTGTGGTTTTGATTTGAAAAGAATCATGAATTTTTAATAACACTGTTTCCTATTATAATTGCTTCTGTCACCTTGACATTTCAAATTGTCGCCGCAGACGCTTCCTCTTAGTTGACTCCAGTTCCTAATCTTGCGATTTTTGAGGCTGTACAGTCTTTGCCAATGCCTTCGCTTTGGAGAATCAGTTTGCCACCAAGTTCCATTATCCTTCGCTTTTTGCGCCTGATGCTTTGTTTTTCCTTGAATCCGTACCTCATGGACAAGCAGAGCCGAAGCCATTGTTGTTTCGCTTTCTGCTTCTTGTGTCTTTAACCTGTGAAAAATGTGTCAAATGTTCAGTTTTAGTGCCTTATCTAATCTCTGAAGAAGTAAAATTTGATTTTTTCACCTTCAATTGCAAAAAGCTGCTTCGACCATTCGACTTCGGGTTGTTTAGTGGATCCGGCAGTTCTGCTATTACTTCTGGCCCTCCCATAATCACTGTAATCGAAATGCTTCCCTCCGTGGTGTTCTTCACGGCATTGGCGACCACATTTATGATCACCTGTCTTAGCCGTTTTGCATCACCGATAACTTCTTCCGGGACTTCTGCTTCTAACATATTGCTGTTTTAATTTTTTTATGGCCGTCACTGGCTTTTATAAGTCCATTATCTGGATCAACAATTGATTGTATTTGTTTGAGGTCTTTGAACACTGTCATCGTTAGATATATAATGGATCCCAAAGATTAACAGGATGAAATGGTTAGCAATTTACCTTCTGGAAGAATAAGTGAAGTTTGATAATGGACTAAGTAAATTGAATCGATCCTTCTTCAATGCCCGAAAGTTCAGAAACATTTGTTATCATCTCTGATAGAAAATGGGTTGTTCTACACATACCTTCCACGGTTCCACCAGCAAGTGCTGCTGTGGGGTAATTGCAGTTTCCTTTAGAAGGGAAGTCGAAGCAGAAAGTGAATTCAGTGGCATTTGCAACAGTTTGCTCATAATAGAAACAAAATCACGATGGAGGCTCAGTACTCTCTCTGCGTTTTCCATTTTCATTTCAAGGTAAAAGGAATGCTCCACAACCCGATCGTGGAACTCAAATGGATTCCTCAACAATTGCAGCATGGCAAAGTGCAAGTGCTACCTGCATCAAGAAGCAAAGGTTGATTTAGACTGCAGCAAACAAGAATCCAAACGTGGAACTCATTCAAACCTGTTGTAGGACTGAATCAACTCATTTACTTAACACTTAGGCTGATTGGAACCAGGTCGGAGTCCATGCAAACGATAAATTATTAAATGATACAAATGATTGATTATGAGTCTCTGCTACTGCAAATACTGGAAAAGTTTCAAATTGGATTAAATTTTGCTATTAAATGAGCAGTGGATGGACTATCCAATGACAAAGTATTGTTTAGATCGAAGAAAAGAAAGGAGGAGATCACTCCAGTGTTGGACACTAATTTTCTTTTTTTTTTTTTTGGTACACAAACCAGAATTGTGTATCATTCTAGGTGTTCACAAACGAAAATTGATCTTAGTCTTTGCTGTTTCTTCTGTGCCACTCAATGAATAAAACATGGCCGATAAAAAATTTTTTTAAGAAATTTCTTTAGTTTCACCTTTGAGAAGAAAGTGGTGGAAGTAACCTTAAAGTCTGACCAATGCCAACCCACTTCCAATTTTATGCCTCTAGCATGCCATGAATTGTATCCAGAATGAGGGGTAACCCATGGGGCATTTGCACAGGAAAGAGAAAAATTCAACAGACCAACTGTTAAGGCAAGAACATCAGAAAAGATTTGTTCTTTTGAACTTAATTAGGTACACAAAAAGAGCTAGACATCAACATGGAATCAACAATCAAATTCGTTCCAACCGAAAAAAAAAAACGCCAGACATCAACATAGAAAAAACCGTAATCAGGAGAATGCAGAGGAGTTTCTTGCATTTGCATGTTACATAGTGGTAGCCCAAAACGACTCTGTTGCATGTAGCGTCTCTCAATGGCCAAATGTCACCCTTCTTGCCCACTTTTTCTTTTAAACAAAAAGCAGACCTGGTCCAGGACAAAAGCATATAGCCGGTCTGGTCCCAACTCTGAAATCGCCCAGTGGCCACTCCTGACTCCTGAGACCTGGGCGCTAAGAACAAACCGGTCCCGTCTCGTCTTTGACAAGTAAAAGGTCTGAACTTCCGCAAGCTGGTAGCTACAATGGAAGGAACATGATACCAAGCGTCACCACACCTCTCCGAGCACGGACTCCGTTCACTTGCTTGCCTTGGAGACCGGTGCACTTCCGACTGCCACTGCCGGAGACCCTTTACCGGCCGAAGGTAGGCCAATTCCGCAATCAGGCTAAACTAAGCGCTCTGAGCTCTCTCTTGCCTCGCATAAACATCTCGATGACGTCCGCCGCCGACGTGCCGACGGAGACGGCTAGTTACCCCGAGCTCAGTGATGTTGTCGATTTCGAGACGATTGTATCTCCCGAGGGGTTTGTATCTATTTGCGGCTTTGGTTCTCTTCTTTCAGGTAACTAGTGTGTTTCGTTTAAGTACCTTTTTTTTTTTTTTAGCAAATGGTTCAGAATCACTTTGTTTCCCTTTTGGTTCGTTGGGTTGCTATAGTCCTTTTTATCTGGTTTCGTATTTCAGAGAGAAGCGCACGGAGTACATTTCCTGATTTAAGAAACTTTAGAGTGGCAAAGTTGCATGGATTTCGACGAGTTTTTGGTCATGTAGCACCGATATTCTTCGATCGTGGGATAGCAAATGAAGAAACTAAGGCAAGAAGAAAAATTTTACAACTTGTATATGGCGATTAAATGATCCTGATAAAGGCCATTCGTTAGTCCTGAGAGTGGTAGCAATTCTCGAAGGGGTATAAGGTTTACATTGGATAATCATGGGAAAAATTTTGCGGTTATGTGTTTTTACCAGTGTCAGTTGTCTTCCCATCTCTATCACCCAAGGAAGTACAAATTTCTATACAACAGAGTAGCAAAGGAAACGATACTACGCTACGTCGGAAGGGATAAAAAATAAATTCGAAAAATCCTCTGGTGGCAGTAAAGTGTCATCTGATGATGGTATCTGTACTTTCTTGATGTGAACATAATGAAGATAACATCATATGATCATAATGATGATGGTATCAGTTCCAGATCAACTGAGACTTTTTCTTATGATCATATGATCATTGATTACAAAATCCTATTTAGAGAACTGCTTCCACAATTTAGATTAACAAATGCCTTTGTCGTGATTGGGGAATGTTTTCTATATCTACGTCACTGTAGTTCTGCATTTCAAACCTTTTGAGGAGATATTGCTGTATGGTATTGCAGGAAGTTTCAAGTTTAAGTGTTGAAGCCTGTGAAAGAGAAAATCTTATTATTACAGTATTTGAAATTAAGAAATCAGAGGTACAGACTTTATGTTTATCTAGCCTCACTGGCAATCACATTAGCTGACGAAGATTTTACATTTTTAGCCCATTATAAGTAGCTGAATTTTGGCAGGTTGCATCGTTTACCGAAAGGGAGCATGAATTCCGTTTTCTAGTGGTGTGTAGCAATACTTTTTTTCATGAATGGTTCTTTGACAATGTGTCACACTCATTTTATATCAAATGATGATGTTATTAGTCTTGTTGTACAGGTGGTGCCTGAGGAAATTAATGGAGAATTGTATGGTAGGCCAGCAGTAAGTGTCAGCTCTTACAGAATGATGTCAGAGTTTATCATGTTTTTTCTGTCAGTCACTGCTAGATTGACTTAATTTGCCCCAAATGAGATTTTCTCCCCTTCACTGCTTTAAGATTTCATTATGAGAACCCATTGTTCAACTCAGAATATTATTGGCCTAGTTATTTGATTAACCTGATAGTAGAATTGTCATTTAATATCAACATTCAGGTGCTGTGTGCTCGCTATAGCGATGAAGAATATTTCCGAGTCAGATGCAAAGGTAGTTACAAACGTTGGCTGTTGATCATGGTTTCTTGTTTGGTGATTTTCTCTTGTCTAAATATCAAAATTTGTTTCTCCCTTTTTTCTAGGAGACGAGGCACTTTATTTTCAGCGTTATGGACGCCATAACATCCATAAGATATGGAGGGATGATATCTTACCATGCCGTATATATCTTCGACATTGGTAACTAATCACTTGCTCTTTATAAATATACTACAGCGAACTTTGACATCATTAGAATGTTGATGTTTTCTTGCTGCAAGAAGGTATTACTTCATTTCCAAAGGCATAAACATCATTAAACATTAGTAATATAACCTAAGCTTGACTAATAATATCACCTGGCTTGCTGTATTTGTAACATTACTAAAGTTACATTAAGAATAACTCCGTAACACTAGTTTCCACTTCGACAACTATTTGTGGAAACTTTTCCTTGCTTATTATAAATCTCAGTAATATGGTGTTTTTTTTTTTTTTTTTTTTTTGTGGTTCGATAATTTTGTCATAGTAAGTGGTAAAAGTCTGTGAAGATGACTTTGTTCTCCTTCCATTCTGCTTTCCTATGTCATAGATGCCAACTTCTCTTTACTAGATATTTTATGTCTCTTAGAGTAAAGCTGTTGAGGAAGAGAGATTAACAGGGAGTTACTGTTTTTATGTCTCCGAGTTACTTTTTTTCAGCTCAACTTTCAAATGGTCAGTTACATTTTCATGTCTTCTAGAGTTGCCTATGAAACAATTGAGATCTGTTGTAATTGATCATATGACCACTTCTCTACAGAATGCATATATTCCTAATGTTGTAGCTAGTATAATTGTCAGACAAAATTTTTAATTCATACTTTCTGCATCCTGTTGTCATAGCATGACTTGATTCTTATATTCTATCCCAGTCTCTGTGTGGGTAGTTGTTGTGATATTATATGCTTAGGGGGAAAGGTTTAATACTGGAACCTCATATGAATCAGAAGCTTCCACACGAATGGAAGCACTGGTTGTATGTTCAGAATTCAGACTAACCAAATGGGAAAAGAAATTACTTGTCTGAATCCTCTATCTTTGGTTTCATGAGTCCTGGAGTGCATGAGTTCTTGGCAAATGCGAAAAAAAAGATTACCCTGGAAAAGAAAGGTTAATCTCTTTAATTTTGTGCTGAGGTCATCTCATCTTCATAATGAGTTATGTTCATCTAGTCCCAGACTTTCTGGCTAGTTTGGAATTCTTTCTGATAAATATTTGTGGTTGGAGGCTTGTTCATGGGTCGGTTTGACTTACTCATTTATAGCTTTGCAAATTGCATGCTCTTATTTTAAATATCGTGTGTTTTTCAGTGTATTGGCAGCCAAAAATCTTGGTGAAGATGCCTATAATGACTTCCTCGACCATACTTACCTCGGTGATAGGAAGACAAGTATCCGAGAGTACTTGACTTCAACTGGCTCAGGCATCATGGAAGAGGAGCCTCCAGAGGCACTCAAGTTCCGCTATGGAGGCTGAGAAATAATTCTTCTGTACCGTGAACTTTGGTGCCAGAGTATCACATTTTACGCCTGCTGTAGTCGTGGTATTGGTCCTATTTGGTTGACTGAAAAGTAAAGAGATTGCAGGGTTACACATTTGGCTGAAACAGTTGATTTGATGCAGGTACTTCAACAATGGATTCAAAATATCATGTTCCATCTGGTACAAATCTCACTCACTCAAGACTGTTGTTGAGCATCATCTCAATCTGTCACTGAGGACAAACATGATTCTTAATCTAAATAAGCAAATGTATGGCACCGCCTGATTCTTTATGTTTTAGATACAGACTCTTTTAATTAATTTACTGGTAGCCAATTCCTTGGCAAAGTGCTCTGGCCTTCTCTTTGATAATGTTGAGCTCAATTTCTTTATCGACAGGCTACACCTGCAGTACTCTTCACTCTTTTACCTGTGACTGGTAATACTCAAGATCCGTTTCCGAAACAAAATATAAATGATTTATCCACGTTTAGGTAATATATTGTTTGGAAGTAAATTTGTGCCGAAAGACGAGTGAGTTCACTATAGGTTAAGCTGACAAAAGATCATCTTATCTTAATTCAAGCGCGCAAAAAGCAAGTGACACTACTGCTGTGTCTTCGTTTTTATTCTCCTCCGATCCGTAGATCAGACTGGCAGAGCTTCTGCGGAGACTGGAACTCAAGACTTTCCAGTAGGAAAGTAGGAACGCGACCGGGCTTTGGCGAGAAAGTGGGTAAACACGAAAGAAATCTTCATAGCCTTGCTGGGATAACTTTAGTCCCACATCGAATGAAAGACGTATAAAAGAGTGTTGAAAGGATCATAAATAAGAAGCAAGGTGCACTTGTCAAAGATAACTCGTCCTGTCGGGGTTGAGGGGTGACTCGTCAATGATCGTATAGAGACGGCGGGTCGTGCCAACATCCACGAAAGCGAACACGACTTCAAGAGGCGAGCGAGTTAGCCCTACTTTCAGGTTACTCGCCCGTCAATTTTTGGAAGCCCCACACAACGGGGCTCACCACCAGCGACTCAATAAATAATTGCTAGCGGCAAAAGAATTCATTATGAGCCACTGAATGAATTCTTCTTCATAAAATCTAGTAAGAATCAAACTTTCCGTTAATTCAATTACCACATGTGTGCTATACTTAAACAATTGGTTGTCTTGCGTAGCGCTTTTTGGATCATGACGCATTTAACTGTTCCTTGTGATATCTGGATTTTTTTAAATAAAAAATATTGACGTAACAAAATGCTTACATCTTATGTAGACAAGACGACTGACATCAGGCCTTGATTTTGAAGAACATATCAAATAATACGACTGACATCTTATGTAGGCCTTGATTTTTATAAATAGTAAACAGACTTAGCTCATTTTACTAATTCATGCTAATAAGTGAAAGGATTCTTATGATGATGTGCCAACGTTATAATTTACGACCTTGGGAAACAGTTTTGCCGAAGACCTTGATTTCGATGGTGGCGAGGTTCCGCTCTACTGATTGATCATGCAAATTTGCCACAATTCAGCGTTGAAACTGTAATTTGGTTATGGTTCTGCCTTAGTTACCCAAACAATATTCTCCTTGTAGTTTCTGTTAATAATATATTTCTTTCCCTTTGCAAGACCACTTTCACCAATTTTTTTTTTCCTACAAGAGTTTTGGTAAGGACGATGACCCGTGAAATTGGACGCGTGCGCAGTAGCAGGTTCAGTTTTGAAGTAGGTGGCCAATTCCCAGGACTCAGTCCTGTCACACCACAACCTACAGCGTATTATTAACAGAAATCAGATGGTTCCTACAAGGGTTTTCAATGAGAGGAATGTTTCATAATAATCTCATAAATTAAAGTCTGACATCCTTATACATTATACACAAATGCTCTTACTACATTGAGAATGACAAGAGCTTGTTCCTAGCCTACGACTACGGCCTGGAATATAACACACTACAAGCTCCTTTCCCCCCAGTTCCGACGTCAGGCGTACTCTCTCCATTGGAGGCTCTCTGGTCACGGGATGAGCCAAGGCTTGTGACGACAAGACAAGACGAGGCTTTTTTTCTTGAGGTATTTCACCAGCCATCATCCTCAAAAATGGTTGACATCAAAAGGCCCTGTACAAACTTGCTTCTTTGAGCCCTCTCTTTCTGATCCTTGTCTGAAAGGGGCGGTACCACACTGCAACATAGTTTGATGTGCCAATGCCAAATGGGTAGCCAGTTAGTTATACATAAGAAATAAGAAAAACCAAATGAAGTACTTCTTTTAAACCATAAGGATTGTGTCAGCGATAACCAGAGACTGAACGAGGGGCACCTAGATCAGTTTTCTTCAACAAAACATACAGAGAACACTGCTTAAATGATTTGCTTTCAAATATGATGTTGAATTCGTTCTTCAGAAGAGAAGCAAGAAAAATCTCAGCAAGAGTACCCGGGGTATTGCTGTTGGGTATGTGCAGAACATATTTCATATTTGGACAACTAAGTTATCCATATAGTAGCCTATCCACAAAATATTCAGGGGACCCTAATTCCCTTTGCCGAGTCAGGCAAAAACATAGGTTACATCTATTATTAAACCTTCTAGCTAACAAATAGGCTGTGCAGCCTGCCTTCACATCAAACGTATTTACTGTGTAAGTACAGGCCAACAACTCAAAAAAGATGGCAGAAATCAGAACAATGCACCATATCACAATGATTCATCTCCAAGAAACATAACTAGAGCATAGATTGTACAAAAAAATGAAGCATAACAAACAAGACAACAGCTCAAGATTAAAAAGAAGAGAAATATGTCAATAGTTGAGATTTATACCTTTCCACTGCTTTCTCATCATGATTTTTCTTTGAAAAGCTTCCTTCATCCACTGGATGAGGCTCTGTATTTTTTGACTCTTCCGCAGTGGGCAAATTGTATATAAAAGATGATAGTAGTGGATCCGGCGCCACATTGTTAGGAATTACACAAGAAGAACCCCTAAGGAGAGACTGCAAATGTCCATCTCGCAGCTCCTTCCTCAACAGGGACAGTGTAGAGTGGGAACCATTTGATCCTTTGCGCAATCTCCTCCTACGCTGCATGTAATCAGTGGTCAAGGAAAAAAATTCTTTTTTGTTCCCTTCTTTTGGGGAAGGGCTGGGAAGCAAAGAAGGACAGGGAACATGTGGAGAACCTTAAGAAGCATAAAACAACATACGACTACAGGGGTAACATAGGTTCAGCATCTACAGGTGCAACATCCTGTTACAGGTTATATAGGGATACCGGTATAGAATACATAAATGAAACTTCAGCAAAAAGTTTCATGTAATGTAACACAAAAGGAAACAGAGGCAAGGAACCCAAATCAACAACTTTTCCTGAAGATAATCAGGTAAAGAACACGAGAAGATGTGCCTAAGCATATAATTAGCATTATCCTAAGTGCTGGAAACAAATAAAAGTTTAAACATGTAAATATGCAAATAAAGCTAAGCATGTTCCACAGGGAATAAAAAAAAAGAAAAAAAGAAAGAGAGAGGATATCTTGAAGAACATTCATATATGACTAAGTCCAACATTGCTGGAATGTCCTCAAAAAAGTAATCATCATAATCCTACATGCCGACAGAACTTGAAACAATAAATAAATTAAAACCATGCAAAAACCATTTAAACAGAAAGAGAAAGGATATCTTGAAGAAACTCCCGTGCTGCATGGTTATATGACCAACCAAGTCCATTCCAACCCGATTTGCACAAATGGGGCATACCTGAAAATAAAATCATATTATTCATATCATGAGCTTTACAGAAAGATACTTAACACCTGTGACCAGGATTTCTTTGGAAAGACAATCAAACTAATTATAGAACTTATCAACACCTCAACAAATCAAATGTGGCAGATAACATGACCAAAGACCAACATAGATAATACAAACAAGATAACCAACCCTTCCAGTGTAACGACGGAGAATACATGCACCATAGCGAAGAAGTGCCCATATGCACCACCCCAAAAATAAAATTCTTCCATCTTTTTCTTTAATAAAATGTGTTTGCATTTAGTCAACTTCAAAGTCCTATCTCTTTCCTTTCTCTCTCTTTTTTTACTACGTCTTTAAAACCACATCGAAATTGATTCCAACGGAGATTTGTGTAACTTTTTTTTAGATGTCAAATCAGAAAATTGCTCTACTGCCTCTGTATCTACTGCAATATTTAAGGAGGTCCACAAAGCGTTTGCACTGATCCCATTTGCAAAGTGTATTATACAATATTGAGTAATCCAAGTCCGTGAGAGAGATAATACTAACGGCTCACCTTCATCAACCTAAGAAAACTACCCCATGGATTTAGCGCCAAGAATACTTAGACAGGAAATGCACAGACATATTTCTGTTTTGGAGAAGCAAAAGTCATCTTAAAGAAGGAAATGTAAAATTTACCCCATTTCTTGCCTCAATGGGATGCTCTTCATCGATATGGCAGCAAAGGCCAACGATATCAAAGTCATCGGAACAGAAAGGGCAGGCAAATTCGGCGCGTAGATCATCATCGACCTCAATTTCCTCAAAACCAAGATACAGATCTGTGGAGAAAAAAAAAACGAGGACAATCAATGACCCATGAGACCATATAGAATAGATTCAGCTCTCCGTTTCCCGAACGAGAAAAAATTGAAACCATCCGCGCACGAAGACATACCCGACCGAGATTGGAGAGTGGATTGGTGTCGTTTTGATGAAGTAGAGTAACGAGTGGTCCACGAATCAGAGTCCATGGTGGTGAGCTGATAGAATTTCCAAAACCCTAACGTCGGGTTTCGATCGATGGGGCGGAGTCGTGGGAGAGGCAAGTGAGGCAAAGGCCCCCAAGGTCAAGTAAAAAGGGGAGACGGAGAAGAAAAAAAAGCTGGCGACCTCCTTTCCCTGAAAGTGCCCTAAAAAAGAGACAGCGAAGGAGCCAAGAAAATGCGAGCGAAGGAGCTAAAGGCTTAAAGCCAGCCAGCAAGCCAGCCAGCCAGCCACCGACTTTTGGGTTTCGCAGTTTCGCCCCTTTTTTTTTATCCCATTTTTGCCCCCGAAGTTTAGCCGCACACACGCGCGTCAGGCTCAGGCACGCTCAATTGTGCAAGCTAATAACACAAACGACCCCAACCTTTTTTCCTAATCACGGAGGCTACCCTTTGCTCCCCACTGTGCCTTGCTGCGGCCACGTCAACACCGTAACTTTTTCAGCTACTCTATTACTTTTTTTCTTTGGTTGTATGAAACGAACTTAATTAAGCAATCAAATCTTTGGGCTTGCGGTGGTCCCACGAGGATAATTAACAGCCCAAACGGCGGGCCCACCTCTCCCAGCATTCGGTAACAAATGTGGCGAGTCTCTAGAGACGCGTGCCTTGCGAGGTCCGGTCCGTCCGATCAGGCGGTGGGGACCGGGGACGTCACACCAGACAGGCCAACTTGTAAGACCCGACCCGCGACGAGCCAAGTTGGCGAGGCAGTGATGACGCGCCTCTGAGCCAGTGGGTCGGTGGGTGCGGAGGTGAACGTAGCTTTTACCCATTCGGAGACGTGGAAAGGCGTATCAGGTCTCAAACTCGAGAAAGGACAAAATTCGTGACACGCTTCTGAAACCAGCTTAATTAGCTTCCTGAAAACCGTGTTTATTTTTATGTTGAGCAGATGTCACCAGTCACTACTCGGGCCTCATTTCTTAATCACTAAAAGAGGGGGGAACGAATGACAAAACCTGCTCCTCGTGCTCCTTGCGTGGATGACAGAGGTACAACAACCATAAGCTTTCTGGAATGTTGATTCTAACCTGAAGCCATACCTGGGGATTGGGGACGGGGGATTGGGGACGGGGATTGGGACGGGGGATTGGGGACGGGGATTGGGGACGGGGATTGGGGCGGGGACTGGGGACTGGGGACTGGGGACTGTGTTTGCAACGATCGGACCCAACTCAGCTCTAGCTTATTTGATCCATCTCAAATTTGATGAAACCCAAAATCGGGTTTGAATCAGAAAATCTCGGTTTTTAAGGGTATTATATGGTTGAATTTTTAAGTCGAAATTTAAACAATATTCCAAGCACATTTGATTTGACGATAGTCTTATGATGGGACTTTTTTTATTTTGTCATTCATGTCAAAAAATAATTTTAAAAAAAATGAAAAAAATATACCCCTAGCATGCCAGGATTTCATAAGTTGGGTTTCCAAATCCCAACAAAATTTGGGTACACTTTGTAAACGTTTAAAGTGTTAAATTACTGTACGTTTAATAAAAACACGAAGGAATGTATCAAATTTCCAATCTTCTTATTCATGTCTTAATTTTGTTACCTGGACCGTGCCGCAGGGGTGGCTGCACGGCCCACAACTTCTGTCGACTCTCTTAAGGCTTAACAACCAAGTTAAACATACGAGAGCGCCGAGCTCGTCGCGCAGTTTTATGCTTTTCACCGGCCGGTGCATTTTAACGATTCCGGCGCCATCATCGCCGTTCATCGTCGGCGAATTATCAACGATGCGTTTGTGACTTCTCCCTGTTACCTCTCCAATTTTCAGAATTCGGATCTCTTCTGTCATTAGCATTTCCTCAATTCTTCTCAATCGTCGGGATCTCGCCTTCAACTGTTTAACATGATCGAAGAACTTTGTGCAGATTCTCCATTCTCAGATCTATAGCTGTTTGACCTCACATTTATTTGTCTCTGTTCGTTTTGGATATTCCGATGGCAACTAGAAACCGAACTCCGTTATATAGAAAATATAGAGATGCTCTGCGGCAGGTACGCACGCCGACGAGTACTTCAGCTTCTTCCTCGTCTGGGGGGCCGGTGATTGAAATGGTTAGCGCTTCTCTGCTGCACCCTAATCGGTCGTATACTCCACTCAGCACAGAGGATCCTGGAAATTCGAGGTAGGTGTGCCTATGTATATTTAGGTAGATACCCTATTTTTATTTTCCTATTTCACTTTCATCTAAAAGGTTAGAGAATTTGAGTCAGTACGCATTTTTATTTGCTTTTTTGAGTTCGTGCTGCTTTTTCATTGTCATATGTTAAGGTGCATAATGATCATAAGTTAGCTTTCTCCGTAAGATTCTTTACTCACCAGTTAAAAAATTCGCAGTTGCTGTGAGAAATGATCCATACGATTATTGGATATGGCCTTTTGCCAGTTATTGCGACATGTAAAGGATAAGTAGTGCAATCCGTTTGCAATTTTGCGACAGACTAAAAATGATTTATCTTAAGTATTACAAGTGTTATTTAGGAGGATCTCGAGATACAGCATTGAGATTGTTTACTTTGAATTATATGTTTGAACGAACAGATTTCATATGGTGATCCTTGCTTCAAGGCACTTCACGCATATCTTTGTCTATGGTCTCAACGGGTGTCTAGTGTAATAATGAATCTAAAGGACCTGATAAAGAAGTAAAAGAAATATATTACTTATTCTGCAACAGTAAAAGCTGAAGACTTGATGAAACAAAATAAACTCAACAAGGAGACCCTTGGTTTTCTAGTTCATTGTCTACTACAGCCTACAAAACAAAATACTTCCATCTGGTGAGTTGATCAATTTTTCAAAGAAGGCACTCGATTGTTCGAGTAAAAATCTAGTTTTATTTTCCATGAATACACCTGCCTAGGGCTCTATTCATCCATTAAAATTTTCCAACTTTGACTTTCAAAAAAAAAAAAAATTTCCATGCGAACCCATATTAGATGTATCACATCCTTTTGTAACTCTCAGAATATGCAACACACCCCATGTGCTATCATGATCTAGCCATGCAAGACATATCTCACCTCTCTCTGGCAACTGCCGTACCTCACCCATTACCATTGATCCCTGATGCTTACTGTATTACATGGTTTGTTCAGGGAAGTTTCCGTAAATTAGGAAAAAACACTGTAGCTCCAGCTTCACATAGATTTAAACCTGGCCTATAAATCTTGATCTAGCTTACATTGATTGATCCGGTCTGTTTTTGGTGGGCTTTTACATGCTCCACTTTGTATCAGAGAGGTCCAAAATTGAATTTGACCCATTGAAAGTTGAAAATTTATTAAGACAAGCAACATTGATGTAAAGGTGTTTAACCAAGATCTGGCCGTATTCTATGTTAAATGTGGATATTAGAACTGTTATAGTAGATTGAAACATTATGATTTGGTTACTTTCATTTATTTTTATCCTCTTATTTGTAAAATGTAATTTGTAAATTATCCCTTTAACGACTTAACATGCATTGAATTAACTATAAATATGGAATAATTATATATTTGTTGTTATTTTAGCTCATTCTTTGTTTATATAACTTCATGTTTCGTCCTAGTCTAAAAATATTTCGTTATTAAATGTGTCATGAGAAAAAACTAACAAAAGACCCATATCTGATCCAAAATACTGTTGGCTGACTTATACATGCTCATACTTGACCGAAGACGTGAAGATCTGAATCTCATTTATTAGAAATTTATGTGGACAGGACCATGTATAATGCTCAAGATGTTGAAGTGGCTTCTATGTAGATTGTAGTTGTACATGTGGAATTATTATGAGACCTTTGCAAATAAGAGACTGCAGGCCACCTAACGCCACTCTGAAGCAAATTATAATCTTGGATCTGTTTTCTTCATTTTCTTCTTCCAACCTTTTGAAAGGAAACTGAACAACCCCGTTCACCCTTAGAATTTCTTTGCATGCATGTATGGTTTCAAATGCTTCTCATCGTAAAAGTTGTTAATATCCCTTACGTCCTCTCAATATGTCACAATGCAACTATTATATGGAAAGAGCATAAATGCATGCACGCTTTCAAGATATTAAGTGCATGCATGCTGTGCTATTACTAGGTTTATCAAATTAGGTGTGTGGGTAGGTGACTGTGTGCACAACCACACCCTCTAAGAGAGTGGGAGTAAGGCCTTCATGATAAATTTTCTAATGCACTGGAGAGTTGAAGGGCCTGCTGGAGTTTGGGTCTTAGTAGCGATCATGATTTTGTAGCTTTTTCTCTACTGTTGGGGATTAATGGAAAGGAATGATTCTGCCGAAGCTACTCTCAGAGCCTTTCTCCTTGAAATCAACTTTAAAGATTGATGGAAAGGAGTAATTCTGCCAAAGCTAATCTCGGAGCCTTTTTCCTTGGAATCAATCTTTTGTTTGCACAAGGATATCTCAACTCCTCCAGCTGTTAAGAAGATTATGCATTTGTTATCAGTTTGATGAAAACTTAAAGCCCTGTGGATTGGGTTGTTGTGTAAGGTCTAGGACTTAAGTCTGAGCAATAGTATTAGGTATAGGATGCATGTGCAATCTTCAGAAGAAAAATAAACTCTTAGCTCCCATGCATACATTTGATTGAAAATTATTTTTAATGGCGATTTTCATAGAGACAAACATTTGTTGAAGAGATTGTGGATGCACGTAGTTCTTTGCTAATTTATTTGGATCACATTTTGGAAGAAGATACTTTGTAGTGCATTCATCATCTATTTGGTCAACTGATGAATTCACTTTCCTTAAAACTTTGAGGCTTGAGGCTCAATTTCTCTATCACTTTTTTTTCTTTTTTTAATAAAATATTCTCCTTTTCGGAAAATATCTACTTGATGTTATAATGGGGAATTATCTAACATATTAAAAACCATCCAATTGTTTTTTCTTGATTGTCTGAACTTCTTGTATGATCTCTCATAGGTTTGCTGGATATCCACCCGACATTCTGTTTTTGGCCATTCCCATCCTCTTTAGTTGGTGTGCCTTCATGGTCCTACTCTCTAGTCTCCAATGTGTAGCTATGCCATGTAATGTTGTTTCATGTGCCTCTTGTGTGTCCTCATGCTCACAATCCTCTATGTTAGCGCTCTGGTGTTTGACTTATGTGGCCCATCCTCATGAATTTCTCATTGCCTCTTGAACGATTGACCTAGGTAGTTCAAGTTTCTACACATTTGCATGCTCCTTGGTCTGCAACTTGTCAAAGTCTATGATCTCTCCATTGCAAGAATAAGTGTTTATATAATGTTCTATCATCTAACAGATTGTCCTCCTCTGTTAATGGTACTTTTATAATTGAAAATGGTTGTGCAGTAGAAGTGCACTTGCAGTAGGTCTACCTCCAGCATGGGTAGATATTTCAGAAGAAATATCTTCTGATATGCAGCGTGCACAGGCAAAAATGGCGGAGCTGGTGAAGGCTCATGCTAAGGCTCTAATGCCTTCTTTCGGTGATGGTAAGGAAGATCAACGTCTGATTGAAGTTCTAACACAAGAAATAACAGATCTGCTAAAGAGGTCTGAGAGGAGATTGCAGAGACTTTCTGCTACTGGCCCATCAGAGGATTCAACTGTTAGACAAAATGTACAGGTACAGTTATAATTGCACGGTTTTATACCTTTTTCTGAATCTTGATTTTGTGTTAGTTGCCTCAATTTTTTCTTTTTCTTGAAGAAAGCATGGAATTTTTAGTTGAATAGGAATAGAATGTTGCATCCAAAAGTTGCTAAGAGGTTCCCTTACAACAAGGGGTTCATTAGGGACTAGCCAGCATATCAGCATGAGTATTTGAAGAACAAGGGATACAATTTCTCTGACTGGTTTGAGTAGTAATTTCAAAAATCTCCCGGATTATGTGAAAGTGTCGCTTGGGTGGATTAGAGGACTGTAATCCCAAGTAATAACTGATTTAGAGTCTCGTTCAATTTGGAGGGGCCCTGAGACTGAAAGTGCAGAGACAATGAAGGACTCCCATAACCTCAGCCATAGTTGAATTCCATGTGTCCAGTAGACTAGCATGTGTAGCAAGAACAGTTCCATTGTGATCATGGAATATTGTGCCAAAACCAGAGGGGCCATGGTTGCCCAATGATGAGCCGTTGAAAGTTAATTTTCGCTGCCCAGCAGTGGTGTCCTTCCGCTGGTTTGTTCTGCATTTGATAGTCGTGGAGCGCCACCGGCAAAGGCCAGGATGATCGAAGCAGGATATACACCATAGAAGATTTGCAGTGCAAAGTACCACTTTTTCGTGCATTCCAAATAATCTGCCATACCTAATTTTTTTTTAATCAGGTGTGTTTCTTTTCTGGAATTTTGTTTTGATACAACTTTTCATTTCTCTTGCAGCGGACACTTGCTATGGACCTTCAGAACCTTTCAATGGAACTCAGGAAAAAGCAATCTGCTTATCTGAAGCGGCTACGGCAGCAAAAAGACGTATGTTGCTCATGCAACAATTTACAGTTGTATATTTTTCTTTTTTTTTATTTGCTTTCCTCTCATCAGATTTAGGCCTACAAGTTCCCTGATTACCATGAAAATGGGAAAGGGCGTTGAGAGGGGAACAAAGGAAAATAAGATAGGGAAAAAAGAAAAAAATAGATATAAATTAGTATGTCTTCTATATTAAATTATCATAGTCATGTTTGTGTTACTCCATTCTGTGTTTCAGGGTCAAGATGGAGTTGATTTGGAAATGAATTTAAATGGCGGTATATTTAAACAACAACACGATGACTTTGGTGATGAGGTATGATAATGAAATTTTCCATTTTGATCATAACACTTACTTGATCACCACTAAAATGATGCTGGTTGTTATGAGGGCATCTCTCTTTTTTCTTCCCTACATCATTCAGGAGGAAGAAGTATTTTCTGCTATTGATCATGTATTGCTCCCTATTTAGTGCAGAGCTAGGTTCTCATATCATTCGTTGGTCTTTATGCTTGTTCAGGGTTTCAGTGACCTACAAATGTCAAAGCTGAAAAGAAGTGAGGCATTTACAGCAGAAAGGGAGAGAGAAATTACACAGGTAAAATACCACTGGCTACGGCACAAACGTCTCATAGAGAGATGTGTCATCTTGTTTAACGTGTGATTTTTTTGCTAGGTTGTGGAATCAGTGAACGATCTCGCTCAAATCATGAAGGACCTGTCAGCCCTTGTAGTGGATCAGGTTAGATGCTAATCTCTGTGAAGCACACTATATTTCTGTGTTCGTCTGACTATGATGACTGAGCATATTTTCATGCACAGGGCACCATAGTTGACCGGATCGACTATAACATACAAAATGTCGCTGCAACTGTGGAAGAAGGTTTCAAAGAGCTACAGAAGGTTCTCTCTCTCTTTATTTCTCTCTGTTCATATCTATTTATCTCCCCGTCTATCCTTAGTTTTTCTTATTCAATCCTACCGCAGGCGGAGAGAACTCAGAGGAAGGGTGGGATGATTATGTGCGCCACTGTGCTGGTCATAATGTGTTTCATTATGCTGATCCTTCTCGTTCTCAAGGAGATATTCTTGTGATCCTTACACGTTGCCTCGGCATGGAATTTTTTGAGTAGTCCTACGCAACAGCCATCACCTTGTAACATTTTTTACATATTCAGGCAAGCTGACAGTTTTGAGTATTGAGAGTCTGATGATCGATGAATGGTCTGGGAGTTGTACGCACTGCATGAGAGAGATGCAAACGGGATGGCTGGCACCGGGGACAGGAGTCAGATATTTGTTCATTAACTTGTAGCAAAGGGGTTGGGATTCTGGGAACTCTCTCTTTCTCTCTCCCCTAGTTTTTGGATACTCTTGTAACATTTTTCTTCTTTGTTTTCCGAGGGACCTGATTCTCGCTTGTACGGCCGATTCTTTTATGGAATTTTTATATGCAATAAAGTTCACTCTTGTGTCTGCGCCAGCGATGGTGCTTATTTTACAAAGTTTCAATATTCACTACAAGACAGGACTACTGATCAGTGATCGCTAGCTCAGACCACACTATTTATGATTAAGATGATCACTATCAGAAGAAGTGGTTGACGTGGCGACACTATCGGATGTAAAGCTAGAATTTTTTGTGGTTTTTTTTTCTCGAGGAAGCTATTTTAGCAAGGACAAGAGTGCAAACAGTAAGGGTTTCGATTTCCAAAACAGTTGTCTCTAGTCAATTTGGGTCTTAAGCGTAGAAAGAACGCGGGCAGTAACGCGAAGGCATCTTTCTCTATGGCGAGTTCCAAATGCTGCCGGAAGTGGCTCGATGGGATTCCCGATCAAGTTGCTGGGTTGTTAGATTTTTTTGAGATATATTTAGAACTGAGTCTCAGAGTTTTAAGTTTGACCCAAGTAGGAGTGCAAGGATTAGCAGAGACGAACGCACCAATCTCTCACTCCACTACTAACGGCTGCAAAACGGATTGTCGACACAGCGCGGGGAGAAGAAATGTGATCCCTTCTCATACCGTTACTTTTTTTTTGGCCTCTTCCACTGACCTACAGCAGTCTTGGAATTATGGGCCTCTCTTTCATGAGAGCTCGGTCGTCGTCGATAGTGTTTTCTCAGTCTCTCAGATGCGGGCGGATGGTGTAATTCTCTGAATTGCTCTGTAGCCTCAAATTTTGATAGAGATGAATACGGACAGTAACGCCAGGCCGGCTATATCGACCGCGAATTCCAACGGCAGCCGGAACGGGGTCGATGGAATTCCCGATCAGTTTCCGGCGGGCCTTCGAGTTTTGGTCGTTGATGACGATCCTACATGCCACAAGATTTTGGAGAGGATGTTGCAGAGTTGCTTGTATGAAGGTACGGTGATTTTTCCGGAGTATTGGTCTTGCTTGTCGCAGTGTCCTCGCATAATTCAAGATATGTTTTTGTGTTATTTATCTCTTTAACACTCCCATGTGTTCGATTCTGTACGCTTTTAGGCTTGTATCGTTTTTACCGTAATCTTTTTTTGTTTGGTGTCTGTCGATTTGCAGTCACAAGCTTAGAGCTCCATTGGATAAAGGACCGTTGATTGCTCACTTCGATCTGATCCTAATTTAATGCTTCATGCGTCTTTGATATTATTATATCTGATATTTGTTTCAAATTTTACTTATTTATAATTTCGTCGAGAGAACATACCTCCTCAAATAAACCGTTTGGGAGATGATCATTTTCTAGATATCGGTGGTTCTCCCGGAATGCATTGGTGAGGTTAATTTTCTCTAATTTCTGCAGTTACAACTTGTTCTCATGCTCTTGTGGCCTTGTCAATGCTTCGGGAGAAGAAAGATGGATTTGATATTGTTATTAGCGATGTTTACATGCCTGACATGGATGGGTTTAAGCTCTTGGAGCACATTGGTCTCGAAATGGATTTACCTGTTATCAGTGAGTAGAAGTCATTTCATATAAAGAGAACGCATAGACAATGAATAACTTACCTATAACAACCTCCGTCCCAGTTCTGATATTTATTTCCACAAAACAGTGATGTCTGCCGATGATGGAAAAGATGTAGTAATGAAAGGTGTCACACATGGGGCTTGTGACTATCTTATAAAGCCTGTAAGGATGGAGGCCATAAAAAATATATGGCAGCATGTGGTTAGGAATATGAGGAAAAACTGTATGGTTTGGTCAGTTGATCTCCATCAACAGTTTGTTGCTGCAGTCTATCAACTGGGAATTGATAGTAAGATAGGCCTTTTTCTTGTTTGGTGTTGTTTAAGACAGGTGCCATCTTTTTTTTTCTCTTTCGTCATTTTTTTTGCTTTGACGATTTTTATGACTCGTTTTAATTGCAGAGGCTGTCCCTAAGAAAATTTTGGAACTAATGAATGCCCCTGGGCTAACAAGAGAAAATGTTGCTAGTCACTTGCAGGTAGTGCTTTTGTCTCTTGAAGTCTGTGAGTTGTATAGTTTTAATGACAATTCTGTTCCATTATGAGATCTCTTAGGTTATTTTTATATGAGTTGGGTTCAATTAATCTCCGTACTAGCACCATCCCAATCACAGTGCATATTTATGATAAGTTACTCTTTTTTTTCCATGCTTGAGTAAAAACAATGTCTATGACTTTAGATGATTGGGGTTTGTCATTTTTCCTCATCAACTAGTGATCAGATGTCCTCACTTATGCGTAATATCTGACTACATATAAAAGTAGTTATAGGACCCTACTTTTCATAGTAGAGAATGACGGTAAAAGGAAAAGAGGGTCACTTAGACTGGATGGATCAGTGTCTGCTCATTACTTGCTACTGCCTCTATGTCCATGGACTATTTATTTTTGTGCATAACTATCTTTTTTTTCAATTTAGTCAATAACTATCTTCTGTGTATATTAAAGGCCGACTTTTTCAAGATCATATTATCATTATTAGAGAGCAAACTTTGAACTTCTCTTATACTGCTTAAGGACCCAAAAATAAGAAATAATTGTGACAGTTGAAAAATGGACACATCTTCCTTGGTATTCCATAAGCATAGTTATATGAAACTATCCTACTCATGCACTTGTACTTTATGGTAATGAGTGCAAAATAACATGGAAAAGATCTGGCTTTCCCTCTATTTTGTCTTTTACCATGTGTGCCAAGGTCTGCTGACTTGGTGCTGACAAATTAGCTAAATATGGTGTTTCCAGAACTTTGCATCATAATGAAAATCTTGGCTGATTTAAAAAAAATAGTCTATATTTAGGCTTAGCTTGTAATCCTGTTAAAAACATCTCTATCATGCTACTCTTGGTATAATAAAAATAGGTATTATTTATTTGGAAAATGCTAGCTGCACCTAAGCACAGTACCAATCGGACGTAACAAACAGCCAATCAGAAACAAAGCTGCCTAGGGTTTATTCTTTAAAATTTAAAATTTTATAAAATAAATATTTTTTTTTAACTTTTTAACTCTTTCTGATTGGCTGGTACGTCGGATAGTACTGCATCGTAGGTGCAGCTAGCATTACTTTATTTATTTTTGAGGTAATTGAAATACAGATGCTATTCTTTTGAGTGCATTTGTGAACTGAAGCCATCAATTTGATTCTGCAGAAGTACCGTCTATATTTTAAAAGGCTCAGTGGGTTATCACAACATCAATTTGGGTTAAGTGCTCCTTTTGTGCAGGTACAGTTATAATTGCACAGTTTTATACTTTTCTGAATCTTGATTTTGTGTTAGTTGCCTCAATATTTTTTTTTTTTTTTTTTTGAAGAAAGCATGGAATTTTAGTTGAATAGGAATAGAATGTTGCATCCAAAAGTTGCTAAGAGGTTCCCTTCCAACTAGGGATATCATTAGAGACTCCTGCCTTAGCCAGCACATCTGCATGAGTATTTTAAGAACAAGGGATACAATTTCTGTCTGTATAGGTTTGAGTAGTAATATAAAAAATCTCCTGGATTATGTGAAGGTGTCGCTTGGGTGGATTAGAGGATCGTAACCCCAAGTAATAACTGATTTGGAGTCTCCTTAAATTTGGAGGGGCCCTGAGACTAAAAAGGTTGAGACCATAAAGGATTCTCATAACCTCAGCCACAGTTGAATTCGATGTGCCCAGTAGACCAGCAATGGTAGCAAGAACAGTTCCATTGTGATCGCAGAATATTCTGCCAAAACCAGAGGGGCCATGGTAGCCCAATGATGAGCAGTTGAAAGTTAACTTCATGCTACCCAGCAGTGGAGTCCATTCCGCTGGTTTGCTCTACATTTGATAGTCATGGAGTGCCACCTGCAAAGGCCAGGATGATCGAAGTGGGAGATACACCATAGAAGGATAGTGCAAAGTACCACTTATTCGTGCAAGCTCCATGAGTTAAGGCGATGGACGAGGTCCCTGGGCGAAGCTGGTAGGCACGTGGAGAGAAACCAAATAGATAGTGGAAATAGCGCCAAACCTTCCTGGAAAAAGGGCTATGGGCTAGCACATGGTCAATTGTCTCTAGGGCCTCATCACAAAATGGGCAAAGGAGGTTGGGAGTCATCATTCCTCTGTCTCCTCAAAATTTTTAATTCCTGTTACATCTCTGTGTTGCTTGCCCTTAAATATTGAGCCATAAGGCAGTTTTCCTGAAGCAAAAATTTCCACACCATTTCACTTAATCTGTTCCAGCATCCTAAGAGACCTTGGTCTATCCAGGTTTGGGCAGCAATTTTCCTGCTACGTCATTTCAACCTTAACATGCGAAGTCAACCAGTACTCTGCTGTCCAGTCGCTTCCAAATAATCTGCCATACCTAATTTTTTGTTTAATCAGGTGTGTTTCTTTTCTGGAATTATGTGTTAAAACAACTTTTTCATTTCTCTTGCAGCGGACACTTGCTATGGAACATCAAAACCTTTCAATGGAACTCAGGGAAAAGCAATCTGCTTATCTGAAGCGGCAGCAAAAAGAGGTATATTTACAGTTGTATATTTTCCTCTATTGATTTTCATTCCCCTTAGTAGATTTAGGTCTACAAGTTCCCCGATTACCATGAAAATGGGAAGGGGCGTTGAGAGGGGAACAAAGAAAAAGAAGATAGGGAAAAAAGCAAAAAAGTTATAACATAGTATGTTTTCTGTATTAAATGTTCTTAGTGATGTTTGTGTTACTCCATTCTGTATTTCAGGGTCAAGATGGAGTTGATTTGGAAATGAATTTGAATGGCGGTATAATTAAACAACAACATGATAACTTTGGTGATGAGGTATTATAATGAAATTTTCCATTTTGATTATATCACTTACTTGATCACCACTAAAATGATACTTGTTGTTATGAGGGCATCTCTCTTTTTCTTCCCTACACCGTTCAGGAGGAAGAAGTACTTTCTGTTATTGATCATGTATTTTCTCATTCAATCCTTCCGCAGGCGGAGAGAACTCCGAGGAAGGGTGGGATGGTTATGGCGCCACTGTGCTGGTCATAATGTGTTTCATTACGCTCATTCTTCTCATTCTCAAGGAGAGATTCTTGGGATCCTTACACGTTGCCTCAGCACGGGATTTTTTGAGTACTACGTTACGTACTGCATGAGATGGCCTAGTTGGTTGTCCAGATGCCACGTCATGCTGTAAACTAAAATTGCATAAAACCAGCTTTGATGACATTTGATATGTTATTAGATATGTATTATGATGTGTAAATAACAATTATACATTAGTTACATTCTTGATTGTAATGAAGATAATAGCTTCAGGACGCTCGTCAAACTGTAGTCAGAGAACTCATGGTCGGGGATATATAACCAGAATTAATCTGAAAAAAATATATTCCATTACATGAATAATATACTGGGGTAGATCAACTGTGACTTTCTTCCAGTACCCCCACCAAATCAGGAACCCCACTTTAGTCGGGTTTCAAATCTGAGGCCTTGAATGATCGCTCGATGAGACCGGAGATCGGAATTTTAAGTTCCATCGTCATTTTTTGCAATATTAAAGACAACATATTCACATCTGACATGGCTCTGTGAGCTTCCCCAAGCAATTGAATCCCATAATGCTCACGGAGGGATTGTAGTGAAAGAGAGGGGAGTTTAGATCCTGCCAAAGAAAATCACACTGAACTAGTCAAACATATTAGGTCAAAAGGTTTAACAAATAGCAGTCAAGGCGATCAAAGAGCATGTCAGCTAAGTTAATTGCAGCACTAAAAATTGTCTTAGTAATCCTTTTGCTCTATGGATTTTGAGAAAAATTACATGGCATGTGAAATTATCAACTTGGAAAACCCAAATGCACTAGATTGACCTTCAATGAAATATGACACAATCCAAATGAATGAGAATGCATCTCCTAAAAGCAAAACTGATAATAAGGAAGTGTTTTTGTTTTTCTGTAAATCTGACTGTCTGCTTAAGAGAATTGTTTATGAAAGTGATCAAGAAATACAAGAGGATGGCTTTCTAAAGAAGATCGGGTCATAAAGGGGAAGAGGCTCACTATCGATAGTTGCCAAAAGACAAAATGACACTACTTTGTAAGACAAGGAGCGTGTTCAAACATTAACCTTGTAGTGCAACTTTTAGCTTCAGATGACAAGGGATGATGGACTAACAACAAAGAGGAAGGCCACAAAAAATAGAATACATTACAAACTCATCATGAGGTAAAAGTATTTATAAAGCTGAATTTGACTTGTTATATAATTCTGAAAAAAGGACTAGAACATTACATGCATGTGTGGCATGAAAACTGCAGAAACACATATGATATAGGAAATAGGGGAAAATGAACCAACCATCTGGCATCACCAACTGGCGAGCAAGACGAAGAGAATCTACAAAAAACCAATCAGGAGGAATATCCATGGAGCAGCGACTGAACTCCTTAATAAGAAAAGGCACATCAAATCGACGTCCATTATGGGCCACCCAAAGAACAATGCCCCCTGGTTTTTGGCGGCTTTGTACATAGCGCACTAAGATTGGGGCCAATTCTTTCCACCTGATAAAATAATATAGAATACAGCCAAAAATCAGGGATAAAAAGAGTCTTTTGCCATCAAGTACAACTAAACTATGAAAAGCACAGATATATCAGTGGTGAATGCAGAAAGAAAATTGCACAAAATTAGAAGAAATGCCAGTCCAAATTTTCTATTTAATGGAGAAAATAAAGAAAATTTAAACTTTCCTCTTTTTCAAAAAGTGGGAGGTATGTAAAAGCCCAGTTGATGGAGAGGCAAAATTCATTGAGAAGATTTATGCCTTGAGAATAGCATATATGAGCGCATAATAAAGAATAACCATACCTTGGAACGCTATGCCGGTTGACCATATTAGTGCTAATTCCATGAATATCAGTATTTGGCACATATCTTTCAGGATTGACTAGAGTCTGAAACGTACTATTCCTTCCCCCAGACAGATCTTGAACTGCAAATTCAATAATTCTATCATGACTTCTTCTGAATCCTGTAGTTTCAATGTCAAAGACCAATACAGTGACCATTTGGCTGGAGTCCTTTTTTTCTGTAGTCGTTTGTTGAACATCACACTGTTGAATTGCTTTAAAATTTTGAAGCTCTAGTTCATTCGCATTAGCTTTTGATCTTCTCTTAACTGTTTCATCCACCAGTTCCAACCCAATATTGCATGGTTTATCACTCTCCAGCTTTGAGTCAGTTCCTTGTACTTTGGTTGTTAGAGAGTGAAATGTCCACCTCCTGGTATCCAAAATTCCCCATCCCCCGCAGGTGCTGAGTCTAAGAAGATTATTACTGTGGAAGCTCACAAGACCGTTTCTTAAATTGTAAATATTACAAGACCATATGCTGGCAAATGACATTTTTCAAAATAACATATATCTTCTCAAGAAAGCCTGGACTTGGCATCCATTTTGCAGTTTGGAAGGAGAGCACGTTCAGACCAAACCTTGCAGTTATAGCTCTCTGTGATCCCAAACAAAATAACACAGACTGGTCAATATGAGCATATATCAAACTGAAATCTCCTCACCAGAATAAAATCCAGAGCTCACTCTTCATAAGGATAGAGGTCGCATTGACAATTCTTTAACCAACAAGGAGATGGAGCAACAAAAAAAAATAAAAGAGTTCCTTTTAAAAAAACTCAAACCGTTTGTAAGACAGATCTAACTGAGAGAGACATGCAACATCGAAAAGGCAAAAAAATAAACATTCCTCATAAATGTAGCATATCCTGCTCGAAGTCACCAATCCAGTAGCTTCATAGATAGAGAGATCCCCACGCCACGCAATTTCATATACTCATATATTTCATTTTTATTTTTACAATTTTTGTTTCACAACACAGCAGACATGAGCATAAACAAACAAGTGCCGCGACTCTGAAAACCAATGCCATAAAAACCTCATTTTCCACTAAACTGCTCCGAGATACAAACTCTAAAGACTACCGGTGAAGATGGCAACTGCGAGCATGCAAAAAGATCTAAATCTTCCCCAAATTTGAAATCATATCATCTCCTGAGTTCGACTGACTGATAAAAGATAACAGAAAACATTTTCGAACATGTATTAACTGAGAACAGACAGAATCAAAACAAGAACGAAGAAGTACCTGGTTATGGACGCAGAAGAAGTGCCTCTCTGGAAGAAAGAACCTTCGGTTTTATAAACGGAAAAACGGTTTCGGTTGGGTAAAGCGGAAGGAAAGAATACGAAAAAGGGATTTCCGCGCGAGTGTGGGATGAGAGAGAGAGAGAGAGGGGAGAAGAAGAATGGACCCGGAAATGGCGGATCACGCTTCCTTCCCCTCTGAACGCCCTCAACCTCACCTTTTCTCATCGCTTCCAAAGTAGTAACAAGTCCCAACGCGTAAACGCAATATGGGCTCTCCCTTCTTGAAAGCCTCCATTCATTGTTATTCTCTGGACCCGCATCTCAAATTGGCCGAAAGATCGTGCCACAAATAGAATGAAAAGACTAGTTTCATTCACAAGGCCCATTTTAATTTCTTAATAATTCTGCGGTAACGTTTAGTGATGTACACTTTATCTTCTTCTTGTCAAAATTTTAATATATACATATATCTTTATTATATCTTTGTGATATCACCTAGGATTAATTCCATGCTGATCACCTCTAAACTATGACGTAATTGCTTACATGTTCTTCGTTTTAAACTAATGCATCAAATTATAAACCTTAATAAGATTAAGATAGCTTTCCATGTTTCTCTGTGGGCTACCTTATATTTTATACATCTTTACATTATTAAAATCTCTGTTATCAAATTCAAACCAAATTGGCTTGTTCAACCCAGTTCATGCAAAATGAAAACTTTTAAAAACTTGTTCTCGAGATGACCGAGTCCACCAGTTTAATTGGTGTCAGGGCCAACTAAATAACAAATGAAAGCTTAAATCACAAGAAATATATGAAGATACAACATGACCAATTTGATAGTTTTCTGATTTTGAAATCATTAATCTAAAATTAAAGTTAGTTAATCAATAGTGTTAAATAAGTACGATTGATGATATTCTAGGACACACTTATCTTAAAAATCAAGGGTATAAAATTAATTATAGTCAATTAATTCGATCGTAAGCCCATAATCTGACCCTAAACACTAAGCAAACCAAAATAAAATGTCCGTGTGCATGCTCGCATAATAAACAATGCCAACCTCGAATAAGTAATCTATTAAAGTATCATACTTCATTTTTTTCTAGAAGCCCACATTAAAATACTTCCCCTTTACTGCTATAGGCTTACATCCCATCAATGATTTTTTAGGCCATATTAATGTCTTTCCATCCCCCTAAAGTAAGTTTTATTTAGCAGTAGGTGCATATTAACCATTATAAACTATCATGCCGTAGATATGAATTTATAATCGATGTTTGATAGATACGTAAGAAATAATATTATACAAATTGGTAAATCATGATAATACCGTTTCAACGTAATGTATTTTTTATAGGTATCGCCAAACATCCGTATCATATTTTCATACTCAAAATGACTATAATTATTTTTAATTCAATTTTATTTTCTAAGTAATTTATTTATTTATTTATTTCCAGCGAAGAGAATACTAATGTGCGGTAGGAATTATTTATACGAAGCAACCCACTTTTGGGGCCGATGGAAGAAGAAGCTTCTACGTGCATCACATGTTCCAATGCCCAAGAAGGATAGGAGGGTGGGGCCCTGGGCGTATTGCGCACCGCGCGAACGGAGACTTGGATCAGTGCGGGAAAAAAGTGGACTTTTCTTTTTTTGTTTTTCCTCTAAGTAACGGTCGGGCGGGCCCTACGCGAGTGACGGGTGTAGTGGCGCAGGGCTGCTGCCTGACTCCACTCACCACCCACGTATCCACGTGGCATCATGTTCCCACGTGTGAGCACCTCCGTGTTCGTTCCCCACGTCTCCTTTTTGTCGCCTTTCCAACCTGCTGATTCGGACCGAAACGACTCTTCGCTTCCCCGTCCGTCCCCCCCAGGCCCCACCCCTACGGGGAGGAGTTTAAAAACAACGTCATCTCCATCACCATCACAGTCTTTGGCTTTTAAAGTCCGAATCGGGATTAATTAATTAACCAGTGATTAAGAAGCATAACATGTCACGGTCTGTTTTGTTCAGCGGACCTGGCGTACGTACTCTCCGTCGTCTTTAGCTGTTTCCAGAGTGGATTCAGCCTTAATTCGCACCTCCCCACTTGGCCGCACACAACACGCTTCGTGTTGAACTATATATATACGTGAGCATGACTGTGTTTTGCCGCTTCTTTGCTCAAGTTAAACCCAGTACTCCACTGATTGCACGTCAAGCAGCGTTACATGGCCCTCTCGGCGGCTCTCACGCAATTAGCTTGCTCCATTATTAGCGGATTGTTTATTATAACCTGTAGTAGGGTAAAAGAAATTGCAGAACAAATAAAATCATCCATATTTTTTGTGACACCCAATAGAAATTGCACCATTAAGGATCAATTAAAGCGCTACCAGCTCTCGTGAGGATCAAGTTATGGTGATGGTTCCAATAAGGGCGTGGGATCCAACAAATGTGGTGACACTAGTGAGGATGCAGAATCAGACAAAAGCGATGGCACTGCTGAAGATGCTAAGTCCAACAAAAGTGCAACCTCAAGGAAATAAGGTGATACTGGCAGTGGGATATGACGACTGGTGCCTGTAGGACAAGAGGATGAAAGCACAAACGATGTGGTCGAAAAGATCCGTCGAAAGAATACCTATGACCATATCATGAGAAGCTAGTTATGTCTCAGTAGCCGTGATTGACAAGTCAGGCTGGTCTGGAGGTGGTGAATCTTCTGGGAAGTGCTGGATATGCAAGTGGGAAAAAGTGTTCAAAGTTTGAGATATGTGGAGGCGGTGGATGCACACGTGAAGACTCAACAAACCCATTGATCATCATATTGGTATGATTTTGCCTGCTCTGGGGCTAGACCCGCACGGATGTACTATTTGGTTTCTACCCAAAAGGTCTCATACCAATGGAGATGTTGTCCCCCCATATAAACCCATGATCTTCTCCACTTCTAACCAATGCAGAACTTTGTTTGCATACCCAACAATCCTCCCCTTGAACAAAGTTCCACTGAGTATTACCTCAAGTGAGATTATCCACTCGTCTTCATCTTCAAATCAAGCCCAACTCGAGAACTCATCTATGCAAGCCTAAACCTAACTCCTCTCCACTGGAGTCCACTGCTTGTCTAGATAGGTTAACCACGGGTATCCGCTCTGCTCCATCTAGTCTAGGGCTGAACTCGAGAGTTCATTTATCCAATTCAACTCTTCACCGGGGTCCACCACTTGTTTTGGTAGGCTAATCGTTGATCCATTTGTCTGTTAATCACACCTCTTTTCGTTCGGCATTCCGAAGATTTCCTCCACATAGTTATGTCCAGGTCTTGGCTCTAATAACACTTGTTGGGTCCTATGGACAACTACAACATCCATTGGCAACTTTGACAAATAACAACAACAATCTTCGACGACTTCGACGGACAACAACAAGAATCGTCGACGACTTCAATGAGTCCATGACGACCAACAAAGAACTATGATGGACGGCGAAAGTAATGATCATGACTTTTTTCATTTGATTAAGTTGAAATCAACTTGTAAGATGATACGTAAAGGCAAATCAAAGAAACCAGCCATCTCTACCATTAAAATGTTGTTTGCTAGACAGGCTAACACTTCAGGGAAGGGAATCTTCTCTTCAGGGGACTGTTGTCACATACTTAGTCGATATTTGGCAGTCAATGGGCCATGACATGTGGATCAGATGAGTAACATAGCATATGTTTCACAATTCTCTGTTGATTGAACACTTCTTATGGCTGGGTTTCATTTTGGCAATATCAGAATATATAATGTTGGAAAGGGTTATGAGATTCAAAAGACGCTCATGTCAGGAGTTTTGAGTGGACTATCACTGACACATGATTTTCTCCAGATCAATATTATCTAGTTTATGCCAGTTTAATTTATGTAGTTCACATGTTTAATGTGGGAAGTTTTTCAGTGGAGTCTCATGCAAATATCATTGTTGATGACTATAGGTTGGACTTCGTACGTCATGGTCACTAAGACCCCTTTTGGATCTTTTCGGCCTCAGCTGATGGAAAGACAATTGTTGCGAGCACCAATTACAACTCTATAAATTTATATAACTTGGGTGAAAAGAGAGTGACCCAACGCATTCAAACACATTCGAAGGATGTTAATACAATCACATTTGCAAGGTTTGTGATAGACACTACTTGTCATCCAATAATCCAGTAACAACACTCATGTGGCATTTGGGATGCATCACCTTTATTGATAGTTGTGGAGATGGTAGGTATTTTATCTCAAATAGTAAAGACCAGACTATCAAACTTTGGGACATGAAAGAAAACTTCTGCTAATGCCACTAGCTTACTTAGACTATGAAAATACAACTTTTCTTGTAGCACCAGAAGGACACATTTTAATGCATCATTGGCAACATATAGTGGTCACCCTATCTTGAAAAAACTCGTATGTTTTTACTTTTCTCCCGATTATAGCACTGGTCAAAAGTATATCTACGCTGGAGCTAGTTACTCAAGTGTATACATTTATGATGCACTGAGTGGAGACATTGTTGCAAAGCTTGATTATCATAACAATGCAGTAAGGAATTGTAGGTGACACACCATCTATCCTATACTTGTTTCCTCCTTGTGGGACATAAAGTTGTTCGATGAGAAACTTTTGGAGATGCTAAAGCTATTCCCTTAATTCGAAAAAGAAGAGAGAGGAGATATGGGGATCATTATTGATCTAATTGAGTTTTACATGTTAATGGCTTTCTTGTTTGATAGTTAAAATCACTCCTTGAAGAACTTGTTAGCTCTGATACCACTTGTTGTGTCGAAGTACACACCGATCTCCACATTGGTATGATATTGTCCGTATAGGGCTAAACCTGCACTGATTTGCTCTTGGGATCTACTTAAAATGTTTCGTTCCAATTGAGATGTTGTCATCACTGGTGGATAATCTCGCTTGAGGGGAGGCTAGGTGGAACTTTGTTTGAGAGAAAGATTATTGGATATGTAAAAAAATTACACATTAACTAGAATTGGGGAAGATTATGGAATTTATATGAGAGTACAACATCCTCATTGGTATGAAGTCTTTAAACTCATGAGTAAATCCGTATGCCCTTTAGGCCCAAAACAGTAATATTATATCAATGTAAAAATTGTAGATACGTGGGACCCAACAATAGGAACTGTACACGATCAAAGTACACTCAGCTCACAGGATAATGACCACTTTTGGGGGTTGCACTTAAAAGTTGGTTTAAGTTGCGTTAGGTCAGTGAGAGTGAGATATACGAGTGTGACGGACTCGGAAGGGAGATAGAAAGCAAATCCCATTTTAGCTTTTTAAACTTGCCATCTGCTTGTCCAAATCATTCGCTCTTTTTCGAACCTGCAAAATTACTCTCGGTGGGCAACTCAAAATCTATGCAGACCGCATGGCCGCCGTGGCGGCACATAAAGAAAAAAAAAGCTGCTTTCCAAAAGACCGATGACGATCACACGTGTCAGTTCCCCAGACACGGTGGGACCACCCGACCCCAGTTCTTTAATACACGCGTGAAATAGTGCTCGCGGTTACACATATTCCTTTGCCCTTAAAAGACCCCCCCGCACCCGCGCACCACAAGGGGGGGGGGGGTTCACTGTACTCTTCGGTACAAAAAAGCTGAGAGCCGAGAGCGCGAGCTCAAGGAGGAGATTAGCGACTGATGACGACGGTTGCCACCGGAGACGACGGAAACCGTTAGAGACGACCCCTTAAAAGTCTTAAACACTTGCTTGCTTCTACGTGCGGGACTCTCCATGTGCCCTGACGTGGACGTCTCGCGACACGTGTACTCGTGCCGCCTCGAGTGTCCAAAAACGTGGAGATGCATGAGAGGGGGGACCCGGGACAGGGAATATATACCGGAATTACCCCCCATCTCGGAGGCAGTCTCCCCGTTACAGGACTCGAGGACCGTTTGCCGACGTGGGTGGGAACCGGCGCGTACCGGTGGAAGGGGTTCCCGAGAAGGGGGAATCGGGTGACGTGGCGGTGCGAGAAAGGAAAGCTTGACGGGAAGGAGACCGGGAGAGGGGGCGCGTGAAAAAATCTTTGACGAATATATCCTTCTGTTCCGTCTGTTGGGGCAGGCGTCACGGGAGAGCCCGCGAGTCGCCTCGTTTTTACTTTTTGCTTGTTTTTACTGTTCGAGACGCCTTTAGTTTTAGAAAGAGAGACTTGATGAAATTAAAAAAAGCAATTATTTAAATGACGGCCTTTTCCGGTTCCCGATCTCATGGTCCAGTCCCTCGGAGATTCAAAATAATACCTTCCACGGAGATTTTGAAGAAAAAGCTTTGATTTTCTTTTCACCTTTTTTACCGCGGTGAAGGGAGAGACGGTTGACGGCGTTAGATGGAAGGCGGCAATTGGTTGGCTGGCGCGGTTTGTTAGCGTGAGCTGGATCCACTCTTATCGGAGAGTAACAAAAGAAGAACCCGAACGAAATTGAAGAGAAGAAAAGCTCAAAAAACAGTCTTTCACTCCCAAATCTTCTCCAGATCTAACCGAGTCTTCTTCCCTGTATCTATCTATCTTTTCCGCACCAATCTCTCACTCCACTACTAACGGCCGCAAAACGGATTGTCGACACAGCGCGGGTGGAAGAAATGTGATCTCTTCTCCTCTGCCTTCTCATACCGCTGCTTTTTTTTTTTTTTTTTTGCCTCTTCCACTGACCTACAGCAGCCTTTGAATTATGCCCTCTCTTTCATGAGAGGTCGGTCGTGTTCGATAGTGTTTTCTCAGTCTCAGATGTGGGCGGATGGAGTAATTCTCTGAATTGCTCTGTAGCGTCAAATTTTGATAGAGATGAATCCGGACAGTAACGCCAGGCCGGCTATCTCGACCGCGAGTTCCAACGGCAGCCGGAAGGGGGTCGATGGAATTCCCGATCAGTTTCCGGCGGGCCTTCGAGTTTTGGTCGTTGATGACGATCCTATTTGCCTCAAGATTTTGGAGAAGATGTTGCAGAATTGCTTGTATGAAGGTATGGTGATTTTTCCTGGGTATTGTTGGTCTTGCTTGTCGCTGTGTCCTCGCATGATTCAGGATATGTGTTTTGTGTTATTTCCAAGTCTTTAACACTCCCATATGTTCGATTATGTGAGCTTTAAGGCTTCTATCGTTTTCACCGTAGTTTTTTTTGTTTGGTGTCATGGATTGTCGGTCGATTTGCAGTAACAAGCTCTAATAAAGGGTCGTTGATCGCTCACTTCGATCTGATCCTGACTCCACGCTTCACGCGTCTTTAATATTATTGCATCTGATATTTGTTTCAAATTTGACTTATTTATAATTTTCGTCGAGAGAACATACTTCCTCAAATAAGCCGTTTGGGAGATGATCATTTTTCCTAGATTTCGGTGGTACTCCCGGAATACATGGTCAGGTTAATTTTCTCTGATTTCTGCAGTTACAACTTGTTCTCGTGCTGTTGTGGCCTTGTCAATGCTTCGGGAGAGGAAAGATGGATTTGATGTTGTTCTTAGCGATGTTTACATGCCTGACATGGATGGATTTAAGCTCTTGGAGCACATTGGTCTCGAGATGGATTTACCTGTTATCAGTAAGTAGAAGTCATTTCATATAAAGAGAACGCATAGACAATGAATAACTTACCTATAACAACCTTCGTCCCAGTTCTGATATTTATTTCACTGATATTTATTTCCACAAAACAGTGATGTCTGCCGATGATGGAAAAGATGTAGTAATGAAAGGTGTCACACATGGGGCTTGTGACTATCTTATAAAGCCTGTAAGGATGGAGGCCATAAAAAATATATGGCAGCATGTGGTTAGGAAGAAGAAGAATGAATTGAAGGACCTGGAGCACTCTGGAAGTGTGGAAGACAGTGATAGAAACAAGAGGGCATCTGATGATGGAGACTATGCATCTTCCGTGAATGAAGGGAGTTGGAGAAATTCAAAGAGAAGGAAGGATGTGAAAGATGAAGAAGATGAAGGGGAGGAACGTGAGGATACATCAACCTTGAAAAAGCCAAGGGTGGTTTGGTCAGTTGATCTCCATCAACAGTTTGTTGCTGCAGTCAATCAACTGGGAGTTGATAGTAAGATAGTCCTTTTTCTTGTTTGGTGTTGTTTAAGACTGGTGCCATCTTTTTTCTTCTCTTTCATCATTTTTTTTGCTTTGACGATTTTTATGACTCGTTTTAATTGCAGAGGCTGTCCCTAAGAAAATTTTGGAACTAATGAATGTCCCTGGGCTAACAAGAGAAAATGTTGCTAGTCACTTGCAGGTAGTGCTTTTGTCTCTTGAAGTCTGTGAGTTGTATAGTTTTTTCCTCATCAACTAGTGATTGGATGTCCTCACTTATGCGTAATATCTGACTACATATAAAAGTAGTTGTAGGACCCTTTTTTTCATAGTAGAGAATGACGGTAAAAGGAAAAGATGGTGACTTAGACTAGATGGATCAGTGTCTGCTCATTACTTGCTACTGCCTCTATGTCCATCGGCCAATTATTTTTGTCCATAACTATCTTTTTTTTTAAATTGGGCCAATAACTATATTCTGTGTATATTAAAGGCCGAATTCCCAGAACATATTATCATTATTCAGAGAGCAAACTTTGAACTTCTCTTACACTTCTTAAGGACCTAAAAATAAGAAATAATTGTGACAGTTGAAAAATGGACACATCTTCCTTGTTATTCCATAAGCAAATTATATATGAAACTTTCCTACTCATACACTTGTACATTTATGGTAATGAGTGCAAGTTAACATGGAAAAGCTCTGGATTTCCCTCTATTTTGTCTTTTACCATGTGTGCCAAGGTCAGCTGACTCGGTGCTGACAAATTAGCTAAATATGGTGTTTCCAGAGCTTTGCATTATTGCTGCCCCAAACCTAATGTACTGAACCTACACATTAATAAGCTCTGTATCCTATGTACACAGTGTACCCTATGTACTCTACTTGTGATGTACTTGCCTTTGAATCATGATGAAAATCATCGCTGATTTAAAAAAAAAAAGTCTATATTTAGGCTTAGCTTGTAATTCTGTTAAGAACATCTGTATCATGCTACTCTTGGTATAATGAAAATGGATATTATTTGTCTTTGAGGTAATTGAAATACAGATGCTATTCTTTGGAGTCCATTTGTGAACTGAAGCCATCAATTTGATTCTGCAGAAGTACCGTCTATATCTTAAAAGGCTCAGTGGGGTATCTCAATCTGGGTTAAGTGCTCCTTTTGTTAGTCCGTCAGATGCACATTTTAGTTCACTCGGTTCATTTGATGGACTGGATATACAGACTATTGCTGTCCCAAACCAACTTCAAGCGGAGAATCTAATGACCTTGCAAGGGGTTGGAAGGCCAAATGCTACTACAAGTGTGGGCATCACTCTCGTTGATCAAATGAACCTACTGAACCCTGAGTCGCAAATCACAAACTCCTCAAAACTGAGATATGGAGTGTCACAGCAGCAACTAAGCCATAAACAGGTGAACTTACTTCATGGTCTTCCAGCTGCAATGGAACCAAAGCAGCTCATGCATTTGCGTCAACCCGTACAAACATTTGGAAGTATGGGTCTTCAAGTCAGTGAGGGTGGATCAAATGGTTTTCTTAGTTTACCTACTCAAAGAACGGGTACGTTGCGTGTGGACCACATGCGGGGGGTTCCAACGAGTAGTTCACTCATGCAAGGAGCACAGGACAGACAACAACTCCCTGTCAGTCAAAATCAGATTCAGGTTGATATGTTGCGGCAACAAAGATCAAGGGGGCATTTGCTGAATGAAATTGCAGGAGGGCAGGCATCTAGTCTTCCATCTTCTGTTGGGCAGCAAATGCTGTCTAATGGTGTATCTGGTCTGGTTTTTAGCAGGAATGCATCTGTTGTCAACGGGAGAAGTCCATCCACAGGGGAAGGTTGCTATAACAATAATTCTTCCTATATCTCAGTTTCACAACCTTCTATTACTTTTCCAATCACACATGGCACAGAACTGCCTGGAAATGGTTTTCCTGTACCGAGTACAGCAGGATTACTTCAAGATTCTATTCCAACAACTGGAAATTTAGGAGGGCTGGGGAGTGGAAACCACCTTAAAGGAAGTAGGGGATCTACTCCGAGCTATGATATATTTAGCGAACTTCAGAACAAGAGCCAAGGTTGGGACTTACCAAGTGTAAATCTGACTTATAACACAGCTGAAGCTGTAAACATGTCAAACACTCCTGATTTTGGATTGGGTCAGCAAGGTTTCATTGGCCGACAGAAAAATGGGCTGAATATAAATGAACGTGCAAGCCACGAAGGTGTCGATCCACTTCAGAACAATCTCTCAGTTGATAATTCTTTTAGAATAAAAGCGGAAGGAATGCCAAATTTTGCTGGTGATAATATACTTCTCAATGATCACTTTGTTGAAGACGATGGGTTGACAATATACAAACAGGTAAGTTTCTATTATCTTATGCAACATCTGAATGATCGTGCACAAAGAACTCTTTTTTCTTTCTTCAGATTGGAGATCAGAGAAGGTTTTGGTGAATGATCTCATCTTTTCTTTCTGTAGACACCTGATCATTATTAAATAATTCTCCTTACATTGTTTTTCTCTTTTGGGTACAGCAGCCACAGGAGGGCATTGGGCCAGTTGAAACAGAGTTCAGTTTTGATGGATTCCACATGGATAATATTCCAGCATAGACATTCCCTGTGTCTGTTAATGAGGCGGTATGGTGTACACAAGTTTGGGCTTTTTGTGTGCGTCTTAATGCTCGATATGTGAGACATTCAATTTTAGACGTTGGATGGTTACTCTCCATCTGCCTGCTCCGTAGGCACTTTTCTTTATTAATTTACCAACCGTGGTGGCAGAGAGTATTTTGGGTTCTGACTTCTCGTCAACGAGAATGTGCTTGCCTTCAGAGGTTGTCAACGTGGGAAGAAGTTTCAGCAGGAGAATAGTATTAGGATATCATGCGGGTTACCCAAAGGCGTAACATGCATAAGTTGACTGCTCGTTGCTAGTGATCTTATTCGGCTGGTTGTGGAGGCTGTGAATATTGCTTCCGTGGTTTAGTCTAGGGGGGGACGGAGGTGGCGCAGAAACTACATTTTGCAGGACTGAAGGCAATCCATACTTCAATAACAGTCGGCTTTACACGTTCTTATTAGGTTTAGATAGGCTTGTACAGGTTTGGTTTGTTTGGTAATGGCAGATATGTACTGCGAAGGCTAGGTGTTCTAGAGGAACCGTTATCTAGGCAATTTTTTAAGATATGTTCAATTGGTTTATTATGTGAACCGTATGTTGAATATTCAAGGAATAGGTGTTCCTTGTACGCGCGGTATGAAATTTTCTGCTGTATCTCTGAATTGCCTCGGGATGTCTATGGGCTATTAGTAGATACTGCAAACCGTTTTCCTGATAGATTATACCATGCTTGATGGAAACTATTAACTCAAGATGTTAAGAAATGCTTAATAGTTTAAGAATTTTGGAGGATGTGAATGATTACGAGAAAGTGTATGGGAGGTTACTATGTGGTGACGTCCATTTTAGCAGTTTTGTGGACTTGAAAACTTCATTCCCACTATTAGTGTAATCTAGCAGGTTAAGATCTTGCTACGTTGGAATCCCACTCTTCGTAAATATGTTAAAGTGGAAATTAACTTGAATAACAATTTAAATACTTTCATCAAATATGCAGATATTAATGTCTGTTCTTACCGAGGTCTCGGTATTATATAGAAGAAGCCAAACATGCATAGACTAAGTATTACTTGTTTAAGCACCATGAGAGCAGTTGATGAAAGGGATACTCGGCGCCAAGTTTTTGTTTCAATCTAGATATTAACTATTGGGAACGTTAGGCATCCATCTCCATGTCTTTCTTTTGGGCACTGCTATCCATATTGGATCACCAGAAACTTGTCCTTTGGGTAAGATCTCTTCAACCACAGACGGGAATGAAGGATGGATTTAAGGCCCCAATGATCTCATGACGAGCCTGGTGACCATCAATCACTAGAAGGAAGTAGTCTTTGCTGCAATGGCTCTAACTCATGACGGAAAGTCATGGTTACCTACCGCCAGTGTTTCTTTCAACCCAGGATTGACCCAAAAAGACTGCACAGCTACATGAGAATTCAACAGAAATTACTGATGGTTTAAATTTGTTTTAATTCTCTAAATCTTCGTTCCTGCAGTGAAAGAATTTGTAATGGCAGAAAATTGTTGAAGAACAAGGTATTAACTTCAGGGAGTTGTAAGAAATCTAACACTACATATTACACACATGCCCATAAACGCAACAGTTTAAAAATCCCTTTCTCATCCCATTCCTTCCACCATCTTCACTGCTCAGTTTGCTTTGTTCGCTCAAAATCCGGAAAGCTCTGCTTGTTGACCACAGTTCGCATAAACACATGTCAAACACCTTGAAATGGTTGAGCAATCTTTAAAAGAATTAAAAAATCTTATCCATTCCGCCCAGTTTACAGCTCCAACAGCACAATAAGTGCACCAGCTAAGATCAAAAGCAGTGAAAAACAACTCTGCATCCTGGGTCTGAGACCATCTGAAGTGGGTAAAGTCGATGGAAGTGAACACTCCTCTCCATTGAAAAACACCCTACTGGGAAATCCATCTCCACTCACCACATTTATTCCAGGAGTTGCCTTCTTCTTGAAGGATATAACTGTCTGTTGTTTGCCAGGTACAGGTGGGTCTCTCAATGGATTAGCCCCTTCAGCCTCAGCAATAAGGAAGTTCAACCCAGGAAGCCCTTGCATAAAGATGGTATTGTTCACATCTGGAAGAGAGGTCCCATTGAATGAGTACATTGCTTCAAAACCAGGACTTGCTTTATCTAACTGGACGGCAGTAAACCAGTCTCCAAAACTATTATCCCCCCAGTTAAAAAGTGTTATCCTTGCAGTCCAACCTCGTCTGTAATCAGTTGCTACATGCCAATTGATGCTGACACCACACATGTCTGCGCAAGGCAATGTTTTAGGGACCTGAAAGTGTTTGAGATCAGCCCATGCCAGAGCTTTCTGTGTTCTGTTGGCAAAGGGAACGAGGAGGGCATCGGGTGGAAGTAGCAGAGCAGGCTGTCTAGTGCTGCAAGTGGAAGCCACACTAGATGGGCATCCACAGGCACAAGTCTCACATGGAATCACAGAATCATTATAAAACGAAGAGAATGAAACACAGCACCGTGGTTTTGAATTTTTGGGCCGTGTGATGTTGCAGACCACTTGCCAGGTAGCGATTGCAGATACTGTAGACTGGAGACCACTTGGATCAGGGAACTGAGTCGGGCTGACACGCACCGGAGGGCCACATTGGTAATATGGATTCAGAGTCCCGCTAATCTTCCAGCTCTGGGGTGCAAAAAGCTCTGTACGATTCAAATCAGGTGGCATCTTAAACACTTGCAGTTGGAAAGCTGATACAGACTTGCCTGGGTCCATAGATGGTGGTAAAAGAGTCCCGTTTCTACAGCAATTTGGGATCAGACCAACCTTTGTGTCGTTTGCTTTGGTCAATGGAAGGTCCAAAATCGTTGGAGATTTTTGACAATTCATGACCTTGGTGAAGTCCAAGTCCTTGTAGTAACTGCCTTGCTCCCCAAAAATACACTCCGAGAAATCAGTTTTTGATGTGTATGCTCCCTTCATGTCAAAGATGAATTCCCCTCTCATCCACTCCCAATTAAGTTTCCAGTTATCCAGACGCCCCAACGGGTTGTTGTTAGAAATTGTGACTGAAGCCATATAATTTGAATCGAATGATTGTAGGACATCATAAAACATGATCAGATCACCGTCCCGGCGGGGTAAAAAGTCGTCTTCTTCAGTGAGGTTCGCTTTAAACTTTGGATCTCTGACACAGCACACATACATAAAATTCGTCCCTATGGAACAAATTTAAGTACCCATATCAGAAAATTGCGAAGCAGGGCAAGACAAGGAAGACTTACGACCAAAGCAACAACCCAGAAATGATCGGAATTTAGAGTTAAATTTGTTTACAGAAATAAAAAAAAAAACCTCAGAGGTTTAACACTGGAGACGGGAAAGAGGGAAAAAAAATAAGTACCTTGTTTTGTGGGGGCCGGACACTTGTAGCCATCGTTAGCGAGAGATATGTTGGACGGCAGAGGGACACTAGGCGGGCGCACTCCAAACTGCGTCCCGACGAGGTCGATCTCGACTTGAATCTGGTTAATGTCGCCGGCGGTCTCAATGGCGGTTTTGAGATCGGAGTTGGGGAATCCAGAAAATAACGTCCCGTTCCCAACCGGCGCCGGAAGTGTGGTACCATCGGTGAGTATCGCCGGTGAGGAGGAGACCAAAATCTCGTCATGTTGGAACCCGACAAAGAGGTTCCACGATTTAAGAGGCACGTCGCCGGCGTTGAGGATGGTCGCAGTGGACTTAAAGGAGTAAGGCTGGCGCTTGGGATCGGGGAGAAAGGGTCGTATCCGGGCCCCTTCTTTGTATAGATAAGACAAGAAGATGCCATTGCAGGCGTCTTGTGCCGGAGGAGGGGCCTGGGAGAGGCAAATAGGGAGGAGGGTAAAGACCGAGAAAAGAAGAAGAAAAACCCGCAAATTGGGAGCCATGAACAAAAGGGGGAGCAGACCCTTTAGAGCAGTAGCAGAGCAGAGGGGATATATCACAAGGAAAGGGCGAGATTTGTTCAGGTAAAGAAAGAGAGAACGAGTCGGAAACGCGTGCAGAACAGCTTAGGTAAAGCTGGAGGCTACTATCATTTCGTCGGTTTCGTTCTACTGGGGAATTAGAATAACCCGTTCTCCGATTTCTTTTGTCTTCGTGCCGGCGACGGGGAAGAAGAAATAGTACGAGAGGAGGGGCACACGTCTTGGGAAGGAGAAGAGGTCAATCGATCTATGGAAGGAAATCCGAGCAGCGCTTCTTCCTTACTCTCTTCTATCTACTAATTTTATTTATATACTTTTTCGTCAGAGTTTCTCGAGTCTTTCATTTTCTTTCTTTTCACAGTTCGATTTCCAGAGTAAATAGATTCGGGCGCGCAGGAAATTGCGCCGCTAACGGACCCACCCGGTTCAAGATTAATTTAAATCTTTTATCTAGCACAAGCTAGAGTAGCAAAAGCTTATCCTGAGAAGTAAGTAAGTCACTCTAGAAATAAACTAATATGGTTTTATAAATAAAACATCGTGGCCTTTCAGGTGCTTCTCGTGATAATATATTTGCAGTGTATTTCTCCCAAGAATTGCGTTTTGAATTTCGAAAGGTTAGCGCTCCTAGTGTCCGTTGGGCCCACGCGGCGCAGTTTTGTTGGTTTTGGTCTAGTGTCATCCGCTTAGTAAATGGCACCAACATCCATTAAAATTACTCGATATGCCATTCCTTTTTTCGTAACTTGACTAAATCCTCGTTCTCCATTATATAAACAGGCCTACGATTCAAAAATCTTTGGGCTTTAACCCTTAATGGCCCACCATTAAAACTTAACCAAGAGCGCAAGCCTTTGCTGTTGGATTTCTATGTAAACGTTAATTGAAAATAAAAAATAAGTTGATATTCGAATTTGAGTTTATTGGTTAAATTTACAAAACGCCGTAGTATTTACTAGATTAAATTCTTTATTTCTATTTCAAAATTTTATGCTTCTCATGAAATTATGTGTGTCAAACATGAACGAGCAAAACCATGTTTTTCGAGTTTGAACAGGTTTCGGAGTTATAACCCCAAAAAAGGCCCAGGCCCAATTCAAACTGGTTCGACTGCCTGGTTTGGACCAGATTTAATAACACGGGAAAAAAAAAAGGTAATTACAACCTACAGGCCACAACAATACCAGTAATTTTATTTAATCAACAAAAAATTTGAAAAATTGAATTCATTTTTGCTAGTTAAATGTATTTCGCCACATCAAAATTTTATAAAGTTGGGTCCTTGAATATCTATTTTAAATTATATATTTTCTCAAAGGACCAAACTTTTAATAGCATGGAGCAGTGTGGTTGAATAGGGGGAACGAAAGTCCAGTGATATAAGTATTGCAGCCTTTTATTTCCAACATTTTACATCCACTTTGCGCGGTCCAGGTAAGAGATAAAAACTGTAATATTTTATTTTTTTTAATAAAATATTATTTACTTATTCTATTGGTTTAGGCTATACGCAGCCACGCGACGTAAAAACCTCTTAACTAAAATATATCATTTTTCTTGATTTGTTAATTCCCATTGGGCATCACAAAAAAAAAATCCAATCCACCGCAGGCTGCCATCCTCGGTAAATCGGATTAAAAGAGAGAGGTTACTGGGTACAGAAGTAGAGAGATATTATTACCTTTTTGTATGGATTAGGGTGGACAACTGATTGTTTGATTGCCTTTTTTTAATGTTAGGAACTTAGACAAAGCTGGAGCGATTATCTAATGACTAATGGTTAAGCACTCTTTTGCAACTTTTTAATAAAATAAGCGGTCTTAAGATGATCAGACGAAGTAACGAAAAGCATAAAGTAGCTATAACCCATGTTTTATCTTATCTGGTACGCGAAGCTTCTGCGAAAAGAAATTGAGGCTTTTTTCAGTTGTATAAGACACAGAGAAGGAAAAAGTAAGTAAAATGGAGATTGCGTTGAGATTCACTAGCACCGTGAAAGACGATTTTAAGGAAGAAAAGCCCCTCACAAGGAAGTCGTCCCTCCTAATTCCTCCGCAGCATGATTACATTGGGCGAAAATCTCACACAAGTTTCGCAAACACACGGAGACACACTAGAGAAAAAGGTTTCTACTTGATTCCACGTACCATCTTCTTCTGTAACAGAGGCAGACGAGTTTGACCCACGAAGGAGAGGTTCTGGGTCCGTCCGTTCATCCGGTCTTCAAATGTTTTAAGCAAATGATTTGGAGAAAGGTGCGGAGAGAAAGGTCCAGAGGTGTGATTGATTAAAAGAGCACTTGTTCGAGTCATGGAACCGTGGATGACTAAGCATCCGATCTTCAACGAAATCATATAAATTACGACCGGAGGAATATATTAGCGGATGACACGAAGTGCAGAGAGAGTAGCTTTTGTTTTTGTCATTCTCTTTGGCTGTGGACGAGTGGAAAAGCTCAACGTGTAGAGCCACCACCGCCGTCTACCGACGCCATTCTCTCACATGTCACCCTCCCCACCAGAAACCCCCGTCTCGTCCTCCTTGTTCCGGTTCTATGATTCCCTTCAGAAAAAAACTACAACCTACAACCCTCCCTAGTTTGCTTTTGTTTTTTAGCGTAAAGTCACTCAATTTCAAAGTTGAATCAACGGTGTGAGGAGCAAATAAAATCCAGTGACTAATAAAGAAGTGAGGTTAAGAAGAAGAAGAAGAGGGTGAGGGAGTTGGATGTGTGTTCGACAGATGGGGAGGAAGGTGGTCGGTGCGCTGATGATGGTCCACAACCCCCCCATCAGAAGGCCGTCGTCCTCGTGTTTGTAGCTGTAAAGCTCCGGCACTCTCTCCACTGCCAAAATGCTCAAACCTTCCATGTGACCCAAAAAGAAAAAAATACACGGGTGCACAGTCCTAGTGCACAGAGACTACTACACACCCACCAAGGGCAGCAGCCCCTGGGAGACACACAAACACATTGGCCTCCCCCAGGATCTGCTGTTTCACAATTAAGAAAGAAATTAAAGACCCACTTGCGCGCTTAAACGGTCACACGACCTGACTCCTGTTTTAACACATAAAATAATTCTAACCAAAGTCGTCACTTTCAGTGCTCGTGAGGCGCAGGAAACGTAGCAGTCAAAAAATGGCCGCCGAAACCAAAAAATACTTGTTCAATTCGAAGAAGAAATGCCCGTTGTTTCCAACAAACAAACACCGCGCAATCAATCCGTGAAGCAAGCACCCTCCTCCCGGCCTTCTCCCACTGAGATAAATCATCAAACACCTTCTAGACACGAACCGAAACAAGATTGGATTTGCGAACAGCAGCAGAGTTAAATTAATTCTTCTTCGCGTGACTCTCCCGCATGTGAAGTTTGCAAAAGCGACTGTCTTCTATAGTTGGGGAGTTTGATTCATAGTCGGGATGGTGAGAGACGGAGGAATCGGCCGATTAATTTTTCTCGTATGAATGTGAAGGAGGCGAGAATATACGAGACACGAATTAAAGGCGGCAGAAGACAGGCCACGTGTGGCGGAGAGGCTAAAGAATATGTTCCCCCCTTTCATGCTTTTGTCTTTCTGCACGCAACAATCAAAGTGACGCGGGTCCCTCCACACCCCACCACCCCCTCGCTATCGACTCTCAAATACACATATATTTACAGAAAAAATGAAATAGCAACTTCTGATGTGAAGGGGGGGATGCTTTGGCCACGACGCAGAGACCTCTTCTAAGGGCGGTGGGATCCACTACTTACTTTCATTCATGCTCTTTTTTAACGAAAAAATAATAACAAGCAGCCGGTGGTAGTTCACACGTCGGCGGCGGCACCGGAGAGGCCGAATTATAAATTTACTCACCCTGCTACCAACACGAGACGACCACCCGGTCCATTTTTCTCTTCTCAATCTCCTTTCCTAATTCAGAAGACAAGGGTTTTCGTCACTGACAGGTGTGGCAGAGCAGAGGCGGCTCAGTAGCAAAAATCTATGGCGCCCCCCCCATAATCCAACATGTCTCTCTCTCTCTCTCTCTCTCCAAGTGCAAGCTAATAATAAAGCTAAGCTCTCTAACAGTTCAGCAGACTGTAAATAAAAATCTGAAAACAAAATATTCAATATCCTCCTTTTCTCTTTTCTTGTTTTTTTTTTCTTCTTATTTCCATAGGCACGAATAATAGAATAGATTACAAATCGCCCGGGAAAGGGAACCAATATTCCTCCTCCTCCATGAGAAAAAACAAAAAAACAAAAGAAGAAAAAAATGGAAAAAAAAAACACGGAAGTAACAGTGGGAGGAAAATGATGATACCAACAAAAAATATAGAAAGAGGTAGTAGTAGACGAGTAGTAGTACTAGTAGTTGTAAAAAAGGAAAATGGAATGAGTCTTGGAAAAATAAAGGGAAAAATTTTAAAAGAAAAAGGGGGAAAAAAAGAAAAAGAAGAGAGAGAAGGAATGAATTTACCGGCGGCGTGGGTGGGCGATGGATGATCAGGGGTCGGGGCCGTAGAGGTCGTAAGGCGCCCAAATGGCGTCGAGGGGGCAGGGGCGGTGGGCGTCGAGGCGGAGCCAGGGCTTTCCGCTGCCGCTCCAGTGGAGGAGGCTGACGGGACCCGGGTGGAGGTCGCGACAGCTGCCCCGGACGTTGTCACCGCCGAGGCCGTGCTGGTTCCACCTGTGTTCGATGGGCGCCACGTGTCCGGCGAACACGAGAAGGAACGGCGGCAGCGAGCCCAGCTCGTATATCCGCTCCCCCTTCTGGATCTCCATCCACCTCTCGATCTTCTTCGTGTACCCCCGCCGCCTCCACTTCGCCAGGTCCATCACCATCACCCCCGTGTTGAAGTAGCACGGCCGCCGACCCGCGAACGCCCCCGCGAACCGCTCCTCCGACCAGAACCGAGCCGTGAAGTACTTGGAGAAGTTTGCGTGGCAGTACTCCGGCGCACCCACCGCCCGACCACCCAGGCTCGTCCCCCACAGCTTCGACACGTCGTCCACCACCACCAGATCCGAGTCCAGGTAGATCACCCGCCTCACGCACGGCTCCAGCATCTCCGCCAGGTAGTTCCGCGCGTAATTCAGGGGCTGCTCCAGCGCCTGCCTCACCGACGTCGAGATCAGACCCTTCACCATCCCCGGATCGAAGTAGTACACCTTGAATTTCAGGTGAGGGAAGGTGGACCGGACCAGGGAAGCCAGGAGGCCCGAGTCCGAGACGAGGAAGTGGAAGAACACGCTCTCCGGGCACAGGGAGTGCTGCAGCACGGAGTGGACGGCCGCGATCGACCCCCGGAGGTACTCCACGTCCAGCGTGATCGCGATGTGGACGAGGGAGGGGTCGCACACCGTCTTCTCCCTGTCCCCACCCCCCGACCCCCCGCCCGAGCCGCATTCCGCCGCATTGCGGAATGCAGGGGATCTCCGGAACGAAAACCGGTTGGGACTGCCGCCGGAAGCAATCTGGCCCGGAAACCTCAGATTCCCCTCAATGTTGGACGATCTTATCGCCTCGGCCGGTGGGAACGACTGAAAAGACGGGGATAAGATGATCATCACCATGGCAACGGAGAAAAAACCGGAGACTCTGATGACCCACAGCATGGCTTTCCCTCCCAACTCGCCCCTCTTTCTCTTCTTCTTCTTCTTCGTCTTCAACTCCAAAAGATCCGCGAAACGGGACGAAAGGGAGAGGACGAAGAAGAGGAGTGAAGATTTTAGGTCTGCCAGAGTCGGGAAGAAGAAGAAGAATAGACGATTGGAGGCAGATGGGTGTCTCGTTCAAGGCTCGGATACCGTGGAGACGAAGGGACCTTGTCTACTACAAAAAGGGGCATGGAGAAAAGAGAGGAGAAGAGAATCCATAGCGCTGCCGCTGCGTTCCTCCCTTTCTCTCTCCTCTCACCACTCTCTGGCAGCAGCAGCAGCAGCAGCGACAGCAGAAGCAGAAGCGGCAGCGCGGCAACAATAAATCCAAGAACCCTCGCTTGTTTTTCCGCCTCTTCTCTTCGCTTAAAGCATTTCACCACCATTAGAAATCCCCTGCATCTAATAATCTCTTCTTTCTTTCTTTTTTTCTTTTTTTCTTTTTTCTTCGTTCGCCCCGTCAAATTACGGTACCGCACTGTGGAAATCGAAAAATCGGAAGAGCCGCTGCCCTCTCTCTGTACTGCACACTGCTGTTACCCCGTGGAACAAAGAGAGAGAAATGCGAATGAATTAATTGGGAGAAGAAGAAAATGGGAGGAAACGAGATCCCTAGGAACCCCGCGCACACCGCACACTGCCAGAGGTCCCAGAGCTCTCTCTCTCTCTCTCTTTCTCTCTCTCTCTTTCTCTCTCTCTCTTTCTCCGTAGAAGGAAAATCAAAAAAAGATGTTAGGAAAAAAACGGGGAGCGCCAGCTGGTCTCTCTTTCTCTTAAATGACAAGTGCATCCCCGCGTTGGCGAATATACCATCCTGCCCTCCGGTCGCACCTTCACTCTCCGTACGCCTGTACCTCCGCAGGTACTTTTTCGGGTATTTCGATTTTTCGGTCGCGAAAATTCCTGATTGGAGAATCCGGCGTTAAGGGATAAGGGGGGATAAAATAAAAACTGAAACATCCGGGGTTTAATTTTGGAAAAAAAAAAAAAAAAAAAAGAATAGGAGACGTTCCCCAAACGGAAGTCTGATCTTCTCCCCGAACGGGAAGGACCGACCCCCGGACGGATGTCTCTTGACGAAAATACCCCCCGATTCCTAAGCGTCGGTCAATTTGTCGTCTAGCGCCGTTCCTCTCGTGTGTGTATGTTTGCTCGGTTGATTCGTGGTTTCGCGCTGGGGGAGAAATGGCGGAAAAGCCCTCGGCGGTGTGCGGGGGAAGGGGATCTGATGAGGACGCACATGTCATTCGCGCAAAGTGAGCGCCAGCGATGAAGATTTCTTCACGTCCAGGAGGCAATAAAAGAGAAAACGCCACGCAAAGCACAAAAGGCCACCTCGAGTGGGGCCCTGCGTCCTTCCGGATCTTTCGCGTCCCCCCTCCACGGCCGGCCACCTGTACGTCGCCGGCCGGCTGCCCCACCCACCGTCGCCGACAACTTTGTTGCACGGACGGACGCACGGACATGCCTCGAACGGGTGGTAGTATACGAATCCGTAGATTCGTACTTTCTATTCAACGCCAGGCTGGCGTCAACCCCAGGGCTTTATTACTCACGAGCCCCGAACCACCAAAAGTTACTGCGAAGGGGACTCGCGCTCCCGAGTGTAAAAAAATAAAAAATAAAAAGGTTACTGACGACGGTGACCGTCGTCGTCGGCCGACGTGACAGAACGGAGCGTCCGACGTTAAGAGTTGCAGGCGTCCACGTTTCAGAGGATTCAAACAAACCTGATACACGAGATTAGTTAAGTTAGCTCTTGTTTTTTTTTTTTTGGGTTTTCCCGGTCTTCAGTGGATAAAAGTATAGTTATCTAATAAACAAGCTTGATGGAGAAATGGCCGCCAATGAAGTCGTAACACATTTGCAGCTCAGAAGAGCCTCCAAAGTATCGCTTCTTTTTTTGTTTTTCTAAAATATGAATGCTTAGTAGCGACTTGCCAACTACGAGTAATGGAAAAGAGACATTTTCGCTACCTTGATTGTGTCCCCCTCCATTTTGTTAAAAGTTTATTGACGTATCTGAGGTAGGAATCTGCAACGACCATCGATCCCTGCAATCTGCAACTTCCAGTGCTGTCTCGCTAAATAAACAAGGACATTCGGTTCGGTTTCGTCATTTGACCCCCGCCCTCTACGAATAGGGCAGATATTGATATGGGACTGTTTCACCAGAGCTTCTCTGGGACTCCTGCCTAAGGGGTTCACCATATTATGGGCAGGGGCCATATCAGTGTGTCATAAACTGTGAACAAGACCTTGGAGGCTGCAAAGTGATTGTGTTTTCTCAAAACTGGGGCAAAAAGCGGAGTTGAGATCTTCTGATTATCTTCCATTACTCCCTCGGTACTTCTCAAAAGCCAGAGATTTACGCTCTCCTGCATGCACTAGCGCTTAATGCCCCAGAATTTTATGAATCCCTCAACACTGAAGGGGACTCAGATATTCCTCGGAACCATAGATATGCATTTGGTGAAATGAAATCCCATATATCTCATCATCTAGGACAATCGAATGGAAGCACATCACACGATCAGACAAACACTAAGAACTACAAGAAAAATTGATCCCAGTAAATAAAATTACCCCTACATCCAAACACTTTCTTGACCAACAGAATTGATCAACCCAAAATTTAACAGGCAATGAAACCAAGAGTTTGCACATCGCTCCTAGCAGTTTTTCTGTTCCTTGAACACTTGATCTTTGCATGTAAGTCCTCTACTGCAGAATTAGACCAAATTGAGGAGAAGGCAATTTAACCGACAAAAAATTAAACAGTAATAAGGATTGGGTCAAAAGTTCATTTCTATAGCAATAAAAAGTAAACATAAATCGCAGCAAACAAACAGAGCGACCTCGGGAACAAAGGTACATAAAATCTTCAAAGAAAAGTAAAACATATGGAGCGGACGCTGGAAAATCACCTGAAATTAAATGTTATCTTTTGGTATTACTAAGCATCGAAACAAAAGCTACAACTGCTTACAGGTTGGTCCGACCTTACAGAAAGAAATTGAAGGTAGCCATGGGACAGAGCTCGAGCACTATCTCGCCATGGCCACATTCAATTTCTTCTTTGCCGGGCAAGTAGAGCAAAAAGGGCCGAATTCTTGCAGCAAAAAATCTTATGGTGTGTGAATGCAAATCAAATCAAATACGCACTAGTCAATTAGTGGGGAAAAGTATGTAGGGGTGGCTTGGAATTAAAAGGTCACATCCATGAATGAGGCCTCGTTAGCCAAATGGATATAGAGGTGTACCACTGAGCGTAATGCACTCTGGAGGAGGGAGATAGCTGCCAAATATGGGGTTGAAGGACTTGGCTGGCTGCCAAAAAATTATCACCCCTACAAACTATCAAACATATGGAAAACAGCGATGAACATCATATATGATTCCACGTCAGAGTTAGATCATGAGTACACTTCCGGACAGATGTATAGCTGGGGTCAATACACTCTCAGACAGCCATCCCAAGCAGTTTGTACTGGTGAGAAAACAAGCAAATCACGGTAGAGCAGTCCAGAAAATTGGGAAGCATGATAGGCTGGTATCTCAACTTAGGGAGGGATCCGTATGACCAGAAAATTTGGCACGCAACCTCTTTCATGTAAAAATTAGATACACACTACATGAAGGGGAATGGAAATGATGAGATTATTTGGAAGACCTGTTCATCAGTCAATTATAGGTTTCCTCTTGCTATAAAGTCATAAACAAGACCTCCACCCCAACTATCACCTCAGGAGTTACTCAGGAATGCAAACTTGGGGCCCCTCTTCTAGTAAAACACTTCCAACGGAATGCTGCCAATGGCAAGATTTTGACATATGATGAGCTGACCAAGCGGGGACAACTGCTACAAAATATTCTATGCAAGTCATGCGACGAAGTGGAAGAAACCAGCAACCGTAACTTGCTGCATTGTAGTTTTGCAAAAGAAGTCTAGGGCTCTTTGCCAGTAAGTTTGGATTAGTTACTTGAAATAAGACGACAATTTTCCAAAAGTCATTAACCTTTACCATATCAACAGATAAGTTATGTTGTCATCATGAATGGCATTATGAATCAGAATACAAAGGTGTTGAACATACAATGCCAGGAAGGAAGGCAAGAATAAATTCCTACGTGCCAAAATTAGTAATAGGGGAAGTAAAAATAAAGAGGAGCTTATAAATTTGATTGGCATTTTCTTCAGTATATAACTCTACAAATTGAAATAGGGGAACCAAAAATGAACATAGCTGCAGATAAACACACTAAGCACTTTCTTCACTATGAGGTTCTAAAAAACCATTTCCTTGATGAAGACTTGTCAACATATCTTTTAAGTATATTGATTAACTGCAAATGGTACAAAAACAACAAAAGCTATTAAGTTTAACAGGTGTTTGATGTTGTGGAAAATCTTAGACTCATGACTGCTATGACAAAACAAGTACCCGCTATACGTAGATAAAGTTATCAGCAGAAACAAACAAAGATACCAATAATAGGGGGTTAATCAAGTAGGAACGCAGAAGAGAAGTAACAATAAGCGAACGAGTAATGCAACAAACTGGGTGTATGCAAATTAAGATAAAAAAGACTTCTGAAACATTTGGTTTCCTCCGTTTGAAAAGGCTTTCTGAAAAGAATTCAAAACATAAATACGCAATTAAAGATGCCCTACGATCCCGTTTCAATTGGAGCTTCTCGGAGGACAAACAACTTCCCACTGTAGCTCCTCTCTAACCAGCCCAACCATTAAGAAACGTTGAACAGAGTTTGAAGTACCTAAGCAATAATCCTAAATGCAGTATTTATATCATTTATGACAGAAAGAAATTCAAACCATAATTTCTCCCAGATGAGAGGGTATATTCAACGCATCAAACAAAGTTGCAGAACATGGTTTGGTAAAATTCGCCACACAATGAACATATATTGTTCCCACTAACATTGCAAGAAGCTCTACATGTGTTCACGAACCCAGCTACATTTGGACTGCTGCTATCCAGAATCCGCAAACAGCCACTAATGAATGGACCCTACTGGCTAGTGTGATTATATACCACTATACCAGTTCTCAGTCTTCTTAAAGGCAAACAGTCACTACTCTCAGTATTCACTACTCAGGAGATACCCGGAGTCCGCACCCTCTTCTTCAGGACTCTCAACGCCCAAGCCCATTTCCATGAAAGCCAACCAGGCTTCTTACTGTGGGTACCGAGTTAAGGGCCACAAATTGTTCACATCTCAAAGGTCAAACCTTAGATGTCCACTGGGCCTCACGGCCAACTTGCACTTGCAGTGATTGCCATTGATGCTGTTTACAAACCAACTGAAACAGTCCAAACCAGACACCTACTATTTTGTGAGCAGAGATGCCACATTGACATACAACCTCAATAGTTCGGGATTAGTAGTGTAATGATGTACTTTTTCGACTTTCTCTTCAATATATTTACCCATTTGGATTAATATCTCCATTGCATCCACACTAGATGATTGATCAATGAAGTGAGACATATGATCATAAAGTTAGTATGTCATATACAATGTCAGTTTAGGTTTATTGTGTCACTAAATTCCTCAGAAGTTTATATGTAAATCTTTATATCTTTTGGTAATCAATATGATAGAGAGTATTTTAGCAGATGGAGAAAAACCCAAAGTTCACTTGTTAATAAGGAGGCTCATCAGATTGTGCAACAATTATATTTCAATTTTTTAATGTTGTTCTTTCGTACCAGGCTATATAAATCGCGTTTGGGTATTTAACAATAAACTTTGTAATGTAGATTATATAATTGTAACCAATTGTTAAATATATCAATCAAGATCATATGCAACTCTCTCTCTCCTATTCTTTGCTCGTTAATAATACCCCAGTCAGTACCACCTCTAATCTTCTCATGTAAACTCAGATCCCTTTTTTGGGACTTGCCTCAAATTCTAACTACATACTTCGGAAACTTAGAAACCGAGTCCACTTGAATGAGTCACCTTCGACTGGCTAAATTGTAAAGAGTAAAGCTAGCTACAATTAGGCCGTATACCTATCCGACATACCTCACGTAACCAGCCAAAGGAAAACTTAAAAAATTAGTTATATATTTTTTATTTTATAAAATTCTAAATTCTAAAAGATAAGCAATTGTGTTTTTGATTGACTGTGTACGTTATGGGTGCAGCTCCTACCATTTTCGAATCGTAAAAGTTGAGTTCAACTCTTCCCATTAAAAAACTAGTTACGACTCCGTAGAATGTGCCCGTTCTCTAAAGAAGACAAACACTAAAAAAACAATATATTCATGTGACCGACTTCAATTATACAAGTTTTGGTTTTAAAATGAGATTGGTAGAAGTTGGATATTCAGTAATGGGGACCTTGTTGCTATAGTTAATTTGTCCCCTTCCTTTTGTTCGGGAAATTCATTCAATAGACTAAATTATATATCAACGATCATGGGATCACTTCCCTACGTGTCTCGTCTAAGACTGACATGGCCACTGGCTGGCATTCTTTCCAAGCAAAGAGACAAATGCTAGCATCTTCTCTCCTTAGATATTTTATAACTTATAATTAGTTGCTTTTATCGAAGGAGACGTGAACTTAATTAAGGGATCTTAAATTTTACATGAAAAAGTTTCTCTTTTCTTTTTGTTGTGATGACGTTCGACCTTTCTGCTGTTGATCATCAGACTGATGTTCTTTTGATGGATGCTTTTACTTTGATACAAATAAAGTAGTAAAGAGAAACGATGCTAATGTAAATGCCAGGAATAAGGAGACTAACGCCTTGGAGAAGTTTGTTAAATTAGGAAGGATGCAATTCTTTTTACGTACCACTCTCATAACCAGATAAAATCGGTCTGTTTAGAAATCGCAATTCAGATAGCTAGAAATTTAGTGTTCTCCTTTAAATATTGTTGTACTTATAACCTCGCTCGATCTTTCGCTAAAATGATGGATTCAACAGAACTAAACCATCATCTCGTGTAGACGGACAAAAGCACACATAACAGCTTAGATTAAATCACAAAAAAAAAAATCTATTACACTAGTAGATAATATTTATAAATGTAATAGAACGTTTTCACTATTTAACTGCTGGTTAAACACATTCAACGGGCTTAAATCGAAATAGAGACAATTCCTTCGGTTCCCTGGTTGCAGATTTGGTTTAGAGAGACGCAACACATATATATTCAAACGTATCTCCAAGTCCCATAACTCTATATATTATCACCAATAACAGTACACTCCAATATTCTAATATCTTCATCACCCCCACGACAATTAATAACCTGTACATGGTTCAGATCTCCAAAACGCAGCAATTTGGTATTCTTTGGCCTGACTCCACCAGGGAAGTATTCCGAACCCTATTATATTTATAAGATTTCGTTCTTGAGTTTCAAGGGATCTCCACTTTCCAGAAGAAATCCACTCTTATTTACGGGGGGATGAGATGATGGTCTTCCTCTTAGGCACGACAAGAACCACAAGACCTGCAAACTGATTATGTTTTAATCCCACGACAAGCACCGCAAGACCTGCAAACTGATTATTTTTTTAAAAGTGGAGCTCGCCTATTCATGGCTGCATATATATATATAGTTTCTATATCAACTACTGCATCGTCACAGTGCGAAGCTTCTAAAACTTCTTTTACTGCTAATGAATGATGAACGCTGTATTGTTGACTGGAAATTAATTGCCTGCAATTACTCCTGAAAAAAACAAATATATCCTCCGATGAATACAATACAACCATTAATTGAATATTATTTGGGAAAATATAAAAAATATATATAATTATATCCAATAAGTTCCTTAACAATAGCAGTAAATTAATCCAACTACGTGATGCATGCCGCTACATTTGTAAATCAAAGGGGTTGTTGGATGGGATCCAAGGACGATCGTAATCCTCTAATGCAATTAGTCCTTGCAGCCAGGTCGTGTATTAATTAGAAACAAGGGAAGAGTCATGACATTGATAATGAGCTTATAGAAGGGCATAACGAAACTACAAAGAGGAACCCATGATTAGAGTTTAATTTGTTTTTTTTTTCTGCCCATAACGATCGTGCTTCGTCCATAATTGATTACTCAGAATTACAGGCGATTAATGAAAGACTTTGGGATCTCCTACTCTCATCTTCCTTGATTACGATTCGTTTTTCCCGCTGAAAATTAAGAAAAAAAGCTTTGCGGAAATTCTCAAAGTCAAAATATGCCATGTTTGGAGGTAAATTAACTTAAAAGTCCATTTGGAATTTTACACAGACTAGTTCAGTACTAATTGAGAGTACTTACAGAGACCCAATTTTCTTCCGGAAAATGAAAAGCTGTACCAGATCGCTATTCGGGACAGAAACTAACATTATATCTAGGATGCACGAACTTCCCAAAACCTGTCAAGGAAACAGTTATCGGGATTTACGCTTTCCCGAGAAGGGCGACGTCTGTCTCACCAGCGGCAATTACAGGTGGCCGAACTGCTGCCAAACTTCGGAGTTACGAAGGCGGTATTTTAGGTAGGGAATGCCCAGAATGGGATCCTCTTTCCGGTTTCCAGAAACTTGAAAAAGCAGACTGTTTCGCTGAAAAAGATCAGAACAAGTATTAATGGGGTAAAAGGACAGAGGAGGTAGGGGCCTTTTTCTGGTTAAGCAGAGAGATCGATATATAGGAGTACTCGATCGATGATGACTCAATCCCTTGTATACCCTCCTAGTCCTAGAGCTCCAGTCCTCACCTCCAATATTTGTGGTTTTGGGTTATAAGGAATCGGAACTGGTCCTTTCAGATGTATCGTATCAGAGTTGCTTTGGTCCATTGGGATCATTTGGAATTAAGAGACAAAAGGACAACAACGTCCGCTCTGTTTCGTTTATTATCTGCTCCAATTGGGGGTAATTTGTTCTCTCGATCCGCTGAGAGAGAGAGAGAGAGAGAGAGGTTGAGTTGTGATGGAGGCATCCCACGTGGTATGCGCAGTGGCGGAATATGGGCGCAGCACTCAAGAAAGAAGGGCTCTCTGAAAGGGGAATAGTCGAAGAAAGAGTAGCCTTTTTTTCTTTCTTTTCCTTTCTTTTGCTCGTCTTCCCTTTTCTGGGTCGAAAGCGATAAATGAAGACATATATATATATACGTCGGCTCTATATCGCGCTTACACAAGAGACAAGATTGCCCCACCAAACTCTATTACTGTACAGAAAGAATCGTTGTTTTCACTGCGCAATCTCTTCTGGTTTCAGCGGCGCTGGCTGCTGCTCGTCTCCATCCGTCATATATATAATATATGCTTCCGATGGTACTTAATTGAATACACAGAAGAAGCACATGAACCAAATGCTGAATTACAAGAATTTAATTACACGAATGGGTTCGTTCCAAACAATTTCGTATACTCGATCGCCTACGGAAATCATGAAAAAGTAAAAGAAAAAGGAAATCTGAATGAGCCGCGCGCTTTTTCGTGGTGGAAAACATGAGTTTTCAAGCTTTAATTTTCATATTGGAAGAACGTCGATTTCGGAAATGATGAAAGGCAGCGCACTTCCAATGATCCATCTTTATCTGAACCCCAACCTTTTCCTTATTCCTTGTCATTTAGTACATAAGACACTCGATCGATTTCTTAGACTTCAGAAACAATCGTAATAATAATAATAATGTCCATTTACATTTTCTTCGCATCCATAATTATCATCAACCAAACTCATCTCGCAGGGGTCAACCCCCTCCTAATTAGACAGCAGTGTAAAAAAACTCCCCCAGTACTTGTCCCACCAACTTGTTTATCCACAACTGACACTCTTACAACATCCATGCCCCAGTTCATGAAATAACTTCACCCGCGGCTTCGATCTGCTCTTCCGCCTAGCCGATTTCTTTCACATGATCAGGTCAGTTGTTTTAAACAATTAATATTATTTCACCGTTTTGGACGGAACAAGCTGAAACTGCTGAGATCACTCGCTTCTGTCTAACATGGAACCCATTCATTTGAGTTGATCGAACGCTGAAAGCTTTGGCAGACTGTCTTCTTCTTTCAGGAAAGAATTCGTTCCGTCCCACCCACCGCGTTCCCATCTTTGGATAAATTTAGTTTTTTTACGGGATTCATTACTTGATCCACCCAGATCAGGATATATAAACAAACCAAGAATATTGCGAGCGTAATATCTCACAAATGAAGAATTGAACTGATGGGTTCCTCGGTACGTAATAAGAAAAGAAAAGTTTTTGAAAAAATAAAAAAGAAGTTAGATTCATTAGTATATAATAATGTAATTAAAAGTCGAATTTTGATCACAAATACCATTCTGGAGAAGATGAAACCTTCAGATACGAGAATTAATTAATATCGATAATGCAGTAGTTTGGGACTTGAGAGTTATCCTCAGTTTGTAGATTGTTATTCTGAATTAATCCAGAAAAAAAAAAATCACAAAATGGAACGACCCACTCTAGTAGAAATCCGCCCGCAGGTACTGATGTTTAATTGGGTTCTGATCAAGCTTGCTAATTTCTGCAGGCGTGTGCCGGCACATGAAATCCTGGATGATGCAAACAAAACCTTGATTATCAAAGCGGATCGAGCAGTACTACTCCTGCTTCTTCACTCACAAATACTAAACTCCGACTGACGAAGCAAGCAAGATCGATCGAGATACATGAGCAGCGACAGAAATGTGTCTCAATCTCTCCCAATACCCCGAGCAGTACTCCTCGTTGGACTCATACATCGATCCTCCATTTCATCAGAAGCCGAAACCCGGGATTAAGAAAGATAAAAAGAAACTGAAAACGAGGTGGAGTGCTAGTGGGTATCAGAAAATCCTTTGATCGATTATAAAGAGAAAGGAAGAAGAAAGTAATATACATGAATATCAGCTGAAGTTATTCTTAAAGAAAACGATTCATGAACGAAAAGGAATTCATACACATGAGTGATTAATCAACTAATCGGATCCTCCTTCGGCGATCTGAGGCAGCTGCTTCCCTCCTCCTCCACCGGCGGCGCGCCGCCGCCGCCGCCCTGTTTGGCCATGAGCTGACCCTGGGCGACGAGGGTCTTGTAAATCTCGACGATGACCCTCTCGTCGTACTCCTTCAAAGGGCCCCTGCCGAAGCCGACCCGACCGGAAACGTCGCCGCCGTAGGCGAAGCCGCCGTTGAAGACGCTGGAGTGTGCGAATGAGAGCATCATCTTCACGTAGGCGTCGCGGAGCCGGATGAGGAGTCGCTTTGGGGAGCCGATCCGGAAGAGGGTGAGTCGCGGCGCGATCCTGATCCGCCAGAAGCGGCGTCGGCGGCGGCGCGGGCGGGAGGATGAAGACGCGTCGAGGGTTGCGGTATCGACCCGGGTTTTGCTGCTGAGAAGACGGTGGCGGCGTCGGCGGTCGGCGGAGGTGGTGGCGCCGCCGTCGTCGAGGCGGACGTAGCTTTTGCGGCGCCAGTATCCCCTGAGCCTCTCCATGAGGAGGAGAAAATAGGCGCGGCCCTTTGTGTTAATATATATAAATAGGATCTCTCTCGGGAAAACCAACTGAGCAGGTATTCGAGGTGTGTGAGCGTGCGAGGAGGAGGAGGAGGAGACGAGGCTTCCTTCTTACCGATTCATTCGAGTCTCACATGGAAAGACAGTAATATTACTTCATTTAATTTCGGGGTTTTTCTTTACTTCCAGCCAAGGATTTGCCTTCTCTGGGTTGGTTTGCAGCCGGCCCACAGAATGTAACGACGTAGCTGAGTTTCCACTTAAGAAATCTTAAGATACAAGATTAAACAGTTTTTATTTCTTTTAATTAAAATAAAAACAAAAAAGGAAAGAAGGTCAACTTTTAAAAAAAAATTAAGTATTTTTTCTAACTGAGGTGATATAAGTACGACTTTTACTTTCAAAATTTTACATCTTGACTTGTGTCTAGCTTAGTAATAGGTAAATTGGGAGATAAAATTGATAAAATTTTAATTTTTTAATAAAATATTATTAAACTATTATATGGATAAATTTTAAACTCTAAATTTTCTCTTGCTTAGACCGCCAATTATGAATCGGCAAGATATAAAACTTTTAATTAAAATCAAAAAGTACTAATATCATTTTTCGTTATTCTAATATAATTCCGACCGTGACACAAATCCAAGACTTCCCATTACAAACTTCACATGACGTGACACAAATCTAAGACCTCCCATTACAAACCTCCCAATGGGTGGTGAGGGCCCATATTGACTATGATGAAGTCTTTTCTTGTAGCCGATATTGTCAGATGTTTTATTCCCCGATTCATTATTCCATGAATTACCAAAAACAAAACAATGTTCATCAAAATTCAAGATATAATACTAATAAAAATAAACCAAAAAATTCAAATGAAATCCCAATTCTCAAATTAACGAGATTTTGGCTAGTGACCACTAAGCTATGCTCAAATTCACTCCTAAAATAAATTATTAATAAAAATTACAAACAGGAATTGAAATTGAAATCCCAATATCCCAAACCTTTATATAATCATGGAATTTATTTTTATTAGAAGGCTTGAAGAGCAAGGACGGAGACGGATTAAATTTTAAAGAAACGAAAAGGTCTCCTGACTTTGACAACAAAAAGGAAAAAATAAAAACATAAAGGATATTTTAACTTAAAATTTGATTTTTACATTTTAAAAAGTATTTTACTATTTAAAATTTTTAAGATAAAAGCCATTGTCTTCGTTCAAACATCACAAAGCACTTATAACAGATGAAGCGCAAGCGTCATTGGAGACCAGGTCCAGCTCCCTTCACCAAGCACACGACAGAAAACATAAAGAGACCCAAACCTAAGCCCAAATCTATCCTTGATGGGCCACCACATTCTACACGCAACTCTGAGAAAAAACATGGCGGATGCCGACTAGCCAATTTTACTTGGCACATGAAAAATTCTTTCGAGACACGAAACTTGAAAAACGCACTCATCACGGCATCGTTTCGAGACTTACAGAGGCCTTATCACAATCCACAAAAACTTGTTTTACAGGAAAGATTCTTAATTATATCTTTTAGCTACTACTTTAAAGTTAAAAAGAAGTGAGAAAACATAAGAATCAGTCACATGATCTGAGACAAATATTTCCAAAAAACGAGTGACTAAAAGAGCTTCAAAAACACAGAGAAACACCATTTACAGAGAAAACAAGCCAAAGAACAGCTAAAGAACCGAGAAAATACAGTATAGAAATAAAGACTTTCACAACCAGCATCTGGCACGTTGCTAACAAGATATCATGCCTTTCTTGTCCTCTTCGCCACAGTCTTTGGCTTTGGCGATTTCTTGATAGATTTGAACACCACCTTCTTCGGAGTCAGAGACTTCCGCTTCTTCAATTCTTTGGGAGTAGACACTTGACTCAGCCTCTTTGTTTTGACTTTATCTTTCACTCCACCACCTCCAACAGCCTTCGGCTTCTTCTCTCCAGTAACCATTTTGGGCGCCTTTGCTTTATCCTCTTTCTTCACCGGCTTCTTCTCCTTGGCATCTGAACCGACTTTTTTCGTCTTCTCCGGCGCGCCGATCTTGAACGAGTTTTTGACCTTTACAAGTTTCTCCGACTTGGCAAACTTCTTCAGTTGGACGGACAGAATCTTCTTGAAATTGGGCGGAAGGGTCGCGTTGTACTTCTCCTCCATGTACTTCGCTATCGCAGGTTGGCTCGAACCAGTCCGCTCTTTTAAAGCGGAGATTGCTTCCTTGATCATCTGAGGAAACAGATCATGAAACGCCAGAGAAAAATCAGAAATATTCAAAAAGAACCCCAAAAAAAAAAAAAAAAAACCCCGAGAAAATCCTAGACACATACCTGCAAGTAAGGAGGATGGAGGGCAGGGGAGAGCTTCGCCTGTTTCTGATTCGCTTCCCCTCTCTTCGCCGGTTTCCGGTTCGCTTCGCCTTTCTTCGCCGGAACGGCCTTTGCCGTGGAAACAGGGTTTCTCGCCATATTTGCTCTGCAACGAGGAAGCTCTACATCAACGTGAGAATGGCGTCCGTCCTCCCGATTCACTTTCCCTTCTGTCTGTCAGATCGGGTTAACCGCGATTTATAAGCGGATAAGAACTCAAAAGATTCCGAGCCCTGATTGGCCAATTAAACGCGTAGCGGATCGAGACGGCTACGAAGTTTTTATGGCCGCGCGCGGCCTGCTCAATCCGACGGCTCCCTGCTCCTGCGAGAAATTTGGATTTGCCTTTCAAAGGAGTACACGTAATATAATATCTCACATTTGAATTTTTACCGAGCGGGAAATCTCTGTTTAATAAATGCCTTTAAAACTTTTACCGCGAATATAGTTGGTAACCGCCGACCAACTAAATAACCAGATTGGGGATTCCCCACACATGATATAATTTACCACTTGGCATCTCTCTTTTATGGAACCTCTGAGATTAGTTGAATTCGGGTATATTATCCATCTAGCTATGGTTTTAACCATAAACCTGATCATCTTCATAATGATCTTCACATTCCTGTCTGATACTGTAAGTCTGTAACCTTTAATTATTGAAGGTTTCTCCATTATCATCCACTTAAAAGCCTCCTCTTGTAGTTCTACGACACTAGAAGTAGGGCATGGAACATCATCTGACGATTCCACTTGGGTAAGCCCATGATACTTGGGTAAGCCCATTTATTGCGGCGAGAAGGTAAAACAAAGAAGAATCGAAGAGAGCGGAGACACGAAGAGTAAGGCTCATAATTATTCATTGACGAAGAAGCACCGACCAATGCCCAACCATGTGCTTCGATTATACAATTATCAATGTTTCGGTTCCCCATGTCGCAGCAGCAGCATTGAACCGACAGAGAAAACTAGAATCAGATACAAAAAATCCCTTATATTCCTAACCCCAATACCGCTAATAGTTTTTGTTTAGTGAAAACGCCTGCCTCGATAGGAAAGAGTGGTAAGTAGATATTAGCCACCCGAGAACATTTAGGGTTTAAGGTTTTGACATCTTATAAAGAACATTCAGCTCCTTAATTCGGTGAAGCATCGCTTTCTGTGAAGACTTATCGTGTACCCAAATCATCTTTCCATGTCATACGACAGTCTGATGATACACATCAATTTGTTCTCAACCCGTTCACCCTCGTCATCTTCGCTTTTTGAACGTTTTCATTACCTGTACTGCCATCAACAATAAGAATTTCCATTAACTCTGAAACTTAACATCGTTTCCTATCTTATTCTTCTTCTTCAACTAGGCTTCAGAGATTCGGAGTCAATTTCACGGATAAGGATTCTGTGATTCATTCACTTTTGGGCCTCTTTAGAAAGCCAAAAAAGAGAGTGATATAAAAACTGTGGCGGAAGAAGAAGTGGAAGAAGAATGGCTGGACTTGATTTTCACCACGTACGTCGCAGATGCGTCCATCTTTTGGGCACAAAATACATATGGCTCATTAATTATTCCGAGCCCTCTCGCTCGCGAGCCAGCCAATTACTTTTTGTCCGTTTTGTAGGCGTCAAAGTAGTTTGCGGTACCAAACTCCCAGAGGTGCAGAATATGGAAGCCAAGCGGCATTCGCAACGCAAAACATGACGCCCTTCGTTTAGCCGCACTCACATGTGAAGGACACCTCCAAACAAACACTTCATGTGCGTTCCTCCCCCTTTTACTTCTCGATGGCTTCTCTTCCACTAGAATTCAACTGCAGACGAAGTTAATAAAATCATCGATAACGAAAGCTTCTGAAGAAGGCGTGGTGGTTTTGGAATGGAAGAATTCTCTCGATCATTCGACTCAGAGATGGATACTATTGGGGTGGAGTCATTGGACTCTTATCGATCGCCTAACTTTCTCAGGATATAAAAGTTAAAATAGAAGGCTACAGCTATAACAACCGAAGGCTTTTTTTTTTGTTTTGTTTTTTACTACTATGATTCTCCTGAGGCCTGTGGATGAAGCCGGTCTTTAATTAATCTCAGTTTGGTATACACAGTCATGCTGCTATAATGGTGGAATCGATAAAAAAAATATTAGTACTACACTCTGTAAAGGTGGAGAATCGAAAGCTGTGGATTCTTTTAAAGCATCCGAATAAAACGAAAATAGAGATTATTGAGATCAGACTATTCGGCAGTATAAAAAGAACATCTGAGCAAAAGAGGGAAAGCAAGATCGATAATCAGAGATCTGGCACAAACTGTAGCAATTTTTTTTTCCTTCTTCGAGCAGATTCTCGAGATACACCTTCATTCGACTTCGCGGACGACGATTGTCAAAATCTGGAAAAAGAAAAGCAGTATTTGCTTCGTAACGACGATTAAGATTGGCCGAAAGCGGCGACAAACCACCGACATCCGTCAATGCCGGAAATTGCCGGTTAAAACGTAGTAAAAAAAAAAAAGGGGGGGAGACCGATCTTCAAGAACATAAAAAATTACAGATGAAGCTTCCTCTCTGAGTCCAAATGCGTTACCGTGGGTGTCTATTTTCGGTGAATTCTACGATCGGAGAGTGCCGAAACTGAAGCGGACGATCGATCGGAGAGTACTGAAACTGAAGCGGACGATCGGGAAAAGGGGTCGGGGGGTGTCCGACACGGAAGCCACACGGATGAAACGTAAAAGTCAAAAAGTCAAAACTGGCTTCTCAAACCTTTTTCACACGTGCCACGCAGCCTCGAATTGATCGCCCCCGTTCCACCTCTTCTCTGCGTAAGGAATAAAACGCCAACGTGCGCGTTGCGGCTTTCGGACGTCTCTAAACGCCCGATTTATGCCACGTCACTTGCTTTGGCCAACCACTAACCCCCACGTGTAGCTAGTGTAGCTTTGAGTTGTCATTTTGTTCCATCACGCTCTTCTCCCAGCGCAAACAGTAAACTGTAAAAAGCTAACAAGTGAAGAACGCATTACGAAAAAATGGAAGTGAGATTCACATTAGAGTCGACGTGGAGCTGGAAGAAAAGCAGGCCCCGCCATCGATCGCTACCTCATGATTGTCCCGCGTCTTACGTGATTCTCACAGCGAAACTACTGTTAAAAAAAAAGAAAAAGTGTAAGACCAACTTGTCTTACAACCACTGTAAACGTGCCGAGGCTCGTCACCGATAGATATAGTAAGGCAACAACTATAATAGTCCCCACTCACTCTCTTCGTCCCTGTTTCGTTCACGCAAAACCCGGAAAGAAGAGGGGGCGATTTGATCGGCTCGTCTGGTTCTGCAATAATGGGGCCGCTTCGGCTTCCTCCTCTCTTCCTCTTCCTCTTCTCTCTCTCGCTGCTACTCTCGGCAACGTCGTCGTCGTCGTCGCCGGTGAAAATCAGAGACCAGGTGTTCTGCCAAATGTGCTCTGCCTGCGATAATCCCTGCCACCCGGAGCCCTCTCTTCCACCACCGACGCCGTCTCCGCCGCCTCCGTCTCCTCCGCCGCCGGCCCAAGCAGAATGCCCGCCGCCTCCGACTGTGTACGCCTCTCCGCCGCCTCCGAGTGGATACGCTTCGCCGCCCCCGACCGTGTACTACTCCCCTCCTCCTCCTTCCGGCGGTGGGGGATGCCCACCTGGTAACAACTGTGGAGGAGGAGGTAATGGCGGCGGCGGCGGCGGTCAGTACCCTTGGCCACCGCCTCCGAACCCCATTGTGCCGTACTTCCCCTTCTATTTCTACAATCCTCCTCCGGCGGCTCACACATCAGGTTCCTCCGACTTCAAGCCACTCGCGTCTTGCTTTTCGCTATTCTTGTTGCTCTTCTTCTTCTTCTTTTTCTAATAAACCCATGAAGAAATTGGTCGAGGGCTTCAACTCCCATTCTCCACAAAATAGAATTACGTTCGGAAGGGTGAGAAGGTTGGCGGAGATCTGCCGGCGAATTTTCATTTTTTCCCCCCTTGTTGCTGTGTATTATCTGTTTGTTCTCTTGTAGACTGATCATTTTGTAATTTTTTCTGATGACTTGTAGTAATTATGCCCAAATAAATGATCCAAAACATAGCTACTTTAACTTCTCTCGCATTCGTGCATTTTTAATCGAAAAAGTCATCTTTCTGTCCACCATTTTTCTACATTAATAAGTCTCCATGATGTATACCGCTGTCGGCGATGGCATCCGAGGCGAAGCCAGCGATCGCCCCCGATGTGCTTTTCCAAAATCCCGTTGTGGTCGCGTCGGCAAAGTGGACAAAGTGCATTTCCCCCGAATAAAATAGAGCCAAAAAAAAAAAACAAAGGAGAGGTCCAGAAAAGAAAAGCACTGAAGAAAGGAGGGGAGAAGGAAAAAGGAGAAGAGCACTAAACGATTGCTTGACTTTGATCGGAGTCTCACATGGCGAACAGGGCTTCGTAGCGACGAAGCGGTAAGCGGATAAAGCCCCTCCTGATCTTTTTTTCTGAAAATAATTAATAACCCCCGGGATGGGCAAATCTACAGATTTTGATGGGGAGTCTGGAAAAGATGCAGCCAAGCAGGAGCAGGATTGAAGCAATAAATTCCTCTCCTACCATCAGAAACGAGCAATTAACTTATTCATTACTAACTATCGAAGCTTTCTGTGGTAAGAAGTGCTGTCGTACTGTTAAACCCCTGTTCCGAGAGTCTTTGTTAAACCGAAGAGGTCCCCCATTTTCGTCTGCTGCTTGAATGAGTTGGAGAGATGAGAGTGAAGACAACAAGGATTACAAGGACCCAGCTGTTCATTTAGGTGGAAGTAGTTTCAGCCCCCCCTCGGTTCTCTTTTCGGAAGTGATGGGCTCCCAACATCCGTCCCCACTTAAAGCCGATTCCCTGATCATTTAACACATCCTATATGGCTGTCATTATTCATGGCGTGCATTCGACACCAAGCAAGCAAGACGCGTATCCTTGTACATGATGAACAGAGTCTCTGCACGGGACGAAGAAGGGCGATAATTGCGGATTAGTTGCTCGTGGTAGTGAGTAAGAATGTCGGTTTTTTTTTTTTTTTTTCGAGGATTCGAAATGGATTTCGGTGATTGTTGTATTATTAAGGATTAACTGGAATTTTCGGAGATGCGATTCAGAGACATGGATCCGAAACGTAGACAGCTTTCTGCAGGCATTTGCAGCTTTAGATTCATTTAACCCGAATCCCACGTTGTTCATGGAGTACTACAGTACTGTCGACAAAATTCTCAAATTGTACCCCCTTTACTGGAAGCCATATAATCCCGTCAAGTCTGAGATTTGTTGTCCCTTATTAGTTTTACTCCTATTTATTGATACGGATAATTATACCATTACCAATTTAGAGTCTTCAATACTTACGCTTGGAGTCTCTTAAAGCTTGTGGAGAAAAATCCCCTGCAGGAGAATTTCTCTCATGTGTATCAATGAGCTATGAGAGAGCTCATAATCACCCCCAAGTTTCTTCTCCCAGGGACGTGGGACTCCCATCTTTTATTTTTTCTTTTTATGCTAACTGTTAAGATTACTATCACCCGAGTCGCATCCCAATCATTGATTAAGTTTTATATTACAAGGAATAGAATTATATAATATAATCAAGGTAATTAGTGACGCACTCAGTTGTTCAACTGCTGGTCTGGTCGATCTTGATCTTTGTTAAAGTAAAATTAGTAACACTACTACTGCCTCGACCTGCGAACCGTTCTTGGCTTTCCTCTTAGCCCCACCCTGTCCCTCCTTATCCCCGCATTGTCCCAGCTTTCATTCATCCTTCGTGCATGCGTCTCCTTCTTGAGTCGTCGGACCAGGCTACGAGAATTTTAAATGAACGAGGACTCCCATCTCAATCCGACCTGTGTTTACCTGTGAAAGTATATTAATTTATACGTGTAAGGACAATTTCAAATGAAGATATTAATAGTTCAAACTTTAACGGGTCAATTTTGGTTGACTAGTTCCCACTAATTTTAGAAAATCAGTTCTAGATCAACAAGAAAGAAGAAGAAAAAGAGAGAAAAAAAAAAGAGTCTCCACCTTTTATTCTTTGGAAGGGGAAAGCTAGGTTCCGTTCCACTGATCTCTAATTCGATTCGATTGAAATGGACGAGTACGGGACCTGCGAGGGTCCTCCTCCCAATCCAATTCTAGGCAGCACTCACGAATTCGTCATCAGCGCCATCCTGCAAGGAATCCTTTTCATCGTCGTCAGCCAATTCATCCAATATTACTTTCTCAGGCATATTGCCCAACCACGTATCGTATCTCAGTTACTCGTATGTCTAATCATTAATTTCAAGTACATGATCTTTTTCTTCATAAATTAATTTCGCAGTAATTTTTTAATGCATGCTTGCATGCATCGATCACGGTTAAATTATATTTAATTTGTTGTTCTCCTGCTTTTAATTAGACGTGTACGTACTTGATCGATCAAAAAATATTATTGGATGATTACATGAACAGGCAGGGATTGTTTTGGGGCCAACGATATGGCCGCGGCGAGGAGCCTTGATCAAGTTCCTCTTCCCCAAAGATGTCTCCATGTACCTTTCTCTGGTGGGGGATGTTGCTCGGGTGTTGTTCATCTTCCTGGTAGGTCTGGAGCTGGACATTCCCCACATGATTCAAACGAAGCGGGTGGCCGGAGCCGTCGCCCTGGGCGGCATCGGTGCATGTCTCTTCCTCAGTAGCAGTGTCTCTTACGTTTTTTACAAAGCCACCGACACCACAGGCAGTGCGTTCTTTTTCTGTCTACTCTTCTCTGCTCTCCTCTCCAGTACCTCATCCCCGGTCCTGATCGAGATGTGCTCTCGCCTGAAGCTCGCCACCTCCGACATCGGCCGTCTCGCCGTCTCTGCCGCCCTCCTCAACGACCTCGCCTCCCTCCTCCTCCTCTCCGTCATGACTTCCAAATCCGGGTCCAGATACGAATTGGACGACTACTTCGCGGAGCTGGGCCTCCTCCTATTCATAGTGATCGTCCTCATCATCTTCTTCCGCGTCTCTATTCAGATGATGAACCGCATGCACCCGAAGAGAAAGACGCTCAGACGGATGGAGACGCTGTGGATCATGACTTTCGTCGTTGGGATCGGTTGGGTTGTGAAGAAGAGCCACTACAGCCCGATGGTGGGTAGCTTCTTTGTTGGGCTATTCTTCCCAAGGGACGGCAAGATCTGCAAGCTCCTACTCCAACAACTCATGGTCATCGTCCACGAGTTTGTGTTTCCCATCTATTTCGGATACGTAGGGGCGTCGACCGATGCAAAAGTAATCGGGAAAGACTGGGGCATGGTGTGGCTGGTTTTAGGCATAACCGGGCTTAGCACCTTGGGGAAGATGGCGGGCACCGTTGCTGTCACCACTTATTATAACATGAGCCTCGTCGAAGGAATTGTTCTTGGTTTACTCCTTAACGTCAAAGCTCATCTCAACATCATGTTCATGGCAATCTTCAGTCGGCGACAAGTAAGTAATTAGTAAATGGGAATTCTTTCTTTTTTTTTCTGTTTTTTTTTTCTCTACAGCTAGATCAATTAAAGAAATATTATTTTTTTTACAGATATGGAGCAATAAGGAGTATGAGATGATGTTGCTGATTCCGACGCTACTGTGCACGGTGGTGGCAGGGCCTGTAGTGGGATGGATATTGGGCGCAAAACAAAGAAGAGTGAGCCTGAGCAGCAAAGCGGGGCTGGAGGACGCACTCCCGGACTCGGAACTCCACATACTCTCCTGCGTGTACACCCCACGCCACATTCTTGCGATGCTAAACCTCATCGAGGCGTCTCGATGGGGAGATGGCGCACTCACCGCCTCCGTCATGCACCTCATCCAACTCACGGGGAAGTTAGCGACATCAACACTACTGTACCACCAAGGAGGGTTGGAAGAGGAGGAGGAGGAGGAGAACGAGGAGGAGAGTAAGCACATCGGCGACGTTGTGGATTCCTTCTCGAGCAAGACGGGTCTGTGCGTGGCCCAGCACCAAGCCTGCGCCACCTTCGAAGGAATGTACAAAGAGGTGTGCAAGATTGCGGAGCGGGAATTCCCGACGTCGGTGGTTGTAGTCCCGTTCCACAAGCACCTTCGTGTGGATGGACGAATGGAGGTGAGCAATGAAGGGTACAGGGTCGCCAACAACAAAGTCCTACAGCATGCCCATTGCACCGTTCTCGTCTTGCTCGATCGTGGCTTCGGCGGGCTCGTTTACTCGTCGGATATTAATCCTTTTGGGGTCAGCGTGCTCGTTGTTTTCTTGGGAGGAGCTGACGACCGGGAGGCGGCGGCGTTTGCTGGGAGGTTGGCGTATCATCCGAAAATGAGTATGGTTTTGATGAGGTTTCTGCCGGTGACCGCGAGGAAGGACGTGAGAGTCAAAGGGGCAGTCGCTCCATCTAATTGTGAGAAAGATGATCGTGAAGCTGACGTGATCATGTCCATACCCGAGCAGGCCGCAGAGGACGACGACAAGGACAAAGACCAGCATTTCCTCGACAGCTTCTGCGAAAGGTTATCAGCCAGAGTAGTAATTAATTAATTAATTAATTATAAGATAACGTAACACCCATGTTAAATATTTTGTTGATGAAAAATGATATCAGTAGTAATTTGACATTTTAGAGTGAGGTTTTACATCCTGATATGTTGTGGCTCTCTCTCTCTCTGGGGTGACATTAGGTACGTGGCAGCGGGACTGGTGGGTTACATGGAGAAGAGGGTTTACGGAGGCACGGAGATAGCCACTACATTGCGGTCCATGAAGGATGAGTACACTCTCTTTGTGGTGGGCAGAGGCAAACACGATATAAATGGCTCATCCACGATGACTACGGGATTGAGGGATTTCGAGGATTACTCCGATTTGGGTCCAATTGGGGGTTTGTTAGCCTCCCCGGAGTTCGTAGGCCATGGTTCCGTTTTGGTCGTCCAACAGTACTGTGAAGACTCCGATCAAATTAACCATCGGAAAAAATAACAAACATGATGTCCTGCGGTGTAAATAGCTCCCATTTTAATTAAACTATCTTTCTAGCTCTTTTGTTTCTTATTGAATTATATCCATCTCAACATTAATGCTCAATTAAGTGTTCCCCTAGCGGGATTGACAAATAGTACCTGGTTCGAGATCAGATGAGAACGATGGAATTATATTTTCAACCACTATAGCTCCAATACGAAAATATAGGAAAAACGAATAACTGAACTTTCCAAGCATCAAATCAATCGCGATTCACCCCCGCTTACGTTACTTTCTACCTTTGTTCTAATTCCTAAATGTTGTGCTAATTTTGTTCGGCCATCTTGATCCAAATACAGAGAGGAAAACCCATCATGGAGTCTTTCGGACGAACTTCTTTTGACATAATGAGTTTTATGTAACTACTCTTTCATTCGTAGTTGACTAGGGGCAGATTGCCGTATATATATATATATATATATATATATATATGTAGTAGTACAAGGTACAAACAATAACTCTGCTGCTGAGTGAGAAGAGCTGAGAAACAGATTGAATGGCAGATTGCCGTATACATATATATATACATATATAGTAGTACAAGGTACTACATAATGAGTTTTATTTAGTACAGGTGGTTGGGCTGCTTCCGGCCAACCGAGCCAGCTCCCATTGCCACGGCCAGCCCAGGTGAGGTGATAAGCCCCCTTTTTTTTATTTATTTATTTTAAACTCAAGCTGTCTCCCTCGGAAATTACTCTCTGCGTGCTTCCCCTCCCCGGTACGTACGAGAAGCAGGAGAAGATTTTCTTCGAATGGAACATTCACATCCGGGTACCACACAGTCGAGAGAAGAAATCCAAAGAAGATTGAACGGGTAAAGAAAGCGCTCAATGTCCATCCTTTCAGCTTTCAAGTTCCAACCAAGTAAAAGCGCGGGGAAGGAAAAAAGAAGCCTCAGAGTTACCAGTCCCAGCACTGTCCAGTGTCAACCTCACACCTGCTGGCTGCTGCACTGATGAAATGACGGACACAAGCCCCAGCGCGCGTACCATTTTCACCAAAAATATTGCTGGATTCCCGCCCGCCCCTTACTACCCCGCCCTTACAAGTCTACATTTAATTTTCACATACATACACACACAGGCTACAACCCACCACCATGTATAGTATATCATCTGACTCTACTTGATCTGGAACCTCCCGTTTCAAGAGGCTATTATATAACGCCAAAAATAAAGAAATAAATCGATTGACTAACCCAAGCTTGAAGACGAAGCAAACGATCATTTTAGTTAAGTACGCCCCATGAATATGATGCTCGTGAGCTTCGCACCAGGAGAATTCGCCCACCAAACTCATGAAACAGCTCAGGGTCTATTCTATACACCCCTACCAACTCTACAAAAAATAATCAGTGTACATTGATCACATGTCGCTTCTCACTTTTCCTCCCTAATAATGGCAAGAATCTCAAATGGGGTAACATCAGTATTTGTTTATTTGATTGTTACTTGTAAGCACCAGAAGAAAGAAACATCTCGTTGGTCATGCCCATGATATTTTTCTCACCCAATTCTTGCTCTGGCTCGTCCGGTCCCCCTCTACAAATTCGATCGATTTATAGAAGAGGATGATTGATTCATTTTGACTCTACCACAAACTCCCTACTTGCACAACTCCGTAACCATCTCTCTCGGTCCAGAAATTTGGATTTGGTGGCGCACGACAGGAGATTTTAATTTTAATTTTGGGCAATCGAACAAGAAAATTGCAGAGCTGCCACGACCAGCGAGAATCACAAACTCTAACAAACAAAGCAGAAGCAAAAAAGCGGAATTCCTTCATTATGCTCAAAAAAGTAACATTATACAGTAGGGCGGTGAGCCTTTCTTTTCGGATCATCATCCCTAACCAGGAAAGAACATGAAAGAAAAGAAAATACTAGTAATATATTGGCAAAAAAACACATTCGTCTTCGTCTCTAAGAGAGGAAGAGGGAGAGTAAGAGAGGGAGAGAAGGAGAGAGAGAGAGAGAAGGAGAGAGAGAGAGAGAAGAGAGAGAGAGTCCACGCTACTACTGTCAACTTTTTTCTTCTCGCCATAATCACTCTCCCAATCTTCTCTCTCAGGGGCAAAAAGGAACAGATCAGTAACAGAAGTATAGGTAAAAAGATTAATCGAGGATAACAGAAGGAAGGAAGAAGTGAAGAGAGGCGTTTAGGTTTTTTATTAGGCATGAACTAAACCGCAAGAAAGGGCCATTAATAGAACCGCCGCTTCTTCTTCCTCCGCCAACTTCCTATGTTTGTGAAGCAGCGATCTCTGCATCAGAACATCTCTTCCTAGGGCTAATAATCTCAGCTTATAAGAGACTCCGTGCTTGTTCTTCTTCCTCTCCTTCTTCTCCTTCTCTTTCTCCACCCCGGCGTTCAGACCGAGAAGAGCCCTTCTCCGCTTTCTGTATCTGATCCCGCACGCATTGCAAAGGGACTGCAAAAATTGAAGTAGGTGAGGCTGCGAGAGTTGAAAAGAAACCCGGATCGAGAGTAATTATGCATAGATGGAACAGTAAAATAAAGTTAATCAAGCTTCTCTAACTTGTTCACTTACTTTAGGCCCAGCAGGTCCACCTCTCCAGAGAGGGGTTTTGGTGGTGTTGCAATCAGCACAAGTCTTCTGAATTCCACTGCAGTGATTTTCCGCCGCCGCACGAGCATCAGGGCCTTCGAGATCAACCGATGAGGAACCCGATTTCTGCATAATGGAAAGATAATAAAGATCACCCAAAGGAACCGTGAACCCATCTATGTAAACTAATCGAAAGAGGTAACCAAAAAAAAACAAGATAGTCCGTAGAAACCATCTTCCACGATCACCTCACCTTCTCATTGGAATCCATCGACCCTATTTGCCTCTCGGGGAGATCAACAGAACCCAGGTAGAGTTTCAAAACTTAAAGCGATACCATGCCCTTTTCAGAAAAAAAAAAGGGTGAAGGGAAAACCGGAGCCCCAGAAAGAGCGCAGATCGCAGACAACTTCGGTGAAAGTGAAACCAGCGATCAACAAAGTACTTCAGCAGATCAAAGCAACAGAATAGGAAGACAGCATAAGAATGAAAGAGAAGGAGAGAGCGATGTCGCCGTACTGGACTGTATGAGAAGAAAAAGGAAAAATCACACCCAGGCTGGGGGAGACCCGAAAGCAACAGAAACGAGTGACGGAATCGGCAAAGAGACTTGCAGCGGTGACGGGGCGAAGTGTCCTTGATCTCCCAGTTTCTTCACCAGGTGTTTATATTTCAGGGAGGCGGAGCAGGGGAAGTCTCACATGCAGGGGGAGAGATCTAGAGAGAGAAAAGAGAGGGAAAAAAGAAAAATAGAAACGAGAATTGGGAGAGGGGGGAATTTCGCAAAGACGAAACGACACACTGCGAAGACACATACCATCTGACCAAAAAGTAGAGAACCGGGGCCGAGACACGAAACCCTAGCCCAATATGAAATGACTATATTGCCCTCCCAACCCCCCAACGCTGCCCTTGGCAGTTTGGTGGCCGTAAGGGCGCAGGAATAGAAAATTGGGGGGAATGAGATTCCTGAGACTCGCATAACTAACCCTACGAGTGTCGTCGGCAAAATTCTTTTTAGAACATCAAAGAAAAAGAAACAGAAGATACCGTTTTCCCGTCCACTCTCCGCATTTTTCAAGTACCATCGATTCAATTAGTAGAGCGAGCCCTTGATCTGATATTAGATTGTTAACTTGTGGGGATTATTCGCTTTTGTCTTGATTTAATCAAACGTGTTCTGCCCAGGTACTACTTCGATATCGAGATTCATGTTTAAAGCTAAGAAAAATGTCTTTCTTCGTTCATATTACAGAGAGACAGAGAGAGAGAGTCGGCGAGAACATAGCTGGTCAAAGCGAAGAGTGAACGCAATTGTTTACTGAAAGGTGGGGGTAGGAACTGGGAAGACAAGTAGACAAAGGGGAGTTGTATAAGCCCCAATTCCATGACTTAAAACCGTAAAGTGATGAACACGATCATTGTACTTTTGAGTAGGACTGTGCATTTAGTGGGCGACAAGCCTCTGAAAGCCAGACCATCTGTCATTAAAACCCTAAACTAGTAACTACTCCACCTTCTCACAGCACTCAGATGTGAACAATTTCCAGAGCTTCAGATGAAACTTGAGACTGTAACAACAAGTTAACCCCTCCCTCCCCGAATGAGATGATTAATTCTGCTAGTCGGTAAAGAGGGTTTACGTGTGCACAAGGAAAGGGCACAGGGGTTTCCATCTAGCGAGCCAAAAGGGAGACGGACCCATGTTTATATATTCAAAACACGACTCGTGACACCTTGTTGCTCTCATCTTGCTTTACCCGTGACTGTTCATTAAGATCCAAAACCATTTTCAGACTGTGAAGAACGAAAGGAAAGAATTGTGCAGGGAGACCTCGTCACTCATCTCAGTCGAGTACTCCTCTAGTGGTAGATATTTGATTATAGGACGAGAGCGCCCACCAGTTGAGGTGAAACTTGAGAGTTGAATTACAGAGATTTGTGCTGTGGGTTGGTGATTGGTTGAGAGAATTTAAGCTTTAAAAGAAGATAAAAGAGAGGCAGAGGTGGGAAGGCAGGGGAGCAATGTGTGGTGGGATGGGAAGGTAACTGGGAAGGGCAGAGAGGGAGACAGAGCAAGTTGGGCAACATAATTTAAGATTTAAAATGAGAGGAAAGGGAAAGAGGTGGCAGTGGCCCATAAATACAGCTGAAGAGACAAATCCGTCCGGATATTCTCATGGCAGCTCGATAACGAAAGCTCGAGCGCCCCAAATCTGTCTTCACACCCAAACAGAAAGGAAAAGATAACCCACAAAAGACGAGGAGCCAGAGCCAGCAACAGAGGAAATTAGAAATTTTTTCTCTTTTTTCTTTTTGTTTAATGAGGATGGGAAAGCTGGCTTGGTCTCTTATTCATTCTGTTTTCCCGCTGCCATTCTTGTGTAACTCTGTTCAGTTGTTCTGAATCTTCTACACTCGGTCAAAAAAAATCGAGTGAGAGAGAGAGATAGAGAGACGCGAGAGAGTTGAAATTGGAAAGGAAGACAGAAAGGTGGCGCGAAGGGAGGAGGGCGTGGGCGTGCAGTCGTTCTGCCTGCCGCACCTGCACACATGATAATAGAATAATGGCGAGTCGACGCTTCAGAGAGAGCAAAACAAGGCAGCCAAATTTGTGAAAAACAGAGCCCTCTCCCTCATTTTTTTGACTCGGAAAAATGCTAAACAAGCAAAGATCCAGATGGCTTTCTGCCCATCCTCGGTAACACCAAATCATGTTCAAAACAAAAACTCTTTTTTTCACTCTAGCAGATGCCTCCATTTCTCTTTTTAGGGCCCCTTCGCTCTGTTCTCCGTGCCTAAACACTGATACACCCAGGCTCCAGCTTCTTCTTACAGCCTGCTGTAAGACTGTAAGAAGAAGATGCTCGATCGATGCGTTTCTTTTTTCTTTTTTTTTTCTTCCTCCTCGGGTTGCAGCACACGTGAGACAGAGAGAGAGAGAGAGAGAGATCCCGCCGTATTCCGGCAACCTCCCTGTAAACCACATTCATGAGAAAACTGGGTGTTCGCCGGAGAAGACTACATCCATTAAAGGGGATACACGTCGAGAGGCCAGCTTTCCCCCATCCATCACAAAAACTTATATAAGCTGGACTGGAACGCGAAACCCCAAGCAAAGCAACATCTCGCCTTTCTTTTTTAATCCTTACTTCCTTACTCCAATGTCAACAGTTTTTATACGCTTTCCCCCGCAAGAAATCCAATTGAAGAAGACGACGAAGAAGAAGAAGAACAGCCAGTAAAAGATCTGCGACTCCCCGCGTGCACTTCGTTTTCTAGTTACTTAAATGGGAGAAGCAAAGAAAGAAAACACTCACTGACTAGCCTTCGTCTTCGTCTACATTTTTGAACTAAACGTCGAGTCAGTTTATGCTCTTCACCTTTCTGGCTATTATATATTCTTTTCTTTTAGCCAGCTTGTTCGTCTCCAGAACCCCACAATATCCAATCTCTACATTCCGTTTGCTAAATGACAATTCCATTCGGTGCAGAAATTTTTCAGAGTTCATTCGATGGTAGAACTTTTAGATTCGATTCATTTGGCTCACAGACCTGAATTTGTTATAGTAACAACTGAGCTCTGCGAACACTAGACCAATTTTCCTGCTACATGCATATAGAAATAGGAAGTAGAGGATAATGGTTTAAATACGAATAACTGAAACTGAAAGTAGAGTATAAATATTTCATATGATGATAATTACGAAAACTTATTCCATAACTTAAAGATTCCTTATTACTAATCATTTATCTTTAGTGTTTATATATCATCCCATAATTAAGCACTCGCATAAACTGACATGGACAGAGGAGGTTTTTGTGTAAGCACAATCACATGGACCTGTGTGTAAAGATAACTGGGTCACACCCAGTTTTAAGTCAATATTATCACAAAAGACCAACACAATGTTCGTTTGTCAGTATTAATTATAAGGGGAAAAAGATTATTGCCATTTCTACTTTTGCGGTCACTATCTTATCGAATCAAAGAAGCAAAAAGTGAGTGGTATGGATTGATTCTCGGATGGAGGTGAAGTACTACTTATCTTTATGAGAAAAATTTCGCTCAGTTTTCTATCCAATAATGAAGATACATTTGTTTGTACGAGTTATATGATGATATATATATCTCACTGAATGTTAAAATAGTGTTATATTAACTACAATATTCTTTAGTTTAGAAGTAGTTAGACACAAAAATCAAGGATAATTAATTAAAACTACAAACATATATAAGCTGGCCTTGTTGGTGAAGTTGGTTATGTTGGATAATCTATTCAAATCAGGTGCATTAAAAAATTCAATAATGAGCTGCCTTGTTGAATAAAGAGCCTCGAGCCCCACAGTGGAGTTTGTGTAACGAGCTTATGGAAACAAATATTAGGGAAACTGAGAGCTCCATTTGTTCTCTAAGTTACCACTCCATCTAAACATCTTGCGAGTTGCCCCATTAATTTTGATTGTTGGATTACAACTTTTTTTGCAATTTAAATTAGTGTAGAGTACACATTTGTTTATAATACATAAAGAAAAATAATAGTCGCTATTCGAATAAACAATATTTTATGGAGGAAAAACTATGTTAAGTGGCCACAAATATGAAATAACTATGTTAATTTTATTAAAATACTATGTTATTTCCTATCAGAATTATGGTATAGGCTTTCTAGATATATCCAAAAAACAAACAGTTGGGGACTTGGCCCAAAGGCGACAATATCACAACATAAATAAGATAAAAAAATCGTAATTTATAGATAAAAATGATAATAAACCCGTTCTGGGTGGAGTATGAATGAGGGATACATGTTCGACTCAAATGATCTTCCCATCCCAATTTCCATAAAAGAGAACTGAACAGAGAACCAGTGACAGAACAAGGTAGAGAGTCAGATTGAGAGGGCCAGGTAAAATTAGATAAAGAAAACCAGATTTATAGAGAGAACCAGGTAAACACATCCACATAGAGAGCCAAAAAGAGAACCAAAAAGAAAAACAGAGGGAACCGGATAGAGAGAAGCAAAGAAAAATAGAGAGAACCTGTGAGAGAACCATAGAAAAACCAGAGAGAGAACCAGGCTGTTCCATTGCTTCACACTATCCTGTGGCCCTCAAGGTTCTGTGTTTCAACTGACCACGGGCGAGTGATATCAAACACTGGCAAATAAGCACATAAAAATGATCCATATTTTGATCAATTACTGCAGATGTTTTGCCTGAAAAGAATGTCCTGAAAGAGAAAAAAGACAATACTTGGGCACTTGATATGAAGCTGTGTAAATTCAGCTAGGTGAAGAAATGCGAGGTTTCTCTCTTTTGTTGAATCATCTCAAGACGAAGCTCTTGCACACTTTCAGCACCTGTACGTAGAATGAGCACTGAATAATGCAACCACAGCCACGACGACCTTCGGCTTCTTTCCCCTGATTCACTGCAAACATAAAATTACGTAGTGTTATGCTCAGAAGGCTTGAGAACCCAGCTCTTCCACTCCAAAGACCAACAAAGAGCAAAAGAGATTATCCAACTTCCAGGTTTTGCTTCATTTGAGTTTAAACATCAAAACCTGATAAGAATCTGTTTTTCTCTTTTTATTATTACAAATTATGAGCTCCCATCCCCGAGAAGAAAGACCCTCAACAACAATAATTTGCCCAAAAAATAGAAGCCACAAAAACGTCTTCACGCGTTTCCAGCAAATGAAAAACTATATTATTTGAGACCCATGTTTGGTTATATATGTTAAACTTGAGACAAACAGATTAATAAATTGCAAATGTTCAACTATCCAAAATGGTGGACTTAATACTACACATTATAAGACAGGAAAAATGCTCAAAAATCCTGACCTGGCTGCACAGCAGGGCACAAGTACATTGCAGCTTACCGTTGCCATAGTCAAGAAGAAAACAAGTTCGAAATTTCTACTATTTCCATTCATCGGTTTTTTGGCTCTGGGGTTAAGAGTAGAGTTTCTTGTGTCTTATGAATCCATGAAACACTTACTAAAATTGTGAATAAAATAATAGCAGCAATATTTCAGTATCTTTCAACCTTAAAGACTCAAAATATTTTTCCAAGATATAGCTGAAAAGTCGAATGATCGACACTACCACCTAGTAGTCTTAGAGACAGAGATATCACACATAAATTTAGAAGTCCAGAAAAAAGAAAGAAATAAGAGCTCGGGAATTAGGAGATTATTTATATGTTATCATACCAACATCATTTTTTATGCAGGTGGTCAGAGGAAAGATTAAATAATTGGGTTTAAAACATAGTATCTAAGTAATTACTGTACCTCTCTCTTGTCTGTTGGTGTTGAGCTAGTTTTGAACGTAATTCCTTAACTTATTTCATTCTATCTTCATATTTTCTTCGAACCTCAAGATACATTTTCTCAAATTCTTCAGCTTTTTGTTTCCAATAATTCCGCTCAACCTACATGTGAACAAACATTATCTAGTGGGTAAACTACCTTTCAGATAGTAGATTCTTCATTAAGAGTTAACGGAGGGAATCAGTTAAAAATAAACCTTCATTTAAAGTTAAACCATAAATCTAAGTCTTCTCTCTTTAGAATTTCTATTTTACCTGCAACTGCTCATAGTAGCTTTTTGCTAACTCCCAACTCAGTATTGCCATCCACAGGGACATCTATTATGAGTGGTAGAACATGTTCCTCTGCAATTCTAGCTGATTCTTTTTCCCTTAATATTGTAGCACTGATTTTCACTAGTAGTTTTTTTCACTTCATGATCTAAAGGTTTCTCAAGGCGGATCTGCATGGTAGAATCAGTTAATTCCCATGAATTGAGTACGCTGGGCTGTGGATTACTCAAGGTCAACTATGCGTCAGGATTTACAAGAAGTTAGTAATTTAGAAATGCTTGTGATTAAACAAAACCAAAAAGAAAAATGAGGGGATCAAAATTATTTGTCCAAGCTAATACATGATATAACTATCTCTTTGGTTTCTTTTGATAAGACTGATTCAGGCCAATTCCTAAGTAAACCCAAATGACTTTGCTTTGTAGTGGGACAATTGTAGGTTCGAGCCTAAAACCAACTAAATTAAAGTTGAGCCTAGTAAGGCTCGTTGATTGCGTTCAACCGAACAAAGTGTCCGACTCAATAAGGGAAGAGATCGTGTATACCCTTGTACGCCTTTCAAATTCTATCCGCAATGTGAGCTCTTCCACTTGCCTCTGTAGTTAATTTGTCCGTTGCTTCTTTAAGTGCACTAGTCTCCTTTGTCGCCTGCATTTAAAAATGCATCACGTTTGTCATCAATTAGCATATTCAAAAAAAAAAAAACAAAATGATTTCTTTTTCACTAGAAAATGGTAACTAATTGGAATAAGCTAGCAAGTTCGGCTATGCAATATTAATTATCAAAAAAACCTCAATATATAAAGTTCGTGTTTTAAACATAATTAGAGATATATTTATGGTATTATTGTTGGAAACATGATTTCAAATATTGATTTATAAATATTACCATGACTTATGGGTGTGGGGCCTACTTCTAGATACTTTGTCATTGGAGTTAATAAAGGACAGCACATCCCCCTGTAGAGGTAGGTATAATGGGGTACCCAAGGGTTGGTCTCTCCCGAGTATTGCATCTCTTCCAAGAGTTACATCTCTCTCAAGTGTTGTGTCACTCCCAAGGGTTGTGTCACTCCCAAGAGTTGAATCTCTCTAAAGTACCCATTGGAATCTATAAAATCCTCCATAGTCTTACAAGTGAGGTTTAGGCTTAATGCACTGGAAGGAAACTTATCACTTGTAAAAACATATTCGAAAAGGTTTGGTTGTACACTACTTCAATTTAATTAATATTCCAAGATGAAAGATACGCTACAGTTATCTTTCTTATTTAAATTCGATAATATTTGTACAATATTTATGCAATAGAGATCCTATGGAAAATATTATATGTCTATTTTCATGATATATTTTGTTATTTATTAGATCTAAATTCTAACAATTGTGCCCAGGGGAAGGACAACGGTATTAATGAGCTTAAACACTGATTATGTATGTAACTTAGCAAGCACCTTTTTCCTCTTTCAAATTACAAAATCTAAATACTTTCATCCTGATGGAAGGCTAGCTAACTACAGGGTGAGAGTGTGCATGAGATATACATGTTCGACCCGTAAATGATCTTCCCATACCCATTTCCATAAAAGAGCCCGAGCATAAGTACCTCAAGCTTTCCGGCTTCCCCTGTTATCCCAATCTTCGTTCCCATGTGGAAACACGCTCGAATTCCTGGGGGTTCCTCGTATCTTTATGTGCCGCCTGTTCTATGCTTTCACGCCGAGACGACAGTGCTTTCTAAACCTAAACCGGCGGTGATCGAGCTTTCTGAAGACCTTGTCCATTTAAGCTTAACATTTCGTGTTATATACATGTTACAAGATAGAGATCATTGTGTGAACTAATTGATTCTAAGGGTGTAAAAAATAAGTTTACCTTTTGTGTAATATTCCGTAATCGTTTAATTAGGTAGCAGATAGGTGAGCCGTATAAAGTATAAACGAGTTGGTTAATTGGACACCCGAGTTATTAGCTTGTTATATATGTAAAAAAATTCACGGCTGTATACTGTTCTACTTGATATATGTATGATCTTAATTTCCTATGCTCTCTGGGAATATTTCAAGCCGGCGTTCGCACCCATTTGATTATCTCACCCTCCCCGATCCAAATTTATCGATATTGAAAGGAATCAGTCTCGTTAATATTTTCTCAGCATTTTTCTCCCGCCCGGGTGAATTTTGATACCCGTTTGATCAATATATATCTTTGACGATAAATTCGACGTAGCCACTGATCACTGTGGCTGTCAAGCTTTTGACTTCACCACCCACCCTCTCATGGATATATCAGGCGGGAACACGACCGCCAAATCAGAAATAAATCCCTCTGTCATTCTATGGGGTATCGTCAAGCCATTTTCATTCACATCTCAGGTGCCGCCGGTCATCTAATTTGACTGCTAATAACAGTACTAAAGCAATTATTTAATGAAAATGATATCAGTACTTACATATTTTACTGTGAGACTTTATATCCTGATGTGGGCTGTCATCAGGGCAGCCTAGTTGGCCAGATTGTAAACAGTAGCCATAATACTTGGCAGTACTCGTATCAGTCTCTTTGGATCCACGTATTCCTCAGGGAATTAAAAGGTTTCTCATGCCTTTCACTCTTTAATTTTCTTTCTCAATTTCCATTTACTAGTATATTATCTGTTGAAGGTGTATAAGTTCACATCTTAATCGAGACAATGTTTTAGAAGCCCAATAATTATGTCATCTTATAAGTCTTTTCTATAACTATAACAAGTTCATGAAAAGACTAGCTATCTATACAGAACAGATATGGACCCTTGATAGACAATAGGAATTTGTGCGTATATATATATATATACTTAAAAATTATATGTGTATGAAGTTAAATGTATAATTTCTATTACTTTGTCTAATGAAATACTAATTAAAGCGCTTCGAGAAGACAAGACATCAGATAGCTTTTAACCACCAAGGAGCAAACAGACATCACAAAGCTCCATTTACACGTTACAAGACAATACAAAACAAAACACAAATGCACAATTGCTCCCTCCAATAGAGATCTTGATTAGAAGACAGAGAGCAGCTACCACTACCATCAATCGTAAGACGTTTTAGCCTTGAAAAAAAAAATCACTTCTTGAGCTTCTTGCCCCCCTTGGAAGCCAGCTTGTAGAAGCAATCGGAGAGACACGCAAAGAAGGCTGAGAAGGCAAACATGACTAGAGACAACCAGAGAAGCAGCAAATCCTTGTAATTCTTCTTCGGAAGGTGTGTCCTGTCCGAGATGATCAACGCCCGGTAGATGGCTTCCGTCGCCGCGTAGGCCGTGACAGGGTCCACGTCCTCGGCCAAGAACCCGTTCTCTGTGATGCAGGCAATGTCGTAAGCTCCGGTCGTCTCCGAGATGCCGAGGAATTGGCAGATCTTCACTCGCCCATCAAGTCTTTCTTCCGTTGAGAGCGAATCCCCATGCGTCAGAATCAGGAGCGGGTTCTCATCTGCAATTCACCTTTCTTCGCGTTATTTTTCCCCTTTCTTTTTTCTAGCTTCCCACACTTGATGATGGAAGATTTAAATAGTGGAGTCAATGAAACAACGTACAATTCTTGTTTTCTGAACACGAAGCAATTAATAAAATTGACCAAACGAAGTGGGAATGACAGAAGAAGCAATGCCAATCAAACACAGAGGCAGAAGACAAATCAGAGCCAATTAGAAAAAAACAGGATTAATAATTGATCGGTGGTCCCCCTCTTTAATTCATTGTTCGACGAATTGCCCGAAAGAACAGTAAAATTCATAAACATGACTCACCGCAGTTTCTGAGGGCAGACAAGTAGAAGAGCTCTCTCGTTGCCTCCAGAGGCTTTGTATCTCCGTCGAGTAACGCTTGGTAAATCTCTGCGACATTAGCCACCACCAACGGGAAATTCACGCGCCTCTTCACATACCTTGACGCAGAAAGGGTCGGCGGCGGAGGTCCCGACCCTGTGTCGGTCGTCGTCCTCGAGCAAAAATCGCGATGACGGACCCCGTCCTCCAGCCAGTCCGACACCCCGGCAAAGCCCTCCTTTTTGTTCTGATAATCCAGACCCCTCGAATCGTAGAGGCAAAACCCGCTTCTGGTCGACCTCAGCACGTTGTGCTCCTCCAGATACACGGTCTTCGGACCCAGCGAATTCACTGAAATGGTCACCAAGAAGGGATCTTCTGTTCATTGAGAGATTTCACAAAACAGAGGAGGGAAAAAGGTGTGTAGCAGAAACTTGAAACTTACCGGAGGTCTGAGCGAAAGGAATCAGACCGGAGCGACCCAGTACACTGTAGAAGAGGTTTACGAGGGAGCTCTTGCCGGATCCCGAGAAACCCACCAGGAGAATAGTGATAGTCGCCGGGACGTCGACTTCTTCCTTCTTGATTCCGCCGGTGGGGAGCCAGAAATCGCCGGGACGGTAACTGAGGAGCTTGTGACGGAGCTCGTCCAGGGACTCGGGCGCTATGAAAGCCAGCCTCTCCATCTCCCTGAGGACCCTAATTCGAGGAGTGAGCTTGGAGACATTGTCAATCTTGAGATGACCCTCCAAATCGTACTCCTTCGCCGATCGCCACCACAAGAAGGCTGATTTCGTTTCGCCTTCTTTCTCCTCGTCGATAGAGATCACGCTCCGCATCCTCGCTCGCGCGTCTCACACCCCCTTCGGGTTTCTCCCAGTCCCCCACAAAGATGGAACCAGGCGTTCAAAGCTGTCGGAGGCGAACACGTGAGTCTGAGACGAAGCTAGCTTACTGGTTTTTATCTCTGGCAGGAGGGAAGCTCGTTTACGAGGACAGATCTGCCGAAATAGAATGGCGTCCACAGAATTCTCACAGCTCCTACTCGAAATTGCTACTCCTTCATCGTCACCCCTTTTTGGACCTTGACTAATACCAATTACCTCCCCAAATCTGTTGGAGAGAGACTATAAATATTAGAATTCTCTGGGGACCCAAGCTCGCTTAGGCGATCCACAACTAGATAAAGGAGAGAGAGGCCCTGTGGGGTTGAATGTGTAGTGGATAGATGCATTAATTAACCCTTGCAGAATATCCAAAGGACAAGTTGCCTAATTTTGTAGCTCACGACTCTTGGGTCAGCAGTTATTACTTGATAGATTCAATTTCTTCCCCGAATAGACTTATAAAAAGATGACGAGAAAGTGTTGACCTCGAATACGGCGACACTCCACTATTTTATTTCAAGCACTGAAGGTAACTATTAACAAGAGTTCTGCGCTTTGATCAAATCCTTTTACATATATACTACAGATAATAACAAATAACCCTGTCAATAGACTTTGTTAATAATCAGGGGACAACAATAAAGTACAAGGTCATGGTCTAACATATCACAAGATCAAACAATGTCTAAGTACAAGTTAAAAATTAATATAAACACAATAATAAGATATAATCAACATTATTACGATGCTTTGAATCAATATCGCATGGTAATTCATCAAACAGTTGTTAATGACTCTTTGTATAGTAATAAGACAAAAATCGTTCATCAATCCACGAAAAGTAACGAATCGAAAGATTGTATAAACAGCTTAATTTATAGTAACACAATCCAAAACGATAAAGCTTCCTAAACGATATCCACAATATGCTGAAGGAGTACATCATAGTATATCCTGACTTCAAGGTATTACCAACTCCCTCGATGGTACTGAAGGACATCAATCAAGGCGACGAGGGGCTGTGAACGGTGGCAGACAACAGTGAGACGTTTGAAAATTCCATCTTTTAATGCAGTGACACTAATTGTAAAAGTTAACGACTACAATTGATTCCCCCCTTTTTCATAGTGAGAGAAAAGAGTTGAGACTTACACAAAAAGACGAATGACCAATCAAAACCGAATTTCAAATAGAAAAACTCTTCTGCTCTCGCTATACATTAAGAGGCATGGTATTAGCTGAGAGGAAAAACCAGACATTGACTCTGTACCACCCTGCAACAACAAAACCTCGATCTTGGAGTTGCTAACACTATGCTACTTTCCTAATAACAAATCTTTAGATAGACGGCAGACAATTATCCCATCGCCTTTAAGACAAATACAAGCGATATTGGACGAGTATAGTTCGGCTTCCACCACACCCCTGTAACTTGAAGCCAACCATCATCTTGTATCACCATCGTCCACCCCCCCAAAACCCAGCTCCATCTTTATCCTTTTTATTCTACAGGCCGATAGCAAGACATCTCAGCATCACCCACTCGACCTTACTTCAAGACTGGACAACACCGACGCGACGCGACTCCATGACTGACCAACCAAACCAAGACCAGCCCTTCGCCATCTGGGCATTCATGCAATAGCACCTTTGGGTATACCTCTGTCAGATAAAAGAACTATTTGAGCTCGAGGGAGATAATTTAAAAATATCCACAAAGGCAAATAACTCACAACAATAAGACAAGTTCTTCCAACCTTCAACTGAAGTTGAATCCGCCAGAGGGAACTGGTAGCTCTCCCCCAAAACGGAAACCACCAGCCTGTGCTGCTGCTGCAGCATCTCCAGGAGGCAAAGCTTCATCTTCTTCCTCTAACCAGTATGTTTCAAGTATTTTCACAGCCTTTTCATAAATTTCAGTGTTATCATGACTTTGTAGATTTTCTATCTTCTCAAGTCCCTCAGCCTCGTCAATCAGCTGTGCATAGAGATTCACTCCTCCAGTGTTACCCACATTCTTCTCCGCCTCTCCAACCTTCAGAATGTTCTCCAGCCCTTCCAAACAGACTGTGACGATCCTTGGATCAGGACAAACCAGCAGATCGCAAAGAGGCTTGATGCAACCTTGGCTCACAAGATATCTACAAAATCAAAGGAAGTTGTTATTACCAGGAATAAAGATAACTGACGTATATAAGAGTTATATTACAGATTTGCCACTGCACATATCTCAAAGAGAGGATTTAATGGTAGTTAATGTGTAAACTACAGGTTTCCCTACTTTCACAAACACACATAAAAAGAGTGTGAGATAGAAAGAGTGTGTGTGTGAGAGAGAGAGAGAGAGAGAGAGAGAGAGAGAGAGAGAGAGAGAGAGAGAGAGAGAGATAGAGAGTGTGTGAGAGGTAGAGTGTGAGTGGGAGAGAGAGAGAGAGTGAGAAATAAAGAGTGAGAGATAGAGAGAAGAAGGTGTGAAAGATAAGAGGGAGAAGACAGTACTTTATCTGATCGTGTGTACCACCAGAAGTGGCATTTGAGATAGCCCACGCAGCCTCCTTTTTTATATCAAACTCAGCAGTATGAAGTAAATTGACCAATGGACCGATAATATCGGCATTGATGACAGCCTATACACAAATTTGCAAACATATCAGGCAATATAAACATGCAGATGCATTAAAATTGGTTGCTAGACAGATACAGTATATGAACCAGATACCAGAAGACTTTAACTTCTTAGTTGAACATAGACAAAAAAAAAGAAAGAAAAATAAAAAACTCAAATTAACTAGGTTTTAGGGTTTATGGTTTAATGAACATAACCACTAAATACAAAAAAATAAAATAAACAAACAAATATTGTACAAAAGAAACCAGAGTCTAGAATGTTGTTTTGAGTTTACCTGTATCTGTTCCTTGTTGCCAGCTGTGATGTTTGAGATGGTCCAGCATGCTTCCTTCTTTATGCTCTTCTTGTGATTGTGTGTTAAAAGATTCAGAAGGCAGGGAAGCGCTTGATGGTTGATAATACACTGCAAATTCAAACAGTTGAAAAGAAAAAATGAATCATTAACTCGTATGAAGGGCTGACCAGTGCATTAGAGACAGATAACTGAGGAAACTTTTTGAATAAGGGGCATTTGCATATGTTATCAACGTCCAAAAAGAACAAATCTGCCACTATAAGCAAACTAACCATCATAAAACTTTAAAGCAAATTAGCATAGCATCAAAGACAGCAATATTAGCAACATTGATACAAATACAAAACTTTAAAGGTCTGTCAAAAGTATCAGAGAAAATTATAGCTATAACAAATACAACTCGTACACTGGTAGCAAGCTGGCATTAAAAACCTGAATCCCTCACTTCTAGTCCAAATCATTTTTGGTCAGAGTTCAGAAACTTGTAGTCAAATAAGATAAAATACAAAGTAACTTTCATCGCCTCTTCTAAAACAAAGGCTTAATCTTCACAATGTTGACAATACAGAAAACTGAGAGCTATCCTTGGCAAAAGTGCACAGGAAGCCACAAAATGTTTTGCGTATATCTAAAAGACAGGGTACATGCACATAGTATGTCTTCTAACAACCATTAACTGCCCCATGTACAGTAGAAAGATGCAAACATTTTGACCATGTTTCTAGGTGCAAAGAGACTTCCTGCTTATTAAATTAAATACAACTGAAAAAACCAACAACAAGTGAAGGGCTGAACTGCTTATATCCTCATAGTCCTAACACTTATCAACTTCAAATGTAACATAAACAAGGAAAATGATAAACATCTATCATGCACACAACTACCCATGCCTAAGGAGGATCACAGAATTTATCCACAACAGTATGGCACAAGCAGACATTTCAAGAGTTCCAATCCTAAAAGAGAAGATAAAAGTTAGGTTTTTTCCTGACACGTGTCATTAACAGAAAATAAAAAACAAGACTTTGTCCTGACACATGCTTGAAATGCCTATCTTTTTTGACAATTTTCTGATTCATATCAAATATTAACTAATAAGTTTTGAAAGTCAGAAAAACATAAGCATATCTTTGACTGTCAAGCGGGGTTTGTACCATGAGTTCTTCGCCTCAAGTCTCATCAGATGTGGGGGGAAAGAAATCTACCACTTAAAAATATGGTTATGTTCTCTGTCATTTTATAATTACTCGCTTCAAAGAAACCTCAGAGCCATCTAAAAGAATATGGTATATCCTCATAACAATAAGAAGTACATAATAGAAACATCAAAACTCCAAGCGTATTAAAACACAAGGGCAAACACAGGCTAGCACTAGATTAACTAATCATAGAAACATATAGCGGATAACAAAATGAAGTTCCAAAATAAATTGAAAAAATAAAAAATCATTCAGATTAAACTACCTGAGTTTGCATGTCATCCCCAGTGACAATATTGCCTACTGTACGAAGAGCTGGGATAAGCACAGAAGGAGAAGGATGCCTGCAAAAACATCATAGTGAGAATGCACCGTAAGAGTCCAAAAAGTAAATAAAACAAACATACCACACCCAATAAAATGGAGCAAAAATAGTGAGAAGGACAAAACATAAATACTTACATAAGCAGTTCAACAAGCCTAGGGCAAACACCTGCTTCAATAACAGCCTGAATTTTATCATTTGTACCATCTGAGAGGTAAGAAAGTGCCCAGCATGCATCTGTAAGGACCTCTTCATCATTTGAATGGATAAGACGCTCGAGCGCCGGAAGAGCAGGTTTCGTCTGTATAGCATATGAAAGTTTAAAACATACACGTAGGAGCATAAGAAATGAAGACAGAAGAGCACGTCGAGACTAACCTGCTCAAAAGGCGGTTGAGGCTTGCCTCTGCAGAAATTGGAAAGGGTCCAGGTGGCATTTCTCAGCATGGAAAGCTTGGCATGTTCATTCAATTGTGCCAGCAGAGGAATCAAGGCCCCATGGCCGAGAACAAGGTCCCTGCATCTTGGGGAATCGCCAGCAACATTTCCCAAAGCCCACACCGCCTGTAATCGACAGGCATATTATAAATAAATAAAAGCAAAATCTATGATTGGAAACAAAACAGGTTCCTCCAAGGAAGGCGTACCTGTTCCCTAACATCATCACTCGGAGAACCAAGAAGCTTCACAAATATGGGCACAGCTCCATGATCAATGACAACCTTAGTATTCTCCGAGGTTCCAGAGGCGATATTAGTGAGAGCCCATGCGGCTTCAAACTACAGCAGAAGTAATAAAATCAGTTTTGGAAGCTAACTACTACTAAACCCCCAACCGAAACCGACCATAAGACAATCCGGTCAGACCTGAAGTTGAGGAAAATCCTCCCTCAAGAGGAACTCCACAAAGCGGGGAACGACGCCAGCTTGGATAACTTCTTCTATAGGTGGACTCCGCTCTGGTGGAAGCGTTCAATATTGGTTTCAGAAGAAAAGGCTTACGGTATATTGATTACAAAAATAGAGATGATAAAGAAAGTAGCAATGCCTAGACAATGCCAATGGTACGGAAACATTTATATGCAAGTCTTATGCCAATGGGATTTAAACAGTTTAAAGCAAGTCTTATGCCAATGGGATTTAAACAGTTTAAAGCAAGTCTTATGCCAATGGGATTTAAACAGTTTAAAGCAAGTCTTATGCCAATGGGATTAAAACAGTTTAAAGCAAGTTTTATGCCAATGGGATTTAAACAGCTTAAAACAAGTCTTATATTAGAAACTAAATTGTATAAGACAGGAAAATACTCATGAAAAAACAACTTGGTCGAACAGTAAGAGAATACCGATGGAAAGCAGCTTCCTAAATTGAGTGGTGGCCTCAAGCTGCATATTACTATCATCTGACCAAACGCCATTCACCATGGCCGGAAGACTTTCTAACTGCATTAAAGAAAATACGGTGGATATAGAATACCCGTAATGACGGATACAAAAGTTAACTCTTAAATCAGGAGAGCTCTTCCTAGGAATAACTAAACCGATCACGCAGATCGGTAAACACAAACATGCGAAATTGGTAAACCCTAACTTCGGATCGAATAAGAAATAGAATCGGATCTGGCTACCTTCTTCTCAACAGCTGAGGCATGGATCGAAGTCGGGAATTGCTGAGCCTGCATGCCTTCCCTCCTTTTCTTCTGGAGGCTTTCCTCCCTTCTATTCTTCCGGATCTCAACCATGTTGTCCTCTCTCCTTCTACGGCCTTCCTCCGCATCGACGGCAACCTTGTATCGGTTCCGGCGAACCTCCGTCCTGGCGTTAGGCCTGAGCGACATGGCTACGAGGATCAAAGAAACCTACCAGTAGAAAAATTTGGCCAAACGGGCACAGTTAGATCACTATGAACCAATTTCACAAGTAACAAAACAGAAACCCTAGACCGAAATTAAAAACAAAAACGAAAGAAACCACCCCATAGATTTAAGAAAGCGGAACTCACTGTTCAGACGGAACAGAAGGCGAGAGAAGCCAAAAAGACTTCCCGCACAAGGAAGTAAGAGCGGCAGACGATTAAGAAGCGAGTGAGGGGAAATTGAAAGAGAAGGGAGGCGGAAACAGAAGAGGGTTTTTCGTTTTCGTTTTTTTCTTTTTCGTGTTTGGGAAGGGTTTGCGAGGAGACATCTTATAGAGGGGGCGATTAATTTAACCGGGCGACCCAAGACAGGTGGACACGGTTTTTTCAATAATCACGAAACCGCCACTGCCTTTTCTCACGGAAGGTGACGAAGATAAGATCATAAGAGGGAGGGGGCCGCATGATGAGATCGTCTGGGTCTTTCCGTAATTTGACGAGATCCCGTTTTTTACCGAGGAAAAAAGAAAAGTGCGTCACTGTACGATGATCGGAAAGCGATCTGGACCGTAGACCGTTGAGACGGTGAGATCTCCGAGCAAGAACTGGCCAGCCTTCTTTTTACGTTCAAACGGCCGTTTGAATTTTTTTTTTTTTTTTTTTTTTTTACGGCGTTTGAGAGGAGTGAGTTAAAAGGTAATTAGAGCTGGATTACGGGCGCCTAATTCATTGAGGAGGCATCATGCTGGCGACGGGTACAACTCTCCCGGAAATAGAAGTATAGAACGCGCTTCATGAACTCGGGAGAGTAACTAATAATAATAATGATCTGCTCTTCGGGAGAGTAACGACGGGCGCCAAACCTTCCGGTTATAACAACTGACTCGGCCTCCACCTAACCAGACCCTGTGCGACCCAACCGATAAAAAACCCAAAACGGTTTTTTATACAATAATACTTTGTTTCTGTTGTTCAAACTTCAAATCCACCCACATCTCTATCCAGTATCCACCCACTCTTCTCCGCTTCTTCTTCTTCCCATCATGTGAAACTTTAAAGGGTCTTTTTACTCCATTGGCAAAAAGAAGCAGCTCCTCAAACTCAGGGCTTGTTACAAGGAAATGGGGAAAAAAAACCCACCATTCCTGCTTGTTTTGTTATTCAGAAATAGTAACCATAAATAAAGATTGTTCAATTAGGGTTACCCGGGATAAATAAATAAATAAATAAATAAATAAATAATAATTATAATTAGGGTTACCCCAAAACCTTAATAGTCCATATGCCCCATATATGTAACTTGGACGGGGCTAAAAACTGAGCCCATGCCCAACTCCACAAGTCCTTGATCCCATTATCTCCTCTCAATCCCACGGCCTTATTATCTTCTCTCAATACTCGACCCCATCATCCCCTCCGAATCCGCAACCCCGTCATCTCCTCTCAGTTCTTGATTTCCACCATGTCCGCACTCAGGGGTGTGTCACCGGATCCGGAGAGCTTCGGATAGTAAAATTCCGATTTCAGGTAAGAGAAATTAAAACTTCGGGTCATTCAAGATCCAAAATCCAAGTATGATCTAGATTCAGATATCCAAAATTCGAATTTTCGTTCGGATAATATCCAGATTCGGCCACCATAAAAATAGTAATAAGCCCCCCTTTCTTTTCCCCTCCCTCTATTCACTCTTTTTCTCCATGCACGTTCCTCTCTTTTCTTTCTCCCTCTCTCTCTCTCTCTCTTTTGTCACCGCATTCCTCTCCTTTCTTGGCCCTCTTCTCTTCCACTCTCAAATGATCCCCGTTAGGCAACTAAAAACAAGTAGTTTATTATAAAGAAGAAAGTGTTAAAAGGCTTCCAATGCTTATAAATATAAGTCCTTATTTGGCAAGGAAGATGACTTTAGCCATAGATTTTCGCATGAAAAACTAGTATTCACTTATTTCTCTCACTCTCTATCTGCCTGCGCACTGATGCAGGAAGCACGAAATAGCAGAACATAAATGACAGGAATAGAGATGCAATGATGCAGACAGAGAAATGGAAATAAAAGAAGATGAACTGAGAGGCAAGGGCAAAAATTACTCCAATAACAGTAGTGGAGGCAGTGGAGTCCCACGACGATGACAATAGAAGCAACCGCAACGACAAAGATGCGAGTGACTCTGGCGGGATACAGCGATTATCTGATTGCAACTGCTTAATTTGGAGGTCAAGTTCCAGTTCTGGGGGGTTTTCTTCTTTCGGGGGAGGCAAAAGTGAGAGAGAGGAGGGGAGAACAACTGAACGAGAAGGGAGAATCAAAGGAGACGAATATTGAATGAATTTTTCCATTCTGAACAATAGTCGGATAATGAGTTTTGTAATTTTTAGTAATTTTTTGTCTTCTTTAGAAATTTAATATTTTTTATTATAGAAAAATTATTTTAGTTGGAACACGCAGTGGGCCATAGTGTCAGCTGCCCAACGAAAGAGAAGAATAACTGGGCCCAGGGATCACCATCAGGGGTCCTACCGTGGGCTTCAAGATTCCTAAGAAATGAGAGTGATGTTACAAGGTGGTGTACGACATTTCATTGAAACGTCGAAAAAAGTTGGCTGGCAAGCGACCAACGCCACCGACTCTTCTTCGGCTAGTCGAGCCTCGCCGTCCAGGCCAGACGAGGCGCGGTTTTCCATGTAATTCTCGTGGACAGAGAGGGGCGTTTTGGTGCCCGACAAAATATCTAAGTCGCCCCTCCCTCACTCCGGAAAGCCTCTGGAAGCTTCACTTGGGGCTGCGAGTTCGGGGGGAGAAGATATTTTTTGGTGGCAGGGATTGACGTTAAAGCGAAGCGCTTTAATCACAAAAAACCTCTTATAAGAATTAAAAATTAGGACTCCCCGTTCTTCCTTCCCTCGCCATTGATTCTTCATGTTGTGACCGACGGGGGCTGCTCTGTTTCTCCGATTCCGCCTTCTCCCGGAGATGGATCTCGGCGCCACATGTTATTATTCCGTTCTGGGGATTCAGAGGGAGGCCTCCGTCGCCGAAATCCGCAGCGCTTTTCGGAAACTCGCTCTCGTATGTTTTTTTCTTTTTGTTTTTGTTTTTCCCCTGTTTTTTTTTTTTTTGGTCTTCCTCTTCTGAAGCTACAAAATTTTCCCGTTCCCGAGTTCAGAAATGGCACCCGGACAAGTGGACGAAGAACCCGACGGTGGCAGCGGAAGCGAAACGGCGGTTCCAGCAAATTCAGGAGGCTTACTCTGGTGAGAAGAGGACTTGAGTCGATTACAAAGAATTCTTCTTTCTGTTTTTTTTTTCTTTTTTTTCGTGTTTGTTTGAAGGATCGTGAAGGTCGCTGTTAAAAGAATGGCCTTGTGATGTGCGATTTGCAGTTCTGTCAGACGAAGGAAAGCGGGCAATGTACGACGCGGGATTTTACGATCCCCTCGAGGAAGAGGACGAAGTGGGTATTCTTTGCTTTCGTTTCCCTTCTCCTGTTTCGGAGTTTTACGTCTTTCTCTTTGTCTTATTAGCTTCCGGGTTTTTTCCCTTGACGGACAGGGGTTCTCTGATTTTATGCAAGAGATGCTCTCGATGATGGATTCTGTCAGTGCCGAGGTAGGCTTATTTGCTTCAATTCAACCCACTTCTGTTCGTCCCCCCCATAACTTTCTTCTCGTTTCCGCAGAAAACAACCTTTGTATTCTACGCCCCACGAATCAATCTCTTTCTCGCTGTTCCATTTTCGAAGTTTCATACGCAAAGAGCTTGAGAAAAGCTAATCTTTCTTATCAAAATTCATCTTTTGTTAATTTGATCGACAAAGATGTCAATTTTGCAATTCGTCGCCGCGTTTGTCCACTGCGGTCCGCATCTAATATTCTCCTCCCAAAACTATCAGAACGCCATAATGCTACGCTATCGGCACCGTCTGTTTCATTGTCTGCATATTGACCACCAGATCATCGCCACGTGTTCTCTCGAATCTTTCGACTTTTCTCTGTTGTGAATTTGGAGGATTCCAATGGCTTTCTTTTGACGAGGCCGAGGTCGAAGATTTTTTCGTTTTCTACTATTCTTCTTTTGTTTTGTTCTCCAGAAAAATGTTTTTCTTTTCCTTTTTTTTTTTAACTTTCTCTCTCATTCTCTCTTTTGTTTATTTACATGTTTTTTCTCTCCTCTAAAGAGTGGGTTCATTTCCTTGTGTCTCTGACGAGGAGTGGGGTTTCAGAAATTAGAATGGGAACAAAAGAGGGGTCACAGACTTACAGTGTTAACTGATACGTGATTATTTGATGCTTAGAATGAAAGTTTCGAGGACCTTCAGAAGATGTTTGTGGAAATGGTCGGGGACAATGGCTTGGAGTTCAGCGACTCGTCGAGCACGTCAAGGCAGGCTTACGGACCAGCAGCTTCGAGGGCCAAAGCCACGAAGAGGAACACCCCTCGGTTCGACATTCCCGTCGCCGATTGGAGGGTCTCCTAACTCGTTCCCCCATTTCGATTGACCTCTACATTTCCTCCTGTGTACACAATTCTTCTTTTGTTTTCCATTCTCTCTCTGTTCGCTCGTTTATTCCATTTTCATTGTTTCGGAGGGGAATGAAATGAATCAATTCTGAATGAGAGGGGGCGTGTGCAGTAAATTAGACGGATCGGAGAGAGAAAATTACCGAAAAAAAGTGTACATCGGAGATGTAATCTAATGTTAATTCGCTGGAAGATGATGATGATGATGATGATGATGATGAACTCTGGCCCGTTCTGTTCTTTTTCGTTTGTTTTTGGTTCGGGTTAACCGAGTTTTGATTCGGGTTAACCGAGTTTTGATTCGGGTTAACCGAGTTTTGATTCGTGCTTATGGCCTAATGCATATCTCCTCTGTTGTTTGAGAGGATTTGGCTCTTCTAGCTGAACAGGGCAGTTGTGGACTCGGTGGATTTTCCCAAGTCGTGTATGAATGCCTGGCATTTGACAACCATAGGCCTGTTAGAAATCGATCTACACACATGATTTCTGTGTAAGACGAGGTTAAAATCAAACATATAATCGTAAGATGTAAACAGGGTAAAAATCTCCCCCGGAATTCCTTTCGCTTTTAATTAATCGCTGCCGATGCACGAGACATGGAATATCTCTGCATCTTTCCGAGGTGGGGAAGACAAATTTAAAGTGAGACACTGTATCGGTGGAAATGGGGACGATGGCTTTTGAGGTGTGGTGGGAAGGGTGGAAAGTGAATCTGGAAACTCGCAAGTGATCAGGAGCATTGTTCTGTTTTCCATTTTAGGGCGTGAGAAAGGGATGCGTGTACGCTATCGGAAAAAAGAGATACCGTCCGCTCTGTTTTTTGTTTAATTCCCTTTCGTCCTAGTGTTGACGGGAAAAGGCCTACCGACGTTTCCCGATGTCCCCTGTTGCGCAGTGCCGCGCGCCGTCGGAAGCTTACAACTAGAGGAATAAAACAAGCCTTCGTCTTCAATCTTCACGCGTGAGATGTTTCTGATATTTTATGGAGGAGGGTTATCGATACCGAAATCCTGACTATCTGAGTGTTCTTGTCCGTGACGGCATATGTGTTTGGTAAAGCCAGAGGCGACGCCATGGATTTCCAGAGACTTCACTTAATTACAAACCGCAAGTTGCGGGTGGCAGCTTTGACACCGGAGACGGGAAAATTGAGAACTAGTCGAATAAAAATGGCGAAGTTGTACTCGATCGGGGCTGTTTTATATTCGCTTTCTTTATTTTTGGCAAGTTGTGCCAAGTGCGCATCAGTTCGAGTTCCTGGAATCGGATATAGGGAAGATGGTGTAGACAGTAAAGTAGATTTTCTTGTTCAACATGTTGTTTTCTTGTGGGTTAATGAAGGTACTGTTCTAGGATATGATATCTGAGACATGGGAGGTGGTGGTACCGTATATAATTTGTTCCTTTGATTTTATGTGGGGTTGTGGTACAAAACTCCAAAGACCCATTATTTTTTATAGAGACTGAGAAAGAAAGAAAACTTCATTATTTCCTATAGAGACTTCGAATGATAATGTGTAATATTCCGGCCGGTTTGGCTCGGGTCCATGCCAGTGGGGTTTGGGTTTCCGAAAACCCAACTAGCTCAGACACAACTTATGTGTCCACTCTTAGTAAAGGCTCTATCCCCAAGCCGCTACCCTGCTCTAACGGGCTAGCTCGACTGGTTTTTATAAGATTTTGGATCAGGTTATGTATTAGAATATCCGAAAAAAATTCTAGATTCATTAACAGACCATGCTGCAACAGATAGACCTTGTAGCTAGTTTCATCTCTTGCTCAATTAATTCGCTTGCGGGGGAGACAAGATACAACCCTCTTATTGTGTTTTTTTCAAGACGGGTTTGATGAGTACATGGATTTATTTGCTTATGGGAGAAAAAAAAAGGTCGAAGACTGGCCCAAAACGTCACTAAGTACCCATGAGTCACTCCATAACAGAGTGATCAGTAACAAAACAATCGGAATCCTGAAAGCATAACGAACACTGGAAAGAAATTTTGAGAGAGGGAGATGATCATCAGAAGACTCGTGAGCGAACCAAAGTAGCACTCACGCCTGAGATTACACGTTCAATGTCCACTACTTCATGAGTTTATTTCTGGTATGTTAAAAGGATTATTAATCAGCATGCATTTTGAGATTGAGAGTTTTTATTCCAGGCAAACGAAAGCAAAGATGACTCGAGTGATCTGTTCCATGGCAGAACAGATTAATTAACGTACAAGCTCATCACGTAACAAAACATAGAGATCATGCGATAAATTAATTATCGTGCATGATATGATATCAGTACTTGGCCGGAAAGGACCACTGCAATTCGACCCCATAGTTCCACGTCTCCGGCGAGTCGGGAGAGCGAAGGTCGACGATGGAAGTGTAGGCAGTGCAACCCCCGAGCCTGACCCTGATGCGGTGCGCCGTAATGGACGCGTCCTTGAGAAACGAACAGCAGAGCGTGTTCCTGCATGCACTCCCCTCCGCCACCACCCTCTCGAAATGCCTGCACGGACTCGCCGACGAACAGTTCAACGGCGAGAGGAGGATGCTGTCGGAGCAGTTGAACAGGAAGACGGTGTTCCTGTTTGTTATGTTGAACGGCAAACTCTCGTCCAGCTTCAACCCTCCTTTGCTCAGGTCCGACGAGTAGCACGCGTCGGTCCGGATCTCCGGTGCCGCGATCACCATTCTGCTCGCCGCCGCGTCAATGGCGAGGATCCTGTAATAAGTCCCAGATTGTGATTCGAACTGGAGCTCCGAATCGTCCTTGCAGTGGATTCTGTACTGGGTTTCGCCACATCCATCTCGGGTGCTCAGTGGGTATGGAACCTCCATGCCCCCACAACTGGGGCACACTACTACTACGTCTGATCTCCTCCCCCTTGATGCTAATATTAGTGTCGAGCTGCAAGCCATGATCAGGAGCAGCGCCACAAACGCCCGGAGCTCTGTCTTCATTGTCACTTGTTGTTACAGAGTGACAATATTCGAGGAGCAAATGAGCATGGGGGAGAGGAAGGAGAAGGAAACTAATTATAGAAAAATTTACATCATGGGCTAGGATGGACGGGTGTGAGCTTGGGCTGTAATCCATGCACCCAAAATTTTAAAAAACACCAAAAGAAAGGTGCACAGAGGAGTCTTTTTTGTCGGCCGCAGATCGCAACACCTGTCCTAGGGCTGGTGCTTATTAGTAATTAAACTATGTTGGGTCACTAATGCCCACTTACCTAGTTTAGAATTTATAGCACTTCCCAGCTTTAATTCCGTAAAAGGAATCTCATTGTGGTACACTACAGCGTGCGCCTCTGAGCTGATTAAAATATGTCGACGATGGGGTTCATCTCTGGTTTCCGGGAGAACCACAGATTTTTGAGAGAGTTGCAGAGTTTTAATTTGGCATTATATTTCCAGTAGTACTCTTCCCCGATCGACGAGGCGTTTCTTCCGGGTTCGTAGAGAAAATGTATATTAGTTAAGATGGCACGACATGCGGCTCTCATATTGGAGGCTGGAGCAGCTATAAATTAACGCAAGTTTTCTACACGAGAGACGGACACACAGAGATTAATAAAACCATAATAATAATTAATTTATTAGCCACTTTTTGTTTTTAATTAGTCATTTTTTATAATGAAGGCCGGGAAAGGAAAGCCAGCTGTTACAGATCATATAGATAGAGGTTCAATAATTGGATATCAAAATTAGTACCCAGCAGGTCATGAAGAGCTAAAGACGTTTCTGGTGTTCATGATCGATCTGTTCTTCCCTCATTTGTAGAACCTTAATAATTTAGTACTAGATAGTACATACTATCTCTAATTAATAATATCATTGAGATTATGAATCCATGACTTTTAAATCTGTTGCAGATATATATATATATATCTGCTGTTGCGAGGTTTTTAGAAATAAGCATATACTGATCTTCATTCATTAAATAATTTGAACGAACAATTAAAACCGAGCAATGTTATTCATCTGTGTTGACCCAACATTAATCATCATGAAGAGAGTCGCAATCCGCTCCACCCTGAGATTAATTCGCCGACGACGAAGGAATATTAAACTAGCTAGACATTATAAGCATCCGGGTTTTGCAGGAGATAGGCTTCGACCGCCTTGTACATTCCCATCAACCCTTGCTTCCCGATTTCAATGTCCTCCGCCGTGAAACTGGAATCGTCGTAGGCATTATACTCTCCGGTCATCTTGCAGACGCTCCCAACTCCATCGCCGGTGGGTTCAAATCGAACTCCGTAATTTGCTGCCTCGTACTTTTTCCCAAGAAAACCACCCTCAAGCATCGTGTACCTGTAAACGAATTTCTCTTCGTCTTGCTCCTCTACTCGGTCTGTAACGTAGCTGAATGGAATCACTGCAAAGGGGTTAATACAACCACCCTTAAGTCATTATATAGTTTGAAGATCGAATTCCGAAGATACCCAATTAATGAAAACAAAGAAAAACGCAAGAGTACTTGATCCTCTATGAGGTGTCATTAGACGTTTAAGCATATATACAAACATAGAAATTAGAAAAAGAGGGAAATAATAAGTGTGAAAACCATTGGTGAAGTCGGTTCGCTTAACACTGCCGACACCTCCGTTTCCTTGTAAGATGGTTGTCCCTGTTACAACACCGGGGATGAGCTTGGGCACCAGGATGTGGGCGTCGACAATCCCAGCCTTGAACATCCGCCTTGCAGACACCGGGGAAACGAACTCCTGGCTGAAACCTTTGACCACCATATCGCTAGCTAGCTGTTGTTTCCTGCTGTTATTAAGACTTGTAGGGAGAAAAATAGATGATGATCTTAAAGTGGGAGAGATCTGTATAGATGGTATATAGAATAGACGTGAATTAAAGGTCGACTGATCATTAGAAACTTATAGTTGAGATGCCGGCCGACGTCAAATATGAACAGGCCCTACGAGTCATCCTACAATATAAAACTGCTTGCAAGAGAACAAATTTCCGTAGAAATTCAAACCGAGCTGCTGTAGTAGACTTGACCCACTTGAAATTTGATCTTCAAATTTCTGGTAAGGGCCTGACCAAGTCTCATGTGCAAAAGTATTAGGTAGTAGCAGCTGCAAGACCAGATAATAGTGCGTCCTAACTAGATTTAAGAGTATATGCGAAGGACTTGTTTATTATTTAGGTAAAGACTTTCTAACAATGGAAGATAGATAGTTGAGAAAGAAGATAAAATAAAAAGGTTTCATTTGATCTGGTCAACACTGTTTCTTCTACGGAGTAAGAAGGAAGCAATGGGTACTTTTCTTTTCTTCCGTTTGAAAAACGATTTGACAAGGACATAAATTTCAACTTGTTATGCAATAGAAGATTAATTTGAGTGGCAGTCTAGCACCGATGCCTCTGTTTTAATCAAACTCTTTTGGATTTGCTTGACTGGTATACCTCCATGTACATGTGAGAAAATAATTTTTCTTCTACCTCTAAAAGCCTGCTGAGACTCGTCAAATGGCAATTGGACAATCCGATAATTAATGAGGTGCTGGCCAGTCACTCTGTCTCTGGCTAACCTATTAAGCTAAAACATTGGCTTCTAGCTCGTGAGACGTGGGTCCATCTAATTTGGCCGAGTGGCTCATAAACAGTTCTACATTGATTAATCAAATGATAGTATATATCTTAAACCGAGGTAGGATCTAGAATGAATGCGTTCTTGAATCCAATTTCATTTGGGTCAACTGGACCGAACCATAAAAGAGTGACTAAGTCATAAAAAATTTCAATAATTTCCTAGAAAAATAACCAATTTTTTTTAAATGTCTTCAATTGATTCGTTTTTGAGCTCAAAATGCATAATCAGTAGTATAATATAGTCCATTGCGTGTACTTTTAAAACAAAAAAGGCATAAATTAGTAAACAAATTAGGCAAGTTTCTCGAACACATGCAGTAGTACTGTTGTTATTCATTATTAAAACTTAAATTTCAGAGATCCAGTAGTACTACAACGGATGAATTATTCCCTAGCTTGCTTTCATGACGACGACTACAAGAGAGATTAACTACTCTCATATATGATCAACAAATGATATAGCTAGTTAATTTAGGAGAGTAGTTAATTAATATTAAGCATAGACGTCAGGGTTTGCCAAGAGATATCCTTCCACGGTCTTGATCATTCCGAATGCTCCTTGTTTCCCAATCTCGACTTCCTCGTCGGTGACCTCCTGCCCCTCCATAGGCGTGTACTCTGCACTCATCTTGTAGCCGCATCCTCCATCAACCTTAGTCGAGGGCTCAAACTTGACATGATAAACAGAGGAGAGCAGCTTCGTCCCAACGTTTGCACCTTCGATCACGGAGTAGGAGTAGTGCAGCTTCTCCTTGTCCAAGTGATCCACGCGCTCACTCACCTGCTTGAACGGGATCACTGTCGCAATATTTTTCGCATGCATGCACGCACCAGTAAATTAATTAACAGGGTCGATATATATTATATATAAATGTGCTACAGATATTAATCGATGAGCTATATATATATATATATATATCATGAGATCATTTGAATATTATTACCTTCGGTGAATTTGAACTGCTTGACACTTCCGACGTCTCCGTGGCCTTGGATCATTTCTCCACTCACGACGACCCGAGACATGATCTTGGGGATTAGATTGTGGGCATCGATAACAGAGGCCTGGAACAATCTCCCGGGTGCAACCGGAGATTCCAGTTCTATGGTGAACCCTTTTGCAGCCATGCCGGACGATGACTCTGAATGATCAGAAGATGACGAATCGGACGACTAGTTTTTTTCGAGCCTCTCGATCGAGTGAGAGATGGAGCACCAGCACTACTAAAGGAGAGCAATATGGCAAAGCATTTATAGAGATTCTTGATATCTTTTCCTTGTTTGGGATAATTTATTTATATAAAGTCAACGCAATCGTGGGACATCGTGGTAATGGTAATAAGGTACGCCTCTCTAGCTCGTCGAAGGTCATGCAGCAGCGCTGTATTCTAGGCCGGATCGTGCTCAACTTGCTTAATCATTTAATCGTATTCAATGAGAAGACGATCAATTCCCTCACTCATTAGTGCATGGGTCGTCGTACTCAACCAATAATATTTTATTTTATTTTCACCGAAACTATTGAATCAAATGGTACATTATGATTTTTATGGAACGAAATTGACATTAATTACAAGATTTACTGAATGGAGATCGATTCTGGGGATACTCACCACACTAGACATTAAACATATTAATAAATGGATTTCATTCATATACTTGGATTCAACAAATTTTCATGATTAATCCTAGCTAGCTCCATCATAATATTATACTATATGAAGAAGAAATGTGTGACAAACAAACTAGAGAAATTAATAACTTGTATTGCTGATTTAATTAATGGTAAATTTTGTGGAAATCCTACAGTTGTACTCCATGTGGCATAAATTGTGGACCTCCTCAGTCTTGTAAGAATATTAGTACTGTATCGTGGTTAATACATTAAAGTCTTAAAAATTAAAGAGAAGGTCGGCCAGTACTTTAGTTGGAGACATTTTTAATATATACTTCTTGCATGTATTATATATTTTTCTCTGGCCTTTTGTTTAGAGGCCTGATGCTTGAGGAACACTTAATAATACTCTTGAAATAAATACTTTTCCGATATACACACCAATTGGGAACACTGATAAATTGAGAATAGAGATTCAATCTTCAAACAATTCCAGGGACGTCTTTATTATTGTATCACGCATGACTACAGTGGCTTAAAGCAAGCAAACCAGAACATGAGTACTTCACACATTAATACTAATTACAATCTGGATCTAGTCCCTGTAATATTCAACCTTTCCTTCCTTCCACGCATATAGCTATAGCTCAAACGTAGGCCTCAGGGTTGGCTAACAGATAGGCTTCCACAGCCTTCATCATTTCTGTAACTCCTTCCTTCACCTTCGCGACCTCCTCCTCCACTCCCGTGGCTCCTTCAATGGCGTCGTAGTCCACTTTCAGCTTGCTGATGCTTCCTCCATTTGGGATGCCCTAAATGGACAATTCGAAATTTAAGGAGTTCACCTTCACACCCAGCAGTCCCCCTTCAATCACACTGTATTTGAACAAGTACTTCTCGTCGTCCATCACCTCCACCCGATCCTTCACGTAGACCCCTGTAACCATGGACATATTACGTAATTGCATGTAATTTAACGAAGTACCCATTACTGAGAAAATTAATACCTTCTTCAAACGTCAATTTCTTGATCGTTCCAGCACCACCATCACCTTCCAGGATTTCGAGGCTTGTTATGACCAGGGGCAGGAGTTTCGGCATCAAAACGTGGGCGTCACGAATGCCGGCCTTCCATATCCTTGAGGTTGCGATCGGAGAAGCAAACTCCCCTGTTATACTTCCTGCAACCATGGTTCCTCTGTATTCGATAATTAAAAGAAAACGTTAAATATGGGAAACTTGGAAAACGGGAGTACTACTGATCGATATTGAGCTGGGGAGTTATCTGGGAAGAAAGATCAGTTGTCCAATGTCGTTTTATAGGTCCTCCATGAAATAGTACCATTGATGATCCTTGATGAAACTAGTTTCGCATGATCTAATTAATTAACCTATCCTAGTCTTCCCTTACCTAATCTGTCTCTACTTCAAACCAGTGAACTCTGGATGAACTTTGTTTATCGATTACACTGATGAGGAGGTTTGGTGGATCACGACAAAGGGAAGAGATGGATATTTGGAGTTAATTTATTCAACTTTATCAGTACTACAATTGCCAGCTGCTGAAGTTTTGTTAACTACTTGGAACTCAGATTCCATTTCATCAGTTACTGTCCAAATTAATACCTCATAAGGATTATTAAGTCGCATTAATATTTGTGTATGGCCAATCAGGTAATCAACCAATGCAGGACACTTGTTATTGTTTCACTGATCAGCCGACCAGATTATACTAGAGTGACATTTGTTATAGCCAAGTCTTTCATTGTTTGGAATAAACAATGGAACTTAGTTATTGTGGCTTCATCGAATTGTATCCATTTTTACCATTTATTCTCCAACAAATCAAGCACCACTCATAAGAAAGAGGACCACCTTGAAGGAACCCTGTATTCAATGTAAACTTGCCTTCAATGTGGAAAAGATCGGTGTGGAAGCAATTGTGATCAGTAACTCCAAGGCGTGGATGAGACCATTGCCTAGTGCATCAATTCATGATTTGTAGCTCCAGCTGCTGCCTTCAAGTATATGGCAAATACAGATTTTGGCAAGGGGATGCCATCTTGGAAAGTGTTTCACGAGATTTGGAGCACTAGTGTGTAGCAAACTCTGCTACAGACCATCAGTATACTCGTTCACTGAAACAAAATTGAAGAAATACCTAATTGGCTGCCTCGTCTATCAAGTCCAGGGAATACCTGTTTTTTGGCTTCCAGAAAGTAAGAGCTTGCAACATGCAAGCATTATCTTAATCTCCTTTTCACCTGATCCACTGTGGAACAATTTGCAAAAGAGAGTGACACCATTGTGTGATGGAGATGAAACTGAAAAAGAAAAAGTAATAGTGCAAGTTTTATCTATGGCTCAAAGATATGGGTACAAGGGTTTTCATATTGGTATCCTATTGTCTGCTTTAGGCCTAGGCCCGCACAAATTTCCTCTTGGGTTCTATCCAAAATATCTCATACCAATGAAAATTTTGTCATCCTATATAAACCCATGATCTTCTTTACTTTTAGCCAATATTGGAGCAAAGTAATAAAAGATTTTTCTGAAATGAGATCTGCAATTTGAAACTACTGTTCCCATGTTGTCATATGTAGATCCTCATGGTCATAATTGTTCTTTGTAACAAAAAGATTGAACTGCTCTAAATACTATTTAGGTTAGCTTCACTAATGGAACAATATTTTACTAGTTCTGGATATGATTATTGACACCACTCATTAGAGTTTGTTTAATATTCGGCTGACAAATTTAATCTTTTAAATGAGATGCCTTTCTGATGTCGGTAGTAAATTCTAAATACAAATAATTGCATGTTTGGATGTCATTGCTTTAATTTGTAGGGAGAGAGCATACCATCATACCGTCTTATTCCATTTGATTAGAGCAACTCTAAAGTGACAACCAAAACGGTGCAAAAAATGATAGGAAAACGCTTAATCTAACTTGAAAAATTATTATGAGATCCTTCCAATATAGGACTTTCATTGTGCAGATGTAGTAAGGTTCTATTTATGAGCTGGTTTAAAAGAAAAAAGCAACATATATATTTGTCTACTTTTTACATTCATGTCTGACTTATAACAGTGCTACCAATAACTTTTTATCCTACGGAATCAATAATTCCTCTTTTTGCATTATATTTTATCAGTTTCTTTATTGAGCTTGAAATGATTGAGATTTTGTTGGATTTATTCGAGTAGATAGAACAGAATTCCTGTTTTTGGATTGTATTAATTATCAGCTCCTTTGTTTACATCGAAAATTTCTACTTGTCTGCCCTTCTTCATAGAGATAAAAGATCAAGATTCACACGAGGTATATACATTTCCGATCACATTGTAACACAATAAAAAGATAATTTCTTCCCTTCCAAGTCAACATACTTCCTCTCCCTCGCGGCCTTGGACTCTCTTCTCAGTCTCTGCCTGGCTTGACGCTTTGGGCTTCTGCTCCTGCTCTCTTTCACTTCAAAGGTATGCTCTACTGAGTCGCCGATTCTCTCTTTCTCTCAGCGCCTCTTTCTCAAAACCCTGAGGCGTTAGCCCTCTCTCGTCCTTGACACCTTTTATATTTCTGATCGAACTCCAGGAGGAGAGGCTTCTCTCCCTTGTTGTTGGGTGAGAGTGAATGCTACTTTTTCATCCTTCCTTAGCGTACGAATCCTCTGCCCATTGATTGAACCCCGACCAATTCTTTTACAGTGGCTTAAAAACGTGTCTTTTTAGACGCTACTTTGGTCTAATTCGTGACATTTAGTGAGCTACGACTGTACCTCGTAAGAGTGAATTAACGGCGTTGATAAGAGAAATGGATTTGGGTCTTCGGGGGGTTCATGTGATGTTTTGCTTCCGAGACTAAAAATCCACACTGGTATGTAGTTGAGATCTCGATTCAGCAACTTAGGTAAAACAATTCCGGAGCTTTTCGTTCACTTCGAAAATTTACGGTTGTTTTTTCTGTGAACCACAAAAGTTCACTGTTTGAATGATTCAGCTGTCGCCTTCTCAGGTTTTAGTCTTTAGTTTTTCTATCTTTAACTGCTATATGAAACTCCCGTTTGATGTAAGTATTTCTTATTCTGGTTCAACTGCAATGAGGAGTCTATCGCGGTCTTATTCCATTATTCACCTAATTATTTGATTCAGTTTTGTATTTTCTTAATGATGTAACGGTGGTGCTTTTCCAGTCTTTGCTTCTCTTTTCTCATGTCACAGTGAAATGTCCCAAGAACTTTTTTTTTTTTTTTGAAAGTAAAAACCTTTTTTTGTTTGAGAAGCCATAGTTCTTTAAAGCAGATGGTGAATCTGTTTTACAGGTTAATCAATTGTTCTAGTCAGATTATGAAACTTATTGTAAATGTTTTATGGTTTTTAAGAAAGATATGGAATTTTATCATAATACTCTACTTGTATAGTCATTTTTAGCTTTAGTTTTGATAGGTCCAAGCAATTTTAAAACACAATAGTTAGTTACCCAACTTCCTCAAAAAAAAAAAAAAAAAAAAAAAAAAAAAAAAACAAAAAACTAAAAAACATGTTTACCTGTTGACACCGGGGTAAACAATCTAAACTGGAATACCTCATTTCTGGTCGGGAAAAATGGGTTACGGAAAATATCTAGGTTAAACAAAACGAGTAATGGAATACCCTTTACCGATTTTTTTTGTTACCCGTTTACAGTGCTAACTTACTGCACAGATATAAATCTAAGGTATTCATTTCTGTAGATAGTTTTGATTGTTTTCCTTCTAAATTTCATGGACTTGCTACAACCACTAGAGGGAAGAAACATAGATAGCTAAGAAATTACAAAGTACTCATTGTGGGAGTGTTTCTGCTGATAACTGGTGATTGAAGCTCCTTAGCTCATCAATCTCCAGTTTAGCTGCATTTTACTTTTTGATGTGAAAATGCGTAAGAGTAATGAGGCACTTTGATGTAGGACGGGAGAAAGGGAGAGAATAGAAGTAGAAGAAACAGAAATAATAGAGAGGAGGTAGGAAGGGGAGAAAAGAGGAAGAACACGAGGAAGACAGAAATAATTTTAATTCATCGATCAAAACATGCCTACATTCATAAGACTTAGCCTATTTATAGGTTATTACAAAACCTAATAAAGAGTTTGTAATATAAAAAAAAGACTGAATAAAATACTAAACTAAAGAGGAATCCCAATTCAATCATAACTCAAATAAAGCACTCTAATTCTACCCTAATTCAATTAAAACTTATGCATCCTGCATCACACTTATTTCAACATCCTGCTGAACAACAATTTTCTTTGTCTCAGATATTTTCTCTATATTTGCTGTCACCTGCCAACAATGGATTTAGCTTCAATGGATCGGCGTACTCTCACCCTGCTTGGATCTGGTTCCTGTGTTATGCTCTCAATGCATTTTACATTCCAGCTGGTGTCCCAACATCTTTTCTATTGGAAAAATCCGAAGGAGCAAAAGGCAATTCTTATCATCATTCTAATGGCTCCATTATATGCACTTAACTCCTTCTTTGGTTTGGTAGATATTCAGGGAAGCAAAACCTTTTTTACGTTCTTGGACTCGGTGAAGGAGTGCTATGAAGCGTTGGTCAGTTCATTTTGAAATGTTTAACAAGACGTTCTTTTCATAGATTGCACATGACTTTCACTTATGAATGTCCCTTTTTCCATTGGCAGGTGATTGCTAAGTTCCTGGCCTTGATGTACAGTTACTTGAACGTTTCTATCAGTAATAATATTGTCCCAGATGAAATCAAAGGAAGAGAAATTCACCATAGCTTTCCCATGACACTTTTCCAGGTCAGGCATTCTTTGATGTTTTTGATTGCGATGTTCAACTGCCACAAGTTACCACCGGATCTTCTTGCAGCTTGAAGCAATTTTTATGTGATTAAAGATTAAGAATAGATCATAATAGCATTAGTATATTGATATTTTTCACATACTGTCTCTTGTTTTTGTGTTTCTGATTTTCTGGCTGTCAATTATTTAGACAAACATGTTTATTGAGATTAAATAGAAAATCAATCTGTGTAAAGACTGCGTCCAAGGTTGGCTGGAAATGTTTCTTTAATCAAATTACCATTTTAATCCTTTGTTCTTTGGGCTATGCCCATCTCCTAGAAATTGATCGCACCCTTGGCTCATCAGAAAGACCTCAGAAGTGGCTCAGTTGGTTTCTCTGTGTTTGTTTCTTTATTATTGTCACCAGTAGTACGTGAAACTGCATGGTTTCGGTAGTGATGACTTAATTTATTGCTTCCTTTTATAGCTATATTTTTAAGGCCTAGATTATCCCAACATGGTTTCTTAATGCTCAGATGATTGTTCTCTCTTATGTCTGATGTGTTTGTTAGTTTTATTTTTATTCTTCACCAGGGAAATGGTTTTATGGTCAATTTGGTTTTGGATAGCACAAGAACTTTTTCATATGAGAACTAAGTCTATCAATTACTATTGATTATTTTATCCTGACGTGTATCTTATTATCCTTGCATCAAATCACAAATTTCGTTTGATACTTGACATGTTATAAGGAATTACTTATTTTGCACGACTGACTTGTTTCTGTAAGTGCAGCCTCGCACAGTGCGCCTGGATCGCCGTACACTGAAACAGCTCAAGTATTGGACATGGCAATTTGTTGTCATCAGACCAATCTGTTCTATTTTCATGATTGTGCTTCAACTTCTTGGGCTGTACACTACTTGGATCAGCTGGACAATCACCATCATATTGAATATCTCCGTCTCCCTGGCGCTCTATGCTCTTGTGGTCTTCTACCATGTTTTCGCGAAGGAGTTGGCACCACACAAACCTCTCTCAAAGTTTTTGTGCATCAAAGGAATTGTCTTCTTCTGTTTTTGGCAGGTAAGAGATACGCATCCTCTTATCATTTGCTGAGTTATCATCTTCTTGATGATTATCAGAAGATGATTTTTCATTACTAACAATGACCTATTACGTAACAGTTAGCATCCTTGGAAGGAACACTAACGGACCTGTGGGTTTCATTGCAGGGTGTCGTGCTTGAAATCCTAGCAGCAGTTGGGATAATCCGATCTCACCACTTTTGGTTAGATGTCGAGCACATCCAGGAAGCCCTCCAAAATGTCCTTGTCTGCGTAGAGATGGTCGTCTTCTCCGTGATTCAGCAGTATGCGTACCATGTTGCCCCCTATAGTGGGGATATTGCGGGGAAGCTGAAAATGGATAAGAAGACCCAGTGATCTTACATAAAGCTAAGAACTACAGAGGAGATATATATGATGTAATCTTAGTCATGTATCATGATCCTATTAGTACTGTAGGTCTTCCCTGTAATTTTCCTCAAAACTCTGCGTCTTATACACTGCAGTTTTGAACAGTTATGTAGCTATTCAATCGTTTATGGCCTTGTATTTGTGCCTGCCGGCTATGCCAATTAGGCCTGTACTGAACATAACTATCTGAACTTAGACGGGATGATTATGCATCAAACACCCTGTAGGTTATCAGGTGTGAAAACGATCTAAAATTCTTATTTAAGAAGATGAATAATCGAGGGAACAGGGGTTTGTGTTGCGAATTAGCGGCTCCAATTTTCCATTCTGCGAATTGGCAGCAGCAGTACTCGCAATCTACTGCATTTACCAAGTGCATCCATCGTTCAACGTCTATTCCTGTTAAAAGATGTCTATTCCAGTTAGGTCCGAACCTTCAAATCAAAACTAGTCTTGCGGCTTTTCCGTTTTCCAGCGACACCCCTATCTCTTCTCGCGGACCCCGTTTCAGATTCTGGACTCGTCTTAGTCCTTTTCCCTCCCTGTTAAAATGCTCACTACGGTCATTTCTCCCGTCCCCATCCTTCCCTCTTCTCTGATTCCAAAACGTCTAATTGGAGCTCGTCGCAGCTTCGTTCCGGTATCTAAAGCTTGCCTCTTCTCGTCTTCACAATGGTGCCATATCAATCCAGTAAGGTTCAGAAAAACTCGGTCGAGGAGTCTGGTCGTGACCAGGGCAGGCCCGCCGAGCGCCACCACTCTCCTCCTTGCTTTCCTCTTACCTCTCTCTCTTCTGTTGGTGACGATTTTTGTCTCTATTCGGATTGCAGACAAGCTCGACCAGGATTTTCTTGAGGAGGTGAGTGAGTTGGGACCTCTCTGTGTTTGAGCAACACCTGTTTTACGAATTTCCCCAATGACTACTTAGCTTCGTAGATGAGGAAATTTTGCTGAATTGTTTCTTTGGAGTTTCGTGTTCTTCAATGATTCTGAGTGTGCGAGATGTTGTTTGAATTTATGGAGTCTTAACTTTGTTGTGCTTGTGGATGGAAATGGTCCATCACCGAACTTGGTCTGCTTGTTTACTTTGTTCTATCTATTTGCTATTTGGTTTCACCACGAATTGGGTCATTTTGTTTTGACCCAGAAGAAGCATTCTGCATCATCTGGTCTCATTGTGTGAGGGGAGGTGTTGCGGAGATCAGTCTGTGTTCAGGGCGCTCAAGCATTAAGCTGTAACTATGTTCGAGTTGCAACTCTTTGGCTTTTGCGCCAGAGAGTCTCCAAGAAGTTTGTGATTCTATATCATTATCAGTATTCTCTCTTACAAAAGATTAGTTAACAACATTTGTAATTACCTGTGATGATGAGATAGATACTAGGGTGGAAAAGCAGAATGTATGGACATACCTGTTTGTTATGAACTGGTGGTGTCTGTTTTAGCTTAATGCCACCAATTGCCAAAACAAATGAAGCTAAGTGTCTGAATACTCAAATAGTGGAAGCTCCTCTGTAAGATCAGTTTCATCACCATCTGTAAGTGCTGGTCTGTTCTATTGGAAAGATTTTAAGAAATGTATTAACAAGCAATTTGGAAATGGTGGTATCACTGATTTTTTACCTGATATGACTGCGCTGTTGGTTCAGATTTAAATCATTTTTTTTTGTTTGAGTCAGTCTATTGATGTTTGCCATGTCTTCCGGTGTACTTCACGCTCCTGTTTTATATATTCACAGAAAACACCAGTTGATGAACTTCCGATTCTGTTTTCTGCTGTTGATATTAATCTTAGAGTTCTGCTTTGCTGATCAGATTGCTACCAGTGAAGCATTCATGAATGCCGAAGAGAACGAAGAAGAGATACAAGTTCCTCCGGTGCAGGATCCTGCACGAGCTGTTCCTCGCACACGAAACCGCCCCAGGCGGGAAGCTTGAATTCGGAATCTCTGTTTTGTTATTTCGTATAAAGATGTCGAGACCGGACGTCCAATTTTTCAGGAATCAAAAACAATGTTGTGTACAAATATCAAGCATTACCAGCAAAAAACAGAAGTTGTATACTTTTTGTTCACGTCTATTCTTGTCTGATAATTGATTCACAGGCCACGAGTAATTTCATCTGAAGTCCTCAAACTACAGTCTAACAGATATATTTCACAACGTAAAATAACTAAATGTGTAACTGTTATCTATCAAATAATAAAAAGTTACATACTTGTCATCAATCAATAACAATAAACTTATTCTTTTAAAATAATACAAAGTTACAGGATAATTTTATTTATTGATATCAAAGATTCGAAAGTATAGTTCGGTTTTTATTTTAACACCGTTCGAAACTCTTACCGTTTTAGCCGTCGCCCCTCCCGCCCTCTTACACGTGTCGTTACCTTACCCTATCTTTCATCTTCGCAGGAAAAATTGCAACTCCTGGCTCTCTCATGGCGACTCACTGCCCTTCTCTCTTCTTTCCTTCTTCACCTCACTGCGCCCGAATAGCAGCTTTTGGAGCTCCTCACTTCAAATTCTTGAATCAAAGTAGAAGCAGTCACAATTCGGTGGCCGTGGGATTTGGGTCACGGAGATGTATGCTTTTTGCAGTGGAGTTTTTGCCTACAGAAAGAAAGAGAGGGCTTGTCCAAGCCGCTGCTGGCGGCGAGGTGGATGGATTGGACTGTTCTAGCAATGATCAGGTCCGACTGGTTGGTCCCTCTTCTTCATTGCTTGCATTTCTGTCGTGGAGCTGATTCTGGTCTTGACTTCGTCGGCGATAGTTGGTTATGCTTTTGGTTTGTATGTATGGAGCATCGAGTTTTGATTTATGGGTGGGAAGGGAGTAAGGACGGTGACACATTTTTGAATTTCACGAATTGAAGTATGGATTGGCGGAAACTTGTTAGTTCATGTGCTTAATCCTGTAGAGCAAAGCTTTTGTGAATTTTAAATTTAAAATTTTCTATAGTACGGCACCTCAATGTACCTTGAAACTTAACTGTGTCTGGGCTGGCAAATTGTGGGTACTCTTTTGGCGATTTTTGAGCTAACTACTCCTCTGGAAATAGCGTTATTGCTCGAGTTTAATATGCTGAACGATAGGTGTTTCTTGTTACTTGATCATATGGTTGTCAGTATTAAATTTCCTGACACTAGTTGAACCCCTTCTTCCTCAGTTCTCATATTTTACCTTGTAGAAAATCATTTAAGATGATTAGTAAGTGATTGAATCCACTGCCAAAGAAGAAAAATGTATAATTTTCTCGGAAAGCTTGTGAATCAAATGATGAATGTAACTAGATTCATAGTTTTGGATTAATTCCACTTTAGAGCTTGTGAAAACTTCTAAAAAACGTATGAGGTGTTTTCTCTTCTTGAAGTATTTGTGCCCGCCCATCCTCGGAGAGGAGCACATTGTGAGGAATATCTCGTTGATTTTTGCACATGTATGTCAAGACTTATTAATCCAAATAAGTTATTATGCAATCTTGTTTCTGTAAAGTTATTATGCAAGGTACTGCTAAATTTTAGTTGTTTACTTTCAATCTGCCCAAGTTAACAACTTTTATATTCTTTTCTTCTATTGAGGAAGGCAGACACTTTTTGGGCAACTATCACAGAAATTCGGACACTCAACAATTAGGAAAGGTAAAAATTTATAGCAAACATCTCCTTTTTACTAAAAAAATGGTACTGCTGATTGAATTATTCTGTTTTCATTCTGTACTCTTCCTCACTTCTTTTATTCGCGTATACATATTCACTTCTGCAAATTTGACGAATCTGGCTTTAAGAAGGCTGATGTATAGCTGATAAGTTTTGGATTTTAGAGGTTGATACAATACATTGTTCATAGGTTGAAACATACTGAAACTGCCAGTTATGATTTCTGTTTTTTAACAATCTTTTCAGCCAGTGATATATGCTTTCTATTTTGAATGATTCTTTGGCTCAAGACAAGTTTGTCCCCCCAATAAACTAGGTATCAGCAGATATCTAACTCTAAGGTTCCCACCCCTTCATAAGAATTGTTTAGTATGCTGGCGGAAGGCAACACATTTCATATGCTGGCAGAAGGCAAGATGAGATGTCGGAAAAACATGGTCCCACCGAATTTATAGTTCGGGTTTCTGGATAAGAGTCAGTATCTCGAGCACTAGCCAATGGACCCTCAATTTATTCCTCTTGTTTCAGAAAATTAAAGCTCCACTAGAATGAATATCTTTTTTCTCCAAATTCAATTTTCACTTTTTTCATTTTGTAGTTTCTTATCAGGAAAGGAGAAAAACAAGGTCCCATCGAATTTATAGTTCGGGTTTCTGGATAATTGTTAGGTGCATGCCCTTGTACATATAGCAACTTTGGTTTTCGATTAAAGTTGAGTAAATGTCCACCCCAAATGACTTGTCAAAGTTCAAAAGCCTACTCCTAACTAGTACACTCAAGGTCCTGTTATCATATCTTGAGATACACATGTTCATTTGTCACATTTCCATACTTGATTCGACTGCATGTTTCTTATACTGTTCATTAGTTTTATCTTTTTCTTCTAAATAGGTGAAGAATTGACAAGGAAGCTACAGATCAATGATGATATTACCTGTGGCCCTAAGTTACTTGGGAGAATGTCTTATTTCTTATGGGGATCAGCAGCATTGCTCGGTTCTCCACCAGATGCATATGCAAGAGAACAAGTGAAAGCTGACATGGTTTACGTGATTGGGGAACTATTTGAATTGGGAATTCAGCTCTCTTATCTGCTGATATTGTTGGGGTTGCTGGGAGTAGGAACTTTCTTTGTCATTCGACAAGTTCTCGTCCGCAGGGAGCTTGACATGTCTGCTAAAGAATTGCAGGTGACCAAGTAGTTTTCCAGTTTGTCCTTCAATTTTAGTGCTAAGGATTTGTTTCTTATGGAGTTGTACACTTAATTTTTAGAATATTTGAAATCCTAAAGTCATTATTGGACGAATAAATCTTATTTTATTTTATTTTATTTATTTTTTTGAATGGCAAGAGGATGAACTCTTAAAGTAAACTAGGAGAATAGCTTAGAATAGGAAGATAATATTTTATCAAAAACATAAACTCTTGCTGATTTTATCTCCGAGTTTCTCTTACCTGGACTGCAAAGTGGACGCCACGTCAGGATGTAAACCCTTGCAGTGATATTTCGAAGTGCTCGTATCACCACTCTTTGCATTATTTTCTTCTGTTTCTCATCCTAGATGTGCATTTATTTTGAAATGTGTACTATATATGTTATGCTGGTTTATTTGTGGATCAAGGGTCCCGTTTCATTTTAATTTATCTTTTTCTTCTTTGCTATTTAGGAGCAAGTCCGCAGTGGGGATGCTAGTGCTACCGAATACTTTGAGCTAGGCGCTGTAATGCTCAGGAGGAAATTCTACCCAGCTGCCATTAGATATATGCAACAGGCCATTGAGAAATGGGATGGAGATGATCAGGATCTCGCACAGGTTTGTGAGCCTTGGTGCTGTGTTGTATTTCCTACGTACTTACTGTCTGATATCTGGTTATTCCACATCTTTGTGTAGACCAATCTATTCCCACTCCCAAGAATATCGCTGTTAGCTAAACAGCTGTTCTCAGCTATTCAGAGTTTGAGCTCTGCCTTGAACATTATGAGGCTTTTTCAGTAGTTAAAATTCAAGATTCAGATCGAATGTACCAATGGGCAAAGAGTTCAGTCATAGAAGCACCACGGAATTTGGCATTTTTCTCACACCGCGAATTTCTGTTTTACTTCTAGATCTTGCAAGTTCCCTCCCTCCCTCCCTCCCTCCCTCCCTCATTCATTTTGCACCTCTATAATTGTAATTCAATTAAGTAGGAAGAAAGCAGCACCTAAACACAATCCCAGTTTCTACTGGATATATCGTTTCTGGTACAAATGAGTTTTAACTTAGCTTTCGAGTCTTGAGTTTCTTTTTCACTTTAAAAATTTTTCAGGTTTACAATGCTCTTGGCGTCAGCTATGTGCGAGAGGGGAAGCTTGATAAAGGCATTACTCAGTTTGAGAATGCTGTGAAGCTTCAACCAGGGTATGTTACAGCTTGGAACAATTTGGGAGATGCATATGAGAAGAAAAAGGATCTTAGAGCCGCTCTAAAAGCTTTCGAAGAAGTTCTTCTTTTCGACCCAAATAACGGAGTTGCTCGGCCTCGCCGAGACGCATTAAAACAAAGGGTTGAACTATTCAAGGGTGTATCAATAAAATCTGAGGACAGGTAATATCTTTTTTTGCATTGAGTGTATATTCAAAATTATCAACGTATTTTTTTTGTAATGGGTTCTTCTCGTATTATGTTGGTAGAGAACTGAACTTTTTGGCATCCACATATGCCTAATGAAAAACGCTATGATTTTGTATTTTGGTAGAGATCTCAACTGAATGTCATCTCTGTAAGCTGAAGACATCAATTGATATCATAAGGGCCATTTTGATTATGAAGAAAACCAGACTTCGGTTCAGCTTCTTTTAGCACAGAATCTGATACTCTACCCAATAAACAAGAGCATGGCCTTGACTAGAGAGTTAGGTGGGTAATTACCCCTGGGGATGTAGAATATGAAGAAGGAATCTGCTTATATTCATGTAGAAATTAAAAGTCAATTTATAAACTTCTATTGTTTTAAGTGTGTCTGGGACAATCTCATAAAAGTCATACATGCATGCAGTTATTAGTGTATGGAATAGTTAATTTGAAAGGATTATTTTGTCCATCCCAGATAAGAATTATGTTACAGTAAAAGCACGATTAACTCAAAATGTTCAAGAGACTAACAATTTTCATATTTTTTGATATGAGAATAATAGAAGAGAAACGATTTGATAAAGTGTCGGTTAGGAACTTTTATGCTGGGATAGAAGAATATAATGATAAAATTTTATTTGATTAAAATTTCAACAAAAAATCATCGGTCAATTTTCTTTTGTATTTTTCTCTTTTTACTATCCCTTTAAATTTTTTTGGACTAAAAAACTTCATGTCCGGGCAACAAAAGAGTAATGCTAGACTTACCCAACGCATATGTGAATCTATGCCTTTAAAAATATAAAAAAATAATTTTTTTTTATAAAATATTATTTTATAAGGATAAACCATCAATGACTTAGATTAATATGTACATTAGATAAATGCGTCCACTAGGTGCAGTTAGCATTACTTTTTTTTAAATAGCAGCAGTGTAGAGCTGAGGTATATATACTAACTATTGACATAAATACTAGTTTATCATCATAAATAATTTCATTTATATATCAAAATTTAAATTTATTACTAAGTAGCCTATCACAAAAGTTATTATAATTTTAAAATATAATTATTATATTTAAATAATTTAGTAGAATCCAAAAATTGAATAATTTCATTTTTATTCTACGAAATAATATTATCTCTTTTTAAAATCGCAGTGGAAAATCGTTTTACTGTGATTTATGATATCAGACTAGTAAACGACCCGCTTAAAGTGAACAAACCGGGCTGGGATTGCGTGGGGTCCATGGTTCAGCTTCGTAGACCAGACCAAGCTGCAATCCATTCAGGGAACCCTAGCGCCAAAACTATAAGAACTCGGAACTCACCTTCCTCCTCCCATTTGCAGAAGCTAGGGTTCTTGAAGCAACTCCAAAACCCTAGCCATGGCGACCAGGGAGCTTTCGCAGAAAGAAGCTGACATCCAGATGATGCTTGCTGCCGATGTCCATCTCGGCACCAAGAACTGCGATTTCCAGATGGAGCGATATGTTTACAAAAGAAGAACCGATGGTAAGAACCTTTATCACCTTTCATCAAAATTAAACTTGTTTAAATGTTCTTATTGGATTTTTTCGCTTATCATTCTGTTATCGGTGTTGTCCTGTGGAGTAAGATCTTGACTTTCTTTTGGACTGAGAGAGGTGATAAATGTCACAAGTTTTGGGGAAAAGAGTGCCAGTCAAGGTGCAAAGAGTGAACAATTCTCTGTTTTTCAGTTTTATTGGCCAATTTAAATCAAATTGCTTTTTTACGTTGTTGCGGAAATCGTTATGATATTCTGAGTCTAAAGTTCATCGAAGAGCTTGTTGTAGGTCTTTTTTATTCTTATGATGCTTATGGTGATGGGCGAAGCGGTTTTACATCTTGACGGGTTAGAGTGGTTTATACAGCTTACGTTAATCTTTTGACGCTCGCGACTAAGTCTATGACCGTTCTTGACGGCACTTGTTTTTGTAGCAATTGCATACGCTTATAGTCATATCTATGTGGTAGGTTCGGATTTTTTTGAAGGTAATTTCGGTTTTCGAACATTGAAATTGTAATTGTATTTTCAGAAAATCCATAAATTGTTTATGGTTTTATATCAGGAAAAAGATTATGGTTGAGTTTCAGCATTAAAATCTATATTGATAGAAATTTTGCATTTATGGAACTCTGGAAGGGGATTATCATGTTTCCTTTAAGCTTTTTAATTTTGGGGGCATACCTTAACGAACATAATGCCTTGTTGGTTGTTTGTCTAGTAGTCTATTCGGTCCTTGTCTCTAGTAAGCTGTTACTCATTCTCTTACGATGATGATTCTCCCTGGGGTTGCATCGTTTGACATCAGGGAGATTGGAAATTAGAAAATTAGTTTTTACCTATTAAGTAACTTTTATTTACTCATGCTCAAAGAAATTAATTCTTATGTATTCATAGTGTTAATGAACTAGGATTCTAATTAGATGACTAGTGAAGCTGCATTTGGCAGCTTGGTTAGGTGATAGAAACTCTAGCTTTATTATTGTAGTGCAGCACTTCTGCTGATGTTTTTTCTGTTAATGGAAATATTTTACTCTGTCACTGTGCCTGTGAAAGATACAGTGAGTATGTATAGTATACAACTATACTTTTGTTTTAAGCTAATTTTTTTAATTTTTACGTTATTTAGGTATTTTTATTATCAATCTGGGGAAAACGTGGGAGAAGCTTCAGTTGGCAGCAAGAGTTATTGTTGCCATTGAAAATCCTCAGGACATCATTGTCCAGTCTGCTAGACCTTATGGTCAGAGAGCAGTTCTTAAGTTCGCACAGTACACTGGGGCTCATCCTATTGCTGGGAGACACACCCCTGGTACCTTCACCAATCAGCTCCAAACTTCATTCAGTGAGCCTCGTCTGCTTATCCTCACTGACCCTAGAACTGATCATCAGGTTTAATTTTGTTGCAATTTATTCATGGTGGTATGCATAATGTAGTACTTAGTTTGAACTTCTTCTTGCTCATGGTTTACTGTTTTTACTCCTGTAGCCCATTAAAGAAGCTGCATTGGGTAACATCCCCACAATTGCTTTCTGTGACACGGATTCACCTATGCGCTATGTTGATATTGGCATTCCTGCCAACAACAAAGGGAAACACAGCATTGGTTGCCTATTCTGGTTACTTGCAAGGATGGTTTTGCAGATGCGGGCTACAATTCTTCCAGGACATAAATGGGATGTGATGGTAGGAATTAGTTGTAGTTCTTGATTATTCATGCACTTTATCTCTGATTCAAAAATTGTTTTGAAGTTAGGTACGTATTATGACACTGATATGTGCTTCCAAATATAGGTTGATTTGTTCTTTTACCGGGACCCTGAGGAAGCTAAGGAACAGGAGGAAGATGAGGTTGTACCAGCTCCTGAATTTGGACTTCCTGATTATTCTACTTCTGCCCTTGGCCAAGGTGCAGATCAGTGGCCTGCCCAGATTGCTGACCAATGGCCCACAGATATGGCTGCACCAGCTGCCATTCCGACTGCCATTCCGACTGCCATTCCAACGGCCATTCCAACAGCCATTCCTGGTGTACCTGCAGTTGACTGGACTGCTGCTCCAGGTTAGTTATTTTTTGATTTTTTTTATTTCCTTTTTTCCCTTCTGTGTGTTTGTGTGGAGAATGGCTACCTTACCTTTGTATCTCTCTCTGGATTTAAATTTTCTGTAGTTCAGACCCAAAAGTCTGGAGCCAGCCTAGTTTGGTTCTTTGAATTTTTGGAACGAAAGCCTACTTTGGTTCTTTGAATTTTTGGAACGAAAGCCTTCTTTGGTTCTTTGAATTTTTGGAACGAAGTTCTTAAATTCTTTCTTTACCTTTTCATATAGTGTCTGTTTAAGATCAAACTTGAAAGATCGAGGTTGTCTTCTCTGTGCTTTTCTTTGTTGTCCGCGCGAATTGTCAATGACAGGACAACAGTTAGCTCCCTGCCTATTACATTGCAGAAATTTTAGTCCATTAACGTTGTTATGTCTCAGAACAACTGATTAACCTGTGGCACGGGTGTTTTGTAGTTCCCGGTTCAGATGGATGGGTTGCGGCTCCTGAGCCAATCATCAGCGCTCCAGGGTTGGATGTTACGCAGACTCCGGCACCTTCAGGGTGGGAGTGACGATGGAAAGCACCACATGGAATTGTTAGATTATCCAGTTTCTCTTTGTAGTTTCTTGCATGTTTTCAAAGTTAGTGCTTGTTTAGTTGTTAAAGTTTAAGCAATGTCCTGGCAGTTGCCATTTGTGATTTTTGCTGGGTATACTAAATTTTGACTGATACAATTGCTTCAAGAAGCTTTGTAGTTTGATGTTTCTGCTGCAATTATTTTTTTCTGTCCTTTTCCGTTGAAGAACAAACACATGTAGCTTTGGTCTCTGAAAACCTGGATCATCGTTGCCTTTCGGCACTCGTAGTTTTTGTTCTTTCAATTGCTTTAGAAGGCATACCGTAAAAGGCAATGTTTACATAAATTTTCATGAACTTAACGTTGTGTTTGGGTAATTTCTATAAAAGGTTTTGGAAAATTAAATTTCGTTGTAATATTTTTTATTATTTAGCATCCAGTAATGATCTTATTTTTCATTTTGATATAAATTAGTATTTTTTCCTTTTTTTAAATTTATAAATGCTCATATGAGATTTGTATTTTTAGTACGAGATATGGCCTTGCGCTGCTTCGTTGTATTGAGCTACTGCAAGGTCTCAACCCAAATATCATGATGATATGGACGGTGCATCATTCTAATTTAAGTAAACCGGTTTTAAACTTCGAGATGACTCTTCGACAGCAGATGTTTAACGAAAGAGATGAAAAAAATTTGAGCCAGCAGTTTTATTAAGGGTTGTGGAAAATGGATATTGCAAGACTTGTATCCCATATGCGTTTAAATTAGGACTATGGAGAATATCTCTCAATTAAGAGACTTAATGCATATCCTAACAATTAGCTGGATATGATTGAAGCCATTAATATACTAGATAGCCATTAAAAGAATTCCTTCAAACAAAGTGGATATATATAACCGATTCTCATCGGCATTTGCTCCAAAGAAACAAAGTGGTAACAGCACCACTAGCCGGTGATTCAGTGATTCATGTGCTGCGGACATTAATATCGATATCATTTCAGGGTTGCAAAGTTTTTTTATCTGTGCGTAATGGGTGTAACGGGGATCTCAAGTTTAAAATGTTTTCTATCTTGAACTCAGATACAGCAGGTAAAAGCTACTTTATTCTCGACTTTATTGTGATCAGGAGACCTAACAACTTGATAAACAAAATGAAATGAGCTCACGGCCACTCAAACGCACTCAAAAGCAACAGCAAGAAAACTAGTGAAATTAATGAAGAGGGGGGCAGCAGGCTGATCTCTCCCAATATTGCAAGCCCCCCCCCCTTGAGATCTCTAAATCTGTTTATACATATGCATTTGGGTTGGCCACGAGATAGCCCTCCATAGCTTGAGCAAGGCCGGGGACCCCTCCGACGACCTGGGCAAGCTCTGCCTCCGTCAGTGGATTGTCACCCAGGGTCTCATACTCGACGTTGAGGGTATTCTTGGTTCCCCCTTCGCTTGAAGCCTCCATTTTAGTCTGGAAGGTGCAGCTTTTGAGTAAGGTCCCAATGGGTCCTCCTTCCACGATGGCATACTTGTACAGGTAACCTCCATCACTAACATCCACCACAAGAACATGAGTCTTCAAAGCTGGACCTGCATTAATTTGTCACAGAAATTACAATTAGACAGAGACATAAGCAGAATATGAAGATGAATCTGGGCCCGATAGTCTGAAGCAATTACTATTTACCTTGTTTCAAGTTGAACTTCTGCACGGTGCCGGGTCCACCATTTCCTTCCAGGATCTCGATGCTGGCTATTACTTCTGGGAGGAGTTTGGGAACCAAGTTTGCGGAGTCCATGAAAGCGTTCCAGAGCCTGTTTGCGGGGAGAGGGGACAAAGCGACGCGAGAGTAGTCACCGGCAACCATTTTTGCTATGTGGGTGTGTTTAGACAGATCGAGAAGATGATCAAATTAGGATGATGGTCAAAGAAGGTAGAAGAATATCTGGTATAGGGTCTTCTCGAATGAAAATGATGAACTGCAAATTCAGTATTTAAAGATCGTTAGCTAGTCACCATTAGTAACGATTTTCTTCATGTCCTTGAAGACAATCCAATATCTTAAAAGCTAATATAGGTGAGAAACCGAAGACTTTGAACAAAGACTTCGATCATGGAATCGGTCAATTCAGACTTATTTGCAATCACATATAGAGTCCATAAACTGAAGAGATTCGTCTGAAACTAGAAGATAATTCGTCATCTCAGGAGGGAAATATCTGAGATTCTGAGGATTCGCATTCCCGAAGCCTTCTGGGTCAACAGAGTTCCAGTCAATTGCCTTTTGAGTTAGATAAACTAGAAGAGGAGACCAAATCTTTCTAGAAACTGAGTAGTCAATTAGTGGAAAATATATAAATCTGATAGCTACTTCTTAGTTTGAAAATTTTATCTTTGATCCTTTTCTTTAGCTAATTAATGAGCGACCCCATCTAATTGTGAAGGGCTAATTTAGTAGGGGAAGATGTGACAAGAAGACTTCCTTTATCCAATTTCAAGACTGCCCATCTTTTTAAGGCTCTCTCTCTCTTTTAGTTTAAAGAAATGATTCATTGATCCATTAGTTAGCTTGTAGTCTTCTTTTTTTTAATCTGTTTTCTCCTATTCTATTTTCTTTAAACCCTTCTCTTCTTTTTGAAACAAAAGATTCTTATCTAATACAAAGTAAATATCCTAATGATTCAGTACTTAAGACTTCTGATCATTTCATACTAAGTATATTAATTTTATCCTCCCCATAAGTGTGCATAGAAACCTCGAGCTTTCTTAGTTTAAAAAACCCTGTTCTGGTGACTTCTTCCCTGTCAGCCTTCGATGACAGACCTTCGATGACAGACACCTTCAGGACTAAGGAGAAAAACTAACACTGTGATCTAGACTTGGTGTTGCACAGAGACGAATCTTACTTATATTTTGATTTCCATGCTTCAAGCCTTATTTCCAGGTTTTCTAGAAAAAATTGTCAAAGGAAGCTGATCACTATGTTTGGTCCTTTCCATTAAAGCTCTCTTTCTTTCTTCTGTCCTAGTTTTAGCCAAATTTTGTCCTGTTTGGCGCAACAACTTCACCATATATAAATCCCTCTCTTTCTCCATATTTCACCAACATCATATTCCACATCTTTTCGCCTCATATTTGCCAACAAATCTTCAATATATAGTTGTAGAACATACAAAAATGGCAATTTTCATTCGAGCATTGTTTTGGCTAGCAGTTGCAGGAATGCTATGGGGCTAAGGGGAGACTTCCAGTTTCAACGATTCAAAAAAACAAACTTTTACAATGTATTACCTACGTGACAGGCTCAGCAAATAGTCCTTCAACCGATTGTTGTAATGGGTTCAAGGATGTTGTCAAGAATGCACACCCATGCTAATCGACAAGCAATCTATAAGTGTGTCACTGAAGATTCCCCCATGATCCCAGGAGTACTAGTTAAAATGAATCAGGTTGCGAGCTTGTCTGAACTTTGTGGAGTACTAAAAAATGCAGTTCCTATTGGATCTAGAGTTGATTACTTTGAGTAAATCATCTTTCCACTTTCTCTTTTTGCCTTTTATGTTTGAGCATAAATGAACTTTCTAATATTCTTCCCTTCAATCTCACTTTGACTCTCTTGTTTGAATGGTGACTTTTTTTTTTCTTCTTTTCTCAGGATTCAGTGAAGAAGATGGCCGCAGATTTCAGGTCCTATAAACATCCATTGTTTTTATGTATGGTGCTAAAAAAAAATAGATGATGTGGAGGCTTTGTAAGAGTTACTCTGCAGAGTTCATTTGTATCACGTCCTTGTTTTAATTAATATTTTAGAGAAGGAACTCAAATTTTTCCCCTTCCATTTTACTAGTTTCATTGGGTTATGAGTAATTAGACTGTTAATCATTCCATACTAAGTAAATTTGATCCCCACATAAGTGTACACACAGAAATCTAAGTCAATTTGTCTTAAACCTGTTCTCATCACTTCGTCCCTGTTAATTTGCCTCTATCAGCGGACGACCTTCCAGACTTCAAGACCTCTACGAATATTAAATATAGAAATGTACAGATACAGCAGGTAAAATTTACTTTATTCTCGACTTTATTATGATCAGGAGACCTAACAACTTGATAAACAAAATGAAATGAGCTCACGGCCACTCAAACGCACTCAAAAGCAACAGCAAGAAAACTAGTGAAATTAATGAAGAGGGGGGCAGCAGGCCTATCTCTCCCAATATTGCAAGTCCCCCTCTTGAGATCTCTAAATACTTTGATATAATATCACGAGTACTGCTTATACATATGCATTTGGGTTGGCCACGAGATAGCCCTCCATAGCTTGGGCAAGGCCGGGGACCCCTCCGACGACCTGGGCAAGCTCTGCCTCCGTCAGTGGATTGTCACCCAGGGTCTCATACTCGACGTTGAGGGTATTCTTGGTTCCCCCTTCGCTTGAAGCCTCCATTTTAGTCTGGAAGGTGCAGCTTTTGAGTAAGGTCCCAATGGGTCCTCCTTCCACGATGGCATACTTGTACAGGTAACCTCCATCACTAACATCCACCACAAGAACATGAGTCTTCAAAGCTGGACCTGCATTAATTTGTCACAGAAATTACAATTAGACAGAGACATAAGCAGAATATGAAGATGAATCTGGGCCCGATAGTCTGAAGCAATTACTATTTACCTTGTTTCAAGTTGAACTTCTGCACAGTACCGGGTCCACCATTTCCTTCCAGGATCTCGATGCCGGCTATTACTTCTGGGAGGAGTTTGGGAACCAAGTTTGCGGAGTCCATGAAAGCGTTCCAGAGCCTGTTTGCGGGGAGAGGGGACAAAGCGACGCGAGAGTAGTCACCGGCAACCATTTTTGCTATGTGGGTGTGTTTAGACAGATCGAGAAGATGATCAAATTAGGATGGTCTCAAAGAAGGTAGAAGAATATCTAGTATTGGGTCTTCTCGAATGAAAATGGTGAACTGCAAATTCAGTATTTATAGAGCACCGTTAGCGAGTCAGTACTCACAATATTCTTCCTCCATTAATAATGACTCCTCCTAGCTATCTTGTTAGGTGAGAAACCGATCGAAGAATTAGATGATCATGTAATCAGTCAACTCAGACTAATTTCCAATCGCATTAGCATAGGGAGCCCCATCAAGGAAGAGATTCTTCTGGAACTAGAAGACAGAGGCTTCATCTCTATCTTATTATTAATTTTGCTGACTAGACTGATAATTAGGCGGAAGATCATAATATATATTCATAGTCACGAAGACTTCTGGGTCGACGGAGTCCCAGTCAATGGCTTTTATCTTTAAGTTAAACTAGAAATAGAGAAAAAAAATACATATACATCGGCCGGAAGACTTTTCTAACTTCTAGAAACTGATTCGAGTAGCTAATTAACTAGTGGAAAGTTATATATAAATCTGGTGACGACTTCCTAGTTAAATAAACTAAACAAGATCTACATATTTATACTATCTTTGATCCGTTTTTCTTTTTCCGCTGCTTCTGTAATGTTAAAATATAAGAAGAAACTCTTCAAGGAGAATTGATTACTGTTCATAAGTCTAGCCAAATAATGTAATTAATTTCCACCTCTCTCTTCCTTCGATGGCGGAAATGACGTCTGTGATAATTTACTTAAGAATAAGATCATTTATTTAATATTATTACCCAAAAATAAGGTCTAAAGTATCGATATTATAAGATCTTGCCGGCCGGCCAGGCCGGTCACTAATTAATTAACCTAAAAAAGTTGTTAGATCATGTCAAATTGTTTAGTTTAAAAATGATGCAATCGGATAAGCATTCAAAAAAAAAAAAAAAAAAAGTATTCCTCTTCCCTCCTCTAGTCCCTCTCCTCAGTCCTCAGTTCTCTCCCTCTCCTTTCCTCTTCCTCACCTACCAACATGTTTAACGGATCGGTTGACGGATCGGTTGGCCCGAACCCAACTAATGAACCAGGTCCGAGCAACCAGGTTCAAATGGTCAGACAAGGTTTAATTTACAACAGTATACTTAACATTACAATAAATACATGGAGGTGGTTTGGAAGGAATATTTAATGATTCAAAAATCAAAAGCATTAATTTAAAAAACCAATAGTACTATGCTTGGTTTGGGTACTCAAACCAGCAGATCAGATGAGGTTCAAATATTATGGAACGTCGTCAACATAATACGGGCATTTATAACTATTTATAAAATTCCACCAAAGCGGTCAGTAATTGGGTTGATTTAAAAATTGATTATTTAAAAGCTAGTCATTCATTGCCTTGAATTGATCATCCCCAACGACGCATATTACTTCTCCCGTGTTCCCATTCTTGACCAACAAAAGTGTTTCATTTAATCAGTCCGATTGATTTAAGGTTGGACTGGACTGGCCGGGTCTTATCACGTTGACGATCTGTTCAAGCTAAATTTGGTTCCATCAATCTGATCGTAAAAATTGTGTTAACATTGTTACAAAGCATTAAAGAAAGGCATTAAGTTAAGGAAAAAAATAAACAAGTAAATTCACATAAATTACAACTAATTTATGTAATGTACGTGTAGAAATTGACAACTAATTCAAAAAATTGTCAAATAAAATATTATAAAATTTTGCTCCTAACTTCACTATTGGATTCAAGGACAATCTTATAAACTATATGGAGGAATAAGCAAATTTATTTATTTTCGAAACTGGTTAGAGGCAGGGGAGATTCCAAAACGCAAAATGAGAGAATAAAAAGAATTTTTGGATTTGTTTTGATCGAGTTGACAACAATATAATTATCCTTTGGGTCACTGAGTTAAAAAAAGAGTGAAGGTTTCTTGGGTATAAAATCTACAGATATTAGTCAAGTTAACATACATTTTGGTATATATGCTACTATTAACTAGTGTTCATGAGTAACATGAATCACACCAAATATATATAATTTGGTATATATATGTAATCACCATTTATATACTAATCGAAAGATGTTCATTTTCCCTACATCTTGTATATGTTGTATTCTTCTTATTAGCTGAAACCCACTTAGCATGATTTTCCTCGATCGAAGACTAAAACCAGTATGGATTCTTCATGAGTAAATTCACACCATATATAATTTGTCTCAACGTACCCATCAAGAAACAATACTTCTCGATATCTTTACACTGGCTCGTAAACAATATTGGAAGACATCATTAATTAATTAATTCCATCCTCCAAATCTTATTCTCAAACACAACACACAACACATGACAACGCACAACACACTACACATGACAACGCACAACACACAACAGGCCAGCCTAAATTTATTATCTCATTCACTGCCATGCTTCTTCATTAATTCTATGCTCATGATGTGCTTAAGCATAGGCAGTAAGGTTGGCTTGGAGGTGAGCCTCGACGGCCTTGGTCTGGCTAAGAACTCCTGAAACCATGCTGTCAGCGTGTTCTTGACCCAGTGGAGTGTCGCCGACGGTATCGTAATCCATCTTCACGGTCGTCTTGGTACCCTTTTCACTGGTTTCCTCCATTTTGACTTCGAACACGCAGGACTTGAGTACTGTTCCAATGTCCCTTCCCTCCAGAACCCTGAACTTAACCACATAATTCTCCTCGTCCAGGGCCTCGAGCCGGTTTTTCACATGTTTAAGATCCTTCAAAGCTGCACCAATAATTTGTACGTAGACAAAGGCAAACATTTAAGATGGATCATATATAGGTATATATAGTTGATTGAATATTCCCTCCTTAATTCATTTAATGTACAACACAATATTTCGAAAATGAGAATGACAATTTTCTGATTGTGAAGGCATGCATGAACCGATCGACAGCATTCTAATTACCTACCTTCGCCAAAGTTGAGTTGTACCACTGTGCCGACTCCACCGTTGCCTTCGAGGAGCTCTACGTGTGATATGTGATCGGGCATGAGCTTTGGAACCAACTTGGGGCCGTCACTGGAGGCCTTCCACAGCCTAGCAGGAGGGACTGGGGAGACAGACACCTTAGAATAACTACCAGCAACCATGCTTAAGGGGCAGAGTACTCTGGAGAAGAACCGGTTGTGTATATGGGTTTTGTGTTGGGAGAAGAAGATGTGAGACGTGATATTTATAGACCATGGTGGGAAGCCATAATCTGTCCTTTACTCCATTTTCAAAGGAAAGTAATCTGTTCTTCGAAGTTTTTTATTAGTACAAGGACGAGGTAGGTCCCAGGTGCAGATGCTCGCGGCGACCTTAGATTATAAAAAAATTGGCCATTCTGTGGACTTTCAAGGTTCAAAGGGGATAAAATATATACTACACTGACGTCGATCGGGGTGGACGGTGCTCACTAACCCAGTTAGCTGGTCACGACTCTTGGCCATAAAAAAAAAAAGATTGTTCGATCAAAATGAAAATTAAAATAATATTAGTTTTTGAATAGTAAAATTGATATCATTACTTCTAGATTTTACAACGAAGGTTTTACACAATCACCTGGCTGCATAGTCGGGGTCTAGGTAAGAGAAAATCTAGAGTTTAGAGTTTACCCATATTATCGGTTGATAATATTTTATTAAAAAATTAAAATATTGTAAATTTTATTTCCGAGTTCATCTCTTACTTATCTGACATATGCAACATCCATTAATTACAAATTTTATGTAGTCAGATATATATTAGTTATATTTTACGATATTATATATCTTCTGGTAATTAAATTGGGACTAGCTATAGTTGGAAATCTGAATTTCCAATTATATCTTTAAGGGGGTTACCTGTTGAGATATAACAATTATTTAAAGCTAAGAAAATCCTGATGGTGGAGAACAAAAATTTTCCATCATCAAAAGTTGATTCAGAACCGATTAATGGATTTTCTTATTTCTGGTATATTTGAGTAATTACTGCAGGCTGATGAGGAAATATTCTTCTTTAATTCCCAAATCAAGTTTTTTGCCGCCCACTTAATTAATATCTGATATTTCAAAGGTAATCACAAAATTTTAAACTATATATATGGAAGAGACATGTTTAAGCTATATTTAATTATGTATTTAACAGTAATTATTAGGCAAAAGGAAAGATTGTGTTTACTAGCTAGCACTGTATTCTACATGTTAATTTAGGCAGACCTACTTCGTTTGCAAGGCAACCCTGTTTTCTCTTCGCCAAGTCGTACTGGAATTTCTAGTAAAAGTTGACTAGCTAGTAATTAATCTATATAATAATTGTCAGTCATGCATCGAAGTGGACTCGAGTTTTAAAGCTACTTTATAACAATGAAGCATCACATACATTATAACCAGCTTTCAAGGTATATGGGTTTTGTGTTGAGAGAAGAAGATATGAGACGTGATATTTATAGGCCAAGGTGGGAAGCCATTATCTGTCCTTTACTCCATTTTCAAAAGAAAGAAATTAAACTGTTGATCGTTTTTTTTAATTGGTACAAGGACGAGCTAGGTCGTAGGCGCAGATGCTTGCGGCGACCTTCGATTATCAAAATTTGGCCATTTCTGACGACTTTCAAGGTTCATGGGGGATAACTTATAGCTACTGGCGTCCAGGTGGACGGTCCCAACTGACCCAATTAGCTGCTCATGACTCTCAGCTGGATTAATAAGAAGAAAACATTGCTCGATCGAAATGAAATAAGAGACATGAATTAGGTTTTACTACGCTCTGCACTTTATTAAGTAGATTCATCTAAGATCAGTTCTAATTCATGTTTACAGTACTAGATCAATTTGAGATGTCTCTAAGGAAACGAGGAAAGAATCAATTTTAATTTCAATGGAGCCAAAAAATTGGTAGCCTCGACGTCATAGACCTGAATTAGTACTAAACAAATTTTACTTCTGCAGCATCCATTAATATAATTAAAATTTTTGAGAAGTCAGATATTAGTTATTTTGTATGCGCGATACTCGTATTATATCTTCTAGCTAGTAATTAAATTGGGACTAGCTAGTTGGAAATCTGAAATTTCAATTGTATCTTTAGGTGGTTACCAGTTGAGATATAACAATTATTTAAAGCTAAGAAATCCTGATGATCGCGAGCAAAAATTTTCCATCATCGGAACCGATTAATACATTTTCTTATTTCTGGTTTATTTAAGTTCTAATTAGTACCGCAGACTGATGAGGAAATATACTTCTTTCCCAAATCAAGTTTTTTGCTGCCCACTTAATTAATATCGGATATTTTAAAGGTAATCACAAAATTTCAAACTATATGGAGGAGACATGTTTAAGCTATATTTAAATATGTATTTAAAAGTAATTATTAAGCAAAAAGAAATATTTTGTTTAGTAGCACTGGATTCTACATGTTAAATTATAGCAGACTAGCTACTTCGTTTGCAAGGCAACCTGGCCTGTTTTCTAGCTAGCTAGCTCTTGGCCAATTAAGTCGTACTGGAATTTCTAGTAAAAGTTGACTAGCTAGCAATTAATCTATATAATAATTGGGATTGAGTCATGCATCGAAGTGGACTTGAGGTTTATAGCTAGTTTATATATATATATATATATATATCTATATATCTATATCTTCGGGTTTTAATTTTTTTTTTTGATTAATTAGTACAAAAAAGGTTGCTACCAGCTTGTCGTGCAGTATCGATCAATGAAGCATCACATACATCATAACCATGATCTCTTTCAAGGTAACACCCAGGTATACTTAATTTCCTATACCAGGCACCCGGGCCTGGCCTAGAAGATATTTCAAATTACTTTAAAAAGTCAATATGGGGAGCTACCAATGGCTGCCTTACCATTAGTAAAAGAAACAGTAAACTTTAATTACCATCTGATCAAAATTTATATCCAAATTACCCTCGTTGTCTATGACTCATTGACCGACCTGAAGGACGACAAACCATATTGCAGTTATAACTCAATATTCTTGACCCAAACAAACCGACCAACACCCACAATATATCATAAATTTCTCATCTTAATTAAGTTCGGACTTTTTCCCTGCGTCCGACATTTGGAAATGTATATATATACCTCATTCTCAACATAGGCAGAGTAAAAAAATATGGCTGCCCAAAAATAAGATAGACCTACTATCTTTTTTGGTAATTCTATTTGGTTATTACAGGTTGCAGCCGTTCCTGAGCTGTCGTTCTGTACGTATTAATTAAGGTACGTAATGGCAATTTCCAGGTCCGTGAGAGCTAGCTTATGTTAGCATTTGTGCATGTTGCCAGCAGAAAGTAATTCAACTGATATCTAAGGTTCCACGGACTGCAGGCTATTTGGGAACAATGCATGGGTCCATAGATAGAAACTTGAGGAATAATAATAAACAAAATTATGTATTTTCGAAGGTTAGAGGCAGGGGAGAGTCCAAAAATTAAAAATGAGAGACTAAAATGGGTTTTCCCGGCCGTTTGGTTTAATTGGTCGGGTTGACAACGATATAACTAGACTCTACGGTTACCCTTTGTGTCACTGAGTTTAAAAAAAAAGAGCGAAGATTATACTTTCATGAGTATATGGTCAATTTAATTTAAGCAGATTTTGGTATATTATATATATGCGCCCGCTAACTAATCGAAAGATGTTTATTTTCTCTGGCTACATCTTCAATCTGTTGTCTTCCAATTATTAATTAATATATCCGACGAATCTAATCAATCTGAGCTGAAACCCACTAATTAACAGCATTTTCCAATGAGACGACGAAATAACCAGTATGAATTCATCAGTAACATCACAACATATATTTGTCTCAATTACGTATCCAAGATTATAAAGAAAAATTACTTCTCAACATCGGACGCAAATCTTATTCTCAAACACAACACACATTAACAAGCGCGCAACACACAACAGATCCTTAGTTTTAATATTATTATCTCACACGCTGCCATGCTTCTTCATTATAATATGCTTATCCGTTCATGCATAGGCTGTAAGGTCGGCTTGGAGGTGAGTCTCCAAGGCCTTGGTCTGGCTAAGAACTCCTGAAACCATGCTGTCAGCGTGTTCTTTGCTCAGTGGAGCGTCGCGGACGGTATCGTAATCCATCTTCACGGTCGTCTTGGTACCCTTTTCACTGGTTTCCTCCATTTTGACCTCGAACACGCAGGACTTGAGTACTGTTCCAATGTCCCTTCCCTCTAGAACCCTGAACTTAACCACGTAGTTCTCGTTGTCCACGACCTCGATCCGGTTCTTCACACGTTTAAGATCCTTCAAAGCTGCACCAATCATTTGTACGTACGTAGACAAAAGCAAGAAATTGTTTAACAACAGCATGGATCATATATAGTTAATTGAAAATTCCCTCCTCTATTTGATGCACAATAATATATATTTCAAAAACACGAGTTTCTGAATGTGTATGATTAACGTCTGGCCGGCATTCTTACCTTCACCAAAGTTGAGTTGTAGCACTGTGCCGACTCCACCATTGCCTTCGAGGAGCTCTGCGTGTGATATGTGATTTGGCATGAGCTTTGGAGCCAACTTGTGGGTGTCACTGGAGGCCTTCCAGAGCCTAGCACGAGGGACTGGGGAGACAGACACCTTAGAATAGCTACCGGCAACCATGTTTAAGGGTTAGCTGTATAAACTGGGAGGGGAAGAGTACTTTATATGGGTTTTGTGTTGAGAGAAGAAGATGTCAGACGTGATATTTATAGGCCAAAGTGGGAAGTCATTATCTGTCCTTTACTCCATTTTCAAAAGAAAGTAAACTGTTCATTTTTTTTTTTTTTGCAGATGCTTGCGTCGACCTTTGATTATCCATTTGGCCATTTCTATCGACTTTCAAGGTTCAAGGGGGATAAAATATAGCCTCAAAATCGATAAAAAAAAAAAAAAACAAATATAGCCACTGGCGTCCAGGTGTACGGTGCCAACTGACCCAGCTAGCCGCTCATGTCTCACAAGGAATAGGAAGAAAAGATTATTCGAAAATGAAAGATGAGACAGGATTTACTTAGATTCCATTAGTACCCTCTGCACTTTCTAAAGTTAATGATGAGTTTGTGTAAAATTTTAGAAAATAAAATAAAACGTCGTCTCAGAAGAATTTCCTGATAAAGTAGATTCAACTAAGATCAGTTCTAATTCATGTTTATAGAAGATCACATAGAGAAGTCTCCAAGCTGGAAACAAAAAAACGATTATTTTAATTTCAATGGAGCTAATTTGGTAGTCTTGTCAGAAGCCTGAATTAGTAAAGAAATTTACATGAGCTGCAGCATCCATTACCAGTATTGAGTAGTCAGATATTAGTTATTTTGTGCAATACTCGTAATATATATATATATATATATATATATATATATCCTCTGGTAATTACATTGGGACTAGCTAGCTAGTTCAATTATATATATCTTTAAAGTGGTTACCAGTTGAGATATAACAGTTTAAAATTATGAAAAACCTGATATTGATCAAGAGCAAAAAAATTTCCATCATCAAAACAAATTAATAGTTTTAATTCTTATTACTTTGCTGGTTTATTGAAGTATTTACTGGCTGATGAGGAAATATATTAATTCTTTCCCAAATCAAGTTTTTTCTAGCTGCTCACTTTAATATCGGATTCAAAGCTGGTAATGACGATTTTTTAAACTATATGGAGGAGACATGTTCAAGTTATATTTATTAATTATGTATTTAAAAATATATATTAGGCAAAAGGAAAATTTGTGTTTACTAGCGCTGGATTCTACATGTTAAATTATAGCAGACCGACTTCGTCCGCAAGGCAACCCACTTTTATCTTGGAATTTCTAGTAAAAGTTGACTAGCTAATAATTAATCTATATAATAAATGTGATTGAGTCATGCATCGTAGTGGACTTCAGGTTTATAGTTTATACATCTTCGTAGTGGACTTCCAGTTTTTTTTTAATTATAAGTACTGATCTTTTAATTAAAGGTTGCTACGTACCTTGTAATTACGGGAAACTATATATATATTCAATCAAGCATCATATATATATATATATATATATATATATATATACATCATAGCCTGCTCTTCCAACACTCAGATGTACTTAATTTCCTACCTGCAGGCACCCCCTTGAGGATTCAAATTATTTTAGTGAAAGTCAATAATGGCAGTTATACCAGTTCCATATCGTCATACATTTTGGAGAAAATGACCATTAATTGAACAATATTGGCTGCCTTACCATTAGTCAATGAAAGAGTGACCTTCACCATGATCTGATCATGATCAAGACTTTATGTCCAAATTACTCTCGCTCTCTATGGCTCATCGACATGAAGACAAACCCAAAGACCCATAATCATTCTCACAATTTAATCAAGTTCTTACTTTCTCCCTGCCTCCGGCCTTCGAAAATAAATACCTCTACTCATTTCTTCATTATCGCAGTGGATACAATATTGTTCACGAACGGCTTCCCTGTGGAACCTCAGATCTGCTTCCAAGAACACAAATATTTACATACACCTTCATGGACCTGAAAACTATCGTTACCTCTGATGGAAGCGTACTACACAGTCTCCTATAATAAACGCATCGATCTCTCCTTGTTGGAAATTTTCGTAAAAGATTCTTTTATATATTATGTAAAGTGTATCTAGTTGTATAAATGTACATTAACCCCTGGTTCTTTGACTCACGCCTTATAAGTCACTATATATATATATATATATATATATATAAATGTAATATTATGTCTTCTTTTAGTGAACAATCAATCAGATATTACAACCTTTACAACCTCAACATATGCAGACTCGAAAATTATGGCTGCCCAAAAATAAGCCAGACCATCTTTTTAATAATTCTGTTTGGTCGTCACGTCAAAAGCCAAACAGTGGATCTTATTTCCAGGCAGCCGTTTTCTGAATCGTTCTGTATTAAGGTAATGGTAATTTCCCGGTCTGTGATGGCTTATATATGCATGTTAGCATTAATTTGTGCATATATGTGACCTCAAAGTTCTATATTGGATATCTAAGGTTCCATGGATTGCAGGCTATTCGGGAATATAATTAATGGTTCATTTATTGAGACTCGAGGAACATTAAGCAAATTTTATTTTTGAGAGCTAAAAAATAAAAAAATGAGGGTTTGGTTTGGGTTGACAACGATAGATCGATCTTAGTACTCTTAAAGTTATCCTTTGGGTATAAAAATATTCTACAGATGGTCAAGTTTACACAAATTTTGGTTTAGATATATGTGACAATTAGCCAACCAAAAGATCGATGTTCATTTTCCCTACATCTTGTTTATAGATGTTGTCTAACCTCCGTCATTTCTGTTGAGACACAATTAACGTACAGTACCATTTCGTCAGAGACTAAAGACCAGTATGAATTCATTAACGTATAGATAATTAGAAGCAGTACACTTCTTAAGATTTTTACACGCCTAGCTTGTAAACATCAGACGACATAACTCGATCTGTTCTCAAATTTTATTCTCAAACACAACACACAACACGCGTGCTTTATTATATTATCTCACACACCGCGCGCCATCTTCTCCATAATTATATGTTTATCATGTGTTTATGCATAGGCGGTAGGATTGTCTTGGAGGTAATCCGCGATGGCCTTGGTCTGGCTAAGAACTCCTGAAACCATGTAGTCCGCATTTTTTTGGCTCAATGGAGTGTCTCCGACGGTATCGTAATCCATCTTCAAAGTTGTCTTGGTACCCCCTTCACTGGTTCCCTCCATTTTGGCCTCGAACACGCAGGACTTGAGTACTGTTCAATGTCCCTTCCTCCAGAGACCTGAACTTAACCACGTAATTCTCGTTGTCCACGACCTCGAGCCGGTTCTTCACATGTTTAAGATCCTTCAAAGCTGCACCAATAATTTGTACTTATGTAGTCAAAAGCAAGAAATTATATAACAACAGCATGGATCATATATATATAGTTAATTGAAAATTCCCTCCTCCAATTGATGTACATTAATATATATTTCAAAAACACGAGTTTCTGAATGTGCATGATTAACGTCCGGCCGGCATTCTTACCTTCGCCGAAGTTGAGTTGTAGCACTGAGCCGGCTCCACCATTGCCTTCGAGGAGTTCCCCGTGTGATATGTGATTTGGCATGAGCTTTGGAACCAACTTGTGGGTGTCACTGGAGGCCTTCCACAGCCTAGAAGGAGCGACTGGAGAGACAACCGCCTTGGAATAGCTACCAACAACCATGTTTAAGATCTGTACTATAAACTAACTGGGAGAGGAGTTGAGATCAGTGCTACAGAAGAAGTCCCGGTTGTGTATATATGGGTTTTGTTGAGAGTAGAGGATGCGAGACGTGGTATTTATAGACCAGGTGGGAAGCTATTATCTGTACGTCGTTTAGAACTCCATTTTCAAAACAACGTAAAATGTTCATCTTTTTTTTTTTGTTATTTTTTTGTTTTATTTTGTTAGGTCCTCGGTGCAGATCCACACGGCAACCTTTGATTATCGAATATGACATTTCTGTCGACTTTCAAGCTGGTTCAATGGGCATAGAATATATACTACACTGACGTACGCGCGGGACGTGGGAATAGAATATATCTGCTCACCATCAAAGAATTCATGAGTAATGCTATATCCACTTTACTGTAGCGGTGGACATTAAAATATTCATTTTAGTGTGGGTCCCACTGCTACAAGGAAGTGCACAAAGTGGATATAGCATTTTCCATAAAAGATTGATAGAAATGAAAGATGAGACATGATATTAATTAGATGCATACTTAATCTTATCCTTCGGGCTAAAGTACTACTGGAGTGATATTAGTTAGATGCATACTTAATCTTATCTTTCGGGCTAATTAGTACTGTATCTAGAAAGTAACTAGAAAGTACGCAATGATGAACCGAGAATGAAATTCATCCATCGTAATTTTCATATTCACGTCTGCCAATTCCCTGATATTATCTGCTTAAAATTGATCAAAGGTTGGATTAGAATTAAAACGATCTTCTAGAATTCTAGGTTGCCACCTATGGCGCGAGGTGGTGATAGCTGCCAAGACGTTCTAGCTCTTCACCACTATTTGTGGTCAACTAAAAACTGTTTTCGAAAGATCATCCTTTAAGATTAAAAATATTAATTATTTGAGTTAATTTTCTAGAAGATTGATCATCCGTCGATTGGATCGCGTCAACCTACCGACCTTTAGCAATAACTTAATTTGAAAGCTACCCATCCCTGGACTCTCCTTTCAATTTTACTCCTTACTCATGTCCTTTTAACTCGTAAGCATTACTAACAAGTTAATTATCTTTATGAAAATACTGATTAGTTATGTTTTGTTTTTCAATTAAAGGAAGTTATCAATTAATTTGCTTTTCACGTAATGTATACGCATGATAAGTTGAAAATTTTCCATAGAAGATTCATCCGGAAACAAAACTAATAAGTTAATTTGCAGAAGAAACTAAGTTATGGTAGAACAAATTAAATATGAGTTATGGGACAAGTGCGTTAAATGATAAAAGCTTATTAGTGTCTCTCCCATGGTATTACTTGGGGTCTTATACGGATTAAAAGGACAAGGGTAGATTAACTAGAGAAAGGGGAAATGCATCCTGTTACTTGGGGTCTTTGTCATATTGATGGGTAGGTTATAGTTGTGTACGTAGATACTTAATTATTACAAATACATCCTGTTACATATATAGTAGTTTCAAAAAATTGGATAAGAAATGACAAACTCAATGTTTATATAAGTATAATAATAATTTATTAATTTACATGTTTTTTAAGAATTATTTAATTATAAATTTTTCTCAAGTAAATGGCATTAAAGATAGATATATATTTAGATAATAAATTTACTTATATATTTGTTTGTTTTATAAATTCATAAAGTATTTGTTATTATTTTTTATCACATGATCACCCAATTCTTTTATCATCCTATATATAAATATATGAATAAACATTAGATCGAATAAATTATTCAATGTGCTGGCCATACCATATATATGGTACTGATACTGTACGTATCAAAATATTAATAGAACACGAGGAATGAAATAATTTAATTCCCTTCTTTCTGTTCTGTTTACACCCCGAAATGGACCTAGCTAGTTGGAAATTAAGATCTCAATAATATATATTTAAATTGGTTACAATGATGACAGCAAGTAAATTAAAGTTAGGTTAAGCTAGCTAGCCAAGAAAATAAAATCAAAAGTAAAAGTTTTGCACCGACTACTAATTGTTCCTATCACTTTGCTAATGTGTACACAAAAACTGGATTCGGAAGTATTTGAACTAAGAAATATTTAGATTATAAATTATATAGAGTCAACATATATATGTAATGTACTTCTAGAAATGGCAACTAATTCAAAAAAAGAGTAATGCCAGCTGCACCTATGCACAATATACTCATTCGAATGCGCATCGGAGCACGAGGGAAGATTGGTTATTTGACCGGCGCAAAGGTTGAACCACATATGAATTCTCCAGGATATGAAACTTGGGCTGACAATGAAAAGGTAAAAAGTTGGTTTATTGATTCCATGGAAACTTCTCTTATGAACAGATATATTCGTCTTCCAATTACAAAAGATATATGGGAGGCTGTGGAGAAGACTTTTTATGATGATTCAGACGAAACTCGAATTTTTGAATTGAACAAGAAGTGTTTTGAAGTAAAACAAAGTGGTCGGCCAATTCCTACATACTACAACGAATTGGTGGCAATGTTCCAAGAGATTGATCAAAGGATAACCTCCCAGAATAGAGATGTAGCAACTATAGTCAATGAAACTTCAATGATGTCACGAATGCGTGTTCATATGTTCCTAAGAGGATTAGATTCAGAATATGATCAGGTGCGTGGAGAGATCCTGCGCAAAGAGCCTAAATTCTCTTTAGAACAGAGTTATGCTTACATCCGCAAGGTACAATCTGAGAAACGGGCCATAGCAAGGAGAGATGTTATGAAGTAATTGGCTACCCTGATTGGTGGGATTTCTCAAAGAAGCCACGAAAGAATAGAAGCAAAGTTGTCATTGCTACTGCTGGGAATGAACATCATGAAGGTGCTTTGGCCAATGTCACACAATCAGGTATGAATGACAAAGTTATTTCGAATAGTACATGGATAATTGATTCAGGTACATCTGATCATATGACAAATGACCCTTGTAAGTACTGATCTTTTAATTAAAGGTTACTACGTACCTTGTAATTACTGGAAATATATATATATATATATATATATATATTCAATCAAGCATCATATATATATATATATATATATATATATATATATATATATATATATATATATATATATATATATATATATATATATATATATATATATATATATATATATATATATATATATATATATACATCATTGCCAGCTCTTCCGACACTCAGATGTACTTAATTTCCTACCTGCAGGCACCCCCTTGAGGATTCAAATTATTTTAGTGAAAGTCAATAATGACAGTTATACCAGTTCCATATCGTCATACATTTTGGAGAAAATGACCATTAATTGAACAATATTTCCTGCCTTACCATTAGTCAATGAAAGAGTGACCTTCACCATGATCAAGACTTTATGTCCAAATTACTTAGCTCGCTCTCTATGGCTCATCGACATGAAAACAAACCCAAAGACCCATAATCATTCTCATAATTTAATCAAGTTCTTACTTTCTCCCTGCCTCCGGCCTTCGAAAATAAATACCTCTACTCATTTCTTCATTATCGCAGTGGATACAATATCGTTCACGAACAGGGATTCCCTGTGGAACCTCAGATCTGCCTCCATGAACACAAATATTTACATACGCCTTCATGGACCTGAAAACTATCGTTACCTCTGATGGAAGCGTACTACACAGTCTTCTATAATCAACGCATCAATCTCTCCATGTTGGAAATTTTCGTAAAAGATTCTTTTATATATTATGTAAAGTGTATCTAGTTGTATAAATGTACATTAACCCCTGGTTCTTTGACTCACGCCTTATAAGTCACTATATATATATATATATATATATATATATATATATATGTAATATTATGTCTTCTTTTAGTGAACAATCAATCAGATATTACAACCTTTACAACCTCAACATATGCAGACTCAGAAAATTATGGCTGCCCAAAAATAAGCCAGACCATCTTTTTAATAATTCTGTTTGGTCGTCACGTCAAAAGCCAAACAGTGGATCTTATTTCCAGGCAGCCGTTTTCCGAATCGTTCTGTATTAAGGTAATGGTAATTTCCCGGTCTGTGATGGCTTATATATGCATGTTAGCATTAATTTGTGCATATATGTGACCTCAAAGTTCTATATTGGATATCTAAGGTTCCATGGATTGCAGGCTATTCGGGAATATAATTAATGGTTCATTTATAGAGACTCGAGGAACATTAAGCAAATTTTATTTTTGAGAGCCAAAAAATAAAAAAAATGAGGGAATAACATGAGTTTTTTCGGTTTGGTTTGGGTTGACAACGATAGATCGATCTTAGTACTCTTAAAGTTATCCTTTGGGTGTAAAAATATTCTACAGATAGTCAAGTTTACACAAATTTTGGTTTAGATATATGTGACAATTAGCCAACCAAAAGATCGATGTTCATTTTCCCTACATCTTGTTTATAGATGTTGTCTAACCTCCATCATTTCAGTTGAGACACACTTAACGTACAGTACCATTTCGTCAGAGACTAAAGACCAGTATGAATTCATTAACATCACACCATATTGTCTCAACGTATAGCCATTAATTAGAAGCAGTACACTTCTTAAGATTTTTACACGCCTAGCTTGTAAACATCAGACGACATAACTCGATCGGTTCTCAAATTTTATTCTCAAACACAACACACAACACGCGTGCTTTATTATATTATCTCACACACCACGCGCCATCTTCTCCATAATTATATGTTTATCATGTGTTTATGCATAGGCGGTAGGATTGTCTTGGAGGTAATCCGCGATGGCCTTGGTCTGGCTAAGAACTCCTGAAACCATGTAGTCCGCATTTTTTTGGCTCAATGGAGTGTCTCCGACGGTATCGTAATCCATCTTCAAAGTTGTCTTGGTACCCCCTTCACTGGTTCCCTCCATTTTGGCCTCGAACACGCAGGACTTGAGTACTGTTCCAATGTCCCTTCCCTCCAGAGACCTGAACTTAACCACGTAATTCTCGTTGTCCACGACCTCGAGCCGGTTCTTCACATGTTTAAGATCCTTCAAAGCTGCACCAATAATTTGTACTTATGTAGTCAAAAGCAAGAAATTATATAACAACAGCATGGATCATATATATATAGTTAATTGAAAATTCCCTCCTCCAATTGATGTACATTAATATATATTTCAAAAACACGAGTTTCTGAATGTGCATGATTAACGTCCGGCCGGCATTCTTACCTTCGCCGAAGTTGAGTTGTAGCACTGAGCCGGCTCCACCATTGCCTTCGAGGAGTTCCCCGTGTGATATGTGATTTGGCATGAGCTTTGGAACCAACTTGTGGGTGTCACTGGAGGCCTTCCACAGCCTAGAAGGAGCGACTGGAGAGACAACCGCCTTGGAATAGCTACCAACAACCATGTTTAAGATCTGTACTATAAACTAACTGGGAGAGGAGTTGAGATCAGTGCTACAGAAGAAGTCCCGGTTGTGTATATATGGGTTTTGTTGAGAGTAGAGGATGCGAGACGTGGTATTTATAGACCAGGTGGGAAGCTATTATCTGTACGTCGTTTAGAACTCCATTTTCAAAACAACGTAAAATGTTCATCTTTTTTTTTTTGTTATTTTTTTGTTTTATTTTGTTAGGTCCTCGGTGCAGATCCACACGGCAACCTTTGATTATCGAATATGACATTTCTGTCGACTTTCAAGCTGGTTCAATGGGCATAGAATATATACTACACTGACGTACGCGCGGGACGTGGGAATAGAATATATCTGCTCACCATCAAAGAATTCACGAGTAATGATATTCATTTAGTGTGAATCCCACTGCTACAGTGATTGGGGGAAGTGCCAAAGTGCTCTACAGTAGTATTTTCCATAAAAGATTGATAGAAATGAAAGATGAGACATCATATTAATTAGATGCATACTTACTCTTATCTTTCGGGCTAAAGTACTACTCGAATGATATTAGTTAGATGCATACTTAACCTTATCTTTCGGGCTAAAGTACTACTGGAATGATATTAGTTAGATGCATACTTAACCTTATCTTTCGGGCTAATTAGTACTGTATCTAGAAAGTAACTAGAAAGTACCCAATGATGAACCGAGAATGAAATTCATCCATCGTAACTCTAAACCCTAAACCAAATCCCTGATATTATCTGCTTAAAATGGATCAAGGATTAGAATTAAAACGATCTTCTAGAATTCTAGGTCGCCACCTATGGTGCGACGTGATGATAGCAGCCAATATATTCTAGCTCTTGACCACTATTTGTGGTCAACTAAAAACTGTTTTCGAAAGATCATCCTTTAAGATTACAAATATTAATTATTTGAGTTAATTTTCTGGAAGATTGATCATCCATCCATTGGATTGCGTCAACCTACCGACCTTTGGCGATAAATTAATTTGAAAGCTACCCATCCCTGGACTCTCTTTTCAATTTTACTCCTTAGTCATGTCCTTTTAACTCATAAGCATTACTGATTATTTTTATGAAAATACTGATTAGTTATTTTTTTAAAAATTAAAGGAAGTTATCAATTAATTTTCTTTTCACGTAATGTATACATGATAAGTTGAAAATTTTCCATAGAGGATTCATCCGGAAACAAAACTAATAAGTTAATTTGCAGAAGAAACTAAGTTATGGTAGAACAAATTAAATATGTGTTATGGGACAAGTGGGTTAAATGATAAAAGCTTATTAGTGTCTCTCCCATGGTATTACTTGGGGTATACGGAATAAAAGGACAAGGGTAGGTTGACTAGAGAAAGGGGAAATGCATCCTGTTGCTTGGGGTCTTTGTCATATTGATGGGTAGGTTATAGTTGCGTAGATACTTAATTATTACAAATGCATCCTGTTACATATATAGTTGTTTCAAAAAATTGGATAAGAAATGACAAATTCACTGTTTATATATGTATAATAATAATTTATTAGCTTACATGTTTTTTAAGAATTATT